>CM051527.1:2500-1252500 GCA_028017165.1 Herpetospermum pedunculosum
CCTAAACCCTAAACCCTAAACCCTAAACCCTAAACCCTAAACCCTAAACCCTAAACCCTAAACCCTAAACCCTAAACCCTAAACCCTAAACCCTAAACCCTAAACCCTAAACCCTAAACCCTAAACCCTAAACCCTAAACCCTAAACCCTAAACCCTAAACCCTAAACCCTAAACCCTAAACCCTAAACCCTAAACCCTAAACCCTAAACCCTAAACCCTAAACCCTAAACCCTAAACCCTAAACCCTAAACCCTAAACCCTAAACCCTAAACCCTAAACCCTAAACCCTAAACCCTAAACCCTAAACCCTAAACCCTAAACCCTAAACCCTAAACCCTAAACCCTAAACCCTAAACCCTAAACCCTAAACCCTAAACCCTAAACCCTAAACCCTAAACCCTAAACCCTAAACCCTAAACCCTAAACCCTAAACCCTAAACCCTAAACCCTAAACCCTAAACCCTAAACCCTAAACCCTAAACCCTAAACCCTAAACCCTAAACCCTAAACCCTAAACCCTAAACCCTAAACCCTAAACCCTAAACCCTAAACCCTAAACCCTAAACCCTAAACCCTAAACCCTAAACCCTAAACCCTAAACCCTAAACCCTAAACCCTAAACCCTAAACCCTAAACCCTAAACCCTAAACCCTAAACCCTAAACCCTAAACCCTAAACCCTAAACCCTAAACCCTAAACCCTAAACCCTAAACCCTAAACCCTAAACCCTAAACCCTAAACCCTAAACCCTAAACCCTAAACCCTAAACCCTAAACCCTAAACCCTAAACCCTAAACCCTAAACCCTAAACCCTAAACCCTAAACCCTAAACCCTAAACCCTAAACCCTAAACCCTAAACCCTAAACCCTAAACCCTAAACCCTAAACCCTAAACCCTAAACCCTAAACCCTAAACCCTAAACCCTAAACCCTAAACCCTAAACCCTAAACCCTAAACCCTAAACCCTAAACCCTAAACCCTAAACCCTAAACCCTAAACCCTAAACCCTAAACCCTAAACCCTAAACCCTAAACCCTAAACCCTAAACCCTAAACCCTAAACCCTAAACCCTAAACCCTAAACCCTAAACCCTAAACCCTAAACCCTAAACCCTAAACCCTAAACCCTAAACCCTAAACCCTAAACCCTAAACCCTAAACCCTAAACCCTAAACCCTAAACCCTAAACCCTAAACCCTAAACCCTAAACCCTAAACCCTAAACCCTAAACCCTAAACCCTAAACCCTAAACCCTAAACCCTAAACCCTAAACCCTAAACCCTAAACCCTAAACCCTAAACCCTAAACCCTAAACCCTAAACCCTAAACCCTAAACCCTAAACCCTAAACCCTAAACCCTAAACCCTAAACCCTAAACCCTAAACCCTAAACCCTAAACCCTAAACCCTAAACCCTAAACCCTAAACCCTAAACCCTAAACCCTAAACCCTAAACCCTAAACCCTAAACCCTAAACCCTAAACCCTAAACCCTAAACCCTAAACCCTAAACCCTAAACCCTAAACCCTAAACCCTAAACCCTAAACCCTAAACCCTAAACCCTAAACCCTAAACCCTAAACCCTAAACCCTAAACCCTAAACCCTAAACCCTAAACCCTAAACCCTAAACCCTAAACCCTAAACCCTAAACCCTAAACCCTAAACCCTAAACCCTAAACCCTAAACCCTAAACCCTAAACCCTAAACCCTAAACCCTAAACCCTAAACCCTAAACCCTAAACCCTAAACCCTAAACCCTAAACCCTAAACCCTAAACCCTAAACCCTAAACCCTAAACCCTAAACCCTAAACCCTAAACCCTAAACCCTAAACCCTAAACCCTAAACCCTAAACCCTAAACCCTAAACCCTAAACCCTAAACCCTAAACCCTAAACCCTAAACCCTAAACCCTAAACCCTAAACCCTAAACCCTAAACCCTAAACCCTAAACCCTAAACCCTAAACCCTAAACCCTAAACCCTAAACCCTAAACCCTAAACCCTAAACCCTAAACCCTAAACCCTAAACCCTAAACCCTAAACCCTAAACCCTAAACCCTAAACCCTAAACCCTAAACCCTAAACCCTAAACCCTAAACCCTAAACCCTAAACCCTAAACCCTAAACCCTAAACCCTAAACCCTAAACCCTAAACCCTAAACCCTAAACCCTAAACCCTAAACCCTAAACCCTAAACCCTAAACCCTAAACCCTAAACCCTAAACCCTAAACCCTAAACCCTAAACCCTAAACCCTAAACCCTAAACCCTAAACCCTAAACCCTAAACCCTAAACCCTAAACCCTAAACCCTAAACCCTAAACCCTAAACCCTAAACCCTAAACCCTAAACCCTAAACCCTAAACCCTAAACCCTAAACCCTAAACCCTAAACCCTAAACCCTAAACCCTAAACCCTAAACCCTAAACCCTAAACCCTAAACCCTAAACCCTAAACCCTAAACCCTAAACCCTAAACCCTAAACCCTAAACCCTAAACCCTAAACCCTAAACCCTAAACCCTAAACCCTAAACCCTAAACCCTAAACCCTAAACCCTAAACCCTAAACCCTAAACCCTAAACCCTAAACCCTAAACCCTAAACCCTAAACCCTAAACCCTAAACCCTAAACCCTAAACCCTAAACCCTAAACCCTAAACCCTAAACCCTAAACCCTAAACCCTAAACCCTAAACCCTAAACCCTAAACCCTAAACCCTAAACCCTAAACCCTAAACCCTAAACCCTAAACCCTAAACCCTAAACCCTAAACCCTAAACCCTAAACCCTAAACCCTAAACCCTAAACCCTAAACCCTAAACCCTAAACCCTAAACCCTAAACCCTAAACCCTAAACCCTAAACCCTAAACCCTAAACCCTAAACCCTAAACCCTAAACCCTAAACCCTAAACCCTAAACCCTAAACCCTAAACCCTAAACCCTAAACCCTAAACCCTAAACCCTAAACCCTAAACCCTAAACCCTAAACCCTAAACCCTAAACCCTAAACCCTAAACCCTAAACCCTAAACCCTAAACCCTAAACCCTAAACCCTAAACCCTAAACCCTAAACCCTAAACCCTAAACCCTAAACCCTAAACCCTAAACCCTAAACCCTAAACCCTAAACCCTAAACCCTAAACCCTAAACCCTAAACCCTAAACCCTAAACCCTAAACCCTAAACCCTAAACCCTAAACCCTAAACCCTAAACCCTAAACCCTAAACCCTAAACCCTAAACCCTAAACCCTAAACCCTAAACCCTAAACCCTAAACCCTAAACCCTAAACCCTAAACCCTAAACCCTAAACCCTAAACCCTAAACCCTAAACCCTAAACCCTAAACCCTAAACCCTAAACCCTAAACCCTAAACCCTAAACCCTAAACCCTAAACCCTAAACCCTAAACCCTAAACCCTAAACCCTAAACCCTAAACCCTAAACCCTAAACCCTAAACCCTAAACCCTAAACCCTAAACCCTAAAACCCTAAACCCTAAACCCTAAACCCTAAACCCTAAAACCCTAAACCCTAAACCCTAAACCCTAAACCCTAAAACCCTAAACCCTAAACCCTAAACCCTAAACCCTAAACCCTAAACCCTAAACCCTAAACCCTAAACCCTAAACCCTAAACCCTAAACCCTAAACCCTAAACCCTAAACCCTAAACCCTAAACCCTAAACCCTAAACCCTAAACCCTAAACCCTAAACCCTAAACCCTAAACCCTAAACCCTAAACCCTAAACCCTAAACCCTAAACCCTAAACCCTAAACCCTAAACCCTAAACCCTAAACCCTAAACCCTAAACCCTAAACCCTAAACCCTAAACCCTAAACCCTAAACCCTAAACCCTAAACCCTAAACCCTAAACCCTAAACCCTAAACCCTAAACCCTAAACCCTAAACCCTAAACCCTAAACCCTAAACCCTAAACCCTAAACCCTAAACCCTAAACCCTAAACCCTAAACCCTAAACCCTAAACCCTAAACCCTAAACCCTAAACCCTAAACCCTAAACCCTAAACCCTAAACCCTAAACCCTAAACCCTAAACCCTAAACCCTAAACCCTAAACCCTAAACCCTAAACCCTAAACCCTAAACCCTAAACCCTAAACCCTAAACCCTAAACCCTAAACCCTAAACCCTAAACCCTAAACCCTAAACCCTAAACCCTAAACCCTAAACCCTAAACCCTAAACCCTAAACCCTAAACCCTAAACCCTAAACCCTAAAACCCTAAAACCCTAAACCCTAAACCCTAAACCCTAAAACCCTAAAACCCTAAACCCTAAACCCTAAACCCTAAACCCTAAAACCCTAAACCCTAAACCCTAAACCCTAAACCCTAAAACCCTAAACCCTAAACCCTAAACCCTAAACCCTAAACCCTAAACCCTAAAACCCTAAACCCTAAACCCTAAACCCTAAACCCTAAACCCTAAACCCTAAACCCTAAACCCTAAACCCTAAACCCTAAACCCTAAACCCTAAACCCTAAACCCTAAACCCTAAACCCTAAACCCTAAACCCTAAACCCTAAACCCTAAACCCTAAACCCTAAACCCTAAACCCTAAACCCTAAACCCTAAACCCTAAACCCTAAACCCTAAACCCTAAACCCTAAACCCTAAACCCTAAACCCTAAACCCTAAACCCTAAACCCTAAACCCTAAACCCTAAACCCTAAACCCTAAACCCTAAACCCTAAACCCTAAACCCTAAACCCTAAACCCTAAACCCTAAACCCTAAACCCTAAACCCTAAACCCTAAACCCTAAACCCTAAACCCTAAACCCTAAACCCTAAACCCTAAACCCTAAACCCTAAACCCTAAACCCTAAACCCTAAACCCTAAACCCTAAACCCCTAAACCCTAAACCCTAAACCCTAAACCCCTAAACCCTAAACCCTAAACCCTAAACCCTAAACCCTAAACCCTAAACCCTAAAACCCTAAACCCTAAACCCCTAAACCCTAAACCCTAAACCCTAAACCCTAAACCCTAAACCCTAAACCCTAAACCCTAAACCCTAAACCCTAAACCCTAAACCCTAAACCCTAAACCCTAAACCCTAAACCCTAAACCCTAAAACCCTAAACCCTAAACCCTAAACCCTAAACCCTAAACCCTAAACCCTAAACCCTAAACCCTAAACCCTAAACCCTAAACCCTAAACCCTAAACCCTAAACCCTAAAACCCTAAACCCTAAACCCTAAACCCTAAACCCTAAACCCTAAACCCTAAACCCTAAACCCTAAAACCCTAAACCCTAAACCCTAAACCCTAAACCCTAAACCCTAAACCCTAAACCCTAAAACCCTAAACCCCTAAACCCTAAACCCCTAAACCCTAAACCCTAAACCCCTAAACCCTAAACCCTAAACCCTAAACCCTAAACCCTAAACCCTAAACCCTAAACCCTAAACCCTAAACCCTAAACCCTAAACCCTAAAACCCCTAAACCCTAAACCCTAAACCCTAAACCCTAAAACCCTAAACCCTAAACCCTAAACCCTAAAACCCTACACCCTAAACCCCTAACCCTAAACCCCTAAACCCTAAACCCTAAACCCTAAACCCTAAACCCTAAACCCTAAACCCTAAACCCTAAAACCCTAAACCCTAAACCCACCCTACACCCTACACCCTAACACCCTACACCCTACACCCTACACCCTAAACCCTACACCCCAAACCCCAAACCCTAAACCCCAAACCCCAAACCCCAAACCCTAAACCCCAACAATTAAAATTATAATTTGAATTAAATTAATTAAATTCCCTGTGGATCGACCCTGACTTCCATTATCTACTAGTTAGGTAATTTAGGCCAGTGATTTTAAATAGTAAATTTGGGAGGCCTCGACACCGCTCCATGATTTTCCTTCTTGTCTACACCGCTCCATGCTTCTAGCTATGTTAGAAATCAAAGCTCTAGCTTTTGCGGGGGTCTTATCCATGAGTGAACCTCCACTGGCGGCGTCTATCATCTGCTGGCCTTGGGGAAGCAAACCGTAGTAGAAGCTCTGAATGAGGGATTGTTCAGTTATTTGATGATTGGGGCAATCCTCACATAATCGGCCAAACCTCTCCCAGCAGTCGAGGACAGTTTCTTCTTCTTTTTGCTTGATTTTGTGTATTTCCCTCCTAAGGGCGACAACCTTGGAAGCAGGAAAATACTTCTCTAAAAATGCTTCATGTAGCTCGCTCCAAGTAGTGATAGACCCGATAGGAAGATAATACATCCAATCCTTCGCTTTCTCTTTTAAGGTGAAGGGAAAGACCCTTAAATAGAGCTGATCTTCAGTGGCGTCGTCGGTCCTCATTGACAAACACACCATCTGAAATGCCTTGAGGTGTCTGATGGGATCTTCCTCTGCGTTACCACAAAAAGAAGGTAATAAGTTAATCAGACTAGCTTTAAGTTCAAATTTACCTGATGCTACCGGATACAATATACTTTATGAGTTCTGGCCTAGCTCAGATGCTGCAAGTTGCCTCAAGGTTCTTTGTTGTTCATAAATACCCACAACCTCCATCTTTGCGCTTCTTTCAAATTTTCAAGGAATATCTGCGCTAAAAAAGGGACGGGTAAAATAATACAAGAAAAAAAAATTAAACTGTACAAACAAAAGAATTTTTTTTAAAACAAACAAATTAAAATCAACCAAGCCGAATTAAATTTAATTCCCCGGCAACGACGCCAATTTTGGTAGTAGGTTTTTTGAATGTCCTACAATTTATCGGGGTGTCGAATCCCGCCAAAATAATATTTATAATAACTGGCTTACTACTTTAATTAGCATATAGTGGTAACCAGGTCGAACCACAGAGAATTAGCTTAATTCAAACTTGATTAAATTTAAGTTGCTAACGGTAAAAAAGAGGGGAAGTTGGATTGTGAAAAGAGAGTTCTAAACTGCAGTAGCTAACGGAAAATAAAGCGGCGAAGAGACAATTTAAATGAGCATGCTTGACTTCAAAGAATGGGATTGATCACAATTGACGTTCAGTTCATCGATAACTAAAGAGACAGCTACAATGCTTAATGCACACAATTCGTTTGGCCATTTCTAACTCAAACGACCCAAAAATACAGTTAGAAGAGTGCAATTCTAATTGTTCTTGACAGTTAATTTAATCTAGGTGACCAGTTCCAAACTAATTAAAAGCCATACACGGTAACATTGCGACGAATTAACCCGGAGATTAATTCGATTTTTCCTCTTTACCCAAAATCTAACATGAAGGTTAACTAATTTCTACCCCCATCTGTCACTTGGGATCAAACTAATTACCCATGCTCAGATTCGTGTTACCTAGCGATTGAGGCAATTATACGTCCTAATCTCTAACTAATTATAGGTCACTCTTAATCAATTACACAAGCTATTGAGATGAAGTTCAAGGAAGAAGATGCAATAAGCTAAGTAATCTAATTCATATACAAATTGGGGCAAATCTCCCTTTAAACCAAATTGTTTACAATCCCAAACTTGAAATAAAAAACTTACTTGTTTAGCTTTCCATGGAGATGAAGAAGAGAGTCATAAATGGCTAAAAATGCCCAAATTCGAAAAGAGGGAGAAGAAGATCCAAGGGAGATAACCTAAATTCAGAAAAAAAAATGGGTATTTATACCCATTTTTGCGTCAAACCAGCGCCTAGGTGCCATAAGTGGGCGCCAAGGCGCTGCAGAAACGCGCGCGCGCACATCGGGACAGCGCCTAGGCGCTAACCTCGCTGGACTAAAACAATGACGGGCGCCTAGGCACTAACCTCTTGGGTCTGGGAGGTTCTCGGGCGCTGGCTTCTCGGGTCTGGAACAATGTCGGGCGCCTAGGCGCTGTGCGCTGGGTCTGGGAGGTTCTCTTAGCGCAGGGGCGCTGCGCCTTCTACCCTGATGCATCCGTTGGGTGCCTAGGCGCTGCCCTCTCGGGTTTGGCCTTCACCTTTCACCTTTTTGCACCTCACAGCTCTACTTGGCTTTTCTCGTTGACCCGAACACTTCCCGAAACTCCTAAAATGCCCGATTTAGCCCCGAAACTCATGAATGGACTTCCCGAGCTCTTCACCGCGAAACACCTATAATAAGGGGCAATTAACAATCATTAAGCACGACAATTAGCTGATAATAAGGACTTATAAATAGCTCTGTTTTAAAGTTATCATTCCCTGTGGTTGGACACCCGACTACCACTAGCTGCAAAGCTTAGTAGTATCGGATTTATAAATGTTATTTTGGCAGGATTCGACACCCTGAGCATAGAGAACTATACCCAAAAGTTCTCTTACCAAAAATTGGCGCCGTTGCCGGGGAACCATTTAGATTCTCTTAGTTAAATTTTATTTGTTTAAAAACCCAAAAAAATATTTTCCTTTTCTTGTGTCTTCTTGTTTTAGCATGGCAGATTTTTTACAGCAATTTTGGGGACAATGTACAAGGAGCGAAGTCGACAAAGCTTCCCAGAACCCTCTCTGAACCATTGAAGAAAGGGTCATTATCGAGATGTTCCTCGATTTTGAGGAAGGAATCGAGGAATTTCTGGCATGCGGAGACGAGAACGGTGAGTCTAAGGAGGATGAGCTTAACCCCGAGGAGCTCCCTGAAAAGACTGGTGATGCAGAAGAGCTAAAAAGTGGAGCTGAGCCTTGGAGATTGATAAACGGGGGCGGTTATTTATCGGCCAGTGATGAAGAATGTCTCAGAGAATTGTACAAGGTAAGTGTTCCTCCACCGGTTGATTTTGATTTAGAGCATGAATTTTGTATTGAAAATCTATTTGAAGATTCATGCATTGATGAGCTCGAGCATGTGCCTGATAATGAAAATATTTTTAGAAGTATTTTCTTTGAGGATGTAGAACCAGCATGTTTTGAAAATTCTGTTGTAATAGATGAGGACGTGGCAGTAGTGCCTTTTGAAATTTTTTATCATCTTGCTTTGTCTTGTGATAAGCAATGTATTATAGGAGATTTATCTTGCATGCCCCCTCTGTGAATGTTGGTTGCCTTGGGAATTTTGATGTGATCCCTCCTCTGGTCGAGTATTTTATTTCTGTTGAATCAGTTGAGTCTTCTTTTATTTTGTTTGAGTCTGATGAGTCTTTCTTTCCATATATTGAAAATACCAAAAAAATAACAGCTCTGTCCGGCTGCCTCGAAAAGTCGAAGAGCTTGCTTCTCTTAGCAGGTTTTGTTGATTCAAGGAAGAAGGGGCCGAAGAAATACGAGAATTTCTATGTACCCTGGCAGAATGGAAGACACGTCGAGCATAACGACGTTAAAAAAATTCGCTTCTTGGGAGGCAACCCATGAGTATTTTAAATTTCTGTCTTTACTTTCAGTTTTTATTTTCCTAGCTTAGTTTCTTTGCTTTCTTTTGTAGGGCTTTGGCCTAAGCAACGAGATATTCGGGCAAGGACTGCGCTGCTCCAACCACCAACCTAACAAAATTCAGGGGAGGTTTTCTGTTCCCTTCAATTTTGTAATTTTAATTGTTTAGTTTGATGTGTTGATACATAGAGGACTATGTATCTTTCGAAGGTTGGGGGTGGAGTTGGTTGTTGGATTTCTGTAGTTGTTGAGTTGTGGAAATTCTGAATTAGAAGTGCTTTGGTCTGCTGTTGCATGTTGTTCGATGAGGACAATCTATGAAATGCTTTTAAATTCTTCGTATTTGCATATCTAGAAAAGCATGAGATTGTATGTGCTAGTTGAGCATTTTTCAAAAATAAATTAAAAAAATGTGTTGCTCCCTTGCATCTATCGATCACGTAGCATCCTGTTTTGGACTCTGTGGGCTTAGATTTGTCTTATGTTGCATGAAATCTTGTTGTCACCCTGAAAGGCACCCCTAGGGAAGACTTGATGCATGATAGGTTGTATTAAATTAATCGTGTTATAGGGAAGCTATTGCATAAAAAAAAAAAAAAAACCTATCATGCATCAAAACCCTAAACCCTAAACCTCTAGACCCTAAACCCTAAACCTATCATACATCAAAACCCTAAACCCTAGACCTATAGACCTCTAGACCCTAAACATATCATGCATCAAAACCCTAAACCCTAGACCTCTAGACCCTAAACCTATCATGCATCAAAACCCTAAACCCTAGACCTCTAGACCTCTAGACCCTAAAACCTAGCCTCTAGACCCTAGCCTCTAGACCCTAGACCCTAGACCTCTAGACCCTAAGCCCTAAGTCCTAAGCCCTAAGCCCTAAGCCCTAAGCCCTAAGCCCTAAGGGGGTGTTTGGGGGAGTGAGTTGGGTAGGGTTGGGTGGGTTATTATAACCCACCCCATGTTTGGGGCACCGATTTAGGAAGAGGGTGTTTGGAGTTATTATAACCCCCCGAGTGCTACAGTAACACTGTATGTACTTTTTTTTTTTTTTTGGTTTTTTTTTTCAATTTTTTCACTCAATTTGTCGATTTTTTCTCTATTTGTTTTTTTTTTCACCTAATTTGGCAATTTTTCCTCTATTTATTTTTTTAACTTCTAAAAAATTAATATGTAATATACATTTAATTATACAAATACAACAAAAAGTGGTAGAAAAAAATAAACTAACATAAACACATATTTCAAACTCCATGTTAAAGAAAATTGTATTACTTCTCTCTCCACCGAACCTCATGTTATCGATTATTTGTGATTTCCTAAATAATATTTATTTTTTAAAATTTTAAAAAATTAATATCGTAATATACATTTAACTATACAAATAAAACAAAAAGTTGTAGAAAAAAAAATAAACTAACATAAACACATATTTCAAATTATTCCATGTTAAAAAAAAAAAATTATTTTAAACCCACACTATACAACTCTGCACTCCAAACACAGACTTACTAAACCCACAGACTATTATAACCCACCGACTATAATAACCCACCGACTATAATAACCCACCGACTATAATAACCCACCCTGCGCCCCAAACGCCCCCTAAATGTTTTAAATTGAGATGATTAAAACCCAAAGCCATAGGCTCCTTTTATAGTCTTAGGAGCACATGACTTATCTGATTCTTTTCGATGTGGGACAACCACCCTTCTTATATATTGCCAAAATCCATACATACCTGATTCTTTTCGATGTGGGACAACCACCCTTCTTATATATTGCCAAAATCCCTACATATATCGGTTGAGCCTTACTTTGACTAATCCGTTGTGTTTGCAAACTGTTTTTTTTTGTTCAAAGAACCTTGAAATTAATTTCTTGAAGTCATTTAAGTTCGTTTTACCCTTAATTTCGAAGTTTGAAATAAAAAGAAACAAATTTGGGGTTTTAATTTAAGGATATTTGGGGTTTGGATTTAGGGTTTCATATTTGTGGTTTTAATTTAAGGAGATTTGCCGTTTGGATTCAGGGTTTCATGTTTGGGGTTTGTATATTTTAGGGTTTTAAATTTAAATCTTTCAAATCGATTTCTTCCAAAACTCGAAAGGAGTACTTTTCAAGCACATGGTTGAAAATCGTGAATAAGCTACATGTTTGGTTCAATAAGAAGAGAGGAATGTGAATTTTGAATGAATATACACTTTTTTCGTGAATTAAAAAAAGTCCAAAACCCGAAAGAAGTATTTTTCAAGCACATGGTTTAAAACCGTGAATAAGATACATGATTGGTTCAATAAGTAATGATAAATGTTAATTTTGAATTAATATACATTTTTTTCGTGAATTATAAAAAGTCCAAAGATCATTTACTATAGTCCACCAATTTCGGAACAAAAACGATCATTTTGGTCTTTTTTTTAATGAGTACATTTTTCACTTTCTTTTTTCAATGTTGGCTTTAGGAGCTTCATTAACCTACAACCCCATAGCTTTAGGACCAAAATTCGTAAGAAAAATACCTTAAAACTCGTTCCCTAAACCGTAAATTTTCAAAACCCGAAAAGAATACTTTTCAAGCACATGGTTAAAAACCATGAATAAACTACATGTTTGGTTCAATAAGAAGGTAGGAATGTCAATTTTGAATGAATATACATTTTTTCGTGAATTAGAAAAAGTTCAAAAATCGTTTACTATAGTCCACCAATTTTTTTTTTGCAACGGTATTTAATTATTGCAAGGATTGAACCCATGACCTCATAATCACGGGCACAACCTTATGCCAATTGAGCTATGCTCAGTTTGGCGATAGTCCACCAATTTTGGTAAAAAAAAAACAATCATTTTGGTCATTTTTTAATGAGTACATTTTTCACTTTTTTTTTTCAATGTTGGGTTGAGGAGCTTCATTAACCTACAACCCCATAGCTTTACGACCAAAATTCGTAAGTAAAACACCTTAAAACTCATTCCCTAAACCGTAAATTTCCAAAACCAGAAAAGAGTATTTTTCAAGCACATGGTTTAAACCCGTGAATAAGCTACATGTTTGGTTCAATAAGAAGTGAGAAATGTTAATTTTGAATGAACATATACTTTTTTGGTGAATTAAAAAAAGTCAAAAATTTGTTTACTAGTCTACCAATTTTGGTCCAAAAACGATCATTTTTGTCATTTTTTAATCAGTACATTTTTTTTTAATGTTGGGTTTCGGAGCTTCATTGACCTACAACCCCATAGCTTTAGGACCAAAATCCGTAAGAAAAACACTTTAAAACTCAAACACTAAACCGTAAATTTCCAAAACCCGAAAGGAGTACTTTTCAGGCACATGGTTTAAACCCGTGAATAAGCTACATGCTTGGTTCAATAAGAAGTGATAAATGTTAATTTTGAATCAATATACACTTTTTTTCGTGAATTAAAAAATGTCGAAAATTCGTTTACTAGATTTTGGTCCAAAATCGATCATTTTTGTCATTTTTTAATGAGTACATTTTTCACTTTTTTTTTTCAATGTTGGGTTTCAGAGCTTCATTGACCTACAGCCCCATAGCTTTAGGGCGAAAATCCGTAAGAAAAACACTTTAAAATTCAATCCCTAAACCGTAAACTTTCAAAACTCGAAAGGAGTACTTTTCAAACACATGATTGAAAACCGTGAATAAGCTATGTAGACACCATATTTTGTCCGACCTTGTTTATCATTATTTCTAAGTTTCGCATTTCCGTCTTTTCCTGGCATTTCGTTCGATAGATTATTGAAGTCATTTAAGTTTTTTTTTGCCTTAATTTCGAAGTTTAAAAAAAAAAAAAAATACTTTCCGTTCCAGGAAGTTTCAGGAACGTTTTGCTTAGTTTTAGAGTTTAGTTCTATAATTTCAGGTTTGGGGTTTTAATTTAAAGAGATTTGAGGTTGGATTCAGGTTTCAGATTTGGGGTCTTAATTGAAGGAGATTTTGGGTATGAATTCAGTGTTTAAGCTTTGGGGTCTTAATTTAAGGAGATTTGGGATATGGATTCATGGTTTCAGCTTTGGAGTCTTAATTTAAGGAGATTTGGGATATGGATTCATGGTTTCAGCTTTGGAGTTTTAATTTAAGGAAATTTGGGGTATGAATTCAGGGTTTCAGGTTTTGCTTCTTAATTTGAGGAGATTTGGGGTATGGATTCATGGTTTCATTTTTTGGTGTTTAAATTTAATGAGATTTAAGGTTTGGATTCAGGGCTTCAGATTTGAGGTTTTAATTTAAGGATATTTGGAGTTTGTATTTAGTGTTTTAGGTTTATGGTTTTTAATTTAAGGAGATTTGGTGTAGGGTTTCAGGGTTTCAGGTTTGAGTTTTTTAATTTACGGGGATTTGGGGTTCTGATTTAGGGTTTCATATTTGGAGTTTTTATTTAGGGTTACTAATTTGGGGTTTGTATATTTTAGGGTTTTAAAAATAAATCTATCAAATCGATTTCTTCCAAAATCCGAAAGGAGTACTCTTCAAGCACATGGTTGAAAACCGTGAATAAGCTACATGCTTGGTTCAATAAGAAGAGAGAAATGTGAATTTTGAATTAATATACATTTTTTTGTGAATTAAAAAAAGTCCAAAAATTTCCAAAACCCGTAAGGAGTACTTTTCAAACACATGGTTTAAAACCTTGAATAAGCTACATGCTTGGTTCATAAAGTAGTGAGAAATGTTAATTTTGGATGAATATACACTTTTCTCGTGAATTAAAAAACTCCAAACTC
Source organism: Herpetospermum pedunculosum (assembly GCA_028017165.1). Classification (NCBI taxonomy): domain Eukaryota; kingdom Viridiplantae; phylum Streptophyta; class Magnoliopsida; order Cucurbitales; family Cucurbitaceae; genus Herpetospermum; species Herpetospermum pedunculosum. The sequence goes on from CM051527.1 coordinate 16,605, forward strand.
AAAAATAAATTTGGGTAATCTCGACAAAGATTCAATGAATTCAAATCGGAATAGGTTACATTCTAGTGTCATCCAATTAAGTCCGCGAGTTGGATGAAGTACAAGAGGTACGACCATGAAATAAGTAATGTATTCTTAAAACAATTTACAATTTCTATGGGGAAGATTCCACAATAAGTTTCTTCCTCGTGAATGAGAGTAATTCATAAAAAAAAATCTTCTTGTTTTTAAACTTACACGTATGATTTCCCTTTTGTTTCATTTTATATTTCCTTCATATCTAGCTTATTAATATTCAATAAAAAGGAATAGAGAAATGCCTCATTTTGAAGATTCTTTTATTCAACAAAAACTTCAATAAATAATACTTAAAAAAAATTACCAAAAAACACTAAAACACAAAACCATAAATCCAAATCCACCAAAACACTCAAACCCCAAAATCATGAAGTATAGTTGGAATTTAAATTTTTATACATATACATAAATCCTAAAACACCAATACAACTAAATCTCAAAACCAAACCTCGAAATAAAATAAGAAAGTTAAAAGAGAAAACAAGATTAAGATCTAGAACTTGAAGAAGAAAGAAAAACTCTGGATTTGAAGAATCCATTGAGAGAAAGAAGAATGTCTTATTTCCCTTCTGATATATTTCAAAAGATAACCAAAATGAATGAGGAAACCACAACTGAAATCCAAGAAATTCATCCAGGGAGAATGGTTGGAGCTAAAGGAGGAGGCAATCGAGCTAGGTGGAGCATAGTATAAGAATAAACTCAATTGAAACTATATGAACTAAAATAGAATAAGTCACAAATACAACGAAGAAGTTTTATTTTTAACATTAATTTTAATACCATAGATGAATTTAAAATAATGAAAATCTGATTTATTTTATTTTAATCATTTTTATGCAATTATCATTTTTAAAATTTATTTACTAGGTAAGCAAAGCAAAATGATTATAGAAATATAAAAAAAAAAAAAAAAAACGGGTCAAATTCGTGTGTCAAAATCATGCGGAGTTACATGAAGTAAATGAGTTAGGACCATGAAATAAATAATATATTCTTAAAAAAAATATACAATTTCTATGGGGAAGATGCCACAATAAGTCTCTTCCCCATGAATGATAGTAATTCGTAATTTTTTTTCTTCTTGTTTTTAAACATACAAGTATAATTTCCCTCCGGTTTCATTTTTTATTTCTTTCCCATCTAGTTTATTAATATTCAATAAAATAAAATAAAAAGGATAGAGAAAGTTCTCATTTTAAAGATTTTTTTTAAACAAAAATTTCGATATAAATACGTAAAATCTTTACCAAAAAACACTAAAACTGAAAATTTCTTACCTCAAACCCCAAAACCATAAATCCCAACCCACTAAAACACTCTGACCCCAAATCTTAAACCCAAACCCATAAACCTCAAAAACACAAACCTGAAAACACAAAAACTCCAAAATTTCAAACTCAAAACATAAAAATTCATCCCACAAAAACTCAAACTCCAGAATATCAAAATCCTTATTAATCACAAATTTGAGAAATAAATTAAAATTTCAAAAAAATTATTAATCACAAATTTGAAAGTTTAACTTAAAAATAGACTAATTAAAGTTAGAATTTAAACTTTTTATACATACACATAAATCATAAAACACCAATCCACCAAAATCTCAAAACCAAACCCCAAAACTCCTTAACCCGAAACTCAAAATCTCTAAAACACCAATACACCAAAAACTCAAAACACAACCACAAAACTCATAACCCTAAACCCAAATCTTTAAACCACCTATCCACCAAAATCTCAAAACCAAACCCCGACACTCCTTAATCCTAATCTCCAAATCTCAAAATCTCTAAACCATAAAAGACCAAAAAGTCCAAATTCGAAACCTCAAACACTAAAACATAAAAATCATTACCTATACCCAAAACAAGAAAACACTAAAGCCCACAATACCACCAACATTAAAAACTATGAAATACCAAAATACCAAAACTCCAATCCCCAAAATCTCTAAATCCCTAATCCCAAAAAATTCCAACCCTCATAAAACATTTGAATTCTTAACAAAATTTAAAAAGATAGAATTTGTAGTTTTCAAAATTTGACGTATGTATCGAGAACACTAGTAAAAAGTACATAACTAAACAAGAAATCATATATGAAAATAGTGTTTATGAACTTAATTTTCCTAAAATAAAAATTGATTAGTAAGCGGGCTCTTAAAATAGCATTAGACATAAAATTTAATTTAAATATCAAATAAACTAATTAATTTTTAAAATTATTCATTTTCAAAAAAAAATATTAATTGCAAATTTGAAAGTTTAACTTAAAAATGGATCAATTAAGGTTGTAATTTAAACTTTTTATACACACATAAATCCTAAACACCAATCCACCAAAATCTCAAAACAAAACTCCATAACCCCAAATCTCCAAATCTCTAAAACAACAATCAAAACCAAACCCCGAAACTCTATAACCCCAAATCATATTCTCTAGGAAAGAAATTAAAATATAAAAAAAATTATTAATTACAAATTTGAAAGTTTAACTTAAAAATGGACCAATTAAAGTGGGAATTTAAACTTTTTATACATGCACATAAATCCTAAAACACCGATCCACCAAAGTCTTAAAACCTAACCCTAAAACTAATGAACCCCAAACCCCAAATCTCTAAAACACCAATCCACCGAACTCTAAATCCATAAACCATAAGAGACCAAAAATTCAAACTCTAAACCTGAAACACAAACACCTAACACATAAAATTTCTTACCTATGCCAAAAACAACAAAACACTAAAACCGACAAAACCCCAAACATTAAAAGTATGAAATATCAAAACTCCAATCCTCAAAATCTCTAAATCCTCAATCCCATAAAATTTTGAATCCTTAGAAAACGTTTGAATTCTTAACAAAATTTAAAAATATGTATTTGTAGTTACCAAATTTTGGCGTATGTTTCGGGAACATTGGTAAAAAGTAGATAACAAGACAAGAAATTATATATGAGAGTAGTGTTTATGAACTTAATTTTTTATTGGTAAAAAGTAGATAACAAGACAAGAAATTATATATGAGGGTAGTGTTTATGAACTTAATTTTCCTAAAAATAAAAATTGATTTGCAAACGGGTTCTTAAAGTTTCATTAGGCATAAAATTTAATTTTACATCAAATAATTTAATTAATTTTTAAAATAAATGAATTTGTCCGATTTTCTAGAAAAAAATTTAAAATTTCAAAAAAATTATTAATTACAAATTTGAAAGTTTAAAAATGGAACAATTAAAGTTGGAATTTAAACTTTTTATGCATACACATAAATCCTAAAACACCAATCCACCAAAATCTCAAAATTAAACCACAAAATTCAAAACTCCTCAACCCAAACCCCCAATCTTTTAAATACCCATCCACCAAAATCTCAAACCCAAACCCCAAAACACAAAACTCATCAACCCAAACCCCAATATTTTAAACACCAATCCACCGAAATCTCAAAACACAACCTCAAAACTCATAACCCAAAATCTGTAAAACACCTATCCACCAAAATCTCAAAACCAAACCCCAAAATTCCATAATCCAAACCCCTAAATCTATAAATCCCTAAATCATAAGAGACCAAAAGTCCAAACTATAAACCTCAAACACTAAAACACAAAAAACATCATAAAATTCCCTACCGATGCCAAAACAACAAAACACTAAAGCCCACAATACCCCAAACATTAAAAGTATGAGATACCAAAAATATCAAAACTCCAATCCCCAAAATCTCTAAATCCCTAATCCCATAAAATTTTGAATCCTTAGAAAACGTTAAATTTTTTTAAAAACATGACTTTGTAGTTTCCAAAATTTGGCATATGTTTCGGGAACACTGGTAAAAAGTAGAAATCAAAATAAAAAATCATATATAGGAGTAGTTTTTATGAGCGTAAGTTTCATTAGACATAAAATTTAGTTTTATATCTAATAAATTAATTAGTTTTTAAAATAATTGAATATGTCATATTCTCTAAGAAATAAATTAAAATTTCAAAAAAAATTATTAATTAAAAATTTGAAAGTTTAACTTAAAAATGGACAAATTAAAATTGGAATTTAAACCTTTTATGCATACACATAAATCCTAAAACACCAATCCCCATAATCTCAAAACCAAAACCCCAAAACCCAAAACTCCTTAACCCCAAACCTCCCCATCTTTTAAACACCAATCCACCAAAATCTCAAAAAACAACCTCATAACTACTTACCCTCAAATCTCTAAAACACCTCTCCACCAAAATCTCAAAACCAAACCCCAAAATTTCATAACCACAAACTCCCAAATCTATAAACCCTAAACCATAAGTCTCTAACCCCTAAACCATAAGAGAACCGTCCAAACTCAAACCTCAAACACTAAAACATAATAAAATTCTCTACCGATGTCCAAAAACAACAAAACACTAAAACCCACAATACCCCAAACATTAAAAGTGAAATACCAAAATACCAAAACTTCAATCGCTAAATCCCTAATCCCATAAAATTTTGAATTCTTAGAAAACGTTAAAAATCTTAACCAAATATAAAAATAGGAATTTGTACTTTCCAAACATATGTTTCGGGAACACTGGTAAAAAGTAGATAACAAAACAAGAAATTATATATGGCAGTAGTTCTTACAAGCTTAAATTTCTAAAAATGAAAATTGATTTGCAAATAAATTAATTAATTGGACATAAAATTTAATTTTATGTCTAATAAATTAATTAATTTTTAAAATAATTGAAAAAAAATATTAATTACAAATTTGAAAGTTTAACTTAAAAATGGACCACTTAAAAATGGACCCTAAACCCTAAACTTTTTATACATACACATAAATCATAAAACACCAATCCACCCAAATCTCAAAACCAAATCCAAACACTCCTGAACCCCGAACCCCCAAATCTCTAAAACACATGTCCACCAAAATCTCAAAACCAAACCCCAAACCCCAAAACTCATTAACCTCAAACCCCCAAATCTCTAAATTCATAAACCATAAGAGACCTAAAATTCAAACTCTAAACCTCAGACACTAAAACAACTAAAACATAAAATTCCTTACCTATGCCAAAAACAACCAAACACTAAAACCCAAAAAAACCCCAACATTCAAAGTATGAAATACCAAAACTCCAATCCCCAAAATCTCTAAATCCCTAATCCCATAAAATTTTGAATCCTTAGAAAACGTTTGAATTCTTAACAAAATTTAAAAATATGAATTTAAACATTTTATACAGACATAAATCCTAAAACATCGTTCCATCAAAATCTCAACACCAAACCCTAAAACTCATGAACCCCAAATCTCTAAAACACCAACCAACCCAAATCCCAAATCTCAAAACCAAACACCAAACTCATTAATCCAAATCCCCAAAATCTCTAAAACACATGTCCATCAAAATCTTAAAACCAAACCCCAAAACTATTTAACCCCAAACCCCAAATATATAAATCCATAAACCATGAGAGGCCAAAACTCCAAACTATAATCCTCAAACACTAAAACATCTCAAACATAAAATTTCTTACTTATGCCAAAACAACAAAACACTAAAACCCTCAAAACCCCAAACATTAAAAGTATGAAATACCAAAACTCCAATCTCCAAAATCTTTAAACCCTTAATCCCATAAAATTTTGAATCCTTAGAAAACGTTTGAATTCTTAACAAAATTTAAAAATATGAATTTGTAGTTACCAAAATTTGGCGTATGTTTCGAGAACACTGGTAAAAAGTAGATAACAAAACAAGAAATCATATATGGGAGTAGTGTTTATGAGCTTAATTTTTCTAAAATAAAAATTGATTTGCAAACGGACTCTTAAAGTTTCATTAGACATAAAATTTAATTTTACCTCTAATAGATTAATTAATTTTTGAAATAATTCAATATGTCAGATTCTCTAGAAAATAAATTAAAATTTCAAAAAAAATATTAATTACAAATTTGAAAGTTTAACTTAAAAATACACCAATTAAAGTTGAAATTTAAAATTTTTATACATACACATAAATCTTAAAACACCAATCCACCAAAATCTCAAAACCAAATCCCAATTCTCTAAAACATCGATCCACCAAAATCTCAAAATCATACCCCAAAACTCCTTAACCCAAACCCCACAGCTCTAAAACACCACTCCACCAAAATCTCAAAACCAAGCCTGAAAACTCCTTAACCTCAAACCCAAAGTCTCTAAAACACATCCACCAAAATCGCAAAACTCAAACCCAAAACTCCTTAACACAAACCCCAAATATTTTAAACACCAATCCACCCAAAACTTCTTAACACCAATTCACCAAAATCACAAAACCAAACTCCAAACCCCAAATCTCTAAAACACCTATCCACCAAAAACTCAACCAAACTCCAAACCCCAAACCCCAAATCTCTAAATCCCTAAACTATGAGAGACCAAAAGTCCAAACTCTAAACATCAAACACTAAAACACCAAAAACATAAAATTTGTTACCTATGCCCAAAACAACAAAACACTAAAGTCCACAATCCCCCAAACATGTAGTCGAAAAGTACTCCTTTCAGGTTTTGAAAATTTACGGTTTAGGGAACGATTTTTAATGAGTTTTTCGTACGAAATTTGGTCCTAAAGCTATCGGGTTGTAGGTTAACGAAACTCCTAAACCCAACATTGAAAAAAGAAAGTGAAGAATGTACTCATTAAAAAATGACCAAAATGATCGTTTTTGGACCAAAATTGGTGGACTATATAGTAAACGATTTTTTTACTTTTTTTAATTCATCAAAAAAGTTTATATTCATTCAAAATTAACATTTCTCACTACTTATTGAACCAAGCATGTAGCTTATTCACGGTTTTCAACCATGTGCTTGAAAAGTACTACTTTCGGGTTTTGGAAATTTACGATTTAGGGAACGAGTTTTAAGGTATTTTTCTTACGGATTTTGGTCCTAAAGCTATGGGGCTGTAGGTTAATGAAGCTACTAAACCCAACATTGAAAAAAGAAAGTGAAAAATTACCAAATTTATCGTTTTTTGACCAAAATTGGCGGACAATAAACGATTTTTGGACTTTTTTTAATTCATGAAAAAATTGTATATTCATTCAAAATTGACATTTCTCCCTTCTTATTGAACCAAGCATGTAGCTTATTCACGGTTTTCAACCATGTGCTTCAAAAGTACTATTTCGGGTTTTAGAAATTTACGGTTTAGGGAACGAGTTTTAATGTGTTTTACTTACGGATTTTGGACCTAAAGCTATGGGGCTGTAGGTAAATGAAGCTTCTAAACCCAACATTGAAAAACTAAAGTAAAAAATGTACTCATTAAAAAATGAACAAAATGATCGTTTTTGGACCAAAATTGGTGGACAATAGTAAACGATTTTTAGATTTTTTTTAATTCACGAAACAAGTGTATATTCATTCAAAATTAACATTTCTCACTACTTCTTGAACCAAGCGTGTAGCTTATTCATGGTTTTAAACCATGTGCTTGAAAAGTACTCCTTTGGTGTTGTGGAAATTTTTGGACTTTTTTTAATTCTCGAAAAAAGTGTATATTCATTCAAAATTCACATTCCTCCCTTCTTATTGAACCAATCATGTAGCTTATTCACGGTTTTCAACCATGTGCTTGAAAAGAACTCGTTTCGTGTTTTGGAAATTTTTGGATTTTTTTTACTTCACGAAAAAAATGTATATTCATTCAAAATTCACATTCCTCCCTTCTTATTGAACCAAGCATGTAGCTTATTCACGGTTTTCAACCATGTACTTGAAAAGTACTCCTTTCGGGTTTTGGAAGAAATCAATTTGAAAGATTTAATTTTAAAACCCGAAAATATACAAACCCCAAATATGAAACCCTAAATCAAAACCCCAAATATGAAACCCTGAATCGAAATCCCAAAACTCCCTAAATTAAAACCACCAAACATGAAAACATGAATCAAAACCTCAAATCTCCCTAAATTAGAACCCCAAATATGAAACCTTGAATCCAAGCCCTAAATATTCTTAAATTAAAACCCCAAATATGAAGCTATAGAACTAAACTCTAAAACTAAGCAAAACGTTCCTGAAACGTCCTCGAACATAATGATTTGTTTTTTTTTTCTTTGAAACTTTGAAATTAAGGGAAAAACAAACTTAAATGACTTCAACAATCTATCGAACGAAACGCCAGGGAAAGACGGAAATGCAAAAGTTAGAAATAATGATAAACAACGCCGGATAACATACAGTGTCTACATAGCTTATTCATACGGTGTCTACATAGACGGAAATGCCAAAATTGGTGGACTATAGTAAACGATTTTTGGACTTTTTATAATTCACGAAAAAAGTTTATATTCATTCAAAATTGACATTCCTGACTTCTTATTGAACCAAGCATGTAGCTTATTCACGGTTTTTAACCATGTGCTTGAAAAGTACTCCTTTCGGGTTTTGGAAATTTAGGGTTTAGGCAACGAGTTTTAAGGTGTTTTTCTTACCGATTTTGGTCCTATATTTATGGGGCTGTAGGTTAATGAAGCTCCTAAACACAATATTGAAAAAAGAAATTGAAAAATGTACTCATTCAAAAATGACCAAAATGATCGTTTTTGGTCCAAAATTGGTGGACTATATTAAACCATTTTTGGACTTTTTTTAATTCACGAAAAAAGTTTTTATTCATTCAAAATTGACATTCCTCACTTCTTTTGAACCAAGCTTGTAGCTTATTCACGGTTTTCAACCATGTGCTTGAAAAGTAGTACTTCTAGGTTTTGGAAATTTGCGGTTTAGGGAACGAGTTTTAAGGTGTTCTTCTTACGGATTTTTGTCCTACAGCTATGGGGCTGTAGTTTAATGAAGCTCGTAAACACAATATTGAAAAAAGAAAGTGAAAAATGTACTCATTAAAAAATGACCAAAATGATCGATTTTTGACCAAAATTGGTGGACGTAAACGATTTTTGGACTTTTTTTAATTCACGAAAAAAGTTTATATTCATTAAAAATTGACATTCCTCACTTCTTATTGAACAAATCATGTAGCTTATTCATGATTTTTAACCATGTGCTTGAAAAGTACTCCTTTCGGGTTTTGAAAATTTACGGTTTAGGGAACGAAGTTTAAGGTGTTTTTCTTACAGATTTTGGTCCTATATTTATGGGGTTGTAGGTTAATGAAGCTCCTAAACAAAATATTGAAAAAAGAAAGTGAAAAATGTACTCATTCAAAAATGACCAAAATGATCGTTTTTTGACCAAAATTGGTAGACTATATTAAACGATTTTTGGACTTTTCTTAATTCATGAAAAAGTTTTTATACATTCAAAATTTACATTCCTCACTTCTTATTGAACCAAGCTTGTAGCTTATTCACGGTTTTCAACCATGTGCTTGAAAAGTACTACTTTCGAGTTTTGGAAATTTACGGTTTAAGGAACGAGTTTTAAGGTGTTTTTCTTACGGATTTTGGTCCTAAAGCTATGGGGCTGTAGGTGAATGAAGCTCCTAAACACAATATTGAAAAAAGAAAGTGAAAAATGTACTCATTCAAAAATGACCAAAATGATCGTTTTTGAACCAAAATTGGTTGACTAAAGTAAACGATTTTTTTGACTTTTTTTAATTCACGAAAGAAGTTTATATTCATTCAAAATTGACATTCCTCACTTCTTATTGAACCAAGCTTGTAACATATTTACGGTTTTGAACCATGTGCTTGTAAAGTACAACTTTCGGGTTTTAGAAATGTACGGTTTAGGGAACGAGTTTTAAGGTATTTTTCTTACAGATTTTGGTCCTATATTTATGGTGCTGTAGGTTAATGAAGCTCCTAAACACAATATTGAAAAAAGAAAGTGAAAAATGTACTCATTAAAAAATGACCAAAATGATCGTTTTTGGACCAAAATTGGTGGACTATAGTATATGATTTTTGGACTTTTTTTAATTCACGAAAAAAGTTTATATTCATTCAAAATTGACATTCCTCACTTGTTATTGAACCAAGCATGTAGCTTATTCACGATTTTTAACCATGTGCTTGAAAAGTACTCATTTCGGGTTTTGGAAATTTATCGTTTAGGGAACGAGTTTTAAGGTATTTTTCTTACAGATTTTGGTCCTATATTTATGGGGCTGTAGGTTAATGAAGCTCCTAAACACAATATTGAAAAAAAAAAGTGAAAAATGTACTCATTAAAAAATGAACAAAATGATCGTTTTTGGACCTAAATTGGACTTTTTAACGTATGCTTAGCTTGTTCTAGCGTTCAATTCTTCTCTAACCTTGTGCTTTAATGTCCAACATGATTTTCTTTATGGTTTGAATCCCATTTCGATTGTTGTGTGTTGGTTGGGTTAAAAATTCATAAGGGAGCGATCGCGCCTTGTGTGTTGAGTAACAAAATTGAGCATTCCAAATTAAATATGGTCATGTTTGCTTCGGTTGCTGATAAATAATAGAGAATGGATAAAATCGAGTCCATTGTTAGAGGTCTCTGCAATTTGCTCGTCGCATGACTACCCGTCGCTCGCGACTAATTCTAATTAAGGAGAGCGATTGCCCCTAAGTTAGAATTATTAGTGAAGCTTAGTTTTGAGTTGTCAACCCTTTTCTAATTACTTGAGATTACTCGTTTATGATTAAAGCATGAGATTACTTGTTTTGATTAGGCCTTGTAATGTGCGTGAGTGTTAACAAAAACCGGCTAAGTATCTTTTGTGTCTATGATCCGAATCACATAACAATTGTTAATCTTGACCCCTTAGATTGAATGTGCTCGTCTAATCGCTTTTTCTACCGTTCTCCCGCATATCCAATATTTTTACTTTAGTTTTCCCTTACCTTGCATGTTTCTTACTTTGAAACTCACAAATCTCCCGTTAGCATATTTTTACAAACCAACAATTAAAATTATAATTTGAATTAAATTAATTAAATTCCCTGTGGATCGACCCTGACTTCCATTATCTACTAGTTAGGTAATTTAGGCCAGTGATTTTAAATAGTAAATTTGGGAGGCCTCGACACCGCTCCATGATTTTCCTTCTTGTCTACACCGCTCCATGCTTCTAGCTATGTTAGAAATCAAAGCTCTAGCTTCTGCGGGGGTCTTATCCATGAGTGAACCTCCACTGGCGGCGTCTATCATCTGCTGGCCTTGGGGAAGCAAACCGTAGTAGAAGCTCTGAATGAGGGATTGTTCAGTTATTTGATGATTGGGGCAATCCTCACATAATCGGCCAAACCTCTCCCAGCAGTCGAGGACATTTTCTTCTTCTTTTTGCTTGATTTTGTGTATTTCCCTCCTAAGGGCGACAACCTTGGAAGCAGGAAAATACTTCTCTAAAAATGCTTCATGTAGCTCGCTCCAAGTAGTGATAGACCCGATAGGAAGATAATACATCCAATCCTTCGCTTTCTCTTTTAAGGTGAAGGGAAAGACCCTTAAATAGAGCTGATCTTCAGTGGCGTCGCCGGTCCTCATTGACAAACACACCATCTGAAATGCCTTGAGGTGTCTGATGGGATCTTCCTCTGCGTTACTGTTACGTCTCCAAAAGTGACCTTTTTAGGATTTATTTAGCTTAGAAAGATGTACACTCTTAGGTGTTTTTGATAGGATTTAGCTTAAACCTATGCTTATATATGAGATTTAGAAGAAGGTAGCTAAATTAGGACTTGTGTGCAAAAGGAAAAAAAAGGATTAAAAACCGAAGTTAAAAGAAGGAAAAATGAGCATTGCGGCAGCATTGCGGAAACATTGCTGAAACCGCAATGTTTCAAGTGAAATCCGTAAGTTGACTGATCTTTTTCTGTTATTTTCCGTTATTTCAGGGATTCGTTCTTTCTCCTCCATCCATTTTGAAGTACGACGTTGAGGATGGATGGTTCTCCTTGGCCCAAACGCACCTGCAAATTACTATAAAAGGGGGTCAAAGTAGAGGGTTTGATCATCATCCGAAAGCGTAGAGTCTTCTCGCAGTCCACCTTTTCTCCCTGTTTCCATTTCCCGTCTGTTGGAGTGAGAGTCTCAGCTGTTGGAATCGATAATCTGATAGGAAGGAGAGGAGATTCTTCTTCTCTCTCGATTGGATTCATCCAAGCAAGGCTGACATTTCATCCCCTTCATTCGAGGCGACTGCACGAGGCTTTTCAAGCATCCTTTACTGTTTTCTGTCTTCTTCTTCTAATTTCTCGCTTTGATCAGTTGTTGTTTCTAGTTTAGTGTTTTAGTTACTGCATTTCGTTGTTGTCTGTCTTTGAATTACTGCCTTTAAGTTTACCTTTGTTCGTTCAAACATTCAAAGTAATCAAATCGCAAGTTTCATTTCACGGTTTCCATCTTTTACTGCTACAGTTTTGTCTTACTATTTTGAGTTTATTTCCCTTCTAAGCATGTCTATTTTATCTTACACGTCTGTTCTCTATATATCCATGAGTAGCTAAGTCACTTAGGGGCATGCTAATGACAGAACTATAGGCTTAAAAACGTGAACTAAGTATGTAGGATAGCTCTCGGACCATTGATTGTATGTAAGCTTCATCCCACGGGGAATTTCGATTGGCCATCCATTTTGTCCAAAGAACTCCTAACCTCTGGAAGGAGTAAGAGTTCAGAGTCATATAATCATGCTAGCCTTTCATGGTAACCAGGAAACGGCCTAGGAATAGGCGTTTCCCTAGTACAAACTAAACACTTCTGCTTTAACAAGATGCTTAAGACCTTACTTTGAGTTGAGTAAACTAAAGAATCTAATGCATGGAATCGGACGATACATGAGATAGAGTGAGTTTGATGCATAGAGAGTTGATCTAATGCTTGAGAATCGTATTAAAATGCCTATAGGATAGTCGTTAGTAGCCCTTAATTCTCCATTTCGCACACGTTTGCTGTTTTTACAATTGCGATAACATTGCGGTGGCCGCAATTCTGCTAAGTTACCATTCTGTTTAGCTGTTTTCTTCTTCGTTTATTAATTTCATCTCTTGTCCGTTGAGTCTAATTTCAACTTCCATTTGTTTATGTTGCATTCCTCTACACATTCAGCGAAAATTAGATAATTAAAAACCAATTTTACCCCATCAAATCCACCCTTTCTTTCTTAACAAAACACTTCGCGAATAGCTAAAAATAAGTCTCTGTGGGAAAACGAATGAAATATACTTACTACTTGCTATAAGATCATGTATGCTTGCATGTTCTGAGTGCTCTCTCTCTCTTATTTCTCAGTTTTATTAACACATTGAGCACGCAACAAGTTTTTGGCGCCGCTGCCGGGGATTTAGTTTAGTGAAAACGAAGTTTGTTAAGTTAGAAAACCAACTCTTAATATCTATTGGAGCTAATCTTCTTCCATTTCCTTTACAGGTACTATCAAGCTAGTTTATGAAAGAGTTTCCAAACCTCAACTCGCAACAGAGAGAAACTTTGCAGGTGGAAAACGTATGGGTACGACAAAGTAAATGAATACGCTGCAGAACTTAATTGGAGGACGAGTTTGCCCACAACAGTTTGAAGGATTTTACCAGCCATGTGCTTATTGTGGGGATAATCATAACTTGGAGAATTGCCCAACATTGAATTATCAAGAGAGGCAATATCAACAAAGCTATGACAACCATTATTCGTACATGTGTGAACATGATCAGTGGCAACTCTCAAATAATCCTTGGGAAGAGCATGTGCAAATTGCTCATTATGAAGAGTTCCCCCAACATGAAAACTATCAACATTATGCCCCAACTCCAAGTGAAGAATTATCACCCACTTTGGAGGCACTATGGATAGAATTCATGGAAAGGAATGATGCATCCATGAGGAGAATGGATGTGCAATTAGCTCAGCTCGCAAATGACTTACAAGAGCTACTTGCTATAGCAAAATCACTACCACCATGCCCTCAGATGTTCGATTTTTATGATGATGAATCTTTTGTTACCTTCGAATCTGAGAAGAGTGATCCAATGGAATCTCCATATGAAATGGTGGAGTTGGTGAAAGTTGAGAAAAATGAAATTGTGCTGGATGAGGCCAAAGAGACTAATGCACTGCTTGAGGAACAAGAATTTGAAATGTTTGAGGTTGTAGCAAGCTTCTCCACCAATGAAAGAGTTGAGCCACCACCACCACAAATGCTCCAGCTGAAGGAGTTAGAAAAAGTTGTGCCAGAAAAAGAAGTCTCATCGCATCAAAGCTATGTTGTAGCAAATATTGTAGAAACAAAACCAACGCACAGAAAGTACAAACCTTGGGATGTTATAACATGCAGTCTCTTTGAAAGAATCAACAAATTCAAGGTGTGGCAGAATGTCCGACCCCGTAAATCAAGACTTAAGTATCTTAAAGAAGAAAAAGTGATGCCTCGAAACATTGAAGAATATCCATATGAGGCAGATTGACAAGGGAGTATTTCTGTTCCTTAAAAGAAAAAAAAAAATAATCAAACTGCTTTTCGTCGAACCATGTGAATTCTGCTGTTTTGAGTTAATATTTGGTCTGTCTTTAATTCTTTATTTTTGCTGTTTAAATTTGTTTAGTGTAGTCTGATGGTAGCTGAATAGGTAGATTAGTTTAGTTTCATTTTTGTATAGCTTGAATGACTGGAAAAAGCATGCATAGGGGCCCTGATCACTGATATATCTGCCCTGTATCTATTGCGAAATAATTGCAGAATCCGCAATTTTTATTAGTAATGCATGTTTTTGACTGACTGTTTAGCTAGGCTGGTTCTGTTTAAATTATGTCTTTTGCTGCTATCTTGACTACCTTATATAGCTTATCTCAAAGCATGCTGGATGAGTGTCATAGGACACCTTTGATAGTTTAAATTAGCCTCTTAAAAGTGCTCAGCATGCATAGCTTTAAGTCCTTACCTGCCTGTCTTTACGAATTTATGTTGCTGTGATATTTACTTTTAGAATGTTCTGTCTATGCCTAGGGCTTTTAGATTCTCTTTGTTTTACCTTAGACTAGATGCTTCTAGGACAAGTTTGGGGGTGTGCCACCTCAGACACTCATTGGGGACAATGAGTAGTTTAAGTTTGGGGGAGGCCACCCTAGGCCTAGGAACATTCCTCTCTCCCTTAAAGCATAAGCATTCTTCTTCTCCTTTATAAAAAATGATGAGCTGAAAAAAAAAATGAAAAATAGAATAAAGAGGGGTGTCTCTCTTAGGTTGCTGAGTAATCAGTGCCAAGTGTGTAACCCACAAGTGGCATTGCATCAAAAGGCAACCAAAGGAGAGGCTCCACCAAAGTAAGAAAGAAAAAGGAAAAAAAATAGGGAAGAAGAATGTACACCTAGGAGTTGCAACTTTGTGGCTTAGATGTCCTAAATAAAAAGAACTCTGATCCTCAATTAGCTGAGCACAAAGTTGTAACTTGTAGGGTTGTTTAGGGAGATGAATGTATGTCCAATGTAGTGATGCCAGAGTTTAGGTTGTTCTCTAAAAGTACTACTGTCACTGTTAATACTAAGACTGGCATGACTCTAAGGAATCCTAGGTAATTCAAAAGTAAAAGCTAGAAGCATGTACTGAGTCTGGGGTAAAGCTAGGTAGAATTCGAAACCTTAGGGATAGATGCACGATATGATAAAAGCAAGTAGATCAGTTGTAGGGAGTTAATGAAACAGCAGGAGTATTAGGCGTGCGAAGTCAGAAGAAGCAATATGAAAGGTTAGTTGTAAACTTGGAAGTGTGTCACAGGACAGCACTGCTATAGATAGGAATGTAGGGGAGTCAGTAAGTGGTTAAAGAAGATGAAACAGCAGCCTAGGCAAGTCCTTAGATTGCTCGAGGACGAGCAAAACCTTAAGTTTGGGGGTGTGTTACGTCTCCAAAAGTGACCTTTTTAGGATTTATTTAGCTTAGAAAGATGTACACTCTTAGGTGTTTTTGATAGGATTTAGCTTAAACCTATGCTTATATATGAGATTTAGAAGAAGGTAGCTAAATTAGGACTTGTGTGCAAAAGGAAAGAAAAGGATTAAAAACCGAAGTTAAAAGAAGGAAAAATGAGCATTGCGGAAACATTGCTGAAACCGCAATGTTTCAAGTGAAATCCGTAAGTTGACTGATCTTTTTCTGTTATTTTCCGTTATTTCAGGGATTCGTTCTTTCTCCTCCATCCATTTTGAAGTACGACGTTGAGGATGGATGGTTCTCCTTGGCCCAAACGCACCTGCAAATTACTATAAAAGGGGGTCAAAGTAGAGGGTTTGATCATCATCCGAAAGCGTAGAGTCTTCTCGCAGTCCACCTTTTCTCCCTGTTTCCATTTCCCGTCTGTTGGAGTGAGAGTCTCAGCTGTTGGAATCGATAATCTGATAGAAAGGAGAGGAGATTCTTCTTCTCTCTCGATTGGATTCATCCAAGCAAGGCTGACATTTCATCCCCTTCATTCGAGGCGACTGCACGAGGCTTTTCAAGCATCCTTTACTGTTTTCTGTCTTCTTCTTCTAATTTCTCGCTTTGATCAGTTGTTGTTTCTAGTTTAGTGTTTTAGTTACTGCATTTCGTTGTTGTCTGTCTTTGAATTACTGCCTTTAAGTTTACCTTTATTCGTTCAAACATTCAAAGTAATCAAATCGCAAGTTTCATTTCACGGTTTCCATCTTTTACTGCTACAGTTTTGTCTTACTATTTTGAGTTTATTTCCCTTCTAAGCATGTCTATTTTATCTTACACGTCTGTTCTCTATATATCCATGAGTAGCTAAGTCACTTAGGGGCATGCTAATGACAGAACTATAGGCTTAAAAACGTGAACTAAGTATGTAGGATAGCTCTCGGACCATTGATTGTATGTAAGCTTCATCCCACGGGCAATTTCGATTGGCCATCCATTTTGTCCAAAGAACTCCTAACCTCTGGAAGGAGTAAGAGTTCAGAGTCATATAATCATGCTAGCCTTTCATGGTAACCAGGAAACGGCCTAGGAATAGGCGTTTCCCTAGTACAAACTAAACACTTCTGCTTTAACAAGATGCTTAAGACCTTACTTTGAGTTGAGTAAACTAAAGAATCTAATGCATGGAATCGGACGATACATGAGATAGAGTGAGTTTGATGCATAGAGAGTTGATCTAATGCTTGGGAATCGTATTAAAATGCCTATAGGATAGTCGTTAGTAGCCCTTAATTCTCCATTTCGCACACGTTTGCTGTTTTTACAATTGCGATAACATTGCGGTGGCCGCAATTCTGCTAAGTTACCATTCTGTTTAGCTGTTTTCTTCTTCGTTTATTAATTTCATCTCTTGTCCGTTGAGTCTAATTTCAACTTCCATTTGTTTATGTTGCATTCCTCTACACATTCAGCGAAAATTAGATAATTAAAAACCAATTTTACCCCATCAAATCCACCCTTTCTTTCTTAACAAAACACTTCGCGAATAGCTAAAAATAAGTCTCTGTGGGAAAACGAATGAAATATACTTACTACTTGCTATAAGATCATGTATGCTTGCATGTTCTGAGTGCTCTCTCTCTCTTATTTCTCAGTTTTATTAACACATTGAGCACGCAACAGTTACCACAAAAAGAAGGTAATAAGTTAATCAGACTAGCTTTAAGTTCAAATTTACCTGATGCTACCGGATACAATATACTTTATGAGTTCTGGCCTAGCTCAGATGCTGCAAGTTGCCTCAAGGTCCTTTGTTGTTCATAAATACCCACAACCTCCATCTTTGCGCTTCTTTCAAATTTTCAAGGAATATCTGCGCTCAAAAACTCAAAAAGGGACGGGTAAAATAATACAAGAAAAAAAAATTAAACTGTACAAACAAAAGAATTTTTTTTAAAACAAACAAATTAAAATCAACCAAGCCGAATTAAATTTAATTCCCCGGCAACGACGCCAATTTTGGTAGTAGGTTTTTTGAATGTCCTACAATTTATCGGGGTGTCGAATCCCGCCAAAATAATATTTATAATAACTGGCTTACTACTCTAATTAGCAGATAGTGGTAACCAGGTCGAACCACAGAGAATTAGCTTAATTCAAACTTGATTAAATTTAAGTTGATAACGGTAAAAAAGAGGGGAAGTTGGATTGTGAAAAGAGAGCTCTAAACTGCAGTAGCTAACGGAAAATAAAGCGGCGAAGAGACAATTTAAATGAGCATGCTTGACTTCAAAGAATGGGATTGATCACAATTGACGTTCAGTTCATCGATAACTAAAGAGACAGCTACAATGCTTAATGCACACAATTCGTTTGGCCATTTCTAACTCAAACGACCCAAAAATACAGTTAGAAGAGTGCAATTCTAATTGTTCTTGACAGTTAATTTAATCTAGGTGACCAGTTCCAAACTAATTAAAAGCCATACACGGTAACATTGCGACGAATTAACCCGGAGATTAATTCGATTTTTCCTCTTTACCCAAAATCTAAAATGAAGGTTAACTAATTTCTACCCCCATCTGTCACTTGGGATCAAACTAATTACCCATGCTCAGATTCGTGTTTTCTAGCGATTGAGGCAATTATACGTCCTAATCTCTAACTAATTATACGTCACTCTTAATCAATTACACAAGCTATTGAGATGAAGTTCAAGGAAGAAGATGCAATAAGCTAAGTAATCTAATTCATATACAAATTGGGGCAAATCTCTCTTTAAACCAAATTGTTTACAATCCCAAACTTGAAATAAAAAACTTACTTGTTTAGCTTTCCATGGAGATGAAGAAGAGAGTCATAAATGGCTAAAAATGCCCAAATTCGAAAAGAGGGAGAAGAAGATCCAAGGGAGATAACCTAAATTCAGAAAAAATGGGTATTTATACCCATTTTTGCGTCAAACCAGCGCCTAGGTGCCATAAGTGGGCGCCAAGGCGCTGCAGAAACGCGCGCGCGCACATCGGGACAGCGCCTAGGCGCTAACCTCGCTGGACTAAAACAATGACGGGCGCCTAGGCACTAACCTCTTGGGTCTGGGAGGTTCTCGGGCGCTGGCTTCTCGGGTCTGGAACAATGTCGGGCGCTGTGCGCTGGGTCATGGGAGGTTCTCTTAGCGCAGGGGCGCTGCGCCTTCTACCCTGATGCATCCGTTGGGTGCCTAGGCGCTGCCCTCTCGGGTTTGGCCTTCACCTTTCACCTTTTTGCACCTCCAAGCTCTACTTGGCTTTTCTCGTTGACCCGAACACTTCCCGAAACTCCTAAAATGCCCGATTTAGCCCCGAAACTCATGAATGGACTTCCCGAGCTCTTCACCGCGAAACACCTATAATAAGGGGCAATTAACAATCATTAAGCACGGCAATTAGCTGATAATAAGGACTTATAAATAACTCTGTTTTAAAGTTATCATTCCCTGTGGTTGGACACCCGACTACCACTAGCTGCAAAGCTTAGTAGTATCGGATTTATAAATGTTATTTTGGCAGGATTCGACACCCTGAGCATAGAGAACTATACCCAAAAGTTCTCTTACCAAAAATTGGCGCCGTTGCCGGGGAACCATTTAGATTCTCTTAGTTAAATTTTATTTGTTTAAAAACCCAAAAAAATATTTTCCTTTTCTTGTGTCTTCTTATTTTAGCATGGCAAATTTTTTACAGCAATTTTGGGGACAATGTACAAGGAGCGAAGTCGACAAAGCTTCCTAGAACCCTCTCTGAACCATTGAAGAAAGGGTCATTATCGAGATGTTCCTCGATTTTGAGGAAGGAATCGAGGAATTTCTGGCATGCGGAGACGAGAACGGTGAGTCTAAGGAGGATGAGCTTAACCCCGAGGAGCTCCCTGCAAAGACTGGTGATGCAGAAGAGCTAAAAAGTGGAGCTGAGCCTTGGAGATTGATAAACGGGGGCGGTTATTTATCGGCCAGTGATGAAGAATGTCTCAGAGAATTGTACAAGGTAAGTGTTCCTCCACCGGTTGATTTTGATTTAGAGCATGAATTTTGTATTGAAAATCTATTTGAAGATTCATGCATTGATGAGCTCGAGCATGTGCCTAATAATGAAAATATTTTTAGAAGTATTTTCTTCGAGGATGTAGAACCAGCATGTTTTGAAAATTCTGTTGTAATAGATGAGGACGTGGCAGTAGTGCCTTTTGAAATTTTTTATCATCTTGCTTTGTTCTGTGATAAGCAATGTATTATAGGAGATTTATCTTTCATGCCCCCTCTGTGAATGTTGGTTGCCTTGGGAATTTTGATGTGATCCCTCCTCTGGTCGAGTATTTTATTTCTGTTGAATCAGTTGAGTCTTCTTTGATTTTGTTTGAGTCTGATGAGTCTTTCTTTCCATATATTGAAAATACCAAAAAAATAACAGCTCTGTCCGGCTGCCTCGAAAAGTCGAAGAGCTTGCTTCTCTTAGCAGGTTTTGTTGATTCAAGGAAGAAGGGGCCGAAGAAATACGAGAATTTCTATGTACCCTGGCAGAATGGAAGACACGTCGAGCATAACGACGTTAAAAAAATTCGCTTCTTGGGAGGCAACCCATGAGTATTTTAAATTTCTGTCTTTACTTTCAGTTTTTATTTTCCTAGCTTAGTTTCTTTGCTTTCTTTTGTAGGGCTTTGGCCTAAGCAACGAGATATTCGGGCAAGGACTGCGCTGCTCCAACCACCAACCTAACAAAATTCAGGGGAGGTTTTCTGTTCCCTTCAATTTTGTAATTTTAATTGTTTAGTCTGATGTGTTGATACATAGAGGACTATGTATCTTTCGAAGGTTGGGGGTGGAGTTGGTTGTTGGATTTCTGTAGTTGTTGAGTTGTGGAAATTCTGAATTAGAAGTGCTTTGGTCTGCTGTTGCATGTTGTTCGATGAGGACAATCTATGAAATTCTTTTAAATTCTTCGTATTTGCATATCTAGAAAAGCATGAGATTGTATGTGCTAGTTGAGCATTTTTAAAAAATAAATTAAAACAATGTGTTGCTCCCTTGCATCTATCGATCACGTAGCATCCTGTTTTGGACTCTGTTGGCTTAGATTTGTCTTATGTTGCATGAAATCTTGTTGTCACCCTGAAAGGCACCCCTAGGGAAGACTTGATGCATGATAGGTTGTATTAAATTAATCGTGTTATAGGGAAGCTATTGCATTAAAAAAAAAAAAACCTATCATGCATCAAAACCCTAAATCCCTAATCCCAAAAAATTCCAACCCTCATAAAACATTTGAATTCTTAACAAAATTTAAAAAGATGAATTTGTAGTTTTCAAAATTTGACGTATGTATCGAGAACACTAGTAAAAAGTACATAACCAAACAAGAAATCATATATGAAAGTAGTGTTTATGAACTTAATTTTCCTAAAATAAAAATTGATTAGTAAGGGGCTCTTAAAATAGCATTAGACATAAAATTTAATTTAAATATCAAATAAACTAATTAATTTTTAAAATTATTCATTTTCAAAAAAAAATATTAATTGCAAATTTGAAAGTTTAACTTAAAAATGGATCAATTAAGGTTGTAATTTAAACTTTTTATACACATAAATCCTAAACACCAATCCACCAAAATCTCAAAACAAAACTCCATAACCCCAAATCTCCAAATCTCTAAAACAATAATCAAAACCAAACCCCGAAACTCTATAACCCCAAATCATATCTCTAGGAAAGAAATTAAAATATAAAAAAAATTATTAATTACAAATTTGAAAGTTTAACTTAAAAATGGACCAATTAAAGTGGGAATTTAAACTTTTTATACATGCACATAAATCCTAAAGCACCGATCCACCAAAGTCTTAAAACCTAACCCTAAAACTAATGAACCCCAAACCCCAAATCTCTAAAACACCAATCCACCGAACTCTAAATCCATAAACCATAAGAGACCAAAAATTCAAACTCTAAACCTGAAACACTAAAACACCTAACACATAAAATTTCTTACCTATGCCAAAAACAACAAAACACTAAAACCGACAAAACCCCAAACATTAAAAGTATGAAATATCAAAACTCCAATCCTCAAAATCTCTAAATCCTCAATCCCATAAAATTTTGAATCCTTAGAAAACGTTTGAATTCTTAACAAAATTTAAAAATATGTATTTGTAGTTACCAAATTTTGGCGTATGTTTCGGGAACATTGGTAAAAAGTAGATAACAAGACAAGAAATTATATATGAGAGTAGTGTTCATGAACTTAATTTTTTATTGGTAAAAAGTAGATAACAAGACAAGAAATTATATATGAGGGTAGTGTTTATGAACTTAATTTTCCTAAAAATAAAAATTGATTTGCAAACGGGTTCTTAAAGTTTCATTAGGCATAAAATTTAATTTTACATCAAATAATTTAATTAATTTTTAAAATAAATGAATTTGTCAGATTTTCTAGAAAAAAATTTAAAATTTCAAAAAAATTATTAATTACAAATTTGAAAGTTTAACTTAAAAATGGAACAATTAAAGTTGGAATTTAAACTTTTTATGCATACACATAAATCCTAAAACACCAATCCACCAAAATCTCAAAATTAAACCACAAAATTCAAAACTCCTCAACCCAAACCCCCAATCTTTTAAATACCCATCCACCAAAATCTCAAACCCAAACCCAATATTTTAAACACCAATCCACCGAAATCTCAAAACACAACCTCAAAACTCATAACCCAAAATCTGTAAAACACCTATCCACCAAAATCTCAAAACCAAACCCCAAAATTCCATAATCCAAACCCCTAAATCTATAAATCCCTAAATCATAAGAGACCAAAAGTCCAAACTATAAACCTCAAACACTAAAACACAAAAAACATCGTAAAATTCCCTACCGATGCCAAAACAACAAAACACTAAAGCCCACAATACCCCAAACATTAAAAGTATGAGATACCAAAAATATCAAAACTGCAATCCCCAAAATCTCTAAATCCCTAATCCCATAAAATTTTGAATCCTTAGAAAACGTTAATTTTTTTTAAAAACATGACTTTGTTGTTTCCAAAATTTGGCATATGTTTCGGGAACACTGGTAAAAAGTAGAAATCAAAATAAAACATCATATATAGGAGTAGTTTTTATGAGCGTAAGTTTCATTAGACATAAAATTTAGTTTTATATCTAATAAATTAATTAGTTTTTAAAATAATTGAATATGTCATATTCTCTAAGAAATAAATTAAAATTTCAAAAAAAATTATTAATTAAAAATTTGAAAGTTTAACTTAAAAATGGACAAATTAAAATTGGAATTTAAACCTTTTATGCATACACATAAATCCTAAAACACCAATCCCCATAATCTCAAAACCAAACCCCAAAACTCAAAACTCCTTAACCCCAAACCTCCCCATCTTTTAAACACCAATCCACCAAAATCTCAAAAAACAACCTCAAAACTACTTACCCTCAAATCTCTAAAACACCTCTCCACCAAAATCTCAAAACCAAACCCCAAAATTTCATAACCACAAACTCCCAAATCTCTAAACCCTAAACCATAAGTATATAACCCCTAAACCATAAGAGAACCGTCCAAACTCAAACCTCAAACACTAAAACATAATAAAATTCTCTACCGATGTCCAAAAACAACAAAACACTAAAACCCACAATACCCCAAACATTAAAAGTGAAATACCAAAATACCAAAACTTCAATCGCTAAATCCCTACTCCCATAAAATTTTGAATTCTTAGAAAACGTTAAAAATCTTAACCAAATTTAAAAATAGGAATTTGTACTTTCCAAATTTTGACTTATGTTTCGGGAACACTGGTAAAAAGTAGATAACAAAACAAGAAATTATATATGGCAGTAGTTCTTACAAGCTTAATTTTCTAAAAATGAAAATTGATTTGCAAATAAATTAATTAATTGGACATAAAATTAAATTTTATGTCTAATAAATTAATTAATTTTTAAAATAATTGAATATGTCACCTTCTCTAGGAAAGAAATTAAAATATAATAAAAAAATATTAATTACAAATTTGAAAGTTTAACTTAAAAATGGACCAATTGAAGTTGGAATTTAAACTTTTTATACATACACATAAATCATCAAACACCCCTCCACCCAAATCTCAAAACCAAATCCAAACACTCCTGAACCCCAAACCCCCAAATCTCTAAAACACATGTCCACCAAAATCTCAAAACCAAACCCCAAAACTCATTAACCTCAAACCCCCAAATCTCTAAATTCATAAACCATAAGAGACTTAAAATTCAAACTCTAAACCTCAGACACTAAAACAACTAAAACAACTAAAACATAAAATTCCTTACCTATGCCAAAAACAACCAAACACTAAAACCAAAAAAACCCCAACATTCAAAGTATGAAATACCAAAACTTCAATCCCCAAAATCTCTAAATCCCTAATCCCATAAAATTTTGAATCCTTAGAAAACGTTTGAATTCTTAACAAAATTTAAAAATATGAATTTAAACATTTTATACACACATAAATCCTAAAACATCGATCCATCAAAATCTCAACACCAAACCCCTAAAACTCATGAACCCCAAACCCCAAATCTCTAAAACACCAACCAACCCAAATCCCAAATCTCAAAACCAAACACCAAACTCCTTAATCCAAAACCCCAAAATCTCTACAACACACATCCATCAAAATCTTAAAACCAAACCCCAAAACTATTTGACCCCAAACCCCAAATATATAAATCCATAAACCATGAGAGGCCAAAACTCCAAACTATAATCCTCAAACACTAAAACATCTCAAACATAAAATTTCTTACTTATGCCAAAAACAACAAAACACTAAAACCCTCAAAACCCCAAACATTAAAAGTATGAAATACCAAAACTCCAATCTCCAAAATCTTTAAACCCTTAATCCCATAAAATTTTGAATCCTTAGAAAACGTTTGAATTCTTAACAAAATTTAAAAATATGAATTTGTAGTTACCAAAATTTGGCGTATGTTTCGAGAACACTGGTAAAAAGTAGATAACAAAACAAGAAATCATATATGGGAGTAGTGTTTATGAGCTTAATTTTTCTAAAATAAAAATTGATTTGCAAACGGACTCTTAAAGTTTCATTAGACATAAAATTTAATTTTACCTCTAATAGATTAATTAATTTTTGAAATAATTCAATATGTCAGATTCTCTAGAAAATAAATTAAAATTTCAAAAAAAATATTAATTACAAATTTGAAAGTTTAACTTAAAAATACACCAATTAAAGTTGAAATTTAAACTATTTATACATACACATAAATCTTAAAACACCAATCCACCAAAATCTCAAAACCAAATCCCAATTCTCTAAAACATCGATCCACCAAAATCTCAAAATCATACCCCAAAACTCCTTAACCGAAACCCCACCGCTCTAAAACACCACTCCACCAAAATCTCAAAACCAAGCCTGAAAACTCCTTAACCTCAAACCCCAAGTCTCTAAAACACATCCACCAAAATCGCAAAACTCAACCCCAAAACTCCTTAACACAAACCCCAAATATTTTAAACACCAATCCACCCAAAACTTCTTAACACCAATTCACCAAAATCTCAAAACCAAACTCCAAACCCCAAATCTCTAAAACACATATCCACCAAAAACTCAACCAAACTCCAAACCCCAAATCTCTAAATCCCTAAACTATGAGAGACCAAAAGTCCAAACTCTAAACATCAAACACTAAAACACCAAAAACATAAAATTTCTTACCTATGCCCAAAACAACAAAACACTAAAGTCCACAATCCCCCAAATATGTAGTTGAAAAGTACTCCTTTCAGGTTTTGAAAATTTACGGTTTAGGGAACGATTTTTAATGAGTTTTTCGTACGAAATTTGGTCCTAAAGCTATCGGGTTGTAGGTTAACGAAACTCCTAAACCCAACATTGAAAAAAGAAAGTGAATAATGTACTCATTAAAAAATGACCAAAATGATCGTTTTTGGACCAAAATTGGTGGACTATATAGTAAACGATTTTTTTACTTTTTTTAATTTATCAAAAAAGTTTATATTCATTCAAAATTAACATTTCTCACTACTTATTGAACCAAGCATGTAGCTTATTCACGGTTTTCAACCATGTGCTTGAAAAGTACTACTTTCGGGTTTTGGAAATTTACGATTTAGGGAACGAGTTTTAAGGTATTTTTCTTACGGATTTTGGTCCTAAAGCTATGGGGCTGTAGGTTAATGAAGCTACTAAACCCAACATTGAAAAAAGAAAGTGAAAAATTACCAAATTTATCGTTTTTTGACCAAAATTGGGGGACAATAAACGATTTTTGGACTTTTTTTAATTCAAGAAAAAATTGTATATTCATTCAAAATTGACATTTCTCCCTTCTTATTGAACCAAGCATGTAGCTTATTCACGGTTTTCAACCATGTGCTTCAAAAGTACTACTTTCGGGTTTTGAAAATTTACGGTTTAGGGAACGAGTTTTAATGTGTTTTACTTACGGATTTTGGACCTAAAGCTATGGGGCTGTAGGTAAATGAAGCTCCTAAACCCACCAATTTTGTGCTTGAAAACTAAAGCTATGGGGCTGTAGGTAAATGTACTCATTAAAAAATGAACAAAATGATCGTTTTTGGACCAAAATTGGTGGACAATAGTAAACGATTTTTAGATTTTTTTTAATTCACGAAACAAGTGTATATTCCTTCAAAATTAACATTTCTCACTACTTCTTGAACCAAGCGTGTAGCTTATTCATGGTTTTAAACCATGTGCTTGAAAAGTACTCCTTTGGTGTTTTGGAAATTTTTGGACTTTTTTTAATTCACGAAAAAAGTGTATATTCATTTAAAATTCACATTCTTCCCTTCTTATTGAACCAATCATGTAGCTTATTCACGGTTTTCAACCATGTGCTTGAAAAGAACTCGTTTCGTGTTTTGGAAATTTTTGGATTTTTTTTACTTCACGAAAAAAATGTATATTCATTCAAAATTCACATTCCTCCCTTCTTATTGAACCAAGCATGTAGCTTATTCACGGTTTTCAACCATGTACTTGAAAAGTACTCCTTTCGGGTTTTGGAAGAAATCGATTTGAAAGATTTAATTTTAAAACCCGAAAATATACAAACCCCAAATATGAAACCCTAAATCAAAACCCCAAATATGAAACCCTGAATCGAAATCCCAAAACTCCCTAAATTAAAACCCCCAAAAATGAAAACATGAATCAAAACCTCAAATCTCCCTAAATTAAAACCCCAAATATGAAACCTTGAATCCAAACCCTAAATATCCTTAAATTAAAACCCCAAATATGAAGCTATAGAACTAAACTCTAAAACTAAGCAAAACGTTCCTGAAACGTCCTCGAACATAATAATTTGTTTTTTTTTTCTTTGAAACTTTGAGATTAAGGGAAAAACAAACTTAAATGACTTCAACAATCTATCGAACGAAACGCCAGGGAAAGACGGAAATGCAAAAGTTAGAAATAATGATAAACAACGCCGGATAACATACAGTGTCTACATAGCTTATTCATACGGTGTCTACATAGACGGAAATGCCAAAATTGGTGGACTATAGTAAACGATTTTTGGACTTTTTATAATTCACGAAAAAAGTTTATATTCATTCAAAATTGACATTCCTGACTTCTTATTGAACCAAGCATGTAGCTTATTCACGGTTTTTAACCATGTGCTTGAAAAGTACTCCTTTCGGGTTTTGGAAATTTAGGGTTTAGGCAACGAGTTTTAAGGTGTTTTTCTTACCGATTTTGGTCCTATATTTATGGGGCTGTAGGTTAATGAAGCTCCTAAACACAATATTGAAAAAAGAAATTGAAAAATGTACTCATTCAAAAATGACCAAAATGATCGTTTTTGGTCCAAAATTGGTGGACTATATTAAACCATTTTTGGACTTTTTTTAATTCACGAAAAAAGTTTTTATTCATTCAAAATTGACATTCCTCACTTCTTTTGAACCAAGCTTGTAGCTTATTCACGGTTTTCAACCATGTGCTTGAAAAGTAGTACTTCTGGGTTTTGGAAATTTGCGGTTTAGGGAACGAGTTTTAAGGTGTTCTTCTTACGGATTTTTGTCCTACAGCTATGGGGCTGTAGTTTAATGAAGCTCGTAAACACAATATTGAAAAAAAAAAGTGAAAAATGTACTCATTAAAAAATGACCAAAATGATCGTTTTTTGACCAAAATTGGTGGACGTAAACGATTTTTGGACTTTTTTTAATTCACGAAAAAAGTTTATATTCATTAAAAATTGACATTCCTCACTTCTTATTGAACAAATCATGTAGCTTATTCACGATTTTTAACCATGTGCTTGAAAAGTACTCATTTCGGGTTTTGAAAATTTACGGTTTAGGGAACGAGGTTTAAGGTGTTTTTCTTACAGATTTTGGTCCTATATTTATGGGGTTGTAGGTTAATGAAGCTCCTAAACACAATATTGAAAAAAGAAAGTGAAAAATGTACTCATTCAAAAATGACCAAAATGATCGTTTTTTGACCAAAATTGGTAGACTATATTAAACGATTTTTGGACTTTTCTTAATTCATGAAAAAGTTTTTATACATTCAAAATTTACATTCCTCACTTCTTATTGAACCAAGCTTGTAGCTTATTCACGGTTTTCAACCATGTGCTTGAAAAGTACTACTTTCGAGTTTTGGAAATTTACGGTTTAAGGAACGAGTTTTAAGGTGTTTTTCTTACGGATTTTGGTCCTAAAGCTATGGGGCTGTAGGTGAATGAAGCTCCTAAACACAATATTGAAAAAAGAAAGTGAAAAATGTACTCATTCAAAAATGACCAAAATGATCGTTTTTGAACCAAAATTGGTTGACTAAAGTAAACGATTTTTTTGACTTTTTTTAATTCACGAAAGAAGTTTATATTCATTCAAAATTGACATTCCTCACTTCTTATTGAACCAAGCTTGTAACATATTTACGGTTTTGAACCATGTGCTTGTAAAGTACTACTTTCGGGTTTTATAAATGTACGGTTTAGGGAACGAGTTTTAAGGTATTTTTCTTACAGATTTTGGTCCTATATTTATGGGGCTGTAGGTTAATGAAGCTCCTAAACACAATATTGAAAAAAGAAAGTGAAAAATGTACTCATTAAAAAATGACCAAAATGATCGTTTTTGGACCAAAATTGGTGGACTATAGTATATGATTTTTGGACTTTTTTTAATTCACGAAAAAAGTTTATATTCATTCAAAATTGACATTCCTCACTTGTTATTGAACCAAGCATGTAGCTTATTCACGATTTTTAACCATGTGCTTGAAAAGTACTCATTTCGGGTTTTGGAAATTTATCGTTTAGGGAACGAGTTTTAAGGTATTTTTCTTACAGATTTTGGTCCTATATTTATGGGGCTGTAGGTTAATGAAGCTCCTAAACACAATATTGAAAAAAAAAAGTGAAAAATGTACTCATTAAAAAATGAACAAAATGATCGTTTTTGGACCTAAATTGGACTTTTTAACGTATGCTTAGCTTGTTGTAGCGTTCAATTCTTCTCTAACCTTGTGCTTTAATGTCCAACATGATTTTCTTTATGGTTTGAATCCCATTTCGATTGTTGTGTGTCGGTTGGGTTAAAAATTCATAAGGGAGCGATCGCGCCTTGTGTGTTGAGTAACAAAATTGAGCATTCCAAATTAAATATGGTCATGTTTGCTTCGGTTGCTGATAAATAATAGAGAATGGATAAAATCGAGTCCATTGTTAGAGGTCTCTGCAATTTGCTCGTCGCATGACTACCCGTCGCTCGCGACTAATTCTAATTAAGGAGAGCGATTGCCCCTAAGTTAGAATTATTAGTGAAGCTTAGTTTTGAGTTGTCAACCCTTTTCTAATTACTTGAGATTACTCGTTTATGATTAAAGCATGAGATTACTTGTTTTGATTAGGCCTTGTAATGTGCGTGAGTGTTAACAAAAACCGGCTAAGTATCTTTTGTGTCTATGATCCGAATCACATAACAATTGTTAATCTTGACCCCTTAGATTGAATGTGCTCGTCTAATCGCTTTTTCTACCGTTCTCCCGCATATCCAATATTTTTACTTTAGTTTTCCCTTACCTTGCATGTTTCTTACTTTGAAACTCACAAATCTCCCGTTAGCATATTTTTACAAACCAACAATTAAAATTATAATTTGAATTAAATTAATTAAATTCCCTGTGGATCGACCCTGACTTCCATTATCTACTAGTTAGGTAATTTAGGCCAGTGATTTTAAATAGTAAATTTGGGAGGCCTCGACACCGCTCCATGATTTTCCTTCTTGTCTACACCGCTCCATGCTTCTAGCTATGTTAGAAATCAAAGCTCTAGCTTCTGCGGGGGTCTTATCCATGAGTGAACCTCCACTGGCGGCGTCTATCATCTGCTGGCCTTGGGGAAGCAAACCGTAGTAGAAGCTCTGAATGAGGGATTGTTCAGTTATTTGATGATTGGGGCAATCCTCACATAATCGGCCAAACCTCTCCCAGCAGTCGATGACAGTTTCTTCTTCTTTTTGCTTGATTTTGTGTATTTCCCTCCTAAGGGCGACAACCTTGGAAGCAGGAAAATACTTCTCTAAAAATGCTTCATGTAGCTCGCTCCAAGTAGTGATAGACCCGATAGGAAGATAATACATCCAATCCTTCGCTTTCTCTTTTAAGGTGAAGGGAAAGACCCTTAAATAGAGCTGATCTTTAGTGGCGTCGTCGGTCCTCATTGACAAACACACCATCTGAAATGCCTTGAGGTGTCTGATGGGATCTTCCTCTGCGTTACCACAAAAAGAAGGTAATAAGTTAATCAGACTAGCTTTAAGTTCAAATTTACCTGATGCTACCGGATACAATATACTTTATGAGTTCTGGCCTAGCTCAGATGCTGCAAGTTGCCTCAAGGTCCTTTGTTGTTCATAAATACCCACAACCTCCATCTTTGCGCTTCTTTCAAATTTTCAAGGAATATCTGCGCTAAAAAACTCAAAAAGGGACGGGTAAAATAATACAAGAAAAAAAATTAAACTGTACAAACAAAAGAATTTTTTTTAAAACAAACAAATTAAAATCAACCAAGCCGAATTAAATTTAATTCCCCGGCAACGACGCCAATTTTGGTAGTAGGTTTTTTGAATGTCCTACAATTTATCGGGGTGTCGAATCCCGCCAAAATAATATTTATAATAACTGGCTTACTACTCTAATTAGCAGATAGTGGTAACCAGGTCGAACCACAGAGAATTAGCTTAATTCAAACTTGATTAAATTTAAGTTGCTAACGGTAAAAAAGAGGGGAAGTTGGATTGTGAAAAGAGAGCTCTAAACTGCAGTAGCTAACGGAAAATAAAGCGGCGAAGAGACAATTTAAATGAGCATGCTTGACTTCAAAGAATGGGATTGATCACAATTGACGTTCAGTTCATCGATAACTAAAGAGACAGCTACAATGCTTAATGCACACAATTCGTTTGGCCATTTCTAACTCAAACGACCCAAAAATACAGTTAGAAGAGTGCAATTCTAATTGTTCTTGACAGTTAATTTAATCTAGGTGACCAGTTCCAAACTAATTAAAAGCCATAGACGGTAACATTGCGACGAATTAACCCGGAGATTAATTCAATTTTTCCTCTTTACCCAAAATCTAACATGAAGGTTAACTAATTTCTACCCCCATCTGTCACTTGGGATCAAACTAATTACCCATGCTCAGATTCGTGTTACCTAGCGATTGAGGCAATTATACGTCCTAATCTCTAACTAATTATACGTCACTCTTAATCAATTACACAAGCTATTGAGATGAAGTTCAAGGAAGAAGATGCAATAAGCTAAGTAATCTAATTCATATACAAATTGGGGCAAATCTCCCTTTAAACCAAATTGTTTACAATCCCAAACTTGAAATAAAAAACTTACTTGTTTAGCTTTCCATGGAGATGAAGAAGAGAGTCATAAATGGCTAAAAATGCCCAAATTCGAAAAGAGGGAGAAGAAGATCCAAGGGAGATAACCTAAATTCAGAAAAAATGGGTATTTATACCCATTTTTGCGTCAAACCAGCGCCTAGGTGCCATAAGTGGGCGCCAAGGCACTGCAGAAACGCGCGCGCGCACATCGGGACAGCGCCTAGGCGCTAACCTCGCTGGACTAAAACAATGACGGGCGCCTAGGCACTAACCTCTTGGGTCTGGGAGGTTCTCGGGCGCTGGCTTCTCGGGTCTGGAATAATGTCGGGCGCCTAGGCGCTGTGCGCTGGGTCTGGGAGGTTCTCTTAGCGCAGGGGCGCTGCGCCTTCTACCCTGATGCATCCGTTGGGTGCCTAGGCGCTGCCCTCTCGGGTTTGGCCTTCACCTTTCACCTTTTTGCACCTCCAAGCTCTACTTGGCTTTTCTCGTTGACCCGAACACTTCCCGAAACTCCTAAAATGCCCGATTTAGCCCCGAAACTCATGAATGGACTTCCCGAGCTCTTCACCGCGAAACACCTATAATAAGGGGCAATTAACAATCATTAAGCACGACAATTAGCTGATAATAAGGACTTATAAATAGCTCTGTTTTAAAGTTATCATTCCCTGTGGTTGGACACCCGACTACCACTAGCTGCAAAGCTTAGTAGTATCGGATTTATAAATGTTATTTTGGCAGGATTCGACACCCTGAGCATAGAGAACTATACCCAAAAGTTCTCTTACCAAAAATTGGCGCCGTTGCCGGGGAACCATTTAGATTCTCTTAGTTAAATTTTATTTGTTTAAAAACCCAAAAAAATATTTTCCTTTTCTTGTGTCTTCTTGTTTTAGCATGGCAGATTTTTTACAGCAATTTTTGGGACAATGTACAAGGAGCGAAGTCGACAAAGCTTCCCAGAACCCTCTCTGAACCATTGAAGAAAGGGTCATTATCGAGATGTTCCTCGATTTTGAGGAAGGAATCGAGGAATTTCTGGCATGCGGAGACGAGAACGGTGAGTCTAAGGAGGATGAGCTTAACCCCGAGGAGCTCCCTGAAAAGACTGGTGATGCAGAAGAGCTAAAAAGTGGAGCTGAGCCTTGGAGATTGATAAACGGGGGCGGTTATTTATCGGCCAGTGATGAAGAATGTCTCAGAGAATTGTACAAGGTAAGTGTTCCTCCACCGGTTGATTTTGATTTAGAGCATGAATTTTGTATTGAAAATCTATTTGAAGATTCATGCATTGATGAGCTCGAGCATGTGCCTGATAATGAAAATATTTTTAGAAGTATTTTCTTTGAGGATGTAGAACCAGCATGTTTTGAAAATTCTGTTGTAATAGATGAGGACGTGGCAGTAGTGCCTTTTGAAATTTTTTATCATCTTGCTTTGTCTTGTGATAAGCGATGTATTATAGGAGATTTATCTTGCATGCCCCCTCTGTGAATGTTGGTTGCCTTGGGAATTTTGATGTGATCCCTCCTCTGGTCGAGTATTTTATTTCTGTTGAATCAGTTGAGTCTTCTTTTATTTTGTTTGAGTCTGATGAGTCTTTCTTTCCATATATTGAAAATACCAAAAAAATAACAGCTCTGTCCGGCTGCCTCGAAAAGTCGAAGAGCTTGCTTCTCTTAGCAGGTTTTGTTGATTCAAGGAAGAAGGGGCCGAAGAAATACGATAATTTCTATGTACCCTGGCAGAATGGAAGACACGTCGAGCATAACGACGTTAAAAAAATTCGCTTCTTGGGAGGCAACCCATGAGTATTTTAAATTTCTGTCTTTACTTTCAGTTTTTATTTTCCTAGCTTAGTTTCTTTGCTTTCTTTTGTAGGGCTTTGGCCTAAGCAACGAGATATTCGGGCAAGGACTGCGCTGCTCCAACCACCAACCTAACAAAATTCAGGGGAGGTTTTCTGTTCCCTTCAATTTTGTAATTTTAATTGTTTAGTTTGATGTGTTGATACATAGAGGACTATGTATCTTTCGAAGGTTGGGGGTGGAGTTGGTTGTTGGATTTCTGTAGTTGTTGAGTTGTGGAAATTCTGAATTAAAAGTGCTTTGGTCTGCTGTTGCATGTTGTTCGATGAGGACAATCTATGAAATGCTTTTAAATTCTTCGTATTTGCATATCTAGAAAAGCATGAGATTGTATGTGCTAGTTGAGCATTTTTCAGAAATAAATTAAAACAATGTGTTGCTCCTTTGCATCTATCGATCACGTAGCATCTTGTTTTGGACTCTGTTGGCTTAGATTTGTCTTATGTTGCATGAAATCTTGTTGTCACCCTGAAAGGCACCCCTAGGGAAGACTTGATGCATGATAGGTTGTATTAAATTAATCGTGTTATAGGGAAGCTATTGCATAAAAAAAAAAAAAAAACCTATCATGCATCAAAACCCTAAACCCTAGACCCTAGACCCTAGAGCTATCATGCATCAAAACCCTAAACCCTAGACCTCTAGACCTCTAGACCTCTAGACCTCTAGACCTCTAGACCTCTAGACCTCTAGACCTCTAGACCCTAAAACCTAAACCCTAAGCCCTAAGCCCTAAGCCCTAAGCCCTAAGCCCTAAGCCCTAAGCCCTAAGCCCTAAGCCCTAAGTGTTTTAAATTGAGATGATTAAAACCCAAAGCCATAGGCTCCTTTTATAGTCTTAGGAGCACATGACTTATCTGATTCTTTTCGATGTGGGACAACCACCCTTCTTATATATTGCCAAAATCCATACATACCTGATTCTTTTCGATGTGGGACAACCACCCTTCTTATACATTGCCAAAATCCCTACATATATCGGCTGAGCCTTACTTTGACTAATCCGTTGTGTTTGCAAACTGTTTTTTTTGTTCAAAGAACCTTGAAATTAATTTCTTGAAGTCATTTAAGTTCGTTTTACCCTTAATTTCGAAGTTTGAAATAAAAAGAAACAAATTTGGGGTTTTAATTTAAGGATATTTGGGGTTTGGATTTAGGGTTTCATATTTGTGGTTTTAATTTAAGGAGATTTGCCGTTTGGATTCAGGGTTTCATGTTTGGGGTTTGTATATTTTAGGGTTTTAAATTTAAATCTTTCAAATCGATTTCTTCCAAAACTCGAAAGGAGTACTTTTCAAGCACATGGTTGAAAATCGTGAATAAGCTACATGTTTGGTTCAATAAGAAGAGAGGAATGTGAATTTTGAATGAATATACACTTTTTTCGTGAATTAAAAAAAGTCCAAAACCCGAAAGAAGTATTTTTCAAGCACATGGTTTAAAACCGTGAATAAGATACATGATTGGTTCAATAAGTAATGATAAATGTTAATTTTGAATTAATATACATTTTTTTCGTGAATTATAAAAAGTCCAAAGATCATTTACTATAGTCCACCAATTTCGAAACAAAAACGATCATTTTGGTCTTTTTTTAATGAGTACATTTTTCACTTTCTTTTTTCAATGTTGGTTTTAGGAGCTTCATTAACCTACAACCCCATAGCTTTAGGACCAAAATTCGTAAGAAAAATACCTTAAAACTCGTTCCCTAAACCGTAAATTTTCAAAACTCGAAAAGAATACTTTTCAAGCACATGGTTAAAAACCATGAATAAACTACATGTTTGGTTCAATAAGAAGGTAGGAATGTCAATTTTGAATGAATATACATTTTTTTCGTGAATTACAAAAAGTTCAAAAATCGTTTACTATAGTCCACCAATTTTTTTTTTTTTTTTGCAACGGTATTTAATTAATGCAAGGATTGAACCCATGACCTCATAGTCACGGGCACAACCTTATGCCAATTGAGCTATGCTCAGTGTGGCGATAGTCCACCAATTTTGGTAAAAAAAAACAATCATTTTGGTCATTTTTTAATGAGTACATTTTTCACTTTTTTTTTTCAATGTTGGGTTGAGGAGCTTCATTAACCTACAACCCCATAGCTTTACGACCAAAATTCGTAAGTAAAACACCTTAAAACTCATTCCCTAAACCGTAAATTTCCAAAACCAGAAAAGAGTATTTTTCAAGCACATGGTTTAAACCCGTGAATAAGCTACATGTTTGGTTCAATAAGAAGTGAGAAATGTTAATTTTGAATGAACATATACTTTTTTGGTGAATTAAAAAAAGTCAAAAATTTCTTTACTAGTCTACCAATTTTGGTCCAAAAACGATCATTTTTGTCATTTTTTAATCAGTACATTTTTTTTTAATGTTGGGTTTCGGAGCTTCATTGACCTACAACCCCATAGCTTTAGGACTAAAATCCGTAAGAAAAACACTTTAAAACTCAAACACTAAACCGTAAATTTCCAAAACCCGAAAGGAGTACTTTTCAGGCACATGGTTTAAACCCGTGAATAAGCTACATGCTTGGTTCAATAAGAAGTGATAAATGTTAATTTTGAATCAATATACACTTTTTTTCGTGAATTAAAAAATGTCGAAAATTTGTTTACTAGATTTTGGTCCAAAATCGATCATTTTTGTCATTTTTTAATGAGTACATTTTTCACTTTTTTTTTTCAATGTTGGGTTTCGGAGCTTCATTGACCTACAGCCCCATAGCTTTAGGGCGAAAATCCGTAAGAAAAACACTTTAAAATTTAATCCCTAAACCGTAAACTTTCAAAACTCGAAAGGAGTACTTTTCAAACACATGATTGAAAACCGTGAATAAGCTATGTAGACACCATATTTTGTCCGACCTTGTTTATCATTATTTCTAAGTTTCGCATTTCCGTCTTTTCCTGGCATTTCGTTCGATAGATTATTGAAGTCATTTAAGTTTTTTTTTGCCTTAATTTCGAAGTTTAAAAAAAAAAAAAAAATACTTTCCGTTCCAGGAAGTTTCAGGAACGTTTTGCTTAGTTTTAGAGTTTAGTTCTATAATTTCAGGTTTGGGGTTTTAATTTAAAGAGATTTGAGGTTGGATTCAGGTTTCAGATTTGGGGTCTTAATTGAAGGAGATTTTGGGTATGAATTCAGTGTTTAAGCTTTGGGGTCTTAATTTAAGGAGATTTGGGATATGGATTCATGGTTTCAGCTTTGGAGTCTTAATTTAAGGAGATTTGGGATATGGATTCATGGTTTCAGCTTTGGAGTTTTAATTTAAGGAAATTTGGGGTATGAATTCAGGGTTTCAGGTTTTGCTTCTTAATTTGAGGAGATTTGGGGTATGGATTCATGGTTTCATTTTTTGGTGTTTAAATTTAATGAGATTTAAGGTTTGGATTCAGGGCTTCAGATTTGAGGTTTTAATTTAAGGATATTTGGAGTTTGTATTTAGTGTTTTAGGTTTATGGTTTTTAATTTAAGGAGATTTGGTGTAGGGTTTCAGGGTTTCAGGTTTGAGTTTTTTAATTTACGGGGATTTGGGGTTCTGATTTAGGGTTTCATATTTGGAGTTTTTATTTAGGGTTACTAATTTGGGGTTTGTATATTTTAGGGTTTTAAAAATAAATCTTTCAAATCGATTTCTTCCAAAATCCGAAAGGAGTACTCTTCAAGCACATGGTTGAAAACCGTGAATAAGCTACATGCTTGGTTCAATAAGAAGAGAGGAATGTGAATTTTGAATTAATATACATTTTTTTGTGAATTAAAAAAAGTCCAAAAATTTCCAAAACCCGTAAGGAGTACTTTTCAAACACATGGTTTAAAACCTTGAATAAGCTACATGCTTGGTTCATAAAGTAGTGAGAAATGTTAATTTTGGATGAATATACACTTTTCTCGTGAATTAAAAAACTCCAAACTCAAAAATAAATTTGGGTAATCTCGACAAAGATTCAATGAATTCAAATCGGAATAGGTTACATTCTACTGTCATCCAATTAAGTCCGCGAGTTGGATGAAGTACAAGAGGTACGACCATGAAATAAGTAATGTATTCTTAAAACAATTTACAATTTCTATGGGGAAGATTCCACAATAAGTTTCTTCCTCGTGAATGAGAGTAATTCATAAAAAAAAATCTTCTTGTTTTTAAACTTACACGTATGATTTCCCTTTTGTTTCATTTTATATTTCCTTCATATCTAGCTTATTAATATTCAATAAAAAGGAATAGAGAAATGCCTCATTTTAAAGATTCTTTTATTCAACAAAAACTTCAATAAATAATACTTAAAAAAAATTACCAAAAAACACTAAAACACAAAAACACAAAACCATAAATCCAAACCCACCAAAACACTCAAACCCCAAAATCATGAAGTATAGTTGGAATTTAAATTTTTATACATATACATAAATCCTAAAACACCAATACAACTAAATCTCAAAACCAAACCTTGAAATAAAATAAGAAAGTTAAAAGAGAAAACAAGATTAAGATCTAGAACTTGAAGAAGAAAGAAAAACTCTGGATTTGAAGAATCCATTAAGAGAAAGAAGAATGTCTTATTTCCCTTCTGATATATTTCAAAAGACTCTAGAGGACTATGTATCTTTCGAAGGTTGGGGGTGGAGTTGGTTGTTGGATTTCTGTAGTTGTTGAGTTGTGGAAATTCTGAATTAGAAGTGCTTTGGTCTGCTGTTTGCATGTTGTTCGATGAGGACAATCTATGAAATTCTTTTAAATTCTTCGTATTTGCATATCTAGAAAAGCATGAGATTGTATGTGCTAGTTGAGCATTTTTAAAAAATAAATTAAAACAATGTGTTGCTCCCTTGCATCTATCGATCACGTAGCATCCTGTTTTGGACTCTGTTGGCTTAGATTTGTCTTATGTTGCATGAAATCTTGTTGTCACCCTGAAAGGCACCCCTAGGGAAGACTTGATGCATGATAGGTTGTATTAAATTAATCGTGTTATAGGGAAGCTATTGCATTAAAAAAAAAAAAAACCTATCATGCATCAAAACCCTAAATCCCTAATCCCAAAAAATTCCAACCCTCATAAAACATTTGAATTCTTAACAAAATTTAAAAAGATGAATTTGTAGTTTTCAAAATTTGACGTATGTATCGAGAACACTAGTAAAAAGTACATAACTAAACAAGAAATCATATATGAAAGTAGTGTTTATGAACTTAATTTTCCTAAAATAAAAATTGATTAGTAAGCGGGCTCTTAAAATAGCATTAGACATAAAATTTAATTTAAATATCAAATAAACTAATTAATTTTTAAAATTATTCATTTTCAAAAAAAAATATTAATTGCAAATTTGAAAGTTTAACTTAAAAATGGATCAATTAAGGTTGTAATTTAAACTTTTTATACACATAAATCCTAAACACCAATCCACCAAAATCTCAAAACAAAACTCCATAACCCCAAATCTCCAAATCTCTAAAACAACAATCAAAACCAAACCCCGAAACTCTATAACCCCAAATCATATTCTCTAGGAAAGAAATTAAAATATAAAAAAAATTATTAATTACAAATTTGAAAGTTTAACTTAAAAATGGACCAATTAAAGTGGGAATTTAAACTTTTTATACATGCACATAAATCCTAAAACACCGATCCACCAAAGTCTTAAAACCTAACCCTAAAACTAATGAACCCCAAACCCCAAATCTCTAAAACACCAATCCACCGAACTCTAAATCCATAAACCATAAGAGACCAAAAATTCAAACTCTAAACCTGAAACACTAAAACACCTAACACATAAAATTTCTTACCTATGCAGAAAACAACAAAACACTAAAACCGACAAAACCCCAAACATTAAAAGTATGAAATATCAAAACTCCAATCCTCAAAATCTCTAAATCCTCAATCCCATAAAATTTTGAATCCTTAGAAAACGTTTGAATTCTTAACAAAATTTAAAAATATGTATTTGTAGTTACCAAATTTTGGCGTATGTTTCGGGAACATTGGTAAAAAGTAGATAACAAGACAATAAATTATATATGAGAGTAGTGTTTATGAACTTAATTTTTTATTGGTAAAAAGTAGATAACAAGACAAGAAATTATATATGAGGATAGTGTTTATGAACTTAATTTTCCTAAAAATAAAAATTGATTTGCAAACGGGTTCTCAAAGTTTCATTAGGCATAAAATTTAATTTTACATCAAATAATTTAATTAATTTTTAAAATAAATGAATTTGTCAGATTTTCTAGAAAAAAATTTAAAATTTCAAAAAAATTATTAATTACAAATTTGAAAGTTTAAAAATGGAACAATTAAAGTTGGAATTTAAACTTTTTATGCATACACATAAATCCTAAAACACCAATCCACCAAAATCTCAAAATTAAAGCACAAAATTCAAAACTCCTCAACCCAAACCCCCAATCTTTTAAATACCCATCCACCAAAATCTCAAACCCAAACCCCAAAACACAAAACTCATAAACCCAAACCCCAATATTTTAAACACCAATCCACCGAAATCTCAAAACACAACCTCAAAACTCATAACCCAAAATCTGTAAAACACCTATCCACCAAAATCTCAAAACCAAACCCCAAAATTCCATAATCCAAACCCCTAAATCTATAAATCCCTAAATCATAAGAGACCAAAAGTCCAAACTATAAACCTCAAACACTAAAACACAAAAAACATCATAAAATTCCCTACCGATGCCAAAACAACAAAACACTAAAGCCCACAATACCCCAAACATTAAAAGTATGAGATACCAAAAATATCAAAACTCCAATCCCCAAAATCTCTAAATCCCTAATCCCATAAAATTTTGAATCCTTAGAAAACGTTAAATTTTTTTAAAAACATGACTTTGTAGTTTTCAAAATTTGGCATATGTTTCGGGAACACTGGTAAAAAGTAGAAATCAAAATAAAAAATCATATATAGGAGTAGTTTTTATGAGCGTAAGTTTCATTAGACATAAAATTTAGTTTTATATCTAATAAATTAATTAGTTTTTAAAATAATTGAATATGTCATATTCTATAAGAAATAAATTAAAATTTCAAAAAAAATTATTAATTAAAAATTTGAAAGTTTAACTTAAAAATGGACAAATTAAAATTGGAATTTAAACCTTTTATGCATACACATAAATCCTAAAACACCAATCCCCATAATCTCAAAACCAAACCCCTAAACCCAAAACTCCTTAACCCCAAACATCCCCATCTTTTAAACACCAATCCACCAAAATCTCAAAAAACAACCTCAAAACTACTTACCCTCAAATCTCTAAAACACCTATCCACCAAAATCTCAAAACCAAACCCCAAAATTTCATAACCGCAAACTCCCAAATCTCTAAACCCTAAACCATAAGTCTCTAACCCCTAAACCATAAGAGAACCGTCCAAACTCAAACCTCAAACACTAAAACATAATAAAATTCTCTACCGATGTCCAAAAACAACAAAACACTAAAACCCACAATACCCCAAACATTAAAAGTGAAATACCAAAATACCAAAACTTCAATCGCTAAATCCCTAATCCCATAAAATTTTGAATTCTTAGAAAACGTTAAAAATCTTAACCAAATTTAAAAATAGGAATTTGTACTTTCCAAATTTTGACGTATGTTTCGGGAACACTGGTAAAAAGTAGATAACAAAACAAGAAATTATATATGACAGTAGTTCTTACAAGCTTAATTTTCTAAAAATGAAAATTGATTTGCAAATAAATTAATTAATTGGACATAAAATTTAATTTTATGTCTAATAAATTAATTAATTTTTAAAATAATTGAATATGTCACCTTCTCTAGGAAAGAAATTAAAATATAATAAAAAATATTAATTACAAATTTGAAAGTTTAACTTAAAAATGGACCAATTGAAGTTGGAATTTAAACTTTTTATACATACACATAAATCATAAAACACCAATCCACCCAAATCTCAAAACCAAATCCAAACAATCCTGAACCCCGAACCCCCAAATCTCTAAAACACATGTCCACCAAAATCTCAAAACCAAACCCCAAAACTCATTAACCTCAAACCCCCAAATCTCTAAATTCATAAACCATAAGAGAAATAAAATTCAAACTCTAAACCTCAGACTCTAAAACAACTAAAACATAAAATTCCTTACCTATGCCAAAAACAACCAAACACTAAAACCCAAAAAAACCCCAACATTCAAAGTATGAAATACCAAAACTCCAATCCCCAAAATCTCTAAATCCCTAATCCCATAAAATTTTGA
Organism: Herpetospermum pedunculosum; assembly: GCA_028017165.1. NCBI lineage: Eukaryota > Viridiplantae > Streptophyta > Magnoliopsida > Cucurbitales > Cucurbitaceae > Herpetospermum > Herpetospermum pedunculosum. Next base: position 58,687 of record CM051527.1, read on the forward strand.
ATCCTTAGAAAACGTTTGAATTCTTAACAAAATTTAAAAATATGAATTTAAACATTTTATACAGACAAATCCTAAAACATCGTTCCATCAAAATCTCAACACCAAACCCTAAACTCATGAACCCCAAACCCTGAATCTCTAAAACACCAACCAACCCAAATCCCAAATCTCAAAACCAAACACCAAACTCCTTAATCCAAAACCCCAAAATCTCTAAAACACATGTCCATCAAAATCTTAAAACCAAACCCCAAAACTATTTGACCCCAAACCCCAAATATATAAATCCATAAACCATGAGAGGCCAAAACTCCAAACTATAATCCTCAAAACACTAAAACATCTCAAACATAAAATTTCTTACTTATGCCAAAAACAACAAAACACTAAAACCCTCAAAACCCCAAACATTAAAAGTATGAAATACCAAAACTCCAATCTCCAAAATCTTTAAACCCTTAATCCCATAAAATTTTGAATCCTTAGAAAACGTTTGAATTCTTAACAAAATTTAAAAATATGAATTTGTAGTTACCAAAATTTGGCGTATGTTTCGAGAACACTGGTAAAAAGTAGATAACAAAACAAGAAATCATATATGGGAGTAGTGTTTATGAGCTTAATTTTTCTAAAATAAAAATTGATTTGCAGACGGACTCTTAAAGTTTCATTAGACATAAAATTTAATTTTACCTCTAATAGATTAATTAATTTTTGAAATAATTCAATATGTCAGATTCTCTAGAAAATAAATTAAAATTTCAAAAAAAATATTAATTACAAATTTGAAAGTTTAACTTAAAAATACACCAATTAAAGTTGAAATTTAAACTTTTTATACATACACATAAATCTTAAAACACCAATCCACCAAAATTTCAAAACCAAATCCCAATTCTCTAAAACATCGATCCACCAAAATCTCAAAATCATACCCCAAAACTCCTTAACCCAAACCCCACAGCTCTAAAACACCAATCCACCAAAATCTCAAAACCAAGCCTGAAAACTCCTTAACCTCAAACCCAACGTCTCTAAAACACATCCACCAAAATCGCAAAACTCAACCCCAAAAACTCCTTATCACAAACCCCAAATATTTTAAACACCAATCCACCCAAAACTTCTTAACACCAATTCACCAAAATCTCAAAACCAAACTCCAAACCCCAAATCTCTAAAACACCTATCCACCAAAAACTCAACCAAACTCCAAACCCCAAATCTCTAAATCCCTAAACTATGAGAGACCAACCGTCCAAACTCTAAACATCAAACACTAAAACACCAAAAACATAAAATTTCTTACCTATGCCCAAAACAACAAAACACTAAAGTCCACAATCCCCCAAACATGTAGTTGAAAAGTACTCCTTTCAGGTTTTGAAAATTTACGGTTTAGGGAACGATTTTTAATGAGTTTTTCGTACGAAATTTGGTCCTAAAGCTATCGGGTTGTAGGTTAACGAAACTCCTAAACCCAACATTGAAAAAAGAAAGTGAAGAATGAATTCATTAAAAAATGACCAAAATGATCGTTTTTGGACCAAAATTGGTGGACTATATAGTAAACGATTTTTTTACTTTTTTTAATTCATCAAAAAAGTTTATATTCATTCAAAATTAACATTTCTCACTACTTATTGAACCAAGCATGTAGCTTATTCACGGTTTTCAACCATGTGCTTGAAAAGTACTACTTTCGGGTTTTGGAAATTTACGATTTAAGGAACGAGTTTTAAGGTATTTTTCTTACGGATTTTGGTCCTAAAGCTATGGGGCTGTAGGTTAATGAAGCTACTAAACCCAACATTGAAAAAAGAAAGTGAAAAATTACCAAATTTATCGTTTTTTGACCAAAATTGGCGGACAATAAACGATTTTTGGACTTTTTTTAATTCATGAAAAAATTGTATATTCATTCAAAATTGACATTTCTCCCTTCTTATTGAACCAAGCATGTAGCTTATTCACGGTTTTCAACCATGTGCTTCAAAAGTACTACTTTCGGGTTTTGGAAATTTACGGTTTAGGGAACGAGTTTTAATGTGTTTTACTTACGGATTTTGGACCTAAAGCTATGGGGCTGTAGGTAAATGAAGCTCCTAAACCCAACATTGAAAACCTAAAGTAAAAAATGTACTCATTAAAAAATGAACAAAATGATCGTTTTTGGACCAAAATTGGTGGACAATAGTAAACGATTTTTAGATTTTTTTTAATTCACGAAACAAGTGTATATTCATTCAAAATTAACATTTCTCACTACTTCTTGAACCAAGCGTGTAGCTTATTCATGGTTTTAAACCATGTGCTTGAAAAGTACTCCTTTGGTGTTTTGGAAATTTTTGGACTTTTTTTAATTCACGAAAAAAGTGTATATTCATTAAAAATTCACATTCCTCCCTTCTTATTGAACCAATCATGTAGCTTATTCACGGTTTTCAACCATGTGCTTGAAAAGAACTCGTTTCGTGTTTTGGAAATTTTTGGATTTTTTTTACTTCACGAAAAAAATGTATATTCATTCAAAATTCACATTCCTCCCTTCTTATTGAACCAAGCATGTAGTTTATTCACGGTTTTCAACCATGTACTTGAAAAGTACTCGTTTCGGGTTTTGGAAGAAATCGATTTGAAAGATTTAATTTTAAAACCCGAAAATATACAAACCCCAAATATGAAACCCTAAATCAAAACCCCAAATATGAAACCCTGAATCGAAATCCCAAAACTCCCTAAATTAAAACCACCAAACATGAAAACATGAATCAAAACCTCAAATCTCCCTAAATTAAAACCCCAAATATGAAACCTTGAATCCAAACCCTAAATATCCTTAAATTAAAACCCCAAATATGAAGCTATAGAACTAAACTCTAAAACTAAGCAAAACGTTCCTGAAACGTCCTCGAACATAATGATTTGTTTTTTTTTTCTTTGAAACTTTGAAATTAAGGGAAAAACAAACTTAAATGACTTCAACAATCTATCGAACGAAACGCCAGGGAAAGACGGAAATGCAAAAGTTAGAAATAATGATAAACAACGCAGGATAACATATAGTGTCTACATAGCTTATTCATACGGTGTCTACATAGACGGAAATGCCAAAATTGGTGGACTATAGTAAACGATTTTTGGACTTTTTATAATTCACGAAAAAAGTTTATATTCATTCAAAATTGACATTCCTGACTTCTTATTGAACCAAGCATGTAGCTTATTCACGGTTTTTAACCATGTGCTTGAAAAGTACTCCTTTCGGGTTTTGGAAATTTAGGGTTTAGGCAACGAGTTTTAAGGTGTTTTTCTTACCGATTTTGGTCCTATATTTATGGGGCTGTAGGTTAATGAAGCTCCTAAACACAATATTGAAAACAGAAATTGAAAAATGTACTCATTCAAAAATGACCAAAATGATCGTTTTTGGTCCAAAATTGGTGGACTATATTAAACCATTTTTGGACTTTTTTTAATTGACGAAAAAAGTTTTTATTCATTCAAAATTGACATTCCTAACTTCTTTTGAACCAAGCTTGTAGCTTATTCACGGTTTTCAACCAAGTGCTTGAAAAGTAGTACTTCTGGGTTTTGGAAATTTGCGGTTTAGGGAACGAGTTTTAAGGTGTTCTTCTTACGGATTTTTGTCCTACAGCTATGGGGCTGTAGTTTAATGAAGCTCCTAAACACAATATTGAAAAAAGAAAGTGAAAAATGTACTCATTAAAAAATGACCAAAATGATCGTTTTTTGACCAAAATTGGTGGACGTAAACGATTTTTGGACTTTTTTTAATTCACGAAAAAAGTTTATATTCATTAAAAATTGACATTCCTCACTTCTTATTGAACAAATCATGTAGCTTATTCACGATTTTTAACCATGTGCTTGAAAAGTACTCCTTTCGGGTTTTGAAAATTTACGGTTTAGGGAACGAGGTTTAAGGTATTTTTCTTACAGATTTTGGTCCTATATTTATGGGGTTGTAGGTTAATGAAGCTCCTAAACACAATATTGAAAAAAGAAAGTGAAAAATGTACTCATTCAAAAATGACCAAAATGATCGTTTTTTGACCAAAATTGGTAGACTATATTAAACGATTTTTGGACTTTTCTTAATTCATGAAAAAGTTTTTATACATTCAAAATTTACATTCCTCACTTCTTATTGAACCAAGCTTGTAGCTTATTCACGGTTTTCAACCATGTGCTTGAAAAGTACTACTTTCGAGTTTTGGAAATTTACGGTTTAAGGAACGAGTTTTAAGGTGTTTTTCTTACGGATTTTGGTCCTAAAGCTATGGGGCTGTAGGTGAATGAAGCTCCTAAACACAATATTGAAAAAAGAAAGTGAAAAATGTACTCATTCAAAAATGATCAAAATGATCGTTTTTGAACCAAAATTGGTTGACTAAAGTAAACGATTTTTTTGACTTTTTTTAATTCACGAAAGAAGTTTATATTCATTCAAAATTGACATTCCTCACTTCTTATTGAACCAAGCTTGTAACATATTTACGGTTTTGAACCATGTGCTTGTAAAGTACTACTTTCGGGTTTTAGAAATGTACGGTTTAGGGAACGAGTTTTAAGGTATTTTTCTTACAGATTTTGGTCCTATATTTATGGGGCTGTAGGTTAATGAAGCTCCTAAACACAATATTGAAAAAAGAAAGTGAAAAATGTACTCATTAAAAAATGACCAAAATGATCGTTTTTGGACCAAAATTGGTGGACTATAGTATATGATTTTTGGACTTTTTTTAATTCACGAAAAAAGTTTATATTCATTCAAAATTGACATTCCTCACTTGTTATTGAACCAAGCATGTAGCTTATTCACGATTTTTAACCATGTGCTTGAAAAGTACTCATTTCGGGTTTTGGAAATTTATCGTTTAGGGAACGAGTTTTAAGGTATTTTTCTTACAGATTTTGGTCCTATATTTATGGGGCTGTAGGTTAATGAAGCTCCTAAACACAATATTGAAAAAAAAAAGTGAAAAATGTACTCATTAAAAAATGAACAAAATGATCGTTTTTGGACCTAAATTGGACTTTTTAACGTATGCTTAGCTTGTTCTAGCGTTCAATTCTTCTCTAACCTTGTGCTTTAATGTCCAACATGATTTTCTTTATGGTTTGAATCCCATTTCGATTGTTGTGTGTTGGTTGGGTTAAAAATTCATAAGGGAGCGATCGCGCCTTGTGTGTTGAGTAACAAAATTGAGCATTCCAAATTAAATATGGTCATGTTTGCTTCGGTTGCTGATAAATAATAGAGAATGGATAAAATCGAGTCCATTGTTAGAGGTCTCTGCAATTTGCTCGTCGCATGACTACCCGTCGCTCGCGACTAATTCTAATTAAGGAGAGCGATTGCCCCTAAGTTAGAATTATTAGTGAAGCTTAGTTTTGAGTTGTCAACCCTTTTCTAATTACTTGAGATTACTCGTTTATGATTAAAGCATGAGATTACTTGTTTTGATTAGGCCTTGTAATGTGCGTGAGTGTTAACAAAAACCGGCTAAGTATCTTTTGTGTCTATGATCCGAATCACATAACAATTGTTAATCTTGACCCCTTAGATTGAATGTGCTCGTCTAATCGCTTTTTCTACCGTTCTCCCGCATATCCAATATTTTTACTTTAGTTTCCCTTACCTTGCATGTTTCTTACGTTGAAACTCACAAATCTCCCGTTAGCATATTTTTACAAACCAACAATTAAAATTAGAATTAGAATTAAATTAATTAAATTCCCTGTGGATCGACCCTGACTTCCATTATCTACTAGTTAGGTAATTTAGGCCAGTGATTTTAAATAGTAAATTTGGGAGGCCTCGACACCGCTCCATGATTTTCCTTCTTGTCTACACCGCTCCATGCTTCTAGCTATGTTAGAAATCAAAGCTCTAGCTTCTGCGGGGGTCTTATCCATGAGTGAACCTCCACTGGCGGCGTCTATCATCTGCTGGCCTTGGGGAAGCAAACCGTAGTAGAAGCTCTGAATGAGGGATTGTTCAGTTATTTGATGATTGGGGCAATCCTCACATAATCGGCCAAACCTCTCCCAGCAGTCGAGGACAGTTTCTTCTTCTTTTTGCTTGATTTTGTGTATTTCCCTCCTAAGGGCGACAACCTTGGAAGCAGGAAAATACTTCTCTAAAAATGCTTCATGTAGCTCGCTCCAAGTAGTGATAGACCCGATAGGAAGATAATACATCCAATCCTTCGCTTTCTCTTTTAAGGTGAAGGGAAAGACCCTTAAATAGAGCTGATCTTCAGTGGCGTCGTCGGTCCTCATTGACAAACACACCATCTGAAATGCCTTGAGGTGTCTGATGGGATCTTCCTCTGCGTTACCACAAAAAGAAGGTAATAAGTTAATCAGACTAGCTTTAAGTTCAAATTTACCTGATGCTACCGGATACAATATACTTTATGAGTTCTGGCCTAGCTCAGATGCTGCAAGTTGCCTCAATCATTAAGCACGGCAATTAGCTGATAATAAGGACTTATAAATAGCTCTGTTTTAAAGTTATCATTCCCTGTGGTTGGACACCCGACTACCACTAGCTGCAAAGCTTAGTAGTATCGGATTTATAAATGTTATTTTGGCAGGATTCGACACCCTGAGCATAGAGAACTATACCCAAAAGTTCTCTTACCAAAAATTGGCGCCGTTGCCGGGGAACCATTTAGATTCTCTTAGTTAAATTTTATTTGTTTAAAAACCCAAAAAAATATTTTCCTTTTCTTGTGTCTTCTTGTTTTAGCATGGCAGATTTTTTACAGCAATTTTGGGGACAATGTACAAGGAGCGAAGTCGACAAAGCTTCCCAGAACCCTCTCTGAACCATTGAAGAAAGGGTCATTATCGAGATGTTCCTCGATTTTGAGGAAGGAATTGGAGCTGAGCCTTGGAGATTGATAAACGGGGGCGGTTATTTATCGGCCAGAGCCTGAGAGAAATTTGAGTTTGATCCAGAGCCTGAGAGAAATTTTTGTCCTAAAGCTATGGGGCTGTAGGTTAATGAAGCTCCTAAACACAATATTGAAAAAAGAAAGTGAAAAATGTACTCATTAAAAAATGACCAAAATGATCGTTTTTGGACCAAAATTGGTGGACTATATAGTAAACCATTTTTGGAATTTGTTTAATTCACGAAAAAAGTTTATATTCATTCAAAACTAACATTTCTCACTTCTAATTGAACCAAGTTTGTAGCTTATTCACGGTTTTCAGGTTCGATTCTAGACGGATGCATGATTTTCCTACAACTTGTAAAATTCAATAGCTTCAGTCAACAGTCAACGGTCAGCACCTCAAGCCCAGACGACCCGCTCCGCGCGGCCCAATTTGCCAGTTTCGGCCCAAACTCATTTTTTTTTTTTCCAGTTTTTAAGCGTTTTTAACCTAGTTTTAGCCGCAATATTCATCGAGGAAAGAGAAAATTCGATTTTGGGAGTTTTGGCCTCGGGTTTGGTGATTTTTCATCAATTTTCAAGGTTTTGGATTGATTTTCAACACGTTTGGCTAAGGTAAGTGGTCTAATTTGAGATTAGGGATTGTTTTGTTGATGTATTACGTGAGACTTGGACTTTTTAACGTATGTTTAGCTTGTTTTAGCGTTCAATTCTTCTCTAACCTTGTTCTTTAATGTCCAGCATGATTTTCTTTATGGTTTGACTCCCATTTCGATTGTTGTGTGTTGGTTGGGTTAAAAATTCATAAAGGAGCGATCGCGCCTTGTGTGTTGAGTAACAAAATTTAGCATTCCAAATTAATTATGGCCATGTTTGCTTGGGTTGCTGATAAATAATAGAGAATGAATAAAATCGAGTCCATTATTAGAGGTCTCTGCAATTTTCTCGTCGCTCGCGACTAATTCTAATTTGGGAGAGCGATTGTGATAGAACTCCAAAAATGCTATTTTATTATCTTTAATTTTTGTTAGTTGATTCAAATTAATGTGTTTAATCATTTGTTTTGCAGAAATCAAGCATTCTGAGGTGAACAAGACAATTATATTAAATAAGAGCTCAAAAGAAGCGTTTCAAAGTATAATATCAACAAACCGAGCCACAGATGATACTATAAAGATAAAAATCATTTAATGTTTAAAGTTGCAAGCTTGGTCTGATGGTGAAGGGTTGATTATGTTAGACTTTCATCTTGAGTTTGATTTTGTGTGATTATTAATTATATTTTTTTTAAACTCAATCATTCCAACAACCCATCCAACCATGTGTCACTCCAACAACCCATCCAACCATACGTTTTTTATTTATTTATTTTTATTTAAAAATAGTAAATGACTAAAAAGTCTTTTTAGTATAAAAGGGAGAGTCCACACACCATCACTAATATTCTCTCTTCCCATTTGACTCTTTTAAGAAATTTCTATTATTTTCCTTTGTAATTAGGTTATTTCCTTTTTAGTATAAAAAGGGGAGAGTCCACACACCATCACTAATATTCTCTCTTCCCATTTGACTCTTTTAAGATATTTCTATTATTTTCCTTTGTAATTAAATATTTAGGGTCGGGATCGTCTTAGCGATGTTCGGCTAAGCTTGTAATGCTGATTTAGAGGTTTGTCGGGCTAAACGTTTTTGTGAGATTTTTGGTATTAAATTGCAATCTAATTTCTTGATTAATTGTTTTCTATTCTTTGTTTATTTCATGTGCATTTAGTATTGGTTAATGTGACAGCTTAATCAATTAAATATTAATTGTTCATGTATGCTATGTTTGTAATTTCTGATCCGTAATTGTCATAAATTGCATGCTTAATTATAGTAGCAAGATGGTCACGTTATGACTCGTGTTAATAATATGGTTTTTTCATAGTTAACATGGTGCGTATAATAGACCCTAGGAATATAAAAAATTTAATTGAATCTGATCAATTTAATTAACATTCTAATCAATCCATGTGCTTAGAGCTGCTAGCTAGTTAGCATGGAACGCTATCGTGTCCAGCTAATTGGCCATACCTTAGGAATATAAAAATATTTAATTGAATCTGATCAATTTAATTAATATTCTAATCAATCAATGTGCTTAGAGCTGCTAGCTAGTTAGCATGAAACGCTATCATGTCCAGCTAATTGGTCAGTTTAGAGTTAATTACGATGCTTTGTCGGATTAATTGCATGAGAGGACCTTAGAGACTTTTCATGGTTGTTCCAGTTAAGTCGATTAGGCTTTTAATTAAGAAATTATATTTTTATTGGAGTAACCGATGAACAAAATTCATTAAGTCCCAACAATCTCTGAATCAGCAAGGTAATCTCTTGTTTATTTCTTTAATTCTTTAACTTTTATCTTTAATTGTTATTTTAATTCATTAGATTAATATGCAATCCAAAAACCCCACATTTATTGTTTTTACATAAAGTTTAATTTGGAGAATTTAAATTTCGGTTCCTTGAGTTCGACCCGGTCCGCTGTAGTTTACTACAAGCCGTTGATCGATAATTATAAATTGTATTTGACGGGCCTCGACAAGCTCGCTTCAGATTGCCCCTGAGTTAGAATTATTAGCGAAGCTTAGTTTAGAGTTGTCAACCCTTTTCTAATTACTTGGGATTACTCGTTTCTGATTAAAACATGGGATTACTTGTTTTGATTAGGCCTTGTAATGTGCGTGAGTGTTAACAAAAACCGGCTAAGTATCTTTTGTGTCTATGATCTGAATTACATCAACAGTCAATCCCGACACTCAAATTAGGAGCACATGTTACATTTAATTTCTTGTTACCTATTTTTCCGTTAGCTTAATTCTTGCATGTTTTAATTTCTTGTTACCTATTTTCCCAAAAATCTGAGAGAGAAATCGTAAAACAAGCCAAAACACGAGAGTGAATGCATGCGGTGTCTCAATGTTAAGGTTTGTGCCTTGGGAAAAATAATGAAAATTTTGTCCTCACCTTGTCTCGAACTTGTGCCCATCATTCTACCAAGGTTCCCTACACTACCAAACCACTAATCAAGATAATATTAGATTAATTAATCTATATAATATAAACACTCAAAATGATTAATTAATATTATCCACTAAAACATTCTTTTAAGCTCTAATCTAATGTACTGGTCCAATTAAACCTAAGCAATTCAATTCAACAAAATATATCAATTAAGCATAATTAACTCCTTAATTTACAAGACTTAGGAGATAAATATTAGCACTTTTAGAGTTCTATCAGTCATCATATGAAAAAATTGATATCTTCATAAAACGGTGTTATAAAGAGAGAGCGACTTGATTTCGTGGTTCAGTCCTATGCAAACTCATTGCACAGGACGCCCTCACTCGCACATCTCAATGTGAAATGATTAGGATCACATCGTTTTGTACAATATACAAAGCGAGTCGCATCCAATAATGTTACCAGGATAAGGTACCCAGCCTTATCCATATACTATAGACCGTTTTGACTGTCTACTTGAGTCTGATCCACAATCATGTCATACATGAAGCTCAAGTACTCATGAATCGCCATGTGTGTTTGTTATTGGTACAAATTAATGCAAACACGTTTCACTTTATTCAATAAACACTTTTACTGAATAAAACTCAATAATACTTTATTGCTAAAAAGAATAATTACAAACACAACAGTTTACAAACTACGGGTTGTAGGACATAAAACCCAACATCTTCGGAGAACGAGGGACTATGTGCTTGTGTATGGCGTGAACGATTTGATCCTTACAGGATACACTGACTCTTATTTTCAAACCGATAAGTATTCAAGGAAATCCACATCGGGATCAGCGTTCACTCTTAACGGAGGAGCAATAGTATGGAGGAGTATATGGGTCCAACTAGTACCAAAGCTTGGGGATTATCTTGGCATTCCATATGTTCTATCTAGGCGAAAATGGTGTGACTTTGGTTCTCTTAAAGACCGTGTTTAGAATATTTTACTAGGTTGGAAGCACCGTTTTTTCCCTCATGGTGGAAAAAGTTCTTATTAAAAGTGTTACACAATCTCTTCCGACCTATGTTATGAGCTGTTTTGCGAGATTTTGGTGTAGAACTTTTGAGATCAAAAGGAAAATGCATTGGTGCGGTTGGGAGCATCTATGTTATCCAAATGAGATAAAAGGTGCTAAATTTTCGTGATTTAAAAGGTTTTAACAAGGCTCTATGATACAAACTAGGGCGTCTCAATCATGCCATAGCTACTTCAACTACATTCTTTTCCTCGTGTACTTTAGCGGCAAGCTTTAAATGACTTCCTTTCCAATTAGGGAATCCCTCTAGTCCAATTGATTGTTGTAGAGATAAGAGGTCCCAAATCAAATCCAAATTGCTATATGGAACCAAGTCCCTCACATCATGGGTTGCAAAAGTTACATCCTCACAATTAGAATCATGTTAGGCAATCAGTAATTCTTCTTTTATTTAAAAGAAATTTACATAGTTCACAGACTTTTGAGGGGTTTGCTATCTCCACAAAAAGCATTAGAAGTAAGATAATTGTCTCTCCTTTCTAATTATTGAGCCTTATATACTATTTACCATCAGTAACTACCATACATGTCCATTTATCCCATTAACCCCTTCCTAACTCCCTTCTAAGTGTACCCTTCCTTTGATAAGTAAATCGGATTGGGGGAATAATTTGTCTATCGATCCCTTGAGTGGTTTTGTCTTCGCCTCATTGTGGAAGGTAAAAATTTCAAAGAAGGTTACGCTTTTTGTGTGGCAGATTCTCCATGGAAAAGTTAACACCTTGGATCGGGTTTGGGGGAAGATGCCCCTTTTGATTAGGCCATTGTGTTGCATTCTCAGTAGGCAAGCAGCCAAGGAGCTTGATTCAATCCTCTGGAGGACTTGAGTCAAACGCCTCAAAAAAAGACTCCAAACAACTTGGCTCAAGTCTGGCTAGACATGGGGGTTGCAAAGAGATGATCGAGGAGTTCCTTCTCCATCCTCCTTTTCGTGAGAGGGGAAGGTTTTTGTGGCATGTTAGAGTGTGTGATATTTTGTGGGGCCTTTGGGGAGAGAGGAATAAGTTGAGAGGTTTTTTTTAGAAGGAAACAATTTCATTGATAAATGAAACAATAAGGTAAACTCCGAGCACCCATAGGTGAAATCGAGTGATATTTGGGCCCTTAGTGGGTTCAACGTCTCTTTGTGGGCTTCGATGGCAAAGCCTCTTTGTAATCATCCGTTAGATCTTGTTTTACTTGATTAAAGGTCATTTCTTTAGTTTGACTCCTCTTTTGTGGGCTCATTTTTTGTATGCTCTTGGGCACAGGGTAGAGGTAACCCCTACCCTAGAAGAAACTCATAGGTCCCCAATTACAAAGGTATATGTAAGGAGAGGAAAGAAAGAATGAGTGTGGGCCCTAGGAATATTGTTTGTTAGAATTGGAGGTCCATGGTGAGTGAGGGTGGTTATTTAGTGCAAGTTTGTTAGTAGTAGAGTTATCTTTTTGTTGAGTATTGTATTGGTTTCTCTGAGGAGAACTTGGGAGAGGAAGGGAAGCTCTCAAATCTTCCCTAGTTTATGTTGATATATAAAATTGTTGGCTAAGGCCTTATCAATTTGGTATTAGAGCAGTGATCTGGGGTATGGTGAGTAGCAGAATGGAGAGCAGGATGATTGAGTTAGAGGAGAAATTTGGGAAGTATGAGCAGAGGCAGGTGGATTTCGAATCAAAAGTGGAGTCCCAATTCAATGAGGCAAGTGAAGAGGCAAAAGAGAGGCAGGCAACCGCAGAGGTGAGGATGGAACTACAATTCTCGATATTGCAAGAAGAAATCAAGACACTATGGACAAGGTCGGGAGGAGCTTCCAATGAGGAAAAAGAGGCAATGTCATCAATGTCATCCGAGAGAATGTATATCGACAAAGGAAAGAAGGTGATGGGAGAAGACTCAGTAAGAATCAAAGAGCAATATGACAAGAAAAATACCACAGCAAATAGTGAAGGGATTTGCGCACCTAGTAATCGTGAGATTATTCCTCTGTTTGATATGAGATTGAGGAAGCTAGAAGTGCCGATTTTCAAAGGGGAGGAGGAAGAAGACCCGAATGGATGGCTGCATCGGGTTGAGAGATACTTCACAGTGAACCGTTTACTGGAGAAAGACAAGCTGGAAGCGGCGATCATGTGTTTGGAGGGAGAAGCTTTGTATTGGCATCAATATGAAGATGAGAGAACGCCGATGACAAGTTGGGGGGAATTTCGGACGTTGTTCCTGGAGCGATTCCAGCCGACAGGGCACGGGAGCCGTTACGCACGATTCATGAAACTTCAACAAAAAACAACGGTGAAGGATTACCGGCGGCGATTTGAGCATTACGCGATAGGGTTACGATTAAGTGAAGAAGTCTTGGAGGGAAAGTTTGAATGTGGGCTCAAAGAAGAGATACAAAGTGAATTGAGAAAACTAAGGCTTGTGGGCTTGAAGGCAAAATACTGATGGCCCAATTAATTGAGGAGGATCGGGCACTTCAGCAGAAGGTGAAATCCGAGGTTAATAACAGCTCAAACTCAAAATATGGAGCAACCACCATCGGGTCGAGTCAGATAGGCGGGTCACACGATTTCGGTAATAACACCCGAACACTGACATTCAGCCCTAATCGTGGGTCCTCGACCACGGTAACGCCCGCGCGAGATTTCGTTGCCAAGGGGGAAAATGTCGCTCCACAGCGAAGACTCACCGATAGCGAGCTTAAGCTGAAACATGAGAAAGGGTTGTGCTATAAGTGCGACGAGAAGTTTAGCCCTGGGCATCGATGCAAACCACCAGAGTTGCAGGTGCTGGTTCTTCAAGAGGGTGAAAATTTAGAGGGGGTAGATGCGTCGATCGAAAAGAAAGTCGTAGCCACCGAGATAGAAGCGGATAATCCGCTGATGGCCGAAACAATGGAAGTAACATCCTTGTCCTTAAATTCCTTGGTCGGAATAAACTCTTCGAAGACGATGAAGGTGCGTGGAGATATCGGAGGGCAGGGGTTGTGGTTCTGATCGATAGTGGAGCAACCCACAACTTTATATCCGAAGAAGTTGTCCAAGCACTGAAATTACCAGTGACACCTTCATCAAGCTATGGAGTCGTCCTCGGCACAGGGAGATCCGTGCGAACAACAGGAATTTGTAAAGGGGTAATCCTCACACTCTCTGATTTGTCGATCACACATGATTTCTTACCCTTACCTCATGATTTCTTACCCTTACCTCTCGGCAATGCAGATGTTATTCTGGGAATTTCTTGGTTGGAAACATTGGGAAAGATTCAATTTGATTATCGTTTATCTGAAATGGATTTTTGGATTGAGAATTGGTTGGTTCAGCTACGAGGAGACCATAGTCTGGTAAAATCCCAAATTTCATTAAAATCTATGATAAAGGCTATGGGGGATGATGATCAAGGCATTTTGATCGAGCTAAGTGCTCTAGCGCCAAAAGTAATACCGAAGGAACCGACCATTATCAACAAGGAAGTAAGAACATTGCCTTCGAAAATTAAAAAAATCTTGCAACAGTTTGCTACTGTTTTTTAGAATCACACGACATTACCCCCACCCCGAAATCGTGATCATACGATAGAATTGCAAGCAAGGGCGGGTGCGGTGAATGTAAGGCCATATCGCTATCCACAATTTCAGAAGGATGAGATTGAGAAACTGGTTCAAGAAATGCTCCTTGCAGGCATCATACAACCAAGTAAAAGTGCCTTTTCCAGCCCGGTGTTGTTAGTCAAGAAGAAGGATGGCAGTTGGCATTTATGTGTTGATTATCAAGCATTGAACCAAGCTACAATCCCAGATAAGTATCCAATCCCCATTGTTGATGAATTACTTGATGAACTGTTTGGAGCTTCGATGTTTTCAAAGATTGATCTCAAATCAGGTTATCATCAAATTCGGGTGAACCCTTCCGATGTGCATAAAACAGCCTTTCGAACACACGAAGGACATTACAAGTTTTTAGTAATGCCTTTTGGATTGCGCAATGCCCCTTCGACATTTCAATCTATCATGAATGATATACTGCGGCCATATTTGCGGAAATTTGTTTTGGTATTCTTTGACGACATCTTAATCTACAACACATCCCTACAGGAGCACGCAGTGCATCTCACCATGATAATGGAGATATTGGTGGTCCATCAGTTTGTGGCTAATTTTAAGAAGTGTCAGTTTGGGCTCCCGAGCATTGAGTACTTGGGCCACATTGTGTCAGCCGAGGGTGTGGCGACTGATCCCTCTAAACTGGAAGCAATGGCAAGCTGGCCAATCCCTCACAATATCAAGGAACTCCGAGGCTTTCTGGGATTAACGGGTTATTACCGAAAATTTGTTGCTAATTATGGAACGATTGCTTTTCCCTTGACGCAACTACTTAAGAAAGGGAATTTATATGGACAGCGGATACAGAAGATGCTTTTCAACGACTTAAGGTGGCAATGGTAACAGTACCGGTATTGGGGATGCCTGATTTTTCCGAATTGTTTGTTGTCGAGACAGATGCTTCTGGAGTAGGGGTAGGAGCAGTCCTTATGCAGCAACAACGACCCTTGGCTTACTTTAGCCGAGCGTTACCGCCGACTCACCGTTTTAAGGTCGTTTACGAACGTGAGCAGATGGCGATTGTCTTCGCAATTAAAAAATGGAGACCTTATCTGCTGGGTCAAAAAAATTTAGTCTGAACTGATCAAAAAAGCTTAAAATTTAGGTTGGAACAACGCGTTATTGCCGGCGAATATCAGCGGTGGATCGCTAAACTGTTGGACTATGACTTTACTATCGAATACAAAAGGGGATTGGAAAATACAGCAGCAGATGCATTATCACGCCTACCACCAGCCCTTGAATTTGGTTTACTAAGTGTGGTTGGAGGCATTAATACAGCCCTCTTTGTAGATCAAGTTCACCAAGATAAAAGCTTGCATAGTATTTGTGAGGCATTGCGTGCAGGACAGTCGACCGACCAAGGGTACTCTCTGAGGGGGTGATTTATTATGCTACAAAGGAAGGATTGTTATCCCCGCTTCATCACCAACGGTTCCGCTACTCTTACGTGAGTTCCATAACAGTCCGGTTGGGGGCATCAGGGTATTCTTAAAATATATCAACGCTTGGCCAAAGAAATTTATTGGAAAGGCATGAAGGCATGTGTTCGAGCCTTTGTGGCAGATTGTGTTGTGTGTCAGCAAGCTAAATACTTGTCATTAGCTCCAACTCGACTGCTTCAAGCTCTACCTATTCCAGATAAGGTTCGGGAGGATATTTCTATGGATTTTGTTGAAGGATTGCCCAAATCTGAGGGGTATGATACAATTTTGGTAGTGGTGGATCGTTTATCCAAGTATGCACACTTTATCCCTCTTAAACACCCATACAATGCGAACTTTGTGGCTGCTGTTTTTATTAAAGAAATTGTGCGTTTACACGGGTGTCCAAAGAGTATTGTGTCCGATAGAGACAAGATCTTCACTAGCCTATTTTGGGATGAACTATTTCGCGCGTTGGGCACCCAATTACGTCGAAGCTCAGCTTACCACCCACAGACAGATGGGCAAACAGAGGTGGTGAATCGTGGGGTGGAAACGTATATGCGTTGCTTTGCAATGACTACCCCCAAACAGTGGGTTCAGTGGCTACCATGGGCAGAATTTAGCTATAACACGTGTTACGTGCTCAATGTGTTAAAATAAATAAGCAATAAGATAGAGAGAGCACTTAGAACATGCAAGCATACATGATCTTATAGCAAGTAGTAAGTATTTTTTCATTCGTTTTCCCACAGAGATTTATTATAAGCTATTCATGAAGTGTTTTGTTAAGAAAGAATGGATGGGTTTGATGGGGTAGAATTGGTTTTAAATTGTCTATTTTCTAAGGAAAGTGTAAAGGGTAGCAACATAAACAAGTGCAAATCAAAGTTAAACTCAAAGGAAAAGAGATGAGATTAATAAACGAATAAGAAAACAGCTAAACAGAATTGTGAACTTAGCAGAATTGCGGAAACAGCAATTCTACCGCAATTTTCCTAACAGCGAAAGTGTGTAAAATGGAGAAACAAGGGCTACTAACGACTCCTCTATAGGCATTTTCTCACGATCCTCAAGCATTGGATCAACTCTCTATGCATCAAACTCACTCAATCTCATGTATCGTCTGATTCCATGCATTAGATTCTTTAGTTTACTCATGTCCAAGTAAGGTCTTAAGCATCTTGTTAAAGCAGAAAGTTATGGTTTGTACTAGGAAAACGCCTATTCCTAGGTCGTTTTCTGGCTACCTTGAAAGGCTAGCATGAGTGTATGACTCTGAACTCTTACTCCTTCCAGAGGTTAGGAGTTCTTTGGACAAAATGGATGGTCAATCGAAATTGCCCGTGGGATGAAGCTTACATACAATCAATGCTTCGAGAGCTAACCTACATGCTTGGTTCACGTTTTTTAGCCTATAGTATTGTCATTAGCATGCCCCTATGTGACTTAGTTACTCATGGATATAGGGAGAACAGAAAGAAGAGAGAAAACAGACATGCTTAGAAGAGAAATAAACTGAAAACAGCAAGGTAAGACAGTGAGTTGCAAAGATAGGAAATTGAGAAATGAAGAACTATGCTTTAATTACTTGATTGTTTAAATGAACAGAAGAGCAACTTAAAGTGAATAACAGAAGACAGAACACAACGAAATGAACTGATCTAGCTACTAGAAAAGAAACAACAACAATACAAAGCTGGAAAATGGAAATAAAGAGCAGAAAGTAGTAAAACAAGCTCGAATGCCTCGTCGCAACCGCCTCGGCTGAAGGATGAGAAAGATCAGCCTTGCTTGGATGAATCCAATCGGGAAAGAAGATGAATCTCCTCTCCTTCCTATCAGATTATCGATTCCAACAGCTGAGCTTCGCAAACCAACAGACGGCAAAGAAAAACAGGAGAAAAGATGGAGCTGCGAGAAGACTTCTACGCTTTCGGATGATGATTGAACCCTCGACTTTGACCCCCTTTTATAGCAATCTGCAGGTGCATTTGGGCCAAGGAGAACCATCAATCTTCAACGTCGTACTTCAGAATGGATGGAGGAGAAAGAACGAATCCCTGAAATAACGGAAATTAACAGAAAAAGATCAGTCAACTTACGGTTTTCACTTGAAACATTGCGGTTTCAGCAATGTTTCCGCAATGCTATCGCAATGTAGTTTTTTCTTTCTTTTACTTCGGTTTTCAATCCTTTTCTTTCCTTTTTCACACAAGTCCTAATTTAGCTACCTTCTTTTAATTCTCACAAATAAGCATAGGTTTAAGCTAAATCCTATCAAAAACACCTAAGAGTGTGCATCTTTCTAAGCTAAATAAGTCCTAAATAAGTCACTTTTGGAGACATAACACACCCCCAAACTTAAGGTTTTGCTTGTCCTCAAGCAACTAAGGACTTGCCTAGGCTACTGTTTCACCTTCTTTAACCACTTACTGACTCCCCTATATCCCTATCTATAGCAGTGTTGTCCTGTGACACACTTCTAAGTTCAGAACTATCCTCTTATCTAGCTTCTTCTGACTTCGCCTGCCTAATACTCCTACTGTTTTCATTAACTCCCTACAACTGATCTACTTGCTTTTGTCATATCATGCCACTATCCCTAAGGTTTCAAATTCTACCTAGCTTTACCCCAGACTCAGTACATGCTTCTAGTTTTTACTTATGAGCTACCTAGGATTCCTTAGAGTCATGCCAGTCTTAGTATTAACAGTGACAGTAGTGCTTTAAGAGAACAACCTAAACCCTGGCATCACTACATTGGACATACATTCATCTCCCTAAACAACCCTACAAGCTACAACTTTGTGCTCAGCTAATTGAGGATCAGAGTTCTTTTTATCAGGACATCTAAGCCACAAAGCTGCAACTCCTAGGTATACATTCTTCTTCCCTACTCTTTTCCTTTTTTCTTACTTAGGTGGTGCCTATCCTTTGGTTGCCTTTTGATGCAATGCCACTTGTGGATTACACACTCGGCACTGATTACTCAGCAACCTAAGAGAGATACCCCTTTTTATTCTATTTTTCATTTTTTTTTCAGCTCATCAAAAAGGAGAAGAAGAATGCTTATGTTTTTAAGGGAGAGAGGAATGTTCCTAGGCCTAGGGTGGCCTCCCCCAAACTTAAACTACTCATTGTCCCCAATGAGTGTCTGAGGTGGCACACCCCCAAACTTGTCCTAGAAGCATCTAGTCTAAGGTAAAACAAAGAGAATCTAAAAGCCCTAGGCATAAACAAAACAATCTAAAAGTAAATATCACAGCAGCAGACATTTGAAAAAAAACAGACAGGTAAGGACTTAAAGCTATGCATGCTGAGCTTTTTAGAGGTTAATTTAAACTATCAAAGGGTGTCCTATGACACTCATCCAACATGCTTTAAGATAAGCTATACAAGGTAGTCATGATAGCAGCAAAAGATAGAATTTAACAGATCACAGCCTAGCTAAACAGACAGTCCAAAACATGCATTCAGTAATAAAAATTGCGGTTTCCGCAATTATTTCGCAATAAAGTCAGGGCAGATATAACAGTGATTCAGGCCCCTAAGCATGCTTTTTTCCCATCACTCAAGCTCTACAAAAATAAAACCAAACTAACCTACCTATTCAGCTATCATCAGACTACACTAAACAATTTAAAAACTAAAAACTAAGCAACTAAAACAGATCAAAATATTAACTAAAAACAACATAATTCACATGGTTCACAAAAAACAGTTTGATTTTTTTTTTTTTTTTTTTCTTGTTTATTCTAAGGGAACAGCAATACTCCCTTTAGTGCAATTCAAACCAGCACTCAGATGTCTTCATCCTCATCATCAGTCCCTCGTGGTCGTGGGGGCACCCATGGAGATAGTAGGTTCGTGGGGAAGTCAGGGAAAAGGCACCCCAGCTGGTCAGCAACCTCTTTGTCTCTTGCCTGTGCATATGTGGCCCACTGAGCCATCCTCTTTTGTAGATCCATCAGGCACGCCATGGACAATGACTGAGCAGCAGCCAATCTATCCAGCTCGAACTCCATGTTCCCCTTCCTTTTCAGCCTCAAGCCTGTAGGCAGCTCCAAGTGGCCTGTGTAAGCCATCTGCTGTTCCATCCGCTCAATGGGGACTCCTGCACGCAAGCATAGTTTAGTAATAGTATTAGGGAAGAACAATGGACCCTTACCCTTCTTGGCGCAGTCAGCAATGGCGGCTGACATGACTTCACCCACGTTGATCGTGAGACCTCGCATGATTGCATAGACCAGCAGCGATCTGCTCTGGTTGATGGTGGTCTCATGAGTCACTGGGGATAGTTTCCTTCTCACGAAAGAAAACCATACAGCCGCCTTAGCTGTGAGGTTGGCACTCATGAGAGTGTGCCTCCCATTGCGTGACACGGTCCAGGATGCTTCAGGCTGGCCAATGGTCCGAATGGCCTCTTCCAGGACGGCTTCAGTAGGCTCATCAACAATCCTCGCATAGTCAGTATGTTTTTGGCCCTTGAGGCCATAGGCTTCGTTGATGGCTTTTGCTGAGAAGTCCACTTCTACTCCCCTGACCACAGACAACCCCTCCTCAGAATTCCTCAAATTGGCGTAGAAGTCATACACCATGCTTGTGTAAGCTGGATTGGGTGGTCTGCACCACTCCTCCCAGCCGTGATTCGTAATTCCTGCGCGCAAGAATTGCGGCAGGTCAGCAGGTCTGTCGAGGAAGCCCTTCTCGTGCAGCAGCTCTCGTTTCCTCAGCTCCATGCCTCTAGACTCAGCGTCAGAAGACACGTACCTCACTGCCTGAAGCTCATCTTCAGGGTACAGCTTGGCCTTCCCCTTGTCTTTCAGTTTGGCTGACTCAGCAGCCTCAATCTTGAGCTTCTTGAGCGATGGCTCAGCACTCTTCTCCTCTGATGCAAGCGCCCTCTTGGCTTTCTTTTTCTTTGATTTCTTGGACCGTTTGGCCTTGATAATCTTGGCAGCCTTCTTCTTCTTCAGCTTCGCCTTGGTCGTGATCGCATGGAGGCAAGCCCCCTGTTTCTTCCATAGAATCATCCTTCTGCGCAGGACTCTCAGGGCTGGCTTCCCTCAACGGAGAGAAGACCTCTTCTTCCTCAGCCCCCCCACTGCCCTGCGTCGATTCTTGGTACTCCCCATATGGGAATTCAGGGTCAGGCCGTGGAGAAGTGGGCGACGGAGTGGTGCTTTGTGCGGCTGTAGGGGTCTGTGCAGAGCTCTGTGGTGATGAAGGCAGCTCAGGGCTCTGCGCTGGCGGCGATGAAGAGAGCTCAGGACTACGAACCGGTTGGGATGGTGAAGGGCTGTGCTCGGCTGTCTCGTGGGATGGCTGGCCGAGGTCTTGACTCTCCACAGAGGGAGTCTTTTTCTTGATTTCTTCCTCGGCCACAGCCATACTCCATTTGCGCTTCTTGGGTGTACCTGCTGGTTCAGAGGGTCCAGCAGGTATCTCTGTGACGACCTTCCACTTCTTCTTGCGGATAGGCAGTTTGGGCAGGCGTTCAGCTCGCGCAGCATCAGCGTCTGCAAGGGCAAGAAGTGCTTCCCTCGCAGCCGTTTCAGCTTCATCAGCCCTTTTCTTGGACGCAGATCGTTCGGCTCTTGTTAGCACCATTGTTGAATTGTGGAGATTTGGAGAGAGGAATCACAGATGAATAGAAAAAGCAGCTTTCTTGGAGTTCAGATAATGGGAGAATCGTACGGATCAACGCGCCTTCTAACGGATATAAAGAAACCCAAAAAATCCCAACGGCTATATTTTTGCGGATTCTGCAAATCCAGCGCAATTCTAGTGACCGTTGGAGATTTTCTGCATTTAAATGTCAATCTTTGCTCAACCGTATCTTTGATTTGGCCCAATATCTTCTTGATTTTTTTAGCTGGATTTAATCTCCTTGATTCCCTCTATTGATTCCCTACAAAAAGAAATAAAATTAACATCAACATCGTAATTAAAATCATACAAACATATACACAAACGATAACCGGAAAAAATGGAAAAAATAAACTAAGGCATGAGCCTCATATTGGCGAGCACAGCAATCACTCGTCCTCTCTCGTTCTTAATTTCACGCTTCAGTCAAGAGGAAGGCCGAGAGAGTCTTCACATCTCCTTCCTCATAGTAGTGCTTCAACCTTGCACCATTAACCATGAATGGTTGACCTTGCTGCAGGTTCTTTATCTCGATGGCACCATGAACAAACACATTAGTAATTACAAACGGACCTGACCATCTAGACTTAAGTTTGCCTGGAAATAATTTCAATCGTGAGTTAAATAATAAAACAAGTTGGCCTTTCTTAAAGTCCTTGATCCTAAGTCTACTGTCGTGCCAAATCTTGGTCTTTTCCTTATACATTTTGGCATTTTCATAAGACATATGTCTAAGCTCATCAAGCTCATGTAATTGCAAAGACCGCAACGTTCCCGCATCGGTCACGCAATAATTCAACTCTTTTAGTGCCCAAAATGCCTTAATTTCTAACTCAAATGGAAGATGACAAGCCTTACCATACACAAGTCTGTAAGGAGACATACCTAGGGGTGTCTTATATGCAGTCCTATATGCCCAAAGTGCATCCTCGAGTTTAAATGACCAGTCCTTTCTATTAGGTTTGACCACTTTTTATAGGATGTTCTTAATCTCCCTATTTGAAATTTCAGCCTGACCATTCGAGTGTGGGTGATAAGGAGTGACTACTCTATGTCTAATGTTATACTTAGCCAACACTCTCTCCATAGCCTTATTAATGAAATGTGTCCCTTCATCACTAATGATAGCACGAGGTGTTCCAAACCTAGTAAAAATGTGCCTATGCAAGAATTTTATGACTGTTTTGGCATCATTATTGGGACATGCTATGGCCTCTACCCACTTGGATACATAATCTACTGCCACTAATATGTAAAGGTTACCTGAGGATGGGGGAAATGGTCCCATGAAGTCAATGCCCCACACATCAAAGAGCTCCAACTCTAAGATGTAGGTGAGAGGCATTTCATCCTTGCGACTGAGGTTACCTGTTCTTTGGCATTCATCACAGCTGTGGGCATAGTTGTGGGCATCCTTGAAGATCGTTGGCCAATAGTAGCCACTCTGAAATACCTTTGCAGCTGTTCTTTGGCCACCAAAGTGTCCACCATAAGGAGCTGTGTGGCAGTGCTGCAGCACAGACTTCGCCTCAGCAGCTGAAACACACTTCCTTAGCAAGCCGTCAGCACATGTCTTGTAAAGTGTGGGATCATCCCATATGAATTTCCTTGCTTCAGGAAGGAACCTCTTTTTCTCTTGTCCTCCCTTGAAAGTTGGTAGTACCTGCGATGCAAGGAAGTTAGCAATGTCAGCAAACCAAGGTTCCTCATCGTTATCACGATGAGTCAATACAAAGACATGCTCATCAATAAAAGCATCAGAAATTGCGGTTTCCGCAATTTTTTCGCAATTATGCTGCAATCTAGAAAGATGATCCGCAACCACATTTTCACTTCCTTTCTTATTTCTAATGTCTAGATCAAACTCTTGCAGCAGCAGTACCCACCTAATCAACCTAGGCTTAGCATCAGCCTTCCTCATAAGGTACTTTAAAGCAGAATGGTCAGTGTACACGATTGTCCTAGTGCCTACAATATAGTTCCTAAATTTCTCACAAGCAAACACTACAGCTAGCATTTCTTTCTCAGTGGTTGTGTAGTTGCATTGTGCCTCATTAAGTGTCTTACTAGCATAATAGACAGGGTGTGTTAACTTGTCAATCTTCTGTCCTAACATAACCCCTACAGCATAGTCACTGGCGTCACATAACATCTCAAAGGGAAGATCCCAATTAGGCCCTACTATAATAGGTGCTGTGACTAGTGCTTTCTTAAGGGTTTTCCAAGCTAGGACACACTCTTTAGAGAAAATGAATGGTTTGTTTAGCTCTAGAAGCTCACATAGAGGTTTGGAGATCTTAGAAAAGTCCTTAATGAACCTTCTATAGAAACCAGCATGCCCTAAGAAACTTCTAATGGCCTTGACATTTTGGGGTTCTACCAATTTCTCTATTATTTCAATTTTTGCCCTGCCAACTTCTACACCTGCCCTTGACACTCTATGACCTAAGACAATCCCTTCATCCACCATGAAGTGGCACTTTTCCCAATTTAGGACGAGGTTGGTCTCCTCACACCTAGCCAAGACTTGTCCTAGGTTCTCTAGACAGTTTGTAAATGAATCCCCAAAGACTGAGAAATCATCCATGAATATCTCTATCATGGACTCATCCAAATCAGAGAAGATTGCCAACATGCACCTTTGGAAAGTTGCCAGTGCATTGCATAAGCCAAAAGGCATTCTGCGAAAGGCAAAAGTTCCAAAAGGGCAAGTGAAGGTAGTCTTCTCTTGATCCTTAGGGTCTATAGTAATCTGATTATACCCTGAGTAACCGTCTAAGAAGCAGTAGTAGGCTCTACCAGCTATTCTGTCTAACATTTGGTCAATGAATGGTAGAGGGAAATGGTCTTTTTTGGTCTCTTTATTTAGTTTCCTATAATCCATGCAAACTCTCCACCCTGTGATAGTCCTAGTTGGAATCAGTTCATTGTTCTCATTGACTACCACAGTCATCCCCCCCTTCTTAGGTACACATTGTATAGGGCTCACCCACTGACTACTAGCTATGGGGAATATCACACCAGCATCTAACCATTTAATTATTTCTTTCTTGACTACCTCTTTCATAGAGGGATTCAGCCTACGTTGGTGATCTACTCTAGGTGTATGCTCTTCCTCTAGTATAATCTTATGCATGCAATAAGAAGGGCTAATGCCTCTAATATCAGCAATAGTCCATGCAATAGCCTTCCTATGTTGCTTAAGTAGTAAAATCAGTTCAACCTCATGCTTTTCACTTAATTTAGAAGAAATAATCACAGGCAAAGTATCATTACTTCCTAGATATGCATACTTGAGGTGAGTGGGGAGAGGTTTTAATTCTAAGACAGGTGGATGCTCAATGGATGGTTTTAATGGATTCACAGATTTTTCAGTTAAGTCAATATTCATACAAACATGCTGAGGGTTATTTACAGGTATGTCCATTATCTCAGCTATGTTTAAGTCAGTTAATTCTAATCCTACATAGTTATTAGCATGCTTAGTCAACAATTCATGCTCCAATTGTTCTTCCATTAGTGAATCAACAATGTCCATGCTAGCACAAGATTCAGAGTCAGAGGGGTACCTTAAGGCTTTATAAACACTAAATTTCACCTCTTCATCATGAACCCTCATAGTGAGCTCACCTTTTTGGACATCTATCAGTGCCCTACCTGTGGCTAGAAATGGTCTGCCTAACAGGATGGGGACCTCCTTGTCTGCTTCATAATCCAGGATAATGAAATCTGCAAGGAAAATAAACTTGTCAACCTTTACAAGAATATCCTCAATCTTACCTTCAGGGTATGCAATGGATCTGTCTGCTAGTTGTAAAGTGACAGTGGTTGGTCGTGCTTCTCCTATTCCTAGCTGGCGGAATAGTGACAGGGGCATGAGGTTTATGCTGGCTCCCAGGTCACAAAGAGCTCTGCCCACGTGCTTGCCTCCTAGCTCTACAGGTAAGGTGAAGGAACCAGGATCCTTCTCCTTCTTGGGTAGCTTGTTTTGGAGTATAGCACTGCACTCCTCAGTGAGACTGACTGTTTCAAACTCACCAATTATTCTCTTGTTAGTTATAATATCCTTCAAAAACTTTACATAAGAAGGCATAGACTGTAAAACTTCTACAAAAGGAATATTAACATGCACTTGCTTAAGAATTTCTAGAAATTTATTAAAGTGCACTTCCTGTTCTTGTTTTTTCTTTAGCCTTCTAGGAAATGGAGGTGGTGGCACATATGCAGGCACTTCAGGTCGCCTTTGGATAGGTGGAGGCCTTGGAATTTCTTCTATCTCCTCTATGATTGGCTCCAGCCTTTGCCCTGATGTGCTTGTTGGTGGTGGACCTTGGTCTGGCAGAGACTCCAGTGGAGCACTAGACTCAGTGTTCTCTACTCTCTTTGGTGTGTCCTTGGTGCTGCTCACCAATGGTCTCCCACTTCTAAGCTCAATTGCTTGAACTTGCTCTTTACCATCTCTCCTTGGCACTTCAGTATCAGCAGGAAGTCTCCCTTGGGGCCTACTTTTAAGTTCATTGGCTAGTTGCCCTATTTGGTTCTCTAGGCTCCTAAGAGTAGCTTGCTGGCTCTGTAGAGTGGCATCATTCTTGGCTATGTATTCCTTAAGTAAGTTTTCTACAGAAGATCCTACAGGTTGGTTGTATGGTTTTTGATACATGGATTGGTTATGTTGGGGAGTGAAACCAGGTGTTCCACTCGGTCTTGGTTGGTTAGGAGCTTGGTTAGCATTTTGTTGGCCACCCCATGACAGGTTTGGGTGGTTCCTCCAACCAGGGTTGTAAGTATTGGAATAGGGGTTGTTCCTAGGCTGCTGCTGGCTTCCAACATAGTAGACTGAGGCTGGATTCCCAGGGCAGTATTCATACAGGTGCCCTTCCCCACAGAATCCACAGATAAGTGTCTCACCTTGACTTGGTTGGGTGCCCATTGACATGGCTGTGGCGGTGTTGACACTTGTTTGGAGATTGGCTTGAGCCATTTGCTTAACTAGGTTGGTCAGGGCATTTATTTGGCTGCTCATTGCACTTAGAGCATCCTTGTCTTGAGCTCTAGTTGGCTCAACTGGATCATCTGACCACCTACAGTGAGATGCTGAGATCTTCTCTAAGATCTCATAGGCCTCGTTGTAACTCTTGGACAACATGGAACCACCAGCAGATGAATTTAAGACTTGTCTAGTGCTGGGGTTGCATCCTTTGAAAAAGACCTCTATTTGGATACACCATGGGATGCCATGATGTGGACATTTGAGAAGAAGGTCCTTGAACCTTGTCCAAGCTTCGTGAAGAGACTCATTCTCAGCTTGTTTGAATTTAACTATGTCATCACGAAAGGTAGAATTCCTATCAGGTGGGAAGTATTTGACTAGGAATTTCTCTGCTAAGTCTGTCCAATTAAGGACAGATCCAGAGGGTAATGAGTTTAACCACGTTTTGGCTTTGTCCCTCAAAGAGTAAGGGAACAGATATAGCCTCAAGGCTTCTTGGGAAACTCCAGGGATGATAAAGGTATCACTGACTCCTAAGAA
This sequence comes from Herpetospermum pedunculosum, assembly GCA_028017165.1. NCBI lineage: Eukaryota > Viridiplantae > Streptophyta > Magnoliopsida > Cucurbitales > Cucurbitaceae > Herpetospermum > Herpetospermum pedunculosum. Next base: position 85,902 of record CM051527.1, read on the forward strand.
GTTTCTAAGATGGTTGTGGGGATCCTCATTTTCCACTCCAAAGAATTGTCCCACAGTGGACAACATTTGGAACATCACTGGCTTTAGCTCGAAGGAGTTGGCAGTGATTTCAGGGCGGATTATACTTGGATTTAGCTCCCCAGGCATGGGAACTAAGTATGAAAGAATGACACTATTCTTGTCATTCGCTATTTCGATGGGGTTGCGAGTGACAGGTACCGGATTTGGAACTATTCTATCCATTTCTTCTTGAGAGGATTGCGGAGACTCTGCGGTTTCAGCAATTATTTGGGGTATAGAGGGTTGTTTAAAGAGACGTTTCTTAGCTTTGTTTCTAGCCCTAAGTAATCTCTCAGGCTCAGGGTTGAACTCTAGATCACTACTTGAAGGCTCATTCATAAACTAACCCAAATAGTACCTGTAAAAGAAATGAAACTAGATTAGTTACAATAGACAGTAAACTTGATGTTTCAAACTTAACAAACTTCGTTTTCACTTAAATAAATCCCTGGCAGCGGCGCCAAAAACTTGTTACGTGCTCAATGTGTTAAAATAAATAAGCAATAAGATAGAGAGAGCACTTAGAACATGCAAGCATATGCAAGCATACATGATCTTATAGCAAGTAGTAAGTATTTTTTCATTCGTTTTCCCACAGAGATTTATTATAAGCTATTCATGAAGTGTTTTGTTAAGAAAGAACGGATGGGTTTGATGGGGTAGAATTGGTTTTAAATTGTCTATTTTCTAAGGAAAGTGTAAAGGATAGCAACATAAACAAGTGCAAATCAAAGTTAAACTCAAAGGAAAAGAGATGAGATTAATAAACGAATAAGAAAACAGCTAAACAGAATTGTGAACTTAGCAAAATTGCGGAAACAGCAATTCTACCGCAATTTTCCTAACAGCGAAAGTGTGTAAAATGGAGAAACAAGGGCTACTAACGACTCCTCTATAGGCATTTTCTCACGATCCTCAAGCATTGGATCAACTCTCTATGCATCAAACTCACTCAATCTCATGTATCGTCCGATTCCATGCATTAGATTCTTTAGTTTACTCATGTCCAAGTAAGGTCTTAAGCATCTTGTTAAAGCAGAAAATTATGGTTTGTACTAGGAAAACGCCTATTCCTAGGTCGTTTTCTGGCTACCTTGAAAGGCTAGCATGAGTGTATGACTCTGAACTCTTACTCCTTCCAGAGGTTAGGAGTTCTTTGGACAAAATGGATGGCCAATCGAAATTGCCCGTGGGATGAAGCTTACATACAATCAATGCTTCGAGAGCTAACCTACATGCTTGGTTCACGTTTTTTAGCCTATAGTATTGTCATTAGCATGCCCCTATGTGACTTAGTTACTCATGGATATAGGGAGAACAGAAAGAAGAGAGAAAACAGACATGCTTAGAAGAGAAATAAACTGAAAACAGCAAGGTAAGACAGTGAGTTGCAAAGATAGGAAATTGAGAAATGAAGAACTATGCTTTAATTACTTGATTGTTTAAATGAACAGAAGAGCAACTTAAAGTGAATAACAGAAGACAGAACACAACGAAATGAACTGATCTAGCTACTAGAAAAGAAACAACAACAATACAAAGCTGGAAAATGGAAATAAAGAGCAGAAAGCAGTAAAACAAGCTCGAATGCCTCGTCGCAACCGCCTCGGCTGAAGGATGAGAAAGATCAGCCTTGCTTGGATGAATCCAATCGGGAAAGAAGATGAATCTCCTCTCCTTCCTATCAGATTATCGATTCCAACAGCTGAGCTTCGCAAACCAACAGACGGCAAAGAAAAACAGGAGAAAAGATGGAGCTGCGAGAAGACTTCTACGCTTTCGGATGATGATTGAACCCTCGACTTTGACCCCCTTTTATAGCAATCTGCAGGTGCATTTGGGCCAAGGAGAACCATCAATCTTCAACGTCGTACTTCAGAATGGATGGAGGAGAAAGAACGAATCCCTGAAATAACGGAAATTAACAGAAAAAGATCAGTCAACTTACGGTTTTCACTTGAAACATTGCGGTTTCAGCAATGTTTCCGCAATGGTATCGCAATGTAGTTTTTTCTTTCTTTTACTTCGGTTTTCAATCCTTTTCTTTCCTTTTTCACACAAGTCCTAATTTAGCTACCTTCTTTTAATTTTCACAAATAAGCATAGGTTTAAGCTAAATCCTATCAAAAACACCTAAGAGTGTGCATCTTTCTAAGCTAAATAAGTCCTAAATAAGTCACTTTTGGAGACATAACAACACGACCGACCACAGTTCCACAGGTATGACACCATTTGAGGCTGTAGCAACCGTCAACCACCAACTTCGAACTCGAGACACTATGTTGAGTACCTTGAAAGCTTATTTAAGCAAAGCTCAGCAGCAAATGACTAAGTATGCGAATGAGAAACAAAGAGATGTTCAGTACGAGGTGAATGATTGGGTATATCTTAAATTACAACCCTACCGTCAGTCCACTTTAGCTAAGTACAAGCATCCCAAGCTAGCACCGCGATTCATTGGGCCCTTTCAAATTGTCGTGCGCATAGGACCGGTGGCATACAAGGTCGTTTTACCACCTAATGCCGGGATACATCCAGTTTTTCATGTTTCAGTGTTGTGGAAGGTCGTCGGACACAACCGACCTGTGTTTCCAATACCCCCGGATATAGCATCTGATTTGACCATTAAAATTCAGCCGAGGGAATTATTGGGACTACGGAAGACAACTACCGGAAAGTTGGAAGTTCTGGTTTGTTGGGAAAATGCCCTTATCGAAGATGCAACATGGGAACCAACTTCTTCCTTGACGACACAATTCCCGGACTTCCACCTTGAGGACAATGTGAAACTTTGGGGGGCGGGTAATGATAGGTCCCCAATTACAAAGGTATACGTAAGGAGAGGAAAGAAAGAATGAGTGTGGGCCCTAGGAATATTGTTTGTTAGAATTGGGGGGTCCATGGTGAGTGAGGGTGGTTATTTAGTGCAAGTTTGTTAGTAGTAGAGTTATCTTTTTGCTGATTATTGTATTGGTTTATCTGAGGAGAACTTGGGAGAGGAAGGGAAGCTCTCAAATCTTCCCTAGTTTATGTTGATATATAAAATTGTTGGCTAAGGCCTTATCAAAAACTAACGAAATATTACAAAAGAAGAGCCTTCTAGTTTTTAATAATCATAAGAATAGTTGCAAAACAAATTAGTGTGATTTAAACACCACCGAGAAGCAGACTTTGCACACTATAACAAAAAGAACCAAAAGAATTAATCTTATCTGCAAAGATCCTTGCATTCGGTTCAAGCCAGTTATGCCACAAAAGACTTCTAGTTGCGCAATTCTAAACTAATTATCTTCCGTTCAAGGCAATATCAAACATCCCAATCAAACAACATACTTTTACAACTAACTATCTTCTGTTCAAGCCAATATCAAGGTATGTATTATTAGACACCCAAGCTCTATCTCTCTTACTTTTCTCTCTTGCTCATCTAAACCCTAAACCCTAAACCCTCCATGAATAGCTTGACCGGTGGAGTACCTTCTACAAGGCACGCACCACATTGATGTAAAGTAAAAATCATATGATTTTGGTCATTCAACCACCACACATACTAAGCATCATTCAACCACCACACATACTAAGCATCTCTAGGGTCGACACCTCATCGAAGTACACTTGCTAAGTGAAGCCAAGAACGCATTTAAGCACATAAACTTGAAATTCAATAAGGTAACTTAGTATTGCCATTTAATCTCACCCTTTGCCACACAGAACATAGTGGCAAAAATCGATAGACACCAGAATTTGACAAATTATTCCATCATTTCTAATATTTCCTAAGCAAGATGAAAAGAAAGACTTATGATTCTTTTTCCTCTCTCTCGAGAAGAAACTGTATGTCCAAAAATGGAAAACAATGGCAACATTCTCATTTTCCAAATTTCTCAAGCCGTCGTATCAGCTGAAACCAGACTTCACAAACCCATAACCTGAATCTCCCAAACACCTTTTCCATCATACATAATCAAAGAAAATAGAAATGTTCAAAACACTCATGGAAGTCTCAAAATGAGAAGCGAACATCTAAACATTGACACATAAAGCGAGAAAGAGATACCGTTGACGGCTCAGCTGGAGATATAGAGGAAGCAGCTCCAGAACCTAAGATTTCACAAACAAAACAAAATCAAAACCCCCAATATATGGAAGAACAATTCCATGGACAGAATCATTACCAATCCAAAAAACCCATCAATGATAACGTAAAATTAATCAAAATTACTGAGAGAGAGAACCTGATGGCATGCGATTGGAATTCCTTTGGACTGGATGCCTTGCTCGCGCCATTGATTCGAAGTTAAAAGCACAGTAGCGTGAGGGTGAGGAGTATGCAGAAAGGAAATGGACTATTGAAGCTGTGTGTTGTTTTTCAATTTTGGGCAAAAGTGGCTGATTTCAAAAAGAGGTCAATAAAGGGAAATTGCAAAAACTGAAAGAAAAAAATTAAGGAATATAGAACTATACAGAATGCTCATTCCCTCAAAGATTGAAATAAACATTCAGAATGCTAAAGGGGTTGAAATAAAGAATGAAAAGATGCTCATCTCATAGCCTCAAAAATTGAAATAAAGGTCTCTGCTTCACCGCACTCTACAGTTTTGGTGGTTTTCAGAGGGTTTTGGCGATCGGAACTTTAACTTTTTTTCTTTTCTTTTCCTTTCCTTTCACCGAAAGCAGAATAGCTGATCGTCCACAACCACACCAGATCCTTTGCCAAAAAAAAAAAAAAAAAAAAAAAAAAAAAAAAAAAAAAAAAAAGTTGAAATAGAGGATTAAGGAATACCACGGAGATGAGAGGCAAGCGATGGCGAGGGACGAGAGAGAATTGGCTGAGAGAGCGATAGCGAAGGGATTTTGATGGCGAGCGACGGCTGAGGAGTTTCGACTGAGAGATGACAGCGACGGCGAAGGGATTTCGGCTGAGAGGCGACGCCGACAAGCTGACTGAGAGGGACGAGAGAAAATCTGAGGGGTCGTATGCCCCACGATTATTTGGTGGATTTCTCTTTTTGGGTTATTATCAACAATAACTCTCTTCCCAAATTTTATATCAAGACTAACGTCGTTTTTTACCACTATCAATTTTAACATTTTTTGATGCAATCCTGGCTATGATCGAGCACCGAGATTTCCGTTTGCAAAAATAAACGATAAAAAAAAAAAAAAAAACCAATCCTGGTTAGCATTTCTCGGTGCCTGGCTAGGATAATTTACATCTTAAAAAAAAATCTCTCAGATCTTAGTAGGATTTGGCTAACATTCTTGACTTTTTTTTTTTTTAAATGGATCAAAAATTACAGAGTAAAATTTGAATTAAAAAAAAATCGTAAAGATCTGGTTGCAATCTTGAGATTTTTACTCTCTATCTATTTTGAAATTTTCTTAACAAACAATTCCGATAATACGTCGTAATAGCATAATTTGTAAACAAATGCGAAAACTTAGAATGAACGTATTATAAAAAACCGTACTTATAAAAAAAAAGAATTTATAAAAATAAGAATGCTAAATTAATTAGTGTAAGTGTTTATTAGTTTATCTAAAATTCATATCCAGTCGTCCTTAAAAATTCTCATTAATCTTTGGGAGAATATTTTATAAGGAAAAACATATGAAACATTATTTTCTTTGGCAACGGTATCTTAATTAATGCGAAACATATAACCTCTTAGTTAAGGGCACAATCTTATGTCAATTGAACTATGATCGATTTGACATATGAAACATTAATGTCAATTGAACTATGATCGGTTTGACATATGAAACATTATTTATCGATGGTATACCCAAATACTTTCGACATTATTTGAAAAAAATATTTAGATTTGAAGTTAAGAAAAAAAAAAAATTGTAATCCTGGCCAATCTTGGGATGATAGTTGCAATCTTAGCCAATTTAAAAAAAGTTGAAAAAAAAAAGAATCTCGGTGCCCGACCCTGGCCAGGATTCACCGAAAAATTCTAAAATTGATAGTGACAAAAAACGAATAAATTGTTTGGCAGTGTGGTTATTTTTTATAATAACCCTCTCTTTTTCTATTATCACCTCCGACGATATCTTTAATTATTAAAACAGAAAAAACGTAATTTAAACACAACCGGTACAAAGACTACAAATTCAACCTATTTTTATTATTTTAAATATAAAGTATATTAGTTCAATTAAATTGATTGTTAAACAAAATTCAAAAGGTAATAATCCTACCACAATCACTACAACAAAGTTGGTCCATTTCGACCATTTTTTATCGAAGGTTATAAAAAACCTTCGAAAAAGATAGGAGGTATTTTGAGGGCCTTCAAAAAAAAATATACTCTTTATTGAAAGTTATTAAAAACCTTTGAAAAAGATATACATTTATAGGAGGTATTAAAAAAACTTTCGAAAAATATCTGCTTTTTAACAAAGATTATAAAAAACCTTCGAAAAAGATATACATTTATCCAAAGTATTAAAAAACCTTCGAAAAATATTTACTCTTTTATTGAGGGTATTAAAAGTTTTTGAAAAAAATATACATTTATTGGAGATGTTAAAAAATTCTCCGAAAAATATCTACTATTTATCGAAAGTATTAAAAAACCTTCGAAAAATATTTACTCTTTAATTGAAAAAAATATACATTTATGGGAGGTATTAAAAAAACTTCGAAAAATATCTATTTTTAGCAAACGTTATAAAAAACGTTCGAAAAAGATACACATTTATCGAAAATATTTAAAAATCTTCGAAAAATAGTTACAAGGCATGAATAGTTAAGAGTGTTTTGGAAAAATATATACTCTTTATCGAAGTTTATTAAAAACCTTCGAAATAAAATATACATTTATTGAAGGTATTAAAATACCTTCGAAAAATACTACTTTTTATCGGAAGTTTTTAAAACCTTAGAAAATGGTAGAAAAATAGGAAGGTTATAAAAAAAAATTGGATTCACAAACTTTTAAAAAAATCTACTTTTATTTAAGGGTTTAAAAACCTTCGATTAATCTACTTTTATAGAAAAAAGCTACTTTAATCGAAGGTTTTTAAAACCTTCGAAAATGATAGGAAAATATGAAGGTTATAAAAAAACAACACCTTATTTGAATTCGTTTAAAATAAGTCGTCATTGTTGAGTATAAAGTATGTTGTTCAATCAAATTGATAGTTAAACAAAATTCAAAAGGTAATATTCTTACAATTGAGATAAATAAAAACATCAGCTTATTTGAATCCGTTTAAAATAAGTCGTCATTATTGAGATGATGAATTCCGAGTGTAGTGGATTCAGATGAAATGTGAGTTTAAGTGGGTGGAGGCGGAGAAGGACGTGTTTGAAACATGGATCAGGTTGGGTTTAATGTCCTAAAACTCGTGGTTGGTAAACTATTAAGTTTGTGAATAAGCTATTTAGAATAAAGAGTTATTAGTTTTATTCGGTAAAGGCGTTTACTGGAATAAAGTGAAACGTGTTTGCATTAATCTATACCAATGACCAACACCCTTGACGATCAAGAATACTTGAGCTTCATGTATGACATGATTGTGGGTCAGGCTCAAGTAGACAGTCAAAATGGTCTATAGTATATGGATAAGGCTGGGTACCTTATCCTGGTAACACTATTGGATGCGGCTCGCTTTGTAGTGTACAAAACGATGTGATCCGAATCGTTTCACATGGAGATGTGTGAGCGGGAGCGTTCTACGCGATTAGTTTGCATAAGACTGAACCACGAAAAATCGCTTTCTCTTTATAACACTGTTTACTAAAGAGATCGACTATTTCGCATGATGGCCTAAGTAACTCGATTTGAATCCTAAGCTTACTATGAACTTCTGCTTATTAGACAGTATCCTTAGACTTGTATGCGTTAGAGTGACAGGACGTCCGCTCAATAAGCCTACCATCTCAGGGATAAAGTCCAATAGGTAGTTGGGGACATGGTGTAGCGAGATGGAGTTCACTCCTAACCCGCTCTATAGGGTTAGTAGATAGGTTGTTTCCTTAATAGCTGACTCCGGGGCTTGAACAAGGTGCACCCACCCTCTCCAGGGTTGAGAGGGTCTTCTGATCTGTCGATTGGATCGTTGATCAATTGTTCATTAGAGGTGTCAGTGGTACTTAAGGAACAAGACGTAACACAGGGGTTAAGCGGTTTAAATGACCCAACTGTGATTACGAACAACCTGTGAAGGGTCGACTTGCCCATGACGGTTATATCAAGAGGACATAATATATCTACAGTGAGGAGAGTGCAACCCTCAGACTATAGTGGAGTATCCGGGGGTTAACGAATGTTGATCGATTCGGGTTAAAAGAGTTTTGACCGAATGATCTCGTATCGTTGGAGCTCGTGATATGTAGGTCATTTAGGTTCTCCTGGTTAGCTCGGATAAAGCGGTATAGCAGGGCTATAGGGTAGAATTCGGAGAAATCCGAATTCGAGTCTGTTGATCGAGAGTTTATGTATTTAAATATATAATTGGAGGAAGTCGTATTTAAATGTGATTTAAATAAACGAATGGAGAAAAATATGAATTTTGATTCATATTTTTTGGAAAATTCGGTTTTCGGTAAACCGGGCTAGTGGAAGATTTATTATTATATTAATATTTGATATTAATATTAATAATAAATTAAATAATTAAAAATTGTTTTAATTATTATTAATTTTAATTTATAATAATTATTATTATTAATAATTATAAAACATAATGGAGCCATGCATTGTGCATGGACTACATGTGTTTTCCACTCACTAACCCATTCTCCATTTTAGAGAATTTGGGTTATCCAATTTTAATTCCAAGCTTTTCTCTCTCTCCGTCTTCTCTCTTGCTTCATCTCTTTTGTTGGAATTCTTCAAGGGTTGAAGAATTGAATCTTGAAGAAGCTTGATGAGATCTGAAGTTTGAAGCTTTGGTTTTTGAAGAATCAAGGTTAGTTCTTTGGAAGGATTGAAGAAGAGATAAAGATGTTTATTCTTCTTCCCTTGATTTTGGTTTTCAAGTGTTGAAATTCAAGAGTTTTGTTGAATTGTGTTCTTGATGTTCTTGATGAATTGTTCATCAAATTCATATTAACTCAATTTCAAACTCAAACCAAGAGCTTCATCTTCTTCCTCCACCCTCTCAACAAACCCCCTTAGTTCAAGGAGTCTCACAACTCCGCTATTAAGCCTGAGAATAGTTGGGACTTCTCTAAGGGTGGCCCTCGACTGTTCGGGCTGAGTTCGTGACCGAAGGAGAGGTAGAGGACGAGGGGGTGTAAAGTTGTTGAGGAGACGAGAAGCCGAACGTCAATAAAAGGTAATTTTGCTATGAGGTTGCTCTCTGGTAAATTTACCGAGGTTTTACCGATAGGTAATTTACCGGTGGAGCTACCCAAACGCTGTTTCTTAAGCGTTTGGGTTTGTTTCCCTGGTCGAGTGATACCGGTAGGGTATCGGTATTAATCACACCAAGGAAGCAGACCGGTAAGAGTTACCAGTCAGGCTTATCGATAGAATTTATCGGTTGATAAATTTATCGGTTCTAGCCTAAACTAGTACATCGGTAAAATTCACGTTGTGATTTTTCCTCGGTATACCATTCCAGCGTTTATCGATAAGGATAAACCGGTCGGTTTACCGGTTGTAACCTTACCGGCGTAAGTGAACCGGTTTACCGGTGGACGTTTGTGAATCGATCCAGACCGGTATACCGTAGTAGCTTTACCGGTTGTTCATTACCGGTCAACCTTAACCGGTTGACTTTACTGGTCTGTTTACGGGTAGTAATGGATTTACCGGTGGGACTCGGAGTTGAGAAAAATGTTAAGTGTTAGTATTGTTTCTCACTTCTTGTTTGTTACTTCTTGATTATTGAAGATCCACAACCAGTTTAGGCTTTTACTTTTACTTTCGCTGCGCCTCTGGTTGTGTCGGGATCCTTTGGTTCCATCAATTGGTATCGGAGGATGCTTTAAGCTCTCAATTTGGAAAAAATTGAGTCCTAGGTGGGTAGCTTTGTTTTCTTCCTTGGGTGGCTGAAGCGTATTGGATTATGGCATCTGTTTACTTTCCTTGTTCTTTACTTTCGGTTTGTAATAGCCTTGGTCTGTTAAATAAGGCTTAATGTGTGGCTTGGAGTCTGTAATTTGTTGAGTCTTAGAGTCTAGGGTCGTTGCAGAGTCGAGGAGTGCAAGGAGCCTGAAGTCAATGAGGTTGAAGCCGTTCAAAGTGTTCAAAGAGCTTCAAGAGCCTAGCTTGGGGTTGGACAAGCTTGTAATAGTTTAGTATTGCTTGATTGATGCCATAAACTGAATCGCTTTAGTGTGTTTAATTTATAGGATGCATGAGATGTATGGTTTAAATTAACGTCCTTGCTTGTGCATATTGTATGCCATGTAGATTACAAATCCCACCAAAGAAAACATGTTTCATGCATTTTGTATGTTATAAGTGTTATAATGTATAAGATGCATGCCAAATTCATGAGTATTAATATAAGTGTTATATTGATTTATGAATTAAGAGTTGTATGTTTAAGAGCATAATTGATATAAGAGTTATATTAATTATGAAGTTAAATATTCAACTGATAATGCCTTAGCAATGCATGTTTGAGAAACATGTAGAGTTGTTGTAGAAAGTCTAGTTTTTGCAAGTGTTGTAAAATAGACTTAGACTTTTAAAATCTATAACAAGATAAGAGCATGTTCATTTAGGGTTAATGAAACGATCCGGTTCATTAGATGAATAGGTCGTTATCTCGTAAATGCTAAGGTTATGAGAAACTCACTCGGTGAACTCCTGTCTACGGTTAGAGGAAAACGAATTGACGGATCACCTCCTACCTGGGGACTAACCGGTACTTGAGTAAAGTTAACCAGGCTTTATGAGCATGTGTGAGAGGTGTGAGGTTAATTAATTTGTTAATTACCTAGACATCTCAGGTAAATAGTTTGCCTAGACTTAAGGTTTTATTTACTTAGCCAGATAAAACATGAAGTAATTACCCTAAAACTTATCGTCTTATGATGCTTAGTAGATGTGTTGAGAAGGAATATATGATATATCCCTCTCCTGCTACGCACTCCCTATAGTTCACAATGTGAGAATTTTGCTTGGCCTCATGATGCCATATAAGGCATCTCCAGACGGGTGGTGTTTGCAACTTTCAATAGCAAGGTGAATGGAGTAAGTGTCTATAGTAAGTGGGAGAAGGAAATGCGTCAGTATTTCCTGTGGTCTCTTCCATTGGATTGAACAGGGAGATTCTCATGTTTCGCCTGCAAGGTGGCCCCTGGAGGAACTGATCCCTACGGAGGGCGGGACATGGGAGATCGAACACCTCAGTCACTGTTGCACTGTTGGGGCCGTCCTGTGAATTCTAAAAATGGAGGGTCACACTTATGGGATTTGCTAAGGAGTTAGTGAATCCAGACCAAAAGCGAGAACTAAGATGCTATAGTAATATGAGTTATTCTGGCATTAGCATTTAGTCAAGATTGTCTTTTAGTAAAGGAGTGCTCAACTGACCCTACGACAACGATCATTCTGACTTACTAAAGTATCGTAGAAAGTAGATAAAGAGTTTGGGTCCTTTATTTACTTCTAAACCTTTTAATTGGTTTAAATAGGTTAAAATCGTTTCACTAATAGGTTTACATTTTGTTTCAGCATGGCGAGTTCGTTTATTCAACTGTTAGCTAATGACAAATTAACCGGTGGAAATTACGGAACCTGGAAATCCAACTTGAATACGATTCTTGTGTTGGATGACCTGAGGTTTGTCTTGACGGAGGAATGTCCTCCGGCTCCTGGCTCGACTGCTTCACGAACTGTTCGTGAGGCATACGATCGTTGGATTAGGGCTAATGATAAAGCCCGAGTCTACATCTTGGCAAGCATGGAAGATATCTTGGCCAAGAGGCATGAGGTTATGGTTTCCGCTAAGGAAATCATGTCTTCATTACAAGAGATGTTTGGACAGCCATCTGCATCTCTTCTTCATGAAGCCCTCAAATTCGTTTACAATGCACGTATGAAGGAAGGTACATCTGTTAGGGAGCATGTCCTTAACATGATGGTCTACTTCATGGCGGCAGAAGTAAACGGAGCCGCGATCGACGAGAAAAGTCAAGTTAGTTTCATCTTGGAATCTCTCCCGCAGAGTTTCCTAAATTTTAGATCAAATATGGTCTTAAATAAGATTGAATATAACTTGACTACCCTTCTGAATGAGCATCAGACTTATGTGTCCCTACATGTCTCCAAAGGAAAGGAGAAGGAGGCAAATATAGTCACTTCGAAGAAGTTCCTGAAGAGGGTTGGGTCTGGAAGTAAGTCTGAATCGACTTCTACGAGTAGTCGGACTATTCGTAAAAAGAAGAGGAACAGGAGAAAGGGCAAGGCCCCAACTGTTGCCAAGGTAAAATCTTCGGACAAAGGAAAATGTTTCTATTGTAACGAAGATGGGCATTGGAAGCACAATTGCCCTAAATACCTTGCGGAGAAACATACGGAGAAAGAACGACAAGGTAAATGAGATTTATTTGTCTAAACATTTTTAGTGGTATATGATTGTCATACCTGGATGTTTTCAAAAACCACTAATCATGTTTGTTTTTCTTTCCAGAAACTAGTTCCTGATTGTCGGTTTCTCTGTGTTGGATGACTTGAAAAGACGTCTGTGCAGCTTATACAGTGGGAGCTTTGTGTTTATGATGTTGTTGTTTTGTATGAACTTAATCACATATGTGTGATATGTAATTAAGTTGTACATTGCTGGTTTAACGAACATCTGTATGTATATATATATATATATATATATATATATATGTATGTATCTTTTGGTGTAAATAAGTGAACAATTCATTTTCTCAAAAGATATATACTTGTATGTTCTATTAATTCAGAAGACAACATGGATGTTAAGACTTGGCGTATTATAGAAAGCTATATCTATTTCAACAAGGGTTGTTGATAGAGTTGGTTATTCTCAATAGTTGAGAAAACCCTGACTCATTGGATTGTCTATAAAACTCGAGCTATCATATCAGATGATGACTTGAGGATTCGTTGTTTTTAATTAAACAATGGATTACTTAGACAAGGACCAATGGTTCGAAGCTGTAGATCTTCGAGAGATTAAATGACCGAGCCTCTAAGGTGAAAACCTTTAAAGCTTGACTTTCTAGTAATGGAACTGTCCCAAAGTGAAGAGGTTGATTGTGTATTAACTTCTTTACTTGTTACCAGACGTAAGTTATTAGATTACTCTCGTCTATTTTCTTATTCTATACTAGATAGGATAAGATAAATAGAAGTCAAGACTAGCTATCTTGATTAGAGTATCTATAAGTTATAATCTCTCTAAGAGTCATATACAAGATTAAGAACAAAATCGTTTTGTTTGCTTATTCAATTCTTTTATGGATTGGAACTAGCAACTTAATCTTGAATGATTAAGGTTTGATGTTCTAATCAAATCTTATGGCTTAAACATGATATTGATAAACTTTGTTGGGCAAGTGTTTTATCAATACTATAACTTTCATAATATGTTTCCGTAATTTATGTCTTATTCATTGAGAATGATATAAGATGATGTACTTCTGACACTTTAGCATTAACTAGCGACCTATTTCCACATATGTGATCTGGAAGAGGCTTAGTTTGTTACAAGGATTCAGATTAATCTGAGTAGCAAGAAAAAATCGCTAGTATAATCTCCTAACATTTGATATTGACAAGAATTGTTAATGATCAATGTTATGAGGTGTTGTCCCTATGCATTAACACACCGTGAGTCTAGATCGGTATCTTCTGAGATAGATGACCCGGTATGTTTTATGCAGTGGGAGCTGTCAGGTTTATCGGTTAAATGTTTCTCTAAGTATAAAAGAATGTAATACAAGAGTTGTATTGTTGATTCCTCTATATATACTAAAATCTATTGTAGCTGGTCAAACAACTTCAATAAGTGGGTTCTGAGCTCTTAAGTAGTGCATATGAGGGCATGTGATGGTCACATGAAGAGCCTCATAGTATTTCATGCTGATAGGTGTACTAAGTCTCTCATGGCTAAAGTGTTTGAGATATACCTAAAAGAGTTTAGGGCTCCGAGTTGCTAAATAGGATAGTGGGAGGATACTATAGATATGCGATATTATAGTTTTCCTTACGAACATGTACACCAAAGACGTTTAAGTCCAAGTTGGAGTTTGTTGGGTTTAATGTCTTAAAACTCATGGTTGGTAAACTGATAAGTTTGTGAATAAGCTATTTAGAATAAAGAGTTATTAGTTTTATTCGGTAAAGGCGTTTACTGGAATAAAGTGAAACGTGTTTGCATTAATCTATACCAATGACCAACACCCTTGACGATCAAGAATACTTGAGCTTCATGTATGACATGATTGTTGGTCAGGCTCAAGTACACAGTCAAAACGGTCTATAGTATATGGATAAGGCTGGGTATCTTATCCTGGTAACACTATTGGATGCGGCTCGCTTTGTAGTGTACAAAACGATGTGATCCGAATCGTTTCACATGGAGATGTGCGAGCGGGGGCGTTCTACGCGATGAGTTTGCGTAAGACTGAACTAGGAAAAGTCGCTCTCTCTTTATAACACCGTTTACTGAAGAGACCGACTATTTCACATGATGGCCTAGGTAACTCGATCTGAATCCTGAGCTTATTATGAACTCCTGCTTATTAGACAGTATCCTTAGACTTGTATGGGTGAGAGTGGCAGGACGTCCGCTCAATAAGTCTACCATCTCAGGGATAAAGTCCAATAGGTAGCTTGGGACATGGTGTAGCGAGATGAAGTTCACTCCTAACCCACTCTATAGGGTTAGTAGATAGGTTGTTCCCTTAATACCTAACTCCGGGGCTTGAACAAGATGCACCCACCCTCTCCAAGGTTGATAGGGTCTTCTGATCTGTCGGTTGGACCGCTGATCAATTGTTCATTAGAGGTGTCAGTGGTACTTAAGGAACAAGACGTAACACAGGGGCTAAGCAGTTTAAATGAACCAGCTGTGATTACGAACAACCTGTGAAGGGTCGACTTGCCCATGACAGTTATATCAAGAGGACATAATATATCTACAGTGAGGAGAGTGCAACCCTCGGACTATAGTGGAGTATCCGGGGGTTAACGAATGTTGATCGATTCGGGTTAAAAGAGTTTTGGCCGAATGATCTCGTATCGTTGGAGCTCATGATCTGTAGGTTCTTTAGGTTCTCCTGGTTAGCTCGGATAAAGCGGTATAGTAGGGCTATAGGGTAAAATTCGGAGAAATCTGAATTCGGGTCTATTGATCGAGGGTTTATGTATTTAAATATGATTTAAATATATAACTGGAGCAAGTAGTATTTAAATGTGATTTAAATAAACGACTGGAGAAAAATATGAATTTTGATTCATATTTTTTAGAAAAGTCGATTTTCGGTAAACCGGGCTAGTGGAAGATTTATTATTATATTAATATTTGATATTAATATTAATAATAAATTAAATAATTAAAATTAATTTAATTATTTTTAATTTTAATTTATAATAATTATTTATAATAATAATTATTATTATTAATTTTAAAACACAATGGAGTCGTGCATTGTGCATGGACTCCATGTGTTTTCCACTTACTAACCCATTCTCCATTTTGGAGAATTTGGGTTATCCAATTTTAATTCCAAGCTTTTCTCTCTCTCTCCATCTTCTCTCTTGCTTCATCTTTTTTGTTGGAATTCTTCAAAGGTTGAAGAATTGAATCTTGAAGAAGCTTGAAGCTTTGGTTGTTGAAGAATCAAGGTTAGTTCTTTGGAAGGATTGAAGAAGAGATAAAGATGTTTATTCTTCTTCCCTTGATTTTGGTTTTCAAGTGTTGAAATTCAAGAGTTTTGTTGAATTGTGTTCTTGATGAATTGTTCATCAAGTTCATATTAACTCAATTCCAAACTAAAACCAAGAGCTTCATCTTCTTCCTCCACCCTCTCAACAAACCCCCTTAGTTTAAGGAGTCCCACAACTCCGCTATTAAGCCCGAGAATAGCTGGGACTTCTCTAAGGGTGGTCCTCGACTGTTCGTGCTGAGTTCGTGATCGGAAGAGAGGTAGAGGACGAGGGGGCTGTAGAGTTGCTGAGGAGACGAGAAGACGAACGTCAATAAAAGGTAATTTTGCTTTGAGGTTGCTCTCTGGTAAATTTACCGATCGGTAAACCGATAGGTTTTACCGATAGGTAATTTGCCAGTGGAGCTACCCAAACGTTGTTTCTTAAGCGTTTGGGGTTTGTTTTCCTGGTCGAGTGATACAGGTAAGGGTATCAGTATTAATCACACCGAGGAAGCAGACCGGTAAGAGTTACCGGTCAGGCTTATCGATAGAATTTATCGGTTGATAAATTTACCAAAAGGATAAACGGGTCGATTTACCGGTTGTAACCTTACCAGCGTGAGTGAGCCGGTTTATCGGTGGACGTTTGTGAATCAATCCAGACCGATATACCGTAGTAGCTTTACCGGTTGTTCATTACCGGTCAACTTTAACCGATTAACTTTACCGGTCTGTTTACCGGTGGTAATGGATTTACCTATGAGACTCGGAGTTGAGAAAAATGCTAAGTGTTAGTATTGTTTCTCACTTCTTGTTTGTTGCTTCTTGATTGCTGAAGATCCACAGCCAGTTTAGGCTTTTACTTTTACTTCCGTTGCGCCTTTGGTTGTGTCGGGATCCTTTGGTTCCATCAGATCAGAGTAAGACTATACTTATGTGTTAGACTATACTTATGTGTTGTTTTTTTTTTCTTTAAAGAAGTTTGTAAAATATACATACATTAATAAAACAAAAAATCTTAATCTTAAAATTCATGAAATTAAAATAAAATGACAAAAATGAATCCTAACAAAAATGAATATATATACCCAGTAAGTAACCTCACTATCGGAGACGGTTATGCATCCACATACACAACATGCTTCATGACACTTAACTGATGAGAACTAAATCTTTTATTTCTTAAAACTTTTTTCCTCTTTGGTCATATCGACAATTTTGACCTTATCGCTGCCTGCCATCTTGACCATATCGTCAAGTTTCAAACACCATTCTCTTGGTTATATTGCCAAGTTGTAAATACAAAACTTCTTAACTGTATCGCCAAGTTTTTGTTGGAAGTAAAAGCAACGAGATATAAATAAACTGCTGAATAACAAACTAGATTATATCTTACTCTCTCATTTCACAGGTTAGAACCAAAAAGTAATCGATCACAAAATGTAATAATAAATATAAGGAAAAAAGATAACGACACCGAGAGATATACTGGTTCGCCCTGATCTCGGGACTACGACCAGTCTTCTGCAACTGCATGTTCTACTATAATGGAGATTACAAAGTCTCTCAAGATCGCGCTGTTGGGTTTAATGTCCTAAAACTCGTGGTTTGTAAACAGTTATGTTTGTAAATTATCTATTTAGTAATAATGAGTTATTAAGTTTTATTCAGTAAAGGTGTTTCCTGGATTAAAGTGAAACGTGTTTGCATTAATCTATACCAATAACCAACACCATTGAAGATCATGAGTACTTGAGTTTCATGTATGACATGAATGTGGGTCAAGCTCAAGTAGACAGTCAAAACGGTCTATAGTATATAGATAATGTTGGGTACCTTATCGTGGTAACTGTTACCTCTCCAAAAGTACATTATTTAGGGTCATATTTACCTTAAAATCATGTAATATCTTGAGTGTTTTTGTTAAAATTTAGCTTAGTACGTGCTTAAATGTGAGAATTCGAAGAAAGAAGCTAAAATAGGACTTATTTGGAAAAGGAACGAAAAAGAATGAAAAATGATGATAAAAGAGTTAAAATGTACATTGCAGGAGAATTGCTGAAACATTGCTGGGAGCGCAATAAACATTGCAGCCACCGCAAGGAAACCGCAATGCCAAGCTGCTGCTGCTGAACTTTTCCCAGCCGTCAGTCGTCATTGTTGCTATCTTTCAGCCGCCTAGGCCTTCCTCTGCTGCCACGTGGAGGACTGTTGTTCAGAATGGATGGTTCTCCGTGGCTGAAGGTACCTGCAAAAGCTATAAAAAGAGGTGAAGGGTGAAGGAGAAACACAACTCAGAAGCGTGGAGTTCTCCGTCACAACGCGATCTGCATACACATTTTCCTTACCCCGTTTGTTGGTACGAAGAAATCAGCCCTTGGCGTCGATAATTCGAGAGGAAGAAGAGAAGATCCTTCTTCTCTTCAGATTGAATTCATCCCCAAGAACAGCTAATCTTCCCCTTCATCTGAGGCGCTTGCGACGAGGAGATCCGTGCACCTTTTTACAAAGCTTTCTCTACTGCTTTCTGTCTTTCGTTTCCATTTGCTACACTGATTCGATTGGTCTCCAATTTACTCAGTTCTTTACTGTTTTTCATACCTTCGCACATTGTGTTCTGAACCTTAATCTAGAAAGTAATCATTTAAGTCTTTTCGAGTTCTTCATCTTGTTATCTTTTACTCTATTGCCTTCATTTAGTACTTTAAATCATGCTTAATCATTCCATCTACTCTAATTCTCCATCAACCATGAGTAACTAATCACACAAAGGTCTGCTAAAGATGAATCTATAGGTTAGAAATACGAGAGTTCAGCATGTAGGATAACTTCAAATGCATTGAATGTATGTGTACTTCATCCCATGGGCAATTTCGATCGGCCATCCATTTTGTCTAAAGAATTCCTAACTTTCGGAAGGAGTAAGAGTTCAGAGTCATCCATTCATGCTAGCCTTTTATGGTAGCCAGAAAACGACCTAGGAATAGGCGTTCTCTTAGTACGGTTCATTAACTTGTATATATAAATAGGTGTTTATGTCTTACTTGGATATGAGTGAACTAAAAGATCTAATGCATGTAATCGAGAGATGCATGAGACTGAGCTAAATCGATGCATGATAAGTTAATCTACTGCTGAATGATTGTAGTTAAGTGCCTATAGAGGAGTCTTAAGTCGACCTTGTTACCTTATCTCACCTTTAAATCGTTGCTAATTTAATTGCTAGATAATTGCGAGAACCGCAATTCTATAGTTCTGTTTTTGCCTTAGCATTTTTTCCAGTCTTTTACTTTCGCGATTTTATTGCTAGAACATTGCTAGATCCGCAATTCTTTCTTCTCCACATCAAAGCTTAATCTCTTTACTTGCTTTCGTTTATGCTTGCATCCTTCTTGCATTCTTTGTTATTTCGGTACATCAACCTCAAATCCACCCAATTTAAGTGACCCTCTCTAATTTAACACCTCACTTCGTTAGTAACTAAACTCAATCTCTGTGGGAAAACGAATTAAAAAAATACTTATCACTTGCTGCAGACCATGTATGCTTGCATGTTCTGAGTGCTCTTCGCATTACATTTTATTTACACACTGAGCACGCAATAAGTTTTTGGCGCCGCTGCCGGGGATTTTGTTTAGTAAACACGAATTGTGTTATTTTAGAAAAACTTAATATTTATTGGAGCTAATCTCTTTGCATTTCCTTTTATAGGTACTATCAAGCTAGTTTATGAATGAGTTTCCAAATCTCAACCTAGAATTCAATCCTGAGCCTGAAAGACTTCTACGGGCCAGAAATAAAACCAAGAAACGCCTTTTTAAACAGCCACCTGTAACTCAACACATTGCGGACCACGCAGAGTCATCGCAATCACAACAAACCGAAATGGATAGAGAAGCCCCAAACCGAGCACCTATCATTTGCAACCCCATTGAAATTGCGAATGATAAGGATAATGCTATTCTTTCTTATCTTGTACCAATGCCTGAGGAGCTTAATCCGAGCATTATACACCCCGAGATTATAGCTCACTCATTCGAGTTAAAACCCGTTATGTTTCAAATGTTGTCCACCGTTGGACAATTCTTTGGAGTGGAGAACGAAGATCCCCATAACCACTTGAGAAACTTCCTAGGAGTAAGTGACACTTTTGTCATCCCAGGAGTGTCTCAAGAAGCCTTAAGACTTTACCTTTTCCCATATTCATTAAGAGATAAGGCCAAAACGTGGTTAAATTCCTTCCCCTCTAGATCAATTGTCAATTGGACAGATCTAGCTGAAAAGTTCCTAGTAAAATACTTCCCACCTGATAGGAACTCCAACTTTCGTGATGATATTATCAAATTCAAACAAGCCGAAAACGAATGATTACATGAAGCTTGGACTAGATTTAAGGACCTCTTACTTAAATGTCCACAACATGACATTCCATGGTGTATTCAAATTGAAGTGTTCTTTAAAGGATGCAACCCCAGCACGAGGCAAGTGTTGAATTCCTCAGCTGGAGGTTCTATGTTATCTAAGAGCTACAATGAAGCCTATGGGATTTTGGAGAAAATCTCAACATCACATTGTAGATGGTCAGACGACCCTGTGGAGCCAACCAGAAAGGCTCAAGACATGGATGCACTTAGTGCAATGAGCAGTCAAATCAATGCTCTGACCAATCTAGTAAAACAAATGGCTCAAACGAATATTCAACAAAGTGTCAACACCGCAGCAACTGTGTCAACAAGCACAGTAGCTAACCAAGGTGAGACACTAATCTGTGGATTCTGTGGGGAAGGGCATATGTATGATTTTTGCCCTGGTAATCCATCCTCGGTGTGTTATGTTGGAAGTCAACAACAACCAAGGAACAACCCCTACTCAAACACTTATAATCCTGGTTGGAGAAACCACCCAAATCTTTCTTGGGGTGGACACCAAAACACCAACCACATACAAAATCAACCAAGACCGAGTGGAACATCTGGTTTCACTCAACAAACTAGTCAACCCTCGTATAAAAAAAAAATACAACCAACCAATGGGGACATCAGTGGAGAACTTGCTGAAGGAGTACATAGCGAAGAATGATGCAACTCTCCAAAGCCAGCAAGCGACACTGAGGAGCCTAGAAAACCAAATCGGGCAGTTAACAAACGAGCTGAAGAATAGGCCCCAAGGTAGATTGCCTGCAGACACTGAAACGCCAAGAAGGGATGGAAAAGAACAAGTTCAAGCTATTGAACTTCGAAGTGGAAGACCGTTGGTGATCAACAGCAGAGAAGCACCAAAGCGAGTAGAGAATGAAGAGTCTAGTGCTCCACTGGATTCTCTGCCCAACCTTGATCAATTACCACCAAGCACAACAAGGGTGAGGCTGGAACCTATCATTGAGGAACCAGAAGAAATCCCGAGGCCTCCACCTGTCATTAGGCAACCTGAATTGCCTACCTATGTGCCACCACCACCATTCCCTAGACGACTAAAAAAGAAACAAGAACAGGAAGCACACTTTCATAAATTTTTAGAAATTTTAAAACAAGTGCATGTTAATATTCCTTTCGTAGAAGTTTTGCAATTTATGCCTTCATATGTTAAATTCTTAAAAGATATTATTACTAATAAAAAATTTATTCGTGAATTTGAAACAGTGAATCTCACTGAGGAGTGCAGTGCCATACTCCAAAATAAACTGCCAAAGAAGGAGAAGGATCCTGGTTCCTTCACCTTACCAGTCGAATTGGGAGGCAGACATGTGGGCAGAGCTTTGTGTGATCTGGGAGCCAGCATCAATCTCATTCCCTTGTCACTATTCCAACAGCTTGGGATATGAGAAGCACGACCAACCACTGTCACCTTTCAACTTGCAGACAGATCCATTGCATACCCTGAAGGTAAAATTGAGGATATACTTGTCAAGGTTGACAAATTTATTTTTCTTGCAGACTTTATAATTCTGGATTATGAGGCAGATAAAGAGGTGCCAATTCTACTAGGCAGACCGTTCTTAGCCACAGGTAGGGCTCTAATTGATGTCCAGAAAGGTGAGCTCACCATGAGAGTTCATGATGAAGAGGTTAAGTTCAGTGTATTTAAAGCTTTAAGGTACCCCTCTGATCCTGAATCCTGTGCAACTATAGATGTAGTAGACTCCTTAATGGAAGAAGAACTTGAGCATGAATTGTTAGAGAAGCATGCTACTAATTATGCACAAGTAGATGTAGATAATTTAAATATTTCTGAATTGATGGATGTAACTGTGGATAACTCTCAGCATGTATGCATGACTAATGAATTGTCTGAAAGAACCACAACTCCTTTGATGCCATTGTTGCGTGCTCAATGTGTTGAAATAATTAGGCAATAAAAGAGATAGAGCACTCAGAACATGCAAGCATACATGATCTTATAGCAAGTAGTAAGTATATTTCATTCGTTTTCCCACAGAGACTTATTTTTAGCTATTCGCGAAGTGTTTTGTTAAGAAAGAAGGGGTGGATTTGATGGGGTAAAATTGGTTTTTAATTGTCTAATTTTTGCTGAATGTGTAAAGGGTAGTAACATAAACAAGAACAAGTTAAAGCCAAACTAAAATGAAAAGAAACGAAATTAATAAATGAAGGCAAAGACAGCTAAACAGAATGGAAACTTAGACGGAATTGCGGAGACCGCAATTCTACCGCAATTACAATAACAGCGAAAGTGTGTAAATGGGTGAATTAAGGGCTACTAATGACTATCCTATAGGCATTTTTATACGATTCTCAAGCACTGGTTCTACTCTCTATGCATCAAACTATCTCAATCTCATGTATCGTCCGATTCCATGCATTAGATTCTTTAGTTTACTCAACTCAAAGTAAGGTCTTAAGCATCTTGTTAAAGCAGAAAGATATGGTTTGTACTAGGGAAACGCCTATTCCTAGGCCGTTTCCTGGTTACCTTGAAAGGCTAGCATGATAATATGACTCTGAACTCTTACTCCTTCCAGAGGTTAGGAGTTCTTTGGACAAAATGGATGGCCAATCGAAATTGCCCGTGGGATGAAGCTTACATACAATCAATGCTTCGAGAGCTATCCTACATGCTTGATTCACGTTTTTTAGCCTATAGTGTTGTCATTAGCATGCCCCTAAGTGACTTAGTTACTCATGGATATAAGGAGAACAGAACTAAAAGATAAAATAGACATGCTTAGAAGGGAAATGCGTGTAAAACAGCAAGGGAAAGCAGTAGAATGCAAAGGCGAGAACTGTGAAATACTGAATTCTATGTTTGATTGATTGATTGTTTGAACGAACATAAGAGAGACTTAAAGTAAAGAACAGAAAGACAGAACACAACGAAATGAACTAAATTCGCCACAAGAACAGAAACAACACAAAATAGAGTTGGAAAAATAGAAATGAAGACAGAAAACAGTAAAGCAAGCTCGAAAGTCTCGTTGCAGCCGCCTCGAATGAAGGATGAGAAAGGTCAGCCTTGCTTGGATGAATCCAATCGGGAGAGAAGAAGAATCTCCTCTCCTTCCTATCAGATTATCGATTCCAACAGCTGAGCTTCGCAAACCAGCAGACGGCAAAGGAAAACTAGGAGAAAAGATGGACTGCGAGAAGACTTCTACGCTTTCGGATGATGATTGAACCTCCGACTTTGACCCCCTTTTATAGTAGTTTGCAGGTGCGTTTGGGCCAAGGAGAACCATCAATCTTCAACGTCGTATATCAGAATGGATGGAGGAGAAAGAACGAATCCCTGAAATCACGGAAATTAACAGAAAAAGATCAGTCAACTTACGGTTTTCACTTGAATTATTGCGGTGTCCGCAATGTTTTCGCAATTCTATCGCAATGCTTGTTTTTTCATTCTTTTCCTTCGGTTTTCACCCCATTTCTTTCCTATTGTGCATAAGTCCTAATTTAGCTACCTTCTTCTCATTCTCATATTTAAGCATAGGTTTAGGCTAAATGCTAACAAAAACACCTAAAAGTGTGCATCTTCCTAAGCTAAATGGGTCCTAAATAAGTCACTTTCAGAGACTTAACACACCCCCAAACTTAAGGTTTTGCTTGTCCTCAAGCACACTAAGGACTTACCTAGGCTGCTGTTTCATCTTCTTTAACCACCTACTGACTCCCCTATATCCCTATCTATAGCACTGCTGTCCTGTGACACACTTCTAAGCTTAAAACTACCCTCTTATCTAGCTTCTTCTGACTTTGCCTGCCTAACATTCCTTCTGTTTTCATTAACTTCCTACAACTGATCTATTTGCTTTTGTCATATCATGCCACTATCCCTAAGGTTTCAAATTCTGCCTAGCTTTACCTCAGACTCAGTACATGCTTCTAGCTTTATTTTTAATGTGTCTAGGATTCCTTAGAGTCATGCCAGTCTTAGTATTAACGGTGACAGTAGTACTTTAAAGAACAACCTAAACCCTGACATCACTACATTGGATAAACACTCATCTCCCTAAACAAACCTACAAGTTACAACTTTGTGCTTAGCTAATTGAGGATCAGAGTTCTTTTTAAATAGGACATCTAAGCCACAAAGTTATAACTCCTAGGTATACATTCTTCTTCCTTATTCTTTTCCCTTTTTTTTACTTAGGTGGAGCCTCTCCTTTGGTTGCCTTTTGATGCAATGCCACTTGTGGGTCACACACTTGGCACTGATTACTTAGCAACCTAAGAGAGACCCCCCTCTTTATTCTATTTTTCATTTTTTTTTTTTTTCAGTTCATCATTTTTTGTAAAGGAGAAGAATAATGCTTATGTTTCTAAGGGAGAGAGGAATGTTCCTAGGCCTAGGGTGGCCTCCCCCAAACTTCAACTACTCATTGTCCCCGATGAGTGTCTGAGGTGGCACACCCCCAAACTATCCTAGAAGCATCTAGTCTAAGGTAAAACAAAGAGAATCTAAAGCCCTAGGCATAGACAAAACATTCGAACGGCAAATACCACAGCAGCAGTAATTTAAAAAAAACAGACAGATAAGGGCTTAAAGCTGTGCATGCTGAGCTTTTTAGAGGTTGATTTAAACTAGCAAAGGGTGTCCTATGACACTCATCCAGCATGCGTTTAGATAAGCTATATATGGTAGTCATGATCGCAGCAAAAGATGGAATTTAAACAGATCTCAGCCTAGCTAAACAGACAGTCCAAAACATGCTTTCAGAAATAAAAATTGCGGGGACCGCAATTATTTCGCAATTAAGTCAGGGCAGATATAACAGTGATTAAGGCCCCTAAGCATGCTCTTTCCAGTCATTCAAGCTCTCTAAAAATAAAACTAAACTAACCTACCTAATCAGCTAACAACAGGCTATACTAAGCAAATTTTAAAAACATAAAACTAAGCATCTAAAACAGATCAAAATTGTACTAAAAATAGCATAATTCACATAGTCTATCAGAAAGCAGAAAATTGGTTTTTTTTTCTAAGGGAACAGCAATACTCCCTTCAGTGCAATTCAAACCAGCACTCAAACATCTTCATCCTCATCTGGTTGTCGTGGTCGTGGAGGCACCCATGGAGTCAGGAGATTTGTGGGGAAGTCAGGGAAGATGCATCCAAGTTGGTCTGCAACTTCCTTGTCCCGAGCCTGCGCATAAGTGGCCCATTGAGCCATCCTCCTTTGCATATCCATCAGGCATGCCATGGATAGGGACTGATCAGCAGCCAGCCTATCCAGTTCAAACTCCATATTCCCCTTCCTCTTCAGCCTCAGGCTAGCAGGCAGCTCCAAGTGGCCTGTGTAAGCCATCTGCTGCTCCAGTCGCTCAGTGGGGACTCCTGCAAGCAAACATAGTTTGGTTATGGTGTTAGGGAAAAACAGTGGTCCCTTACCCTTCTTGGCGCACTCAGCAATGGCAGCTGACATGATTTCACCCACGTTGACCGTGAGACCTCGCATAATGGCATAGACCAGCAGCGATCTGCTCTGGTTGATGGTCGTCTCATGGGTCACAGGGGACAGCTTTCTCCGTACAAAGGCAAACCATACAGCTGCCTTTGCTGTCAGGTTGGCACTCATGAGGGTGTGCCTCCCATTGCGTGATACAGTCCACGCTGCTTCAGGCTGGCCAATTGTTCGAATAGCCTCCTCCAGCACTGCCTCAGTAGGCTCATCAACGATCCTCGCATAATCAGTGTGTCGTTGGCCCTTGAGGCCATAAGCTTCGTTGATGGCTTTTGCTGAGTAGTCCACCTCTACTCCCCTCACCACAGAGAGCCCCTCTTTAGAGTTGCGCAGGTTGGCGTAGAAGTCGTATACCATAGCTGTGTAAGCCGGATTGGGTGGCCTACACAACTCCTCCCAGCTGTGATTGATAATCCCTGCGCGCAAGAACTGCGGCAGGTCAGCAGGTCTGTCGAGGAAGCCCTTCTCGTGCAGCAACTCCCTCTTACTCAGCTCAACGCCTCTGGACTCAGCATCAGAGGAAACATACCTCACTGACTGAGGCTCATCTTCAGGGTAGAGCTTGGCCTTCCCTTTATCTGCTGGCTTGGCTGACTCGGCAGCCTCAACCTTGAGTCGTTTAAGCGAAGGCTCAGTGCTTTCTTTGTCTGCTGAAGGCGCCCTTTTGGCCTTCTTCTTTTTCAGCTTCTTGGATCGCTTGGCCTTGACAATCTTGGCCTTCTTCTTCTTCTTGAGCTTTGCCTTGATGTTGATCTGCTGGAGGCATGCCCCCAGCGTCTCTTCCATGGAATCATCCTGCTGCGCAGGGCTCTCGGCACTAGCTTCCCTCATAGGTGAGAAAACCTCCTCGTCCTCACCTTCCCCACTGCCCTGCGTTGATTCTTGATAATCCCCATATGGGAATTCAGGGTCAGGCCGTGGGGAAGTGTGTGACGGCGTGGTGTTTTGCTCTGCTGTAGGTGTCTGCGCAGAACTCAGTGGCGAAGATGGCAGTTCAGGGCTCTGCGCTGGCGGTGATGACGGCAGCTCTGGGCTCTGCACTGGTTCAGATGGTGAAGGGCTGTGCGCAGGCGATGCAGATGGCGACGAACCCTTCTTGGTCGACTCGTGGGACGCACGATCCGTTTCTTGACTCTCCACAGAGGGAGTCTTTGCTTTGCTTGGTTCGGCGGCCGTCTCGACACTCCACCGGCGCTTCTTGGGTGTGCCTGCTGGTTCAGAGGGTCCAGCAGGGATTTCTGTGACAACCCTCCACTTCTTCCTACGGATCGGAAGCTTGGGAAGACGTTCGGTGCGTGCAGCGTCAGCCGTAGCCAAGGCAAGTAGTGCGTCTCTCGCAGCTGTTTCAGCAGCGTCATCAGCCCTCTTCTTGGCTGCAGATCTTTCAGCCCGTGTGAACACCATTGTTGAGTCTTGGAGGTTTGGAGAGAAGGATCAAAGATGAAGAGAATCGCAGCTTTCTTGGAATTCAGAGAGTGAGAGAATCGTATCGATCGAGCGCCTTCTAACGGATATAAAGGAAACGGCTAAATCCCAACGGCTATATTTTGCGGATCCTGCAATTCCAGCGCAATTTTAGGGATTTTTTTCATCTAAATGGCAAACTTTGCTCGTCCGTATCTTTTATTTGGCTCGATCGTTTCTTGATTTTTAAAGCTGGAATTACTCTCCTTGATTCCCTCTTTCGATTCCCTACAAAAAGAAATAAAAGCAACATCAAATTCGTAATTAAAATCATACAACAAAACACACAAATGATAACCGGAAAATCGCAAAAAATAAACTAAGGCATGAGCCTTATGTTGACGAGCACAGTAATCACTCGTCCTCTCTCGTTCTCTTTTCATGCTTCAGTCAAGAGGAAGGCCGAGAGAGTCTTCACATCTCCTTCCTCATAGTAGTGCTTCAACCTTGCACCATTAACCATAAATGGTTGGCCTTGCTGCAAGTTCTTTATCTCTATGGCACCATGAACAAACACATTAGTAATCACAAATGGACCTGACCATCTAGACTTAAGTTTCCCTGGAAATAGTTTCAACCGTGAGTTAAACAACAAGACAAGTTGACCCTTCTTAAAATCCTTAACTCTAAGTCTACTATCGTGCCAAATCTTGGTCTTTTCCTTATACATTTTAGCATTTTCATAGGCCATATGTCTAAGCTCATCAAGCTCATGTAATTGCAAAGACCTCAGTGTTCCTGCATCCTTTACACAAAAATTCAATTCCTTCATGGCCCAAAATGCTTTGTTTTCTAACTCAAGTGGTAAGTGACAGGTCTTGCCATATACCAGCCTATAAGGAGACATACCTAGGGGTGTCTTATATGCTGTCCTATAAGCCCAAAGTGCATCCTCAAGCTTAAAGGACCAGTCTTTCCTATTAGGTTTGACCACTTTTTCTAGGATGTTCTTAATTTCCCTATTTGAAATTTCAGCTTGTCCATTCGAGTGTGGGTGATAGGGAGTGGCTACTCTATGTTTAATGTTATACTTAGCCAACACTCTCTCCATAGCCTTGTTAATGAAATGTGACCCCTCATCACTAATGATGGCACGAGGTGTCCCAAACCTAGTAAAAATGTGCCTATGCAAGAATTTGGTGACTGTTTTAGCATCATTATTAGGACATGCTTTGGCTTCTACCCACTTGGACACATAGTCTACTCCCACTAATATGTAAAGGTTACCTGATGATGGAGGGAATGGCCCCATGAAGTCAATGCCCCACACATCAAAGAGCTCCAACTCTAAGATGTAGGTGAGGGGCATCTCGTCCTTTCGACTGAGGTTACCTGTTCTTTGGCATTCATCACAGCTGTGGGCATAGTTGTGGGCATCTTTGAAGATCGTTGGCCAATAGTAGCCACTCTGAAATACCTTTGCAGCTGTTCTTTGGCCACCAAAGTGTCCACCATAAGGAGTTGTGTGGCAGTGCTGCAGCACAGACTTCGCTTCAGCAGCTGAAACACACTTCCTTAGCAAGCCGTCAGCACATGTTCTGTAAAGTGTGGGGTCATCCCATATGAATTTCCTTGCTTCATGAAGGAACCTCTTCTTCTCCTGTCCTCCCTTGAAAACTGGTAAAACCTGTGATGCACGGAAGTTAGCAATGTCAGCAAACCAAGGTTCCTCATCGTTATCACGATGAGTCAAAGCAAAGACATGTTCATCAATAAAAGCATCATAAATTGCGGGCTCCGCAATTTTTTCGCAATTGTGCTGCAATCGAGAAAGGTGATCCGCAACCACATTTTCACATCCTTTCTTGTCTCGAATGTCCAAATCAAATTCCTGCAGCAATAACACCCACCTAATCAACCTAGGCTTGGCATCAGCCTTCCTCATAAGATATTTCAAGGCAGAATGGTCAGTGTATACAATTGTCCTAGTGCCTACAATATAGTTCCTGAATTTCTCACAAGCAAACACTACAGCAAGCATCTCTTTCTCAGTAGTTGTATAATTACATTGAGCCTCATTCAAGGTTTTACTAGCATAGTAGACAGGGTGTGTGAGCTTGTCAATCTTCTGTCCTAACATAACCCCTACAGCATAGTCACTAGCATCACATAACATCTCAAATGGGAGATCCCAATTTGGTCCTACTATGATAGGGGCTGTGACTAGTGCTTTCTTAAGGGTTCTCCAAGCTCCTACACATTCCTTAGAGAAGATGAATGGCCTATTTACCTCTAGAAGTTCACACAGAGGTTTGGCTATCTTAGAAAAGTCCTTAATGAACCTTCTGTAGAAGCCAGCATGCCCTAAGAAACTTCTAATGGCCTTGACATTCTGAGGCTCTACCAACTTCTCTATGATCTCAATTTTGGCTCGGTCAACTTCTACACCTGCCCTCGAAACTCTATGACCTAAGACAATCCCCTCATCCACCATGAAGTGGCATTTTTCCCAATTTAGAACTAGGTTAGTCTCTTCACATCTAGCCAAGACTTGTCCTAGGTTCTCTAGACAGTTGGTGAATGAATCCCCAAAGACTGAGAAGTCATCCATGAATATTTCTATCATGGACTCATCCAACTCAGAGAAGATTGCCATCATGCACCTTTGGAAAGTTGCCGGTGCATTGCATAAGCCAAAAGGCATTCTGCGAAAGGCAAAAGTTCCAAAAGGGCAAGTGAAGGTAGTCTTTTCTTGGTCCTTAGGGTCTATAGTAATCTGATTATAGCCAGAATAACCATCTAAGAAACAATAGTAGGCTCTACCAGCTATTCTGTCTAACATCTGGTCAATGAACGGTAGAGGGAAGTGGTCTTTTTTAGTTTCTTTATTTAATTTCCTGTAATCCATGCACACTCTCCATCCTGTGACAGTCCTTGTTGGGATCAGTTCATTGTTCTCATTGACTACCACCGTCATCCCCCCCTTTTTAGGTACACATTGGATAGGACTCACCCACTGGCTGCTAGCTATGGGGAAGATCACACCAGCATCTAACCATTTAATTATTTCTTTCTTAACTACCTCTTTCATAGAGGGGTTCAGCCTACGTTGGTGGTCTACTCTAGGTGTGTGCTCTTCCTCTAGTATAATCTTATGCATACAATAAGAAGGGCTAATGCCTCTAATATCAGCAATAGTCCATGCAATAGCCTTCCTATGTTGCTTAAGCAGTAAAATTAGTTCAACCTCATGCTTTTCACTTAGTTTAGAAGAAATGATAACAGGCAGAGTTTCATTACTCCCTAAATATGCATACTTGAGGTGAGTGGGTAGTGGTTTCAGTTCTAAAACAGGTGGATGCTCAATGGATGGCTTTAAAGGATTCACAGATCTATCAGTTAGGTCTATATTCATACATACATGTTGTGGTTTATCTACAGGTATATCCATTATGTCAGATACATTCAAGTCAGCTACATCTAATTGTACATATTCATTAGCATGCTTAGTTAATAGTACATGCTCCAATTGTTCTTCCATTAAAGAATCAACAACGTCCATACTAGCACAGGATTCAAGGTCAGAGGGATACCTTAAAGCTTTATACACACTAAATTTCACCTCTTCATCATGAACCCTCATAGTGAGCTCACCTTTTTGGACGTCTATAAGTGCCCTACCTGTGGCTAGAAATGGTCTGCCTAGCAGGATGGGGACCTCCTTGTCTGCTTCATAATCCAGGATAATGAAATCTACAAGGAAAATAAACTTGTCAACCTTTACTAAAATATCCTCAATCTTACCTTCAGGGTATGCGATGGATCTGTCTGCTAGTTGTAAAGTGACAGTGGTTGGACGTGCTTCTCCTATTCCTAGCTGGCGGAATAGTGATAGGGGCATGAGGTTTATGCTGGCGCCCAGGTCACAAAGCGCTCTGCCCACGTGCTTGCCTCCAAGTTCTACAGGTAAGGTGAAGGAACCAGGATCCTTCTCCTTCTTAGGCAGCTTGTTTTGGAGTATGGCACTGCACTCCTCAGTGAGGTTTACTGTTTCAAACTCACCAATTATTTTTTTGTTAGTAATAATGTCTTTCAAAAACTTTACATAGGAAGGCATAGACTGTAAAACTTCTACAAAAGGAATGTTGACATGCACTTGCTTAAGAATTTCTAAGAATTTATTAAAATGCACTTCCTGTTCCTGCTTCTTCTTAAGCCTTCGAGGGTATGGAGGTGGTGGCACATATGCAGGCACGTCAGGGCGCCTTAGGATAGGTGGAGGCCTTGGAATTTCTTCTATCTCCTCAATAATTGGCTCTAGCCTGGCTCCTGATGTGCTAGTTGGCGGTGGACCTTGGTTTGGCAGACACTCCAGTGGAGCACTAGACTCAGTGTTCTCTACTCTCTTTGGTGTGTCCTTTGTGTTGCTCCCCAAGGGTCTACCACTTCTGAGTTCAATTGCTTGAACTTGTTCTTTACCATCTCTCCTTGGTACCTCGGTGTCAGCAGGGAGTCTACCTTGGGGCCTACTCTTGAGTTCATTGGCCAATTGGCCTATTTGGTTCTCTAGGCTCCTAAGAGTAGCTTGCTGGCTTTGAAGAGTAGCATCATTCTTAGCTATGTATTCCTTGAGTAAGTTTTCTACAGAAGATCCTACAGGTTGGCTGTAAGGTTTTTGATACATGGATTGGTTATGTTGGGGAGTGAAACCAGGTGTTCCACTCGGTCTAGGCTGGTTAGGATTTTGGTTAGCATTTTGTTGGCCACCCCATGACAGGTTTGGGTGGTTCCTCCAACCAGGGTTATAAGTATTTGAATAGGGGTTGTTCCTAGGCTGCTGCTGGCTTCCAATGTAGCAGACTGAGGCTGGATTCCCAGGGCAGTATTCATACAGGTGCCCTTCCCCACAGAATCCACACACAAGTGTCTCACCTTGACTTGGTTGGGTGCCCATTGACATGGCGGTAGCGGTGTTGGCACTTGTTTGGAGATTGGCTTGAGCCATTTGCTTAACTAGGTTGGTCAGGGCATTTATTTGGCTGCTCATTGCACTTAGAGCATCCTTGTCTTGAGCTCTAGTTGGCTCCACTGGATCATCTGACCACCTACAGTGAGATGCTGAGATTTTCTCCAAGATCTCATAGGCCTCGTTGTAACTCTTGGACAACATGGAACCACCAGCAGATGAATTTAAGACTTGCCTAGTGCTGGGGTTGCATCCTTTGAAAAATACCTCTATTTGGATACACCATGGGATGCCATGATGTGGACATTTGAGAAGAAGGTCTTTGAACCTTGTCCAAGCTTCGTGAAGAGATTCATTATCAGCTTGCTTGAACTTAACTATATCATCACGAAAGGTAGAATTCCTATCAGGTGGGAAGTATTTGACTAGGAATTTCTCAGCTAAATCTGTCCAATTAAGGACAGATCCAGAGGGTAATGAGTTCAACCATGTTTTGGCTTTGTCCCTCAAAGAGTAAGGGAACAAGTATAGCCTCAAAGCTTCTTGGGACACTCCAGGGATGATAAAGGTATCACTAACTCCTAAGAAGTTCCTAAGATGGTTGTGGGGGTCCTCATTTTCTATTCCAAAGAATTGTCCCACAGTGGACAACATTTGGAACATCACTGGCTTTAACTCGAATGAGTTGGCAGTGATTTCAGGACGGATTATGCTGGGGTTCAGCTCCCCAGGCATAGGTACTAAATATGAAAGAATGGAACTATTCTTGTCATTCGCTATTTCGATGGGATTGCGAGTGACAGGTACCGGATTTGGAATTATTCCAGCCATTTCTTCTTGAGATTCTTGCGGAGGAATTGAGGTTCCCGCAATTACTTGAGGTATAGAGGGTTGGTTAAAAAGACGTTTCTTGGCTTTATTTCTGGCTCTAAATAGTCTCTCGGGCTCAGGATTGAACTCTAGATCACTACTTGAATGCTCACTCATAAACTAACCCAACTAGTACCTGCAAAAGAAATGAAACTAGATTAGTTCCAATAGACAGTAAACTTGGTGTTTCACACTTAACAAACTTCGTTTTCACTAAAATAAATCCCCGGCAGCGGCGCCAAAAACATGTTGCGTGCTCAATGTGTTGAAATAATTAGGCAATAAAAGAGATAGAGCACTCAGAACATGCAAGCATACATGATCTTATAGCAAGTAGTAAGTATATTTCATTCGTTTTCCCACAGAGACTTATTTTTAGCTATTCGCGAAGTGTTTTGTTAAGAAAGAAGGGGTGGATTTGATGGGGTAAAATTGGTTTTTAATTGTCTAATTTTTGCTGAATGTGTAAAGGGTAGTAACATAAACAAGAACAAGTTAAAGCCAAACTAAAATGAAAAGAAACGAAATTAATAAATGAAGGCAAAGACAGCTAAACAGAATGGAAACTTAGACGGAATTGCGGAGACCGCAATTCTACCGCAATTACAATAACAGCGAAAGTGTGTAAATGGGTGAATTAAGGGCTACTAATGACTATCCTATAGGCATTTTTATACGATTCTCAAGCACTGGTTCTACTCTCTATGCATCAAACTATCTCAATCTCATGTATCGTCCGATTCCATGCATTAGATTCTTTAGTTTACTCAACTCAAAGTAAGGTCTTAAGCATCTTGTTAAAGCAGAAAGATATGGTTTGTACTAGGGAAACGCCTATTCCTAGGCCGTTTCCTGGTTACCTTGAAAGGCTAGCATGATAATATGACTCTGAACTCTTACTCCTTCCAGAGGTTAGGAGTTCTTTGGACAAAATGGATGGCCAATCGAAATTGCCCGTGGGATGAAGCTTACATACAATCAATGCTTCGAGAGCTATCCTACATGCTTGATTCACGTTTTTTAGCCTATAGTGTTGTCATTAGCATGCCCCTAAGTGACTTAGTTACTCATGGATATAAGGAGAACAGAACTAAAAGATAAAATAGACATGCTTAGAAGGGAAATGCGTGTAAAACAGCAAGGGAAAGCAGTAGAATGCAAAGGCGAGAACTGTGAAATACTGAATTCTATGTTTGATTGATTGATTGTTTGAACGAACATAAGAGAGACTTAAAGTAAAGAACAGAAAGACAAAACACAACGAAATGAACTAAATTCGCCACAAGAACAGAAACAACACAAAACAGAGTTGGAAAAATAGAAATGAAGACAGAAAACAGTAAAGCAAGCTCGAAAGTCTCGTTGCAGCCGCCTCGAATGAAGGATGAGAAAGGTCAGCCTTGCTTGGATGAATCCAATCGGGAGAGAAGAAGAATCTCCTCTCCTTCCTATCAGATTATCGATTCCAACAGCTGAGCTTCGCAAACCAGCAGACGGCAAAGGAAAACTAGGAGAAAAGATGGACTGCGAGAAGACTTCTACGCTTTCGGATGATGATTGAACCTCCGACTTTGACCCCCTTTTATAGTAGTTTGCAGGTGCGTTTGGGCCAAGGAGAACCATCAATCTTCAACGTCGTATATCAGAATGGATGGAGGAGAAAGAACGAATCCCTGAAATCACGGAAATTAACAGAAAAAGATCAGTCAACTTACGGTTTTCACTTGAATTATTGCGGTGTCCGCAATGTTTTCGCAATTCTATCGCAATGCTTGTTTTTTCATTCTTTTCCTTCGGTTTTCACCCCATTTCTTTTCTATTGTGCATAAGTCCTAATTTAGCTACCTTCTTCTCATTCTCATATTTAAGCATAGGTTTAGGCTAAATGCTAACAAAAACACCTAAAAGTGTGCATCTTCCTAAGCTAAATGGGTCCTAAATAAGTCACTTTCAGAGACTTAACAGCCATCAATTGTACAACCACCTTTATTAGAACTGAAACCATTGCCTGAACACCTTAAGTATGCATATCTAGGAGAAAAAGATACCTTGCCTGTTATTATTTCGTCCAAACTAAGTAAACAGCATGAAATTGCGTTAATATTACTGCTTAAGCAACATTAAAAAGCTATTGCATGGACGATTGCTGACATTAGGGGTATAAGTCCTTCCTATTGCATGCATAAAATATTGTTGGAAGAGGAACATACACCTAGAGTAGATCACCAACGTAGGTTGAAGGAGGTAGTTAAAAAAGAAATTATCAAATGGTTAGATGCAGGTGTAATCTTCCCCATAGCCAATAGTCAATGGGTTAGTCCTATTCAATGTGTGCCTAAAAAGGGTGGTATGACTGTAATAGTTAATGAAAACAACGAATTAATACCTACTAGAACTGTTACAGGATGAAGAGTATGTATGGACTATAGAAAACTTAACAGAGAAACCAAAAAAGACCATTTTCCTTTACCTTTTATAGACCAAATGTTAGATAGAATAGTTGGCCGAGCCTTTTACTGCTTTTTAGATGGTTATTCAGGTTATAACCAAATCACTATAGACCTTGAGGATCAAGAGAAAACAACATTTACATGTCCTTTTGGAACATTTGCTTTTCGCAGAATGTCATTTGGCTTATGCAATGCACCAGCAACGTTCCAAAGGTGCATGTTGGCAATCCTCTCTGACCTGGATGAGTCCATAATAGAAATATTTATGGATGACTTCTCAGTCTTTGGTGATTCCTTTAACAACTGCCTAGAAAACTTAGGACAAGTCTTAACTAGATGTGAAGAGACCAACCTAGTCCTAAATTGGGAAAAATGCCACTTTATGGTGGAAGAAGGAATAGTATTAGGACATAGAGTGTCCAAGGCAGGAGTAGAGGTCGATAGGGCCAAAATAGAAATCATTGAGAAGTTAGTAGAACCTACAAATGTCAAAGCTATAAGAAGTTTCTTAGGACATGCAGGATTTTATAGAAGATTTATAAAAGACTTTTCAAAAATCTCTAAACCCCTGTGTGAGCTCTTAGAGCTAAATAAATCTTTTATCTTCTCAAATGAATGTCTAAAAGCATGGACCAAACTTAAAGAAGCCTTAGTCAAAGCATCAATCATAGTAGGCCCAAATTGGGATTTACATTTTGAACTAATGTGTGATGCTAGTGACTATGCAATTGGGGCTATGCTTGGCCAAAAGATAGATAAATTAACACATCCTGTATATTATGCAAGTAAAACTTTAAACGAAGCACAATGTAATTACACTACCACAAAGAAGGAAATGTTAGCTGTAGTGTTTGCATGTGAAAAATTTAGGCCTTATATTGTAGGTAATAAACGATTGTCTATACTGATCACTCTGCAATAAAATATTTAATGAGAAACGCTGATGTTAAGCTTCGGCTAATTAGATGGGTGTTATGATTGCAAGAGTTTGATCTAGAGATTAGAGATAAAAAAAAAAGGATGCGAAAACGTAGTTGCTGATCATTTATCTAGATTGCGGAGTAATTGCGAAATAATTGCTGAACCCGCAATATCTGATTCCTTTATTGATGAACATGTCTTTGTGTTAGTGCATTGTGATAACAATGAGGAACCTTGGTTTGCGGATATTGCTAACTTCCTTGCCTCACAGGTGTTACCAACTTTTAGAGGAGGGCAAGAGAAGAAGAGGTTCCTACACGAGGCCAGGAAGTACATCTGGGACGATCCAACCCTTTACAAAAGTTGTGCGGACGGATTGTTAAGGAAGTGTGTGTCAGCTGCGGAAGCAAGGTCAGTCTTGCAGCATTGCCATACATCTCCTTATGGTGGACACTTTGGTGGTCAGAGAACGACTGCAAAGGTGTTCCAGAGTGGCTACTTCTGGCCCACGATCTTCAAGGATGCGCACGACTATGCACACAACTGTGATGAATGTCAACGAACAGGTAACCTTAGTAGGAAGGATGAGATGCCTCTAACATATATCTTAGAGTTAGAACTCTTTGATGTATGGGGCATTGACTTCATGGGTCCATTCCCACCATCTGCTGGTAATCTTTACATACTAGTAACAGTAGATTATGTTTCAAAATGGGTAGAAGCAATTGCATGTCCCCTAAATGATGCCAAAACAGTCGTTAAGTTTCTAAATCGGCATATTTTTACAAGATTTGGTACACCACGTGCTATCATAAGTGATGAGGGAACGCACTTTATAAACAAAGCTATGGAAAAAGTACTAGCTAAATATAATGTTAGACATAGAGTAGCAACACCCTATCATCCACACTCAAATGGACAAGCTGAGATATCTAATAGAGAGATCAAGAGCATACTTGAAAAAGTTGTTAAACCTAATAGAAATGACTGGTCTTTTAAGTTAGACGATGCACTGTGGGCGTATAGGACTGCATATAAAACGCCCTTAGGCATGTCTCCTTATAGGTTAGTGTATGGAAAAGCATGCCACTTACCTCTTGAATTAGAAATCAAAGCCTTTTGAGCCTTAAAAGAATTGAATTATTGCGTAACCGATGCGGGAACATTGCGGTCTCTGCAATTACATGAGTTAGATGAACTAAGACATATGTCATATGAAAATGCTAAAATGTATAAAGAAAAAACTAAGATTTGACATGATAGTAGACTTAGGATCAAGGACTTTAAAAAAGGCCAGCATGTTTTATTATTCAACTCACGACTTAGATTACTTCCAGGCAAACTTAAGTCTAGGTGGTCAGGTTCTTTTGTGATTACTAATGTATTTATTCATGGTGCAATTGAGATTCGAAATCTGAATCAAGGGCAGCCATTCATGGTAAATGGTGCGAGGTTGAAACACTATTATGAGGAAGGAGATGTGAAGACACTCTCGGCGTTCCTTCTATCCGAAGCCTAAGAAGCAAAACAAGAGAGGATGAGCAAGGATGTGTAATGAAAATATCACTGTGCTCATCCGTCAGAGGGCTATGCCATAGATTTTTCTTTATTGTTTGTAGATTGTTTGTCATATTGTTATTTGTAGTTTTAATTAAGTGTTTTTTATTTTGATTAGGAGCGTGATAATGGGAGATCTTAAAACGAAAATGAGGAAGGTGAATCAAGAGGAGAAGATCAAGGAAAAGATCTGGCAAAATCAAAGATTTCGTTGCTAAGATCTTGCAACAGAAATCAAGAAAAATCTTAACGGTTATATTGTCAATGCTGAAAAATTGCTGAAGAATTGCGGCGTCCGCAATAAAAGAGCGTTGGGGAAACACTTGAGTATAAATAGACGGCGTTGGGGATCGTTTTTCTCTACGATTTCTCAAACCTCAATCCTCTGAAACTCCCAAGCTCAGATCTTGAAGAAGCAACAATGGTGACCACGAGAGCCGACCGATCCACGCCCAAGAAAGCGTCACCTGACGCAGAAGAGACAAGACTGGTAAGGGAGGCGTTGCTCTCTTTAGCAAACGCCAACGCTGCGCAACCCTCGAGGCCCCCAAAGCTTCCTGTGAGAAGGAAGAAGTGGAAGGTGGCAACGACGGCAGCTGCTGATCCCTCTGATCCAACGAAAACTCCTAAGAAGAAGAAGTGGAAGGTCACAATGCCTGATTCCCTGATCGGAGAGAAGAAGACCCCGAATGAGGAAAGCCTCAATAGTGGCCGACCATCATTTGAGACGGCCATGCAGAGCCCTGAATCTCCTCAGCATCAGTCGGAGCCTGAAATTCCTTCTAAAGAACGACAAGAATCGGTGCCAATCGATGATCCGACTGAGGAGGAAGAGGTGTTTTCCCCCTTCAGGGATGTCAATCTTGACAGCCTTGTGGAGAGGGAAAGCATGGACTCAATGGAGGAAACGCTGGGTGAATGCCTCCAGCACATGACCTCAAAGGCGAGGCTCAAGAAGAAGGTGTTAAGTCTCTGAAAGTGACTTATTTAGGACCCATTTAGCTTAAGAAGATGAACACTTTTAGGTGTTTTTGATAGCATTTAGCCTAAACCTATGCTTAAATATGAGAATGAGAAGAAGGTAGCTAAATTAGGACTTATGCACAATAGGAAAGAAAAAGGTTGAAAACCGAAGGAAAAGAATGAAAAAAACTGCATTGCGACAGCATTGCGAAAACATTGCTGAAGCCGCAATTATTCAAGTGAAAACCGTAAGTCGACTGATCCTTTTCTGTTAATTTCCGTAATTTCAGGGATTCATTCTTTCTCCTCCATCCATTCTGATATATGACGTTGAAGATTGATGGTTCTCCTTGGCCCAAACGCACCTGCAAACTACTATAAAAGGGGGCCAAAGTCGGAGGTTCAGTCATCATCCGAAAGCGTAGAAGCCTTCTCGCAGTCCATCTTTTCTCCCTGTTTTCCTTTGCCGTCTGTTGGAGTGAGAGTCTCAGCTGTTGGAATCGATAATCTGATAGGAAGGAGAGGAGATTCTTCTTCTCTCTCGATTGGATTCATCCAAGCAAGGCTGACCTTTCATCCCCTTCATTCGAGGCGACTGCAACGAAGCTTCCAAGCTGCATTTCCTGCTTTCTGTCTTCCTTTTCTAATTTCCAGCTTTGATCAGTTGTTGTTTCTAGTTTAGTGATTAATCTACTGCATTTCGTTGTTGTCTGTCTTTGAATTATTTCCTTTAAGTTTCCTTTTGTCCGTTCAACATTCAAAGTAATCAAATTGCAAGATTTCATTTCACAGTTTCCATCTTCTGCTGCTACGGTTTTGCATTACTGTTTTGAGTACATTTCCCTTCGAAGCATGTCTGTTTTATCTTATATTTCTGTTCTCTATATATCCATGAGTAGCTAAGTCACTTAGGGGCATGCTAATGACAGAACTATAGGCTAAAAAACGTGAACCAAGTATGTAGGATAGCTCTCGAACATTGATTGTATGTAAGCTTCATCCCACGGGTAATTTCGATTGGCCATCCATTTTGTCCAAAGAACTCCTAACCTCTGGAAGGAGTAAGAGTTCAGAGTCGTATAATCATGCTAGCCTTTCATGGTAACCAGGAAACGGCCTAGGAATAGGCGTTTCCCTAGTACAAACTAAACACTTCTGCTTTAACAAGATGCTTAAGACCTTACTTTGAGTTGAGTAAACTAAAGAATCTAATGCATGGAATCGGACGATACATGAGATAGAGTGAGTTTGATGCATAGAGAGTTGATCTAATGCTTGGGAATCGTATTAAAATGCCTATAGGATAGTCGTTAGTAGCCCTTAATTCTCCATTTCGCACACGTTTGCTGTCTTTACAATTGCGATAACATTGCGGTGGCCGCAATTCTGCTAAGTTACCATTCTGTTTAGCTGTTTTCTTCTTCGTTTATTAATTTCATCTCTTGTCCGTTGAGTCTAATTTCAACTTCCATTTGTTTATGTTGCATTCCTCTACACATTCAGTGAAAATTAGATAATTAAAAACCAATTTTACCCCATCAAATCCACCCTTTCTTTCTTAACAAAACACTTCGCGAATAGCTAAAAATAAGTCTCTGTGGGAAAACGAATGAAATATACTTACTACTTGCTATAAGATCATGTATGCTTGCATGTTCTGAGTGCTCTCTCTCTCTTATTTCTCATTTTTATTAACACATTGAGCACGCATCAAGTTTTTGGCGCCGCTGCCGGGGACTTATTTTAAGTGAAAACGAAGATTGTTAAGTTTGAAAAACCAAGTTTGTTATATATTGAAACTAATCTACTTTCCATTTCTTTTGCAGGTACTATTGGGTTAGTTTATGAGTGAGCGTTCAAGTAGTGATCTAGAGTTCAATCCTGAGCCTGAGAGACTACTTAGAGCTAGAAACAAAGCAAAGAAACGACTCTTTAAACAACCTCCTATACCTCAAATCATACCTGAAATCGAAGAAATGGACGATATAGTTCCAAATCCGGTACCTGTCATTCGCAACCTGATAACTCCATTTTGGAGCTATTAAATACGTCCTAATTATAGCTAAAGGCCGCTTCCAATTGATTAAATGTATCTCTTTTGTAGGAGAAAAGCGGCAAAGAGCTCGTGCGTCCATTGGGCATGTTCGAGCGCTTAAAGCAGAGTTTTAGCGCCCCGGGAATGCATCGGGAAGAGGGGAATTTGTTCCGTGAAGAAACGGGCCAAAACAGCCTTGGAGAGGCATTGCATCAGCCCCAAACCCGAGAGCCAGCGTCGAGCTATAGCGTCGAGACGCTGGCTCGACGCTGGAAAAACCCGAGAGCAAGCGTCGAGTGATAGCGTCGAGACGCTAGCTCGACGCTGCCCTGGCGTCGAGACCCTGCTTGGCGTCGAGACGCTTCGGAGGAGGCGCGCGCTGGAAAATCATCGGGGCAGCGTCGCGACGCTGGCCTAGCGTCGCGACGCCAGCGCGCGCGCGCGCGGATCACTTAGGGCACAGCGTCGAGACGCTGGCCTAGCGTCTCGACGCTACGACGAAGGCAGTAGCTAAAAGACGATTTTTCTGCACTTTTTTGGCATTCTTCTCCAAGCTTCATCTTCTTCATCTCTCAACCGATTTGGACGATTTTTGTCTCCTTCTTCTCCGTTTTCTCTCTATATTTCGTGGAGCTCCGCCATTGTTGGCATGTTTGAGAGCTCCACTCTCCCTTTGTAATAGGTAGATGAACTCTTCCATGGTCGTTGGTGGAGCGGGATTGACGATCCGCGCCATGAGCGGCTAAGGTAAGGGTGACGGTTTGGGATTTTGTTTAGGGGAATTTTGTTAGACCTTTATGGCTTTGATAATCTGAGTTTTGATTGCATATTGGTTCTGTTTACGTTGCATTTGTTTACCTTGCTTAATCCAACGCGCATGTTAAATTATGTTGATTGACACTCGGATAGTTTCGCATGTTGTGTATGTTAAAGAGTAGCGATGCCGTGCCTCTCACTGCTCGACTAAGTAACACAGGTAAATAGAACTAAATCGAAGTATCGGGTCGGGTAGGATAATTGTTGGTTGCATACGGCGTTTGCGGGCAACCTACTAGCAATTAGAATTCACGCCCGAATGTTCGTCGCGGTTAGCTAGTAACTGTCTAAATTCATCTTAGGACTGATCATCTTAATGTGAGAGTAGATAACGTGTAATTAGGACTGTGTGGCCTAATTAAAATCCATGAAGTCGGCTACTTTGGGGCTTCTCTAGTAGTCGTCCGCGTGCTTAGTAAACTGAATTCCATGTTATTAGAATTAAATGATAAGTTGTATTTGTCTAACAATTGACCCCGAGACTCCCCAAACCGTGCACACGTTTTCTACATATTATTTCTTTCTTCCGTTAGCTTTCTTATTGATTTCTTTGCATGATTAAAACCCCCCGTTACCAATTAATCGATCAAATCCCAATTTCACTAGTAAATTCAACTCCCTATTCCTTGGATCGACCCTGTTACCACTGGCTGCAAAGCCTTGGCAATAGGCATTATAAATCGTATTTTGGCAAGCCTCGACAGCTTGAGTTTATAGCGATAGTTCAAAAATATCGTTACCAAAATTGGCGCCGTTGCCGGGGAATAGGCAATTGATTGGATTTATGATTGGAGTTTGAATTTGATTTATTGATGGTTGACTGAAAATTTTTTCTGTTTGTATGTTGTATGTTTAGATTTTTGTTTGTGTATGACCCGTTCCTCTGAGGGTAGTTTGCAGTATATTCCTGAGATTGACAGAGAGGAGCGGCGGTTGCGTATAGAAGCCCGGGAGGGGCAAGGAACGTTTGAAAGAGAAGAAGGCAATCCCTTCTTATTTGACGAGATGGCGCAAGGCGATGCGCCACGGACGCTGAAGCAACTGGCAGCGCCAGACCTGAACCTGCAGCCTTTGTGCATTAACTACCCCGTGGTAGCAGGTAACTTCGAGCTGAAATCTGGTTTAATTCACCAGTTACCTTCTTTCCATGGAAACGCAGGTGAGGACGCGAACAAGCATTTGATGGAATTCCATTGCGTCTGCGCGGGGATGAAGCCCGCAGGAGTCACGGAAGAGCAGCTGAACATGAGGGCATTCCCCTTCACGCTCAAGGACAAGGCCAAGGATTGGCTGTATTATTTGCCTTCCGGATCCATCACCACGTGGCAGGACATGAAGCGGGTATTTTTGGAGAAATACTTTCCCGCATCCCTAGCCACCACCCTGCGGAAGAGAATTTACGGGATCACCCAGGATGTAGGTGAGTCCCTGCATGAGTATTGGGAACGCTTTGGGCGCCTGTGCGCGAGTTTCCCACACCACCAGATCGCCGATCAGCTGCTCATACAGTATTTTTATGAGGGGATGACGCCCCACGACAGGCAGATGATCGATGCAGCGAGTGGAGGGGCACTGATTGACAAGACCCCAGTTGAGGCCAAGCAGCTCATTGCAAATATGGCTACAAACTCGCAGCAGTTTGGGATCAGGGGGCAAGGACAAGTGCACAGCGTGGCTCAGAGCCATGAGATGTCTGAAATGAGGGCCCAGGTGGCCGAGATAGGTAGTATGTTGAAGAAAATTGTTGGAGGACAACGCGAAGAGGCGGAGGTCAATGCAATCGGGGGGTATGCTTCCAACCCAAGGAAGTATGATCCATATGCTAACACTTACAACCCCGGTTGGCGTGACCATCCTAATTTCAGCTATGGGAATAGGGAAGGACAAACT
This sequence comes from Herpetospermum pedunculosum, assembly GCA_028017165.1. Taxonomy (NCBI): domain Eukaryota; kingdom Viridiplantae; phylum Streptophyta; class Magnoliopsida; order Cucurbitales; family Cucurbitaceae; genus Herpetospermum; species Herpetospermum pedunculosum. Next base: position 129,564 of record CM051527.1, read on the forward strand.
CGCTTCCAAGGCCAGTCCCAGGATAGGCCTAACTCTTCCACCCAGGCTCAAGCTTCGAGCTCCTCCAGCTCACTTGAAGAGATGGTCAGGACCATCGTGACTAGCACCAGCCAGTTCCAGAAAGAGGCTCGCGAGGAGCTTAATTCTCATAAGGCAGAGCTGCAGAATTTGAACAAGCAGCTGACACAAATGGCGGTGTCTATTAGTAAGATCGAGAGCAAGAGCTCGGGGAAGCTTCCTTCCCAAACTACAGTGAACTCATGTGAAAATGTGAGTGCCATTCAGCTGCGCAGTGGGAAGTCACTTTCCACCAGAGCTGCGAAGGAAGCCACGGACAGCCTGAACAAGTCCGCCCCGATTGCTCTTGGGACTCAGAATGAGAAAAGAAATGAGAAGGTCAGTGTACCTGTGGATGTTGCCAAAGCACCATTCCCGAGTAGGCTTGCGAAGCCTACTTTGGAATCCGACGACGAGGAGGTCCTTCGAACCTTCCAGAAGGTGATGGTGAATATCCCGCTCCTAGAGGCAGTCAGTCAAGTGCCCAAATATGCAAAATTCTTAAGGAGCTGGTGCACTACGAAGAGGAAGTCCAGAGGGACTGAGAAAAAGAAAGAAAACGTCTCTGCCATACTCCCAGGTACGTTGCCTGCAAAGTGCAACGATCCAGGTACCTTTACTATCCCTTGCACTATAGGTAGTAAGGTTGTCCATAATGCCATGTTAGACCTAGGAGCCTCTGTTAATGTTATGTCTTATGCATTATATCGTGAACTGAATTTAAATGAAATGCATGAATGTAATGTTTCTGTTCAGTTGGCTAATGGGTCGAGCATCTGTCCTAGGGGGAAGGTAGAGGATGTTTTAGTTAGAGTTGGGAATATGACGTTTCCCGCCGATTTCCTTGTTTTAGATATGAAAGAAAATTCATTGCATGCTTCGTCCTCTATGCTGTTAGGACGCCCTTTTCTTAAGACCGCTAGGGTCAAAATCGATGTGTATAAGGGCGTCGTGTCGTTAGAGTTTGATGATACTTTGCATGAGTTTTCTTTATTTGATGGGAAATCTGTTGCGAATGTTTCTGTTGTTTGTGAGCATGATGAGAATGGGAGTCTACCCTCGCGCTTGAGGGATGGTTCCCATTTCTCGGTTAAAATTTCTGATTTGAATTTGTTGGATGATACTGATGGTTTTTGCACTAACATGTCTGATATTCACGTGCCCGAGGCACGAAGAGTGCAAAATGTTTTTCAGGTGGATGGCAGAGAAGGTGTGGCAAAGGACAAGTATGGATCGTCCCCCGCACCTACAGACTATGGATGAGTCTGTCGAGAGAATACAGTCGAGCAACCGACTTTAAAAATTCTGCGCTTCTCGGAGGCACCCGAGTGTTGAACTGTTTTTATGTTTTAGTTTAGTTTTATTGCTTTTTAGATTAACTTAGTTTTAATTAGCTTGCTGTTTTTTTTTTAGGAATCGAGGATGAGAAGACAATTTTGGGCTCTAAGGCGTTCGTGCGCCGCTTCCTCGCCCTCGCCAGCTTCACCAAGAGTCAGGGAAGTGTACTTCTTCTTCCCTTTTACTTTGATGTATCTGACTGGTTGGCATTGAGGACAATGCCAAATTTTGAAGTTGGGGGTGGAGTAGTCCGATGGATGTGCATGTGTAGTTTGTTGAGAAGTGTTATAAAGATATTGAAGTGCTTGGGACTCTGTTTACTGTTTTCTGACTGTGATAGCCTAGGAAATGCATGTTGGAATTCTGAGCATGTTCATAATCGAGTTTTTGCATGAGTTTTGTGTTTATTAGGTTCATGTCAAAAATTTTAAAAAAAAAATTCTGTTGCTCCCTTGCACTCATCGCGCACTTAGCAACTTCTCCCTAGATTCCGTAAGCTTGGTTTATCGCATGTTTAGCTAATTCTCGTTGTCACCCCGAAAGGCACCCTTAGGTAGCTTGTTGCATGAGAGTTAGTAGCTAATTAATTGAGAAAGCATGTGCTTAGCCTAATGTAAAAAAAAAATAGAAAAGCATGTTTTGTAGAAAAGTTCCTCTCGAGGCGCTCCTCCTTCTTATTTGCGCTTAAAAGAAGTGAGCGTTAGTCCTTAAAAACGTGAAGTTTCATGCATGAATTTGACGTGTTAGGCAACTCGAGTAGGAAAGAAAAAGAAATGAAAGGTTGGTTCAAAGAACCCAAATAAAAGAGTACAAAGTACTTTTGAAAAGAAAGAAAAAGAATGAGAAAATAATTAGGTCTCTTAATTTGTTTCTCTCTCTCGTGTAAGTCAAGTGTAGCTGTTCTTAAACGCTAGAAGTAGGGGGAAAACGGGATGTGCGTTGCATGTTGGTTTTCCGGGTTTGCGTGAGTTTAGGAGTGGTTGTCTAGCACACACACACGTTAGGGGGCAAGAGTTAATTTTTGATATGTCCTAGTTAATACATGAACAAAATGCTTCCATGATTATACTCGTGTTTAAATTTTTATATGCATGGAGGCTTGAGTCAGAATATATGTAAACGCGTCCTTAGAGTCAATGTCTTTGTAGTGCTTGCTCGAGGACTAGCAATGTTTAAGTTGGGGGTGTTTGATAACTCCATTTTGGAGCTATTAAATACGTCCTAATTATAGCTAAAGGCCGCTTCCAATTGATTAAATGTATCTCTTTTGTAGGAGAAAAGCGGCAAAGAGCTCGTGCGTCCATTGGGCATGTTCGAGCGCTTAAAGCAGAGTTTTAGCGCCCCGGGAATGCATCGGGAAGAGGGGAATTTGTTCCGTGAAGAAACGGGCCAAAACAGCCTTGGAGAGGCATTGCATCAGCCCCAAACCCGAGAGCCAGCGTCGAGCTATAGCGTCGAGACGCTGGCTCGACGCTGGAAAAACCCGAGAGCAAGCGTCGAGTGATAGCGTCGAGATGCTAGCTCGACGCTGCCCTGGCGTCGAGACCCTGCTTGGCGTCGAGACGCTTCGGAGGAGGCGCGCGCTGGAAAATCATCGGGGCAGCGTCGCGACGCTGGCCTAGCGTCGCGACGCCAGCGCGCGCGCGCGCGGATCACTTAGGGCACAGCGTCGAGACGCTGGCCTAGCGTCTCGACGCTACGACGAAGGCAGTAGCTAAAAGACGATTTTTCTGCACTTTTTTGGCATTCTTCTCCAAGCTTCATCTTCTTCATCTCTCAACCGATTTGGACGATTTTTGTCTCCTTCTTCTCCGTTTTCTCTCTATATTTCGTGGAGCTCCGCCATTGTTGGCATGTTTGAGAGCTCCACTCTCCCTTTGTAATAGGTAGATGAACTCTTTCATGGTCGTTGGTGGAGCGGGATTGACGATCCGCGCCATGAGCGGCTAAGGTAAGGGTGACGGTTTGGGATTTTGTTTAGGGGAATTTTGTTAGACCTTTATGGCTTTGATAATCTGAGTTTTGATTGCATATTGGTTCTGTTTACGTTGCATTTGTTTACCTTGCTTAATCCAACGCGCATGTTAAATTATGTTGATTGACACTCGGATAGTTTCGCATGTTGTGTATGTTAAAGAGTAGCGATGCCGTGCCTCTCACTGCTCGACTAAGTAACACAGGTAAATAGAACTAAATCGAAGTATCGGGTCGGGTAGGATAATTGTTGGTTGCATACGGCGTTTGCGGGCAACCTACTAGCAATTATAATTCACGCCCGAATGTTCGTCGCGGTTAGCTAGTAACTGTCTAAATTCATCTTAGGACTGATCATCTTAATGTGAGAGTAGATAACGTGTAATTAGGACTGTGTGGCCTAATTAAAATCCATGAAGTCGGCTACTTTGGGGCTTCTCTGGTAGTCGTCCGCGTGCTTAGTAAACTGAATTCCATGTTATTAGAATTAAATGATAAGTTGTATTTGTCTAACAATTGACCCCGAGACTCCCCAAACCGTGCACACGTTTTCTACATATTATTTCTTTCTTCCGTTAGCTTTCTTATTGATTTCTTTGCATGATTAAAACCCCCCGTTACCAATTAATCGATCAAATCCCAATTTCACTAGTAAATTCAACTCTCCTATTCCTTGGATCGACCCTGTTACCACTGGCTGCAAAGCCTTGGCAATAGGCATTATAAATCGTATTTTGGCAAGCCTCGACAGCTTGAGTTTATAGCGATAGTTCAAAAATATCGTTACCACAACCCCATCGAAATAGCGAATGACAAGAATAGTGCCATTCTTTCATACCTAGTACCTATGCCTGGGGAGCTGAACCCCAGCATAATCCGTCCTGAAATCACTGCCCACTCATTCGAGTTGAAACCAGTGATGTTCCAAATGTTGTCCACTGTGGGACAATTCTTTGGAATAGAAAATGAGGACCCCCACAACCATCTTAGGAACTTCTTAGGAGTCAGTGATACCTTCATCATCCCTGGAGTGTCCCAAGAAGCTTTAAGGCTATACTTGTTCCCTTATTCTTTGAGGGACAAAGCCAAAACATGGTTGAACTCATTACCCTCTGGATCTGTCCGCAATTGGACAGATTTAGCAGAAAAATTCCTAGTCAAATACTTCCCACCTGATAGGAATTCTACCTTTCGTGATGATATAGTTAAGTTTAAACAAGCTGATAATGAGTCTCTTCACGAAGCTTGGACTAGATTCAAAGATCTTCTTCTTAAATGTCCACATCATGGCATCCCATGGTGTATCCAAATAGAGGTCTTTTTCAAAGGATGCAACCCCAGCACTAGGCAAGTCTTAAATTCATCTGCTGGTGGTTCCATGTTGTCCAAGAGTTACAACGAGGCCTATGAGATCTTGGAGAAGATCTCAGCATCTCACTGTAGGTGGTCAGATGATCCAGTTGAGCCAACTAGGGCTCAAGACAAGGATGCTCTAAGTGCAATGAGCACCCAAATAAATGCCCTGACCAACCTAGTTAAGCAAATGGCTCAAGCCAATCTCCAAACAAGTGCCAACACCGCTACAGCCATGTCAATGGGCACCCAACCAAGTCAAGGTGAGGCACTTACGTGTGGATTCTGTGGGGAAGGGCACCTGTATGAATACTGCCCTGGGAATCCATCCTCAGTCTGCTACATTGGAAGTCAGCAGCAGCCTAGGAACAACCCCTACTCCAATACTTACAACCCTGGTTGGAGGAACCACCCAAACCTGTCATGGGGTGGCCAACAAAGTACTAACCAAAATCCTAACCAACCTAGACCGAGTGGAACACCTGGTTTCACTCCCCAACATAACCAATCAATGTATCAAAAACCTTACAACCAACCTGTAGGATCTTCTGTAGAAAACCTACTCAAGGAATACATAGCTAAGAATGATGCTACTCTTCAAAGCCAACAAGCTACTCTTAGGAGCCTAGAGAATCAAATAGGCCAATTAGCCAATGAACTTAAGAGTAGGCCCCAAGGTAGACTCCCTGCTGACACCGAGGTGCCAAGGAGAGATGGTAAGGAGCAAGTTCAAGCAATTGAACTTAGAAGTGGTAGACCCTTGGTGAGCAACACAAAGGACACACCAAAGAGAGTAGAGAACACTGAGTCTAGTGCTCCACTGGAGTCTCTGCCAACCCAAGGTCCACCACCAACTAGCACATCAGGAGCCAGGCTGGAGCCAATCATTGAGGAGATAGAAGAAATTCCAAGGCCTCCACCTATCCTAAGGCGCCCTGACGTGCCTGCATATGTGCCACCACCTCCATATCCTCGAAGGCTTAAGAAGAAGCAGGAACAGGAAGTTCATTTTAATAAGTTCTTAGAAATTCTTAAGCAAGTGCATGTCAACATTCCTTTTGTAGAAGTTTTACAGTCTATGCCTTCGTATGTAAAGTTTTTGAAGGATATTATTACTAACAAAAAAATAATTGGTGAGTTGAAACAGTAAACCTCACTGAGGAGTGCAGTGCTATCCTCCAAAACAAGCTGCCCAAGAAGGAGAAGGATCCTGGTTCCTTCACCTTACCTGTAGAACTTGGAGGCAAGCACGTGGGCAGAGCGCTTTGTGACCTGGGCGCCAGCATAAACCTCATGCCCCTATCCCTATTCCGCCAGTTGGGAATAGGAGAAGCACGTCCAACCACTGTCACCTTACAATTAGCAGACAGATCCATTGCATATCCAGAAGGTAAAATTGAGGATATTTTAGTAAAGGTTGACAAATTTATTTTCCTTGCAGATTTCATTATCCTGGATTATGAAGCAGACAAGGAGGTCCCCATCCTGCTAGGCAGACCATTTCTAGCCACAGGTAGGGCACTTATAGACGTCCAAAAAGGTGAGCTTACTATGAGGGTTCATGATGAAGAGGTAAAGTTTAGTGTATATAAAGCTTTAAGGTATCCCTCTGACCTTGAATCCTGTGCTAGTATGGACGTTGTTGATTCTTTAATGGAAGAACAATTGGAGCATGTATTATTAACCAAGCATGCTAATGAATATGTAGGATTAGATGTAGCTGACTTGAATGTATCTGACATAATGGACATATCTGTAAATAACCCACAACATGTATGTATGAATATAGACCTAACTGATAGACCTGTGAATCCTTTAAAGCCATCCATTGAGCATCCACCTATTTTAGAACTGAAACCACTACCTACTCACCTCAAGTATGCATATCTAGGAAGTAATGAAACTCTGCCTGTTATCATTTCTTCTAAATTAAGTGAAAAGCATGAGGTTGAACTGATTTTATTGCTTAAGCAACATAGGAAGGCTATAGCATGGACTATTGCTGATATTCGAGGCATTAGCCCTTCTTATTGCATGCACAAAATTATACTAGAGGAAGAGCACACACCTAGGGTAGATCACTAGCGTAGGCTAAACCCCTCTATGAAAGAAGTAGTAAAGAAGGAAATAATAAAATGGTTAGATGCAGGAGTGATCTTCCCAATAGCTAGTAGCCAGTGGGTGAGCCCCATCCAATGTGTACCTAAAAAGAGGGGAATAACTGTGGTAGTCAATGAGAACAACGAACTGATTCCAACAAGGACTGTCACAGGGTGGAGAGTGTGTATGGATTACAGGAAATTAAATAAAGAAACTAAAAAAGACCATTTCCCTCTACCGTTCATTGACCAGATGTTAGACAGAATAGCTGGTAGAGCCTACTATTGTTTCTTAGATGGCTATTCAGGCTATAATCAAATAACTATAGACCCTAAGGATCAAGAGAAGACCACCTTTACTTGCCCTTTTGGAACCTTTGCCTTTCGCAGAATTCCTTTTGGCTTATGCAATGCACCGGCAACTTTCCAAAGGTGCATGATGGCAATCTTCTCTGAGTTGGATGAGTCCATGATAGAAATATTCATGGATGACTTCTCAGTCTTTGGGGACTCATTTTCAAACTGTCTAGAAAACCTAGGACAAGTCCTGGCTAGGTGTGAGGAGACCAACCTAGTCCTAAATTGGGAAAAATGCCATTTTATGGTGGATGAAGGGATTGTTTTAGGTCATAGAGTGTCAAGGGCAGGTGTAGAGGTCGATAGGGCCAAAATAGAGATCATAGAGAAGTTGGTAGAGCCTCAGAATGTCAAGGCCATTAGGAGTTTCTTAGGGCATGCTGGCTTCTACAGAAGGTTCATCAAGGACTTTTCTAAGATAGCCAAGCCTCTATGTGAGCTTCTAGAGCTAAATAGGCCATTCATCTTCTCTAAGGACTGTTTAGTAGCTTGGCAGACCCTTAAGAAAGCACTAGTTACAGCACCTGTTATAGTAGGGCCAGATTGGGATCTCCCATTCGAGATGTTATGTGATGCTAGTGACTATGCTGTAGGGGTCATGTTAGGACAGAAAATTGACAAGCTAACACATCCTGTATATTACGCTAGTAAGACCTTGAATGAGGCTCAATGTAATTATACAACTACTGAGAAAGAGATGCTTGCTGTAGTGTTTGCTTGTGAGAAATTCAGAAACTATATTGTAGGCACTAGGACAATTGTATACACTGACCATTCTGCCTTGAAATATCTTATGAGGAAGGCTGATGCTAAGCCTAGGTTGATTAGGTGGGTGTTATTGCTGCAGGAGTTTGATTTGGACATTCGAGACAAGAAGGGATGTGAAAATGTGGTTGCAGATCACCTCTCTCGATTGCAGCACAATTGCGAAAAAATTGCGGAGCCCGCAATTTCTGATGCTTTTATTGATGAACATGTCTTTGTTTTGTCTCATCGTGATAACGATGAGGAACCTTGGTTTGCTGACATTGCTAACTTCCGTGCATCACAGGTATTACCAGTTTTCAAGGGAGGACAAGAGAAGAAGAGGTTCCTTCATGAAGCAAGGAAATTCATCTGGGATGACCCCACGCTTTACAGAACCTGTGCTGATGGCTTGTTGAGGAAGTGTGTTTCAGCTGCTGAAGCGAAGTCTGTGCTGCAGCACTGTCACGCATCTCCTTATGGTGGACACTTTGGTGGCCAAAGAACAGCTGCAAAGGTATTTCAGAGTGGCTACTATTGGCCAACAATCTTCAAGGATGCCCACAATTACGCCCACAGCTGTGATGAATGTCAAAGAACAGGTAACCTCAGTCGGAAGGATGAGATGCCCCTCACCTACATCTTAGAGTTGGAGCTCTTTGATGTATGGGGCATTGACTTCATGGGACCATTCCCTCCATCATCAGGTAACCTCTACATATTAGTGGCAGTGGATTATGTGTCCAAGTGGGTAGAGGCCAAAGCATGTCCTAATAATGATGCTAAAACAGTCACCAACTTCTTGCATAGGCACATTTTTACTAGGTTTGGGACACCTCGTGCCATCATTAGTGATGAGGGGTCACATTTTATTAACAAGGCTATGGAGAAAGTATTGGCTAAGTATAACATTAGACATAGAGTAGCCACTCCCTATCACCCACACTCAAATGGACAGGCTGAAATTTCAAATAGGGAAATAAAGAACATCCTAGAGAAAGTAGTCAAACCTAATAGGAAGGACTGGTCCTTCAAGCTTGAGGATGCACTTTGGGCTTATAGAACAGCATATAAGACACCTCTAGGAATGTCTCCTTATAGGCTGGTTTATGGCAAGACTTGTCACTTACCACTTGAGTTAGAGAACAAAGCATTTTGGGCCATGAAGGAATTGAATTTTTGTGTAAAAGATGCAGGAACACTAAGGTCTTTACAATTACATGAGCTTGATGAGCTTAGACACATGGCCTATGAAAATGCTAAGATGTATAAGGAAAAGACCAAGATTTGGCATGATAGTAGACTTAGAGTTAAGGACTTTAAGAAGGGTCAACTTGTATTGTTGTTTAACTCACAGTTGAAGCTATTTCCAGGGAAACTTAAGTCTAGATGGTCAGGTCCATTTGTGATTACTAATGTGTTTGTTCATGGTGCCATAGAGATAAAGAACTTGCAGCAAGGTCAACCATTTATGGTTAATGGTGCGAGGTTGAAGCACTACTATGAGGAAGGAGATGTGAAGACTCTCTCGGCCTTCCTCTTGACTGAAGCATGAAAAGAGAACGAGAGAGGACGAGTGGTTACTGTGCTCGTCAACATAAGGCTCATGCCTTAGTTATTTTTTTGCAAATTTCCGGTTATCGTTTGTGTGTTTTGTTGTGTGATTTTAAGTGCGAATTTGATGTTAATTTTATTTCTTTTTGCAGGGAATCAATAGAGGGAATCAAGGAGAGTAAATCCAGCTTTAAAAATCAAGAAACGATCGAGCCAAATAAAAGATACGGGCGAGCAAAGTTTGACATTTTAATGAAAAAAGATCCCTAAAATTGCGCTGGAATTGCAGGATCCGCAAAAAAATAGCCGTTGGGATTTAGCCGTTGCCTTTATATCCGTTGGGAGGCGCTCGTTCGATACGATTCTTTCATTCTCTGATTTCCAAGAAAGCTGCGATTCTCTTCATCTTTGATCCTTCTCTCCAAACCTCCAAGATTCGACAATGGTGTCCACACGTGCTGAAAGATCTGCAGCCAAGAAGAGGGCTGATGACGCTGCTGAAGCGGCTGCGAGGGAAGCACTTCTTACCCTTGCAGATGAGGGTGCTGTACGCACTGGCCGTCTTCCCAAGCTTCCGATCCGTAGAAGGAAGTGGAGGGTTGTCACAGAAATCCCTGCTGGACCTTCTGAACCGGCAGGAACACCCAAGAAGCGTCGGTGGAGTGTCGAGATGGCCGCCGAACCAAGCAAGGCAAAGACTCCCTCTGTGGAGAGTCAAGAATCGGATCGTGCGTCCCACGAGTCGATCAAGAAGAGTTCGTCGCCATCTGCCTCACCTGCGCACAACCCTTCACCACCTGAACCAGTACAGAGCCCAGAGCTTTCATCGTCACCGCCTGCGCAGAGCCCTGAAACGCCGTCTTCACCACTGAATTCCGTGCAGACGCCTACAGCAGAGCAGAGTGCCACACCTTCGCACACGCCTCCACGGCCTGACCCTGAATTCCCCTATGGGGAGTACCAGGAATCCACTCAGAGCAGTGGGGAAGGTGGTGAAGACGAGGTTTTCTCGCCTGCGAGGGAAGCTAGCCTAGAGAGTCCTGCACAGCAGGATGATTCCATGGAAGAAACGCTGGGGGCATGCCTGCAGCAGATAAACATCAAGGCACGGCTCAAGAAGAAGAAGAAGGCCAAGATTGTCAAGGCCAAACGATCCAAGAAGCTGAAGAGGAAGAAGGCTAAAAGGACACCTTCAGCAGGCAAAGAGAGCACTGAGCCTTCGCTCAAACGGCTCAAGGTTGAGGCTGCCGAGTCAGCCAAGCCATCAGATAAGGGGAAGGCCAAGCTCTACCCGGAAGATGAGCCTCAGTCAGTGAGGTATGTCTCCTCTGATGCTGAGTCCAGAGGCGTGGAGCTGAGGAAGAGGGAATTGCTACATGAGAAAGGCTTCCTCGACCGACCTGCTGACCTGCCGCAGTTCTTGCGCGCAGGAGTGATCAACCACGACTGGGAGGAATTTTGCAGACCGCCCAATCCAGCCTACACGAGCATGGTGTATGATTTCTACGCCAATGTGCTCAGCCCTGAGGATGGCCTGTCTGTGGTCAGAGGGGTAGAAGTGGATTTCTCAGCCAAGGCCATCAACGAAGCCTATGGTCTCAAGGGCCAAACACATACAGATTATGCACGGATTGTTGATGAGCCCACTGAGGCTGTCCTGGAAGAGGCCATTCGGACCATTGGCCAGCCTGAAGCTTCCTGGACCGTGTCACGCAATGGGAGGCACACTCTCATGAGTGCCAACCTCACGGCTAAGGCGGCTGTTTGGTTTTCGTTCGTGAGAAGGAGATTGTCCCCAGTGACGCATGAGACTACAATCAACCAGAGCCGATCGCTGCTGGTGTATGCGATAATGAGAGGTCTCACGATCAACGTGGGAGAAGTCATCACTGCCGCCATTGCTGAGTGCGCCAGGAAAGGTAAGGGACCACTATTTTTCCCTAACACCATAACCAAGCTATGTTTGCTTGCAGGAGTCCCCACCGAGCGCATGGAGCAGCAAATGGCTTACACAGGCCACTTGGAGCTGCCTGCTAGCCTGAGGCTGAGGAGAAAGGGGAATATGGAGTTTGAACTGGATAGGCTGGCTGCTGAACAGTCTCTATCCATGGCCTGCCTGATGGATATGCAGAGGAGAATGGCTCAATGGGCCACTTATGCGCAGGCAAGGGACAAGGAAGTTGCAGACCAGCTTGGGTGCATCTTCCCTGACTTCCCTACAAATCTCATGACTCCATGGGTGCCCCCACGACCACGGCAACCTGATGAAGATGAAGACGTTTGAGTGCTGGTTTGAAGTGCACTGAAGGGAGTATTGCTGTTCCCTTAGAGAAAAAAAACAATTTTCTGCTTTCTGATAGCTTATGTGAATTATGCTGCTTTTAGTCCAATTTTGATCTGTTTTAGATACTTCATTTTATGTTTTTACTTTTGCTTAGTATAGTCTGATGATAGGAGACTAAGTAGGTTAGTTTGTTTTATTTTTAGGAGAGCTTGAATGACTGGAAAGAGCATGCTTAGGGGCCTTAATCAATGTTATATCTGCCCTGATCTAATTGCGAAATAATTGCGGTACCCGCAATTTTCATGACTGAAAGCATGTTTTGGACTGTCTGTTTAGCTAGGCTGTGATCTGTTTAAATTCTTTCTTTTGCTGCTATCATGACTACTGTATATAGCTTATCTAGATGCATGCTGGATGAGTGTCATAGGACACCCTTTGATAGTTTAATTTAACCTCTACATAGCTCAGTATGCGTAGCTGTCAGTCCTTATCTGCCTGTTTTTTTAGTTTTCTGCTGCTGTGATATTTGCTATTCGAATGTTTTGTCTATGCCTAGGGCTTTAGTTTCTCTTTGTTTTACCTTAGACTAGATGCTTCTAGGACAAGTTTGGGGGTGTGCCACCTCCGACACTCATTGGGGACAATGAGTAGTTGAAGTTTGGGGGAGGCCACCCTAGGCCTAGGAACATTCCTCTCTCCCTTAGAAACATAAGCATTCTTCTTCTCCTTTACAAAAAAAGAAAAAATGATGAACTGAAAAAAAATGAAAAAAGAATAAAGGGGGGGAGTTTCTCTTAGGTTGCTGAGTAATCAGTGCCAAGTGTGTAACCCACAAGTGGCGTTGCATCAAAAGGCAACCAAAGGAGAGGCTCCACCTAAGTAAGAAAAAGGGAAAGGAATAGGGAAGAAGAATGTATACCTAGGAGTTACAACTTTGTGGCTTAGATGTCCTATTTAAAAAAGAACTCTGATCCTCAATTAGCTAAGTGCAAAGTTGTAACTTGTAGGGTTGTTTAGGGAGATGAGTGTTTATCCAATGTAGTGATGCCAGGGTTTAGGTTGTTCTCTAAAAGTACTACTGTCACCGTTAATACTAAGACTGGCATGACTCTAAGGAATCCTAGACACATTAAAAATAAAGCTAGAAGCATGTACTGAGTCTGAGGTAAAGCTAGGCAGAAGTTGAAACCTTAGGGATAGTGGCATGATATGACAAAAGTAAATAGATCAGTGGTAGGAAGTTAAATGAAAGCAGAAGGAGTGTTAGGCAGGCAAAGTCAGAAGAAGCTAGATAAGAGGGTGGTTTTAAACTAAGGAGTGTGTCACAGGACAGCATTGCTATAGACAAGAACATAGGGGAGTCAGTAAAGTGGTTAAAGAAGAAGAAACAGCAGCCTAGGTAAGTCCTTAGTATGCTTGAGGACAAGCAAAGCCTTAAGTTTGGGGGTGTGTTAAGTCTCTGAAAGTGACTTATTTAGGACCCATTTAGCTTAAGAAGATGAACACTTTTAGGTGTTTTTGATAGCATTTAGCCTAAACCTATGCTTAAATATGAGAATGAGAAGAAGGTAGCTAAATTAGGACTTATGCACAATAGGAAAGAAAAAGGTTGAAAACCGAAGGAAAAGAATGAAAAAAACTGCATTGCGACAGCATTGCGAAAACATTGCTGAAGCCGCAATTATTCAAGTGAAAACCGTAAGTTGACTGATCATTTTCTGTTAATTTCCGTAATTTCAGGGATTCATTCTTTCTCCTCCATCCATTCTGATATATGACGTTGAAGATTGATGGTTCTCCTTGGCCCAAACGCACCTGCAAACTACTATAAAAGGGGGCCAAAGTCGGAGGTTCAGTCATCATCCGAAAGCGTAGAAGCCTTCTCGCAGTCCATCTTTTCTCCCTGTTTTCCTTTGCCGTCTATTGGAGTGAGAGTCTCAGCTGTTGGAATCGATAATCTGATAGGAAGGAGAGGAGATTCTTCTTCTCTCTCGATTGGATTCATCCAAGCAAGGCTGACCTTTCATCCCCTTCATTCGAGGCGACTGCAACGAAGCTTCCAAGCTGCATTTCCTGCTTTCTGTCTTCCTTTTCTAATTTCCAGCTTTGATCAGTTGTTGTTTCTAGTTTAGTGATTAATCTACTGCATTTCGTTGTTGTCTGTCTTTGAATTATTTCCTTTAAGTTTCCTTTTGTCCGTTCAACATTCAAAGTAATCAAATTGCAAGATTTCATTTCACAGTTTCCATCTTCTGCTGCTACGGTTTTGCATTACTGTTTTGAGTACATTTCCCTTCGAAGCATGTCTGTTTTATCTTATATTTCTGTTCTCTATATATCCATGAGTAGCTAAGTCACTTAGGGGCATGCTAATGACAGAACTATAGGCTAAAAAACGTGAACCAAGTATGTAGGATAGCTCTCGAACATTGATTGTATGTAAGCTTCATCCCACGGGCAATTTCGATTGGCCATCCATTTTGTCCAAAGAACTCCTAACCTCTGGAAGGAGTAAGAGTTCAGAGTCGTATAATCATGCTAGCCTTTCATGGTAACCAGGAAACGGCCTAGGAATAGGCGTTTCCCTAGTACAAACTAAACACTTCTGCTTTAACAAGATGCTTAAGACCTTACTTTGAGTTGAGTAAACTAAAGAATCTAATGCATGGAATCGGACGATACATGAGATAGAGTGAGTTTGATGCATAGAGAGTTGATCTAATGCTTGGGAATCGTATTAAAATGCCTATAGGATAGTCGTTAGTAGCCCTTAATTCTCCATTTCGCACACGTTTGCTGTCTTTACAATTGCGATAACATTGCGGTGGCCGCAATTCTGCTAAGTTACCATTCTGTTTAGCTGTTTTCTTCTTCGTTTATTAATTTCATCTCTTGTCCGTTGAGTCTAATTTCAACTTCCATTTGTTTATGTTGCATTCCTCTACACATTCAGCGAAAATTAGATAATTAAAAACCAATTTTACCCCATCAAATCCACCCTTTCTTTCTTAACAAAACACTTCGCGAATAGCTAAAAATAAGTCTCTGTGGGAAAACGAATGAAATATACTTACTACTTGCTATAAGATCATGTATGCTTGCATGTTCTGAGTGCTCTCTCTCTCTTATTTCTCATTTTTATTAACACATTGAGCACGCAACAGAAGGCACCTGTGATTGTGAAGGGCAAACGGTCGAAAGCCTCTAAGAGGACCAAAAGGAAGAGGGTTGAAGCTGAACCCTCTATCAAGAAAATGAAAACTGAGGCTGTTGAGTCAGCCAAAGAGAAGGAAAAGGGGAAGCGAAAGATGTATCCAGAAGACGAGCCTCGAGCTGCAAGGTATGTCTCCAAGGAAGCAGAGGCCAAGGGTCTCGAATTGATGAAAAAAGAACTCCTCCACGAGAGAGGATTTCTTGATGCTCTTGTGGACCTGTCGCAATTCTTGCGCGCAGGGATTATGAATCATGGCTGGGAAGAGCTATGTAGGCCTCCAATTCCAGCCTACTCGGACATGGTGTACGACTTCTACGCCAACCTCACGCACCCTGAGGGGAGTAAAGGTTGATTTCTCAGCCAACGCAATCAACGAAGCGTATGCTCTCAAGGGGCATAAGCACTCTGAATACGCAAGGATAATGGAATCACCCTCAGAGGCAGTCCTGGAGGAAGCTTTGAATACAATAGGGAAACCTGAGGCAGCGTGGGCAGTCTCAAGGAATGGGAGACACACACTGATGAATGCGGCTCCCAGGGACAAAGCAGCCATCTGGTTCTCCATCGTACGAAGACGAATCTCCCCAGTCACACATGAGACAACCATCAACCAGGGGAGATCGCTGCTGCTCTATGTGATCATGAAGGGACTCACCATTGATGTGGGTGAAGTCATTGCAGCCTCTGTCATCGAATGCTCCAAGAAAGGTAAGGGCCAACTCTTTTTCCCCAATACCATTACTAAGCTTTGTTTGCGTGCAGGAGTACCTGTTACGAAGGAAGAAAGGCAATTGGCCTATTCTGGCCATCTGGAGCTGCCCACTATCTTGAGGATGAGACGAAGGGGCAACATGGAGTTCGAGATGGATGGACTGGCTGCTGCACAGTCATTGTCCATGGCCTGCCTGATGGACTTGCAACACAAGTTAGCCCAATGGGCTGGATATTCGCAAGCAAGGGACCAAGAGCTGGCTGAACCCCTGGGCGCCTCCAAGAGAGAGGAGCGAAGAAGATAAGGATGATTGAATGCCAGACTTTCGGCATTCGAGGGAGTATTGTTGATCCCTCTAAAAAATATATATATATATATATATATATATATATCTGCTTTTCTGTGACCTGTTACCCCCCTATAATCAAGTGTTTGATCTGTTTTGAATTGTTAATTTGTTTGTGTAGAGTAGCTTAGTTTAGTTTAATGTCATATGAGTAGGTAGCTTAGGTAGTTTTGCTGTTTTATGTAGTATTTATTGATGAATATCGCATGCTAGGAGCCTTGATCACAGTTAAATTTGCTCTGTTGGAATAATTACGAATTCCTTGCGGTTACCGCAATATTTTTTTAGTTTTAAGCATGCTGTTGGATGACTTTCTGATGGGCTGTCTGCTTTTAAATCTCTTTATTTGGCTGCATTGATGAGGTCCATAGGTAGTTTGTTTATAGAGCATGCTAGATGAGTGTCACGTACACCCTTATTAGTTTG
This sequence comes from Herpetospermum pedunculosum, assembly GCA_028017165.1. Classification (NCBI taxonomy): domain Eukaryota; kingdom Viridiplantae; phylum Streptophyta; class Magnoliopsida; order Cucurbitales; family Cucurbitaceae; genus Herpetospermum; species Herpetospermum pedunculosum. The sequence continues at coordinate 146,022 of CM051527.1, forward strand.
AATTAGCTTCTTATATTGCTGAGCATGTAGCTCTGTGAGACCTTACCTTGTTGTTTTTAGGAAATTCTGCTTATGAGTTATCTGAACTAGGAGGGTCATTTTATCCCTAGGAGTTTTAAATTATGTCTGGTTTTTCCTTAGACTAGATGCTTCTAGTACAAGTTTGGGGGTGTGTCACCTCAGACTCTCATTGGGGACAATGAGAAGGTAAGTTTGGGGGAGGCAGCCTCTAGGCCTAGGAACACTCCTCTCTCCCTCTTGATGAAAAAGAAAAAGATGAAAAAAAAATGAAAAAGAAAAGTAAAGGGTAGTGTCTCTCTCTAAAAGATGCTGAGTAATCAGGGCCATTTGTGTAACCCACAAGTGGCACTGCATCAAAAGGCAAACCAAAAGGAAAGACTCTACCAAAAGAGAAAAAAAGAGAAAAGAAAAAAACAAGGAAGAAGAATGTGTGCGAACAAGCTATGGCCTATGTGCTTAGGTGTCCTGTGTAATTGAACTCTGATCCTTAGTTTTGCTAAGCACAGGGCTGTAGCTTGAAGGTTTGTCAAGGGAGATGAGTGTCAATCCAATACAGTGATGCGAGGGCTTAGTTGTTCTATGGACTGTACTCTGATTCTCGTGTGTGCTAAGCCTGGCATGACTCTAAGGATTCCTAGGTAGCTCAATAATAAATACATTAGAAGCATGTACTGAGTCTGAGTTAAAATTAGGATGAGTTTGAAAACTTAGGGATAGCTGCACAATGAACCCAATGACATAGGCAGATAAACCATATGTTAGGAAGTTTTGTAAAGGCAAAAGGTTTTAAAGGCGAGAGAAACCAGAATGAGCAGAATGTGAAGTTAGTTTGAACCTAGAAGAGTGTCACAGGACAGCAGTGCCTTGGATAGTAAGCCTAGGGAAGTCAGCAAGTCAGTTAGATAGAGTTTAAAAGTCAAGAATTAGCTACCAAAGTAAGCCTTTATATTGCTCGAGGACGAGCAATAACTCAAGTTTGGGGGTGTGTTACCTCTCCAAAAGTACATTATTTAGGGTCATATTTACCTTAAAATCATGTAATCTCTTGAGTGTTTTTGTTAGAATTTAGCTTAATACGTGCTTAAATGTGAGAATTCGAGGAAAGAAGCTAAAATAGGACTTATTTGGAAAAGGAACGAAAAAGAATGAAAAATGATGATAAAAGAGTTAAATTGTACATTTCAGGAGAATTGCTGAAACATTGCTGGGAGTGCAATAAACATTGCGGCCACCGTAAGGAAACCGCAATGCCAAGCTGCTGCTGCTGAACTTTTCCCAGCCGTCAGTCGTCATTGTTGCAATCTTTCAGCCGCCTAGGCCTTCCCCTGCTGCCACGTGGAGGACTGTTGTTCAGAATGGATGGTTCTCCGTGGCTGAAGGTACCTGCAAAAGCTATAAAAAGAGGTGAAGGGTGAAGGAGAAACACAGCTCAGAAGCGTGGAGTTCTCCGTCACAACGCGATCTGCATACACATTTTCCTTACCCCGTTTGTTGGTACGAAGAAATCAGCCCTTGGCGTCGATAATTCGAGAGGAAGAAGAGAAGATCCTTCTTCTCTTCTGATTGAATTCATCCCCAAGAACAGCTAATCTTCCCCTTCATCCGAGGCGCTTGCGACGAGGAGATCCGTGCACCTTTTTACAAAGCTTTCTCTACTGCTTTCTGTCTTTCGTTTCCATTTGCTACACTTATTCGATTCGTCTCCAATTTACTCAGTTCTTTACTGTTTTTCATACCTTCGCACATTGTGTTCTGAACCTTAATCTAGAAAGTAATCATTTAAGTCTTTTCGAGTTCTTCATCTTGTTATCTTTTACTTTATTGCCTTCATTTAGTACTTTAAATCATGCTTAATCATTCCATCTACTCTAATTCTCCATCAACCATGAGTAACTAATCACACAAAGGTCTGCTAAAGATGAATCTATAGGTTAGAAATACGAGAGTTCAACATGTAGGATAACTTCAAATGCATTGAATGTATGTGTACTTCATCCCATGGGCAATTTCGATCGGCCATCCATTTTGTCTAAAAAATTCCTAACCTCCGGAAGGAGTAAGAGTTCAGAGTCATCCATTCATGCTAGCCTTTTATGGTAGCCAGAAAACGACCTAGGAATAGGCGTTCTCCTAGTACGGTTCATTAGCTTGTATATATAAATAGGTGTTTATGTCTTACATGGATATGAGTGAACTAAAAGATCTAATGCATGTAATCGAGAGATGCATGAGACTGAGCTAAATCGATGCATGATAAGTTAATCTACTGTTGAATGATCGTAGTTAAGTGCCTATAGAGGAGTCTTAAGTCGACCTTGTTACCTTATCTCACCTTTAAATCGTTGCTAATTTAATTGCTAGATAATTGCGAGAACCGCAATTCTATAGTTCTGTTTTTGCCTTAGCATTTTTTCCAGTCTTTTACTTTCGCGATTTTATTGCTAAAACATTGTTAGATCCGCAATTCTTTCTTTTCCACATCAAAGCTTAATCTCTTTACTTGCTTTCGTTTATGCTTGCATCCTTCTTGCATTCTTTGTTATTTCGGTACATCAACCTCATATCCACCCAATTTAAGTGACCCTCTCTAATTTAACACCTCACTTCGTTAGTAACTAAACTCAATCTCTGTGGGAAAACGAATTAAAAAATACTTATCACTTGCTGCAGACCATGTATGCTTGCATGTTCTAAGTGCTTTTCGTATTACATTTTATTTACACACTGAGCACGCAACAATAACACTATTGGATGCGACCCATTTTGTATTGTACAAAACGATGTGATCTGAGTCGTTTCACATCGAGATGTGCGAGCGGGGGCGTCCTACGCGATGAGTTTGTGTAAGATTGAACCACAAAAAGTCGCTCTCTCTTTATAACGCCGTTTACTGAAGAGACCGACTATTTCATCTGATGGCTTAGGTAACTTGTTAACTCTCCAAATGAGAGTTATTTAGGTCTTTACTTGCTTTATATTCATGAAGTCTTTTGAGCATTTTAGCTATTATTGAGCATAATATATGATTGTTAGTGACATTGGTGAAAAGGCGTTAAGTTAACACTTATGTGGAAAATCTGTGCATAAGTGTGTGATTGGTGAAAAATGTCTAATTAATGCCTTTCAGGAGTGTTGCTGAAGTTTTGCGAGGAGCGCAATAGGATAAGAAGTGGGGCAGCTGAAAACAGAACTTTGTGATCGCAACGCAATCGCAATAATTTCTTCTGCTGCGTTTTTTTAGCCGTCGGCTCTTCCTGTATCTGCCACGTCTGAGGTTGTTCCTCTAATTTGGATGGAGATCTGCGATTAGGGTACGAACTATGGAACCTCTGAGGACTATATATATAGAACAAGTTCAAGGAAAGAAAGACAACTTACCTTGAAGGAAATCGAAAAAGGCCAATACCGCAGAAAAAGAGATAGTTCTCTCGATTGTTGGATCGAAGAAAAAAAGGCTTCCTTGGCGTCAGAAATTCAAGAGGAAGAAGAGAAGATCCCTCTTCTCTTCTGATTGAGTTTCCTTTCCAAGACGAGTCATTCTTTTCCTTCAACCGAGGCGAAACGTGGACAAGAGGACCTTCACCTACTCTATTGTTTTATTGTAGTTACTGTTTTCGGATTGATTTGTGTTTTGCTATTCGAACTATTGCTGTATTTGCTTATCATGAGTAATCAATTAGTTTTGTTGAGTTCTTCTAAATCATGAGTGGCTAGTATTATAAAGGTTTGCTAGGACGAATCCATAGGAAATAAAGATGTGATTTCAGCATGTAAATAAGCACGAATGCATTGATTGAGTGTGAACTTCATCCCATGAACATTTTCGATCGGCCATCCATTATGTTTTAACGATTTTCTAACCTCCGGAAGGAGTAAGAATTCAGAGTCACTCATTCATGTTAGCCTTTCACGGTAAATATAGAGTGGTCTAGGAATAGGCACTTTCCTAGCACGTTTGATAGCATGCAATTATAAATAGGTTTTTATCCTTACTTGGATATGAGTAATTTAAGAATCTAAAGCATACAATCGGAAGATGTATGAGATCTAGCTAAAACGATGCATGTAATGTTAATTTGCTGCTGAATGATCATGATTTATGTCTATGGAGGACTCTTAGCCAACTTTGATGTCTTTGCCTTAGATTTTACTTGTTTGTTAATTTGTTGTTAGTTTATTGCGAAAGTTTTGCGAGACCTGCAATACTATTTTCTATTCTGCGCGTTAGTTAACCTATTTTCTTGGCCTATAGTCTCCTTAGTTTATTTTGCATTGCGTTAACTTTGCGTTTTCTTTGCGTCCTTTACAATTTCGTGTCTCGAATCAAAACCCATTTCATCCCTGGTTACCTTATCTAGTTTAACACGCATAAAATCGTCATTCACTCAACTTAGTCTCTGTGGGAAACGATATAAATTATACTTATCACTTGTTGCAGACCGTGTATACTTGCATGGTTATTTGCTTAAATTAATCAATATATAGCTCCATTGAGCAAAGCAGCAAGTTTTTGGCGCCGCTGCCGGGGACTCTGAATAGGTTTACATTTTGAGGTATCCTTCTGACCTTGCTTTATAATTTCTCTTTAATTTAAAATTATTAAAAGAGATGAACAATTATATTTGGACATTTAAAAGGTTATCAAATTTATGTTTATTTAGTCCTTGAACTTTAAAAAATTATAATCGGTCCTTAACTTATTTTATTTTAAAAAAAATTAATTGAATTATTAGATATAAAATAAAATTTTATGTCTAATGAGACTCTAAATTTTTCAATTTTGTTCTTATTAAATCCGTGAATTTTTAAAAAAATGTCAAATAGGCCAAAGACTTATTGGACACAAAATTGAAAATGAAGAGATTTATTGAACACAAAATTGAAAGTTTAAGATTCTATTAGGCACGTAATTAAGTTCAAGGATCAAATAGATACAAACCTGAAATTTAAAACTTGTAATTTAACCTAATCAACGCATTTAATATTACATTTATATTAACTTATACTCCAATTTACCTAAAATCCTATAAAATCGTAGATCTGTAACTGTTTACTAATCTAACCTTATACGGGGATATCGAACCACCAAAATTCCTATATACCCATTTGTAGCGAATAATATTTTTATCAATAGGTTTGGGAAAATAAGATCCCAGGTCGTCCCATTGACCAATTTGAAATATCAGTGAGCCGACTTAATTTGATCATTGAATAATTTATTTAAAATAGTTCAATAGTTGCTGAATTTTATATTCATAAATACAATAAAGTTGTTGGGATCATTATAATTATACTATTTAATTTTGGCATTTCTTATATTTTTTTTCTCTAAAATGAGTCTGACCAAAAAATGAATAAGACCAAACGTATGGCAGTTTGTTGTAGAAAAAGACAAGGCGGCTATTAGAAGAGTTGACAACTTCAAAAAAATTAATATTAGCCCATCTGCTCAAATTTATACGATGCAAAAAACTATGATTACATCAGCTCTTTTAAATATTTATTTTTCATTAAATTACCTTTTTGGTCTTTGAAATTCAAATTTGAGTTGTCACATTAACTCTTACCTTTCAAACTTTAAGGATCAAGTTTACAAGATTTAAGAAAAACTCAATTTTGATTTATAAAATCAGTTAAATATTAAATATAAAATAACAATAAAAATAATAATAATAATTTAAAACAAACTTAGCTCTCTTCTTGTCCTTCATTTTCTCCTCTCCCTCCTTCCTCCTCCAACGAAATAGTTGTCGCCATTGCGACCACCACTCCCGTCTGCTTCTTCTTCTCCCATTCCATTTAAATTTGAAACTACCACCAAAAAAAACTCATACATATCTCCTTTATCCTCTTCTCTCCTTTTACTCCGGCAATCTGAAAAACTCCCAATGACCGCCTGAACCTTTTGGCGGCTGACATCGTTATGAAATATTTGGGATGCAGTCGTTGCAACCATAATATCGAGGAGTGATAAAATTATGCATAGACCTAGAGGACTTAATTGTTCAATTTTGTTGATAGCTCACAAAATGAGCTATCTTTAGGACCTATTGTATGCTAGTTTAGACACTTACACGGTTCATTTCACGTTTATATTTTATTATTATATAGATATCAAGAATTTGGAGCAAACCGGAGCTTTTAGAATATTTATGATGAAAAATAAGCTAATAGAATACAAATATGAGGTCTCAAGTGAAGAGAATGGAAAAAAGAAGCCTAAAACCCGAGAGGATAGCATCTAGACGCTGAAAATAAAAAAAGAAAATGTAAAATTGTTGCTCAAGAAGCTTAAACTAGGGGTTGCACGCATTCATAACCATTTTTCCCCTACCCCTCAACTATCTTATCCAGAATGTGATCTTATTAGTTTAACCCCGTCTGTGATATATTTATTTGGCAGTTGAGCGTGATTTATCCAGAATGTGATCTTATTAGTTTAACCCCGTCTGTGATATATTTATTTGGCAGTTGAGCGTGATTTTTAGCCGGTCCACCAACCTTACATGTATATGCGCCACATGCGATCTGAGCCTGCCAGATTTTCCTATTCCATATTACATCCGGATTTTGCCATATTTTGACATATAAATACATCTTTTTTAGCCTACTTTGGGAGCCAATTTGGAGAGTAATTTCCAATTTCGAAAATACATAATTTTAAGATTTGTAGGAGATTTTTGGGAGAAAAAGAAGACAATTACATGCTCAGGATCGTGGAAATTGCAGCGGGAACGTGGAATCGACACTAGTTTTATTTATTCTTTCCTTTTTAATTTGTAGTTTTTTTATGGGTTTAATTTTGAGTTTATATTTTGTAATGTCGAACCTTATTAGCTAAACTCATTTATCTTAGAGATTGATGTAGCCATTAGACTGATGTTTTGATTAATTTAAATATCTTTGATTGATTGCTTTTATTTTCATTCATTTTATGTGCTTAATTACTATAATCTCTTAGCTACATATTATTTGTTTAATTGGTCTAATTTACACTGATAAGTTGTAATTTAGACTATATTTCTGACAAGAAATTGATTCGTACTTCTTCTTGTTAAATGAAGAGTCGTAATGTCTTGCATGCTATTAAAAGTTATACATATATGTTAGTTTTATAATTTTGCATGAGATTTAATTGTACTCGAAATATACAATTTTTACATATGACTTCTTGACTTATGATTTATTGCATGATTCTTAGTCGTTAATTAATTGATTTATTGGTCTAATTCGTGAAATCATCTCCCTAAGATATTTCTCTCCTTGTTGTTCTTCATCTTTTATTTTATATTTTTATTTTGTTTTATCTTATTCATCAATCGTTTTATTTCTCTAAATAAAATTGAGTGATTGTATTCGCCGTACTTAAGTGAACTAGAAAACCAATCTTGAAGACGATACTCGTATTTACATACACTATATTAAAACTTGACTCGTACACTTGTGGTATACATTGCAGACAAAATTGCGCAACACAAGTCCATACACTAACTAGTTAGCTACCACGTCATTTTCAATTCGCCAACAAATGGTCAATTTGATCCTAAGGACTATTTTGAACATTTTTTCAAATGTGAGGGACTGAAGTGTCCCTTTCGAAACCTCGGGCACCAAATAGATATCAACCTCAAACCTATCAAAAGTGAATTTTGCCCAATAATATTTAAATAATTAAGTAAGCTAATCTCTTTATATTGCTCAAAAACCCCCCACATATATGGAGGAAGACAAAAAGCATGTGAAACGAGAATTATAGATAATATATGATGACAACATTTAGAAATAATAAACAAGTGGTTATTATTATAAGATAAGATATAAACTAAAACTTCCAGCCGCCTCAGGGTATCTAAAAGGACAAGGTGGCTGATTGGGGAAAGCAATTAATGGAAGAGTCTTCCACAGATTTAATCAACGCAGCAACTTTTTTGGGTCTTCAAACAAAACACAAGCAAAGAAGGCTAGCTGGTTCCATTATTGTTTGGTGAAGAAGAATTATGGGAAGAGAAGTAGGAGGCTTGGTGCGTGCTGCAGCATATTCAACTTGCTTGCTGCTCCTTTCTTTGCTTTTTTCTGCACTTTTTGCCTCCTATGATCTTCAACCATTTCATTCATGTGCGTTGCTACGTTTTTGCCCTTCTTTTTTCTCTGTTATTGGTTAGATTACATGTTATAGTACTTATATCAATTTAATTCAGTTTTTTATTTGATTGGTAATTTAGTCGGGTATAAGATGCTTGAACCATGGCGTCCGAATCCTCCACCCAAGTTGAACTCAAAAAAAAAAAAAAAAAAAATTGCTCAAACCTTCGTTACTTTATTTTCTCTCCAATTAATATTAATAACCTTGTGCAAATTTCCAAGTCTTGAAATAAATGAGAGGGTTGGAGTATTGATATAAAATTAAATTTACTATTATTTGTTAACTTACAATTTTTAGTTAATTCAGGGAGATGGCAGACTATGGCTAATTGGAGTGATAGTTTTAGCAGCGATACAACAATTCAGGGCATAGAAGAGACAGAGCCTCTTGAAGTTCTCATGAGTAGACTAGTGAGAGGTATGAAAACCTCCTTGTTCTTTTTTTTTTTTTTTCTTTTAATTTTTTCATTTTTAAATTTCCAATGTTTTGTTTTTGTTTGTTTAATTTTTGAATGAAAAATTATGTTCATCGTTTCTATTAATTTTTTTAATAATTACTTGATATAAATTTTGATATGGACATATGTTTTCTTTATTTACTAGATGAAATAGACGTATGTATATGTGCATATGTTATTCAAATAATTGTTGATTTATCAATTTTTTAAAATTATATTATTTCTATTTTTTTTAAAAAATGTTATATTATAGAAAAATATATATTTTCAATTATTTTAAAAATAAAACGCAACCCATTAAATATTCTCTTTAAATAAATCATAGAGAAAATTCAAGTGGTTAGATAAATTCTTCTAAAATATTTGTATATATAAAAGTAAGAGCATCAATAATCCATTTTTAAAAAAGTGCATTTAAATATATATCAATGAAAAGAATATTGGCCACGGCTTATTGAGTTTAATAATAATATTCGAGATGTTTTTCTTTATATGATAGTGGTAGATAAATCATTTGATTATTATAGTTATACTATGACCGAATTTATATCTTTGGTGGAACGAGTATGGACCTGCAAGATAAAATATAGGTGATGTCTTACACTGGTGTGGTTCTAACCACACAACAGTGGCGGATCCAGAACCTGATGCCAGGGGGGCTTAAGATAATTTTGAACACAATAATATATACCTATAATATGATTTTTTTTTTTTTTTTTGAATCATAATAGATAAGATTCAAAACTTAATGTCGAAGACATAAATTCGTATTAAATAATTTCGAACACATTAAATATGTATATTAATTTATAGATTAAATTATAAATTTAGCCTTATGAACTGTTAAAATTACAAATTTAATTTGATTTTTTAATATTTTAAAATTCACAAATCTAGACACAAAATTAAAATTTATATTTCTATTAGATACAAAATTCAAATTTTTACATAATAAATTAATTATTTTTTTAAAATTTTAAATTTTCAGTTCACATAAAATTAAAAGTTTAAAAATTTATTAAATACTTTTAAATAAAAAATTTAAATTATAGTATTATTTATTTTTTTTATTTAAAAATAATATATATATATATATTATAAATTTAATTTTTTTTTATATATATTACAAAAAGTCTAAATACTTACCTTAAATTTGAAAAGATAGTTTTTAATATATAATATTTTTAAAATCAAATTTATTTTTGAGAAAAATTTGAAATACATACTTAAAAAAAGAAGAAGGAAAAACTGTAAATATATACTTAAAAAAAAAAAAAAGGAAAAACTGCACATACATGCCTAAAACGAAAAAAGAAATAATCAAATTTATTTTTGAGAAAAATTTGAAATACTGAAAAAGAAGAAGGAAAATGTAAATATATACTTTAAAAAAAAAAAAAAAAAACTGCAAATATATGCCTAAAACGAAAAAAAAAAAAAAACCTTGAAGAATGAATGCAATGGGGCTCGAACCTGGACTTCAGGAGGGGCTAAAGCAAGCCTTAACCACTAAGACAAAGGATGGTTTTATAAAAATATATGCTGTACTAAATATATATTAGTACTCTCTCAAAGTTGAGGGGGGGCTCGAGCCCCCTCTGGGCCCTTAATAAATCCGCCCCTGCCACACAAGCTTCGACGATGAAGTTAGATTTGAGAATGATCTAGAAAATATAGAGTGAATCTCCATATTTGACAAAAATATAGTTGATATTGGAAATAATTTAAATTACCTTTTCCATTATGCTCATTTTCCTTTTATAAGCCTCTCATACAGTGGTTATGGACTGTTACACTCATAAATGGTTTATTAATGAGCGTTTGTAACGTTCGGGCAATTAATGCAAGAAATCACGCCCAAATGGGGATTGATATACTTAGTGCTTCGGCCCGACCCATAGGAAGGTCAGGTTCCTCGGCCACAATCGATTCCTCGAGGGATCGGTCCTCTTTGCGTTAGTCGACCTCTTCGACAAGGTCGGCGGTTCTTTTGCTTGGCCGACCTTTGGGGGTCCGTTCCTTTTCTCTCTCTTGGTTAGTCCTTCTGATCGGTCGTCTTGCCTCGTTTCTCTTATCTTCTTTTGGGCCAATGGTAAGAGATTTTGGGCTTCTAACCCTTTGGACCTTTATTCATTCAGGGTTGATTTTACCCATAACAGTTGCCCCCCAATCGTTATTCCAGACCATCTGTAGGCTCTGAATTCCTTCATCTACGATTCATCCATTGACTGTAACAGAGTGTAAGGTTTTTCCTTTTGTTGTTGTCTTCACACATATTGCTCTATTTTGATGGTCAGTCCCTCAACGCTTTTCATCCACAATGGACGATTTGGTAGTTTCATCTTCAGTCAAAGAATCGTTCTTGAGACTAATCTGGATGATGCAACCTTCGACCCTTCTCTTGAGAATCGAGCTAAGCGTCGACCTTCTTCCTCTTTTATTAATTTTTGTCAATCCTCCAAGGGTGGTTCTTTAGGATATGTCTCCCTTTGAGGGTTTGTTTCCTATTCATTCCTTTCAATCCATAACGGATAGGAAACTTTAGTGTTTGGGCCGTCTCTGTAGAGGTCGGATCTCTAAAGCGGGGCTGACCCACCGAGGTCAACTTCCCATTTGCCCGACTGATTCCACAGGAATCGACTCCTTCGTGATGAGTCTCACCCTACGGGGTCAATTTCCCTTTGCCTGGCCAATTCCACTTGAGTTGGCACCTTTAGTTCAGGTCCAATCCTACCAGGATCGATTTCCTTGGAGTGGGTCTGATCCTACGAGGATCAGTTTTCCCATATGCCCGGCATACTCCACAGGAGTCAGCTTTTTAATATGATCAATCCTTCTTCGGCTTATACCTTTAGTTCAGGTCTGATCCTACCAAGATGATTCCCTTGGAGTGGGACTGATCCTTAAGGGATCAACTTCTCATGTGTCAGATTCTTTATTATAGATCCAACTTTACAAAGTCGATCTTCTGTATTGAGTATTTCTGTTCCCCGTCAGGTTCGGCTTCGAGGCTCGGTCGGATCTCTGTCGAGACCCAACCTAAGGTTGTTGGGTTTTATGTCCTAAAACTCGTAGTTTGTAAACTGTTATGTTTGTAAATATTCTATTTTGAATAAAGAGTTATTAGTTTTATTCAGTAAAAGAGTTTACTAGAAGAAAGTAAAATGTGTTTAGGTTAACCTATACCAATGACCAACACCCCTGACTGAATATGAGTACTTGAGCCTCATGTATGACATGATTGTGGATCAGGCTCAAGTAGTCAGACAAAACGGTCTATAGTATACGGATAAGGCTGGGTACCTTATCCTAGTAACACTATGGGATGCGGCTCACTTTGTATTGTACAAAACGATGTGATCTAAATCGTTTCACATGGAGATGTACGAGTGAGGGCGTCCTGTGCAAAGAGTTTGAATAAGATCGAACCGCGAAATATGCTGCTCTCTCTTTATAACACCGTTTACTGATGAGACCGACATTTTCATTTGATGGCCTAGGTAACTCGATCTCAATCCTGAGCTCGCTATGAACTCATGCTTATTCGAAAGTATCTTTTGACTTGCACGGGTGAGAGTGGCCCATAAGCGCCGACTCAATAAGTCTACCATCTTGGGGATAAAGTCGAATAGGTAGCTGGGGACATAGTACAGCAAGATTGGAGTTCACTCCTAACCCGCTCTTCAGGGTTAGTAGATAGGTTGTTCCCTTAATAGCTGACTCCAGGGCTTGAACAATGAGCGCTCACACTCTCATGAGATAAGAGGGTTAATTGATCTGTTGGTTGGACCACAGATATATTGTTCATTAGAGGTGTCAGTAGTACTTAAGGAACAAGACGTAATGCAGGGGTTAAACGGTTTAAATGACCCAGCTGTGATTACGAACAACCTGTGAATGGTCGACTTGCCCGTGACGGTTATATCAGAGGACATAATATATGTACAGTGAGGAGAGTGCAACCCTCGGACTATAGTGGAGTCTCCGGGGGTTAACGAATGTTGATTAGTTCGGTTAAAAGAGTTTTGACCGGATAATCTCGTATCGTTGGAACTCATGATCTGTAGGTCCTTAGGTTCTCCTGGCTAGCTCAGATAACGCAGTGCAACAGTTTAAAAGAAATAAAAAAAGAAAAAAAAAATTGAATTGTTCAAATTCGGATTGTGGAAGAATGATGGACATATTTAAATATGATTTAAATATGGAAATGGTTTAAAACATGAATAGGATTCATGTGCAAAAAGTCAGTTTTCGGAAAACCGAGTTTAGCCATATTATTTAATTAATATTTGATATTGAATTAAATAATAATTAATAATTATATATATAATTTATTTATTAAAAAGTTTAATAAATAAAATTATTATTATTATTTTTAAAAATAATAATAATAATAAATTATATATATATATATATATATATATATATATACATACATGTGTCTTATGCAATGTAAGACACATGTACTTCATGTATAACATATATATATATATACATACAAGATATATATTAGTGGGCTAAAAAAATGGTTTAACGGTGAGTGGACCTTTGGGTTCATTATTATGAAGGAAAAATGAAAAACTTTGTTTTGCTCTTTGTCTTCGTGTTTTTGAAGAAAATTTGAGTTCATTCGTTGTTAACCCCTCTGCCTTCACCATTTCTCTGTTCTTCTTCATCTTCTTTTCTTTTCTTTTCTCTTGTAACGGAGTCCCACAACTCCGTTGCAAGGCGCCGAGGATAGCGGGACTACCTAGGGTGGTCCTCGGTGCGTGCGTGAGAAGAGGCGGAAGAGTTCGTGACGAGGAATGTACGGCGGAGCTTGAAGAAATTGGAACTACAAGGGTATGTATTCTAATTTCTTTATTTCCGTCGCTTGAGCATGTTTTCTACTTTGTTAAATTGATGCAATTAGAGTTTCTTCGATCCAAAATCGTTTTCGCAGCCTAAAACGCGCTCCATCAAAGGTAAGATCAACTCCTGTTGGCATTGAGTTTTCTTACGATTAATTTTCAGGTATGTCCTCCCGCCACGTTATGTCTGTAGCAGATCGTCTCTAGTTGGTTTCCCGGAAGCGGCAGATACCTTCAACGTTCGGGCCTCCTAAAGTCATTTTTGTCATGAGGTTTTCTATTGAGGTGTATGATTGGCACGTTGTTCATAGACAACGCCCTCGTTCGACGTCTCCATCTCAATCAGGCACCCCAAATGGTACTCATTTTCTTGTTCTTTCATCTGAAGAAGGGATTTCTTTTAAGGTTGGCTTGATTAAGTTTGATGGACTGCTTCTTTCGGACTTTAATGAGACAGTTCTCTTGAAACGAGTCTCCTCGGCTTGGTTTTACTTGTCACATTTTAAACCCAGTGTCAACTACGACGCCCGTCCCCGACAAGGCTTCCATAGTGCGGTGATGCACCTTTGCGAGGTATGCTTCTTTTTCACTTTGTTTTGCTTTTCTCGTTTTGAGTCTTCCCTGACCAACTTTATGGTTGTTCACAAGCCTTCCCAGATATGTTTGCGTCCGTTCATCGACGGTCAGACGAGATCCTCTATATTCGTTAGTCTTCAGTTCCTCAATCTGAGCTAGAGCGTGTGGAAGCTCTTCATACTGAGGTCATTCAATCTCTAGCAAGTGTTTCTCTTGTTGTGGAGCTTGCTACCAAGAAGGAGCTCTCTTTGGCCAATACCCGCTCGAACGACCCGTCGTTCTTTGTGGGTGAATTCAAAAGGAGTCTCAATACATTTCTCTTCAGGACAAACTAATGGGGACTAGAGTCACATGGTTTGTTGGTCTCGTAAAAAATCATTATCCAAATATGAGATTTATCAGGGTAAATTACTATATAAAGGGCGGATGGTTTTTTCTAGTAAATCCTCTTTGATCCCTACAATTCTCCCTACTTTCCATGATTCGGTGATGGGGGACATTAAGGGTTCTTACGAACTTATAAACGACTTAATGGAGAATTATATTGGAAGAATACGAAAGCGGATGTCAAAAAATATGTTGAAAACTGTCAAGTTTGCCAACAGAATAAGTCGGAGTCAGTTTCCCCAGCAAGACTATTACAATAGAGAATATGGGACGATATAGCCCTGGATTTCATCGAAGGCCTTCCCAAATCAGTCAACTATGATTCCATCCTATTGGTGGTGGATCGTTTGAGCAAGTATGGGCATTCCATCCCTCTGAAACATCATTTTTCAGCTAAAGAAATTGCAAAAGTGTTTATCAAAGAAATCGTAAGACTTAGTGGTTTTCCTTGCTTCATTATATTTGGTCCCGATAAAAAATTGTTAGTTTCTTTTGGAATGAACTCTCTAAATTGCAAGTGACACAACTGAAAAAGTTTACAACTTTTTACCCCCCAAACAGATGGTCAATCAGATCGTCTTTTGTAGCGAAAGGCCAAAGCAATGAGCACAATGACTGACTTGGGTGGAATATTAGTACAATACAACATTTCACATCTCTATTCACACCACTCCTTTAATTTCCAATTTGTGTATGGAATACCATCTCCAACACTACTTCTTATGGCGATAAAAAAAAAAAGGACCAATAGCACGCTAGATCAACGGTTGCTAGAAAGGGATCAAGCCTTACACATTCTGAAGGAACACTTGAAATAGTCTTACTCATTCTGAAGGAACACTTGAGATTAGCCCAAGATCGGATGAAAAAACTTGCAAATAGAAAAAGGAAGGGAGGTCGAATTTGAAGTTGGAGATCTTGTTTTATCTGAAGCTTCACCCATACAGGCAAAAATCAGTGGCAAAACAACGTTGTGAAAAGTTGTCTCCAAAAAATTTTGGGCCATATAAAGTGTTAGCACGAGTCGAAGTTATTGCTAATCGTCTGGAATTTCCTGGTGCAACATCTATACACGATGTTTTTCATGTGTCACAACAGAAACGCGTGATTGGAGAGGAATTGTTGATTCAATGGCAGGGAGAGGATCCTCTTGATGAAACATCGGTAGGAGCGGATATGATATCGATCAAGCACCAATTTCCTTCTTTTCACCTTGAGGACAAGGTGGTTCTAAAACTCGGGGTATTGTGAGACCCCTTGTTATACATACATATGTGAGGAAGGGTAAAAAGGGAAAGAAGTAAGAAACGGTTAGGGTGGTTCATGTTTGGTATCGTACTATGTGGTATGATTAGAGTGGGTGTGAGGTTTATGGGGGGGGCATTTATTCGGGTGGATTTTTGTAGACATTTGAGTCTTTTTGGGAGGACAAAACAACTCTGTCAAATAGCTGGAAGGAACTATTTTGACTTGTTATGACATGTCGAACAACAAAGAATAAGAACACGAGAATCAACACAGAGTTTACGTGGTTCACTAACATTGTGTTAGCTATGTCCACAAACAGAAGGGATAAAGTGTTTGTATTACGAATATGAGAGTTTACAAAATACAGACTAGGGCGACAAAAGTCATTAGAAAATTTATATATGACATTCTTATAATGACCTCATACATAATGAGTGATCAAAGCCAATACAAATACAAAATGGTAAAACTCAAATCAAACAAATTCACAGCATTTGAACATGCCTTGTTGTTTGTTTGTGAATATATTTTAATCTATAGCATCCTCACTCTCTATTATCGAAGAACTAGTTTAATCTATAGTACTCTCAATAGAGTCATTATTGGTATTTCATATATTCTTGTTCTCGAGTATTTTCTAGTGGTTTACGGGTTATTGTGTTAGATACCTAACAACTTCCCTCTTTTTGTCAACTCAGTATCATGTCCTCACATAAGTAAACTATTAGACAATTTTAATAGTATTTTAATAGTATAAAACTTGCTGGGCCTGCAAGTATCTTTTGTCATTTGTCATAATTTGATTGACTAAATATTTAAACTATTTTTAAATAATAATAAAATCGATTTACTTGTTTTCTTTAGTAACTTTCATTTCCTTATTCCATCTCATTAACAACTTCTCCTATTTTCCCTCTCTTACTCTTTTCACTTAGCAACAAAATCTAACTAAAAGGTGAATTTTTTATTTAAAAAATAATATAATATTCGGCAATCAAATTGTGATAGTGACTGGACTGCAAAAATATTTGTAGCCAATTAACTTTTACTCATTTTAATATTTACCATAAAAAAAAATATTATAACTAAAAAATAGGGTTTTTTTTTAAATAAATAATTAACAAATATGATAGTTTTGAAAGAGGGTAGTTAAAACGTGTACGCCACAGAGTATGATAAATTGTATACTACAAGATCACGATTTATGAGGTGAAAAATTAGGAGAAAAAAACATTAATAATAAAATTATAATAATTTTTGCTGCTGATTTTGTAACAAGGAAAGTTGGTTTTAGATTATTATTTATTATTTTATTTTTTTAGTTCCAAATGACGTAGGTTTAATGAATTGAATGAATTTATGCAAGGTTTATAAAGTCCAGTGAAGTAACACAAATCTTGGTTACTTACACAGGTGAGGATCGAAGGCGACTACAGAAAACAGGATTTTCGTGTCATTCAGATTTACACTCCAAAGTTTGTTTGACATACAATCCAGTAAGGATGAACAACAGCGCTCTGGAAATGTACATATCGTCATCAAACCAAAGTCAACAAAATTTGTCTTCAATCACAATCCATCCATATGCAAGACAAGAGGATAAAATCGCACTGAGAGATGTGAGTCCAGTGCAAATAATCCATTCTTCAAATTACAAAACCCTTTCACCTTGTCAATCTCTCCATAACAACGTTCCAGTCCTCATCTTCTCCACCGGCGGCTTCACCGGAAACCTGTTCCACGAGTTCGACGAGACCATCATTCCTTTGTTCATCACTTCCTACCACTTTCGAGCTCGCCTTCAGTTTCTCATTACCGATCACAAACCTTGGTGGGTCAGAAAATACAACAGAATTCTCTCGCAGCTGTCACGTTATGATGTTATAAATCCAGCTGAACATCCAACAACCCTCCACTGCTTCACCGGAGCCGTCGTAGGACTCAAATTCCACGACATTTTATCCTTGAACTACACCGACATTCCCGGAGGTTATTACATGCGGGACTTCCGGAGTTTCCTAAGGCAAACATACAATTTAAAAGTCAAAAACGTGACCCAATTATTTACTACTGGAATAAAGAAGCCCGTAGTAATGTTGATATCTCGTCAGACATCGAGGAGGTTTATGAACGAAGGGGACATGGTTGAGATGATGAAGCAAGTTGGATTTGAGGTCATCACGACAACGCCGCAAAGAATGTCCAATTTGGACAAGTTTTCCTCCCTTGTCAACTCCTGTAGTGTCATGGTTGGAGCACATGGCGCTGGTCTGACCAACGAGCTGTTTTTGGCGCCGGGTGCGGTGGTGGTGCAGGTCGTGCCGTTCGGGCTCGACTGGCCGTCGACGTATTTCTTTGGCCGGCCCGCGGCTGACATGGAGCTTAACTATTTGGAGTATAAGATAGAGCCGGAGGAGAGTTCTTTGTTGGATAGGTATGGGAAAAATCACCCTGTTATTCGAGACCCTGAGTCCATCTTTGCCAAGGGTTACTTCGCGAGTAGAGCCATCTATATAGATGAGCAGAATTTGAAGATAAATTTGACCAGGTTTCGGGACACTATGATTCAAGTCAAGAAGCTTGTTGGACAACCAAACTCCGTCATTTGATACTGTAAATTCTTTTCTGCTACTTATTCACACAACTCATCCATTTTCTGTCTAATTCCAATTTCTCCTTGCTAATAACACTCCCAAGGAGAAAAAATAAATGGATGTAGTAAAACAGATTTTTTTTTGCTAATAACACTCCGTCATTTGACCAGGTTTCTCCTTGCTCATAACTCGGTAACTCGAACAAACTCGGACTACCCAACCCAAATCAGTTTGTAAGGTTAGGTTTTTTTTGGGTTTAGGGTTGGGTTAGTTTTTTAAAAAATCTAAATTAATCAGGTAGAGTAGAATAAATTTCAGCCAGAAAGGAAAGTAGACTAATGATTCACAAGATATACATAGTATACCTACCTCCTAAAACACGTATGTAAGAAAAATAAATAATAAGGAAGAATGATATTTTGAAAACTAATCCAATGGTTGGACATCAGAAAGCCTAAACTCGTTATACGATATGCTACATTCTTCTATCCAATTGAATAAATAGGCATTATAGATAGTTTCTTTCCTGTAAACCACGAATCATCAAAGAGGCTGCAGAATTCTCTGCATCCCTTACTCTTAACTTCTCATCTCCCATCATATAGAGCATACCAGAAGAACTGGAAATTTTAACAGAGCATACAAATCTCCTTTCATGTGAAGGCCCTAAGTCTTTCTCAGTACTGCAAGAAAAAAATAACCCATAAAGTATTTAGTGCTAACATATTCAAAATCGTCAATGCAAACGGATATCCAAAAGTTTCATTCAGATCAAAACTCAATAACCTATGCTGGAAAAAGAAGGGGAAATAGGTCTTTAGTTTTACTCATACAGTTTATTTATCTAATGGAAAGTGTATTGCACAAAGGAGGCGATTCAAAAGCATGTGTGACATGTAAATTTTAAACAAATCTGTGTACAGAAATAATAATATTTGAATTAGTTAATAAGGTAACTGTCATTGCTAAAACTAATTTTTGTAAGACAAGTTAAAAGTAACAACATCATGCCTTACAAAAAACAGAAGCAAGTACGGGTAAAAAAATTCCAATTACAGAAAGAATGAAAGTAGTTTGATGAAGATATAAGACTACAAGATTTAAGTATTTGTTTTTTCAATTGAAGCAGGCAACTTACGAAACATGAATTTCATCATAAATTATTGACGAATTGTTTTTTGATATCCGTGAGGGCCAGCTTGCGCACCTTGACTAATCTCACGGGACAACTATCTTATCCTACCCTAATACATTTAGTTGACAAGGAAACTCGTAGGATATTAAATCCTAGATAGGTGGTCACCATGGTTTGAATTCATTCCCTCTAAACTCATTATTATTTTCAAGGTTCTTATTAAGAAAAAGTGCATTTCATCCTAAATTATTGAAGAATGCAATTTAGCAATCGTATAAAATGCAAGTATATAACTAACTTTTGGAGTGCATACTTGTAAATGTAAAATCTACAACTACAACAGATAAACTGCCTGCCAAATTCGAGTCCGAATAATGCAAGTAAGCAACATCCGAAAATATCATATACCTGTAATTCGGTTTCGGCCACTTCTTCTTGCAACAAAAATCATGTAACTTTTGCTTCGCCCCTTCAATTTCAAAAGATTCATCAATGCCATCAATAGTTACAACCGTTCCAATGCTCGTACGCATAGACTTCGACAATTTGATGAGAGCTTCTCTTGCAGCATTAAGCCTAGCAATTTCTTTTTGCATTGAAGAACCAGAGGCAACAAAACTACCATCAACATAGACACTAGCAACATTCTTGGAATCGTTTCTCCAATTCTTAATGTCAACTTGCTTCCCATATTTTTGGCAAAGTTCAAACAGCACAGTCACAGGTTGGGGCTCGACCTGTAAGTCTTTAGGAGTGTAGATGGGCTCTAGCAAACCCCTAATAATCTACAAAAAAAAAAAAAAAAAAAAAAAACTAATTGATGCCCAGAAAGTAAAGTAGTAATAATTATACGTAAAATTTATCCAAGAACGCACCACCCATAGTCTTTGAAGATCAAAATTAACGTCTACATAAATAGCACCAGCCAAAGATTCGACAATGTCAGCAAGAATTTTAGGAGCCTTCACCAACCCACCATACGGAACAGAGTTGTCTTCTAGGGCGACCGATTGGATGAACTCTCTAACCTAAAACAAGCAAAAATGCAATTATAGTTAAAATCAGGGCAAAATCAAAGGTGATTGCGGGAAATTAAAAAGGAAAAAGAAAAGCAAAATCGAAAACCTTATCATCGAGAGGGCCAGCGTTGCGCCTAACATAGCGGTACAAGCCATGACGGACTGCAACACGAGCAAGCTTCTCGGTGCTAATGTTAGCAGCCCTAAGTGAAGAGAGTTGGCCCTGATGGAGGTCCGGATAAGCGAGAAAAAAGTAATTGGTAATAGCGAGGCCAATAGCTGAATCGCCGATAAACTCGAGGCGCTCATAAGAGGAAGAGTCAGTGTAAGAGGAGTGGGTTAGGGCTTCCTCTAAAAGCTTCTTGTTCTTAAAATTATAGGAAAGAATGCGCTCAGCTGCTAACACGGAGGTTTCCATCTTACTGCGGCGCCTGCGTACGGCTGACTTCAGACTCCGGCGCCGACGCCGACGAGGGGTCACTGTACTCTGCTTCTGATGTTACTGGCGATTCATACCTACGATTGGGAGAACCGAAGCTAAGGGGTTTTGTGCGAGCGAAATTATATTTTTACCTTCAACCTAAACGGGGAGTTTCGCCCCCGATGGGTTTAGAATCTAAAACTTGTGGGTTTGGTTGAGAGGGTTCTGATTTCTGGGAATCAAAAACATTTGGGGTGTAGTGTTAAAAAGTCAGAAAATAGTGTTTGGAGTGCAGTGTTGGAAAGCCTGATAATCAAAACTAGTGTTTGAAGTGCAGTGCTGGGAAGCCTGGTAATCAAAACTCAGTCTTTGGGGGTGAAGTGTTTTGAAACCCGGGTTTGAACATTTTTATTTTCCTTTTTTGTCTTTTGGTATTTTTTTTTTAGTAGATGTTTTGTGAATTGTAGAATTTTTTATATAACATGTGACTTTTTTTTCTAGACGTTTGAATAAAACATTTAATTTATGCTATAGTCTAAGAATAAGAAAATTATTTCCAACAATCAATCGAAACATTGCTTACAAGAATCAAATATATATTTGGATAAGAAATTAAAAAATTAAATGTTTCATTCAAACGTCTCCAAAAAAAAACATAATGTAATGTTAATCGGTTTGATTTATTTTTTTAAAAAAATACATATTTAGATAATAATAAAAAAACAAAAAAATCAAGTATGTATCCTTAAATACAAACTGAAATTTATAATTTCAAACATTTCATAAATTAAGCTTCACATGAATTATAAAACGAAAAAAATATATATATATATATTTTGGTAATTAGAGAAAATTCACATTCTATTTTAAAATCAATCAATGATTAATAATTATTATTTTTTATTTTTTAATTTGTTAACTTAAAAATTAAATATTATTTTTTAAAATATTAACATAATCGCCTCAAATATTTTATTTTATCTTACAACTAAAAAATTAAACATATTTTGAACTATTCTTAATTAGATTAAATATAAATGAATTAAAAAAAAATTAATTTTATTTAGATAAATATAATTAGAAAACTATATAATTATAATTATAGACGGTGAAATTAGAAGAAAAATTGTTGGATCCACCATAATAATGAAAACAATTGGTAAAAAAATGTTGGGACCCACCATAACAATAAAAAATGTGGAGAGAGAAATGGTGGACCCCACCAATATATTGTAATTTTAAGAAAAACTATTGGTTTGGGAAGGGTTTGGGAGGTGTAACCCATTGGCTTGGTTTTCCAAACTCGGGGTTCCCAACCCCTTGCTCCAAACATGGTTTTGATTCTAAATCAAAAACCACCCCAACCCATTACGGGACCAAACGCCCCCAAAGAAAAAAGGGGCAACGATTTTTTTTTTTTTTTTTTTTTTTTTTTTTTTTTTTTTTTTTTTTTTTTTTTTTTTTTTTTTTTTTTTTTTTTTTTTTTTTTTAAGAAGGGGCAACGTTCTTAATAGACGAATGGTAGGAGTGTTCATGGGTTGGGTTTGAGCATTTTTCAACCCAACCCGAAAATTGGAGGTTGATTAATTTTCAACCTAACCCAATCCAACATTTTAGTCAACCCAAATCAACTCTTCAATTTTCGGGTTGGGTTGGGTTGATATTTTTTTTTTAGTAATTTAAAATTTCATGTTATTTCACCTTCTTCAAATGCATGACAACAAACTTACATCACAAAATATCATCAAACTTAAATATCAAAATTCTAAAACAAACTTAAATATCAAAATTCTAAAACAAGAGAATCAATCTAAGAAGTTGAAGCTCTAATTTAAATCCCAGAAACAGATTCCACAACTCAAACAAAAAAAAAGGCTAGACTTCACCTCAATACTTGAAATAAGGATTGAAACAACCTAAAGAAATATTGAAACTAAGATACGGTAGGAGATCCAAACCTCCACCAACTGATACTGGTAAAATAGCTCGAAAAATATAACAAGAACTAATCAAGTGACAGACCCAAATTTCACAGTGCTAATTACTTGTGAACAAAAAAAAAGTGACAGTCTTTAACTCTTACTGCATCAGTATCTAGTGTCTAGAAATCCTTGAGAACTGAAATTTAAAATGTGATAAATTTGGCAGCAAGTGGACTCAGTACCATCTATTTCAACTAAAAGTAGCTTCTTCATCCTAACTTCAAACAGGGGTCATGACAAATTTACAAAATATGATCAAAATCAGTCAAATGAACTATGAATTGACATTACACAATGCATACCACCCAATTTTGTAAATTTTCCGGAGAGCTCAGCGCCTAGACGCTGACTTATGGCTCCTAGGCGCTGAGCGCTGTCCCGATTCTGTGCGCGCGCGCCCGCGGCGCTGACTTATGGCGCTTAGGCGCTAGTCTGACGCAGTTTTGGGTATTTAAGTCCGTTTTTGCTGATTTTAGGTCATTCTCTCTCAATTTCTTCCGCTCTCATTCTTTGTAGAGCTCGATTCTTGAGCCAACACATATTTCTTACCTATTTTAATACATTGGAGTGGATTTCTTGTTGATTTCTCTTGGATTTCACAACGGGCAACTAAGGTAAGTGCTCTAATTTGGGTTTAGGGTTTGTGTTGTTGATGTATTAGGTGAGATCTGATCTTTTCATCTTCTTCTTGGCTTGTTCTAGCATTCAATTCATCTCTAGCATCGTTCTTAATGTCCAGCATGATTTTCTTTATGGTTGACACCCGTTTAGTAAATTGTGTGTTTGTTAGATTAAAAATTCATGACTTAGCGATCGCACTTCATGTTTTGAGTAATTAAATCTAGCATTTTGAATTAAATGTGGCCACATTTGTTTGGGTTGTTGATAAATTAGAGAGATAGAATAAAATCGAGTCCCATTGATAGAGATTTCATCAATTGGCTCGTCGCATGAATACCCGTCGCTCGCGACTAATTCTAATTTGGGAGAGCGATCGCCCCTAAGTTAGAGTTATTAGCGAAGCATAGTCTAGAGTCGTCAACTCTTTACTAATTAATTGGGATTATTAGTTCTAATTAAAGCATGAGAGCACTTGTTTTAATTGAGTCTTTTAATGTGTGTGAGTGTTAACAAAAACCGGTTAAGTATCTTTTGTGTCTATGATCCGAACCACATCAACAATCAATCCCGACACTCAAATTAGGAGCACGTGCTCCGTTTATTTTTCTTGCATTTATTTTTCTCGTATTTTATTTTATTTTTCCGTTAGCTATTTTTTTTGTTTTAGTTTAATTCTCCGTTAGCGTTTTCCCCCTTTATTTTACTGATTTATTTTGAGTTTTATTAAAAACAAGTAGAAGTTAATTAAGAGAAAATAACTTAGGTTCCTTGTGGTTCGACACCCGACTACCACTAGCTGCAAAGCTCTGTTGTATCGGATTTATAAATGTTATTTTGGCGGGTCTCGACAACCCGAACATTAGAGAATTTTATAAATTAAAAAATCTCTCGCCAAAATTGGCGCCGCTGCCGGGGAACCAATTAGATTCTCTTAGTTAAATTTTATTTGTTTAAAAACCACAAAAATATTTTCCTTTTCTTGTGTCTTCTTGTTTAGCATGACAGGTTTTCCATTTGATTATTGGGGACGAGCTTCAAGTCATGAAGCTGGAGAAGCTTCTCAGAATCCTTTCCAAGGTATGTCACTGGAACAAATGGTTAATAAATTGGTTAATAGCACTCTTCAATTTTCGCAGGAATCTCGCCAGTCTTAGTTTGAGACTCAGGCTGTGTTGGGAAGAACGAGTGAGCAAGTTAACCGCTTGCTCAATCCAGCGAAGGAATTGGAGGGTGAGGAAGATCATCCAGTTGACCATACCACTGAGGAGAGGTTCTCTAAAGAAATGTACCCCGATAGTGATGAAGAGCTTGAGAATGCTCTGCCATGCGAAGATGAGATCGGTGAGATTAAGGAAGATGCCGAGCCTAGTCCCGAGGAGGATGTTCAGGTGATAGAGTTTGAGGCTGACAAGCCTCTATCTGTTTTATTTCCTGAAAATTCCCGCAATGAACATTGCGGCCCTCGCAAGGAAATCGCAATGCCAAGTTGTTTTCTGCTGAACATTTCCAGCCGCCAGCCGTCAGTCGTCATTGTTGCGACTTTCCAGCCGCCTAAGCCTTCCTCTGCTGCCACGTGGATGATTGTTGTTCAGAATGGATGGTTCTCCGTGGCTAAAGGAAACTGCAAAAGCTATAAAAAGAGGCAAAGGATGAAGGGAAAAAACAGCTCAGAAGCGTGGAGTTCTCCGTCACAACGCGATCTGCATACACATTTTCCTTACCCCGTTTGTTGGAATGAAGAAATCAGCCCTTGGCGTCGATAATTCGAGAGGAAGAAGAGAAGATCCATCTTCTCTTCTGATTGAATTCATCCCCAAGCACAGCTAATCTTCCCCTTCATCCGAGGCGCTTGCGACGAGGAGATCCGTGCAACTTTTTACAAAGCTTTCTCTACTGCTTTCTGCCTTTCATTTCCATTTCCTACACTGATTCGATTCGTCTCCAATTTACTCAGTTCTTTACTGTTTTTCATACCTTCGCACATTGTGGTCTGAACCTTAATTTAGAAAGTAATCATTTAAGTCTTTTCGAGTTCTTTATCTTGTTATCTTTTATTCTATCGCTTTCATTAAGTTCTTTAAATCATGCTTAATCAATTCATCTTTTCTAACTCTCCACCAACCATGAGTAACTAATCACACAAAGGTCTGCTAAAGATGAATCTATAGGTTAGAAGTACGAGAGTTCAGCATGTAGGATAGCTTCGAATGCATTGAATGTATGTGTACTTCATCCCATGGGCAATTTTGATCGGCCATCCATTTTGTCTAAAGAATTCCTAACCTTCGGAAGGAGTAAGAGTTCAGAGTCATCCATTCATGCTAGCCTTTCATGGTAACCAGAAAATGACCTAGGAATAGGCGTTCTCCTAGCACGATTCATTAGCTTGCTTGTACAAATAGGTGTTTATGTCTTACTTGGATATGAGTGAACTAAAAGATCTAATGCATGTAATCGAGAGATGCATGAGACTGAGCTAAATCGATGCATGATAAGTTAATCTACTGCTGAATGATCGTAGTTAAGTGCCTATAGAGGAGTCTTAAGTCGACCTTGTTGCCTTATCTCACCTTTTTAAACGTTGCTAATTTAATTGCTAGATAATTGCGAGAACCGCATTTCTATAGTCTGTTTTTGCCTTAGCATTTTTCCCAGTCTTTTACTTTTGCGATTTTATTGCTAGAATATTGCTAGATCCGCAATTCTTTCTTATCCACATCAAAGCTTAATCTCTTTACTTGCTTTCGTTTATGCTTGCATTCTTTGTTATTTCGGCACATCAACCTCAAATCCACCCAATTTAAGTGACCCTCTCTAATTTAACACCTCACTTCGTTAGTAACTAAACTCAATCTCTGTGGGAAAACGAATTAAAAAATACTTATCACTTGCTGCAGACCATGTATGCTTGCATGTTCTGAGTGCTCGTCGCATTACATTTTATCTACACACTAAGCACGCAACACCACCCCAGGTAGTCCCGCTATCCTCGGCGCCGAGCAACGAAGTGGTAGGACTCCGAAAGAAGATAAAACGAAAAATAAAAGAGGAAGGAAGAAGAAGAAACAGAGGAAGAAGAAGAAGCAGGGGAGTTGAAACTCAAAAAAAAAAATCTTAACTTTCGTATACCACTCTGCCAATCTTTTTTTCTATTTGAAAAACTCTGCACCTCTACCTTCTTATACTCATGGCCAAACCTATATATATATATATATATATATATATATATATATATATATATATATTCATGTGCATGCAAGACACACATATATATTTAATTATTATTATTATTAAAAATAATAATAATAATTTTATTTATTAAACTTTTTAATAAATAATATATATATATATATAATTATTAATTAAACTTTTTAATTAATAATTATTATTTATTTCAATATCAAATATTAAATAAATAATATAATTAAACCAGATTTTTGGAAAACCGACTTTTTTTTTACACATGAATCCTATTCATGTTTTAGGCCACATATTTAAATATGTCCATCCTCCAGAAGCCGAATTTGAACAATTCAAATTTTTTTCCTTTTTCTTTTTCTTTTTCTCTTGTACTGTTGCACGGCGTTATCCGAGCTACCCAGAAGAACCTAAAGAACCTACAGATCATGAGCTCCAACGATACGAGATTATCCGGTCAAAACTATTTAAACCAAACTAATCAACATTCGTTAACCCCCGGAGACTCCACTATAGTCTGAGGGTTGCACTCTCCTCACTGTAGATATATTATGTCCTCTGATATAACCATCATGGGCAAGTCGACCCTTCACAGGTTGTTCGTAATCACAGTTGGGTCATTTTAAACCGTTTAACCCCTGCATTACGTCTTGTTCCTTAAGTACCACTGACACCTCTAATGAACAATAGATCTGTGGTCCAACCAACAGATCAATTAACCCTCTCATCTCATGAGAGTGAGAGCTCTAATTGTTCAAGCCCCGGAGTCAGCTATTAAGGAAACAACCTATCTACTAACCCTGAAGAGCGGGTTAGGAGTGAACTCCAATCTTGTTGTACTATGTCCCCAACTACCTATTGAACTTTATCCCTGAGATGGTAAGTTATTGAGTCGGCGCTAATGGGCCACTCTCACCCGTACAAGTCTAAGGATACTGTCTAATAAGTAGGAGTTCATAATAAACTCAGGATTAAGATCGAGTTACCTAGGTGTTGCGTGATTTAATGCGTACCGCAAGTGTACGGGTCAAGTTTTAATATAGTGATTTAAGTAAAGAGTATCGTCCACAGGATTGGTTTTCTAGATCAATTGAGTACCGTAGGTACTACCCACAAATTTTATTTAGACTAAAAAGACTTTGAAATTGAGTGAAAATTAAATGACTGAAAAGTAATGGGAAACCTTTAGGAGAGAAAACCTAGGGAATTGATTTCACCGAATAGATTCATGCTTAATTAATCTATTAAACTAAAAATAGTCATGCATACAATTATAAGCCAAGAAGTACAAAACTCATAAAAGACTCGCCAGAGCTCTATTAATTCTCTTCCCTTAATATAAAACCAACATGTCTGTCTAGTTTTAATAGAAAAGAAAGGCATTAAGCAACTTCTATTATCGGCCTCTAAGAGAATTCTTCATTTTCATGCAAGAATTTACAAGTAGTCAAGTGTTTGAGTTCTACTCTAAAATCTACTCTTCCAAGCTAGAATTAAAGCAATCAACAATTTATACTTTGGCCAAAAGATAAAAGCATTAAGCAAACAAACACAAGAACAATTGTTGCAATATGAAGAACATTAGATTAATCAAACATGAAAACTAAAACGATTACATCAATCCCCTAAGTAAAAGTCTAGCTACTCATAATCACTAAAATCATGCTTAGACAATATTTAGAATCCATAAAATAAACAATAAAATCAAAGGTAAAAAGGAGAAAAACTCTTGTCGCGTGCCAAGCCTCGTTCCCGATGTGATTTGCACGTTCCCGAGCCTCCGAATCTCTTCTTCAGCTCTCTAGAGTGTCCTTCAACCTTTCCAATGAGTGTATTTCGAAATTAGGAATAACTCTCCCAATTGGCTCCCCTTTGAATGAAGACAACATGTCTTTTTATAATAGACTACTTTTCCCAATCTAATAAGGAATCCATATTTTAATTAGATTAGGAATCTAATCAATTTAGGAATTCCAAATTAAATTAGGAATATCTTTTCTATTCAAACATGCCCAAAATAAGATCAAATAGGATAAAACGGGATAAAATTTATGATGGGATAAACTCGGATAAGATATGATAAAATCCATATCTAATCTTTGGATTTTTAACTTGATTCTCTTTTTCTCTTCACATAAATCTTCTAAATTATCCGTTTTGCTCCAAATGCTCGATATCTATAAAATAAGAGAATATCAACGTGAAAACAATCATTTAAGCCTCAAAACTAGCATAAAATAGGTCCTAAAGATAGCTCACTTTGTGTTCTATCACTAGGCCATCAAATGAAAATGTCGGTCTCATTAGTAAACGGTGTTATAAAGAGAGAGCGACATATTTCGCGGTTCGGTCTTATACAAACTCTTTGCACAGGACGCTCTCACTCGCACATCTCCATGTGAAACGATTCGGATCACATCGTTTTGAAGTTTTATACATAAATTATGGTGTGTGTTTTTTTTTATTTCCAAATTATTTTTCGTTTGGTTCTAGGAGGTTTTTTTTCGCAACAAGCTAGGTTGCTATCGCCAGAGACGTTTGCCACTCTTGTTGGAAACAAGAGATAGATCTAGAAGGTTAATTCACCTTCATAATGATGAAATAAGCCTAAGAATTTGGTTTTTCAAACATAGAGATAGATTCTTAAAGGGAATTAAATTTCCAAACCAACTATTAATATTTAATTACGAATCTCTCTTCTCCAAAGTCCAAAAATATAATTCATTTAAAACAGAAGAACCCAAATTTAAAGTTAAATCTAAGTTTATCATTCAATTATTCAACAAAAAGCATTCACAAAAAGCATTCATAAAAACATAAGAATGAGAGTTAGGCAAAGGAAAAAGAAGGTGGTTTGAAATGGAGAGCTAAATACAAAGTTTGGAATAACTTGGGGGTGAAGAAAAGGATGAATAATAATAATGACTTAAGCTTAAGGTTTAATTGATGAGTTTTTATGATATTGTAAGAAGTTAGCATACAATAAAAAAATATATGAACTTTATAAGTATGTGTATATGTAGTTTAGTAGCGAGAAGAGTTAGTTTAGTAGCGTTTCAAGGTTTACCTCTAAAGTAAGCAATGAAAACATGGCAGAAGAGAAACACAGATAGGAGAAGAAGGGAAGTGAACTTCTTCATGATCACTTAGGCAACTTCTTCCTTATCACTTAGCTTTATGTTTTGCTGAATTTTGATGCTCTTTTCTTTCACACTCTCATTAACAACGAGGTCCCTGGATTACAACACCATTTAAAATACAACTCTTTTTGTTTCTTTCATTTTTTTAAAATATTGACTACTTATTATTGATATTTTAGATTAATCATCTCGATGGACAAGATTTGGATTGAAAAAGCTAGAGTTAGTAAAGAATATTTAGACAGAGTGAATTCTTTTCTGAAAGCTGCAGCAACATATCAAAGGTGGAACAAATAACAACAGAATTGAAAACAACAGATGGAGGCAAGCCATCCTTTGATCTTGTTGAGAGAATCAAATCTGGTTTAATTCATTTCAAGAAGGAGAAATAGTACATTTCCTAATCCCACACCTCTGACATCAGTCCGGTCACAACTCTTTCTGTAATGAACTGAGTAGGATGGTTAATTATAAAATCTCGTGTTGGTGCAACATGAATAAAAATCATTGTTTAAATGTAGATTGATGAAAGGAAATGGATTCAGAAATGTTAGCAATTTGTTATTTGTGGGAGTGGCAGATCATATGCACCTTCTATTATATTTATTGATAACAAACCTTTTTCTTTTTTTTTTTGCAATGGTATTTTAATTAGTGCGAGGATTGAACCCATGACCTCTTAGTCACGGACACAACCTTATGCCAATTGATATCGGTGGAGTAAGGAAAACAAACCTTTTTCTTCATTTCATTTTCTGAATAATGTGTTTACCTCAAAATTTTCCGCCTGCATTTTTATTTAAAACTTTTGCCATATGCTTCTGTGATGATTACATGGTTTTTGTGTCCATGCTGATTTGGGCCGGCAGAATCCCAAAAAATGTTTAAATTTTTCACTTGGGAGCTTAGCCATGAGTGTATTAACACCTATGACATTCTGCTACTAATTTTTTTTTTATTTCTCTCATTGTCACTGCATTTGGTGATTGAATTATTATTGGTCCTTTTTGTAACCTCTTTGTGTTCACATGCACATATATGCCAGCCTGCAATTATAAAATGAGTGTCAGCCAAAATATAGTACAGCCTTTTTGGAAGAAACAAAACTGTGATTCAGTTGGGTTATTCTATAATGTTTGTTTTTTGGTCAATATCAAAATATAGTACAGCCTTTTTTACTGCTTTCGTTAATGAGTGTCAGCCAAAATCACAAAATGCTATCAGATTATCTGTGATGTTGAATTGAGTTTAGGATACCAAAGCCAAATTTGTTAGCCAATGCACACTACAGTGTCGTGTTAAATGATTTCGTTGTAGCGTTACTCATTTTCAATTTTGTGTGTTCTAATGTGCAGAATGCATGAGAAGAGAAGTTTAAGCTATGTTGATGGACTCATTCCCGTGCCACTCGATGACGCTTTTCTCGCATAAAACGTGCAAGGAATCCAAACAGCTTGAAGTGGATGACCGGTCACACTGCAAGCAACAAAAGGAAGCTAAATTAGTCACAAAACATTATTTTATATCATTATTTGAGATTTGTACACAATATCTTTTAGTTTTGCTGAAAGCCCTTGTTGCCAATTTGTTTAGTTTTTCTTTTTTCGGATGAAAAACATGATAAATGTGATTCCTTCTCTAGTTGCACTAAGATCTTTGGTGGTAATCCACAAAGATTAAGAGTAGAATTTAAATATTTTTTTATGCTATTGATTTTTCAAGCTTTGTTGATGATAAATGTGAGAATGTATTGATCTTTGCTCAATGAGAATTTTTTGTCATCATCCTTGGTCATGTTATAAGAGTTATTCCATCAATTTTAAAAAGTGTTGTTATTTATTTTAAAACTGTTGCAATAGAGGTGCAATTGTAACAATTGTGATAAGGTATTCAATTTTAAAAAATGTTGTTATTTAATCTAAAAAAAATGTTGCAATAGGGGTGTTATTGCAGCGGTTAAGAGGAGAGATATTTAGATTTAAGAAAGTGTTGCTATTTATTTCAAAATTGTTGTAATAAGCTGGGTGTTATTGCAACGGTTGTGAGAAGTCATTCCAACACTTTAAAAAGTGTTGCTAGATCCCTTACAACACTGGTTTAGCTAGGGGTTTCTCAAGCGTTGCAAAAAGTGTTGCACCAGTTTAAAACCGGCTTAAAACAATCTCTGCAATAGCTCTGTTTTCTTGTAGTTAACTCAAATATAATTACCCTTTAAATTGTTACTCATAAATTATTAAATTAATTTTCACAATACTTAGATTAAAATATAAAATCTATGGGAATATCATTTAAAATAATATCCAATTTATTTGATAAATGTATTTTTTTTAAAAAAAATTATAACACAAGATTTTTTTGTTTTATCCCGACGCATCGTATGCGTCGGATAAAGTGTGCCTAATATGATGTGTACAATACGTCGTATAAATTGTCCTAACCCGACGCGTTGACTATGCATCGGGTTAGAGCGTTTTATCCGACGCATTGCGTCAGATTGATCTCTTTCGACCCCTATATTCCGACGCTCTATCCCGACGCATGTACGCGTCGGAATAGCATTTATCCGATACATGCGGCATCTATTCCGACGCTTCTGTGGGTCCGAATAGCCATAAATTCTTGTAGTCTTATGAAAATACTTAGATGAAAATATACAGTATATTTAAAAGAAAATCTAATGGAAGAAAGTGATAGGTCCCTCTACTTGGGGGTTTTCTCTCTACTTGGGAGTCGGGGTTTGACGCTTTCCGTTGACTTTTTTCTTAATTTCCAGCGATTTTTTATTCAACTTCAATGGAAGATTTGGCAGAAAGATGGAGGGATATGTCCCTCACAGCAAGAGAGGCAAATGTAATCGAAGTCCCAGACAACAGTTTTTTTGTTTCAGAGGAAAACATACAATTGTGTGTTGTTGCAAAGCTTCTGACAAATGGGTACACCAATGTGGATGCTTTCAAATCTGTGATAAAGTCGATTTGGAAGGTCCACCAAGATACAAGAGTTGAAACGGCGGGCGAAAACGTGTTTTTTGTTCAATTCAAAACACGAATGGAAAAGATAAGAGTTCTCAAGTCGGGGCCATGGACTTTCGATCGAGCACTCATCGTTTTAGTTTCTCCGCAAGAGTCTGAAAGAGTGGGAGATATGGTTTTCACGAAAACTGCATTTTGGATCCAAATCCATAATCTTCCAACAAACTGTATGACCTTTGAAATGACAAAGATTTTGGGAGCAGCAATCGGGGAAGTTGAAGAGATCGATTGGGATAGACAAAATGAATGGATCTGACTAGTGATGAGAATCATAATATTAATCGACATCACCTTACCACTGAGCCGGATTATCAAACTGAAGACAAAGGAAGGTAAAGACGTATGTTGTTCAATAAGGTACGAAAAACTCCCTGACTTATGTTTTGAGTGTGGAATTCTGGGGCATTCCTCTCGAGAATGCCAATTGTTGCGTGCTCAGTGTGTATGTAAAATGTAAATGCGAAGAGCACTCAGATCATGCAAGCATACATGGTCTGCAGCAAGTGATAAGTATTTTTTTAATTCGTTTTCCCACAGAGATTGAGTTTAGTTACTAACGAGTTGAGGGGCTAAATTAGATAAGGTAACTTAAATTGGGTAGATTTGGGGTTGGTGTACTGAAATAATAAAGAAGCAAGAAGGATGCAATTGATAATGTAAAGCAAGAGAAGAGATAAAGCTATAATGTGGAGAAGAAGAATTGCGGATCTCGCAATGTTTTCGTAATAAAATCGCAAGGATTAGAAGCTAATGCTAATGAAAAGACTAAGGCAAAAAGCAGAAATATTTTATTGCGGTTCTCGCAATAATCTAGCAATAAATTAGCAATGATTCTAAATGCAAAGTAAGGCAGCAAGGTCGACTTAAGACTCCTCTATAGGCACTTAACTACGATCATTCAGCAGTAGATTAACATATCATGCATCGTTTTAGCTAAATCTCATGCATCTCTCGATTGCATGCATTAGATCTTTAGTTCACTCATATCCAAGTAAAACATAAAAACCTATTTATACAAGCAAGCTAACAAACGTGCTAGGAGAACGCCTATTCCTAGGTCATTTTTTGGTTACCATAAAAGGCTAGCATGAATGGATGACTCTGAACTCTTACTCCTTCCGGAGGTTAGGAATTCTTTAGACAAAATGGATGGCCGGTCGAAATTGCCCATGGGCTGAAGCTCACATACATTCAATGCAATCATGTTGCTCTACATGCTGGACTCTCGTATTTCTAGCCTATAGATTCATCTTTAGTAGACCTTTCTTAGATTAGTTACTCATGGTTTTCGAAGAACTAAAAGAGATGGATTGATTGATCATGATTTAGAAAATTCAGTAAAAGCACTTGAACAAGAAATAACAAAATGAAGAACTCAACAAAACTTAATTGATTACTCTCTAAAAATAAGGTTCAGACACTTCATAAGAACGACGTGCAATGATATGAAAGGAGTAAAGATCAAGTGTATTGGAGAATGAATCAGAACAATGTCGCAAATGAAATCAGTAGAGAGAAAACAGTAAAGAAAGCTGTAAAGTGCTCGGATCCTCCACGTTGCTAAACGCCTCGGATGAAGGGGAAGATTAGCTGATCTTGGGGATGAATTCAATCAGAAGAGAAGAAGGATATTCTCTTCTTCCTCTCGAATTATCGACGCCAAGGGCTGATTTCTTCGATCCAACAAACGAAGGAAGGATTGTCGTCTGCAGATTGCTTCGCAACTGGGATCTCCTCGCTTCTGAGTGTTTGTTTCCCTTCATCATCCGTCTCTTTTTATAGCTTCTGCAGGTACCTTCAGCTGCAGATATCCATCCATTCTGAGCAACAATCTTCCACGTGGCAGCAGTGGAAAGCTTAGGCGGCTGGAAGATCGCAACAATGACGACTGACGGCTTGGAAAAGTTCAGCAGAAGAAGACTGGCATTGAGATTTCCTTGCGAGGGCCGCAATGCCCTGTTGCGGTTTCAGCAATGTTTCCGCAATGTTTCCTGCAATGTACATTTTAGCTCTTTTTACATCATTTTACATCCTTTTTCGTTCCTTTTCCAAATAAGTCCTATTTTAGCATCATTTCTCAACTTCTCACATTTAGGCACACATTAAGCTAACTTCTAACAAAAACACTCAAGAATGTACATGATTTAAAGGTAAATATAGCCCTAAATAATGCACTTTTGGAGAGGTAACACCAATATACGCAGGTTGGAATCCAAACAAATCGAAAACACGATTATGGTGATTGGCTAAGGGCATCATATGTCAAGAAAAGCTTGCTGATGGAAGGTGAAGGAAAGCCCAACCCAGATTATGGTGGGAAAGAGAAACGGGGGCGGGGAGGACGAGAGGGTCGATGGGGAGACCGAAACGACGATCGGAGCACTTGTACAGCTGGTGAATGAAACAAACATTAATGAGGAGAGAGATAAGGAAAAAACTGATGGCATGGCTGATGTTTCGGCCACATTAACTACACCAACGCCTTTGGAAAAAATAAAAGAGAATCTGCTCAAATTAAGAGGGAAATCGATTTTGTTGGAGGAATTAAAGGAAAGTAACGGTTTGCAAATCGTGGAAAATAGTGAAGCAATGGAAGTTGATAAAATTAAAGATTTTGTGAGGGACCCACCTAATTTGCCATCTGCCATGTTGGGTGAAGGAGATCAGAATTTGGGTACTGAAGTAAATAAATTTCAACAAGATTTTGGGCTCCATTCTTTTGACGATTTTAATGAGGTGGACAGTAGCATGTCCACCATTGACAAAATAAATTCAGCTAGCATGCACAAGCCAAAAACCTTCCATAGAGTCTCCAATAGAGTGGGCAGAATGAATGTTGACGACACAGAGGTGCTATGCTTAGCGGGAGGAAAGAGAAAACTTGAGAAAAATCATTCAGACACAACTTTGCCTAAGAAACAGAAGGGCATTGTCGAGTCTGAGAGTCTAATTCTATCGGTGGAGGCTGGTGACCAGCTCCGCCGGTCACAATGAAACTACTATGCTGGAACGTCCGGGGTGTGGGAGGCTCGAGGACGTTCAAAGACCTTGAAGACATGATCGGTCTTCATCGTCCTATTGTGATCTTTTTGACAGAAACAAAGTGTGATAAAGCAAGAATGGAATCTTTAAGATGTGACCTTCGTTTTGATAATTGTATTGCGAGGGGCAGCAGAGGTAATAGTGGAGGCATTTGTCTCATGTGGAATAACGCAATTGATGTGGTGTTACGATCTTTCTCTCCAAATCATATTGACTGTAGCCTTCAGTTTATGGGGAGAAGTTGGAGATTCTCTGGAATATATGGTTGTCCTGAAACAACAAAAAAGAAATTAACCTGTGATTTGCTTCGCCGGTTGGCTAATAATGACACTTCACCATGGCTTGTCGGTGGTGATCTGAACGAATGCTTGAGGGTAAATGAGAAGAAGGGGGGATCTTCTAGAATTTCCAAGAATATGGAGTTGTTTCGGGACACGATTGATGATCTACAACTTAAAGATCTTGGTTTTGTAGGCCGCCCTTTCACATGGTCTAACCGCTGGAAAGCAGGTCCATCTATGTTTAAGTGCCTAGATAGGTTCTTGGGAAACGAATCTTTTTGTAATCTTTTTAATCAAATAAAAGTTAATCATTTAGATTGGTATGTCTCTGATCATAGACCTATTTGCATTGAATTTGATTGGGCTACTTGTACTGTTGATAATATGAATGTTAGGGGTCGATTGGTCTCTCATTTTCGTTTTGATGAGTTATGGATACAGGAGGATGAGTGTGGTGACATCATTAAACAATGTTGGGATGGTGGAGTGTCAATCACAAATCCCCCACAACTTTCAACATCCTTGTTTCAATCTTCAATTTCAACCTGTAGGCAAAGACTATGGCAGTGGGGAAAGAGGAAAAATCATGGTCGTTTTGAAGAAATAAAAAATCAGAGAAGATTACTCCAAAAGGCATATAATGAGAGAGCAGGGCCGAATTTTACAAATATAAACCGCATTGAGGAAAGGTTGAATAAAGCTTTGGCTTCTGAAGAGTTGTATTGGAAGCAGCGTTCTCGTGAAAATTGGTTGAAATGGGGTGACAAGAATACACATTGGTTCCATAAGAAAGCTTCAATCAGGAGAGAAAAAAACCGGATTTATCGGATTCGAAATCCGAGTGGGGAATGGGTGATGGAGGAAAAAGCTATTGAGTCAACTTTCTTGGATTACTTTGCTTCACCTTTTCGGTCCAATAATCCGTCTGAAAGTAATATTGATACAGCGTTAATATCGGTTCAGGTAAAAGTATCAAGTGAGATGAATGCTATGTTGATGTCACCTTTTACTGAGGATGAGGTTAAATTTTCGTTATTCCAGATGTACCCAACCAAGGCCCCTGGCCCAGATGGTTTTCCAGCTCTTTTCTATCAGAAGTACTGGGAGTCCATAAAAGGACCCACTCTTGCATCTTGTCTCAGCATTTTGAATAACAGAACATCAGTAAGAGATCAGAACCATACTAATATTGCTCTCACCCCGAAGAAGAAGGGCCCTCAGGAAGTGACTGATTTCAGGCCTATTAGCTTATGTAATGTTTCTTACAAGATCATTACTAAAGTTCTTGATAATAGGATGAAATCAATTTTACATGAGATCATCACAGAAACTCAGAGTGCTTTTGTTCCTGGTAGACTTATTTCAGATAACATATTGGTGAGTTATGAATGTATTCAATACATTTTGAATAAAAGAGCAGGTAGTAAAGGGTTGGCAGCTATGAAGATGGACATGAGCAAGGCTTGTGACAGAGTGGAATGACCTTTCCTTCGCAAGATTATGCTAAAGTTGGGGTTCAATGATGGGTGGGTGTCGTTGGTGATGGACTGCATCTCGACAGTTAGTTTCTCAGTCTTGATTAATAATGGTAACCCAAGAGGTTTTTTCAAGCCTCAACGAGGCCTCAGACAGGGGGACCCTTTATCTCCTTACTTGTTTTTGTTATGTGCTGAAAGTCTCTCCAGTTTATTCACCCAGGCTCAGCACCAGGGGAGCTTAACAGGATGTCAAATTTCGAGACACTGCCCTGTGATATCTCATTTGTTCTTTGCTGATGATAGTTTGCTATTCTGCGAGACAAATAATGCTGAGTTTGAAACAGTAAGAAAGATTTTACTCACCTATGAAGAAGCCTCAGGTCAGTGCGTAAATTTCTCTAAATATGCTATTCTTTTTAGTCCGAATGTATCTGTTGTTGCAAAGGCCGCACTTGGCCAGCTGATGCAGATGAATGTGGTTTCTCACTTAGGGAAATATTTAGGAGCGTCTTCCCATTTTACTAGAAATAAGAATAGAGATTTGGCTTTTCTCAAGGAAAGAATTCAGAAGGCCATAGCAAGTTGGAAAGGGAATTTCTTTTCGGTGGGAGGGAAAGAAGTCCTGATCAAGGCAGTGGCTCAGTCAATTCCCACTTATGTGATGTCGTGTATTAGACTTCCTAAATCCTTCTGTGAGGATCTCACTTGATGTGTGGCAAAGTTCTGGTGGGGGTCAACACAACAGAAATCTAAAATCCATTGGATGAAGTGGGAGCGATTGTGTATTCCGAAGGAGAAAGGAGGC
Organism: Herpetospermum pedunculosum; assembly: GCA_028017165.1. NCBI lineage: Eukaryota > Viridiplantae > Streptophyta > Magnoliopsida > Cucurbitales > Cucurbitaceae > Herpetospermum > Herpetospermum pedunculosum. The sequence goes on from CM051527.1 coordinate 184,452, forward strand.
TTGGGGTTCCGTTGTTTGGAAGGATTTAATCAGTCTTTAGTAGCTAAGCAAGTCTGGAGACTGCTACAGATGCCTCAGTCCCTAATGGCTCGCATATTTAGGGGGAGATACTTTCCACATTCGAATGTCCTAGAAGCTGAATTGGGAACCAATCCTTCTTTCATTTGGAGGAGTCTCTTATGGGGGCGCGAACTTCTCAATCTGGGAATTCGACGGGGGATTGGCAATGGTGAAGATACTTTTGTCTTTAACACGGCATGGGTACCGAGGGAGCGATCATTCAGACTTCTAACTTGCCCTCATCCAATGTGGGAGGAGACGAAAGTCAGTGAACTGATTGATGACAATGGCCATTGGAGTGTACAGAACCTTAGACTAATTTTGCGGGAGGAGGATGTCGAGGTTGTCAGGGACATTACTATTTGCAACTCAAGTAGAAAGGATTGGTGGCTTTGGCATTATATAAAGGATGACATTTTCTCGACAAAGAGTGCATATAAACTCTATTGCAACAACAAATATGAAACCTCTAATTCTGAAGGCGAAATTATTGAGAAATGGTGGAATTTTGTGTGGGGTATGAAGATACCAAATAAGATTAAATTTTTTATGTGGAAGTTATTCCATAATATCCTACCCACCAACAACAATCTCTGCAACAGGAAAATTCCAATACATCCATGGTGTGTGTTATGTGGTAAATTTCGTGAAAGTGCGGAACATATCTTTTTTGGGTGCAAACGAGCAAAGCAAATTTGGCGTCTGCTTCTCCCTCAGATTCCGATGGGCACTTTCAGCAGATTATTAATCCCTGATGCTTTGATTGCTGTCCAAAATTTGCTGAAGTCCCGAGACTTAGAACTGTTTTGTATTGGATGTTGGTGTATGTGGGCTGATCGAAACAAGGTGAGGGTTAACAGACCTTTACCTGCGGTGGAACTGAAAGGTGAATGGATCTTGAAGTATCAGCTGGAGGTGAATCCGGAGAAGCTCAGATCTGAAGTGGGTATTTGTGCAGTGACCCCTGAGCTAAAATGGAGTCCGCCGGATCCGCACACCTTCAAACTAAACGTTGATGCAGTATGTCACCCTTCACTTCGTAGATCGGGGTTCGGAGCTGTGATCAGAGATTCCACTGGAGCTTTAGTGGTGGCAAGCTCAGTCTACGTCGAATCTCGCTTGGTCCCTCTCGCGGCTGAAGCAATGGCGCTTCTTCATGGCTTGCAACTGGGGGCTACATATGGTTTCTCCAACCTCATGGTCGAATCGGACGCATAAGGGTTGGTGGCTTCTCTGGCGACAAACAATCTCTTGAACTCCTCACTTGGATCGGTGTTGTCTGAAATTAATCAAGTTTTTTCTTCCTCTACTGGTAGTTTTAATTTTATCTCTAGAAAAATTAACAAAGTGGCACATAACTTGGCTAAGTGGGCTTTATCTAGTGAGACCACAAATGTTTGGGTTGGGAATGAACCAAGTTGGCTTTGTAGTCTGATTAATTCAGACTCTCCTCATTGTAGCCCTATGGGCATTCTTTCTGTTTAATGAATGAAGTTCTTTTTACTCAAAAAAAAAAAAAAAAAAAAAAAAAAAATCTAATGGTAATATCATTTAAAGTAATATCCAATATATTTCATAAATGTAAAATTAAAATAAATAATTAAATAATAAATATAAATTTGATCTCTTATATATTCTAACTTTTATAACAGGCAGTAGCTTTTTCTCCACCTTCCTTTTTGCTATTCTTTTCTAGATCCATTTGTTCTTTTAAAAGACGGAGATATTCTTACTTAGCAACAAATGTTACCATTTATTTAGACTATGCACAATAAATATATATATATATATATATATATTTTGTCTTAAACCAAAAATAATAGATTAAATTATAAGATCAAACATATTAGGGCTCGTTTGATAACGTTCCTGTTTCCTGTTTCTTGTTCCCGTTTCTCATTGTTTAAGAAACGAACTTGTTTGATAACTATTCCCGTTTCTTGTTTCTAAATTTTGAGAAACGTTTCTAAAAAAGAGACAAAATTTGAGAAACTTCAAAAAAGTGTTTCTCCCTGTTATGTTTCTCTTTATATTAATTTGTTCTTAAATTGATGATAAATTAGTGTTGACTCATTGGCAAGAGAAGAACCCAAATAAACTTTTCACCTATGAGGTCATATTTTCATCGACGACCACACTTTAAACTTTGCAAATTAGCATTTCAATATTTTTAAATTAGTTTAAATTTCTCACTATTAAATATTAGGTTCACAATGATATTTTAGTTATATAACATAAATTTATCTATAATATAATTGAAATGTCGATTCACCTCTCATGTCGATATTCAGCTCATTGACACGTAGAAATGTCTACACGTCAACGAAAATTTAAAACATGACTCATAACAAATAATGACGAATGACAACGACTTCGAGATTTTAGAGCAAGGAAGGCATTATCTTCGAGGTAGGAAAAAGTGTTTAACTATCGACATTTTTTTACTGCGAAATGTTATTGAACGTTGTTTTGGCATGTTGGAGACTCGCTTCCCTATTCTTAAATAAACGTCTCCTTATCCTGTCAACACACAAAAACATATATCAAATCAAATTTAGATAACATTTGAAGTATAAATACAATTTTATGGTTGTTTTTAATTTTGCATCGAGACTTATCTGTATTTTATTATGTAAACTTTAGATTTTTTTTTTTAATATTTTTTTTAGTGCATATTATATTGTTTTTTTTATATATATTATGTATACTAAATTTTATTTAAACTATAAAAAATAAAAAAAAACATAAAGAGAAAAAAGAAACAATTAACAAAAAAAAAAAATTATCAAACATGACGATGTTTCTATTTTGTTTATTTTTTTTTTTTTCAAGAAACCAGAAACAAGAGTAGTTATCAAACCTGTTTCTGTTTCTGGTTCTCAAAAAACAGGGAACAAGAAACAAGGAACGAGAAACGGAAAACAGGGAACAAGAAACAGAAACACGTTATCAAACGACCCTTAATAAACAAGAAATTTTAACTACTTGATGTGGATATTATTGTCAACTGTTTTTTTTTTACTTTTATTTAATAAATATATTAATTCTACTATTTATTGATGAATTAAAATAGATGACGTAAAAAAAAAGTAAATATAAATTCAATTGAGAAACACTTAAAGTAATTAATTATATGGTGTTGTTCACACGAGAATTCGAACGACGAATGGAAATTCGACACGTGCAAATGAATTTGAATTTGTATTTGATGTATTGTATTTATCAGTGCGTAGTGGATTACAATCTCTAATATTTGATCCTCTGATTCTCTCTCTTAAATGTAACGTACTCGAGGGCTTCGTAGCTTGTTCTCGAGGTTGAATCTTCAGCTTCGCGTAGCGGTGAAGTCTTCAGGTGTTTGAATTTGGAGTGACGTTCAGTCTTCAGGATTTCAAAGAGTCTTTCGTTGTTTGGGAATTCTCTCTGAGTTCTTAGGAGAAGAAATTTTCTGAACCTTAGAAATGAAAATGAACTCTCTATTTATAGAGTTTTCATGGGCCTGGACCCAATGGGCTTGGGCTTTGGGCCCAATGGGTTTGGGTTTGGACCCAATGGGTTTGGGTTTGGACCCAATGGGCTTGGGTTTGGACCCAATGGGCTTTTGGGCTTTGAGCCAAATTGTCATTTAATCTTTCTGGCCCGATTCGACTTCGAGCCCAATTGTAGTTTGGCCGACTTTGCTCGGTCAAGTCTATCTGATCCCCGGTCGTGATGGAGACACATGGCGACCACTGATTGGCCGAAATTTCTCGGTCAACAAATGCCCCCTTTTTCGAGAGTTATGCACAAGTATGTGTGGGTGAGTCTCGGAAAAGTTGAATAGATAAATCGAAACGTAGGACATCCTAATTTCGACTCCGCTTTGACGTATCAATTTTATCGAAATATGAAGTTCGATTCATAGATCAATTATTTTAATTGACGTCTCTTTCCATGTCAATCGATCAAAAATATGAATTTGGCTCGTAGTTTTGATCTTTCTTATCTGACATAAATTTGATTTAAACTTCGGTAGAGAGATTTTTTTTTCTACCTTAGTTTATCTTGAGATGTAGAGTAAGGACTTGTGTCTGCCCAATTGTATTTTGAATAGGGTTTGACTTTGAATTTTACTCTAATTTTGACGTGGATAAAATATACCCAAACCGCCAATTTTGATTTGAGACTTGGATTTAGATAAATTTTGACTCTAAATCATGTCTGAAAATAAATTTTGGAATATGCCCAAAATTTTAATTTTCTCGGTCAAAATAAATGGTAAGCTTCTAAATTTTGGCTTGAATTCGGAATAAGAGTGTTGGAATTTTTTTTTATTTTGGCATAAATAATTGGCCAGATGAAACACTAGAATGTGAAAACAAATGATAACCAAGAAACTTGTTTGGTAGAGCGGAACTTGGACGGCTTTAGTTGTCATTGGTCCTGAGTTCAAGTCTGACTCCGTACATTATTTTTTTGCAACTTTTTTAACTTAAATGAAGGACATTTAAGTAATTTTACTCTCCAAACCCTAACTCATTTAGGTTTTCCAAACCCATATAAATAGAATGAGATGGAATTTGAAGAGTTAGAATAAAACTTTAGGGTTTGTTTGGAGAGGAAAGGAGAGATTTTGCTTGGAGAGGAAGAGGAAGAGGAAGGAGAGCTCCAGCCGCCGCCTCAGCCCGCCGCCACCGCCGTGCCTCAGCCGTCGCCTCCGCCGCGCCTCAGCCGCCCGCCGCCATCGCCGCGCCTCAGCCCACGCCTCAGCCCTCGCCGCAGCCGCCCGCCGCCATCGCCGCGCCTCAGCCCACGCCTCAGCCCTCGCCGCGCCTCAGTCCGCAGCACCGCGCCAGCGCCGCCGTCTGCATCGCCAGCCCTCCGTCTGCATCGCCAGCCCTAAAAGGTTCCTCACCGCCGTCTGCATCGCCAGGTCTGCCCCGCGCGCCTCCGCCGCCTCAGCCGCTGCTTCCAGGTCTGCCGAACCGGTCGCCGCCGCCGCAGCCACCTTCGCCACCGCGCGTTTCTGCCAGATCCGGCCCGTGCCGCGCCGCCCGCTCCGCCAGCGCTTCAGCCGCTCCGCCAGCGCTTCAGCCGCTCCACCAGCGCCGCGTCGTTTCCTCGCCGTCGCTCCGCCCGCACTGCCGCCAGTCGCAGATCTGTCCCGAGGAGGTGAGTTTGAGCTTTTTTTTTTTTTTTTTTTTTATTTTTTATTTTTTTTTTTTATTTTTTTTTGTTACTATTATTTTTTTATTATATATATATTATTTTTATGTTATATTCTAACTTTATATGTATATATATTTTTATATACAGGTGCCTATCTTCATTCTCCCGTTGTTCTTCGTACCGACCTTACTTTGGTAATTTAATTTATTGTATACAATTTTAATGTATGTAATTTATGTGACCTTACTTTGGTAATTTAATTTATTGTATGCAATTTTAATGTATGCGTGTAATTTATGTATGTAATTTAATTTATGGGTTAGTAATTTACTTATGGGTTGTAATTTATTTACGTAATTTGATGTAATTTATTATTTATGGGTTGTAATTTGATGTAATTTATTTATGGGCTGTAATTTTGTATTTTGTTTGTTGTTGGTTGTGATTGCTAAATTATATTTATTTTATGAGGATTGGCCTTTAGGAATAATATTCAAATTGGGATTTTGTAATTAAAAAAAAAACCAAATAAGAAATTTGTTAATTTGAAATTAAGGTTTTTTTTTCAAAATTAATTAAAGTGATTTGAAATTTTGTAATTAAAAACCCAATAAGAATAAATTTTAATTTGAAATTAAGTTTTTTTTTTTTCAAAATTAATTAAAGTGATTTGAAATTTTGTAATAAAAAACCCAATAAGAATAAATTTTAATTTGAAATTAAGGTTTTTTTTTTTTCAAAATTAGTTAAAGTGATTTGAGATTTTGTAATTAAAAACCCAATGAAAATAAATTTTAATTTGAAATTAAGGCTTTTTTTAAAATTTAGTTAAAGTGATTTGAGATTTTGTGATTAAAAAGCCAAATTTTTTTTATTTTAATTTTAAATTAAGGCTTTTTAAAATTAGTTAAGTGATTTGAGATTTTAAAAAATTTAATTTTTTTTGCTTTTTTTTTTTAAATGAAATTAAGAATTAGAATTAGTTATTTTAATTTTGAAATTGAGATTTTATAAATAAATCAAAGTAATTTGAGAATTGGGGGTTAGGACATTTAAAATTAGTTAAATGATTTTGAATTTGCCATTTTATGAATATATTATTTTACTATATGTACATACACTTTGATTTGAAATTTATTCACTTTTTCGATTTTAATTTGCTTATTCCAAATGGGAACGTTGCGACCTTTTTTTTTGTAGGTGTGTCACTTCTTTTACCGCCAAGTCGTTCTGTTCAGCTCCCGTGGCCTCGACGTAACAATCTACGGGCGTTACTTCTCCTATGCAGATGCACGTCTGTTTGGGGAACGTATTCCGTCCTAGGTTGTGCGTCGAGTCGTTCTGTTCTGTTCCCATGGTCTCGACGTAACAATCTACGGGCGTTACTTCTCTTATGCAGATGCATGTCTGTTTAGGGAACGTATTCCGTCCTAGGTTGCGCGTCGAGTGGTTCTGTTCTGTTCTCGTGGTCTCGGCGTAACAATCTACGGGCGTTACTTCTCTTATGCAGATGCACGTCTGTTTAGGGAACGTATTCCGTCCTAGGTTGCGCGTCGAGTGGTTCTGTTATGCTTTCATGGCCTCGGCGTAACAATCTACGGGCGTTACTTCTCTTATGCAGATGCATGTCTGTTTAGGGAACGTATTCCGTCCTAGGTTGCGCGTCGAGTCGTTCTGTTCTGTTCTCGTGGCCTCGGCGTAACGATCTACGGGCGTTACTTTTCTTATGCAGATGCACATCTGTTTAGGGAACGTATTCCGTCCTAGGTTGCGCGTCGAGTCGTTCTGTTCTGCTTTCATGGCCTCGGCGTAACAATCTACGGGCGTTACTTCTCTTATGCAGATGCACGTCTGTTTAAGGAACGTATTCCGTCCTAGGTTGCGCGTCGAGTGGTTCTGTTCTGTTCTCGTGGCCTCGGCGTAACGATCTACGGGCGTTACTTTTCTTATGCAGATGCACATCTGTTTAGGGAACGTATTCCGTCCTAGGTTGCGCGTCGAGTCGTTCTGTTCTGCTTTCATGGCCTCGGCGTAACAATCTACGGGCGTTACTTCTCTTATGCAGATGCACGTCTGTTTAAGGAACGTATTCCGTCCTAGGTTGCGCGTCGAGTGGTTCTGTTCTGTTCTGTGAGATCGACGTACTGATTTAAAGACGTTACTTCTCTTTTGTAGATGCGTCAGTTTGGGCATTTCCACTCTACGTGAAATGAGCGCATCTACTTAGAGAACGTACTCCGTCTTTGTTGGTACGTCGGATCATCGTGTTCCGTTTCTGCGAAGTCGACGTAACAATTTAAGGATGATACGCCGACTTAGAGACGTTACTTCTTCTTCGTAGATGCGCTAGCTTGACATTTACACTTTATGTGAAATGGGCGCGTCTACTTAGAGAACGTACTCCGTCTTTGTTGGTGTGCTTCCCCCATAACGTTCTCTTTTTTTTTTTTTTTTTTTTTGCTTTAAGATTTCTCCCCATTTTTGGAAGGCTATATGTGTTGTCCTTTTTTTTTTTCAAAGTTTTTTTTTGTCATTTGGTTTGTTTTGTTTTAAGGGTGTACATAGCTCCCCTTTTTTTGTTGTTGCGTTTTCTTGGTAACCGCTTCATGCTCGCATGTTTGTGTAGCTCATTTAATTCCTTCGCCATACTTATCGCTTTGCTTTGAATTTATTAACTCTTTCGAATTCGTTTTGCAGGAACATGGTGTATTTTGCAGAGCAGATCGTCTCTGGAGAGAAATTTCTCGTTCTTTTACAAGATGAACATCAGCCCTTAAAACGTGGAGTTAACCTCCTAGTAGAAGAACCCAAGATCGGCGATTACTCCAATAAGTGGCCGCGACTCGGAAAACCAGGTCGTTTGTCAAAATGGTCCTCAGAAAAACCTTTAGGTCAAGGTTCCTCGTCTAAGGTGTGGATGTTAGGTTCTGCGCTTCACCGCCAAAATCCCAGTCAAACCCCCGAGCTAACATTGGGACGCCGAATTATCGAAGGCACCGCTCGTTGGGGCTCTGTATTAAAGATTTCTGGAGAATTCCTTTTTATCCCTCAATATTGGGAGTGGTTGGAGCTTGTCGTCGGTCGCAGTAGGAAGATACTTCGTCATGCTTGTCTGTTAGATGCCGTGATGGCTTCGCTCTACACTTACGATCGCAATAAGGCCGTGGTACGAGCCTTTTGTGAAGCATGGTGCCCTGCAACTAATACTCTTCATACCCAAGCTGGGGAACTTTCCATCTCTTTGTGGGACCTTTGGAAATTCGGGGGTCTTCCTATTGATGGAAAATTTTATGAGGAAGTCATTCCGTGTCTTGAAGAGTTGACTGGATCGAGACGGAATGGCAGATACCTTCCAAAAAGTTGCGAACATTTATTTCGCGCTTATTATACACTGACTGCTAAGAAGACGGATCCATCTCACGTTGCCATCAGTGATTGGATTTCATTATGGTTTAAAGGCGTCCAGCGATATGGTAAAATACCGGCGCGAAGGTCAAAGAAAAGAACTGCTTCTAAACCTACTTCCCGCCCCGGCGTGACTCATAACCCCGACGGCACGAAAGTTAAATATCGTGAATGGTCAGACGATGAGTGCGACATGTTCCGTAATCTAAATATTGACGAAGGATGGAAGGATAGAACATACTTGGCCGCCTTTTTATGTTGCTGGCTCTGTGCCTTCGTATTTCCTCAGGCCAATGCTCACCACATCCGTCCAGGTGTTTTCAAGATTGCTTGTATGATGGCCGAGGGTGAAATTTTTAGTCTTGCCGTCCCGGTCTTAGCTAACCTTTACCACGTGTTAGGAAAAATCTCAATGACTGCTAGTTCGGTTGGCCGTATCGAAACCTGTCTCCCGGTGCATTACATTATAGGCTGGTTAGCTCATTACTTTAATACTCACTACAAGACTCCTGAGGAGGTCCAAGGTCCAGGGATGGTTGAATTTTCCGGCGAAGGTGGGGCTAAGTATCTAGATGAATCTGAAGCGCATGAACTGATCCATGAGGGTGCATCGATAGCATGGCACGTGAATCTCCAACATAGGAATAAACACGAAATCTTAAATAGAGAAACCATCAACGACTCTGAAGATTCTTCATATTTTTCGAGCCTCCGATCGTGCTATATATCAGCGCGATGTGGGGAATCGCTTGTCATCGAATCATATAGTCCGTATCGATTTGGCCGTCAGTTCGGGTTCTACCAAGACGTGCCAAATGATATAAGGGAAGCTTCTCCTTCGGTCGATTCGTGTACTATTTTACATCATTGGCGGGTTTGTATTTACGCTGACGTAGGGTGGGAAGTGTTTCTTCCAGCTCGAATGTTGAACCCCCATGACCATGTTACTTCAAATTATCGAAAGTGGTGGTCAATTAAGCATGGCGATTATTTGAGGAAAGGTGTTGATAAATTGATTGACAGCGCTCTTCCTCACTCAGATTGTTCAAAACCTAAGAAGTCTAAGAAGGTCAATGTTAACCTAGGAGGAAAGAAAATTCATTTGCTCACAGATAAACCGTCATGCCATGCCTCAGATCAAGCTGAAGGTAGTCGAGACGTTTATTGGAAGAAGGATAAAAGGCTCAGACAGACCCCCGATCTCCCCGATCTCGACGACAGATTTTTCGACGATGTCCCTACTGCTTGTGACATACCTGATGACGTTGGAGCCCTAGTTCAGTAACTTTCTCCTTCTTTTTTTTTTTTTTTTTTTTTCCATTTTTACATCCACCTTCCGTTTAAATTTTTTTTTTATGTATGCATATATATATCGGCAAATAACTTGTTTGAAAATCTTCTATTGTTACAGCTTCCCCTGAATGATTATATTCAAGCCGAGGGCGAGCAACCTAGCGATCAATCGTCGGAGGGTTCAGAAGCTTCGGTTTCTATTGATAGGCGACCTGGGAGCTCTTCTGTCCCATTGGAAGAGCGAAGTACCAATTTACCTCTGCTTACCATCAGGGAGCGTTCTCAACATGTTCCATTGGATGCAGTTTCGCAAGCTCCTGAAACTTCTGTTTATTGTGCTGACAACATAGTATCCAGCCTTCAACGAAAAGCGGCCATGTCTATGTGGCAAAGCTTGCGAGAGAAAATGGCGCGTACCCCTTTTGAGGATGTTCCGAAACTTGAGCCAGAAATTCGTAAGATTCTTAAGGGCATCTCGGACACTCGGGCAAACAACCAGGTGTCTCTGCAAGAATTTGTAGAAGGCTATTGTAAGAGAGTGGAAGACTACAACCAGATGCAATCTTCAATTTCCACCCATCTAAACTCCAACAGTAGGGATTGTCAATTAGAAGAAAAGAAGAGTTATTTGGACCGATCCCTCCTAGAGGTTACAGAGGCGAAAACAGAGATAGAAGAGGCGAAGGCGAAGATAGAAGCTGCGAAGCTCGAGCTTGAGAGGCTTTCCACTTTTGTCTCTGCCCGGGAGCAAGTCTTGAGTCGCGGGACACTTGAAGTCTCACGTGTACGCGAAGAGATTCGTGCCCTCGAATGTGCCCCCATTATTAACGAGGACGATGCTCGAGCCGTTGCTGCAGTTCGCGAGCTTCTAGAGAGCTCGCGCGCGGAGTTGAAAGAGTTTCAGTGGGCGCCTTGATTTGCGCATATATGTGCATATATATTTTTTTTATCTATCTTCTTCTAGATTTCTCTCGTGTAAAGGAACTTTATTTTTTTTTATGAACATTTGGCTTGTCTCCCTCATTTTGGAATAATACCTTTCCTTTGTTGCTTTGTTGAACTTTTTTTTTTTTATTGCTTACGTATTTCCGAAATCAAGAGATCACTTGTTTGAACGTAGCTCGAATGGAATGAATGTATATTTTTTATTGCGTTGAAATCAAGAGATCACTTGTTTGAACGTAGCTCGAATGGAATGAATGTATATTCTTTTATTGCGCGCGACTGGACTTAAAGTATATATGTATTTTTTCTTTAAGTTGCCTACGTACCCTTAGATGGAAGGGATCAAGTCATAACGTAGTTCAAATTACAATATTTTTTTTTTAATTGGGCCGTTCACCTTTTAAGCTCGTGCGGGCTAGGAGCAACATGTAGTTTATACTCTTACGTTAAGGAGTATTACATTTGTTTTTTTTTTTTATGCATAAAATTTCTTAAGGAATTTGCCGTTGATTGGACCAATCCTTAATCCATCTTGATCCACGATCTTGTATGCCCCATTTGTGTAGACTTCTTTGACAACATAGGGTCCGTCCCATTTAGGAGTGAACTTGCTCCCCGTGTGTCGAGTTGTGATGATGGGTCTTCGAACCGCGAGCACTAGATCACCAACTTGAAATGATCGGGGCTTCAAATTTTTGTTGAAAGCCTTGGTCATTCGCGCTTGGTAACATTCCAATGCTTGCTGAGCATCCAATCTTCTTTCATCGAGCGCTTCCAATTCTTCGAGGCGCAATCTTGCGTTGTCTTCGGTAGTTAGTCCTTCTTGCACCGCCATTCTTAAGGAAGGGATTTCTCTTTCCAAAGGGAGCACAGCTTCAACCCCATAGACTAGGGAATAAGGTGTGACCCCTGTAGGAGTGCGGTGGGTAGTTCGGTAAGCCCATAATGCCTCACCAATCTTTTCCTGCCAGTCTCTTTTTGACTTGGAGACTACCTTTTTTAGCAAGTTGCACAATGTCTTGTTGAATGCTTCTGCCAATCCATTTGCCGGAGCGTTGTACATGGATGACTTGCATTGCTTGAACTTGAATTTCTCACATAAGCTGTCCATTAGACTATTGGAGAATTGTCTTCCGTTATCGGTCACGATGCGGTGAGGGATGCCGTAACGGTAAATGATGTGGGTTCGGATGAAATTCACAACAGTTTCCTTCTTTGCCTCCTTTAACGCAATTGCTTCGGCCCACCTTGAAAAATAATCTGTCCCAGCGAGTATATAAGAATGTCCCGCTGAGGACTTAGGTGTTATTGGACCAACGAGATCGAGCCCCCAAGCTTCAAAGGGCCATGAAGCTATGGTTGGGTGAAGTGGTTCTGGCGGTTGATGTATGAAGTTGGCATGAAACTGACAAGCCTCACATTTCTTTGCGTACTCCATCGAGTCTTGAATCATCGTTGGCCAGTGATAACCCATTCTTTTTAACTGAAAATGAAGTTTCGGTCCCGATTGATGAGCACCACAGACTCCTGAGTGTGCTTCCTCTAATGCCTTTATCGATTCTTCTTTTCCTAGGCATCGAAGAAAAAGTCCGTCATAGGAGCGTCGATAAAGGGTTTCCTTGTAGTAGATGAATCGAGCACTTCTTCTTCGTATATCGGCCTTACGTCGGGACTCTGTGGGAAGTTTTCCATGTTGTAGATAATCTACAATCGGTTGTCGCCAATCTTCTTCCTCAATCACATAGACCGATATTACGTTTGCTTCTTGACTTTCAACTTCAGTTGGCGGTATAACCCATTTTTGACAAATCGGAACGTTCAATATTTCACTTTCGGATACAGTCAGGGCTGTGGCCAAGTTTGCTAATGCATCTGCCTTTGCATTTTCAGCTCTTGGAACATGCTCTATCGTCATACTATCAAAACTCTCTAAGAGTCTTCTTGCATAATTAAAGTAGGGCATTAAATCTGGGTGTTTCACCTCGTATTGGAGTGACAACTGATTAATTATCAGTTTTGAATCCCCATAAATCTCAATGTAGGTCACTCCAATTTCTATTGCTATTTGAAGACCCATAATGAGCGCTTGGTATTCAGCAACATTATTCGAACATACCTCTTCAAATGCGAAGCTATACGGCAGCATGTGTTTTTCAGGGGTAATGAATACTATACCCGCTCCTGCGCCATGTCTTCGAGCTGCACCGTCGAAATACATAATCCATGGGTCAACAATTTCAACGTAGAAGATTTCTTCGTCAGGCAGGTCGTCAGATAATTTCCAGTCTGACGGCACCGGATGATCTGCCAAGAAATCAGCTAAGGCTTGCCCCTTCACCGCCTTTTGTGGGATATAGACAATATCATACTGTTGTAGTAAAATTGCCCACTTTGCCAACCGACCTGAGATAATTGGTCTAGACAAGACATATTTGATTGGGTCAGCCTTAGCCACCAGATGCACTGTGAATGCCTGCATATAATGCCTCAACTTATCGATGGCGAAGAAGAGCGAAAGACACATCTTCTCAATGGGTGAATAATTCAGCTCTGCCCCATTGAGAGTTCTACTTAAGTAGTAGAGGGCGCATTCTTTACCCTTCTCGCTTTCTTGTGCAAGTAATGCCCCAAGCGACCTTTCTTGCGCGGTAATGTAGAGTATCAATGGCTTTCCTGCTACGGGTGCGCCCAAAACAGGAGGGTTAAGCAAATATTGCTTTATGTTGTCAAATGCATTTTGACATGCTTCATCCCACTCAAAGGTCGTGTCTTTCCTCATCAGTCTCTGAAATGGTTGGCACCGGCCTGCTAGATTGGAGATGAACCTCCTGATATAAGCAAGTCGTCCTTGGAGACTTCTGAGTTCATGTAAGTTTCGCGGTTCTGGCATTTTTTGAATGGCGTCGATCTTGGATTGATCAATCTCGATTCCTCGATGTTTTACAACGAAACCAAGGAATTTCCCCGAAGTTACACCGAATGCACATTTGAGAGGATTCATCCTCAATTGGTACTTCCTCAAACGATCGAAAACCACCTTTAGATCTTTTAAGTGATCTTGTCGCTTTTTGGACTTGACTACAAGATCGTCGACGTAGCACTCGACATGTTTATGCAGCATATCATCGAAGATCTTTTGCATGGCACGTTGATAAGTCGCGCCGGCGTTCTTTAATCCAAAGGGCATTACCTTGTAACAGTATATCCCTTTTGGAGTCCGGAACGCTGTCATTTCTTCATCTTTGAGGGCCATTCGAATCTGGTTGTATCCTGATGACCCATCCATGAAAGACAAAGCTTCATGCCCTGTGGTAGCATCGACCATTAGTTCAGTGATGGGCAATGGGAAGTCGTCCTTCGGACACGCACTATTCAGATCGCGAAAGTCAACGCATACCCGTAATTGTCCGTTTTTCTTTCTGACGGGGACAATGTTTGCTATCCATGTCGGGTAGTTTACTTCGCGAATGAATCCCGCTTCAATTAGCTTGTTAACTTCATTTTCAATTTGGGGGATGAGCTCTGGCCTGAAACGTCGTTGAGCTTGTTTGACTGGTCGATACCCATGTTCAATAGCGAGATGATGTACTGCGACTTTTGGATCAAGTCCCGGCATCTCTTTATACGACCAAGCAAAGACATCTTTATACGCGATGAGCAAACTCAAGTACTCACACTCCTCTTCATCGGAAAGTGATGCGCTTATAAAGGTTGGACGTGGTTCTTCCGTCGTACCCAGATTAACTTCTTTTAGCTCATCAACTGTTGGTTGACTTCCATCTTCGAGTGGTAGTGGAGCCTCTTCAACATCCTCTTCAGATATCTCGGCTTCCATTTCTTCCTCGGCAGTAATATGATAACAAGAGGCTTCATCCCCATTCTCTGCATGTTTGCTTGCAGGGTTGGTGATGATGACATTACGTCGTTTAACCTTCAATGCACCATCTGTATTCACAGTGACAAAAGTTTTTCTTTTCATCCGTGAGGGGACGATACTGCGGATCTCTTCGTCGCTTTTTGTTTCGCTAGACTCTTTATTGTTCAAAGTCTCTCGAGCCTCTTCGTGTAGGAGGCGATCGAAGATGGAAGTGGATGAAAGTTTCTTATCTCTCTTTGTGGTCACGCTTAATCTTTGCAACGCTGACGTTCGTGAGAGAGATTTATCGGGCAACGTATTTTCTTTCTCCTCTGTCGGCTTACTCAACCTTTGAAGCGCTGACTTTCGTGAGAGGGGTTTAGCGGACGCTGTGTTTTCCTTCTCATCTGTTGGCTTACTCAACCTTTGCAATGCTGATTGCCGTGAGAGAGGTTCAGCAGACGACATGATTTCTTTGTTATCTGCTGGCTTACTCAACCTTTGAAATGCTGATTGCCGTGAGAGAGGTTCAGCGGACGGCGTGCTTACTTTTTTATCTGCCGACTTACTCAACCTTTGAAAGACGGAAGATCTGGTGGGTTTGGGTGTTGAGTGCGAACTATCCTCTTTTGTCACAGCCGTTTTCAATCGCTGGAAGGCTGAAGCGCGCGTAGCTGGCGGCTTGATGCGCTTAAAGATGGAGATCCTTGGTTTGGCAGCTTCCTCTTCTTTTGAATTGTGTGCCTCTTTGGTCGTTATGTTATTACTGTTGACCACTTTCTCTTTCCCTTTTCGGGTTATCCGGACTGGTTCAGGCGACTTATATCCAAGCCCCTTTCTTGATGCCGGTATAGGATATCCCTCTTTTAGGAGCTTCTTTTGTGTCGAAGAAAGCTCTGACCTGCCCTCGAGGATTTTCAGACCCTTGAACTCAGTGTGAGTTGTGAAGTCATATCCTGCTTTTGCTAGCAGTTTATATGCCTTGGGATCGTACCCTTCTTTCGTTCGTTTCTCAGGTAGGACCATCCCTTTCTGAGTCTCTTTGGACTTCGTGACCTCTTGTTTCGTTATCTTCGTAAGAGGGGTGACAAAGTTTTCTTTTAGGATCTTAATGTCACCGACTTTCAAACTTTTAGTACATTCTGCGAATGGTGATTCACCTTTCTTACGCCGGGACAAGGGAACGTAGCGCAGGACAGAAGGGTTCGAGCTTTTCTCATCTTTCAAGGCCTTAGCCTTCGTAGGGCTGACAGATGTTTTACTTTCGCAAAACTTGGGAACATTTTCTTCTTTGATGGATTCTTTCCCTGCGCAAGTCTTCTGCTCCCCGCTGATCAAAGGGATTTCTTTTGGCATTATTTCTTCTATGTTGCTGTTATTTATATAAAACTTGGCATCCGCGAAATGAGACTCAGCCTCTGAAAATGGCTTAGTGTCTGCCTCAACCTTTTTTACGCCGTTCTGATAGAACTTGAAGCACTGATGCAAGGTGGAAGTTATTACCCCATTTCCATGAATCCAAGGGCGACCCAACAATATTTTATAGGTGGTCCTGGAGTCTATGACATGAAATAAGGTATGTGCTTCTAAGTCTCCGATGATGAGCTGTAGGCGAATCATGCCGATCGCTCGTTGTCCTCCCTGATTGAAACCCTGGATTACCAGCTTGCTACTTGATAGTTCTTCCATCAGGATGCCAATCTCCTTCATGAGTGATTTCGGCATTATGTTGACGGCCGATCCATCATCAATGAGGATTCGACCGACCCTCTGTTCTCGAATGTATCCCGAGACGAACAAAGGTCTATTGTGAGGTTTTGACCCCAACATCAAATCATCATCGGTGAAGCTTATGGACATGCAATCAGACGCACCTGCATGTGCTGTAGAGGTTGAAGGTTCTGAAACATTAGAGTCCTTCAATGTGTTGACGTGAGCAGTTTTGTCCATTTGAGGCAAATCTACTAAATTGAGGGAAGGTGTATCGTCCAGCTTTATTGCCAACTCCGTTGAACTTGGAGTGGCGCTGTCATCCTCAATTGCCACAACGACATGGCACGTAGCAACTTCAACTATTTCTTCCGTCTTCTCATTAAAGAATCCTTTGGGGAAAAATTCCCGTAGGGTCATAGGCTGCTGGGGTCGGGGGAGGTCTTTGTTTTCCTCCACGACAAATTTTGGCTTTCTCATACTCTTTCTTCCTTTTCTCTTTGGAAGTTTACTTTTTCGCCTATACTCTCGAAGTAGGCGGGCTTCTTTCTGAACAGGTCTCTGTCGCCGCATTTTCCGACGAGTTACGACGGTCCATCCTTCATCCTCATCTCCAACGGGTTCGGGCTCCACCCGCGAAGTCTCCTGTAGGATTTCATGTTCGTATCGAACGATTACAGGTTCGCAAGTCCCGAACTGGATCAAACTCTCCTCTTGCTTCTTAGGAGAGACAGGAGATAATTGAACGCCGGAGTTCAATGTTACAGCGGCGTGATTTGCTTGAGCTATTTCGTCGAGATCTAGCTCAATCTTATTTTCACTAGCTAACTTCATGATTAGCTCTTTCAGGACGAAGCATTTGCCTACAGGATGACTGACGACCCGGTGGTATTTGCAGTAGTTAGGATCATTTACCTTTCCTAACTCCTCCGGTCGTTTGCATTCTGGCAGTTGGATGAGTTGCGTTTCCAGCAACTGCTCTAACATATCGGGAATGTCCGAGTCTGGAAACGGGTAGATCTTTTCTTGTCTTTCTTTCAGCGTAAGGCGACGTCTTTCGCCTTTGTCATTTCTTACTTCTGTTTTGTTTTCCTTTGCTTTGGAGGAAAACCTTAAGGGGGCCGTGTTGACGACCATGGATTCTTTCACGACATTCTTCGTGATCTTCCCAACGCTCTTCACTTCTGTCTTTGTTTTCTTTACGTCAGGGATTAAGAGGTCTTTGTTTCCTCTATTGGCAATACTCAACTCCATATCATGGGCGCGAGTTGCCAACTCTTCGAATGTTTGGGGCTTTATCCCTTGTAGGATGTAGTGAAGTCCCCAATGCATGCCGCCGATGCACATCTCGACAGCGGACACTTCCGTGAGTCGGTCTTTGCAGTCAAGACTCGACGATCTCCAGCGGTTAATGAAGTCGACGACAGGCTCGCCCATTCTTTGGCTAGCATGCGAGAGTTCGGACATGCTGACTGTTCGCCTCGTGCTGTAGAAGCGATTCAGGAAGTCTCTTTCAAACTGCTCCCAACTGTCGATCGTCTCGGGTTCCAAGTCGGTGTACCAGTCGAAGGCGTTTCCTTTCAAGGTTCGGACGAATTGCCTAACCAGCAAGTCTCCGCGAGTTCCAGCATTCTCGCATGTTTCGACGAAGTGGGCAATGTGTTGTTTAGGATTGCCCTTCCCATCGAATTGTTGAAACTTTGGCGGCTGATACCCAATGGGCATTCTTAAGCTGTCAATCCTCTTGGAATACGGTTTGGTATACAAGAGGGTGCTTTGGGCTGGTCCGCCGTACTGGACTCGGATGGTGTTGGTAATCATGTCCTGCAGTTGTTGGACAGACAAGGAGGCGACTGACGTCGAGTGTTGCGCTTGGTCTTCCTGGATGACCATTTTTTCTTTGTCATTCTTTCTGGCCGCAGGAGTTAGGCTTGACTCCGCGACCTCACGGCTCTGCATCTGACTCCTCAGTTGGGCAATCTCGAAGTCTTTGTCCTCGACTGCTTTCATCAGGAAGCTGATTTTCTTTTCCATTTCAGCCATTGCTTCGTCGTTAGTACGCGCATCCGCCATCATTACAGATACGCTGGAGTCAGACACCTTCTCCGGCTGATCAGAGGAGGGAACAACCTCATCGAACAAAGGATTGTCCTTGATGATTATCCCAACCCGCTCAGACTCCGTCAGTCGTTTGTATATTTTGCGCACGATTGCAGGAGTGTGTTCGCCCGTCTGCGAGACTTCTTTGATGACGCGGCTGCGGGTGGTAGGTCCCCTGTAAGGACTGTTGGAACTGACAGCCTGGAACGTTGTCTTCTTTGATGCCATTGTTAATTTTTGTTGAGAGAGAGAGATGAAAGGTAGAGAGGTCCCACTGGGCGTGCCAATCTGTTCACACGAGAATTCGAACGACGAATGGAAATTCGACACGTGCAAATGAATTTGAATTTGTATTTGATGTATTGTATTTATCAGTGCGTAGTGGATTACAATCTCTAATATTTGATCCTCTGATTCTCTCTCTTAAATGTAACGTACTCGAGGGCTTCGTAGCTTGTTCTCGAGGTTGAATCTTCAGCTTCGCGTAGCGGTGAAGTCTTCAGGTGTTTGAATTTGGAGTGACGTTCAGTCTTCAGGATTTCAAAGAGTCTTTCGTTGTTTGGGAATTCTCTCTGAGTTCTTAGGAGAAGAAATTTTCTGAACCTTAGAAATGAAAATGAACTCTCTATTTATAGAGTTTTCATGGGCCTGGACCCAATGGGCTTGGGCTTTGGGCCCAATGGGTTTGGGTTTGGACCCAATGGGTTTGGGTTTGGACCCAATGGGCTTGGGTTTGGACCCAATGGGCTTTTGGGCTTTGAGCCAAATTGTCATTTAATCTTTCTGGCCCGATTCGACTTCGAGCCCAATTGTAGTTTGGCCGACTTTGCTCGGTCAAGTCTATCTGATCCCCGGTCGTGATGGAGACACATGGCGACCACTGATTGGCCGAAATTTCTCGGTCAACAGGTGTAATCGAATCTCTTTTTTTTGTTTGAACTCCACAAAATAACATATATTCTGTGTCTAAAAAGATGGGATGAGTCATGACAACTCAAATTCTACCATTAAAATAGAAAAATGTAATACAATTAGTAATTAGTGAAGGACACAAGATTCATCCTTTACAACTTTTGTAAGGAATAAAAGAAATTAAAATAAATATTTATCTCAATGTCTTACAAGAGCACAAAATTGCAGCCATGGCCCATGTGAGCTGTGTTAAAATCTTTGTCAGTTTCCAATTCCTTCATATTACTATCAAGGTTCTTGATATGTATGTTCTTTTCTTTGGATGGAGAATAACAAAAATTCTTTACAAAAGTAAAAGAGACTTTTTCTTAAAGTGCTTTTCAATCCACCAAATATCTCATTTTCTCTTTATCTGTACAATCTTTTTCACCTGCTGCCTCTGACAGATTTAAAATCCAAAAAAAATACCATGAGATAAGAAATAAGATAAGAAACATAATAATAAGCTGGATTAATCTATTCTGTACAAAACCACAAGTTTCCCTTACATTTTTGTTTTACATATTTGAAGAATTTCATTCATCCCAAGCTGATTGGATTACAGCAAAATAAAGCTCAAAAGCCAGCTTTGTGATAGAAGCCATTCATGTTTTTCCAAGACTCCTCTTTCTGCATCTTCAACTGCTTGTAGAAGTTCCCAATAAACGTCTCAGCTTGGGTAAACAGTTCTTGCCCGTTTCCGCCGCTGCCGTTAACCTCCTCTTCCGCCTCCTCCGCCACCGTGTCCTCCACCTCGCTGTCGCCCTCTCCGACGAAGAAAATGCTCGAAGTTGAGGGACACTTCTCCAGACCTTCTATTTTCTCATTGCCAGCGGGAATCTTCTCCAAAGCCCTGTGCTTCTTGCCTGAGCTTTCCGCGGTAGCGCTTTCGGGTGCAGCTACAGAGAGCTTGTTGTTCTTGTCCTGATCTGGAGAATTACTAGTTGGGAAAGCTGATGAGAGAAGCCCAGCTTGTGCTCCAAGGGCAATGATGAGGAGGTTGAAGATGAAGTAGAGATAGGTGGGCCTTAGGGATGAGGAAAGAAGAGGTGTGATTACTAGAAGCGCTGTGAGGCCCAAAAGCACTACAATTTCAGATTTCTTGAACTTGTTCATGCCTTCTGATCTTCAGGCTGCTGCTAAATGATCCTAAAACTGCATAGGAGTTATTGTAGTGGAAAACAGAGTAAAAGTTTTTTGGTATATTTATAGACAGATAAAGAGAGTTGGGTTTTATATGTACTAATTAATGAAAAAGATTGTTCTTTTGTAAGATTCACAACCATGTTATTTGCATATTTTAATTTAGGAATCCTACCCATGTACTTTCAAAGTTTAAAATTTTATGATTTTTTTAACTTACATTTTTTTTTTCTCTTTTTGTACAAATTTTATAATTCTTAAATTTGTGTCTTTTTTATTAGGAAATACAAAGCCGAGTCAAGATATTTACCGAAGCTAGAAGTCATATTGCAACAAATGATGGACTATTTGGTTGGGTTAGATATATATTTCATCATGTTATGCAACGTTTTAACGTTTTAGTGTTAATATTGCAACAATTGATGAGTATTGTAGTTATGATACATACGAATTAGTTTGTGTAAGTGAATGATATTTCAATGATATATACAATTTATTTCAATGATATTACGTTTTGTGTCCAACTTGAAGTGTTTTATTTTGGTTACATGTGTATTCGCAGGTATGTTCATCCATTAGTTTTATGACTTTGGTGAACCAATTAAGAGAAATATAGATTCATCAAGGTCATGAAATTTAATAATAATGACAATTATAAATAAAAATATATTTATTGACACAAAAATTCTGTCATTCAATTAATTTTGTTGACACAAAATAGTTGTCGTCTTCAACCTATTAGTGACTGTAAATATAAGTCATCAAAGCATACAAAATTTATTGTCATCAATTCGGATTAGTTGACAAATATTTATTGTCATGAATTCAGATTATATGACAAATATTACATCTCATTGATTGCGATTAGATGACAAAAAAAATTTGTCGTTAATTGCGATTAGATGACAAAATATGATATGAGTGGTCATTCAGTGACAATGTTTAAATGTCATCAAATAAGATCTTTTGACATAAAATAATTGTCATTAACCGTATTATGAAGACAAAACAAACTGTCACGAAACCATGAATGATGACAGTTTTCGGTTTGTGTCATCAATAGAGTAAAGAAGGCAGGGGCTATAACGACTAAAAAAAATTGTCATCTAAAGTCCTGATGACAGTTTTTATTTGTCATCATAGCCCGATTTCTAGTAGTGTACCTTTATTTGGTTTTGTTTAGTACAACAAATTAGGAGATGGAGAATTAAACTTTGGACCTAAGGGAAGGTAGTACATGTTAATTACCACTAAATTATGTTCACTTTGACTTTGGTACACGTTATTTATTCCTTAGGGTTGATTGCAAATATACACACCCTAAGGTTAAATCAAACTAAAACATTTCGTACTCTATTAATATGATCCTATTGTATTTCAGAATCAAGGTTTATAATATACAAAAAAAGAGAGTTAGAGTGAGATAGGTGTTTACCTTGTAATGTTGTATTTTCCTCCAACAATGGACGTAGGGTCTTTGTCGAACCACTTTATTGATGGAGCGCATGTAGCGCAGTGGAAGCGAGACGGATCATTGGAACTCTAATTACATCAATTTAGCTAAATAAGAAACATGCTCAAAGCTTTGAAATAAAAGAAATTAGAACACATACCTCTTGTAGTTCTAAGGACTTCTATTCCGATGCTCGAATCTCTTCACGAACCCTTCAAAACTTCTCTCGAACTCTCCGAGAACCACCTCCGGTAGTCCCACTATCCTCGGGCCGAGCAACGGAGTGGTGGGACTCTTTTATGAAAGAAAAAGTTTGGAAGAAGAAGATGGGAAGATGAAAGTGATGAGGATTTTGTGAGAAATATCTAACACTTAGCTTTCTAATTTCTCATGTAACATGAACTCTTCATGCTCATCCAAATATTCAAACTCTTTGAAAATTCATCAAAATCAAACCATTTGAACTTCATCCAATTTATAGGCAATTCACATGCAATAAACTCTTTGCTTAGCATGACACCTCAAATTAGATGGATTAGTCTTCAACCAAGTGTTCCAAAATTGATGAGTTTATGCATGTTGTTGGTGATTCACAATCCACTTCACAACTTGGATAAATCCACTCAACTTGAATAAATCAACTTTGACTTGGATAATCCCACTTGTAATATTTTGTCATTTTAAAATTAATTCATAATTAATTTTAATAAACAAAATAAATTTTAATTAATTAAACTTTTTAATTAATTAATATTATTATTTAATTCAATATCAAATATTAATTAAATAATAAGACTAATCTCGGTTTCTTAAACCGAATCATCACACATGAATCCCTATTCATGTTTTAGACCCATCCTATATTTAAATATGTCCATCATTTTTCCAATAATTAATTTGAATAAATTCAAATTCTTTTTCTCTCATATTGTTACACGACTTAATCCGAGCTAGCCAGGAGAACCTAAAGGACCTAGAGATCATGAGCTCCAACGATACGAGATTACCCGACCAAACTCTTTAGCCAAGCTAACCAACATTCATTAACCCCCGGAGACTCCACTAAAGTCCAAGGGTTGCACTCTCCTCACCGTAGATATATTTTTGTCCTCTTTATATAACCATCATCAGTAAGTCGATCCTTCACAGGTCGTTCGTAATTACAGTTGGGTCAAAATCACCGTTTTACCCCCGTAATTACATCTTGTTTCTTAAGTCCCACTAATCCTCTAATGAACTATTGGTTTGTGGTTCAACCACCAAACCGATTGGTAAGTGATCTCATCACTATACCAAGTCCCTCTCGGGCCAATGAGAGGGTGGGATCTCTAGTTCAAGATCCGGAGTCAGCACTTAAGGGAAAAACCTCTCTACTAATCCCTAAAGGCGAGTAGGAGTGAATTCCATCTCGCAGGACTATGTTCCTAGCTACCTACCCGGTCTTATCCCCAAGATGGTAGGCTTATTGAGTCGTCGATCTCGGGCCACTCTCACCCATACAAGTCAAAGGATAAGCCCGAATAAACAGGAGTTCATAGCGTGCTCAGGATTCAGATCGAGTTACCTAGGTCATCATATGAAAAAGCCGGTCTTTACAGTAAACGGAGTTGTAAAGAAAGAGTGACTTTATTTCGTGGTTCAGTCTTATGGAAACTCATTGCATAGGACGCCCACACTCACATGTCTCCACACGAACGATTTCGGTTCACATCGTTTGTACTATACAAAGTGGACCGTGTCCAATAGTGTCCCCAGGATAAGGTACCCAGCCTTATCCCTATACTATAGACCGTTCTGGCTATTACTTGAACTTGATCCACAATCATGTCACACATGAAGTTCAAGTATACAACCTATAGCCATGGGTTCTTTGTTTATCGGAGTTAGGTTAAAAGTAAAAACAATTCACTTTATTCAATAACAACTTTACTGAATAAATTTCAATAACAACTTTATTGCAAAATAGAATATACATTCAGTTTACAAACCACGAGTTTTAGGACATAAAACCCAACAAACTCCAACTTGGACTAAAACGTCAGTGGAGTATTACATGCTGGATGAGAAAAACTGGAATATCAAATATTTCCATGGCTTTTCTCCCACTATCCTACTAGGTGCCCCTCGAACACTTTAGCCGTGAGGGACTTTGTAAACGGATCCGCAATATTGTGCTCCGAGGCAATTTGCGTGAAAATCACGTCTTCTCGATGCACTATCTCCCTGATGAGATGATATTTCCGCTCAATGTGCTTTCCACGCTTATGACTTCTTGGGTCTATGGAATTTGCCACAGCACCAGTATTATCACAATAAAGTGTGATAGGCAAATTCATATTTGGAACAACTTCCAAATCCGTCAAGAACTTCTTAAGCCATACAGCCTCTTTCGCAGCTTCGCAAGCCACGACATACTCAACTTCCATGGTGGAGTCAGCAATACAGCCTTGCTTTATACTCCTTCATACTATTGCCCCTCCGTTAAGAGTGAACACTGATCCCGATGTGGATTTCCTCGAATCCTTATCGGTTTGAAAATCAGAGTCAGTGTATCCTGTAAGGATCAAATCCTTTGCGCCATACACGAGCACATAGTCCCTCGTTCTCCGAAGATACTTGAGGACGTGTTTAACGGCAGTCCAATGATCATATCCTGGATTGGACTGATACCTACTGACAATTCCCACTGCATAGCATATGTCAGGTCGTGTACATAACATGGCGTACATCAGACTACCGACTGCTGATGCATAAGGAACTCGTCTCATATCCTCAACTTCTTGAGGCGTCTTAGGACACTCTTCCTTTGACAATTGAATTTCTTGCCTGAAAGGAAACAAACCTTTCTTTGAATTTTGCATCGAATATCGTATCAACACCTTGTCGATATAAGATGCTTGAGACAGTGCTAGCGTTTTGTTCTTACGAGTCCTTACGATTTGAATCCCTAGAACAAACTGAGCCTCTCTCAAATCTTTCATTTGGAATTGGGTCGCTAGCCATTGCTTAACGTCAGTCAGGAATCCCTACATCATTCCCAATTAGTAGGATATCATCTACGTATAAGACTAAGAAAGCTACAACAGAATTGACTATTTTCTTGTAGACACAAGGTTCGTCAACATTCTATTCAAAGCCATAAGATTTGATCGTAGTATTGTTGTTTTGCTCAATGGGGTTATATATTGATTAAATTAAGCAAATAATCATGCAAGTATACACGGTCTGCAGCAAGTGATAAGTATATTTTATATCATTTCCCACAGAGACTAGGTTGAGTGAATGCCGATTTTATGCGTGTTAAATTAGACAAGGTAACCAGGGATGATATGGGGTTTAATTCGAGACACAAGATTGTAAAGGACACAAAGAAAACGCAAAGTTACAGCAATGCAAAATAAACTAAGGAAACTACAATCCAAGAAAATAGGCTAACTAACTCGCAGAATAGAAAATAGTATTGCGGGTCTCGCAAAACTTTCGCAATAAACTAGCAACAGATTAACAACCAAGTAAAATTTTTAAGATAAAGAAAAAAAAATATTATTGCGGATCTAACAAAACTTTCGCAACAGACTAGCAACGAGTGAAATCTAAGATAAAAGCAGCAAGGTTGGCTAAGAATCCTCTATAGACATAACCATGATCAATCAGCAACTAATAACCATTACATGCATCGTCTTAGCTAGATTTCATACATCTTCCGATTATATGCTTTAGATTCTTAAGTTACTCATATCCAAGTAAGTTTTAAGAACCTATTTATATATTCATGCTATCAAACGTGTTAGGAAAATGCCTATTCCTAGACCACTCTCTATTTACCGTGAAAGGCTAACATGCATGAGTGACTCTGAGATCTTACTCCTTTCGGAGGTTAGGAACTCTTTAGAACAAAATGGATAGCCGATCGAAAATGTCCATGGGATAAAGTTCACACTCATTCAATGCATGCATGATTATTTTCATGCTGAAATTACATAGTTATATCCTACAGATTCATCTTAACAAACCTTTATAACTCTAGCCACTCATGATAATAGAAGAACTCAAAAAAACTAATTGATTACTCATGATAAGCATATACAGTAATAATTCAAAAAGCAAAACACAAATCAATCCGAAAACAGTAACTACAATAAAACAATAGAGTAGGTGAAGGTCCTATTGTCCATGTTTCGCCTCGGTTGAAGAAGAAGAATGACTTGTCTTGGGAAGGAAACTCAATCGGAAGAGAAGATGGATCTTCTCTTCTTCCTCTTAAATTACTGACGCCAAGGGAGCCTTTTTTTCTTTGATCCAACAAACAAGAGAACTATCTCTTTTCTGCGGTATTGGCCTTTTCCGAATCTCTCCACCGTAAAGGATGATGATCATCTCCTTCCTTCAACTTGTGCTATATATATAGTCCTCAGAGGTTCCATAGTCCATACCCTAATCGCAGATCTCCATCCAAATTAGAGGAACAACCTCAAACGTGGCAGATACAGGAAGAGCCGACGGCTAAAAACACGCAGCAGAAGAAAAAGTATTGCGATCGCAAAGTTCCTTAAAGACTTCTTTGCTGGCGCGTTGCGACCGCAAAGCATTATTTCCGGCTGCCCTTCTTCTTATCCCATTGCGCTTCTCGCAAAACTTCACCAACACTCCTGAAAGGCATCAATTAGACATTTTTTTACCCATTACACACTTATGCACAAATTTTCCACATAAACATTAACTTAACACCATTTCACAAATGTCACTACTAAACACATATTATGCTCAATAATAGCTAAAATGCTCAAAAGACTTCATGAATATAAAGCAAGTATAGACCTAAATAACTCTCATTTTGAGAGTTAACATACCCCCAAACTTGAGCTATTGATAGCCCTCGAGCAATACTATAAACTCACATTCCCTCTCTTTCTCTTGGTCTAGCTGCTAAGTCTTTTCCTTATCTCCAACTAACCAAACTGTTATTCTCTTGGCTTATTGCCGAAGACAATACTGTCCTGTGACTCACTTTAAACTAAAACCAACTTCAAGCTATCATTCTGAATTCCTTTGCCTTTAAAACCTTTAGCTTTTTATAACTCCCTACCTTCTGGTTTATCTGCCTATATCACCAAGCTCATTGTGCAGTCATCCTTTAGCTTTAAAATCTACTTACTCTCAACTTAAAACTCAGTACCTGCTTCTAGACCAAGAGAAAGAGAGGGAAGGTGAGTTTATAGTATTGCTCGAGGGCTAGTGTTAAGTCTCTGAAAGTGACTTATTTA
Organism: Herpetospermum pedunculosum; assembly: GCA_028017165.1. Taxonomy (NCBI): domain Eukaryota; kingdom Viridiplantae; phylum Streptophyta; class Magnoliopsida; order Cucurbitales; family Cucurbitaceae; genus Herpetospermum; species Herpetospermum pedunculosum. The sequence goes on from CM051527.1 coordinate 211,780, forward strand.
GGACCCATTTAGCTTAAGAGGATGTATACTTTTAGGTGTTTTTGATAGCATTTAGCCTAAACCTATGCTTAAATATGAGAATGAGAAGAAGGTAGCTAAATTAGGACTTATGCACAATAGGAAAGAAAAGGGTTGAAAACCGAAGGAAAAGAATGAAAAAAACTGCATTGCGAAAACATTGCTGAAGCCGCAATTATTCAAGTGAAAACCGTAAGTTGACTGATCTTTTTCTGTTGATTTCCGTAATTTCAGGGATTCGTTCTTTCTCCTCCATCCATTCTGATATACGACGTTGAAGATTGATGGTTCTCCTTGGCCCAAACTCACCTGCAAACTACTATAAAAGGGGGTCAAAGTCGGAGGTTCAAGCATCATCCGAAAGCGTAGAGTCTTCTCGCAGTCCATCTGTTCTCCTGTTTTTCCTTTGCCGTCTGTTGGAGTGAGAGTCTCAGCTGTTAGAATCGATAATCTGATAGGAAGGAGAGGAGATTCTTCTTCTCTCTCGATTGGATTCATCCAAGCAAGGCTGACCTTTCATCCCCTTCATTCGAGGCGATTGCGACGAAGCTTCAAGCTGCATTTCCTGCTTTCTGTCTTCCTTTTCTAATTTCCAGCTTTGATCAGTTGTTGTTTCTAGTTTAGTGATTAATCTACTGCATTTCGTCGCTGTCTGTCTTTGAATTATTTCCTTTAAGTTTCCTTTTGTCCGTTCAACATTCAAAGTAATCAAATTGCAAGATTTCATTTCACAGTTTTCATCTTCTGCTGCTACGGTTTTGTCTTACTGTTTTGAGTACATTTCCCTTCTAAGCATGTCTGTTTTATCTTATATTTCTGTTCTCTATATATCCATGAGTAGCTAAGTCACTTAGGGGCATGCTAATGACAGAACTATAGGCTAAAAAACGTGAACCAATCATGTAGGATAGCTCTCGAACATTGATTGTATGTAAGCTTCATCCCACGGGCAATTTCGATTGGCCATCCATTTTGTCCAAAGAACTCCTAACCTCTGGAAGGAGTAAGAGTTCAGAGTCATATTATCATGCTAGCCTTTCAAGGTAACCAGGAAACGGCCTAGGAATAGGCGTTTCCCTAGTACAAACCATATTTTTCTGCCTTAACAAGATGCTTAAGACCTTACTTTGAGTTGAGTAAACTAAAGAATCTAATGCATGGAATCGGACGATACATGAGATTAAGATAGTTTGATGCATAGAGAGTAGATCCAGTGCTTGAGAATCGTATAAAAATGCCTATAGGATAGTCATTAGTAGCCCTTAATTCTCCATTTCACACACTTTTACTGTTTTTACAATTGCGATAACATTGCGGTATCCGCAATTCTGCTAAGTTACCATTCTGTTTAGCTGTTTTCTTCTTCGTTTATTAATTCCATCTCTTGTCCTTTGAGTCTAATTTCAACTTGCATTTGTTTATGTTGCATTCCTTTACACATTCAGCAAAAATTAGATAATTAAAAACCAATTTTACCCCATCAAATCCACCCCTGCTTTCTTAACAAAACACTTCGCGAATAGCTAAAAATAAGTCTCTGTGGGAAAACGAATGAAATATACTTACTACTTGCTATAAGATCATGTATGCTTGCATGTTCTGAGTGCTCTATCTCTTTTATTGCCTAAATTATTTCAACACATTGAGCACGTAACAAGTTTTTGGCGCCGCTGCCGGGGACTTATTTAAGTGAAAACGAAGTTTGTTAAGTTTGAAACATCAAGTTTACTGTCTATTGGAACTAATCTAGTTTCATTTCTTTTGCAGGTACTAGTTGGGTTAGTTTATGAGTGAGCATTCAAGTAGTGATCTAGAGTTCAATCCTGAGCCCGAGAGACTATTTAGAGCCAGAACTAGAGCCAAGAAACGTCTCTTTAACCAACCCTCTATACCGCAAATAATTGCGGGAACCACAATTCCTCCGCAATTGTCTCAAGAAGAAATGGCTGGAATAATTCCAAATCCGGTACCTGTCACTTGCAACCCCATCGAAATAGCGAATGACAAGAATAGTGCCATTCTTTCATACCTAGTACCTATGCCTGGGGAGCTGAACCCCAGCATAATCCGGCCTGAAATCACTGCCAACTCATTCGAGTTAAAGCCAGTGATGTTCCAAATGTTGTCCACTGTGGGACAATTCTTTGGAATAGAAAATGAGGACCCCCACAACCATCTTAGGAACTTCTTAGGAGTCAGTGATACCTTTATCATCCCTGGAGTGTCCCAAGAAGCCTTGAGGCTATATCTGTTCCCTTACTCTTTGAGGGACAAAGCCAAAACATGGTTGAACTCATTACCCTCTGGATCTGTCCTTAATTGGACAGACTTAGCAGAGAAATTCCTAGTCAAATACTTCCCACCTGATAGGAATTCTACCTTTCGTGATGATATAGTTAAGTTCAAACAAGCTGATAATGAATCTCTTCACGAAGCTTGGACAAGGTTCAAAGACCTTCTTCTCAAATGTCCACATCATGGCATCCCATGGTGTATTCAAATTGAGGTCTTTTTCAAAGGATGCAACCCCAGCACTAGGCAAGTCTTAAATTCATCTGCTGGTGGTTCCATGTTGTCCAAGAGTTACAACGAGGCCTATGAGATCTTGGAGAAGATCTCAGCATCTCACTGTAGGTGGTCAGATGATCCAGTTGAGCCAACTAGGGCTCAAGACAAGGATGCTCTAAGTGCAATGAGCACCCAAATAAATGCCCTGACCAACTTAGTTAAGCAAATGGCTCAAGCCAATTGTTGCGTGCTCAATGTGTAAAGATAATTATGCAAAAGTGTAGAGAGAGCACTTAGAACATGCAAGCATACATGGTCTCACAGCAAGTAGTAAGTATATTTCATTCGTTTTTTCCACAGAGACTCATTTTTAGCTATTCGCGAAGTGTGTTTGTTAAGAAAGATGGGATGAATTTGATGGGGTAAAATTGGTTTTTAATTATCTAATTTTTGCTGAATGTATAAAAGGATATAACATAAACAAATGCAAGTTGAAGTTAGATGCAAAGGACAAGAGATGGAATTAATAAACGAGGAAGAAAACAGCTAAACAGAATGCAACTTAGCAGAATTGCGAGAACCGCAATTAATCCGCAATTAACTCAACAGCAAAAGTGTGTAAATGGGCGAATTAAGGGCTACTAATGACTATCCTATAGGCAGTTTATTACGATTATCAAGCTTTGGATCAATTCTCTATACATCAAACTCACTCTATCTCAAGTATCGTCCGATTCCATGCATTAGAGTCTTAAGTTTACTCGACTTCAAAGTAAGGTCTCAAGCATCTTATTTAAGCAGGAGTGTTTAGTTTGTACTAGGGAAACGCCTATTCCTAGGCCGTTTCCTGATTACCATGAAAGGCTAGCATGATTATACGACTCTGAACTCTTACTCCTTCCAGAGGTTAGGAGTTCTTTGGACAAAATGGATGGCCAATCGAAATTGCCCGTAGGATGAAGCTTACATACAATCAATGTTCGAGTGTTAATCTGCCTACTTGATTCACGTTTTTTAGCCTATAGTTATGTCATTAGCATGCCCCTAAGTGACTTAGCTACTCATAGATATATAGAGAACAGAAATGGTAGATAAGATAGACATGCTTAGAAGGGAAATGTGTTAAAAACAGTAAGCAAAACCCGTAGCAGAAGATGGGAAATGAGAAATGCAGAAATGAACTTTGATTACTGAAATTGTTTGAATGACAAAGGAAAGCTTTGAAAGAAATGAATCCAAGACAGACAACAACGAAATGCAGTAATTAAAACTCTAAACTAAGAACAACAGTGATCAGAAATGGAAATAAGAAGAACAGAACAGGAAAACAGTAAAAGATTGCTGGAAAACTTCGTGGCAGTCGCCTCGAATGAAGGTGATGAAAAGTCAGCCTTGCTTGGATGAATCCAATCGAGAGAGAAGAAGAATCTCCTCTCCTTCCTATCAGATTATCGACTCCAAAAGCTGAGACTCTCACTCCAACAAACGGCAAAGGAAAACAGATGGAAATGGCGGACTGCGAGAAGACTTCTGCGCTTCGAGTGATGACTGAACCTCCGACTTTGACCCCCTTTTATAGTAGTTTGCAGGTGCGTTTGGGCCAAGGAGAACCATCAATCTTCAACGTCATATATCAGAATGGATGGAGGAGAAAGAACGAATCCCTGAAAAGTCGGATCTAAACAGAAAAAGATCAGCCAACTTACGGTTTTAACTTGAATAATTGCGGTCACCGCAATGATTTCGCAATTCATTTGCAATGTTCATTTTTTCATTCTTTTCCTTCGGTTTTCAACCCTTTTTCTACCTATTGTGCATAAGTCCTAAATTAGCTACCTTCTTCTAATTCTCATATTAAAGCATAGGTTTAGGCTAAATGCTATCAAAAACACCTAAAAGTGTACATCTTCCTAAGCTAAATGGGTCCTAAATAAGTCACTTTCAGAGACTTAACACACCCCCAAACTTAAGGCTTTGCTTGTCCTCAAGCATACTAAGGACTTACTTAGGCTGCTGTTTTATCTTCTTTAACTACTTACCGACTCCCCTATATCCCTATCTCTAGCAGTGCTGTCCTGTGACACACTCCTAAGTTTAGAATTAACCTCTTATCAAGCTTCTTCTGACTTCACCTGCCTCCATACCTACTGCTTTTGTTAACCCCCTACTACTGATCTAACTACTTTTATGATATCATGCCACTATCCCTAAGGTTTCAAATTCTACCAAGCTTTACTCCAGACTCAGTACATGCTTCTAGCTTATTTTTAATGTGTCTAGGATTCCTTAGAGTCATGCCAGTCTTAGTATTAATGGTGACAGTGGTACTTTTAGAGAACAACCTAAGCCCTGGCATCACTACATTGGATATACATTCATCTCCCTAGACAAACCTAAAAGCTACAACCTTGTGCTTAGCTCATTGAGGATCAGAGTTCTCTTTTTTTTTTTTTTTTAAATAGGACATCTAAGCCACAAGATTATAACTCCCAAGCATACATTCTTCTTCCCTATTTCTCCCTTTTTCCTTTTTTACTTCGGTGGAGTCTTCTCCTTGGGTTGCCTTTTGATGCAATGCCACTTGTGGTTTACACACTTGGCACTGATTACTCAGCAACTTGAGAAAGACTCCCCTCTTTATTCTTTTTTTTCACTTTTTTTTTTTAGGAGAAGAAGAATGCTTATGTCCTAAGGAAGAGAGGAATGTTCCTAGGCCTAGGGTAGCCTCCCCCAAACTTCAACTACTCATTGTCCCCAATGAGTGTTTGAGGTGGCACACCCCCAAACTTGTCCTAGAAGCATCTAGTCCAAAGTAAAACAAAGAGAATTTAAAAATCCTAGGCATAGGCAAAACGTTCTAAAAGCAACTATCCCAGCAGCAGAAAATTTGAACATAACAGAAAGTCTTAAGGACTTATGGTTTATGCATGCTGAGCACGATTCAGAGGCAAATTTAAACTATCAAAGGGTGTCCTATGACACTCATCCAGCATGCTTCAAGATCAGCTATATAAGGTAGTCATGCTAGCAGCAAAAGATAGAATTTAACAGATCACAGCCTAATTAAACAGACAGTCCAAAACATGCAATCAGTCACAAAAATTGCGGGAACCGCAATTATTTCGCAATTCAATCCGGGCAGATATAACATTGATTCAGGCCCCTAGCATGCTTTTTCCTGTTACTCATGCATCCTAAAAATAAAACTAAACTATCCTACCTATTCAGCTAACATCAGACTAGACTAAGCAAAAGAAAAAACATAAAACTAAACATAAAAAACAGATCAAAAGTTGATCCCAAAACAGCATAATATACACGATCCTATCAGAAAGCAGAAAAATTGTCTTTTGTTTCTTAAGGGAACAGCAATACTCCCTTTTGTGCACTTCAAACCAGCACTCAATTCTCGTCATCCTCATCTGGTTGCCTTGGTCGTGGGGGCACCCATGGAGTTAGGAGGTTGGTGGGGAAGTCCGGGAAGATGCACCCCAGCTGGTCTGCAACTTCCTTATCCCTTGCCTGCGCATAGTTGGCCCATTGAGCCATTCTCCTCTGCATGTCCATCAAGCAGGCCATGGATAGGGACTGTTCAGCCGCCAGCCTATCCAACTCAAACTCCATATTCCCCTTCCTTCGCAGCCTCAGGTTAGCAGGCAGCTCCAAATGTCCTGTGTAAGGCAGCTGCTGCTCCAAGCGCTCGGTGGGAACTCCTGCAAGTAAACACAATTTTGTTATAGTGTTGGGGAAAAATAATGGCCCCTTACCTTTTCTGGCACACTCAGCGATGGCAGCAGTGATGACTTCTCCCACGTTGATCGTGAGACCTCTCATTATAGCATAAACCAGCAGCGAGCGGCTCTGGTTAATTGTAGTCTCATGAGTTACTGGGGAGAGCCTTCTTCTGACGAATGAAAACCACACAGCTGCCTTAGCCGTGAGATTGGCACTCATGAGAGTGTGCCTCCCATTGCGTGAGACAGTCCAGGAGGCTTCAGGCTTGCCAATTGTGCGAATGGCCTCTTCTAGCACGGCCTCAGTCGGCTCATCAACTATCCGTGCATAATCTGTGTGCGCTTGGCCCTTGAGACCAAAGGCTTCATTGATGGCCTTGGCTGAGAAATCAACTTCCACCCCTCTGACCACAGATAGGCCATCCTCAGGGCTGAGCACATTGGCGTAGAAATCGTACACCATGCTCGTGTAGGCTGGATTGGGAGGTCTGCAGAATTCCTCCCAGCCATGGTTGAGCACCCCTGCGCGCAAGAACTGCGGCAGGTCAGCAAGTCGATCAAGGAAACCTTTCTCGTGCAATAGGTCCCTCTTCCTCAACTCAACACCCCTGGATTCAGCATCCGATGAGACATACCTCACTGATGGAGGTTCATCTTCAGGGTAGAGTTTAGCCTTCCCCTTATCGGCTGGTTTGGATGATTCAGCAGCCTCCACCTTGAGGCGTTTGAGTGATGGCTCCGTGCTTTCTTCGTCTGCTGAAGGCACTCTTTTGGCCTTCTTCTTCTTCAGCTTCTTGGATTTCTTGGCCTTGACAATCTTGGCCTTCTTCTTCTTTTTCTTAATGTTGATCTGCTGGAGGCAAGCCCCCAACGTCTCCTCCATGGAATCATCCTGCTGGGCAGGAACATCAGGGCTGTCTTCTCTCATGGGAGAGAAGACTTCTTCTTCCCCAGCATCTCCACTACCTTGTGTAGACTCCTGATAATCCCCATAAGGGAATTCAGGATCAGGCCGTGGAGGATTGTACTCTGCTGATGGTGTCTGCGCAGAACTCAATGGCGAAGATGGCAGCTCAGGGCTCTGCGCTGCTGCAGGCGTCGGATCAGAACTCTGAGGTGCTGGAGACAACTCGGCGCTCTGTGCAGGTGGTGACAGCTCTGCGCTTGGCACTGGTTCAGATGGGAGGGGACTGCGCGCAGGTGATTCAGACGGCGACGATCCTTCTTTGGCTGACTCGTGGGATGCACGATCAGGTTCTTGACTCTCCACAGAGGGAGTCGTGGCTGTGCTTGGTTCGGCGGCCGTCTTGACGCTCCACCGGCGTTTCTTGGGCGTGCCCATTGGCTCAGATGGCCCAGCAGGGATCTCAGTGACCACCCTCCACTTCTTCCTACGGATAGGAAGCTTAGGAAGGGGACCGGTGCGAACAGCACCATCGTCTGCAAGGGCGAGAAGCGCTTCCCTCGCAGCCGCTTCAGCTGCGTCGTCGGCCTTCTTCTTGGCGGCGGATCTCTCCGATCGTGTGAACACCATAGCTAAATCTTGAAGATCTTGAGAGAAGAATCAAAGATGGAGAGAATCGCTGAAGTCTTGGAGATCAAAGAATGGGAGAATCGTATCGAACGAGCGCGGTCTAACGGCTATAAATACAACGGACAAAATCCCAACGGCTCTTTTTGCGGATCCAGCAATTTTTGCGCAATTGTAGGGATATTATTTCATAAAAATCTCCAACTTCGCTCGTCCGTATCTTTTATTTGGCTCAACCATTCCTTGATTTTTAAAGCTTGATTTACTCCCCTTGATCCCCTCTTTCGATTCCCTACAAAAACAAATAAAACAAACATTAAATACGCAATTAAAAACACATCACAAAACATACAAACGATAAGCGAAAAAAAACAGTAAAAATAAACTAAGGCATTGGCCTTGACTAAACGAGTACAGTAACCACTCGTTCTCTCTCGTTCTCTTTGTCATGCTTCAGTCAAGAGGAAGGCCGAGAGAGTCTTCACATCTCCTTCCTCATAGTAGTGCTTCAACCTGGCACCATTGACCATAAATGGCTGTCCTTGCTGCAAATTTTTAATCTCTATTGCACCATGAACAAAGACATTAGTAATAATAAATGGACCTGACCATCTAGACTTTAGTTTGCCTGGAAACAGTTTTAATCGTGAGTTAAATAATAGTACAAGTTGGCCCTTCCTAAAGTCTTTGATCCTGAGTCTACTGTCGTGCCATATTTTTGTCTTTTCTTTATACATTTTGGCATTCTCATAGGCCATATGCCTAAGCTCATCAAGTTCATGTAGCTGCAAAGATCTCAATGTCCCCGCATCCTTTACACAAAAATTCAATTCCTTCATGGCCCAAAATGCTTTGTTTTCTAACTCAAGTGGCAAGTGGCAAGCCTTGCCATACACCAACCTATAGGGAGACATTCCTAGAGGTGTCTTATATGCTGTTCTATAAGCCCAAAGTGCATCCTCAAGCTTAAATGACCAGTCTTTTCTATTAGGTTTAACTACCTTTTCTAGGATGTTCTTTATCTCCCTATTGGAAATTTCGGCTTGACCATTTGAGTGTGGGTGGTAGGGAGTAGCTACCCGATGTCTGATGTTATACTTAGCCAATATTTTCTCCATAGCCTTATTAATGAAATGTGACCCCTCATCACTAATGATAGCACGAGGAGTCCCAAATCTAGTGAAAATGTGCCTATGCAAGAAGTTAGTGACTGTTTTAGCATCATTATTAGAACATGCCTTAGCTTCTACCCACTTTGACACGTAGTCTACTGCTACTAAGATGTACAGGTTACCTGATGATGGAGGGAAGGGTCCCATGAAATCAATGCCCCACACATCGAAGAGCTCCAACTCTAAGATGTAGGTGAGGGGCATCTCATCCTTGCGACTGAGGTTACCTGTCCTTTGGCATTCGTCACAGTTGTGGGCATAGTTGTGGGCGTCCTTGAAGATTGTTGGCCAGTAATAGCCACTCTGAAATACTTTAGCAGCTGTTCTTTGACCACCAAAGTGCCCACCGTAAGGAGATGAGTGACAGTGCTGCAGCACAGACTTTGCTTCAGCAGCTGAAACACACTTCCTCAACAACCCATCGGCACAGGTTCTATAAAGTATGGGGTCATCCCAGATGAATTTCCTTGCTTCATGGAGGAACCTCTTCTTTTCTTGTCCTCCCTTGAACACTGGTAATACCTGTGATGCACGGAAGTTAGCAATGTCAGCAAACCAAGGTTCCTCATCGTTATCACGATGAGTCAAAGCAAAGATATGTTCATCTATAAAAGCATCAGTAATTGCGGGGTCCGCAATTTTTTCGCAATTGTGCTGCAATCGAGACAGGTGATCTGCAACCACGTTTTCACATCCCTTCTTGTCCCGAATGTCCAAATCGAATTCCTGCAGCAATAACACCCATCTAATCAATCTAGGCTTAGCATCAGCCTTCCTCATAAGATATTTTAAAGCAGAATGGTCAGTATATACAATGGTCCTAGTGCCTACAATATAGTTTCTAAATTTTTCACAAGCAAATACTACAGCTAGCATCTCTTTCTCAGTAGTTGTATAATTACATTGAGCCTCATTCAAGGTCTTGCTGGCATAATAGACAGGATGTGTGAGCTTGTTAATCTTCTGTCCTAACATGACTCCTACAGCATAGTCACTGGCATCACATAGCATCTCAAATGGGAGATCCCAATTTGGTCCTACTATGATTGGTGCTGTGACCAGTGCTTCCTTAAGGGTTTTCCAAGCTATTACACATTCTTTAGAGAAGATGAATGGCCTACCTAGCTCCAGTAGCTCACATAGAGGCTTGGCTATCTTAGAAAAGTCCTTGATGAACCTTCTGTAGAAGCCAGCATGTCCTAAGAAACTCCTAATAGCCTTGACATTCTGGGGCTCTACCAACTTCTCTATGACCTCTATTTTTGCCCTATCCACTTCTACACCTGCCCTTGACACTCTATGTCCTAAGACAATCCCTTCATCTACCATAAAATGGCACTTTTCCCAATTTAAGACTAGGTTGGTCTCCTCACACCTAGCCAGGACTTGTCCTAGGTTCTCTAGACAGGTTTTAAATGAGTCCCCAAAGACTGAGAAGTCATCCATGAATATTTCTATTATGGACTCATCCAACTCAGAGAAGATTGCCATCATGCACCTTTGGAAAGTTGCCGGTGCATTGCATAAGCCAAAAGGCATTCTGCGGAAGGCAAACGTTCCAAAAGGGCAAGTGAAGGTAGTCTTCTCTTGATCCTTAGGGTCTATAGTGATTTGATTATAGCCAGAGTACCCATCTAAAAAACAATAGTAGGCTCTACCAGCTATTCTGTCTAGCATCTGGTCAATGAATGGTAGAGGGAAATGGTCTTTTTTAGTTTCTTTATTTAACTTTCTGTAATCCATACACACTCTCCACCCTGTGACAGTCCTTGTTGGAATCAGTTCGTTGTTCTCATTGACTACCACAGTTATTCCCCCCTTTTTAGGTACACATTGGATGGGGCTCACCCACTGGCTACTAGCTATGGGGAAAATTACTCCTGCATCTAACCACTTTATTATTTCTTTCTTCACTACCTCTTTCATAGAGGGGTTTAACCTACGCTGGTGATCTACCCTAGGTGTGTGCTCCTCCTCTAGTATAATTTTGTGCATGCAATAAGAAGGGCTAATGCCTCGAATATCAGCAATAGTCCATGCTATAGCCTTCCTATGTTGCTTAAGCAGTAAAATTAAATCAACCTCATGCTGTTCACTTAGCTTAGAAGAAATAATTACAGGCAGCGTATCATTATCTCCTAGATATGCATATTTGAGGTGAGTTGGTAGTGGTTTTAGTTCTAAAACAGGTGGATGCTCAATGGAGGGCTTTAACGGATTTACAGTTCTATCAGTTAAATCTATATTCATACATACATGCTGAGGTTTATCTACAGGCATATTCATTATGTCAGATACATTCAAGTCAGCTAAATCCACTTGTACATATTCACTAGCATGCTTGGTTAACAGTACATGCTCTAATTGTTCTTCCATTAGTGAGTCAACAACATCAATGCTAGCACAAGACTCAGAATCGGAGGGATATCTTAAAGCTTTATAAACACTAAATTTTACCTCTTCATCATGAACCCTCATAGTTAACTCACCTTTTTGCACATCTATTAGTGCCCTACCTGTGGCTAGGAATGGTCTACCTAGCAGGATGGGGACCTCCTTGTCTGCCTCATAGTCCAGGACAATGAAATCTGCAAGGAAAATAAATTTGTCAACTTTAACTAGAATATCCTCGATCTTACCTTCTGGATATGCGATGGATCTGTCTGCTAGTTGTAAAGTGACTGTGGTTGGACGTGCTTCTCCCATTCCCAACTGGCGGAATAGGGACAGGGGCATGAGATTTATGCTGGCGCCCAGGTCACAAAGCGCTCTGCCCACGTGCTTGCCTCCAAGTTCTACAGGTAAGGTGAAGGAACCAGGATCCTTCTCCTTCTTGGGCAGCTTGTTTTGGAGGATGGCACTGCACTCCTCGGTGAGGTTTACTGTTTCAAACTCACCAATTATTTTTTTGTTAGTAATAATGTCCTTCAAAAACTTTACATAAGAAGGCATCGATTGCAAAACCTCTACAAAAGGAATGTTCACATGCACTTGCTTAAGTATTTCTAAGAATTTATTAAAATGAACTTCCTGTTCCTGCTTCTTCTTCAGCCTTCGAGGATATGGAGGTGGTGGCACATATGCAGGCACGTCAGGGCGCCTTAGGATAGGGGGAGGCCTTGGAATTTCTTCTACCTCTTCAATTATTGGCTCTAGCCTGGCTCCTGATGTGCTAGTTGGTGGTGGACCTTGGCTTGGCAGAGACTCCAGTGGAGCACTAGACTCAGTGTTCTCTACCCTTTTTGGTGTGTCTTTTGTGTTGCTCGCCAAGGGTCTTCCACTCCTAAGTTCAATGGCTTGAACTTGTTCCTTGCCATCTCTCCTTGGTACCTCGGTATCAGCAGGGAGTCTACCTTGGGGCCTACTTTTAAGTTCATTGGCTAACTGGCCTATTTGGTTCTCCAGGCTCCTAAGAGTAGCTTGCTGGCTCTGAAGAGTAGCATCATTCTTAGCGATATACTCCTTGAGTAGGTTTTCTACAGACGATCCTACAGGTTGATTATAAGGTTTTTGGTACATTGACTGGTTATGTTGGGGAGTGAAACCAGGTGTTCCACTCGGCCTTGGTTGGTTAGGATTTTGGTTAGTGTTTTGTTGGCCACCCCATGACAGGTTAGGGTGGTTTCTCCAACCAGGATTGTAAGTTTGTGAGTAGGGGTTGTTCCTTGGCTGCTGCTGGCTTCCTACATAGCAGACCGAGGATGGATTCCCAGGGCAATATTCATAAGGGTGCCCTTCCCCACAGAATCCACAGATTGGTGCCTCGCCTTGACTTGGTTGGGTGCCCATTGACATGGCTGTGGCGGTATTGGCACTGGTTTGGAGATTGGCCTGAGCCATTTGCTTGACTAAGTTGGTCAGGGCATTTATTTGGGTGCTCATGGCGCTTAGAGCATCCTTGTCTTGAGCCCTAGTTGGCTCTACTGGATCATCCGACCACCTACAGTGAGATGCTGAGATCTTCTCCAAGATCTCATAAGCTTCGTTGTAACTCTTGGACAACATGGAACCTCCAGCAGATGAATTTAAGACTTGTCTGGTGCTGGGGTTGCATCCTTTAAAGAAAACTTCTATTTGGATACACCATGGAATGCCATGGTGTGGACATTTAATGAGAAGGTCTTTGAATCTAGTCCAAGCTTCGTGAAGAGACTCATTATCAGCTTGTTTAAACTTTATGATATCATCACGAAAGGTTGAATTCCTATCAGGTGGGAAGTATTTGACTAGGAATTTTTCTTCTAAATCTGTCCAATTGCGGACAGATCCTGAGGGCAATGAATTTAACCATGTTTTGGCTTTGTCCCTCAAAGAGTAAGGGAAAAGATATAGCCTCAGGGCTTCTTGGGAAACTCCAGGGATTAGGAATGTGTCACTAACTCCTAGGAAGTTCCTAAGGTGGTTATGGGGGTCCTCATTTTCTATTCCAAAGAATTGTCCCACAGTGGACAACATTTGGAACATCACTGGTTTTAACTCGAATGAGTGGGCAGTGATTTCAGGACGGATTATGCTGGGGTTCAGCTCCCCAGGCATAGGTACTAGATATGAAAGAATGGCACTATTCTTGTCATTCGCTATTTCGATGGGGTTGCGAATGGCTTGTGCCGGATTTGGAACTATATCGCCCATTTCTTTAGTTTCAGGTGTGGTTTGAGGTACAGGAGGTTGTTTAAAGAGACGTTTCTTTGCCTTATTCCTAGCTCGAAGTGATCTTTCAGGTTCAGGATCGAACTCTAAATTACTATGTGAACGCTCACTCATAAACTACCTTAATAGCACCTGCAAAAGAAATGAAACAGGTTAGTTTCACTCAATGATAAACTTGATTTTTCAAACTTAACAACTTCGTTTTCACTTAAAATAAGTCCCCGGCAGCGGCGCCAAAAACTTGTTGCGTGCTCAATGTGTAAAGATAATTATGCAAAAGTGTAGAGAGAGCACTTAGAACATGCAAGCATACATGGTCTCACAGCAAGTAGTAAGTATATTTCATTCGTTTTTTCCACAGAGACTCATTTTTAGCTATTCGCGAAGTGTGTTTGTTAAGAAAGATGGGATGAATTTGATGGGGTAAAATTGGTTTTTAATTATCTAATTTTTGCTGAATGTATAAAAGGATATAACATAAACAAATGCAAGTTGAAGTTAGATGCAAAGGACAAGAGATGGAATTAATAAACGAGGAAGAAAACAGCTAAACAGAATGCAACTTAGCAGAATTGCGAGAACCGCAATTAATCCGCAATTAACTCCACAGCAAAAGTGTGTAAATGGGCGAATTAAGGGCTACTAATGACTATCCTATAGGCAGTTTATTACGATTATCAAGCTTTGGATCAATTCTCTATACATCAAACTCACTCTATCTCAAGTATCGTCCGATTCCATGCATTAGAGTCTTAAGTTTACTCGACTTCAAAGTAAGGTCTCAAGCATCTTATTTAAGCAGGAGTGTTTAGTTTGTACTAGGGAAACGCCTATTCCTAGGCCGTTTCCTGATTACCATGAAAGGCTAGCATGATTATACGACTCTGAACTCTTACTCCTTCCAGAGGTTAGGAGTTCTTTGGACAAAATGGATGGCCAATCGAAATTGCCCGTAGGATGAAGCTTACATACAATCAATGTTCGAGTGTTAATCTGCCTACTTGATTCACGTTTTTTAGCCTATAGTTCTGTCATTAGCATGCCCCTAAGTGACTTAGCTACTCATGGATATATAGAGAACAGAAATGGTAGATAAGATAGACATGCTTAGAAGGGAAATGTGTTAAAAACAGTAAGCAAAACTCGTAGCAGAAGATGGGAAATGAGAAATGCAGAAATGAACTTTGATTACTGAAATTGTTTGAATGACAAAGGAAAGCTTTGAAAGAAATGAATCCAAGACAGACAACAACGAAATGCAGTAATTAAAACTCTAAACTAAGAACAACAGTGATCAGAAATGGAAATAAGAAGAACAGAACAGGAAAACAGTAAAAGATTGCTGGAAAACTTCGTGGCAGTCGCCTCGAATGAAGGTGATGAAAAGTCAGCCTTGCTTGGATGAATCCAATCGAGAGAGAAGAAGAATCTCCTCTCCTTCCTATCAGATTATCGACTCCAAAAGCTGAGACTCTCACTCCAACAAACGGCAAAGGAAAACAGATGGAAATGGCGGACTGCGAGAAGACTTCTGCGCTTCGAGTGATGACTGAACCTCCGACTTTGACCCCCTTTTATAGTAGTTTGCAGGTGCGTTTGGGCCAAGGAGAACCATCAATCTTCAACGTCATATATCAGAATGGATGGAGGAGAAAGAACGAATCCCTGAAAAGTCGGATCTAAACAGAAAAAGATCAGCCAACTTACGGTTTTAACTTGAATAATTGCGGTCACCGCAATGATTTCGCAATTCATTTGCAATGTTCATTTTTTCATTCTTTTCCTTCGGTTTTCAACCCTTTTTCTACCTATTGTGCATAAGTCCTAAATTAGCTACCTTCTTCTAATTCTCATATTAAAGCATAGGTTTAGGCTAAATGCTATCAAAAACACCTAAAAGTGTACATCTTCCTAAGCTAAATGGGTCCTAAATAAGTCACTTTCAGAGACTTAACACCAATCTCCAAACAAGTGCCAACACCGCTACCGCCATGTCAATGGGCACCCAAACAAGTCAAGGTGAGACACTTGTATGTGGATTCTGTGGGGAAGGGCACCTGTATGAGTATTGCCCTGGGAATCCAGCCTCAGTCTGCTACATTGGAAGCCAGCAACAGCCTAGGAACAACCCCTATTCCAATACTTACAACCCTGGTTGGAGGAACCACCCAAACCTGTCATGGGGTGGCCAACAAAATGCTAACCAAAATCCTAACCAGCCTAGACCGAGTGGAACACCTGGTTTCACTCCCCAACATAACCAATCAATGTATCAAAAACCTTACAACCAACCTGTAGGATCTTCTGTAGAGAACTTACTCAAGGAATACATAGCTAAGAATGATGCTACTCTTCAAAGCCAGCAAGCTACTCTTAGGAGCCTAGAGAACCAAATAGGCCAATTGGCCAATGAACTCAAGAGTAGGCCCCAAGGTAGACTCCCTGCTGACACCGAGGTGCCAAGGAGAGATGGTAAAGAACAAGTTCAAGCAATTGAACTTAGAAGTGGTAGACCCTTGGTGAGCAACACAAAGGACACACCAAAGAGAGTAGAGAACACTGAGTCTAGTGCTCCACTGGAGTCTCTGCCAACCCAAGGTCCACCACCAACTAACACATCAGGAGCCAGGCTAGAGCCAATTATTGAGGAAATAGAAGAAATTTCAAGGCCTCAACCTATCCTAAGGCGCCCTGACGTGCCTGCATATGTGCCACCACCTCCATACCCTCGAAGGCTTAAGAAGAAGCAGGAACAGGAAGTGCATTTTAATAAATTCTTAGAAATTCTTAAACAAGTGCATGTCAACATTCCTTTTGTAGAAGTTTTACAGTCTATGCCTTCCTATGTGAAGTTTTTGAAGGACATTATTACTAACAAAAAAATAATTGGTGAGTTTGAAACAGTAAACCTCACTGAAGAGTGCAGTGCCATACTCCAAAACAAGCTGCCTAAGAAGGAGAAGGATCCTGGTTCCTTCACCTTACCTGTAGAACTTGGAGGCAAGCACGTGGGCAGAGCGCTTTGTGACCTGGGCGCCAGCATAAACCTCATGCCCCTATCACTATTCCGCCAGTTGGGAATAGGAGAAGCACGTCCAACCACTGTCACTTTACAATTAGCAGACAGATCCATTGCATATCCAGAAGGTAAAATTGAGGATATTTTAGTAAAGGTTGACAAGTTTATTTTCCTTGCAGATTTCATTATCCTGGATTATGAAGCAGAAAAGGAGGTCCCCATCCTGTTAGGCAGACCATTTCTAGCCACAGGTAGGGCACTGATAGACGTCCAAAAAGGTGAGCTCACTATGAGGGTTCATGATGAAGAGGTGAAATTTAGTGTGTATAAAGCTTTGAGGTACCCCTCTGACCTTGAATCCTGTGCTAGCATGGACGTTGTTGATTCTTTAATGGAAGAACAATTGGAGCATGTATTATTAACCAAGCATGCTAATGAATATGTACAGTTAGATGTAGCTGACTTGAATGTATCTGACATAATGGATATGCATGTAGATAAACCACAACATGTATGTATGAATATAGACCTAACTGATAGATCTGTGAATCCTTTAAAGCCATCCATTGAGCATCCACCTGTTTTAGAACTGAAACCACTACCCACTCACCTCAAGTATGCATATTTAGGGAGTAATGAAACTCTGCCTGTTATCATTTCTTCTAAACTAAGTGAAAAGCATGAGGTTGAACTGATATTACTGCTTAAGCAACATAGGAAGGCTATTGCATGGACTATTGCTGATATTAGAGGCATTAGCCCTTCTTATTGCATGCATAAGATTATACTAGAGGAAGAGCACACACCTAGAGTAGACCATCAACGTAGGCTGAATCCCTCTATGAAAGAGGTAGTTAAAAAAGAAATAATAAAGTGGTTAGATGCTGGTGTGATCTTTCCCATAGCTAGTAGCCAGTGGGTGAGTCCTATCCAATGTGTACCTAAAAAGGGGGGGATGACTGTGGTAATCAATGAGAACAATGAACTGATCCCAACAAGGACTGTCACAGGATGGAGAGTGTGCATGGATTACAGGAAATTAAATAAAGAAACTAAAAAAGACCACTTCCCTCTACCGTTCATTGACCAGATGTTAGACAGAATAGCTGGTAGAGCCTACTATTGTTTCTTAGATGGTTATTCTGGCTATAATCAGATTACTATAGACCCTAAGGACCAAGAGAAGACTACCTTCACTTGCCCTTTTGGAACTTTTGCCTTTCGCAGAATGCCTTTTGGCTTATGCAATGCACCGGCAACTTTCCAAAGGTGCATGATGGCAATCTTCTCTGAGTTGGATGAGTCCATGATAGAAATATTCATGGATGACTTCTCAGTCTTTGGGGACTCATTTACAAACTGTCTAGAAAACCTAGGACAAGTCCTGGCTAGGTGTGAGGAGACCAACCTAGTCCTCAATTGGGAAAAGTGCCATTTCATGGTGGATGAAGGGATTGTCTTAGGTCATAGAGTGTCAAGGGCAGGTGTAGAAGTTGATAGGGCAAAGATAGAAATCATAGAGAAGTTGGTAGAGCCTCAGAATGTCAAGGCCATTAGGAGTTTCTTAGGGCATGCCGGTTTCTACAGAAGGTTCATTAAGGACTTTTCTAAGATAGCCAAGCCTCTGTGTGAGCTGCTAGAACTAAATAGGCCATTCATCTTCTCTAAGGAATGTGTAGTAGCTTGGACCACCCTTAAGAAAGCACTAGTTACAACACCTGTTATTATAGGGCCAGATTGGGATCTCCCATTTGAGATGTTATGTGATGCTAGTGACTATGCTGTAGGGGTCATGTTAGGCCAGAAGATTGACAAGCTAACACACCCTGTCTATTATGCTAGTAAGACCTTGAATGAGGCTCAATGTAATTATACAACTACTGAGAAAGAGATGCTTGCTGTAGTGTTTGCTTGTGAGAAATTCAGGAACTATATTGTAGGCACTAAGACAATTGTATACACTGACCATTCTGCCTTGAAATATCTTATGAGGAAGGCTGATGCCAAGCCTAGGTTGATTAGGTGGGTGTTATTGCTGCAGGAATTTGACTTGGACATTCGAGACAAGAAAGGATGTGAAAATGTGGTTGCAGATCACCTTTCTCGATTGCAGCACAATTGCGAAAAAATTGCGGAGCCCGCAATTTCTGATGCTTTTATTGATGAACATGTCTTTGTTTTGACTCATCGTGATAACGATGAGGAACCTTGGTTTGCTGACATTGCTAACTTCCGTGCATCACAGGTATTACCAGTTTTCAAGGGAGGACAAGAGAAGAAGAGGTTCCTTCATGAAGCCAGGAAATTCATCTGGGATGACCCCACACTTTACAGAACCTGTGCTGATGGTTTGCTAAGGAAGTGTGTTTCAGCTGCTGAAGCGAAGTCTGTGCTGCAGCACTGTCACACAGCTCCTTATGGTGGACACTTTGGTGGCCAAAGAACAGCTGCAAAGGTATTTCAGAGTGGCTACTATTGGCCAACAATCTTCAAGGATGCCCACAACTATGCCCACAGCTGTGATGAATGCCAAAGAACAGGTAACCTCAGTCGAAAGGATGAGATGCCCCTCACCTACATCTTAGAGTTGGAGCTCTTTGATGTGTGGGGCATTGACTTCATGGGGCCATTCCCTCCATCATCAGGTAACCTTTACATATTAGTGGCAGTAGACTACGTGTCCAAGTGGGTAGAAGCCAAAGCATGTCCTAATAATGATGCTAAAACAGTCACCAAATTCTTGCATAGGCACATTTTTACTAGGTTTGGGACACCTCGTGCCATCATTAGTGATGAGGGATCACATTTCATTAACAAGGCTATGGAGAGAGTGTTGGCTAAGTATAACATTAGACATAGAGTAGCCACTCCCTATCACCCACACTCGAATGGACAGGCTGAAATTTCAAATAGGGAAATTAAGAACATCCTAGAAAAAGTGGTCAAACCTAATAGGAAAGACTGGTCCTTCAAGCTTGAGGATGCACTTTGGGCTTATAGGACAGCATATAAGACACCCCTAGGTATGTCTCCTTATAGGCTGGTTTATGGCAAGACTTGTCACTTACCACTTGAGTTAGAAAACAAAGCATTTTGGGTCATGAAGGAATTGAATTTTTGTGTAAAGGATGCGGGAACTTTGCGGTCTTTGCAATTACATGAGCTTGATGAGCTTAGACATATGGCCTATGAAAATGCTAAAATGTATAAGGAAAAGACCAAGATTTGGCATGATAGTAGACTTAGAGTTAAGGACTTTAAGAAGGGTCAACTTGTTTTGTTGTTTAACTCACGGTTGAAACTATTTCCAGGGAAACTTAAGTCTAGATGGTCAGGTCCATTTGTGATTACTAATGTGTTTGTTCATGGTGCCATAGAGATAAAGAACTTACAGCAAGGCCAACCGTTTATGGTTAATGGTGCAAGGTTGAAGCACTACTATGAGGAAGGAGATGCGAAGACTCTCTCGGCCTTCCTCTTGACTGAAGCATGAAAACGAGAACGAGAGAGGACGAGTGATTGCTGTGCTCGTCAACATAAGGCTCATGCCTTAGTTTATTTTTTTTGCGATTTTCCGGTTATCGTTTGTGTGTTTTGTTGTATGATTTTAATTACGAATTTGATATTGCTTTTATTTCTTTTTGTAGGGAATCGAAAGAGGGGATCAAGGAGAGTAACTCCAGCTTTAAAAATCAAGAAAAGATTGAGCCAAATAAAAGATACGGACGAGCAAAGTTTGCCATTTAGATGAAAAAAAAATCCCTAAAATTGCGCTGGAATTGCAGGATCCGCAAAATATAGCCGTTGGGATTTAGCCGTTTCCTTTATATCCGTTAGAAGGCGCTCGATCGATACGATTCTCCCATTCTCTGATTTCCAAGAAAACTGCGATTCTCTTCATCTTTGATTCTTCTCTCAAAATCTCCAAGACTCAACAATGGTGTTCACACGGGCTGAAAGATCTGCAGCCAAGAAAAGGGCTGATGAAGCTGAAACAGCTGCGAGGGAAGCACTTCTTGCCCTCGCAGATGCTGGTGCTGCACGCACCGAACGTCTTCCCAAGCTTCCGATCCGTAGGAAGAAGTGGAGGGTTGTCACAGAAATCCCTGCTGGACCCTCTGAACCAGCGGGCACACCCAAGAAGCGCCGGTGGAGTGTCGAGACGGCTGTTGAACCGAGCAAAGAAAAGACTCCCTCTGTGGAGAGTCAAGAAACTGATCGTGTGTCCCACGATTCAGCCAAGAAGAGCGCCTCGCCACCAGCGCACAGCCCTTCACCATCTGAACCAGTGCAGAGCCCAGAGCTCTCTTCATCGCCGCCTGTACAGAGCCCTGAGTTGTCTTCTTCACCACTGAGTTCTGCACAGACACCAACAGCAGAGCAAAGCACCACGCCGTCGCACACTACCCCACGGCCTGACCCTGAATTCCCATATGGGGAGTACCAAGAATCAACACAGGGCAGTGGGGAAGGTGAGGACGAGGAGGTTTTCTCACCTGTGAGGGAAGCTAGTCCAGCGAGTCCTGCACAGCAGGATGATTCCATGGAGGAGACATTGGGAGCCTGCCTCCAGCAGATCACCATCAAGGCTAAGCTCAAGAAGAAGAAAAAGGCCAAGATTCTCAAGGCCAAACGATCCAAGAAGCTGAAAAAGAAGAAGGCCAAGAGGGCGCCTTCAGCAGACAAGGAGAGCACTGAGCCATCGCTCAAAAGACTCAAGGTTGAGGCTGCAGAATCATCCAAGCCAGTAGACAAAGGGAAAGCCAAGCTTTACCCTGAAGATGAGCCTCAATCAGTGAGGTATGTGTCCTCTGACGCTGAGTCCAGAGGCATTGAGTTGAGGAAAAGGGAGCTGCTGCACGAGAAGGGCTTCCTCGACAGACCTGCTGACCTGCCGCAGTTCTTGCGCGCAGGAATTATAAACCACAGCTGGGAGGAGTTGTGTAGGCCACCCAATCCGGCTTACACAGCTATGGTATATGACTTCTACGCCAACCTGCAAAACTCTGAAGAGGGGCTGTCTGTGGTGAGGGGAGTAGAAGTGGACTACTCAGCAAAGGCCATCAACGAAGCCTATGGCCTCAAGGGCCAAAGACACACTGATTATGCGAGGATCGTTGATGAGCCTACTGAGGCAGTGCTGGAGGAGGCTATTCGAACAATTGGCCAGCCTGAAGCAGCGTGGACTGTATCACGCAATGGGAGGCACACCCTCATGAGTGTCAACCTGACAGCAAAGGCAGCTGTATGGTTTGCCTTTGTGAGGAGAAAGCTGTCCCCGGTGACCCATGAGACGACAATCAACCAGAGCATATCGTTGCTGGTCTATGCCATTATGCGAGGTCTCACGGTCAACGTGGGTGAAATCATGTCAGCTGCCATTGCTGAGTGCGCCAAGAAGGGTAAGGGACCACTGTTTTTCCCTAATACTATAACCAAACTGTGTTTGCTTGCAGGAGTCCCCACTGAGCGAATGGAGCAGCAGATGGCTTACACAGGCCACTTGGAGCTGCCTGCTAGCTTGAGGCTGAAGAGGAAGGGGAATATGGAGTTTGAACTGGATAGGCTGGCTGCTGATCAGTCACTATCCATGGCATGCCTGATGGATATGCAAAGGAGGATGGCTCAATGGGCCACTTATGCGCAGGCAAGGGACAAGGAAGTTGCAGACCAACTTGGGTGCATCTTCCCTGACTTCCCCACCAATCTCCTGACTCCATGGGTGCCTCCACGACCACGACAACCTGATGAGGATGAAGACGTTTGAGTGCTGGTTTGAATTGCACTGAAGGGAGTATTGCTGTTCCCTTAGAAAAAAAAAACAATTTTCTGCTTTCTGATAGCCTATATGTGAATTATGCTGTTTTTAGTACACTTTTGATCTGTTTTAGATGCTTAGTTTTATGTTTTTAATTTTGCTTAGTATAGTTTGATGATAGCTAACTAGGTAGGTTAGTTTAGTTTTATTTTTAGAGAGCTTGAATGACTGGAAAGAGCATGCTTAGGGGCCTTAATCACTGTTATATCTGCCATGACTTAATTGCGAAATAATTGCGGTCCCCGCAATTTTCATTACTAAAAGCATGTTTTGGACTGTTTGTTTAGCTAGGCTGTGATTTGTTTAAATTCCATCTTTTGTTGCTAACATGACTACCTTATATAGCTTATCTAAATGCATGCTGGATGAGTGTCATAGGACACCCTTTGATAGTTTAAATTAACCTCTAAAAAGCTCAGCATGCGCAGCTTTAAGCCCTTATCCGTCTGTTTTTTTTAAAACTTACTGCTGCTGTGATATTTGCTGTTCGAATGTTTTGTCTATGCCTAGGGCTTTAGTTTCTCTTTGTTTTACCTTAGACTAGATGCTTCTAGGATAGTTTGGGGGTGTGCCACCTCAGACACTCATTGGGGACAATGAGTAGTTGAAGTTTGGGGGAGGCCACCCTAGGCCTAGGAACATTCCTCTCTCCCTTAGAAACATAAGCATTCTTCTTCTCTTTTACGAAAAAATGATGAACTAAAAAAAAAAAAAATGAAAAGTAGAATAAAGAGGGGGGTCTCTCTTAGGTTGCTAAGGGCTTGTTTGGTAACGTTCCCGTTTCCTGTTTCTTGTTCCTGTTTCTCATTTTTTAAGAAACAGACTTGTTTGATAACTATTCCCGTTTCTTGTTTCTAAATTTTGAGAAACGTTTCTAAAAAAAAGGCAAAATTTGAGAAACTTCAAAAAGGTGTTTCTCCCAGTTCCGTTTCTCTTTATATTGTCCTGTTCCTAAAATGATGATAAATTAGTGTTGGTTCATTGGCAAGAGAAGCACCCAAATAAACTTCTCACCTATGAGGTCCTGGCTTCAAATCCTCATTATAACACTTTTTTTTTTCTTTTTTTTTTTTCTTTCTTAATTATGCAATGTTTTTTTTTTATATTATTTTAATTTTAAATTTTGCTATTTTTTTTTAGGATACATTACTAATTACTTATTATTTTATTTAAATACATAAAAATATTTATTATATTTATTTATTAAATTTGTTATATCTTTTTTTTAAATACATTAAAATATTTATTTATTAATTGTAAAAAAAAAAAAAAAATTATTATTTTTTTATGTTTTTTTAATAAGTATCCATTCAATATTTTCATATTTTCATCGAGGACGACACTTTAAACTTTGCAAATTAGTATTTCAATATTTTTAAATCAGTTTAATTTTCCCACTATTAAATATTAGATTCACAAATAGTGATATTTTAGTTATATAAGATAAATTTATCTATAATATAATTGAAATGTCGATTCACCTCTCATGTTGATATTGAGCTCATTGACACGTAGAAATGTCTACACGTCAACGAAAATTTAAAACATGACCCATAACAAACAATGACGAATGACAACGACTTCGAGATTTTAGAGCAAGGAAGGCATCATCCTCGAGGTAGAGGGTAGAGAAAAATGTTTAACTATCGAAATTTTTTCACTGCAAAATGTTATTGAACGTTGTTTTGGCGTGTTGGAGACTCGCTTCCCTATTCTTAAATAAACGTCTCCTTATCAACACACAAAAACATATACCAAATCAAATCAAATTGCAATTTATTTTTTTATTTTTTTATTTATTTTTTAATGCATGTTATATCTTTTTTATATTATGTATACTAAATTTTATTTAAACTATAAAAAATAAAAAATAAAACATAAAGAGATAAAAGAAAAAAGAAACAATTAACAATTAACAAAAAAAAATTATCAAACATGACGATATTTCTATTTTTTTTCTTTCAAGAAACAAGAAACAAGAAACGTTATCAAACAAGTATGTGTTTCTGTTTCCTTTTTTTCAAGAAACAAGAAACAGGAGTAGTTATCAAACATGTTTCTGTTTCTGATTGTAAAAAAACAGGGAACAAGAAACAGGGAACGAGAAACGGGAAACAGGGAACAAGAAACAGGAACGTTACCAAACGGGCCCTAAGTAATCAGTGCCAAGTGTGTAACCCACAAGTGGCATTGCATCAAAAGGCAACCAAAGGAGAGGCTCCACCTAAGTAAGAAAAAGGGAAAAGAATAGGGAAGAAGAATGTATACCTAGGAGTTATAACTTTGTGGCTTAGATGTCCTATTTAAAAAGAACTCTGATCCTCAATTAGCTAAGCACAAAGTTGTAACTTGTAGGTTTGTTTAGGGAGATGAGTGTTTATCCAATGTAGTGATGCCAGGGTTTAGGTTGTTCTCTAAAAGTACTACTGTCACCGTTAATACTAAGACTGGCATGACTCTAAGGAATCCTAGACACATTAAAAATAAAGCTAGAAGCATGTACTGAGTCTGAGGTAAAGCTAGGCAGAATTTGAAACCTTAGGGATAGTGGCATGATATGACAAAAGTAAATAGATCAGTTGTAGGAAGTTAATGAAAGCAGAAGGAGTGTTAGGCAGGCAAAGTCAGAAGAAGCTAGATAAGAGGGTAGTTTTAAGCTTAGAAGTGTGTCACAGGACAGCATTGCTATAGATAGGGGTATAAGGGAGTTAGTAAGTAGTTAAAGAAGAAGAAACAGCAGCCTAGGTAAGTCCTTAGTGTGCTTGAGGACAAGCAAAACCTTAAGTTTGGGGGTGTGTTAAGTCTCTGAAAGTGACTTATTTAGGACCCATTTAGCTTAGGAAGATGCACACTTTTAGGTGTTTTTTATAGCATTTAGCCTAAACCTATGCTTAAATATGAGAATGAGAAGAAGGTAGCTAAATTAGGACTTATGCACAATAGGAAAGAAAAGGGGTGAAAACCGAAGGAAAAGAATGAAAAAACAAGCATTGCGATAGCATTGCGAAAACATTGCGGACACCGCAATAATTCAAGTGAAAACCGTAAGTTGACTGATCTTTTTCTGTTAATTTCCGTGATTTCAGGGATTCGTTCTTTCTCCTCCATCCATTCTGATATACGACGTTGAAGATTGATGGTTCTCCTTGGCCCAAACGCACCTGCAAACTACTATAAAAGGGGGTCAAAGTCGGAGGTTCAATCATCATCCGAAAGCGTAGAAGTCTTCTCGCAGTCCATCTTTTCTCCTGTTTTCCTTTGCCGTCTGTTGGTTTGCGAAGCTCAGCTGTTGGAATCGATAATCTGATAGGAAGGAGAGGAGATTCTTCTTCTCTCCCGATTGGATTCATCCAAGCAAGGCTGACCTTTCTCATCCTTCATTCGAGGCGGCTGCAACGAGACTTTCAAGCTGTTTTACTGCTTTCTGTTCTTCATTTCTATTCTTCCAACTCTGCCTTGTTGTTGTTTCTTTTCTAATAGCTAGATTAAGATAATTCGTTGTGTTCTGTCTCTCTGTCATTTGCTTTAAGCTTTCTTTTGTCTATTCAAACAATCAAGTAATCAAGTTTCAATTCTTCATTTCACAGTTTCGTTCCTTTACATTCTGCTGTTTCACTTACTGTTTTAAGCACATTTCCCTTCTAAGCATGTCTATTTTATCTTTTAGTTCTGTTCTCCTTATATCCATGAGTAACTAAGTCACTTAGGGGCATGCTAATGACAACACTATAGGCTAAAAAACGTGAATCAAGCATGTAGGATAGCTCTCGAAGCATTGGTTGTATGTAAGCTTCATCCCACAGGCAATTTCGATTGGCCATCCATTTTGTCCAAAGAACTCCTAACCTCTGGAAGGAGTAAGAGTTCAGAGTCATATTATCATGCTAGCCTTTCAAGGTAACCAGGAAACGGCCTAGGAATAGGCGTTTCCCTAGTACAAACCATATTTTTCTGCCTTAACAAGATGCTTAAGACCTTACTTTGAGTTGAGTAAACTAAAGAATCTAATGCATGGAATCGGACGATACATGAGATTAAGATAGTTTGATGCATAGAGAGTAGATCCAGTGCTTGAGAATCGTATAAAAATGCCTATAGGATAGTCATTAGTAGCCCTTAATTCTCCATTTCACACACTTTTACTGTTTTTACAATTGCGATAACATTGCGGTATCCGCAATTCTGCTAAGTTACCATTCTGTTTAGCTGTTTTCTTCTTCGTTTATTAATTCCATCTCTTGTCCTTTGAGTCTAATTTCAACTTGCATTTGTTTATGTTGCATTCCTTTACACATTCAGCAAAAATTAGATAATTAAAAACCAATTTTACCCCATCAAATCCACCCCTGCTTTCTTAACAAAACACTTCGCGAATAGCTAAAAAATAAGTCTCTGTGGGAAAACGAATGAAATATACTTACTACTTGCTATAAGATCATGTATGCTTGCATGTTCTGAGTGCTCTATCTCTTTTATTGCCTAAATTATTTCAACACATTGAGCACGTAACAACTACCACAGAAAAAGAGATGTTATCTGTAGTATTTGCATGTGAGAAGTTCAGAGCATATATTATAGGCAATAAAACAATCGTTTACACTGATCATGCTGCAATAAAGTACTTAATGAGAAAGGTTGATGCCAAGCCTCGTCTGATTAAATGGGTGTTACTTTTGCAGGAGTTTGACCTGGAAATCCGAGACAAAAAGGGATGTGAAAACGTAGTTGCTGACCACTTATCAAGATTGCAGAGTCGTTGCGAATCTATTGCGGAGCCCGCAATGATGGATTCTTTTATTGATGAACATATTTTTGTTTTAGTACATTGTGATGATAATGTTGAGCCATGGTTTGCTGACATTGCAAATTTTCTTGCCTCACAGGTGTTACCAGAATTCGACAAAGGGCAAGATAAGAAGAAGTTCTTAAACGATGCTAGAAAGTACCTTTGGGATGATCCAACCCTTTACAGATGTTGTGCGGATGGATTGCTAAGGAAATGTGTGTCAGCTGCTGAAGCAAAGACCATTTTGCAGCACTGTCATACAGCTCCGTATGGAGGGCACTTTGGTGGTCAGAGGACTGCTGCAAAGGTATTTCAGAGTGGCTATTTATGGCCCACAATCTTCAAAGATGCACATGAATACGCACGCACTTGCAATGAATGCCAACGAACAGGTAACCTCAGTAGGAAGGATGAGATGCCTCTGACATACATCTTAGAGTTAGAACTCTTTGACGTATGGGGTATTGACTTCATGGGTCCATTCCCACCATCTGCTGGTAATCTGTATATCTTAGTAGCTGTATACTATGTCTCAAAATGGGTTGAGGCAATTGCATGTCCTTTGAACGATGCTAAAACTGTTATCAAATTTCTGAATAGACATATTTTCACACGATTTGGCACCCCACGTGCCATCATAAGTGATGAGGGATCACACTTCATAAACAAATCCATGGAGAAGGTATTAGCTAAATACAATGTTAAGCATAGGGTGACAACACCCTATCATCCCCATTCAAATGGGCAAGCAGAAATTTCTAATAGGGAGATCAAAAGTATCCTAGAAAAAGTTGTAAAACCAAATAGAAAGGATTGGTCTTTTAAATTAGATGATGCATTGTGGGCATATAGAACTGCATATAAAACACCTTTGGGAATGTCCCCTTATAGGTTAGTTTATGGAAAAGCATGCCCTCTCCCACTTGAATTAGAAAATAAAGTCTTTTGGGCTTTAAAGGAATTAAACTTTTGCGTGACCGATGCGAGAACATTGCGGTCTCTACAATTACATGAATTAGATGAATTAAGGCACATGTCATATGAAAATGCTAAAATGTATAAAGAAAAAACAAAAAATTTGCATGATAGTAGACTTAGGCCAAAGGATTTTAAAAAAGGTCAGCATGTTTTATTATTTAATTCGAGATTGAGGATTTTTACTGGAAAACTCAAATCTCGGTGGCCTGGTCCCTTTGTCATTACTAACGTTTTTATGCATGGTGCAATTGAGATTAAAAATTTGGAACAGGGTCAGCCGTTTATGGTGAATGGTGCAAGATTGAAGCACTACTACGAGGAAGGAGACGTGAGGATGCTCTCGGCGTTTCTCTTGTCCGAAGTTTGAATTCAATCAAGAAGGGATGAGCATGGGCTTTATTAGAAATATCCTTGTGCTCAAATTTTCTTATAGATGAGAAAAAATTATGTTTATTTTTATTTGACGTTTTCAATTGAATTTTTAAATTTCTGAAATTAATTAATTTTGTTTATGGTGATTGAAATTAGGAAGGCAGCGATTGAAATTCTAAACGGCAATATGGGTGGATGAATTAAGATAAAGAGAGAAGATATGGGGAGAATCAGAAAATTCATAGATTGGATGTTGTCCAGATTTTGCGGCAGTCGCCAAAAAGGGAAAGGAAATCTCCAACGGTCATATTTTGGAGATTTCCGTTAGAATAAACGGTATTGCGATTGCGTTGCGAGGCCGCAACGATCGGCCCTTTAATTTCGCAAAACGTTATAAATTGGGAAAGGTTGCAGCCTCCTTCTCATTGCGAAATCTCAAAACCTATTCGAGCTCTCAACAGACTTTCTCCCTTCTTCCTCTCGAAAATTTCATCTCTCTATCTCCGAAAAATCAACCATGGTGTCAACCAGAGAGTCTCTTCGTCCTGAAGCTGAAAGCTCTAAGGTTCCAACAAATCCTTCGCCAACAGCTGAAGAAAAGGCTATGGCAGGGGACGTTCTGATCTCCTTAGCCTCGCCTGAGGCAGCCAACCCTTCTGAGCCTAGAAAAATCCCTGCGAAAAGAAAGAGAAAAGTAACAGCAGGACGACACCCAAAGACCAAGATCAGAGAGGAAACAAGTGAGGAAAGCTCCACCACCAGCAAACCTTCATTTGAAACTGCCATGCAAAGCCCTTCATCGACACAACAGCGGTCAGGGACCGAGGTTTCTCCTACAGAGCAGCCAAATTCTGCGTCTGCCTCAGTTGGTGATGCGCAAGAGGGAGAGGAAGTCATCAGCCCCATTAGGGACGACAGTCCTGCTGAAGAAGAGAACGAGAAAAGGTCACCTGCTGCCGAAACCATAGATGAGCGGATAAACTGGGTGGCTGCTGAATTGACAGCCGAATTGGAGAAAGAGGCAGAGACGGTGCCCAAGAAGAGAACCCCCGTGATAGTAAAGGCGAAAAGGCTGAAGGCCTAAACAAAGGCTAAGAAGAAGAATGAGTCCCAGCACCTTGCAAAGAAGATGAAAACAGAAGCTGTTGAGGCAGTTAAAGTTAAGGCAAAGGAGAAGGGTAAAAAGAAAATGTTTCAGGAGGATGAACCTTCAGCCGAGAGATACGTGTCTGAAGCAGCAAAAGCAAGGGGCTTGACCTTGATGAAGAGGGAACTTCTCCATGAGAGGGGGTTTTTGGATACTCTTGCTGACCTGCCGCAATTCCTGCGCACAGGCATTGTAAACCATGGCTGGGAAGAGTTGTGTAGGCCACCAATCCAAGCCTATTCAGAGATGGTCTACGACTTCTATGTCAAACTGATTCATCCAGATGGCTGCTACTCCACGGTGAGGGGTGTTGAGATAGATTTCTCAGCTAAAGCAATCAATGAAATTTATGCCCTCAAGGAGCATAAGAATTCGGACTATGCAAAGATAGTGGCCAACCCATCTGAGGCTATTCTGGAGGAGGTTTTGAGTGAAATAGGCAAGCCCGAAGCAATGTGGGCAATTTCAAAACAAGGGAAGCACACCTTGATGAGTGCAATGCTGAAGGACAAGGCTGCCGTCTGGTTTTCCTTGATTCGAAGAAGAATCACCCCAGTCACACACGAGACAACAATCAATCAGGGGAGATCCTTGTTGTTATATGCAATCATGAAGGGGTTGAACATTGATGTGGGAGAGCTCATATCTGCCTCCATCCTCGAATGCTCAAAGAAAGGAAAGGGCAGACTCTTCTTCCCAAACACCATAACTAAACGTTGTCTACGTGCAGGAGTGGCTGTGACAGAGGAAGAGAAGAAGTTGGCTTATGCAAGCTGTTACCTCTCCAAAAGTACATTATTTAAGGCCATATTTACCTAGAAATCATGGAAATTCTTGAGTGTTTTTGTTAAGAGTTAGCTTAATGTGTGCTTAAATGTGAGAATTTGAGAAATGATGCTAAATTAAGGCTTATTTGGAAAAGGAACGAAAAAGGATGCAAAATGGTGAAAAAACAGCTAAATTGTACATTGCAGGTACATTGCGGAAAAATTGCGGAGCTCGCAATAAAACAGTCTTTGCTGCTGAATTTTTCCAGCCGTCATTCTTTGTTGACTGCGATTTTCCAGCCATCAACTCTCCCTGCTGCTGCCACATGTCAAGCTTGACTACCTCACAAAGTTGGATGGTGATCCACGATTAATGAGCAGCCTTTGGCAACCACCTAAAGTTATATAAAGAGAGTGAAATGAAGGATCAAAGCAATTGAAAATGGAAGGGAATTCCCCTCAATTCAAACACAATCTGAAAGTGAGGAGAGCCCGATCGTGAAGACTCCCGAAGACGAAACCTCTTCCCCCGGTTGTTGGATCGAAGAAACAAGCCCTTGGCGTTGATAATTCGAGAGGAAGAAGAGAAGATCCTTCTTCTCTTCTGATTGAAATTATCCCCAAGATCAGCTAATCTTCCCCTTCATCCGAGGCGATTCACGACTTGGAAGGAT
This sequence comes from Herpetospermum pedunculosum, assembly GCA_028017165.1. Lineage (NCBI taxonomy): Eukaryota > Viridiplantae > Streptophyta > Magnoliopsida > Cucurbitales > Cucurbitaceae > Herpetospermum > Herpetospermum pedunculosum. The sequence goes on from CM051527.1 coordinate 242,954, forward strand.
CCTTACGCACCTTAATGCTTTCCTTTACTGCTTTCCTTTACTGCTTTCCTTTACTGTTTTCCTTTATCACTTTCCAATTTAATTTATGCTTCCTCTAAATGTTGTTCTGAATCATTTACTGCTTTTCCCTTTCATTTTTGCTTTTGGATTGATATATGTTTGTTTACAAATGTTTATGTGAATTTCTTTCTTACAAGAGTAATCAATTGGTTTTATTGAATTCTTCATTCTGTCATTCCTTAATCAATAGTTTTGTTGAATTCTTCATCTTATCATTTCTTCATGTATTAATTTTACTAAGTTCTTCAATTCATGTTCAATCAATCCATCTCCCTCAGTTCTTCGAAAACCATGAGTAACTAATCTAAGAGAGGTCTGCTAAAGATGAATCTGTAGGCTAGAAATATGAGAACTCAGCATGTAGAATAGCATGAATGCATTGAATGTATGTGAGCTTCATCCCATGGGCGATTTCGACTGGCCATCCATTTTTTCAAAAGAATTCCTAACCTCTGGAAGGAGTAAGAATTCAGAGTCATCCATTCATGTTAGCCTTTTATGGTAAATAGAGAGTGGCCTAGGAATAGGCATTCTCCTAGCACGTTTATTAGCATGTGTTTATGAATAGGTTGTTAGCTTTACTTGGACAGAAGTAATCTAAGAAACTAATGCATGTAATCGGAAGATGCATGAGAACTAGGTAAGACGATGCATGATATGTTAATCTACTGTTGAATGATCGTAGTTAAATGCTTATAGATGATTCTTAAGTCGACCTTGCTGCCTTACTTTACATTTAAATCGTTGCTAATTTATTGCGAGATTATTGCGAGAACCGCAATAAAACATTTCTGTTTTTTGCCTTAGTCTTTTCCATAGGTTTTTATCTTTGCGATTTTATTGTGAAAGAATTGCGAGACCCGCAATTCTTCTTTTCCACATTATAACTTTACCTCTTTGCTAGCTTTGCATTTATGTTTACATTCTTCTTGCGTCTTTTATATTCCTGTACCTCAACCCAAAATCTATCCAATTTTAGTTACCTTATCTAATCTAACACAACAAATCGCTAGTCACTAAACTTAATCTCTGTGGGAAAACGAATTAAATTATACTTATCACTTGCTGCAGACGATGTATACTTGCATGATCTTCGCGCTCTTCGCATTTACATTTTACATACACACTGAGCACGCAACAAGTTTTTGGCGCCGCTGCCAGGGATTTTGTTTAGTAAACACGATTTGTGTTATTTTAGAAGAACTTAATATATTGGAGCTAATCTTTTGCATTTACAGGTACCAACAAAGCTGGTTTATGAATGAGTTTCCAAATCACAATCTAGAATTTGATCCTGAGCCTAAAATAACTCTAAGGACCAGAAATAAAATTAAGAAACGCCTTTTTAAACAGCAAAAGCAACCTGTACTTCAGCACATTGTTGACCACGCAGAGTCAGTACAATTTGAACCACAACAAGCTGAAATGGAAAGAGCAGAAGAAGCACCAAATCAAGCACCTATCATTCGAAACCCCATTGAAATTGCGAATGATAAGGATAGTGTTATTCTATCATACCTTGTACCAATGCCTGAGGAGCTTAATCCGAGCATCATACGCCCCGAGATTACAGCTCACTCATTCGAGTTGAAACCCGTCATGTTTCAGATGCTGTCCACAGTTGGACAATTCTTCGGAGTGGAGAATGAAGACCCCCACAATCACTTGAGGAACTTCCTGGGAGTGAGTGACACCTTTGTCATTCCAGGAGTATCTCAAGAGGCTTTGCGACTGTACCTGTTTCCTTATTCATTGAGAGACAAAGCCAAGACATGGTTGAATTCCTTCCCCTCTGGATCAATTGTCAATTGGACAGACCTAGCTGAGAAGTTCCTGGTAAAGTATTTCCCTCCAGATAGGAACTCTAACTTTCGTGTTGACATCATCAAGTTCAAGCAAGCTGAGAATGAATCTCTACCTGAAGCTTGGACCAGATTCAAAGATCTTCTACTCAAATGTCCACGCCATGGAATTCCATGGTGTATCCAGATTGAAGTATTCTTCAAAGGATGCAACCCCAGCACGAGGCAAGTCTTGAATTCCTCAGCTGGAGGTTCGATGCTATCAAAGAGCTATAATGAAGCCTATGAGATAATTCACAAATCAAATGATAAATCAACTTTTTTCTTAATCTTTAATCTCTTCCTCTTTTTGCAATTCTTTGTTTCTCCTTCTCTTCCTTTTTCTTTTTTTTTTCTTTCGATTTTTATTTTTCTCTTTACCCTTTTCTTTTTTTTTTGTTTTTTTAAAACAAACCAAACCATGAGCCACATGTTAAACTTCTAAAATAAAACCACTCATATCCCACGTGCACAAGCCTAAAACTGCCATTTGCCTTTTTTTTTTCTTTTCTCTTTTCCATTTCATTTTCCTTCTTTTTTATTTTTCCAAAAATGATTTCAATATCTTTTTTTTTCTTCCTACTTTCCTTTTTTCATTCTTTTTTTTTTTTCTCAGGGTCCTCACAAGTACCATCATCATTACCATTACCCCCATCATTATCATCATTAGTTACCATGATCTTGTTACCTTTGACGTAACTATTGATCTTCTACAATAGTTGAGTTGTAGTGTGTGACAAGCATGTTTCATTCAAAAGAGTCCATTGAATGATCACCACTACTAGTTGAACTACTGCTTACTACCTCTTCATGTATCACATGTTGAACATTAATACTTTCTTCTTGTGCAACAGTAGCAAAGTTGAACTACTACTTACTACCTCTTCAAGTATCACATGTTGAACATTAATACTTTCTTCTCATGCAACAGTAGCAAAGTTGAACTACTACTTACTACCTCTTCATGTATCACATGTTGAACATTAATACTTTCTTCTCGTGCAACAGTAGCAACGTGTGGATCTGGATTACCTTGATCATCGCCGAGGTGTGCAGGTCGAACTCATATATAGAGTGGATCATATCTTCATCACCTGGGTCAACCCCAACCTCAAGCAAATTCAAATAGTTAGTAGTTTCCTCTACCTTTTTTGCTTGGGTTTGCATATCCCCTAATTTCAACTTCATATTATACGAGCAGAAAACTAATTGGCTAATTGTTACAATCTCTTATGTTCCAATCGATTTCGTTGTATAGTGTGTATTAAGGTGAACGTGCTCCAATTTCTTTCACATGCTGAAGATGAAACAATTTGAGATAAAATCTTTATTGTTAAATTTGTAAGGGTGGGAAAACATGATCGATGCATTGTCCACCATTCTCCTAAAGAGAGGTGTAATAGAGGTATTTTATAAGCAAAAATTATGTGTTGGAAATGTTTTTTTTTTTTTTTTTAAATGAAAGAAGGAATCAATGCTTTAAATAGTCAAACAGGTCCAACTCATATTAACTTTCAAGTTTTGAAGTGAACTTTGAGGTGAAACAACACTAAAAAGAAACTGAAAATGAAGAAAAAAACATGACAAAAGGCTAAAATTTCATGTTTGAAGTTAACTCACATACCGGAGACAAATTACAAAATTTTCACGAATCCACAAAATTTTCACATAATATCTACGAAATATCCCATAGTTTCTTTTTCAAATACTCAATATATCCGTAGATATTGCGCCGAAATTTCAACGATATTTCAACAATAAATTGGTAAAAACAATTTTTACCCCCAATTTTTTTGCTATGCCCTTGTTGGCCCTCCAAGTCATTAGTGACAAATGACAATAATAATCCGGTGCACCAAAACATCCCATCTAGATTGACATGAGAACCTTCATCATCCAAGGCAATCCAAATGTATGTTTAAATAAAGATAAAATAACAAAACTTAATCGGTTAATTAAAAATTAAAAATAACAATATTACCAAACCAAGTAAAAATCATCTCAATCTAAACTAAAAGTCTGACAAATCTCTTTTTCAACAAATACATAAGAAGTTCACCTTCCATTTTGCATCAACAGTTAATTGATAATTGTCAATTACGTTGCTCATCAATTTCTAACTGCATTGCTTTTCATCACTAATATATGAAATCGAAATTTTAAAAAATGATGCAAAATGAATAAACACACAAATTTTCCATGTATATATATTCTCTTTTGAGAAACAATAAGAATGCTATATATTAAGTGGGAAGCCAAGGATCTTGAACAAAGAAGGGTTAATTAGTACATCTATATTCCTGTGCAAATCATTCATTCAACTGGATAGATAAAACCACAAATTTCAAGATGTCTGTGAACTGTACGCCTAATCTGAAACCCTCATGAGGTATGCAACTAAACATCCCAACACTGCACCAGCAAGCACCTGCAGCCAAGCCATATCAAATTCTTAGATATCAACGATACCCAAATGGGCTATAGGATGGAAGGAGACTGGGAAATTTGGAAAAAGTTGAGCATTTGATGAAGGCCTCTCGTGTGGCACCCGGAACACATAGAGACCACACTAGTAACGAAACATGGATGAATACAGTTTATAACATGAGACAAGACTGGATCAGAAAATGTTGCAAATACTAAAATGGATCAACTATGACGACGACTTAAAAGGCATTTGACAAAAAAAACCTGGAGCGGGGTATGGCCAAGCGAATCCCGTAGAGGTCTAACACTTGAGACAGGATGCTCGGGTGGAAGTTCACAAACAATCTGATTTAATAGCTGAAACATAAGCAACATATTATATCAAGTTAGGAAAATTATGATATAAGCAGATATGAATCTAATAGGAAATGGGTCTTCTTTTTTAACACGATACAAATTTCTCATTTATAAATGAAAAGGAACTAAATTGTTCAACGGTTACAAACTCCCAGAGGAAATGGAGAAGGGTCTTTTGCTTTGTAAAGGGTGATTTGTAAATGGCATGCTAATTTGAAAATGGAATATCCCATTAATTTCAAAGATTATTGACAAATAAAAGTGGTTTCATATTAATCAACAACCGTACTTCAGCTTGGCGACCGGCATGGAGTCTAACACCAGTAGCATCATACATCACCTGTCAATTATTGTAGCTCGTCATTAGTACAGAGAGCATAAGAAAAACAATTTGAATATGTCATGTAAAAAATGATAAGAAAAGGCCATCTCCTGGACTTGTTTTTATTTGTTATCACTTATCAGTGTTGCAAATTTTGAAGGAGTAAGAACAGGAAATGAGGCAAGCAACACATCGACCAGCTCCTTTCTACAATGAAGGATAAAGTGATTATATCTCGAGTTCTAGCTTTACTGGGATGTAATTTTCACAGTTCATCTCTATTAGGAGAGATTACCATTTAAAAACTCGTTATAAAATAGGAAGCTCTGAATTACAAAGAAAAGAGGTGGACAATGAGATGGATACACAAGTACTCCAACACAGAAGCGTCTAGAATCTAAAAGTAGATTTTAAGACAGAGCCAAAGATTTGAGGAAGGCTGGGGATATCAATCACTTGTTCCTCCATTGTTCGTTTGTGGCTAAGGCATGGAATTTTATTTTTGGGAAATTGGGGACTGCGATTTGTCTTCCTCGAGGGTAGAAGATTGGCTCTTTGAAGGTCTAAATGCGTGGAACTTGAAGGGCAAAGCTAGGATTTTGGGGAGTTGTGCTACCATCACTCTTTTGTAGCATATTTGGATGGAAAGGAATGATAGATCCTTTGAACATAAGTTTCTCCATTTTGATTCTCTTTGTAACTTTGTACAAAATAATGCTTCGTTGTAGGTTCTAAATTCTTTTGTAATAACAGCCTATTGATGATTAACAATGACTGAAAAGCCCTTGTTAAGTAGTTGCTCGGACAGGAATTTCCTCTACCCGCCCTTAGGCTATTCTAAAAGGATGGATAATTCTAGATGCACTGATGGACTTTTCTGTTGATAAAGAGAGGACATATCTTGAATTTCTGTCAATAAAGAGTCCTTCCAGAACTGAGGCAAGATAGAACAAAGGGAAAAAGGGCAATAAAGAGGGACAAGAAATACCAAAACATACCAGTCAATAATTCTATGTGCATCAACAGTTTCAGGAATTCTAAGCAAAATAAAAATCACCCACCCACTTATAATTAATAGCAACCAATATCTATCAACATGCCAAAACAAGGATACATACAATTGATACTTTTCCAATATACCATAAAAATGTCTGAAAATATATATTTATATATGAAGTCAAAAAAAAAAATTGCCGATATGAATATACACTAATAATAAGAATCTATAACTTGTTTAAAAAGTGTAAAATACTCATTTATTGATTCAAATTACTTTATGAGTTTTATGAATATTTCTATATATTTGAGATCTCGACATATTCATTTACATCAAAATTTAGATCCTTGATAACAGCAAACATGTGCCGATTGAAGGCCTTAGTTGCCAGGTTATGTTTTTTCTTCCTATGAAGTTGTCAGATTATGTTGAAGATATTAAATCTGCATAAATATTGTTACCGTTTACAGACAGATCTAAAATACCATGTAATTTGTTGATCTGAATATCATAAAATTTACTATGTAAGAATATTGGAATTCTCTTAATTAAGCTCCCTAAGGAGACAGAAAATAATTGATGAAATCTTGGACAACTGTACTTCTTATAAGTTCTATAACAAAGAGATTCATGATTATAGATATTCAATTGTTGAGTACAATTGTTTGAGATTATCAAACCAGAAAATAGGAATAGAGGATATCATTATAAAAGCTAACTCTAGATAAGTAACGAAGTTCACAAAAAAATAATGAACAAGACCTGGCAATTAAGTACGTACAACGCATGCCAAAACCAAAGCAAGTGCAAAAGCTGGTCCTCCGGTTCCTTCTTGCAAGGCAATAGCTACAGTTAGAGACATTACAGTGGCCGAATGTGACGAGGGCATTCCACCAGACCCCAGCATCCTTTTGGAATCCCATCTCTTCTCTTTGAACCTGCACAATCCATTATATTGTCAGTTAAGCAAGAACAACCCAGTAAAGCTCTAGGATTTAGTTAACTTTTTCTTCTTTGGTTAACAAATAAATTGTCTCCTGTATCTGACAAGTTACGAATTTGAGTCCCCAAAATGAATTTTTTATTTTGAAAAGGTGTCGATTGAGAATAAATGAAAGAATAACAAAGGCATACAAAAAACAAGACCACAGAAGGGCCCCACTGAAGGAAGGAGCTCCAGTCAACCAGAATATTGTTCAAAGAATAATTACAAAATAACCGCGTCACCGACGCCCATAAAGAAACATGAAACCTAACAAGAGACCAAACAACACAAGGATCCGTCTTACTTTCCTCCCACAAACCTCACAACACAGCACACACACCCGCTTGCCAAAAAAACTTACAGCACACACACCCACTTGCCAAAGAAACTTTCCTTTCTCCCGAAAAGGAAAATTTCCTCGATCATCACTCAAAGATCCCTGGGTCTAGCCAACTGAAGGTCAAACACCTCAAAAAAAAAAAGATCCCAAACAACCCGAGCAATAATAGGTTCGCAGATCTATTCTTCTATACGATAAATCGTTGGGTTGGGTGGGATGTGAAGAAATGGAAATAGCATGCATTCCCCTTGCCCGATACTAAGAGGTTCCATTCCTCGTATCGCATCCCTAGCCTTGAGATATTGATATTAGGAGTTGGGTGGATGAGAAGGACCAATCAGAGCAACTCCACAAAAAATGATTTGTGTCTTCCTCCGCCCTCCGACAAAGAATGCAGCAAAACAAACCGATCAACGAGGTGGACCTCCTCGCCAGCCTATCCAAGGTATCAACTCTATCATGAACAACTTACCAGACAAAAAATTGAACCTTCTTTGGGACTTTCACCTTCCAAAGGGCCAAAAACACCGACTCGCCACCCGGGGAGGGATCCTACAACCAAACAAAGAAAGAACAACAAGAGAATCCCGTACCCGAACTAGCAATCCAAACCCGACAATCCCTCCTCTCCGAAAAAGAGATCATACCCTCAACCAAAAAAAAAAACCATCACCTCTGACGTTTCCCTATCAGACAACGCACGACGGAGACCAAGAAAAAAAGGAGAGTTCCCCGAGAAGTTCACAACATCAGCCACAAAGTGGTTTTTCATATCAGAAGGTGGAAAAGACGGGGGAACAACGAACAAAGAGGACGCTTACCCACCCAAGGATCTTCCAAAAAATATGTCTCACCCTCATTACCAACCGAAAAGCGAACCAAGCTAGAGAAAGACGGAAGCTCAAGGGAAATATCCTTCCACGGGTTCTTGAAAGTACCTTTAACCCCTTCTGATACCCACTCAAAAGGATGAGGACCATATTTGCTTGCAATGATCTTGTGCCACAAGGGATAAGATTCAACAGGGAAACGCCAAAGCCACTTGGCCAGAAGGGCTTTGTTCCGGAGCCTTAAATTCCCCAATTGAAGGCCCCCAAGACTAATCGATTTCGTAATCGTATCCCAACCCACCAGATGTGTACCCCTACCTTCCTCCACCCCTTCCAACAAGAAATCACTCATCAACTTCTCTAAAGAATTACAAACAGAACTTGAAGCTCTAAACAGGGAGAGAAAATAAACGAGGATGCCACTCAGTGCCGACCGAATAAGAGTTAATCTCCCTCCCTTAGAAAAGACATTTTCTTCCAACTAGAGAGCCTTTTCCGAATCTTCTCAACCACTAGATCCCAAAAATAAATGGTCCTCGAGCTATGACCTAGGGGGAGGCCAAGGTAGGAAGATGGTAAAGAACCAACCTCACACCCCACCAGAGCCGCCCATCTAGCCACCTTAGCCAGATCACTGTGAAGGCCAATAATCTGACACTTGCTTCTATTGATCTTGAGGCCCGACATGGACTAAAAAAAATCAACATGTGGTTCAGGATGAGAAAAGACTCCTCCCTCCCCGAACAAAAGAAGAAAGTATCATCAGCAAACTGAAGATGGGATAAAGCCACCTTATCTTTACCCACTTCAAAGTCTTACAAAATATGACCTTCCACCCCTTTGGACATCATCATGCTAAGCACATCCACCATCAGAAGGAAGAGAAAAGGGAAATCTCATTTTAATAATGAAATAATTAATCATTCAAAGTTGCACCATTTTTTTAAAAGATAAGAAACCAAAACATAAATATGCTCAGCTTTTTCTGATCATTTTTGTAGGGCCTTCTTCGTTCTCAATGAAAGAACGAAGAAGGCCCTACAAAAATGATCAGAAAAAGCTGAGCATGGTATTTGATTCAGATTCAATTTCTTGTTTGAAATTTACAAAATCAAATTATTTCAGAAAATTTCTATTTGGTGGCGGTGGCCTTCTTTCTAAAACAATATTTGGCTTGTATTTGAATTGTGTGACCCAGGAAGGGAAAAAAGTTTAAAACAATATTTGCATGTTAAATTCTAAATTTGCTAGCAATTAGCAAACACATTTTAGAAACGATGAAAACATGGAACACAGCTTGGTTTTCCAATATATCCCTTGTTTTCAAATTCTTTTTCTAGATCACCAAGACACCAACCAAACACATAATAAAGACAAGCAAAAACATACAATGATAGATCTTAATACTTGTTCACATAAATCACATTATGCCCGATGAATAAGTAATGACAATAAAAAATTTAAATCTGATATTGAAAAGTGTTACATAATGCTATAATGTTGTAGCCTAAATGACTAAAAGAGAATTCTCTCCAAGAAATCTATCCAAATTCTTTATTATCAATCAAATGATGAAGAATAGAAGCGTGCACTACCAGTGTTTTAAAAAGCCCACTCAGGCGCGCGCCTTGGTGCGCCTAGGCTCAAGGCGCAGCCTCTGCGCCTCGCTTCAAAGAAGCGAGGCTCACTTAATAAAGCCCACTTGAGGCGCGCGCCTCGGTGCCTGTGGGGTGCGCTTCAGCGCCTCGAGCCTGACTTTCCTACATTTTTTTTAAAAAGTCTGATTTGAAGGAAGAAACACATGAATATTCATTGAATATTCATTGAATCTTAAATAAAAGTTCTATTTTCTTGAACTTTTCATCATCTTATTATTCATCTTACTATTCTTCTTTCATATATAAAAAATTATTTACACTTATCTATCGTGCACCTCATAAAATAAAGTCCACGTTTTTCTTTGCGCCTTGCGCTTAAGCCCGGGAAGGCTATTGCGCTTTATTGCGCCTTGAGCTTTTAAAAACACTGTGCACTACTCTATTTATAGAGAATTGGAAAATTAATCTTAATCCTAACAACCCAAGGAAACTAAACACAGTCCTAATTAAACAGGAAAACCAGCCCTAATTCTAATTAACCAAGGAATTAACCACTAATCCTACTACATCGAAGGTTAAGTTAGTCATATTTGTGAACATTTACAAGGATCCTAGGACCTCTAGCTTTGTAAATCTAGCAACTCTGACGCTTATCAACGCTACTCATGGTTACAAGCCCATTAAATTTTTTCATGTTAAATTTATGCATCTTTTCTATTGTGAACTATCAAATCTGTTAGTGTATATACTATATACACATATTCTTTAAAAAATGTATCCCCAATGTGTCTGAGACCTACATTTTTAGAAATTGACGTGTCACTGTGCCCGTGTAGTATCCGTATCTTGTGTCTATATGTTTGTGCTTCTTAGAATGTCTCATTAGCTTTCAAAACCTGGTCAAGGATTTGTCTCCTTGGGACAGGGAAATGATGTTGAGGAGGACCTTTTTCATACATTTTTCCTAAGTCTTAGATATGATCATCAAAAGGCTATAAATCAAGCTAATAGAATAGACCTAAATTCTTTGACTTTCCTAGCATCTAACTTCTTTGCAATCAAGAAAATATAGGTTTTGTTCATGGTTGCATCCACCACACCTCTCTCATAGAATTCAATGAACACCCAAAGAAATCATATTTTATCAAATCCCAATTCTCTTAAAGAAAGCCATAGAGAACCTATATGGGCCAAGGGCCTTACCCCATCGCAACTAAACATTGACCCCATCGCAACTAAACATTGTGGCCTTAATTCTTCCCAAAAGAATGGAAGTTTCTAATGGGGTGCCAATCCAAACTGTTATAGTATACTTGTGAATATAGGAGCTTATAATGTCCTTTATTGTAATTTACTATTATTAGGGTTAGGGCTTTCATGTATGTCTATATATTGTTAACTCTTCTAAATGGAAAGGTGAATGATTCTCTCATATTTGGTCTTACGTTATCATGGTATCAGAGAAATCTTTTCCTATGGCTATTAGGGTTTTGTAAATTAGGGTTTTGTCAACCTTTTAGGTTTTAAGGTTTTAGGGCCTTTTTGTTCAACCTTGAGTTTTGTGATTTGTTATACCCTTGGCATCTATTACCGCCGCCACCAGCCACCGCCGCTGCCGTCGTCAGTAGCCGCCGCCGCCGCCGCCAGCCACCGGGAAAAAAAAAAAAAAAAAAAAAAAAAAAAAAAAAAAAAAAAATCCGTAACCGCCCAGCCAAGGAGGAAGCCCAGCCGCCGATCTGCGTGGCCGGATTTTTTTTTGGTTTCGTGACTTGCCATTTTTTGCAATTTTCTAGCTTGTTTGTGTGGTTTTCTTGGTCATCATTGGCTCGAATTCGAAGTCGGTTTGGAAAAGTATTAACGTTTGTGTTGGGAACTCCATTCGGATCTGTTTTTTCAGGAGTTTTGTGGTCACTTGGTTCTGATTTCGTGGGTTTAGATCCAATCTTGTGTGTCTATATTTGTCGTTGATCTATGGCCAAGCAGAAGCTAGCAAGGACATCTAATTTGGGTCAATCGGGGACTCAATCCATCTATGGTTCATTTAAGAAGCCATTTGTTGATTCTATTGCCGAGTTTGCTAAGTCTACACATTACCAGAACTCATCACAAGCATTTTCTTCATCATGCGCGCTTAACTCTATTACAACCATTGCTGGGTCAGGTAACATGAACCATTGTCTTATTTCATCAACTACCAAATGGGTCATAGACTCTGGTGCTACCGACCATATGACAGGTAATCCCAATTTGTTTTCCACTCTTTTGTCATCTACATCCCTTGCTAAGGTTACTTTGGCAGATGGATCAACATCTTCTGCTATTGGCTCTGGCACAGTAATTTTAACCTCATCTCTTACGTTGTCATCTGTCCTACATTTGCCTCAACTTTCCTTTAATTTGATCTCTGCTAGTAAAATTACTCGTGATCTTAATTGTTCCGTTTCATTCTATCCTGGTTATTGCTTGTTTCAGGATCTAATGACAAAGAAGATTATTGGTAGAGGACATGAATCTGGAGGACTTTATATTTTTGATCATCAAGTGTCGAAAGTTGCTTGTTCTGGAGTCGTCACTCCTCTTGATGCCCATTGCCGTCTAGGTCATCCATCTATTTCAGTATTAAGAAAGCTTTGTCCTCAATTTCATAACTTGTCTTCCTTAAATTGTGACTCGTGTCAGTTTGCCAAATTTCATCGTCTTAGTTCGAGCCCTAGAATCGATAAGCGAGCAAGTGCGCCTTTCGAATTAGTTCATTCCGATATTTGGGGTCCTTGTCCAGTTGTGTCTAAAACTGGATTTCGATACTTCGTTTCCTTTGTTGATGATTACTCTCGTATGACTTGGTTATATTTTATGAAGAATCGTTCTGAGTTACTTTCTCACTTATGTAATTTTCATGCTGAAATTCGAACTCAGTTTGATGTTCCCATTAAAATTTTGAGAAGTGACAATGCTGGTGAGTACTTTTCTGAAGCACTTAGGTCGTACCTATGTAAGCATGGAATTATTCATCAATCATCTTGTGCTGATACTCCATCCCAAAATGGAGTTGCTGAAAGAAAGAATAGGCATCTTCTTGAAACTGCAAGAGCATTATCCTTTCAAATGCATGTTCCAAAACACTTTTGGGTTGATGCCATTTCCACGGCCTGTTTTTTGATTAATCGAATGCCTTCATCTGTTCTTAAAGGTCAGATTCCTTATCATGTTTTACATCCGACAAAACCTTTGTTTCCTATTGAGCCAAAAATATTTGGTTGTACTTGTTTTGTTCGGGATGTTCGTCCTACTCTGACAAAATTAGACCCAAAATCTTTGAAATGCATTTTCTTAGGCTATTCCCGTGTTCAGAAAGGGTACAGATGCTATAATCCTAGTTTGAACAGGTATCTTGTATCTCGTGATGTTACTTTTTTTGAAGACAAGTCTTTCACTCCATCTTTGCCTAGTACGAGTCAGGGGGAGGATGATGATATTTTTATTTATACACGTGTGTCCATTACATCCTCCCCCGATCAATCTCCTTTGGATGTCCCTACTCGTCCACCGATTACTCAAGTCTACTCTAGACGGCAACACCCTCCAAGTGAATGTCTTGTACCAGAAGCTTCTTCGTCGTTAGATCCTCAACCAAGTGATGAGCTTCCTATTGCTCTTCGTAAAGGTAAGCGTTCTTGCACTTTCCCTATTTCTTCGTTTGTCTCTTATGACCACTTGTCATCTTCTACATGTTCTTTTGTTGCATCTCTGGATCTTATCTCGATTCCTAAAACTGTTCATGAAGCCTTGTCACACTCTGGTTGGCGCAATGCGATGATAGATGAGATGAATGCCTTAGATGATAATGGTACTTGGGATTTAGTATCTCGTCCTGCAGGGAAGAAGGCTATCGGATGTAAATGGGTGTTTGCAATTAAGGTCAATCCGGATGGGTCAGTTGCTCGATTAAAAGCGCGCCTTGTTGCCAAAGGCTATGCTCAGACGTATGGGATTGATTATTTTGATACTTTTTCTCCTGTTGCTAAACTAACTTCTGTCAGGTTATTCATTTCCATGGCTGCTTCTCAATGTTGGCCTTTGCATCAGCTTGATATTAAAAACGCCTTTCTCCATGGAGATCTTGAGGAGGAAGTTTATATGGAGCAACCACCAGGGTTTGTTGCTCAGGGGGAGAATGATAGAGTGTGTCGCCTTCGCAAATCTCTATATGGATTGAAACAAAGCCCACGAGCATGGTTTGGAAAATTTAGTCAAGCACTTGAGCAGTTTGGAATGAAGAAAAGCAAGTCAGATCATTCTATCTTCTATCAACGATCTAAGAGTGGTATTATTCTACTTGTCGTATATGTTGATGATATTATAATTACCGGAAATGATACATCTGGCATTTTATCTCTCAAAGCTTTTCTCCAAACTCAGTTTCATACTAAAGACTTGGGAACATTAAAGTATTTCTTGGGTATTGAAGTAATGAGAAGTAAGAAAGGTATTTTTATGTCACAAAGGAAATATGTGCTTGATTTGCTATCCGAGACGGGAAAATTGGGAGCCAAGCCATGTAGTACTCCAATGATGCCTAATTTGCAACTTACAAAAGATGGAGAACCATTTATAGATTCAGAGAAATATAGAAGATTGGTTGGAAAGTTGAATTATCTTACAGTGACACGACCAGACATAGCTTATTCGGTAAGTATTGTGAGTCAGTTTATGTCTTCACCTACAGTGGATCATTGGGCTGCAGTACAACAAATTCTATGTTATTTAAAGGCTGCACCTGGACGTGGGATCTTATATAAAGACCATGGTCATATGAAGATTGAGTGCTTTACAGATGCCGATTGGGCAGGATCAAGAGAAGATAAAAGATCGACTTCTGGCTATTGTGTTTTTGTTGGCGGTAATTTGGTTTCATGGAAGAGCAAGAAACAAAATGTAGTCTCACGATCAAGTGCTGAATCAGAATACAGAGCGATGGCACAATCAGTATGTGAAATAATGTGGGTACATCAACTCTTGACCGAGTTAGGCTTCAATATTGCAGTTCCAACCAAGCTGTGGTGTGACAACCAAGCAGCCCTTCATATTGCATCCAACCCAGTGTTTCATGAGCGGACTAAACATATTGAAATTGATTGTCATTTTATTCGTGAGAAAATACAACAAGGTTTGGTGTCTACTGGTTATGTGAAGACTGGAGAGCAATTGGGAGATATTTTCACGAAAGCTTTAAATGGAGTTCGAATAGATTACCTTTGTAACAAGCTGGGCATGATTAACATATATGATCCAGCTTGAGGGGGAGTGTTATAGTATACTTGTGAATATAGGAGCTTATAATGTCATTTATTGTAATTTACTATTATTAGGGTTAGGGCTTTCATGTATGTCTATATATTGTTAACTCTTCTAAATGGAAAGGTGAATGATTCTCTCATATTTGGTCTTACGTTATCACAAACCATCTACAAATAAGTAGAGAGTAGCATTTAGAAGCATACAAGGAAGAAAAGAAATTCCAAAATATTTTCTTCAATGACGATCTTCGAACACCATACTCCCGTCCCGTCCTCCAACATAAGAGAAAAAATATAGTTCCTAGAACTTTTGACAATGGTTATTTCCAGTGTTTTAACAGGCGCACCTGGGCGCGCGCCTTCCCATGAAACCCAACATATTTCGGCTTGCGCCTTAGGGCTTTTTCAACTATTAAAAAAAAAACCAACTCTAAACGCAAAAATCCTTGTGTTTAGGGTTTTTTCTTCTTTATAAATAAAAAAAAAATGATATTTTAGGGTTTTTTCTTCATTATTAATTAAAAAATGAATCAAATTTACTAATCCTAAGGATTTTTTTCTCTTTCATATTTCTACTTCAACCATGCTTTCTCTTCTTTATATTTTTTTCTATACATAGTGCGCCTCACAAAATAAAGTCCGCGCTTTATTGTGCGCCTAAGCTCCAGAGGGTCTTTGCGCCTTAGTGCGCCTCGAGCCTTTTAAAACACGGGATATTTCATCATAGTAGGAGGACTTGCAATCTCCTTCTTTGACCCAATTTACCTTGGCCTTTTGCCTCCATTTTGTCTTCCTCTCCTAGTAAGAACCTCAAAATCCCCTTTGAGACAATTTCATTCCTCCCAATCTTCCTAATTTAAAGAATCAAGAGATTCTAGTTCATCTAGTGTTTTGATCCTGGACGTGGACATAAGTTCCTGCTAACTGATTCTAAGGTTCCAAACACACACTCCAATTCCACTTTTTCAACTTGGGTTTGAGGGCCTTGAGTCTCATCATGAACCTGAACCTGAACCTAAGGAGGGTTAAAAGGGAAACACTCTTCAATAAAGTTAAAATCTTTCAACTAACATATACTAAAGCATAATACGTGCTGTCGCCCCTGGAACCCTCAAATTAAATAAATCCAAAATCCCAGTGGAAAACCCACTTCAAAGAACATACCAGTTTACATTTCAATTCAATTCAAAGAACCTAGAGAAATTACAAAAACATAAATATTAGAATTTTGTGATTGAATGCTAAATCTGATGGGGAAAAGGCTACGTCATACATAAACCCAGGGTTTCAATCAGACTCTTAAATTGACCTTCGAGACTACTTAAATGGAGAGGGAGATGGTATAAGAGAGTACCAGGTAGTGAAAAGCTTGAGAAACTGAGCGAGCGCAAAGGAAAGGAAGGCAGAGAGGAGAGGGAGATTGGAAGGGAGAATTGAGGGCTTCGATGAGGCGTCAGCTGCTACGATCACTTCGTCCATTGGAACCCTGAATTTAGTTTACCTTACAAAACCCAGAGAAGAAGTCCAACTGAAATCAAAATCAAAATCAAAATCAAAATGAAGAGAGAGGTTGAGCCTGCTACGATCACTTCGTCCGGAGGATTCGACGTCGACGGAGTCGTGTAGGAATTAGGATGAACAGCCGATACAATTTTTTTTTTTTTTTTTTTTAATTTGTCATAAAGTAGTGTTTGAGTTCTTAGTTGGGCTGGGCTAATTAGAATGTGTAAAATGAATGGGATTGGGCTGACAGGAATAGGGTTTTTTTTAGGAGGGGTGATTTTTTAAAAGGGTGCTTCTGAAAAAAATTTAAGAAAATAGATTCTTTACTTGTATTCTTAAGGAGAATTTCTAGTACATCCGTATATGGAAAAATTCCATACCACTGTCTTAAAAAAAAAAAAATGACACGTGGTTTTAAAAAAATAATATATTTAATAGGGTGGATCCCAGTTAAACAATTATTTCTGTCATTTTTTTTTAAAGGTAATGGTATGAACTTTTTCCATACCAAGGATGTACTAGAAATTCTCCCGTATTCTCACTAGTCAAATCTTTTCACTAGCCACATGGACTACGTTTCTTAAAGAGCGCATCCTACATTATTGCAACAACTTCCCGAATCCCTAATTGTAATCAATTTTTTTTAAAAAAAAAAAAATTAAGTAAACCTAAAAATTGAATCTAAGAAATGAAGTTTCAATTTTGCTTTTAATAGTCGTCCAACTTTAAGGTTTATAATGAGTTAACTTATAGTTTATTAAATTTTTTATCACCTCATTCCACCACATACAACAAACATATAACGTCTTGATAATATATAATTATTTTTAGTAACAAATAAATTAGTCACATGTTAGTTTAAGAAAAATAATGAGTGGATAAGAAATAAATAAAGTAAAATTATTGTATTCATAAAAATGCATTTCAATTCAAATAAAAAATTTGACCATCTTTAAATTTAAATTCTTAAAAACAATGCATTTTTAAGATGGATATATGAAATTGATTATATACAAAATTAAAAGACCAAAGTCCTAGATATTAAATTTAACTTATTATTTATAAACCTAACCTTAAAGTTCGAGACCTATTAAACTCAAAATTGAACACTTAGATTAGTTTTAAAATTAGTTAAATATTTTGAACTTTTTAAGTTTATTGTTAATTTAAAAAATAAAAATTTGATTACTATTATTCATCTTTTTCAAATATTGAAAACATAACCTTAAAAATTTATTACTATTATGGGTGGTTTTAAAAAATTGGTTATGTTTTACATTTGAAAATAACTCCAACATTATTGACGAAAATTAGTATTGGGTCATTTTAAAATGTTGCCTTAAAAATTGGTTGTTTTTAATTAATTTTAACAACCACGTAAACTTCAATGGTAGAGAATCCGATTGCAGAGAACAAATCGGGGGCAATAATATAGGGTGCGCTCCTTTAAGAAGCGTAGTCTATGTGGCAAGTGAAAAGATTTGACGAGTCAGCTGCACCCGTGCACTCCTAATGGTACAAAAACATAACCCATTTTCTCGATTTTTTTTCAAAAGCACCCTATTCTTCTAATTTGTTTCAAAAATCACCCCTCTCATAAAGAATCATGTTATATTGGGTTGAAAACTGTGATAAGTAACTATTTTAAAATAGGGAATTCATGGTAGATAACTTTTTTTGGATCCCATTTTAACCGATGTCCCATTTTTTAAAATTAAGTTTTGTGTCCCTTTTTTATTTCCTCTCCCTCTCTCTTAACATTTTCCTTCCCATTTTGCCCTCATAACAATCATTATTTTTTTCTCCCATCATTTTATTCAAAATAATTAAATATGTTAGATTTTTTTCTCCTATCACTTTTCTTCTCATTTTTTTCTCCTCTCCTCTTTTCTTTTTTTGACAACATATTGGGGTTGGGGATTGAATTTAGGACCTCATGGTCACTAGGCGATACATCATCCTGATGGAGCGCATGTAGCGCAGCGGAAGGGAGTCGGATCAATTGGCACTCAAACTTCATCAATTTAGCTAAACTAGAAACATGCTCAAACTTGGAAATAAAAGAAATTAGAACATATACCTCTTGTAGTTCTAAAATCTTCTGATCCCGATGCTCGAATCTCCTCACGAACCCTTCAAAGTTTCTCTTGAACGCTTCGAGGACCACCTCTGGTAGTCCCGCTATCCTCGAGTCGAGCAACAGAGTGGTGGGACTCCTTTACAAGAGAAAAACTTTGGAAGGTGAATGTGATGAGGGTTTTGTGAGAAATATCTAACACTTAGATTTCCTATTTCTCAAGTAACATGAACTCTTCATCAACCCTCATCCATATATTCAAACTCTTTGCAAACTCATCAACCTAAAAACATTTTAATTTCATTCAATTTATAGGTCATCCACATGCAACAAACCATTTGCTTAGCATGACACCTCAAATTGGATGGATTAGTCTTCAACAAAGTGTTCCACAATTGATGAGTTTATGCATGTGGTTGGTGATTCACAATCCACTTCACAACTTGGATAAACCCACTCAACTTGGATAATCTCACTTGAAATATTTTGTCATTTTAAAATTAATTCATAATTAATTTTAATAAATAAAATAATTTTTAATTAATTAAACTTTGTAATTGATTAATATTATTATTTAATTCAATATCAAATATTAATTAAATAATAAGACTAATTTCGGTTTCTTAAACCGAACCATCACACATGAATCCCTATTCATGTTTTAGACCCATCCCATATTTAAATCATATTTAAATATGTTCATCATTCTTCTAAAAACGAATTTGAATAAATTCAAATTCTTTTTCTCTCATATTGTTACACGGCTTAATCTGAGCTAGCTAGGAGAACTTAAAGGACCTATAGATCATGAGCTCCAACGATACAAGATTAACCAGCCAAACTCTTTAGCCAAGTTAACCAACATTCGTTAACCCCGGAGACTCCACTAAAGTCCAAGGGTTGCACTCTCCTCGTCGTAGGTATATTTATGTCCTCTTTATATAACCATCATCAGTAAGTCGATCTTTCACAGGTCGTTTGTAATTCCAGTTAGGTCAAAATAACTGTTTTACCCCGTAATTACATCTTGTTCCTTAAGTCCCACTGATCCTCTAATGAACTATTGGTTTGTGGTCCAACCACCAAACCGATTGGTATGTGATCTCATCACTATACCAAGTCCCCCTCGGGACAATGAGAGGGTGGGATCCCTAGTTCAAGACCCGGAGTCACCACTTAAGGGAACAACCTCTCTACTAATCCCTCAAGGCAGGTATGAGTGAATTCCATCTCACAGGACTATGTTCCCAACTACCTACCCATTTTTATCCCCAAGATGGAGCAATCTCGGGTCACTCTCACTCATACAAGTCAAAGGATAAGCCCGAATAAACATGAGTTCATAGCGTGCTCAGGATTCAGATCGAGTTACCTAGGTCATCATATGAAAAAGTTGGTCTTTACAGTAAACGGAGTTATAAAGAAAGAGTGACTTGTTTCACAGTTCAGTCTTATGCAAACTCATTGCACAGGATGCCCACACTCGCATGTCTCCATATGAACGATTTCGGATCACATCGTTTGTTCTATGCAAAGCGGGTCGCGTCCAATAGTGTCCCCAAGATAAGGTACCCAGCCTTATCCCTATACTATAGACCATTCTGGCTATTACTTGAACTTGATCCACAATCATGTCACACATGAAGTTCAAGTATACAACCTATAGCCATGAGTTCTTTGTTTATTGGAGTTAGGTTCAAAGGAAACTCAATTCACTTTATTCAATAACAACTCTACTAAATAAATCTCAATAACAATTTTATTGCAAAATAGAATATACATTCAGTTTACAAACCATGAGTTTTAGGACATAAAACTCAACACATGTCGTTGAGCTATGCTCTTGTTGGCTTTCTCCTCTCATCTTATTCTCTCTCTTAGATCCTAAAAATATTTAAATATTCTTTCTCTTAGATTCTAAAAATATTTAAATAGGTTGGATTTTATTCTCCATGGTCATGCTTAATAGTACCAGTGAGCTCCAATAATTGATCAGCCAGTGTAGATTTGCCATGATCAACATCGAGAAGGAGAGCAAAATGCTTGGCTCAAAGCGAAACGATGAGGACACAGCCTAGAATTTGCAATACTCCTTTAAGAAAAGAGGACGTTCGCCATAGATGGAAGCATTTAGGCTCAATTTTGTGATTATTATTTGAAAAATTCAAGAGTAATGACGATATTGTTGGATTTTATGTCCTAAAACTCGTAGTTTGTAAACGTTGTGAATGTAATAATTCTATTTATACAATAAAGAGTTATTGAGGTTTATTCAGTAAAGTTGTTATTGAATATAGTGAAACGTGTTTGTATTAACATATACTAATAACAGACACCCGTGGCGAAAGTTTGAGTACTTGAACTTCATGTATGACATGAATGTGGATCAAGTTCAAGTAGACAGTCAAAACGATCTATAGTATATAGATAAGGCTGGATACCTTATCCTGGTAACACTATTGGATGCGGCTCGCTTTGTAATGTACAAAACGATGTGATCCGAATCGTTTCATATAGAGATGTGCAAGTGATGGCGTCTTGTGCAATGAGTTTGCATAAGACTGAACCGCGAAACAAGTGGCTCTCTCTTTATAACACCGTTTACTGAAAATACCGACTTTTTCATATGATGACCTAGGTAACTCGATCCCAGGCGCTGTCCCGATTCCGCGCGCGCGCCCGCAACGCTTTGGCGCTGGCCTGAGGCAAAAATGGGTATAAATACCCATTTTTGCTGATATTAGGGCATTCTCTCCCAATTTTCCTTAGCCCCCATTCTTGTAGAGCTCGGTTCTTCAACTCAAAACTTATTTCTTACCCATTTTAATACGTTGGAGCTAATTTCTTGTTGATTTCTCTTGATTTTCACAACGGGCAACTAAGGTAAGTGCTCTAATTTGGGTTTAGGGTTTGTTTTGTTGATGTATTAGGTGAGACCTGAACTTTTTATCTTTTTCTTAGCTTGTTCTAGCGTTCAATTCATCTATAGCCTCGTTCTTTAATGTCCAACATGATTTTCTTTATGGTTGACACCCGTTTAGTTAATTGTGTGTTGGTTCGATCAGTAAACGGAGTTATAAAGAGAGAGCGACTTTATACGCGGTTCGATCTTGTGTAAACTCATTACACAGGACGCCCTCACTTCTCACATCTCCATGTGGAACGATTCAGATCACACCGTTCTGTACAATACAAAGTGAGCCGCATCCATTAGTGTTACCAGGATAAGATACCCAGCCTTATTCATATACTATAGATCGTTTTGGCAGTATACTTGAACCTGATCCACAATCATGTCATACATGAGTTTCAAATACTCAAACAATGTCAAGGGTGTTGGTTATTGGTATAGAATAAAACATGTTTCACTTTAGTCCAGTAAACTCCTTTGCTGAATTAAAACTTAATAACTCTTTATTACTAAATAGAGTCTTTATAAACATAACAGTTTACAAACCACGAGTTTTAGGACATAAAACCCAACATCAATAAGCCTACCATCTTAGGGATAAAATTGAATAGGTAGCTGGAGACATAGTACAACAAGACAGAATTCACTCTTACCCGCCTTTTAAGAGATAGTAGAGAGGTTGTTCCCTTAATAGCTGACTTCAAGTCTTGAACAAGGGCCCACCCTCTCCTTGGTCAGAGAGGGATCTGATCTACTGGTTGAACCACAAATCAATTGTTCATTAGAGGTGTCAGTGGTACTTAAGGAACAAGATGTAATGCAGGGTTAAACTAGGGGTGGACAAATTAAACCGAGAAACCGACCGAAACCGACCGAACCGACATTGGTTGGTTGGATTAAAAATATTGTCGGTCGTTGTCAGTTTTTGTAGATAAAAAATCCGAAGGTCGGTCGGTCGGAGTGGTCGAAAAGCACATTTTCGACCGACCGACCAACATTTAAAAGAAGCTATACGTTTTACGGAGAAGAAGGAAAGTCTATTAATTTTAACCAAAAAGAAAATGTCTAATCAGATCTTGATTAATGTGATTTTTTAAAAATCCTCAATTCACGTGGCCTAGATTTACGTGAGCTTTGATTTACGTGAAATTTACCTTTTCAAAACAAATCATTATTACATTTTCTTTTTCTCTCTCCTCATTTACTCACTTTTTTTCTCCATTCATTTTATTTTTATTTTTTTCTTCTTTCTCCCTTCGACTTTTTCTTCCATTCTCCATCTCTCTCTCTTTCATTTTTCTTCTTCTTTCTCCTTTTCATTTTTTCCTCCATTTTCCTCATATCAATCATTTTGGTTTCTTCTTCACTTCATTACTTCTTCTTCCTTTTATTTTTTTATGGTATCTTACTCATTTAATGTTGTCCGTTGTCTAGCCCTGCACGCCATCGTCTCTACTTCTTTCTCCTTCTCAATTCTCATTTCATTTTTTTTCCTCCGTTCACCAAAAAACCGACCAAAATCGATCGACCGATCGACGAACGGTCGGTCGGTTTGCACAAAACTAAAAAAAGGATATGTCTCCGACCGACCGAAACCGAATGGTCGGTTTTCGGCGCTGGTTTTATGCTAAAACTGACACCGGCCGACCGATGGCCACCCCTAGGTTAAACGGTATAAATGACCCGCTGTGATTATGAACGACCTGTGAAGGATCGACTCGCCTATGATGGTTATATCAAGAGGATATTATATCTACAGTGAGAAGAGTACAACCATTGGACTTTAGTGGAGTCTCCGGGGGTTAACGAATGTTGATTAGTTCGGTTAAAAGAGTTTAACCGGATAATCGGTCCACTTTAGTGTGTTTAATTAATTAGTTATTGCTTGTTTGATGCCAAAACTGCTCCACTTTAGTGTGTTTAATTAATTATGCATTTTATATGTATGTTTTAATTAAATTTCTTGATTGTATGTGCATAAAGTATGTCATATATATTTAAAATCCCACCGTAGGAAGCATGCTCCATGCATTGAAAGTATGTTATAAGTGTTATAATATATAGTATGCATGTTTAGGAATTCATGAGTATTAATATAAGAGTTATATTAATTCATGAATTAGATGTTGTTTGCTTAATAGAATAATTGATATAAGTGTTATATTAATTATGAAATTAAACATTCAACATTAGTTGCCTTAGTATTATGCATGTTTGAGAAGCATGTAGATGTTTGTTGTAGTTAGTCTAATGTTTTGCAAAGCGTTGTAAAATTGACATAGACTTTTAAAATCTATAACAAAGACAAAAGCATGTTCATTTAGGGTTAAATGATTCGATCCATTTCATTAGATGAATAGGTCGAAATCTCGTAAATGCTAAGATTATGAGAAACTCACCCGGTGAAATCATATCGAAGGTTGGAGGAACTTGAATTGATGCAACACTTTCTACCTGGGGACGATCCGGTACTTGAGTAAAGTTAACCCGACTTTATGAGCATGCGTGAGAGGTGTGAGGTTAATAAAGTGTTTATAACCTAGACATCTTAGGTAAAAAGTCTACCTAGACTTAAGGTTTTATTTTCTTAGCCGGATAAAGCCTGAGTTTTTTTTACCCTAAACCGTCTAAAATACTTAGTAGAGGTGTTGAGAAGGAATATATGATATATCCCTCTCCTCCTACGCTCTTCGTGAAGTTCACAACGTGAGAATTATGCTCGGCCTCGTGATGTGAATAGGGCATCCCCCTTTCGGATGAAATTTGCATCTTTCAATAGCAAGGTGAATGGAGAAAATATTTATAGTAAGTGGGAGAAGGAAGTAGGCCAGTACATCCTGTGGTCTCCTCCATTGGATTGATCCTGAATCGTTCATGTGGAGACATGTGAATGGGGGCGTCCTATACAAAGAGTTTGCATTAGACCGGACCGCGAAATAAGTCACTCTTGCTTTATAACGCTGTTTACTGTTTTAAAGACTGATTATTTCAAAACGATGACCTAGGTAACTTGACCTTAATCCTGAGCTAACTATGAACTCTTGTTTATTCGGGATTATCCTTAGATCTGCATGGGTGAGAGTGGCTCAACAGCGCCGACTCAATAAGCCTCCCATTTCAGGGGTAAGACCAGATAAATAGCTGGGGACATAAGGTGCAAAATGAAATTCACTCCTACCCGTCTCTAGGGATAGTAGATAGGTTGTTCCCTTAAGTGCTGACACCAGGTCTTGAACAAGGGGCCCCACCTTCTCATTGGCCCGAGAGGGACTCGGTATAGTGATTAGATCACAAACCAATTATTCATTAGAGGATCAGTGGGACTTAAGGAGCAATATGTAATTACGGGGGTAAAACAGATATTTGACCCGACCGTAAATTACGAACAACCTGTGAAGGGTCAACTTACTAATCATGGTTATATCGAGTGGACATAAATATATCTACAGTGATGAGAATGCAACTACTAGGCTATAGTGGAATGTCCTGGTAGTTAACGAATGTTGATTAACTAAGTTAAAGAGTTTAATCAGTTAATCTCGGATCGTTGGAGCTCATGCTCTGTAGGTCCATGAGGTCCCCCTGCTAGCTCATATCGGACTAAACCTTAGAACAGTGTGACGAGTGAATTCGAAGTGTTCGAATTCGAATTAGGGAATTAGCGTTAAATATATGTGATATATTTAACGATATAACATTCAATATCGAAAGAGATGGTGATATTCTCAATATTGAACAATAGAGAGAGATGGTATATTTAAATAAGATTTAAATATCGAAAATATGAATATGAATTCATAATCATGTATATCGGGAATGATCGGGATTAATGTTGGATTTATTGGATATTAAATTTGAATTAATTAAATTGTTTAATTAATTATTTAATATTAATTTAATTTAATTTAAAATTAATTACTTGAATTAATTTTTAAATTGAATTAATTTAATCAAAGTTAGTCAAAAGTCAAATTAAAGACAATTGACTAAAACTTTGAAACTCAAAAGTCAAATGTTGACTCCACTAAAGTCAATTTGATGACTAAAGTTAGTGGAAAAATCATATTCTTAAGTTAGTGGGAAAAACCATTTGTTGGTGGTTTTATGAGTCAAACATTTTTACTAAGTGTTCATCCCACATCAAGCCATTAATCCCACTAAATTGAGTGGATTCTACATGACATCCTATTGTTAACTCAATTTTGCATGTTTTTGCATGTAGTCTTCTATATATACAAAGGGTTAATTAGATTGACTCTTTTTTGGAATTTTGATGAACTTTGAGAATTGTAAAGACAATTTCTCTACCATTCTCTCCAATTCCATCTTCAATTCTCTTTTAAATTAGTCACTCAAAGAATCCCACAATCCCGTTCTAAGGCCGGAGAATAGTCGGAAAGACTTTCGTGGTGGTTCGTGACCGTTACGTTCGAAGATCGGGTATGGAATCGAGAAGAATTTGAACTTCAAAGGTAACTTCTAAATTATTGTCTTTGATTTTCATATTACATGTTTTTTTCTTTTAAATTAACAAAATAAGAGTACTTAGATCCAACGTTGCTTCCGCTATGCATACCGAAACTCTTTCATGACCCACATGTCACCCCATGCTGAAATGAAGATAAGGGTTCAACCCATGCCGAAGAGGAGAGAGGGCTGACCCGCCGGTCAGCCCATGCCCGAAAAGAGGAAGACGATTTATCGCCAACCTTACCTAAGAAGAGTCTGACCCACATGTCAAACAATGACGCGACAAAGGATAAGGAAAGACTTACTTACGGGTCAACCCATGTCCCAACAATTGCCAACGATGGGCTGATCAGCAGGTCGACCCATGACCATAATAGAGGATTGACCCTCGTGTCAACCCCTAACCGCCAATGAAGGGTTGACCAACAGGTCAATCCATGGCCTAATGGAGGATTGATCGTCGCATCAACCCCAAACCGTCAAGGAAGGACTGACCAACAAGACAACTCATGACCCAATGAAGGATTGATCCTCGTATCAGCCTCAAATCGACAATGAAGGGCTGACCAACAGGTCAACCCATGGCCTAATAGAGGTTTGATCCTCGCATCAACTCCAAACCGCCAAGGAAGGGCTGACCAGCAGGATAACCCATGGTCCAATGAAGGATTGATCCTTGTATTAGCCTCAAATCACCAATAAAGGCTGACCAACAGATCAACCTATGGCTCGACGACGAATTGACCCTCATGTCAACCCCAAGAGTGGACCGAAGATATTTCCCAAATGGTCAGAATGATAACGAAATTCTCTTGAATTGTAACTGCCTGAATACCATTAATAGAGTATATTGATTATGTCGTTTCAGTTAAACTACAATCTACTATAAGTAGGTGAAACGTTAGAAGAGAAATGTACGTTCTATTCTACGAACAAAGTTACTATTATTCAAATACTCTCAAGTCTCGTGACTAACTTGATCGTCAGAGTATCTGTGGCATAAAGCCACACCGGTGCTAGCTCACTCTCATTTGTTATTTTGCAGGTTTGTTCGTGCTCTTACAAATTCACCAATGATACCAAAATAAGTATCAACAAAATATATATCTCGATTTATTATATTATATTCTATATAAAAAAAAAGTTTTGAATTTCATTATTAAAATTAAAACAATTAATTAAAGCATTTTTTTTACTAATAATTAAAGCATCTAAAACTATTTTAATTGGTAAAAATAACCTTAAATCCCCCCCCCCCCACCAACACACACACAATTAGAACACTACATTCTATTAAAAAAGATTAAATTTAAAATATTTTTTTATGTTAGTTACACCCAAATTAAATTCACAAAATGTGTTATGTAAAATAAAACAATTCAACTAACTAAATAGAATAAAATGATAAAAAAAATATTAAAAACAAATTAATTAAAATAAATTATACTTAGGAGAATTATAATCACCATTTCATTTTTTCTATTTACAAATATAGTATATTTAGAAAAAAATTGCAAATATGATATATATATATATATATATTTTTTATAGAGTATACTGATAGACTACTTTTGATCTATCACTCATATACCTCTATCATTAAGACCATTTTTTAGTCTAACAACGATAAACCTCTATGATGGATAGACTACTTTTATAGTTCATCAACGATAGACTTCCATCACGAATAAATTATATCATATTTATAAATATTTTTAGATTGGACTAGATTTGTTATTATTTTGAGTTAGATTGCCATACATACAATTGCTTCTTATCTTAATAATGTTTTATTTTAATTTTAATTTTAATCATTTAAAAGATAAAAGTATTTTAAAATATAAAAAACACATGCAATGACATTAAGTAATGTCACTGTAATGCTTAAAAAAAAAAAATTGTCACTGTAATTACAAAGATCAAAACAATTCATTTTCTTAGTTTAAAAAAAAAATCCCATTTCTTAAAATCAATAGAACTAAAATACTGCCCAAGCAAGCTTAACTCAGCTGGCATATGTACGAGTTGACGATCAAGAGGTCTATGGCAAATCCCCCACCCGATGTACTAAAAAAAAATAATAGAACTAAAATACTAATTTAATTTTAGTCAAAAAAAAAAAAAAAAAAAATATAATTTAAAAAGTTGAAAATTGAAATTGAAACAAACCTTTAAAAAAAAACTTAAAACAAAATAAAGAAAACATGATATTAAATTTCTGTCGACATTCACACATATTCATAAGTTCGACATCGATATAAAGGGTGAATCGACATTTCCATTATACCGTACAAAATCGATAAACAACAACAAAATGTAACGTAACGTGAATATAATATTATAATAAATATATTTTAACTCATTTAAAAGTATAAAGTATTTATTTATTAATTTTAATATTTTTTTTAAATTTTATTAAAAAATAAGACTATTTTATCCATATTTACATCGACATTTTCATAAAATCGCTCTATATTTTGGACATCCACATTTAAATCGTTGCGAACTTAACTTACCTGCCAAATTAAGGTTTTTTTTTTGTTTTCCTTTTTAAAAGGATTTGAACCATTTTTAAAAATAATTATAATAGTTTGATGAGAGATGAAAATATCTTTTCTCGATAGTTTCCAATTTCCATTTCTCAGACAATCCGTAACGCTTCTCCCCAACCCCTCCCTCTTCTCTCCCTCTTTTCTTCTCCGCTCTCTCTGCATTTTTTACTCACTCTTCTCTTCAATCTCCTTTTTCTAGCTAGGTATTCCAATCCCTCTCTTCACTTTTTCGCTCTAATTGCTTGTTTTTGGTTAATTGTTCTTCTGAGATTGCATGTTTTTGATTTCTTTTTTTTCTTTGTTGTTCTGCTAATTTCTATTCTCTCTCTTTTCTTTCCTTCCTTCCGTGGATTACTTGTAATCTTGTTTCAGACGGAGAGGAGATGCGCTAGCAATCCTCATGCGAGCAGATATGTAATAGTGTATGTGAACTTGCATTTTCAACACAGGAGTTGGGTTGGGAAATATTTGGCAGATACGAATATGGGAACATATTAATTGTTGATTCGTCCTATCTTTTTTTGAAAACCCCAGTATTTTTCCTTTTAGGTTTTGGGATGGTTTCTAATTGCTTTCTAATTTAGCACTCCATAAGCTTCACGGCCTATTGAACGCGCCACCCTTTTTTCTTTCCATGTCTTTTGTTCCTGATTCATAAAGGTAGCCACCCCCATGTAGTGAGTTTAATGGTTTTCGCTTTTTCTTTTGGTTATTTGTTATGATAGTCTCTTGAGCCATGTTTTTATCACACTGGATGTGTTTTTCTGTAAGGAAGATATGCATATATATGTAGTAATGTTTTTGTATGTTGTATGAACAATGACATTTGTTTTTTTCTTTTTCTTTTCCCATTTATTGTTTAATAATCTCCATGTCTGATGGTTATGTCAAAGCTGATTAAATAAGATGTTCTGTTTTACTAGGACTCGAGTGGATTGAGGATATTTTGGATATTTAAATGGCTGCTTCATCATCCCTTCTAACATACTCATTGCAAGGATATGTGTCTGCCGAAAAGACAATAACATGCTGTAACTTATATTCATCGTACTCGCGGATTGGGTCCTCCAAGTCCAAGTTCCTAACAAGTCCTAAGTTTTTACATAACGAGAATTCATCCAAATGGGAACACATTGAGAAATCTCCCAGGACGAATGAAATCCTGTGTCGAGTTGTGGGAATTGAGAATTCCCTTGCTCCTTTAGTAAGCAAGAAGTTTGAGCTTGACGACGTGATTGAAGCTCAACAATTTGATAGAGAGACTCTTAATTATATTTTTGATGTTGCACTTGATATGGAAAAGATTGAAAAAAGTTCATCTAAGAGCCAAATACTCAAGGGATATTTGATGGCTACTTTGTTCTATGAGCCCTCTACTAGAACTAGACTTTCGTTTGAATCTGCCATGAAAAGGTTAGGTGGGGAGGTATTGACAACTGAAAATGCGCGAGAGTTTTCTTCAGCAGCCAAAGGAGAGACCCTTGAAGGTGATTGGATTATTTTACCTCATTTTCTTCCTCTTCCTATGGTAGTTTAATTTTCATTTATATGCACTTGATTGCAGATACCATCCGAACTGTTGAGGGCTACTCCGATATAATTGTGATGCGGCATTTTGAAAGTGGTGCTGCTAGGAAGGCTGCCGCAACAGCTAGCATTCCTGTTATTAATGCTGGTGATGGTCCTGGACAACATCCAACCCAGGTTCGTTTGCACATTTTTTCGTCTTATAATATAATGGTTGTATGACTATTGACTATGAATATGGAACTTGTAAGAGTAAATACTAAAGAGCTAGTGTTATAAACACGATTATCAGTAACAAAATACAACATGAAGAATAGAAATTTGAAAACAGTAGGTTCAGTTGAGAGGATTTTGATGTCCAAAATTTTCACCGAGTTTTCAATTGTGTCCTCAAAAGAAAAATCAGTTTTGACAAATTACAGATTCCATAGCCCTCTTCATTAAGTAATATAAATAGTAAGTTGTCATTGTACTTCTTGCAAAATGATTAAAGAATCAACTAAAAATGAGCAACCATTCACCACATGCCTTAACTCCCAATTGCTACATTGACATTACATAGATTTCTTAAGGAAATGAATGAACTAAAAGTTATTGTTATAAATAGCCACCAAGTACATATGACTTTATCTCCTAGCATCTATATTTGCTTGCTAAAAGTCAAAACATGTAATTTGAATGTTGGTCTTTCAATGCGTTCGAGTCCAATTAGAATTTGTGATTACCATGAATATGATAAAAGAATGAGCTATTTGACTTATTTTGAGGGTCATATTAAAAAGACATTTGAAAAAGAAGTATGAATCCAGACTCCAGAGCTTCTTTTGCTACTTTGCGAGAACTTGAAAATAATGTTGTTGGTAATCTTCTGCTATGACAAATATCTGCATCTATTTGTCTGAAACCTTGTTCTTTCTTCTGGCAGGCTCTTCTAGATGTATATACTATTCAGAGAGAGATAGGAAAACTGGATGGAATTAAAGTTGGGCTTGTGGGAGATCTTGCTAATGGCAGAACTGTACGATCACTTGCATATTTGCTCGCCAAGTATCAAGATGTGAAAATATACTTTGTCTCTCCAGATGTTGTAAAAATGAAGGTAACTTTTGAAGCAAAATTCTAACATTGTTTGTTGACATTCTTTGTTGTGTCATGGTTGTGGGAAGCAATATTTGGAGAAATAATTACGGGATAAGCTAATTATGCTTTACTTATTGCTATTTTAAAGTATATGGGAGAAGTCAAAACTGTACAAAGTAACCGGTGATTTTAAAACCTTCCAACCTTCCAACCATTGAACTTGTTTGTTCATCTAGGACGATATAAAAGACTATTTGACATCACAAGGTGTGAAATGGGAAGAATGTGACAACTTGATGGAAGTTGCGTCAAAGTGTGATGTGGTGTATCAAACTCGTATTCAACGAGAAAGATTTGGAGAGAGGATTGATCTTTATGAACAAGCTAGAGGCAAGTACATTGTAGATAAGAATGTGTTAAAAGTGATGCAGAAACATGCCGTGGTCATGCACCCCCTCCCTAGGCTTGATGAGGTAACAGAGATGAATCATAAGCTTTTTCAAACATCTTTAATCGGAAAAATACATGTCATGATGATAAGTTATAAATTATTATTTTGCAGATCACTGTTGATGTAGATGAGGATCCCAGGGCTGCCTACTTTCGACAAGCAAAGAATGGTCTCTATATCCGGATGGCTATCGTGAAACTCTTGCTACTTGGTTGGTAAAGCATGCAATCTTTCTAAATTTTGACATTTTATCATTTTATGTATGCTTTTCTAGGATGGTTCTGTTTAAATAAATTACTATAGCTATAACGTCGGTGATGCCATGGGTTTTAAGTTTGCTACCAGACGAATGACTTGATCCCGTTTGATAGGAAAAATGTTAGTACAATTCCCTGAGTTTTTCAGTTTTAAGGATGGGTTTAGAATGTTGTCGAAACACTGAAGTTACTATAGCCATTTCTCTTTTAGGGGCTCCGATCCACCATTCCTTTGTGGAAAGTGTGAGGACTGTCTAATTTGAAGTCTCTCTTCTTATGATAGCAAATAGAAAATGGGTCTCCCTTTCTCCTCCCTCTCTCATGGATGCATTTTTTTTTTTTTTTTTTAAGTTTAACTTGTGAGAAGGGTGGGAGGTTTGAACCTAACCTCAATGAGGGTATATGCCTTAACCAGTTGAACTATGCTTAGGTTGGCGCCTGCAGTTGTCTGCCTTGCTCGGTTGTATAACACTTTAGCTTCTAGCTCCACGTTACTAGAGTATTATTTTATATCAAACTCAATTAAGAAAATCTCTTATCATTTTTTTACATCAAATATTCTCCCAGTTTGATAACAAATATCCTACTTTCATCTAGAACCAATAGTACTTGCATACAGTGGCGGATCCATAAATTTTTGTGCACAATTCCAATAGAGTGAATTGCAAGTTTAGTCTTCGAATTTTTTTATTTATGTCTATATACTTCTTGGGCTTTAAAACATGCGTAATAAATCTTTAAACTTTCAATTTTGAATTTAATAAATCTTTAAACTTTCAATTTTGAGTCTAATAAATCTTTAAACTTTCAATTTTGTGTCTAATAGATATTTCAATTTTTTATTTTGTGTCTAATAGATCCTTAAACTCCCAATTTTGTATCTAATAAAGATATATTAGAAAATTTAAGGTCCCGTTTGATAACTATTTGATTTTTAGTTTTTGGTTTTTGAAAATTAAGCCGATAAACAATACATTCACATATGAATTTTTTTTGTTGTGTTATCTATCTTTAAAGTGTTTCTAAAATCCAAGAAAAAAATGGAAACAAAAAAAAAGAAGCTTTAAAAAATTTGCTTTTATTTTTAGAATTTGGCTAAAAGTTGTAATGTTTTTTTAACAAAAGTGAAAATCATTGTAGAAATTCACATGTAGATGTATTGTTTATAGACTTAATTTTCAAAAACTAAAAACTAAATAGTTATCGAATGGGAGCTAAAATATTAAATGTTTTGTTAGACATAAAATTAATGGTCCTCAACTTATTTTACATTTAAAAAAAAAATCTTATATTTATTAGATTCAAAATTTAAATTTTCATATGTAATGGAATCCTTTGATTTTTTTTAAAAAAAAAAAAAAAAAAAAAAAAAAAATTAATTAATTAATATTTCTAAGACAATGTTAGATACAAAATTTAAAGTTAATGAATCTAATCGTTCACAAATCTATTAAACACAAATTTAAAAATTAAGGACTAAACTTGTAATTGTGTATTCATATAAATATAATTTTGAATATTTATATATAATATTTTTTTTTTGAGATATAATATTTATATTAAGTAATATTAATTAAAAATAATATTAAACTATTTTATTCTCTATTTATATATGATTAAATAATAAAATTTGAAATATTTATCTTGATTCAAAATAGAATTAATTTTTATTTTTTAAAATCTAAAATAATTTATAAAAGATTAAAAATTTTAAAATTGAATTATATATATATATATATATATATATATATATATATTTTTAAATCTAAAATAGTTTACTAAAACGAAAAACAAAATTGTGCTTTGAAGAGTTTCCAATTGCACCCATCCACAAACTAAAAAATTGTGCCCCTAACCATAGAACAAACTTTTGTTACATTTTTTGAATTTATATTTACAAATATATAAAGTGTGGTTATATTTTATGAATTTTTATATACAAATATATAAAATTAATAATTTGAGGTGGGGCACGTACCCATGGCCTTAACGTCGCTCCGTCCCAGTGTTGCATAACATTTTTTTTTAAGAATTGCATACCATTCTATTATCAATTGGAATCTCCACAAATAATTGAGATGCTGTTTTTTTCCATATAATTTTATGCTCTATTGAATTTTTTCCACATTTTTTTGCAAAATAAAAAGTATTTTACTTATAGAAATCCTTTTGGAAAAAACCATATTAACGTTTGTTATGTTTATTTTTTTTTGGCGAAATAAAGGAGCGGAAAGCTTAAATTTAAGCTCGCGCTCTAATTAAAAGCAATTATATCCCTAATTTGTTGTAGTGGAGGTTGTTTAAATTATTGTCTTTTTTTTATTATTATTGTTATATGACATTTTAGATGTCACAAAAATCATCGTAAAAACATTGTGTTGATGAAGTTTCAAGTGAGGGATCATGGACGGACAAGAATGAGACTATATTTGTTGACTTAATGGATGAAGAAGTTGCAAAGGGCAATCGACCAACCACAACATTTACAAGGTCTAGTTGGAACTATATGAAAACCAAACTAAATACTAGTACTGGATATGCTTATACTCATGGTCAACCGAAAAATAGGTTTAACAAATTAAGACAAATTTACAAAGACTTCAGGAAGATGTTGAGTGATATGACTGGAAATGGTTGGGATCCATTATTGGGCACTAGCACTCTAGAAGTGGAGCAGTGAAATGATCTTTTTAAGGTATAAATAAACTGCAAGTGATTTTCTTTTCCATTTCTAATCATGTATTGAGTTATGGTTGATTTTATATATTGTTGTGCAATTTTTTATAGGTGAATAAGGGAACTAGGAAGTTTAAAAAATCTGGTTGTCCACATTATGCAAAACTTATGAGAATTTTTGGAGATACTACCGCTACAGGTGTATATACTTGTCCATCAAATAAGTTTCCTTCAGATTCTGAAGATGAAAATGATGTTGGAAGCAATACAAATTTTGTTGGTGAAGATAATGGTCATGAAAAAAGTGGAAAACGAGTTTGGAGGAAGAAAGACGAATTCGATAGTTATACTTCTTCATTTGTAGATGTGTATGCTGAGAATGCAAAGAGAAGAAATGACATCCTTGAGAAAAGATCACTTAATTCTACTGTCCGTCAAGTTGATGAGAGCCAATCATCAAAGGAAAATGATGTTGTTGATGAAGAGTTGATGGAATGTTTCAAAATTTTGAATGCAATGAAGGATATTCATAGAGAGACTTATACTAAAGTACTAAAAGTTTTGCATGGAGACGTTGCTTGGAGAAAATTATTTTTACTCATGCCTGATGCGAGGAAGAAAAATTTCATTCATAATATCTAGATGTCATTTTGTATTTTTGTTTTGATCCAAATTTGAAGATCAATTATGTGGTTATATTTTCTAGTCTTACGTCATTTAATTTATCATATATTAAACTTAAACTTCGAATTATGTGGTTTAGTTTTGTGGTTTTATGTTTTTCACAAATCAATATTTTGAATGTGATTCATTTATCTCTCTTCTATTTAAGTTTATATTTTTTCTTTCCTCATGTTTGATTCGGGGATATTGAGATGAATTCGATTCAAGACAATAATGACTTTGAAAATAGTGATTCTGAAGATGAGGGTGATGTTTTGTACATCTTTCTCCATATATTGTATTATCACTTTCAAAAGATACAATCGTCCAGACAACCATGTAGGATGTCTGCATTAAAAGGTCATGATTATGTGATCGAGTTGTTAAATGGTAACGACACAAGATGTTTTGATTGCTTTAGGATGAAAAAAGTTACATTTATAGCATTTTGTGAAGATTTAAAAGTCAAGACGAATCTTAAAGCATCTAGGTATCTGACAGACAGTTCAAGAGAAAGTTGCCATTTTTTTGTTAATCATATCGCATAATGAAAGAAATCCTATAGCTGCAGAAATGTTTCAACATCCAGGTCAAACTATTTCGTAGCTTTTAACCTTGTTTTGAAGAAAGTTTGCAAGCTTGGAGTAGAAATTATTTGTCCACCCAATGTAGACATTGTACCACTGAAGATCATATCCAAGCCTAAATATTACTCTTTCTTTAAGGTAATGCTTTGATATTTTTTTTTCCACAAACATCACATTTTTAATATATATTATGTTTATGTTTATTTTTCAGGAATGGATTGGTGCAATTGACGACACTCATATTGATGCATGTAATCCCTAGAATGAACAAATATAATTTCGTGGTAGAAAAACTGACACAACATGGAATATAATGTGTGTTTGTTCGTTTGATATGTTTTTCACGTATGTCATGTTTGGTTGGGAAGGATCGACCAATGATTCTCGCATACTTCTTGAATGTATCAGACATCCCGAAAATAATTTTCCTATGCCTAGAGGAGGTATGTAGTTTTTATATTTTAATTCAACATTTGTTCATAAATTTTTATATGTTTTATATTATGCAGACCAATACTATCTTGTCGATTCTGGATATACAAATATTCCTGGATTTTTAGCACCATATTGCGGTCAAAGATATCATTTATGAGATTTTAGAGAAATGAGGCTTCATCCTCGAGGTAGGAAAGAAGTGTTTAACCATCGACATTCTTCACTGCGAAATGTCATTGAACGTTTGTTTTGCAACTTTCAATAGCAAGGTGAATGAAATAAGTGTCTATAGTAAGTGGGAGAAGGAAGTACGTCAGTACATCCTACGGTCTCCTCCATTGGATTGAACCGTGAGATTCCCATGTTTCGCCTGCAAGGTGGCCCCTGGAGGAACCGATCCCTACGAAGGGCGGGGCATGGGAGATCGAACACCTCAGTCACCATTTATGGATAGAGAAACACAGGGCCATTCCCAACTCTGACATTCCCTACGGTTGCACTATTGAGGCCGTCCTGTGCATTCTAAAAATGGAGGGTCACACTTACGGGATTTGCTAAAAAGTTAGTAAATTCAGACAAAAAACGATAACTAAAATGGTAATGGAATATGAGTTATTCTAGAGTTAGCATTTAGTCAAGATTGTCTTGATTTAGTAAAGAAGTGCTCGACTGCCCTACGGTAGCGACCATTCTAACTTACTAAAGTATCGTTGCATGTAAATAAAGAGTTTGGGTAATTTATTTGCTGCTAAATCTCTTAATTGGTTTAAGTAGGTTAAAACCGTTTCACTAATAGTTTTACATTTTTTTCAGCATGTCGAGCTCTTTTATACAGTTGTTAGCTCATGACAAATTGACCGGAGAGAATTATGGGACTTGGAAGTCGAACCTAAATATGATTTTGGTTCTTAACGACCTGAGATCCGTCTTAACGGAGGAGTGTCCTCCGGTTCCTGGTTCTAGTGCCTCACGAACTGATCGTGAAGCATACGATGGTTGGATTAGGGCTAATGATAAAGCCCGATTCTACATCTTGGTAAGCATATCAGATGTTTTGGCCAAGAAGCACGAAGCTATGGTTTCCGCGAAGGAAATCATGTCTTCATTACAAGGGATGTTCGGGCAACCATCCACATCTCTTCGTCATGAAGCCTTCAAGAACATTTACAAATCGCACATGGTGGAGGGTACCTCTGTTAGGGAACATGTCCTTAACATGATGATCCACTTTAATGTGGCAGAGGTAAATGGTGCTACCCTCGATGAAAACAGTCAAGTTTGTTTAATCCTGAAATCTCTTCCGAAGAGTTTCCTTAATTTCAGGACCAATTTGGTCATGAATAAGATTGAATACAATTTGACATCTCTTCTAAACGAGGTTCAGATTTATCAGTCTCTGCATACTTCTAAAGGAAAGGAGAAGGAAGCAAATGTTGCTACTTCTATGAAATTCCATAAGGGGTCTGGGTCAGGGAGTAAATCTGAACCCTCTACTGTGAGTAATAAGATTATTCACAAGAAGAAGAGAAGTATCAAGAAGGGCAAAACCCCTACTGTTGGCAAGGTCAAGGGTTCACACAGTGGAAAGTGTTTTCATTGTGGTGAAGAAGGGCATTGGAAGCGTAACTGCCTAAATACCTTGGAGAGAAACAAACGAAGAATGAACGACAAGGTAAATGTGATTTATCTGTAGTCTAAATGAACGACAAGCGTAACTGCCTAAATACCTTGGATGCTGATTCAGGAACCACTAATAATGTTTGTTATTATTTTCAGGAAACTAGTTTTTGTCTGCCAATTTCTTGATAAAGATGACTTATGAAGATATCTTTGCAGTACATACAGTGGGAGCTTGCTTAGTTGGCGGAAGCAATTTTGGACCGATGATACTCTAATTTCATCAATTTAACAAATAGAAAACATGCTCAAAAGACGGAAATAAGAAATTTAGAATAACTGCCTAAATACCTTGGATGCTGATTCGGGAACCACTAATAATGTTTGTTATTATTTTCAGGAAACTAGTTTTTGTCTGCCAATTTCTTGATAAAGATGACTTATGAAGATATCTTTGCAGTACATACAGTGGGAGCTTGCTTAGTTGGCGGAAGCAATTTTGGACCGATGATACTCTAATTTCATCAATTTAACAAATAGAAAACATGCTCAAACGACGGAAATATGAAATTTAGAATACATACCCTTGTAGTTCCAAATTTCTTCAGCTCCGCCGCTTGTTCCTCGTCACGAACTTTTCCGGCCTCTTCTCACGAACGCCCCGAGGACCACCCCAGATAGTCCCGCTATCCTCGGCGCCGAGCAACGGAGTGGTGGGACTCCGAAAATAAAAGAAAAGAAAGGAAGAAGAAGAACATGAGTAGCTGAGGGGTGAAGAAGAAATTTAAAACCAAAAAAGAAAACTGAAGCTTCAAAGCCTATTTTTCATTTCTCCAAAAAAATTTCGAAAATGAACCCCAAATGGCTAAACTCATATATAATATATATATATATATATATATATATATATAAATAAATAACATGTGTCAAACAGAATTTATTTATATATATATATATATTATTATTATTATTATAAAATAATAATAATACTTTTTTATTATTAATTAAACAATTAATTAATAAAATATATATATATATATATATATTAATTAAATATTTTAATTAATTAATATTATTTAATTCAATATCATATATTGAATTAAATAAAATGGCTAAACTCGGTTTTCCGAAAATCGACTTTTTTTTGCACATGAATCCTATTCATGTTTTAGACCATTCCCATATTTAAATCATATTTAAATATGTCCATCATTCTTCTACAAGCCGAATTTGAACAATTCAAATTCTTTTTCATTTTCTCTTATACTGTTGCACGACGTTATCCAAGCTAGCCAGGAGAACCTAAAGGACCTACAGATCATGAGCTCCCAACAATACGAGATTATCCGGTCAAAACTCTTTTAACCGGACTAATCAACATTCGTCAAACCCCCGGAGACTCCACTAAAGTCCGAGGGTTGTACTCTCGTCACTGTAGATATATTATGTCCTCTGATATAACCGTCACGGGCAAGTCGACCCTTCACAGGTTGTTCGTAATCACAACTGGGTCATTTTAAACCGTTTAACCCCTGCATTACGTCTTGTTCCGTAAGTACCACTGACACCTCTAATGAACAATAGATCTGTGGTCCAACCAATAGATCAGTTAACCCTCTCATCACATGAGAGTGTGAGCGCTCATTGTTCAAGCCCCTAGGTCAGCTGTTAAGGGAACAACCTATCTACTAACCCTGAAGAGCGGGTTAGAAGTGAACTCAATCTTACTACACTATGTCCTCAGCTACCTATTGGACTTTATCCCTGAGATGATAAGTTATTGAGTCGGCGCTAATGGGTCACTCTCACCCATACAAGTCTAAGGATACTGTCTAATAAGCAGGAGTTCATAGCAAGCTCAGGATTAAGATCGAGTTACCTAGGCCATCAAATGAAAATGTCGGTCTCATCAGTAAACGGTGTTATAAAGAGAGAGCGACATATTTTGCGGTTCGGTCTTATACAAACTCTTTGCACAGGACGCCCTCACTCGCACATCTCCATGTGAAACGATTCAGATCACATCGTTTTGTACAATACAAAGTGAGCCGCATCCAATAGTGTTACCAAGATAAGGTACCCAGCCTTATCCGTATACTATAGACAATTTTGACTGACTACTTGAGCATGATCCACAATCATGTCATGGGTGTTGGTCATTGGTATAAGTTAACGTAAACACGTTTCACTTTGATCCAGTAAACTCTTTTGCTGAATAAAACTAATAACTCTTTATTCTAAATAGAATATTTACAAACATAACAGTTTACAAACCACGAGTTTTAGGACATAAAACCCAACAGTTTTTGCGTGTTGAAGGCTCGATTTCCTATTCTTACACAAATGCCTCCTTACCCTGTCAACACACAAAAACATATACCGACAACATGTTGTACTATTAACAATTACATTAGATTGAATGATCGTCATGATGACCTCTTCAATGACTTCAACAATGAATCAATGATCATTGAAGATATACCGAGTTTTCCAGACAATTTACAAAGCAGTATAATCGAGTTAGATGTGAGTCAACAAAGTTTAAAACGAATGACTCGAGTAATAGATGACATTGCAGATCGAATTTGGGCAACATTTGAAGGATAAATACAATTTTAAGTTGTTTTTAATTTTGCATCGAGAATTATTTGTATTAGATTATGTAAACTTTGGATAATTATTTTATATATATTTTAATGCAATTATATCTTTTTTTTATATATTATGTATACTAAATTCTATTTAAAATATAAAAAGTGAAATATATAGAGAAAAAAAGAAACAAGAAACAAAAAATAGTTATCAAACGATATGTTTCTGTTATTTTTTTTCTTTTCTTTTCTTTTCAGAAACAAGAAATATGAAACGTTTTCAAACAAGTTAGTGTTTCTGTTTCTTTTTTTCAAGAAACAAGAAACAAGAGTAGTTATCAAATAAGATTAAATTATCATGAAACTTGTTGGCATGGGTGCATCCCGAGAATTTGTCAGGGGTATAACTCAAATAAGATTAAATTACAAATTTAGTTATTGAAATTTTGAATTTGTGTCTATGAGGTCATTGAACTTTTAAAAATTTGTATTAGACATAAATTTACAAAAAAAAAAAAAAAAAAGAATTGACACAAAATTACAAGTTTAGTTATTAAAATTTTGAAGTTGTGTCTATGAGAGTTCTAAGTTCAATTAGAGAAAAAATTAAATCTTTCAGATAGAATAATATGAGGGTTCTAAGTTCAATTAGAGACAAAATTAAAATTTTGAAGTTGTGTCTATGAGGGTTCTAGACCATTTCCCTTTACCCTTTATAGACCAAATGTTAGATAAAATAGCTGGCCGAGCCTTTTACTGCTTTTTAGATGGCTACTCAGGATATAACCAAATCACTATAGACCCTGAGGATCAAGAGAAAACAACATTTACATGTCCCTTTGGCACGTTTGCTTTTCGCAGAATGCCATTTGGCCTATGCAATGCACCAACAACGTTCCAAAGATGTATGTTGGCTATCTTCTCTGACCTAGATGAGTCCATAATAGAGATATTTATGGATGACTTCTCAGTCTTTGGTGACTCCTTTAACCAATGCCTAGAAAACCTAGGACAAGTCTTAACTAGGTGTGAAGAAACCAACCTAGTCTTAAATTGGGAAAAATGCCACTTCATGGTGGAAGAAGGAATAGTATTAGGACATAGAGTGTCCAAAGCAGGAGTAGAGGTCGATAGGGCCAAAACAGAAGTCATTGAGAAGTTAATTGAACCTAAAAATGTCAAAGTTATAAGAAGTTTCTTAGGACACGCAGGCTTTTATAGTAGATTTATAAAAGACTTTTCAAAAATCTCTAAACCCCTATGTGAACTTCTAGAGCTGAATAGAACTTTTGTCTTCTCAAATGAATGTTTAATAGCATGGACCAAGCTTAAAGATGCCTTAGTCAAAGCACCAATCATAGTAGG
The DNA here is from genome assembly GCA_028017165.1 of Herpetospermum pedunculosum. NCBI lineage: Eukaryota > Viridiplantae > Streptophyta > Magnoliopsida > Cucurbitales > Cucurbitaceae > Herpetospermum > Herpetospermum pedunculosum. The sequence continues at coordinate 284,770 of CM051527.1, forward strand.
CCCAAATTGGGAGATGCCTTTTGAACTAATGTGTGATGCTAGTGACTATGCAATTGGGGCGATATTTGGCCAAAAGAGAGATAAATTAACACACCCTGTATATTATGCAAGTAAAACTTTGAATGAAGCACAATGTAACTACACTACCACAGAGAAAGAGATGTTAGCGGTAGTGTTTGCATGTGAAAAATCCAGGCCTTATATTATAGGAAATAAAACGATTGTTTATACTGATCATTTTGCAATAAAGTACTTAATGAGGAAGGTTGATGCTAAGCCTCGACTAATTAGATGGGAGTTACTTTTGCAAGAGTTTGATCTAGAGATTAGAGATAAAAAAGGATGTGAAAACGTAGTTGCTGATCATTTATCAAGATTGCAGAGTCATTGCGGAAAAATTGCGGAGCCCGCAATGACTGATTCCTTTATTGATGAACATGTTTTTGTGTTAGTACACTGTGATAACAATGATGAACCATGGTTTGCTGATATTGCAAACTTTCTTGCCTCGCAGGTGTTACCAACTTTCAGAGGGGGGCAAGACAAGAAGAGGTTCTTGAACGAGGCTAGGAAGTACATTTGGGACGATCCAACCCTCTACAAAAGTTGTGCGGATGGATTGCTAAGAAAATGTGTGTCAGCTGCTGAATCAAGGTCAGTCTTGCAGCATTGCCATACAACCCCGTATGGAGGGCACTTTGGTGATTAGAGGACTGCTGCAAAGGTGTTCCAAAGTGGCTACTTCTGGCCCACGATCTTCAAGGATGCACACAACTATGCACACAACTGCAATGAGTGTCAACGAACAGGTAACCTCAGTAGGAAGGATGAGATGCCTCTAACATATATCTTAGAGTTAGAACTCTTTGATGTATGGGGCATTGACTTCATGGGTCCATTCTCTCCATCTGCTGGTAATCTTTACATCTTAGTAGCTGTAGACTATGTCTCAAAATGGGTCGAGGCAATTGCATGTCCTTTAAATGATGCTAAGACGGTTGTTAAATTTCTAAATAGGCATATTTTTACACGCTTTGGCACACCACGTGCCATCATAAGTGATGAAGGAACACATTTTATAAACAAAGCTATGGAGAAAGTGTTAGCTAAATATAATGTTAGGCATAGAGTAACAACACCCTATCACCTCCACTCAAATGGACAAGCTGAAATTTCTAATAGAGAGATCAAAAGTATACTTGAAAAAGTTGTGAAACCGAATAGAAATGATTGGTCTTTTAAGTTAGATGATGCACTATGGGCGTATAGGACTGCATATAAAACGCCATTAGGAATGTCTCCTTATAGGTTAGTTTATGGAAAAACATGCCACTTACCCCTTGAATTAGAGATCAAAGCCTTTTGGGCTTTAAAAGAGTTAAATTATTGCGTAACCAATGCGGGAACATTGCGGTCTCTGCAATTACATGAACTAGATGAACTAAGACACATGTCATACGAGAATGCTAAAATGTATAAGGAAAGAACTAAAATTTGGCATGATAGTAGACTTAGGATAAATGATTTTAAAAAGGGCCAGCATGTTTTACTATTCAATTCACGATTGAGATTATTTCCTGACAAACTTAAGTCTCGTTGGTCAGGTTCTTTTGTGATTACTAATGTGTTTGTTCATGGGGCAATTGAAATTCAAAATCTGAATCAAGGTCAGCCGTTCATGGTGAATGGGGCTAGATTAAAACACTACTATGAGGAAGGAGATGTGAAAACACTCTCGGCATTCCTCTTATCCGAAGCCTAAAAGTCAAGCAAAGGAAGACGAGCAAGGGCACTTAATGGAATTCTCTTTATGCTCAACCATCAAAGGACTATGGATTAGATATCTTTATTCTCTGTTTTTATTTTATTTGTTCAGAGTATTTTTAATTTTCTAGTACTGATTAAGTTTGTTTTTAATTTGATTAGAAGCATGGTAATTGGAAATCTTAAACGACAAAAAGGGTGAACAATCATGAGGCCAGGAGAAGATGAAGGAAGAAATCTTGGAAAATCAAAGATTTAGTTTGTTAGAATCTTGCAAACAAACAACAATCAAGGATAGAAATCCCAACGGTTACATTTCTAAAAAAATTTGATTCGAAACGTTGCGGAAATCTTGCGGAGTCCGCAATAATATAACCGTTAGTGCGCAACCCTTTATAAATAGGAAGGGCTGATGATCATCTCCCATTTACGATTCTCAAACCCTCGAATTCACAAATCAGATCTCTCCTTCTTCAGAAATTCTCAAAGCTCCACCTTCAAGAAACAACCATGGTGTCAACGCGAGCTGAAAGATCCACTCCCAAAAAGACATCCTCAATCACAGAGGATGCCGCCTTGGTACGAGATGCGTTACTGTCTTTAGCGAACGTTGAGGCTGTAAAACTTTCCAGACCTCCGAAGCTCCCTGTGAAGAGGAAGTGGAAGGTTGCAACAACTGAGGCTGCAAACAGCTCTGATCCAACGCAGTCCCCTAAAAGAAAGTGGAAGGTTGCCCTGGAAGTTCCAAAATCCAAAATTCGGAAATCCATGGGTGAGGAAAGCTTTACCAGTGGCGAACCATCGATGGAGACGACCATGCAAAGTCCTGAACCCACTCAACAACCATCGGAACCTGAAGTCCCCCTTGTAGGACAATCAGATTCTGCATCAATCGGTGTTGCAGATCAAAGAAGAGGAAGTAGTCTCTCCCTTCAGGGATGTCAATCTTGACAGTCCTGTGGAGAAGGAAAGCAGAGATTCAATGGATGATACGCTGGATGAATGCATCCAGCAATTGGCTGCCAAAGCGAGGCTCAAGAAGAGGGCCCCTGTAATTGTGAAGGCAAAACGGCCAAAGCCTTCCAAGAAAGCTAAAAAGAAGAGGGCTGAAGTCGAAACCTCTCTTAAGAAGATGAAGACTAAGGCTGTTGAAGCAACCAAGACAAAGGATAAGGGGAAGAGAACAATGTTCCAAGAAGATGAGCCTCCAACTGAGAGGTATATATCCAAGGATGGAGAGGCCAGGAGCGTGGAACTAATGAAAAGGGAACTCTTCCACGAGAGAGGATTTCTAGACTCTCTTTCGGACCTGCCGCAATTCTTGCGCGCAGGAATCACAAACCACGGTTGGGAAGAGTTGTGTAGGCCTCCAATTCAGGCCTACTCGGACATGGTTTATGACTTCTAAGCCAACCTCACTCACCCCGAAGGCTGTTATTCGGTGGTGAGGGGCGTGGATGTTGACTTCTCTGCCGAGGCGATCAACAAAGTTTATGCTCTCAAGGAGCATAAGAGTTCTGAATATTCAAAGATCGTGGCTTCACCCTCAGAGGTAATCTTGGAGGAAACGCTGAATATGATAGGCAAACCAGAGGCAGCATGGGCAGTCTCGAAGCACGGGAAGCACACACTGATGAGTGCAGCCCTCAAAGACAAGGCGGCCATTTGGTTCTCCCTAATTCGGAGAAGAATATCCCCCGTCACGCTGTTGCGTGCTCAATGTGAAAAGATAAATATGCAAAAGGATAGAGAGAGCACTTAGAACATGCAAGCATACATGGTCTCACAGCAAGTAGTAAGTATATTTCATTCGTTTTTTCCACAGAGACTCATTTTTAGCTATTCGCGAAGTGTATTTGTTAAGAAAGATGGGATGAATTTGATGGGGTAAAATTGGTTTTTAATTGTCTAAGTTTTACTGATTGTGTAAAGGAATATACCATAAACAAATTAAAGTTAAAATCAGGCTCAAAGAACAAGAGATGGAATCAATAAACGAAGAAGAAAACAGCTACACAGAATGCAATTTAGCAGAATTGCGAGAACCGCAATTAATCCGCAATTAAATGGCAGCGAAACTGATTAAAAGGGTGAATTAAGGGCTACTAATGACTATCCTAAAGGCAGTTTATTACGATTATCAAGCTTTGGATCAACTCTCTATACATCAAACTCACTCTATCTCAAGTATCGTCCGATTCCATGCATTAGAGACTCAAGTTTACTCGACTTCAAAGTAAGGTCTTAAGCATCTTGTTAAAACAGGAGTGTTTAGTTTGTACTAGGGAAACGCCTATTCCTAGGCCGTTTCCTGATTACCATGAAAGGCTAGCATGATTATATGACTCTGAACTCTTACTCCTTCCAGAGGTTAGGAGTTCTTTGGACAAAATGGATGGCCAATCGAAATTGCCCGTGGAATGAAGCTTACATACAATCAATGTTCGAGTGTTGAACTGACTACTTGACTCACGTTTTTTAGCCTATAGTTCTGTCATTAGCACGCCCCTAAGTGATTTTAGTTACTCATGGATATGTAGAGAACAGAAATGGTAGATAAGATAGACATGCTTAGGAGAGGAATGTGTGCAAAAGAGTAAGCCAAAACCGTAGCAGAACAAGATGGAAACTGTAAATGCAGAATTGTACTTCGATTACTTTAAGTGTTTGAATAACAAAGGAAAGCTTTAAAAGAACTGAATCCAAGGCAGACAACAACGAAATGCAGTAATTGAAATGCTAAACTAAGAACAACAGTGATCAGAAATGGAAATGAGAAGAACAGAACAGAAAAACAGTAAAGATTTGCTAGGAAACTCCGTGGCAGTCGCCTCGAATGATGGTGATGAAAAGTCAGCCGTGCTTGGATGAATCCAATCGAGAGAGAAGAAGAATCTTCTCTCCTTCCTATCAGATTATCGACTCCAAAAGCTGAGACTCTCACTCCAACAAACGGCAAAGGAAAACAGATGGAAATGGTGGACTGCGAGAAGACTTCTGCGCTTCGAATGATGACTGAACCTCCGACTTTGACCCCCTTTTATAGTAGTTTGCAGGTGCGTTTGGGCCAAGGAGAACCATCAATCTTCAACGTCATATATCAGAATGGATGGAGGAGAAAGAACGAATCCCTGAAAAGTCGGATCTAAACAGAAAAAGATCAGCCAACTTACGGTTTTAACTTGAATAATTGCGGTCACCGCAATTATTCCGCAATTCATTCGCAATGGTTATTTTTTTCATTCTTTTCTTCGGTTTTCAACCCTTTTTCTACCTATTGTACATAAGTCCTCTATTAGCTACTTTCTTCTAATTCTCATATTAAAGCATAGGTTTAAGCTAAATGCTAACAAAAACACCTAAATGTGCACATCTTCTTAAGCTAAATGGGTCCTAAATAAGTCACTTTCAGAGACTTAACACACCCCCAAACTTAAGGCTTTGCTTGTCCTCAAGCATACTAAGGACTTACTTAGGCTGCTGTTTCTTCTTCTTTAACTACTCACTAACTCCCTTATATTCTTGTCTATAGCAATGCTGTCCTGTGACACACTTCTAAGTTTAGAACTAACCTCTTGTCTAGCTTCTTCTGACTTCACCTGCCTACTATACCCACTGCTTTTGTTAACCCCCTACTACTGATCTAACTACTTTTATGATATCATGCTATTATCCCTAAGGTTTCAAATTCTACCAAGCTTTACTCTAGACTCAGTACATGCTTCTAGCTTATTTTTAATGTGTCTAGGATTCCTTAGAGTCATGCCAGTCTTAGTATTAACAGTGACAGTAGTACTTTTAGAGAACAACCTAAACCCTGGCATCACTACATTGGATAAACACTCATCTCCCTAAAACAACCCTACAAGTTACAACTTTTGTGCTTAGCTACTTTGAGGATCAGATTTCTTTTTAAATAGGACATCTAAGCCACAAAGTTATAACTCCTAGGTATACATTCTTCTTCCCTATATTTTTCTCTTTTTTTTTTTCTTAGGTGGAGCCTCTCCTTTGGTTGCCTTTTGATGCAACGCCACTTGTGGGTTACACACTTGGCACTGATTACTCAGCAACCTAAGAGAAACTCCCCCCCCTTTATTCTTTTTTTCATTTTGTTCATCATTTTTTTTTTTAAAAGGAGAAGAAGAATGCTTATGTTTCTAAGGGAGAGAGGAATGTTCCTAGGCCTAGGGTGGCCTCCCCCAAACTTCAACTACTCATTGTCCCCAATGAGTGTTTGAGGTGGCACACCCCCAAACTTGTCCTAGAAGCATCTAGTCTAAAGTAAAACAAAGAGAATCTAAACATCCTAGGCATAGGCAAAACATTCTAGAAGCAACTATCCCAGCAGCAGAAAATTTGAACATAACAGACAGGTTTAAGGACTTATGGTTTATGCATGCTGAGCACTATTCAGAGGCAAATTTAAACTATCAAAGGGTGTCCTATGACACTCATCCAGCATGCTTCAAGATCAGCTATATAAGGTAGTCATGCTAGCAGCAAAAGATCGAATTTAACAGATCACAGCCTAACTAAACAGACAGTCCAAAACATGCAATCAGTCACAAAAATTGCGGGAACCGCAATTATTTCGCAATTCAATCTGGGCAGATTTAACATTGATTCAGGCCCCTAGCATGCTTTTTCCCGTTACTCATGCATCCTAAAAATAAAACTAAACTATCCTACCTAATCAGCTAACATCAGACTAGACTAAGCAAAAGAAAAAACATAAAACTAAACATGAAAAACAGATCAAAAATTGAATACAAAACAACATACTATACATGGTTCTATCAAAAAGCAGGAAAATTGTTTTGTTTTTCTTAAGGGATCAGTAATACTCCCTTTAGTGCACTTCAAACCAGCACTCAATTCTCATCATCCTCATCTGGTTGCCTTGGTCGTGGGGGCACCCATGGAGTTAGGAGGTTGGTGGGGAAGTCTGGGAAGATGCACCCCAACTGGTCTGCAACTTCTCTGTCCCTCGCCTGCGCATAGTTGGCCCATTGAGCCATTCTCCTCTGCATGTCCATCAAGCAGGCCATGGATAGGGACTGTTCAGCAGCCAGCCTATCCAACTCAAATTCCATGTTGCCCTTTCTTCTCAGCCTTAGGTGTGCAGGCAACTCCAAATGGCCTGTGTAAGGCAGCTGCTGCTCCAAGCGCTCGGTGGGAACCCCTGCAAGCAAACACAATTTTGTTATAGTGTTGGGGAAAAATAATGGCCCCTTACCCTTTTTAGCACACTCAGCTATGGCAGCAGCGATGACTTCTCCCACGTTGATCGTGAGACCCCTCATTATAGCATAAACCAGCAGCGAACGGCTCTGGTTAATTGTCGTCTCATGAGTTACTGGGGAGAGCCTTCTTCTGACGAATGAAAACCACACAGCTGCCTTAGCCGTGAGGTTGGCACTCATGAGTGTGTGCCGCCCATTGCGTGACACTGTCCAGGAGGCTTCAGGCTGGCCAATTGTGCGAATGGCCTCTTCCAGCACAGCCTCGGTCGGCTCATCAACTATCCGTGCATAATCTGTGTGCGCTTGGCCCTTGAGACCAAAGGCTTCATTGATGGCCTTGGCTGAGAAATCAACTTCCACCCCTCTGACCACAGATAGGCCATCCTCAGGGCTGAGCACATTGGCGTAGAAATCATACACCATGCTCGTGTAGGCTGGATTGGGAGGTCTGCAGAATTCCTCCCAGCCATGGTTGATCACCCCTGCGCGCAAGAACTGCGGCAGGTCAGCAAGTCGATCAAGGAACCCCTTCTCGTGCAACAGGTCCCTTTTCCTCAGCTCAACACCCCTGGATTCAGCATCAGATGAGACATACCTCACTGACGGAGGTTCATCTTCAGGGTAGAGTTTAGCCTTCCCCTTATCGGCTGGTTTGGATGATTCAGCAGCCTCCACCTTGAGGCGTTTGAGCGAAGGCTCAGTACTCTCTTCGTCTGTTGAAGGCACTCGTTTGGCTTTCTCCTTCTTCAGCTTCTTGGACTTCTTGGCCTTGCCCATCTTGGCCTTCTTCTTCTTTTTCTTAATGTTGATCTGTTGGAGGCAAGCCCCCAACGTCTCTTCCATGGAATCATCCTGCTGGGCAGGAACATCAGGGCTGTCTTCTCTCATGGGAGAAAAGACTTCTTCTTCCCCAGCATCTCCACTGCCTTGCGTAGACTCCTGATAATCCCCATAAGGGAATTCCGGATCAGGCCGTGGAGAATTGTGCTCTGCTGATGGTGTATTCGCAGAACTCAGCGGCGAAGATGGTGGTTCAGGACTCTGCGCTGCTGTAGGTGGCGGATCAGAACTCTGAGGTGCTGGAGACAACTCGAAGCTCTGTGCAGGTGGTGATGATTCTGCGCTCGGCACTGGTTCAGACGGGAGGGGGCTGCGCGCAGGTGACACAGACGGCGACGAACCTTCTGTGGCTGACTCGTGGAATGCACGATCAGGTTCTTGACTCTCCACAGAGGGAGTCTTGGCAGTGCTTGGTTCGGCGGCCGTCTTGACAGTCCACCGGCGTTTCTTGGGCGTGCCCACGGGCTCAGATGGGCCAGCAGGGATCTCAGTGACCACCCTCCACTTCTTCCTACGAATAGGAAGCTTGGAAAGGCGGCCAGTGCGTACAGCACCTTCATCAGCGAGGGTGAGAAGCGCTTCCCTCGCAGCCGCTTCAGCTGCGTCATCGGCCTTCTTCTTGGCTGCGGATCTTTCAGCCCTAGTGGAAACCATTGTCGAGTCTTGAAGATCTTGAGAGAAGAATCAAAGATGGAGAGAGTCGCAGAAATCTTGGAGATCAAAGAATGAGAGAATCGTATCAACGAGCGCGTTCTAACGGCTATAAATAAAACGGAAAAAATCCCAACGGCTCTTTTTGCGGATCCAGCAATTTTTGCGCAATTGTAGGGATATCTTTTCATCGAAATCTCCAACTTTGCTCGTCCGTATCTTTTATTTGGCTCAACCGTTTCTCGAGTTTTAAAGCCTGATTTACTCTCCTTGATCCCCTCTTTCGATTCCTTGCAAAAGCAAACAAAACAAACATTAAACACGTAATTAAAAACACATCACAAAACGTACAAACGATAAGCGAAAAAACAGTAAAAATAAACTAAGGCATTGGCCTTGACTAAACGAGCACAGTAACCACTCGTTCTCTCTCGTTCTCTTTGTCATGCTTCAGTCAAGAGGAAGGCCGAGAGAGTCTTCACATCCCCTTCCTCATAGTAGTGCTTCAACCTAGCACCATTGACCAGAAATGGCTGTCCTTGCTGCAAGTTTTTAATCTCTATGGCACCATGAACAAAGACATTAGTAATAATAAATGGACCTGACCATCTAGACTTTAATTTGCCTGGAAATAGCTTTAATCGTGAGTTAAATAACAATACAAGTTGGCCCTTCTTAAAGTCTTTGATCCTGAGTCTACTGTCATGCCATATTTTTGTCTTTTCTTTGTACATCTTGGCATTCTCATAGGCCATGTGCCTAAGCTCGTCAAGTTCATGTAGCTGTAAAGATCTTAATGTCCCCGCATCCTTCACACAAAAATTTAATTCTTTCATGGCCCAAAATGCCTTGTTTTCCAACTCAAGTGGCAAGTGGCAAGCCTTGCCATACACCAACCTATAGGGAGACATTCCTAGAGGTGTCTTATATGCTGTTCTGTAAGCCCAAAGTGCATCCTCAAGCTTGAAAGACCAGTCTTTCCTATTAGGTTTGACTACCTTTTCTAGGATGTTCTTTATCTCCCTATTGGAAATCTCAGCTTGGCCATTTGAGTGTGGGTGGTAGGGAGTAGCTACCCTATGTCTGATGTTATACTTAGCCAATATTTTCTCCATAGCCTTATTAATGAAATGTGACCCCTCATCACTAATGATAGCACGAGGAGTCCCAAATCTAGTGAAAATGTGTCTATGCAAGAAGTTAGTGACTGTTTTAGCATCATTATTAGGACATGCCTTAGCTTCTACCCACTTTGACACGTAGTCTACTGCTACTAAAATGTACAGGTTACCTGATGATGGAGGGAATGGTCCCATGAAATCAATGCCCCACACATCAAAGAGCTCCAACTCTAAGATGTAGGTGAGGGGCATCTCATCCTTACGACTGAGGTTACCTGTCCTTTGGCATTCGTCACAGTTGTGGGCATAATTGTGGGCGTCCTTGAAGATTGTTGGCCAGTAGTAGCCACTCTGAAATACCTTAGCAGCTGTTCTTTGACCACCAAAGTGCCCACCGTAAGGAGATGAGTGACAGTGCTGCAGCACAGACTTTGCTTCAGCAGCTGAAACACACTTCCTCAACAACCCATCAGCACAGGTTCTATAAAGTATGGGGTCATCCCAGATGAATTTCCTTGCTTCATGGAGGAACCTCTTCTTTTCTTGTCCTCCCTTGAACACTGGTAATACCTGTGATGCACGGAAGTTAGCAATGTCAGCAAACCAAGGTTCCTCATCGTTATCACGATGAGTCAAAGCAAAGATATGTTCATCTATAAAAGCATCAGTAATTGCGGGGTCCGCAATTTTTTCGCAATTGTGCTGCAATCGAGACAGGTGATCTGCAACCACGTTTTCACATCCCTTCTTGTCCCGAATGTCCAAATCGAATTCCTGCAGCAATAACACCCATCTAATCAATCTAGGCTTAGCATCAGCCTTCCTCATAAGATATTTTAAAGCAGAATGGTCAGTATATACAATGGTCCTAGTTCCTACAATATAGTTTCTAAATTTTTCACAAGCAAAGACTACAGCAAGCATCTCTTTCTCTGTAGTTGTATAATTACATTGAGCCTCATTCAAGGTCTTACTAGCATAATAGACAGGATGTGTGAGCTTGTCAATCTTCTGTCCTAACATGACTCCTACAGCATAGTCACTGGCATCACATAGCATCTCAAATGGGAGATCCCAATTTGGTCCCACTATGATTGGTGCTGTGACCAGTGCTTCCTTAAGGGTTTTCCAAGCTAATACACATTCCTTAGAGAAGATGAATGGCCTACCTAGCTCCAGTAGCTCACATAGAGGCTTGGCTATCTTAGAAAAGTCTTTGATGAACCTTCTATAGAAGCCAGCATGCCCTAAGAAACTCCTAATGGCCTTGACATTCTGGGGCTCTACCAACTTCTCTATGACCTCTATTTTTGCCCTATCCACTTCCACACCTGCCCTTGACACTCTATGTCCTAAGACAATCCCTTCATCTACCATAAAATGGCACTTTTCCCAATTTAGGACTAGGTTGGTCTCTTCACACCTAGCCAGGACTTGTCCTAGGTTCTCTAGACAGGTTTTAAATGAGTCCCCAAAGACTGAGAAGTCATCCATGAATATTTCTATTATGGACTCATCCAACTCAGAGAAGATTGCCATCATGCACCTTTGGAAAGTTGCCGGTGCATTGCATAAGCCAAAAGGCATTCTGCGGAAGGCAAACGTTCCAAAAGGGCAAGTGAAGGTGGTCTTCTCTTGATCCTTAGGGTCTATAGTGATTTGATTATAGCCAGAGTACCCATCTAAAAAACAATAGTAGGCTCTACCAGCTATTCTGTCTAACATCTGGTCAATGAATGGTAGAGGGAAATGGTCTTTTTTAGTTTCTTTATTTAACTTTCTGTAATCCATACACACTCTCCACCCTGTGACAGTCCTTGTTGGAATCAGTTCGTTGTTCTCATTGACTACCACAGTTATTCCCCCCTTTTTAGGTACACATTGGATGGGGCTCACCCACTGGCTACTAGCTATGGGGAAAATTACTCCTGCATCTAACCACTTTATTATTTCTTTCTTCACTACCTCTTTCATAGAGGGGTTTAACCTACGCTGGTGATCTACCCTAGGTGTGTGCTCTTCCTCTAGTATGATTTTATGCATGCAATAAGAAGGGCTAATGCCTCGAATATCAGCAATAGTCCATGCTATAGCCTTCCTATGTTGCTTAAGCAGTAAAATTAAATCAACCTCATGCTGTTCACTTAGCTTAGAAGAAATAATTACAGGCAGCGTGTCATTATCTCCTAGATATGCGTATTTGAGGTGAGTTGGTAGTGGTTTCAGTTCTAAAACAGGTGGATGCTCAATGGAGGGCTTTAACGGATTTACAGTTCTATCAGTTAAGTCTATAGTCATACATACATGCTGAGGTCTATCTACAGGCATATTCATTATGTCAGATACATTTAGATCATCTACATCTAATCCTACATATTCGTTAGCATGCTTGGTTAATAATACATGCTCTAATTGTTCTTCCATTAGTGAGTCGACAACATCAATGCTAGCACAAGACTCAGAATCAGAGGGATACCTTAAAGCTTTGTAAACACTAAATTTTACCTCTTCATCATGAACCCTCATAGTTAACTCACCTTTTTGCACGTCTATTAGTGCCCTACCTGTGGCTAGAAATGGTCTACCTAGCAGGATGGGAACCTCCTTGTCTGCCTCATAGTCCAGGACAATGAAATCTGCAAGGAAAATAAATTTGTCAACTTTAACTAGAATATCCTCAATCTTACCTTCTGGATATGCGATGGATCTGTCTGCTAGTTGTAAAGTGACTGTGGTTGGACGTGCTTCTCCCATTCCCAACTGGCGAAATAGGGACAGGGGCATGAGATTTATGCTGGCGCCCAGGTCACAAAGCGCTCTGCCCACATGCTTGCCTCCAAGTTCTACAGGTAGGGTGAAGGAACCAGGATCCTTCTCCTTCTTGGGCAGCTTGTTTTGGAGGATGGCACTGCACTCCTCGGTGAGGTTTACTGTTTCAAACTCACCAATTATTTTTTTGTTAGTAATAATGTCCTTCAAAAACTTTACATATGAAGGCATAGACTGTAAAACCTCTACAAAAGGAATATTCACATGCACTTGCTTAAGTATTTCTAAAAATTTATTAAAATGAACTTCCTGTTCCTGCTTCTTCTTCAGCCTTCGAGGATATGGAGGTGGTGGCACATATGCAGGCACGTCAGGACGCTTTAGGATAAGTGGAGGCCTTGGAATTTCTTCTACGTCCTCTACAATTGGCTCTAGCCTGGCTCCTGATGTGCTAGTTGGTGGTGGACCTTGGGTTGGCAGAGACTCCAGTGGAGCACTAGACTCAGTGTTCTCTACTCTCTTTGGTGTGTCCTTTGTGTTGCTCACCAAGGGTCTTCCACTCCTAAGTTCAATGGCTTGAACTTGTTCTTTGCCATCTCTCCTTGGTACCTCGGTATCAGCAGGGAGTCTACCTTGGGGCCTACTTTTAAGTTCGTTGGCTAACTGGCCTATCTGGTTTTCCAGGCTCCTAAGAGTAGCTTGCTGGCTCTGAAGAGTAGCATCATTCTTAGCGATATACTCCTTGAGTAGGTTTTCTACAGAAGATCCTACAGGTTGATTATAAGGTTTTTGGTACATTGACTGGTTATGTTGAGGAGTGAAACCAGGTGTTCCACTCGGTCTAGGTTGGTTAGAATTTGGATTAGTGTTTTGTTGGCCACCCCATGACAGGTTAGGGTGGTTTCTCCAACCAGGGTTATAGGTGTTGGAGTAGGGGTTATTCCTAGGCTGCTGCTGACTTCCTACATAGCAGACTGAGGATGGATTCCCAGGGCAGTATTCATAAGGGTGCCCTTCCCCACAGAATCCACAGATAGGTGCCTCGCCTTGATTTGGTTGAGTGCCCATTGACATGGCTGTGGCGGTATTGGCACTGGTTTGGAGATTGGCCTGAGCCATTTGCTTGACTAAGTTGGTCAGGGCATTTATTTGGGTGCTCATGGCGCTTAGAGCATCCTTGTCTTGAGCCCTAGTTGGCTCTACTGGATCATCCGACCACCTACAGTGAGATGCTGAGATCTTCTCCAAGATCTCATAAGCTTCGTTGTAACTCTTGGACAACATGGAACCTCCAGCAGATGAATTTAAGACTTGTCTGGTGCTGGGGTTGCATCCTTTAAAGAAAACTTCTATTTGGATACACCATGGAATGCCATGGTGTGGACATTTAATGAGAAGGTCTTTGAATCTAGTCCAAGCTTCGTGAAGAGACTCATTATCAGCTTGTTTAAACTTTATGATATCATCACGAAAGGTTGAATTCCTATCAGGTGGGAAGTATTTGACTAGGAATTTTTCTGCTAAATCTGTCCAATTGCGGACAGATCCTGAGGGCAATGAATTTAACCATGTTTTGGCTTTGTCCCTCAAAGAGTAAGGGAAAAGATATAGCCTCAGGGCCTCTTGGGAAACTCCAGGGATTAGGAATGTGTCACTAACTCCTAGGAAGTTCCTAAGGTGGTTATGGGGATCCTCATTTTCTATTCCAAAGAATTGTCCCACAGTGGACAACATTTGGAACATCACTGGTTTTAACTCGAATGAGTGGGCAGTGATTTCAGGACGGATTATGCTGGGGTTCAGCTCCCCAGGCATAGGTACTAGATATGACAGAATGGCACTATTCTTGTCATTCGCTATTTCGATGGGGTTGCGAATGGCTTGTGCCGGATTTGGAACTAGATCGCCCATTTCTTTAGTTTCAGGTGTGGTTTGAGGTACAGGAGGTTGTTTAAAGAGACGTTTCTTTGCCTTGTTCCTAGCTCGAAGTGATCTTTCAGGTTCAGGATCGAACTCTAAATTACTAGGTGAACGCTCACTCATAAACTACCTTAATAGCACCTGCAAAAGAAATGAAACAGATTAGTTTCACTCGATGATAAACTTGATTTTTCAAACTTAACAACTTCGTTTTCACTTAAAATAAGTCCCCGGCAGCGGCGCCAAAAACTTGTTGCGTGCTCAATGTGAAAAGATAAATATGCAAAAGGATAGAGAGAGCACTTAGAACATGCAAGCATACATGGTCTCACAGCAAGTAGTAAGTATATTTCATTCGTTTTTTCCACAGAGACTCATTTTTAGCTATTCGCGAAGTGTATTTGTTAAGAAAGATGGGATGAATTTGATGGGGTAAAATTGGTTTTTAATTGTCTAAGTTTTACTGATTGTGTAAAGGAATATACCATAAACAAATTAAAGTTAAAATCAGGCTCAAAGAACAAGAGATGGAATCAATAAACGAAGAAGAAAACAGCTACACAGAATGCAATTTAGCAGAATTGCGAGAACCGCAATTAATCCGCAATTAAATGGCAGCGAAACTGATTAAAAGGGTGAATTAAGGGCTACTAATGACTATCCTAAAGGCAGTTTATTACGATTATCAAGCTTTGGATCAACTCTCTATACATCAAACTCACTCTATCTCAAGTATCGTCCGATTCCATGCATTAGAGACTCAAGTTTACTCGACTTCAAAGTAAGGTCTTAAGCATCTTGTTAAAACAGGAGTGTTTAGTTTGTACTAGGGAAACGCCTATTCCTAGGCCGTTTCCTGATTACCATGAAAGGCTAGCATGATTATATGACTCTGAACTCTTACTCCTTCCAGAGGTTAGGAGTTCTTTGGACAAAATGGATGGCCAATCGAAATTGCCCGTGGAATGAAGCTTACATACAATCAATGTTCGAGTGTTGAACTGACTACTTGACTCACGTTTTTTAGCCTATAGTTCTGTCATTAGCACGCCCCTAAGTGATTTTAGTTACTCATGGATATGTAGAGAACAGAAATGGTAGATAAGATAGACATGCTTAGGAGAGGAATGTGTGCAAAAGAGTAAGCCAAAACCGTAGCAGAACAAGATGGAAACTGTAAATGCAGAATTGTACTTCGATTACTTTAAGTGTTTGAATAACAAAGGAAAGCTTTAAAAGAACTGAATCCAAGGCAGACAACAACGAAATGCAGTAATTGAAATGCTAAACTAAGAACAACAGTGATCAGAAATGGAAATGAGAAGAACAGAACAGAAAAACAGTAAAGATTTGCTAGGAAACTCCGTGGCAGTCGCCTCGAATGATGGTGATGAAAAGTCAGCCGTGCTTGGATGAATCCAATCGAGAGAGAAGAAGAATCTTCTCTCCTTCCTATCAGATTATCGACTCCAAAAGCTGAGACTCTCACTCCAACAAACGGCAAAGGAAAACAGATGGAAATGGTGGACTGCGAGAAGACTTCTGCGCTTCGAATGATGACTGAACCTCCGACTTTGACCCCCTTTTATAGTAGTTTGCAGGTGCGTTTGGGCCAAGGAGAACCATCAATCTTCAACGTCATATATCAGAATGGATGGAGGAGAAAGAACGAATCCCTGAAAAGTCGGATCTAAACAGAAAAAGATCAGCCAACTTACGGTTTTAACTTGAATAATTGCGGTCACCGCAATTATTCCGCAATTCATTCGCAATGGTTATTTTTTTCATTCTTTTCTTCGGTTTTCAACCCTTTTTCTACCTATTGTACATAAGTCCTCTATTAGCTACTTTCTTCTAATTCTCATATTAAAGCATAGGTTTAAGCTAAATGCTAACAAAAACACCTAAATGTGCACATCTTCTTAAGCTAAATGGGTCCTAAATAAGTCACTTTCAGAGACTTAACACACGCACGAGACGACCATCAATCAGGGGAGATCGCTGCTGGTTTATGCGATCATGAAGGGACTCACTATTGACGTGGGTGAGATCATAGCAGCCTCGATCATCGAATGCTCCAAGAAAGGTAAGGGCAGACTCTTTTTCCCTAACACTATTACTAAGTTATGCTTGCGCGCAGGGGTGCCTGTGACGATAGAGGAGAAGCAATTGGCCTATGCTGGCCACCTTGAGCTGCCCAGCAACCTGAGGATGAGAAGGAGAGGCAATATGGAGTTCGAGCTGGATAGACTTGCAGCTGCACAATCAATGTCCATGGCCTGCTTGATGGATTTACAAAGGAAATTAGCCCAATGGGCTGAGTACTCCCAAGCAAGAGACCAGGAACTAGCTGAACACCTACGGTGCGAGTTCCCTACTTTTCCAGCTGGATTGTTGAGCCCCTGGATGCCTCCGAGCGAGAGGAGTGATGAAGAGGACAAGGATGAATGAAGGAATGCCACAGACTGACGGCATTCGAGGGAGTATTTCTTATCCCTCTCAAAAACCTGCTTTTCTGTAACCAGTTACCCCCCCAATATCAATTGTTGTTATGTTTTGATTTCCTTAATTTGCTTGAGTTAGAGTAGCTTAGTCTAGTTTAGTTTCGTATGATTAGTTAGCTTAGTTAGTTTTTCCCCTTTGCCTGTAGTTGTTCACAAATGGAATATTGCATGTTAGGAGCTTTGATCACGGTTAATTCTGCTCTGTTAGTATCATTGCGATTTCTTTGCGGACAACGCAATATTTTGTTCTTTTTAGCATGCTGTTATATGACTTTCTGCTGGTATGTCTGTCTTTAATTCTCAATATTTGACTGCATTGCTGATGTCCATAGGTAGTCTGTCTATTGAGCATGCTGGATGAGTGTCGAGTACACTCTTGTTAGGTTTAATTAGCTTCATAAAATGCTGAGCATGTGCCTCTGTTAGACCTTACCACTTTGATTTTAGTAAATTTCTGCTGATGAGTTATCTGAACTGTGAGGGCCATTCTATCCCTAGGAGTTTTAAAATCTGTCTGGTTTTTATTTAGACTAGATGCTTCTAAGATAAGTTTGGGGGTGTGCCACCTCTGACTCTCATTGGGGACAATGAGAAGTTTAAGTTTGGGGCAGGCAGTCTCTAGTCCTAGGAGCACTCCTCTCTCCCTTGAAAAAGACATGTTTCTTCTTAAAAATATATATATATATATATATATATATATAAAGCAAATGAAAAGAAAGGGGCATTGTCTTCCTCTAAGGATGCTGAGTAATCAGGGCCATTTGTGTAACCCACAAGTGGTACTGCATCAAAATGCAATTCAAGGAGAAGATTTTGCCAAAAGAAAAAGAAAAAGAAGGAAAATAAAAGAGGAAGAACGTGTGCCAGAAAGCTGCAGCCTAGGTGCTTAAATGTCCTGTGAAATTGAACTCTGATCCTAAGTAGCTAAGCACAGGGCTGTAGCTAGAAGGCTTGTTGAGGGAGATGAATGTCTGTCCTAAAATAGAAGTGATGTCAGGGCTTAGTCTGTTCTATGGTCTGTACTCTGATACTTGTGTTGTTCTAAGCCTGGCATGACTCTAAGGATTCCTAGGTAGTTCAAAAATAAAAAACCTTAGAAGCATGTACTGAGTCTGAGTTAAAACTAGGGAGAGTTTGAAAGCTTAGGGATGACTGCAAATTGTGCTCGATGATATAGGCAGATAAACCAAAAGATGGGAAGGTAGTAAAAACAGAAGGTTTTAAAGGCAAGAGAAATCAGAATAGACAAAGTATGAAGTTAGTTCTAGCCTAGGAGAGTGTCACAGGACAACAATGCCTTTGACAGTAAACCTAGGGAAGTCAGCAAATTAGTTAGGTGGAGTTTAGAAGACAAGAGTTAGCAGCTAATTAGAGAGAAAGTAAGCCTTTATATTGCTCGAGGACTAGCAATAACTCAAGTTTGGGGGTGTGTTACCTCTCCAAAAGTGCATTATTTAGGGCTTTAATTACCTAAAAATCATGTAAATTCTTGAGTGTTTTTGTTAGAAGTTAGCTTAATGTGTGCTTAAAAGTGAGAATTTGAGAAATGATGCTAATTTAAGGCTTATTTGGAAAAGGAACGAAAAATAATGCAGAATGGTGAAAAAAGAGCTAAATTGTACATTGCAGGTGCATTGCGGAAATATTGCGAGCTCGCATTAAAACAGAGCATTGCGGCTCTCGCAATAATATCGCAACGCCAGTCTTTGCTGTTGCACTTTTCCAGCCGTCAGTCTTCATTGTTGCGATTGTCCAGCCGCCCAACCTTTCTACTACTGCCACGTGGGAGGCTGTTACTCCAGAATGGATGGAGATCCGCGACTAAAGGTACCTGTAGAAGCTATAAAAGAAGCTGAATGGCGATGGAAAACACAATCAATCGGAGTGCGAGGAGATCCCGACTGTGAAGAAACCTGCAGACGAAACCTTTCCCCCGTTTGTTGGATCGAAGAATCAAGCCTTTGGCGTTGATAATTCGAGAGGAAGAAGAGAAGATCTTTCTTCTCTTCTGATTGAAATTGTCCCCAAGATCAGCTAATCTTCCCCTTCATCCGAGGCGATTCACGACTTGGAAGATCCTCACGCCTTTACAGCTTTCTTTACTGCTTTCTAACTACTTGTTGTCTATTTGAGATGTTTTTCTGAGTTAACTACTGCACTCGTTCTGTATCGCTTTCGAACCATCGCACGTTTGTCTTACGAAGAGTTTTTGTACTTTGCTTTTTAAATAAGAGTAATCAATTAAGTTTTGTTGAGTTCTTCATCTTATCATTTCTTCATCAATTAATTTTACTGAGTTCTTCAATTCATGTTTTATCAATTCATCTCCTTTAATTCTTTGAAAACCATGAGTAACTAACTAATACGGGTCTGCTAGAGATGAATCTATAGGTTAGAAGTATGTGAATTCAGCATGTAAAGTAGCATGAATGCATTGAATGTATGTGATCTTCATCTCATGGGCAATTTCGACTGGCCATCCATTTTGTCTAAAGAATTCCTAACCTCCGGAAGGAGTAAGAATTTAGAGTCATCCATTCATGTTAGCCTTTTATGGTAACCAGAGAATGACTTAGGAATAGACATTCTCCTAGCACGTTCGTTAGCATAAGTGTATAAATAGGTGCTTAAGCCTTACTTGGATATGAGTAACTTAAAGATCTAATGCATGTAATCGAAAGATGCATGAGGCCGAGCTAAAACGATGCATGAAATGTTAAATTGTTGTTGAATGATCATAGTCAAATGCCTATAGAGAACTCTTAAGCCGACCTTGCTGTCTTACTTTAGATTTTAAATCATTGTTATTTTATTGCGAGATTATTGCGAGAACCGCAATAACCATTTCTGCCTTTTGCCTTAGTCTTTTCCGTAGGTTTTTATCCTTTGCGAATTTATTGCGAGAAAATTGCGAGAACCGCAATTCTACTTTTCCACATTATAACTCTACCTCTTTGCTAGTTTTGCATTTATGCTTACATTCTTCGTGCATCTTCTAAATTCCCGTACCTCAACCCAAAAGCTATCCAATTTAAGTTACCTTATCTAATCTAACACACTAAATCGCTAGTCACTAAACTTAATCTCTGTGGGAAAACGAATTAAATTATACTTATCACTTGCTGCAGACCATGTATACTTGCATGATCTGAGTGCTCTTCGCATTTAATTTTACTTACACACTGAGCACGCAACAACGGGTAACATCGCGACGAATTACTCCTAATTATCAAAGTTTTATATTCTCATATTTGCAAAATATTTTATCATTGATAGTCACTGATTTTTTCTCATTGTTCAAGTCTCGATTCAGCACTTGAGAACTACTCATCTACTTTCCCTAATATGAGAATGAGTGAATTTCATCTTGTGAAACTTATCTTCCCAACTCCTTTTTTGGTTAAATTCCCAACATGGTAGGCTTTTTGAATCAGCTATAAAAGTCATTCTCACACATACAAATCAAAGGACGAGCCCTCACAGACATGAGTTCATAACTCAATCAGAATTAAGATCGAGTCACATATAATCATCGTGTGAAATATTAATCTACTCGAATAACAGATTTATAAAGAGAGATTATATATTTTGTGGTTCAGTCTCATACAAACTCATTGTATAGGATACTCCCACTCACATGTCTCTACCTGAATGATTTGGATCAAATCATTTGTAACAATTACAAAATGGGTCGCATCCATAGTGTTACCAAGATAAGAAATCCAACCTTATTCATATAGTATAAATTATTTAGGTTTATTTCTTGAATATAATTCACCTGTATGTCAACTACATATTGATTGGTGTTTGTGCAACCAGTCCTATATACATTTATATATATATATAGGACTGGTTGCACAAACACCAATCAAGCTCAAAATAATTGCAAATTTAGCAAAGTTTAAAACCTTTTGCAAATATAACAAAAAAATTAGTGGTTATTACTGATAGACTTTATGACTAGTACTGATAGACTTCTATCATTGATAGACTTCAATTACTAATAGACTATTATTATTGGCAAAATTCTATAAAAAAAAACTACTATCAGCGAGCGATAAACTTCTAATAGATCATACTATCAGTGATAAAAATTGACATATCTACAATTTTTTAAAAAAATATTATATTTATAATTATTTTACTGAGGTTATAATTTTTTCTATATATATACATATGAAGGGGGGTGTAAGAGTGAAGGGTATAGGTGAATCATATGCATAGCATGGTGGGATGAGATGGCAGATAAAGAAAGCTCCACGTTGAGAAGAAGACACGTAGGTTTGGTATATTATTAATGGATCTTTATGAGCTTTCATATTAATTAGTAGCCTCCAAACCGTTACCCTGAAATTCTTTTAAATTTTGAGAATGAAGATGATAATGAAGATGATGGGTAGGCATATCTCGGGAGTCCGCAGTTGTAAGATAATCTCCAACCCAAATCCAATTTCAGTGATTGCTTATAGCTGTGTTAAGGATCCTTGGCTGTCTGTTTTTCTTCGGAGCTATGGCGAAGGAAGTAAGGAGGAGGAGGAGGACGATGGTGGTGAAAAAGGCCCTGACAGATCCAAGGGAGATAGAGCTCCGTCGACGGCGGAGGAGTTCTATAGGGTGGCGGCTGAAAAGCACCTGAAGGTGGCGGAGAAAGAGGTGGCTGATTTGAGCGTCGGCAAAGATGAATCTAAAGCCTTGGAAAAAGGTGCTTCTAATGAAGACTTTGACAAAGGGCCTCCTTAATCGGCTTGTACTCCATGAATTTTCGTTGGAATACCTTAATTCTGTTGTTACCACTTGTTAGGAATGGTTGGGATCTTGCTTCTTTGTCTTCTATTCATAATACGAACACTGTCTTGGAGTTCTAACTTAAAATTAATTGATGTTTCTATACGGAGTTGGTGTCTCTATATTATACAAGATAAAATTAGACATTATGGGATTCTAACTCAAAATTAATTGGTGATAGGAGAAGTAGTCCATATATGGTATATTGTGAATGAAGTGGTGATAGGAGAAGTAGTCCATATATGGTATATTGTGAATGAAGTGGTGATAGGAGAAGTAGTCCATATATGGTATATTGTGAATGAAGTTTCTTCAGATATTGCGGGATCTTCAAAATTAATTGATGATAGGAGGAATAGTCATGGATAGTAGTATATTGTGAATATATGATATATTGTTTCAGTCCGATGCAGATACTAACATGCATAATCTTTCTTAATTTGTGTTAAGAAATATTTTTTTATTTTCTCTCCGCCTCTTTAAATAGATATTATTTTAATGATATGTTTTATTTTTGTAATCTAATTATTAATACTGAAGAAAAGTGAAGTTTTAAAATAAAAAATAGTAAAAAAAAAACAAATAAGTATGAAAAAAATCAACATAAAATATGTAAAATTGAAAAAAAATAAAATTGTAAAAAAAAACTAACAAATGTTTGTGGTCCTCGATCTCTCCCTTATATATTCAAATAGAGAAAACACGGTTTTTCCTTACTAAGAAACAAACAAAAATATCATAAACATTAACATCTAAAATAAGAAGAAATAAAACAAAGTTGAGAAAATCAAAAGAAAAAATAACTCACAAAAGATTGTTGCACTTTTATATACAACAATGGTCTATCAATCCTCTCTCCCTCCTCAAACAAAGTTTAAAAAAAAAAAAAAAAAATTGATTGTGTGAGATCGCTTTAACATGTGTCAGCACATCGTCTTTTGAAAAGATGATGTGTTACCACTTACAGACATCATCTTTTGATAAGACGATGTCCAGCCTCGTGGAGAACGTCATCTTTTCAAAAGCCAATGTTTGCTCGTGTGAGGAGATTGTCTTTTGAAAAGACGATCTTCAATTAAAATAGCTATGCTTTTAAAAAATAATTTAGTTTATCCAATATTTTTATAAATAATTTTAAAAATTATAATATTAAAAAAAATACCTAATATAAGGAGTGACGAGACCAAAACAAAAAACCGGAAACCGGCGGATATAGATGAGAAAGGAAATAACATTTTAAACTTAATTTTTTTTCTTTTTTAAAAAGTTTTAAACTTAATTTTTTTTTGTCACCTATTCTTACTATTATAATTATCGAGAATGAAGATCTAATAGTTAAAGATGCATAAGCAAACATCTTTAGATATTAGATCCTCATTCTTTTACTACCTTTGGAAATAATTATAATTAGTAAGACTAGGTGGACCAAAAAATAAAACACCAAATCTCTTTAAAGATACATAAGCAAGATATAAGGGATGTAGTTCATATGGTAGAGTGTTCGTTTCGCATGCGAGAGGTATGAGATTTGATTTTCCACACAACCAAATATTTTTTATTTAAAAAAAAAAAATGCATAAACAAGCAATAACAACAAGCTAGATATCCATAAAAACAAGAAACAAAAATGAGTAGATTAAGAACTTTATTTTATTTCGTTGACCTATTCTCTTATAATATTTATTGTCACATCCCTGACATCATCACTCATTAATTTAATTAGTGGGTCACATCAAAATTTAAATCATAATGAAAATGGTATTGAAACAATTTTAAAAGTTTTAGGTTAAAATAAATATAAAACATCAAGTCTGAATTTAAGATTTTATCAATATATTAAAATTTCATCAAAATTATCATATATTCATTGGTTCAACATCGACATATATA
This sequence comes from Herpetospermum pedunculosum, assembly GCA_028017165.1. Classification (NCBI taxonomy): domain Eukaryota; kingdom Viridiplantae; phylum Streptophyta; class Magnoliopsida; order Cucurbitales; family Cucurbitaceae; genus Herpetospermum; species Herpetospermum pedunculosum. Next base: position 308,260 of record CM051527.1, read on the forward strand.
AATATTGAATCAACATTTTAATCAGTGCCGGATCTAGAACTTTACGTTCGAAGGAGTTGAAATATTTTGATAAGTTTGTTCAATAAACAATTTGACTATATTTTATAAAGTAAAATATTATTTTGATCAATGTACTTTAGACCTCTTTCAATTTTACTTATTCTTCTTTCAAATATCCAAATTTATCTATTTATATATATTTGTTTTTATGAAATTTCTTAAAAAAATTCAAAAATTCAAATTTATCTATATATATATATACATATATTTGTTTTTATGAGTGTTCACACGTTGATTTCGACGAAGAAAATTTAGACACGTGTAAATGAAATTTGAATTGTATTTATGTATTTGTATGTATCAATGCGTAGTGGATTACAATCTCTAATGTTTGATCCTCTGATTCTCTCTCTTAAATGTAACTGTACTCGAGGGCTTCGCAGCTTGTTCTCGAAGTCGAATTTAGATCGAGGGCTTCGCAGCTTGTTCTCGATGTTGAATCTTCAGCTTCGCGTAGCGGTGATGTCTTCAGGTGTTTTTTTTTTCTTCGAGCGATGTTCAGTCTTCAGAATTCAGAGAGTCTCTCGTTAGTTAGCAATTCTCTATGAGTTCTTTTGAGAAGAAATTTTCTGAACCTTAAAAATGAAGAATGAGCTCTCTATTTATAGAGTTCTCATGGGCCTGATGGGCTTGGGCCTGGATCCAATGGGCTTGGGTTTGGACCCAATGGGTTTGATCCAATGAGTTTTTGAATTTTGAGCCCAATGGGCTTGGCCTTTGGGCCAAATTATTTTTTAATAGTTTTTCTGGACCGATCCGATTTTGAGCCTAATTGCGGTGTGACCGAATTTGCTCGGTCAAGTCTATCTGATCCACCGGCCGTGATGAAGACACGTGGCGACCGCTGATAGGCCGAAATTTCTCGGTCAACAATGAGATTTCTTAAAATTAGTTCACTACATTATTTGATTTTTTTTGTTTGATTAAATTTAGTAAAATAATAATAATAATAATTATATATATATATATATATAAAAGGAAACAATGCTGAAATAAATAAATAAATAAATCAGAATACAGATGAATTATTTCAATTAGGTGAGACTAGAACAAAGGTGACCAGAGGGTTTATTTCTTTACTACCAAACCAAAGTCAAATTTTGTTCATTTATTCAGTATTTAACATAGAAATAGAATGTATATTAAGGTTAAGGGATGTTTGAATCCCCTCTTGGTCTACTATAGCTCCACCCCTGATTTCAATTGTATTGTAAAAGAATTGGCATAATATCACCGATATAGACAGATTTTGAAATTTTTTTATTTTAATTTAATTTTTTTTATAAACATCTTAATTTTCATGATTTATTTAAAAAAAAAAACATCTATCAACATCAATAATCGATTTTTTTTTTATTATTATTAAAGAAAACATCAATTAATATTTTCATAAAATTGAGATACATGGATATTTGAAACTTTGGATTTATGTAATACATACAATACAAATAATATAATGTAGACGTGTAGACACTCATAGATAGTTGAAATGTCATATCCAACATAATGACTTAGCATTTCAAAATTGATTTTAATTCTAAGTGTGAAAGGTGAGAAATGGTGAAGAAATTAAAGAAAGCTACCTTCCTAAGCAAGTGACCCAATTATTTAAAAATTTGAATCGCAAAAGCCTGCGGTGCCGACCTTAGACTCTCTCCCCTCATAAACAAAACTTTCTTCGCCGATTACAGAGCGATGCCGACATCTAATAAATATCATCCAAATCCAACCTCAATTTTAAATATAATAGAAAATCTAATTAAAAAATTACTTATATCCTAGATAAAAAAAAAAAATAGGAAAAATCAATCTTAAACTTTTGTATCAATTTAAATCTTACATTTCCATAAATTAATTCATTTAAGGTGTGTTTGGATTGACTACTAAAAAAAATATTTTTTAAAGAATACATTTCCTTTTAAACATTTTTTTTTTAAATATTTTTAATTAAAATATTCAGGTATTTGGTTACATTTTCTAAAAGTGTTTTGATCTACAAGTGTGCTTAATTTACTCTACTAAAATTGTTTCTCGTGATGTAAAATTACTATAAAGAGAAATTATTAATAAACCACATGAATTAATAACTTTAAATATATATTTTTCTAATTCAATTAACAAATTAAGTTTAGCTCAATTGACATCAGATTATACCTTTAACTAAGAGATTGAGGGTTCAATTCCTCTATCCCACATTAATTTAAATATTTTTTCAAAAATAAAAATTATATTTTAATAATTAAGACTATTTACTATTGTTTGTGGAAAGGCTCGGACGGTAGCCGGAGTGGGGTGGTGGTGGTCGGAGCGCGGTCCGCCCCACTTGTCGTCGGAGTGGGGTGGCGGTGGACGGAGGCGATCCGCCGGAGTGGGGTGGCGATGGTCGGAGGCGATCCGCCCCACTTGCCGCTGAAGTGGGGTGGCGGTGGTCGGCGGCGGTCCGCTGGAGCGGGGTGGCGGTGGTCGGTGGCGGTCCGCCCCACTCGCCGCTGGAGTGGGGTGGCGGTGGTCGGTGGCGGTCCGCTGGAGTGGGGTGGCGGTGGTCGGTGGCGGTCCGCTGGAGTGGGGTGGCGGTGGTCAGGGTTGGGCGGTCCGCCAGAGCGGGGTGGTGGTGGCCAGGGTTGGGCGGTCCGCCGGATCGGGGTGGCGGTGGTCGGGGTGGTAGGGCGGTCCGCCGGAGCGGGATGGCGGTGGTCGGGGTAGGGCGGTTCGCCGGAGCGGGGTGGCGGTGGCAGGGGTCGGGCGGTGGTCGATGGCTGGTGGCGGTGGCAGCGGTTGGGGTCATGCGGTGGTTGGGGTTGGGCGGTGGCGGTGGCCGGAGTCAGGTGGCTGGGGTCGGGCGGTGGCGGTGGAGGTGGCCGGAGTCGGGCGGTTGTCGGCGACGGTTATCGGTGGTCGGACATGGCGGCGGTGGTCGAGGTCGGTGGTAGTGAACTTTTGTACGTTGCTTCAGGGTGTCGAATCCCGCCAAAATAATATTTATAAAACTGGTTTACTACTCTAATTAGCAGATAGTGAGAACCAGGAACTAAGGAGTCATTCCGAATTAAGCTATACATACTAAATTTGAAGACAAACAAAGGAAAGAGATGCAATAAACTCAAATTAGCTAAACATACACAAAATGACAAATCTCCCCTTCAATCCATAGTTTTATAATCTCAAGCTCAAAATTAAGCACTTACCTCTAGCTAGCCATGGGAGTGGAAATCTCCAAAGAATCCATGGAAGACCTCAAGGTGTTCATCCATGGAGGTTACAAGGTCCAAAAATGGCTAAAAGTGTCTAGAAATTACAAAGGGGAAGAAGAAGATGACCTAAATTCGGAAAAACATACATTTAAACTCAAATTCGCGTCAGGCTAGCGCCTAGGCGCCATAAGTCAGCGCCAAGGCGCTGCGCACAGGGCACTCGAGGAACGCACGCGCATCGCGACAACGCATAGGCGCTGTGCTCTCGGGTCTGGAACAATGTCGGGCGCTATGCTCTCGCGTCTGGGAGGTTGTCGGGCGCCTAGACGCTGGCCCTTCGGGTTTTGCCTCAATTCTTCAACACTTCACCTCAAGGCTCCTCCTTTGCACTCTTCTAGTCCTGAGTACTTCCCGAAGCTCCTATAATGCCCGATTTAGCTCCGAAACTTGCAATTGGACTTCCCGAGCTCTCTACCGTGAATCACCTATAAAAGGGGCAATTAACAATCATTAAGCACGATAATTAACTGGTAATAGGGACTTATAAATAGCTTTATTTTAGAGCTATCAAAATAACCTCGACCTGAAACTTGCTAGTCCTCGAGCAAGATATACACAAATTTATCTCATGAGAAACGACTTGCATGCTGACGACTCCAATCTCAAAACTCGTTAAAACAATATATTCATGTTAACGGAAAAACAAACAAGTGTATGCATAAGTTAAGAACATTTCAAAATTTTAACTTCTACTCTCTCACGTGTGTGTGTGTGTGCGCTTAGCTCCTCTTAACCTAGCTCTTATAGACCCAGAATTCCTTTAATCGATCCTAAGACTCATTTTCCCCCTACTTCTGGCGTTGAGAACAATCTAATGGCTTAACGGGTCGGAAAGAGCAACAAAACAAGAGGCCCAAGTTATTTTCTTCTTTTCTTACGGTACTTTGTACCGTTTTTTTTATATTTTTCTTTCGAGAAAGCCTAACACGTCAAGCTTAATTCATTTCACGTTTTTAAGGACAAGTGGTCACTTCTATTAGCCACCCTTTCATGCAGAGGCAGTCGTGGGTTACACGATCGCCCCTAGTTACACGGGCAACACAAGAAGGAGGAAGCACCTCAAGAAAGAACATTTTTCATGCTTTTACTTCACTGAAAATTGGAAAAAATTTAGGCATAAATGAGTTATTATGAATTCTAACACATCAAGTCTCCCTAAGTATGCTTTTCGAGGTGACAACGAGGTTTCAGATCAAATAAAATAACTCTAAGCCTACAGAACCAAGAGTAAGAGGATTATGTGCTCGATGAATGTAGGAGAGTATTCATAATTTTTTTAAAATGAGCTCAAAATATGCATACAACTCATAGTTTATTCGAAATGCACAGATATGGATAATTCACTAGTAAATCATAGACAGTCCTCATTGGACAACATGTATTCAGATTCTCATATATCTCAAAATCAGAGTATATCATACACAAAAACTATAGAGAAGTCCAAAAAACTAAATTCCACCCCTACCTAAAAGATTGCATTGTCCCCAATGCAACTAATCCATCAGATAATCAATGAGAGCGATAAAATTATAAGGGAAAAAGGAAACCTCCCCTGAATTTTAGCGGGATTGGTGGAAAGGGATGTTGCATCTCTTGACCGCCCAGAATGCCTTGTGTTCTATTTCAACTGGCAAATGGAAAGCCTTACCAAAAATCAACCTATAAGGAGACATCTCTATAGGCGTTTTGTAGGCAGTGTGGTAAGCCCACAAGGCATCCTCAAGACGATCGCTCCAATCCTTCCTACTTGGTCTCACAGTTTTCTCAAGTATTAATTTTACCTATCTGTTGGAGACCTCAGCTTGCCCGTTGGCTTGAGGATGGTACGCGGTGGACACTCGGTGATGCACCCCATACTTCCTTAGCAAAGCCTCAACAGACCGGTTGCTAAAGTGAGTTCCCTGGTCGCTGATTATGGCTCGTGGGATTCCAAACCTAGTGAAAATGTTAGACTTAACAAATCCAACAACAATATTAGAATCGTTAGTTCTCGTGGCTTTCGCCTCAGCCAACTTAGAAACATAATCAACAGCCAACAATATGTATGAGAAACCAGAAGAAGGAGAAAACAGACCCATAAAGTCCATGCCCCAAACGTAAAAAAATTCATAAACTAAAACAAAAGTTTGAGGCATCTCATTCCTACCTGAAATTGACCCTACTCTTTGACATTTATCACAGGTTTTACAAAATTCATATGCATTTTTAAAAAGTGAACTCCAGTAAAACCCGCTATCTAAAATTTTCCTTGTTGTTCTCCTAGGCCCAAAATGTCCCCCACGTGCATAATCGTGACAGAAAGCAAGTATAGATGCATGCTCATGCTCATGAACACATCTACTAATAATTCGATCAGAGCAGAACTTCCACAAAAAAGGATCCTCCCATACATAAGATTTAGCCTCGCTTTCTTAGCATAAGATAAATCGGAGGGAAAGTTACCTGTAACCAGGTAATTTACCATGTCTACGTACCAGGAAATTACAGCGTGAATTCTGAAGAGTGTCTCATCGGGGAAATCATCGTCAATAGGTAGGAGGTCTTCTTTTCTAACCAGTCTGCTTAGGTGATCAACTACTGGGTTCTCCGCTCCCCTCATATCCTTAATTTTAACGTCGAAGTCCTGAAGAAGCAAGATCCATCGCAGCAGCCTCGGTTTCGAATCTTTCTTGGTCATCAGGTACCGAACATCTGCATGGTCAGAAAAGACAGTTATTTGAGATTCAAGGATGTAAGGACGAAACTTATCTAACGCAAATACAATAGAAAGAAGTAGACAGTTATTTGACTGCGGGTCTTCTGGTTTGAGACTCTCCTTGATCTTCTAGTGTCGGTCTTTTTCCTTTGGTCTGATCTCGCTGAATTGGGGTGTAGCTTAACTGCCGGCCTGATGTTCAGACATCTTCGTGGACTCTCTTTGGGATGACCGTAGCCAGATTCTGCGTTTGCAAGAGCTCCAGGATGCGAGCCACTTTTGATCCCACCCTTTAACATTTGCCTTCAGGGCTTCGTACTGTTTGCCGATCTCTACTCTTGGAGTGGTGGTTGGAATCGACTTCTCCGCCGTTGCAACTTGCGTCGTCACTGGACGAAGCTCGATTTTCTGGCCATCTTTGTTTGCGAGGGCTATCCGATCGTTGCCTGATGTTTCCTCTGTGCGCCGATCAGGGTTCGTCGTTTCACCCTCTATCCTCCGGAGACTGACACTTTCCATATCGCAACTCATGTTTTTAGGAGGTATTGCGGTGTACTTAGAGTGACTTACTCATTTCCACAGATGACGCCAACTGTTGATATTGGTTTTTTGTACCAACGATGAATTTCGTATTTTGATGTGGAACGAGCTTGAACCTGCAATATCTAAGCAAAAAAAATGTAAGAGCTAAGACTGTTCTGACACTTACCATATTGGCTTCAACGCTCAAGTTAGTGTTGAAGGAGAGAGGGAGATGAATATGAAAAGTATTTCTCAAATGAAGAAAGTATCATTTGCTTACCCTTTCATTTTTTAACACTTTCTTCATATAGACTTCCAATATGACCGTTTTGTATCATTTAAGCGGGGCATTATGACTTTAGTAACTCTCGGGGTTACAAAGATTATGTAACCGTCCGAGAGGAGGCGTTTTCTAGCAGGTTGGATCGACTCCATGGGGTCGACCACGCTCCTCTCGTTGAGTCGATCCCAAGGAGGGGTCGGTCGGGCTTGTTTCTTTGGCCGAGCTGACCCCTCGAGGGGGGTCGACCCCTTTGGTTTGTCGAGCCGACCTCATCCCTCTCTGCCATGTCGTTCTTAGGGGATCAATCTTCTCTCTCTCCACCCTTTTTGTGGGCCGGACTTTAATTTTTTTTAGTATCATTGGTCCAATGCTCACAGATTGATGACTTATAGTGTATATACACGCATATACTTCATATGATATACTTACATGTACATTTTTATAAATGTAACTACGAATATATACCCACACTAAAAGTTATTGAGGGCACCCATTTTTATAATTTTCTTACAACCGTCTATGAATATTTTAATTTTTTTTAATATCATTTGTCCAATGCTCACAAAGTAATGGCTTATGGTGTATATAGATGCATATACTTCATATGATATACTTACATGTACGTTGTTATAGATGTAACTACGAATATATACTTACACTAAAAGTTATCGAGGGCACCATTTTTATAATTTTCTTACAACCGTCTATGAACATTTTTGTTTTTATAAACATCAATACGCTGGAAATTTAATTGCTTATGTAATTTTCTTACACCCTATGTTATACTTACATGTACGTTCACCAATTAATTACTTATGTATATACACATATACTCTATATGATATACATACATGTACATGTAACTTCAAATATATATACACATTAGCAATTATCGAGAGTACCGTTATTATCATTTTTCTACAACCGTCTATGAAAATTTTAGTTAAAAAATAATTTGAATTAATATTTCAAATTATACTTTATTGAATTTTATTTACATGTTTCGATTTAATTTGAATTAATATCGAGAGCACCTTGTTTTGACCATATCTTAATTTTTTTATTATTTTTACCTCAATTTCTCTTGAAATAAATGTTTTTATTTTTTCTCAAGATTCTCTCTAAACAAATTCTTATTTTTACCAATCATAATCTTTGAATAAATCTTCTTTCTTTTTTCTATGGAGTTTTAGTTCAATACTCCAACGTTTCAATGCACGTAGTTTAATCTAAATATAGCAGTTAGCTATTTATCAAAAAATTAATTGAGTTAACTATTTTTGATGTACTTTTAAATTTTAGAAAACTTTGCTAAATATAGAAATTAATATGTTTTTCAAATATATATAAAAACGAAGAAAGTCTCGTTGAGCAGTTGAAGGTTCAGCTCCCTTGAACTAAAAGAAAAATTAATTAATTTTCGTGATAATTAGTTGCGAAGTAGAGTGGTACCAAACTACCAATCAAATAGGTACTCATTGGATATGTTATACTTTTTTTATGTTGGTGACATCGGAATATGATTTGCAAGGTTGACATAGAACGATCAATGTCGTAGTATATAAGTCTAAACTAGTCATCCTAATATGGCTTACTAGTGTATGAACGATGTGATATTATATTAGACCTTGAGCCCTATTTAGTCTCCTTGTGTTTAGGGCTCGTTTGATAACGTTCTCGTTTCTTGTTCTTTGTTTCCTGTTTTTTGTTCCCTGTTTCTTGTTTATTGTATTTTGAGAACTAGAAACAGAAACATGTCTGATAATTATTCTGGTTTCTTGTTTCTTAAAAAAAAATAAACTTGTTTGATAACGTTGTCTATTTCTTGTTTCTTGAAAAAGAAAAAAAAAAACATAAATATGTTTGATAACTATTTCTTGCTTATTTTATATTTTTGTCTCTATGTTTTTTTTTTTCCTTATAGTTTAAATAGAATTTAGTTTACATAATCTAAAAAGCAATTATCCAAAGTTTACATAATCTAATTCAAATAAGTTTCGATGCAAAATTAAAAACAGCGATAAAATTATATTTATCCTTCAAAATTAAAAATTAAAAATTATATATACCTATTTCAAAATTAAAAATTATAATTATATATTAAAAAAAATATGATGCAAGATTAAGAAATTAAATAAAAAAGAAACCAAAAATATATATATATATATATATATATATATATATATATATTTGCAAAATTTAAAATTATAATTATATATAAAAAAAAATGATGGAAGATTAAGAAATTTTAAAAAAAAAAATGTTATATCTATGTTTTGAAACGAGAACCATGAAAGGAGAGCTTAAAACAGGTATTACGCCAGACAAACAAGGCAATACCAAATTGCTCTATTTTTAGGAACACAATTATTATATAAAAATGAAACAAAGTGGAACAACATTTTGTAGTTTCTCAAAATTTGTCATTTTTTTTAAAACGTTTTTCAAAATTTAGAAACAAGAAACGAGAACAGTTATCAAACAAATCTATTTCTTCAAAAAAAAAATGACAAACGAAAACAAGAAACAGGAAATAAGAACGTTATCAAACGGTCCCTAAATTAACGCATTTCTAGTCTGACATCCAGGGGCGGATCTCTTTGGGGACTAGGGGGGCATGGCCCCCCAAATATTTGAAATTTTTAATATGCATAGGCAAAGTAATGCCTTAAAATATATAGCATGTGTAATATATATAATTCAGCCCCCCTTTATAATAAATGAAAGGATAGTTTCTTGTATTGGTAAGTGTGAATGTCCATATTATTTTTTTATTTTTTCTGGACTACATACATAACTAATTTCTTAAATTTATTTTTTATTATCAATATAAATGATAAACCCACTTCATATTTAGTTTTAAATATTCAATTCTATAAGATTTTATTTTATTTTTTTAATATTTTTTATATATATTTATATTAAAAAAAATGTTGAAATATCGTTTTAGTCTGGTGGAGGATTGAACTACTGAATTTCCAGTCAAGGCACAACTTTTTGTCAATTGAGCTATGCTCGGTTTGACGTCGTTTTAATCTTTGTACTTTGAAAATTGTATTAATTTTAGTACTTTGAACAAATCTTCAACTTAATATTTACTATTAGTTTATTTGTTAGTTTTTCCAAAAGTAATTTAGTTTATATTACACCCCTCTCTAAATATTTGGAAAAATATTTACATTAAATTGTGTTTTTTTTTTAATATTTTTTTTTTCAAAGTGTCTAATAAGTTTTTGAACTTTCAATTTTGTGTTTAATAAATCCACGAGCTTTTAAAAGTGTTCAATACATTTTTAAATTTTCAATTTTGTATATAATAAATCGTCGAATTTTCAAGTTTAAGTGTAATAGATCATTGTCTTATTCAATATTTCTTAAAACATTATAACCAAAATTGAATTAATAATAGTATTAAGTTTATTTGAACTTAGTTAAGAAACTTTTGATACGCCTATATATTCTTATCACCAATAACTTTTTTTTTAAGATCAACATAATGTAAGAGTGTGAAATCAAATCTCAAACTTTTTTGTGATAATTTTTTTTTGGCCCCCCCAAACATTAATGTCGGGATCCGCCCCTGCTCACATCAACCAAGTTCTAAATTTTAAGATCACATATTTAGACAGTTAGGGCATGTTTGGCCCAAATAGTTGTTTAACAAGGAGTTGGGGGAGAAGTTTTATCCCCGTTTGTTCCACGAACTTGTTGAACTCGGATAAAAAATATCAACTCCCCAGACTTCTACCGTAATTACTATTCAAGTCTGACCCGTTTTTTAAGGCAGCACATTTCTCTTTCTTCCTCTTTTCTCCCTCTCACAATATTTTTAATTATTTTAAAAAACGTAATTTAAACGAAATGTGTAAAATGACTAAAAATGTAATTCAACCTATTTTTATTATTTTAAATATAAATTAGGTTGTTCAATCAAAATTGATACTTAAACCAAATTCAAAATGTAGTATTATTACCATGGAGAATAAAAACATTAGTTTATTTGAATCCGTTTAAATTAACAGATTAAAATCTTTCAAATTCACATGTAATATTTAACACTATTGTACGACTCTTTTATTTCAAAACTACCCAAATAAAATGAATAATTAATGTGAGTGATATTGAAAAAAGAATGTGAAGTATTCTGGTCAAAATTATTGTTGTTATCTTTAGAGAAATTTATGAATGATACATAAAATAAAAAATAAATAAAAACCGCATTTTTAAATTTTATTGTAAGAAATTTTTACCAATGAAAATATTGGAAAATTATAGAAAAAATTGTACAAAAAAAATAGCTAAAATAAACCGTTATCGTTGAGATGCTGATTTTCGGATATAGTGTATTCAGATGGAATGAGGAGTTTAGAGGGTGGAGACGAAGAAAAATGTGTTTGGCACGGTGGGTCAGGGTAAGATATGTGTTGTTCTTTTTTTTTTTTCTTTAAAATGTTTGTAAAATATACCTACATTAATAAAAACAAAAAAAAAAATCTAAATCTTATAATTCATAAAATTAAAGATGAATCTTAAAGAAATATATATAGATATATATATATTTTTGGTATTGTGTTAAAATTTATTTTGGTTGTCTTCACACAAATTTGTAAATATACATAAAATAAAAAAATAAAAAAAATAAAAAAATTAGAATTTATTGAAATAAAAAGAAGTAAAAACTTGAAAGTTGGTAGAAAAACATTGTGCAGAAAAAACCAGTTAAATAAACTCAGATTCAAGAACTCTAAGTTCAAGAACTCCTTGCCCCAAACACACCACAGACTTCAGAACTTCAAACTAAACAACTCTTTGCTCCAAACATACATACTTCAGAACTCTCCAGACTAAACAACTCACTGTACTAAACAACTCCAACTCCCCTCATTCCTTGGGCCAAACGCCCCCTTAAGGTCTCTTTTGATAATCATTTGATTTTTTATTTTTTATTTTTGAAAATTAAGCCTATAAACACTGTTTTCAACTTATAACTTTTTTTTTATTACCTACTTTCTACTCATGTTTTACAAAATTAAGTCAATTTTGAAAACTAAAAAAAAAGTAGTTTTTAAAAAAGTAATTTTAGTTTTTGAATTTAGTTAAGAATTCAAATGTTTTTTTAAGAAAAATAAAATCTATAGTAAAAAGTTTTAAGAAAAAAAAAAAGCTTAAATTTAAAAAAACAAAAATATTAAAAACGAAATTATTATCAAACAGAGTCTAACGTGATTTGGTGAGCGAAAATATTTTACCAACCCAAACAAGATGATTCATTATTCCCTCGAATTGTTCTTTATTTTGAAAATAACACCCATGCCACATGTTTCTAATATATCGAGAATATGATATGTTTTCATCTTAGATTTCTATTCTTATATTATTTATATTTTCCTTTAATTCAATTCCAAATAAAATAGTTATATACCGAATAGAAACATAACATCCTCTATGCTTTTGTTACTTGGAATAGCGTATGTTAGGTTTATTACTCCATTAAATTTATGTTCCTATCATTTTCTCAAATTTTCCTACCTAACACACGTACCCATAATTTGATGCAACAACCAATTTAATAAGCATACCTAAATTGATACCAAAGTCGTATTTAAAATAAAAAATTGACACTAAATGAGCATGACTCAACGATAATTAGTATGTACTAGTTTTTTTAAATTTAAGTCTAAAGTAGACAATATCATACAAATGTGTGATTGTTACAATCAACGCCTGAATTTTCAAATTCATCAACCACATCCCCTAAAATTTGATACATGTTGCAATTAACCTCTTTGAGTTCAATTTGAGTAATTTAAGAGAAGATAAAATCTGTCATGTGAAAATTATAAATTAGGATAAAAAAGAATTTATATCCTTAAATTTTGAAGGTTGTATCAATTTAAACCCTGAACTTTCATGTATCAATTTACACGTTCGTTTAGATTTTGTTTGGAAAATGTTAATTTAAACTTGTGGAGACATATAGTTTTAGCAATGAAACTCCTAAACTTTCATAAGTGAATCATATGGAAATTTAGGAGTTTAATTGATAAATTATAAGTCTGCACATGTTTGAAAAACTAACTTCTTTTTTAAGACAGATTGTAAATTGATACGCTTATGAAATTTCAGAGTTTAAATTGATAGAATAATTAGTTTAAGGTTTTAATTGGTACAACCTCCAAATTATTTTTTGTCAAAAAAAATAATCTAAATCAATTTTCTTCTTCCTCTCTTCTAACAAACTTCAATGCCGTCACCGCTCACCTCACTCCAGCCAACCGCCATGAAGAACAACAAACTGTAGAAGCCAGTGCAGGCAAGAAATAGATTCTTCAATATTTTTGTCCGTCGACCACCAAACGACACCGTTCACGACCTCTTCCAGTGTCGCAGAGACATCACCAACCGATCCTGCCAAAATTATGTGACCTTAGTTATCAGAGACGTAGCCCAACGACAGTGTCCCCTGAGAAAAGGCGCAGTCATTGAGTAATGGTCAGGTTGACCAAAAAAAATTGATTGACTATTACTCGTAGGTTCAATTTCAAATTTGATCTTTTTGATTTGGACAAAATTTCAATTTAGTTCTCTAATTTTAAAAGTTTGTCTCTATGGTTTGAGTTTAGTTTCAAAATTTTCAATTTGGTCCATATGGTTTAGTCTATTTTCACAAAGCATCCCTGTTGTCATGACGTTGGCAATTTTTTTTCTTGAGGTATAGTAGTTTTTTATTTGAGTAACTGTATTTGGGTTGAGTAAGAAAAAAGAAATAAATGGAATTTTTAGTGGGTAAAAACTTATGAAACAAATTATGGGATCAAATTCAAACTAAATCCCGATAGAAATCAAATTAAAAATTTTAAAATCTAGGAACCAAATTAAAGTCAAAGTCAAGTCTAAACGAAGAGAACTAAATTGAAATGTTTTAAATTCGAGAATCGCCAACAAGAGCATAGACATGATGTATTGATCATTTGGTCCTAGGTTTAATCCCCACACCAACATGTTATCAAAAAAAAAAAAAAAAACTCGAGAATCAATTGATTTTTTTCCCAACCATGGGATCAAATTTGTAATAACAAATTTTTAATTTAACCTTCATTTTCTTTTATCTCTTGTTTTCATTTTACTCTTGGTACAACTTACCCTTTCTTTTTTAAGTTGATTCTGATGCAAGGAATCAATTTTGAATGAGTTGATACGAAGTTGTTTGTGGCCATATCTTGTCACCAAAGAAAAAGTATTATTATTTTGAAAACTACCCCTATCATTTTTATTAATAAAAATGATTGAACTACTATTCAATTGTTTTATAAGTTTTTTTGAAAACTAATTCTTTTTAATTACTTGAAAACTACCCCTCACTATTTTTTTTCTAATAAAATGATTAACCCAAAATTATATGAAATTGTTTAAATTGTTTAAGCCTGTTTGATAATGCATTCAATTTTTTTGTAAATTCTATGAAGTAGTAAATTATTTTAATGTATTTTTTATCTATAAATCAGAGTTTAATATGTTCACAAATATTATCTTATGAGTTTATAAAAAATTATCTTATAAATCAGAGTTCAGGGTTTAAGAAGCTTTAAAGGATTTAGATTTGAAGCTTGAGGTAAGTGAAATTCTATCATAAGTAACCAAATTAATTGTTGTATTGTATACTTGTGATGTTTGATTAATATTTTTATTGTGGTATTGATTTTAAGTGAGTTCTATTATATTGTTTGAATATATACTTGATTGATTTGTTGTTTTGCAAAGTATGTTATGACATGTTATTTTTGTATGTTTCTATGCTTCACATGATCTATGTTACTTTGATTGGTTAGGGAAACATGCTTAGGTTGAGTATGACACATATGTGTGTTACATTAGATTCATGGAGTCAAGTAAGTAGAGTCATGGAGTTAGGGAAGAATATGTTATGCATGAAATACCCAAATTAAGCAGTTATGTTATGCAACTAGATGTATGATATGACAAGTATGATTTCTGCTAACGGGTTGGGCTCTAGGAAACAAAATTAGTTCATGTTAATGGTATTTATAAGGGACAATACCTTGTAAATATTACATGCGGAATTGGCGGTTATGGTAGGGGTATTTCTACTTAGCATGACGCCAAATCAAGGATATAAGTATGTATGTAAGGATATGTAAGCAAATACAAGTATGTTAAGGTTGATTTTTCATGTCTACATGTTAAGATGTGATATGCAAGCATATAAACATTATGTGTGTGCTTGAGCATGAAGGTTTCTTATGATAGGAACCAATTACAAGGTATTTTTATACTACCTCTCGTGGTTTTATATTTTTCAGATAGCCCTGTAGATGATGAGGAATTCATTGAGGATGATCTTGGCATTGTAGAAGAAGAACCATGAGATGTGCCCGAATTTTTTTAAGTCTAATTATTTATGATCACTACTTTAGTTTATGTTTATTTAATTTATAGACAATGTTTTATAATTTCCGCTGCTACAGATAAACTTTAAGTTGTATTTAAGTTGTTAAAACTTATGATTATGGAAGGACAAAGTTTTATTTAAAAAAAAAATTATGCCTTAGAAGTAATTATCCCATTTTAAGTTAATTAATTATATATAAAATTTGGAGTCATTACAGTAAATAATAGCACTTTTTTGGCGCTATCACTCCCTAATTTTCCTACATTACTTCTGCAAATCCCTCTAACCAGTTCTCCACACTCTTCCTCCTCTCAATCTAATATTAGTAATCTCAAAGGTAAGAAGATTTCGTCATATTTTTCTCCTTTACCTATTGATATCAATGTTGTATTAAAAGGAAATCTAATATGACTATCTCTAAAGAAAATTCTTTTAACAAGATTGTTGCTTCTACCCATTCTCTGCTGCCCAAGTATCTACCATTAATTTTTAAAATGCAAAGGTTTGTTGAACAACTTCGTTGTTCCTCATGAAAACCTTTTGTTGGAATGTTCGTGGATTTGGGAATTCTCGAACATTTTGTACTATTAAAGATACTTTGTGTTTAAGGCAACCTCACATTGTTTTCCTCTCGGAAACTCATAGTGATCCTTGTTATATGACTAAGCTTCAATCTGTTATTGGGTATTTTAGTTATTTTTCGATTTCTAATGATGGGGGAGGGGGAGGGGGGCATATAAAGAACACGAGAGAAGGAGGTGGCGCCAACCCAAAGGGTCGACGCAAAGAAAGGAGAAGCCGACCACACTCCAAAGGGAGCCGGCCACATAGGTCCGCTCGACGTCATCGAAGGAGCCGAGCTCCTCGGAGCTCGACTTAACTAACTACAAAGGCCGACCCCCCTCGTGGGGTCGGCTCGGCTGAAGGGAAGAAAGCGTCGATCACTTCCCTGGAGTTGGCTCGACCTCGTCAGCTAAAAAAACGTCTCCCTATGGTCGATACACAACCCTTGTAATGGTCGAGAGTTACAATGATCACGAAGACCCCTCTTAATGGCCTTTAATGATCCCAAAGGCCCTATATAAGGAAAGGGTCTCAAACACAATTGGTAAACAAGAATATCATATCAAATATATTATACTCTCTAGCCTTTTCATATTCTCTCCTTGTTTCTCTCTCTAGAGCTAACTTGAGCATCAGAGCTAGTGTGGATAACTCCCCACTGGTCCTTAGCTCACTTGCGTTACATTCATGTATTGCAATATTAAGCTCGTTCCACCCATCATATTAAATTTACAATCGATACCAAAAATAAGTATCAACAATCATTTTTCCAAAAATATACATTAACATTTAACATTTTATTGATATTTCCATAAACTCATCCCTACTTATTTAAATATTTAAAATGAATTATACACCAAAGTATTTGAAAAAAAAAACATGTTTCAATAAATAAATAAAAAAAAAACTAATATTATATAGTTTTTAGGGTTGGTTGCCTCAACAGCAATCAGACACAAAATAATGGCAAAAGTAGTAAAATTTAAAACATTTTGCAAATATAGCAAAAAAAAAAAATTAGTGACTATCACTGATAGACTGTTATCGCTGATATATTAGACTGTTATCGCCGATATATGACTATTACTGATAGACTACTATCAGTAAGAAAACTGAGTTGATAGACTACTATCAGCAATAGACTTCTATCAACGATAGACTATACTATCAGTGATAGAAATTGTCATATTTGCAAAAAAATTAAAAAAATGTTATATGTTTAATTATTTTACTCTAAATTGACATCTGTTACAATTTCCCTAGTATTTAAGAGTTGAGGACTAAAATAGGAATTTAAAGACTTACACGTTTTACAAAATATTCTTTGATGGAATTAGTATAGTTATCGGGAATTTTTTTTGTACATCCATAATATTGAGTTTTTCCATACCACTACCTTTAAATCATGTCAGGTGACGATTCTTGTAAACTTAAAAATATGTTAATTTTATGTGAGATCCATCAATTTTTTAATTAATAAATTTCTTTTTTTTTTCATTTTTTTAGTTCTCTTTCCTCCTCTTTCCTTCATTTTCCTTCTTTCCTTCATTTTCCTTCATCTTCTCTAGTTTGTTTAAATCAACAAGATCAAAATCAAATCACCAGCTTTTAATTAACAAACATCATTCTCCTACATCTTTTTTCGTTCCTCTCTCTCTCTTCCCTTTCCAACATCTGTGGATTTAAAACATCAAAATCAAACCATCATCCTCTAATGATTTCGAGAAAGAGAGACAAAAACAAAATGAGTATTCATTTTTAGGCCAACTCCATTTTGACATTGGCGTAATCGGCGAAATTACTAGATCGGACGTGAATCAGTTCACTCTAATTTTTTTCGGCAATAATGACGTCTCTCCCCCTCTATGTCTTCCACAAAAATATGAAATAAATTATCTTATCTATGAATTAAAAAAATTTGTAACAGATCAAGGATCTATTAGATACAAATACTTTCTAAAGTTTAGAAAATTAAAACTTCAAAACCTATTAAACATCTTTAAAAGTTTAGATATTAAATATACGTTTAAAGTTGTTGACTAAATTTGTTATTGATTTTATTGTTTGAAACCAAGTAGAGAAGATGAAAGGAAGGGAAGAAAGAAGAAAGAGATGAAAGAAATAGAAATTGGTTAATTAAAAAAAAGAGTAAAACTTACTTGCATCCTAGGCCACAAGGCCCACAACTATCTTTTGCAGCCCAGTAGTCATGTGGCAGAGTTTAATTGACCAAGTTTTATTTATTATTTTAAAATTAAAAAATCATACTTGAAGTCTCACGCCACTTCAACTCTTTATTTTATTATTATTTTTTTTTTTTTTGTTCTTTCTCATAGCTTCCAATTTTCTATTTTGCCATTCTCTTCCATCCTCTCCAATATCTCTTTTATCGATGACTATTCAAATCTTTGTAAAAATTTCTTAATCTCTATATTTTCTACCCTTAGATTATCTATTGCAATATTTTTCTTTTAAGAGATTTTTTTTTTAGTGTTTTTCATAGAAAACTATAATTTCTTAATCTTTCTATATTTTCTATCTTTGGAATATCTTTATATTTTTTTAATCTCTCCATATTTTCTATATTTTCTTAATCTCTATATTTTCTACTTTTGGAATATCTTAGTAAAAAATTGAAATCTATATTTTCTTAACCTCTATCTTTTTCATATTTTCTTAATCTCCCCATATTTTCTAACCTTGGAATATCATAGTAAAAATTTGAAATCTATATTTTCTTAATCTCTCTAATATTTTCTACTCTTGACCAAACATAGATTTCTATGAAAAACACCTAAAAAAAATCTCTTAAAAGCAAAATGTTGCAACATATAATACAAGTGTAGAAAATATATAGATTAAGAAATTTTAATTTTTACTCAGATTTGACACTAACAAATCATCCCTCAAAAGAGACATTGGAGAAAATTGAAGAGAGAAAGGCAAAATAGGAAATTAGAAGCCATGGGAAGAGAAAAAAAAGAAAATAATTTAAAAAGAAATAATGAAAATTAAAAAGAATAGTACGAATTTTAACGAGAGAGAATTTAAATAAAAAAAAAATGGTTCCTTAAATTTTGTCCGAGCAAATATAAATAATGAAAAAAATTAAGAGAATAAAATATTAAAAAGAAAAAAAAAATTGAGAATGTAGAGTAAAAAAAAATAAAAAATTGAGGAGAGAGAATTTGAGTAAATAATGTATTACTTAATTTTTTTTCGTCCAGAAAAGAATCTATTTTACAGCTCACCAAAACAAACTACCTCGTTAGGTGTTAGTCATTTAACTGGAGTGATATAGAAAAACTTCATATATCACGAATGTACTAGAAATTTTCGTAAAGTACTAAAAATTTTCTCAAAATTAGAAGAGTTGCAAGGGGAAAATATGGTGTTGTAAAGGAAATTATGTGAATGTGAATGAGAGAGAAATCTTAATTTAATTATTTAAAAAATTGGGAAAGAGGAATGGATGAAAATCAGTTGACAGTAGGTCATCAATCAAGGAAATATAAACCGTCGGATGCAAGCAATGAAGACAAATAAACGGCTCCAAGAAATTGATATTCATAAATAAGCTGAATGTGATTGAAAAATAATTTTTTTTTTTTTTTTTTTTTTTTAATATCAATCAATCATAGAGTGAAGATCGGAAACGGTCAAGTAGGTGGCCTTTCTCTTCCCGCCGGTTGGGCTTTTGTTTCCGGTCACTGGGTGGGTTATTTTTCTTTTTTAATTTCCTAAACTTTAGAGACACTTCACGTTCTTTTTCTTTTAAATTTCACTTTCTTTTACCCCTCCTTTCTAAATCTATATACTAATTTTGCATTCCTACCTAATCTATTAATTACCCAAAATAACCTAACTTCATTCAATATTCTTATTACCAAAAAATAGTTTTTATTATTCTTTTTTTTTTGTTTTTTACAAAGTGTAGGCTAGGACTTCATGGTCACTACATCTAGTACTCTTGTTGACTAATTTCTATTATTTTTATTTATAGATTCAAAATAAATTAAATGTTTGTCTATTTTTTACAAATAAACTTTAATTAATGCGGAGATTTAACCCTGATGTATGTTTATATCAACTTTTAAATTTCAAATATGTACTTATAATTTAATGAAAATAGAAAAGAGGGAATGAAAGTCAAAATAAAATTTGGGAGTTGGAGTTGGGATTTACCGAAACACCAACAAATCCCTTAAATTAAATAATTGTTTCTATTTTTAGCATAGCTAGGGTTGGGCCCCACCACAAGTCGCTCCCCTAATTGGGCGTTGCCACGACCACAAAGACAAGAGTAGTTGGTCGTCTTCTTCGTCTTCCTCTCTTTCCCACTCTCTTTCATTTCTCTTTATAAAACCAGAGTTTTATACAGACTTCAATTCACAAGAACCAACACCATGGTGTTTTTCTCTTTTCTTTACCTCCTCCTTTCTTCCATTGCTCTTTCAGATGCCGCCGGATTGGTCGGTATTAACTACGGCCGAATCGCCGACGACCTCCCCCCACCGGACAAAGTCGTCCACCTCCTCAAACAGCAAGGAATCGACCGAATCAAACTCTACGACACTGAATCCACCGTCCTCACCGCTCTCTCCAACTCCAACATCTCCGTCGTCGTCGCTCTTTCCAACGAGCAACTCTCCGCCGCCGCCACCGACGACCCTTCCTTCACCGACAACTGGGTCCAATCCAAAATCTCCCAATTCTACCCCTCCACCAAAATCGACGCCATTGCCGTCGGAAACGAGGTCTTCGTCGACATAAACAACACCACCGATTTCCTCGTCCCCGCTATGAAAAACGTCTACTCCTCCCTCAAAAAATACAACCTCCACAACTCCATCAAGATCTCCTCCCCCATTGCCCTCTCCGCACTCGCTTCCTCCTACCCAACCTCCTCCGGCTCCTTCAAACCGGACCTTATCGAACCGGTCATCAAACCCATGCTCGAATTCCTCCGCCAGACCCAATCCTACCTCATGGTTAACGCCTACCCCTTCTTCGCCTACGCCGACAACTCCGATCAGATCTCTCTGGACTACGCTCTCTTCCGGGAGAATCCCGGCGTCGTCGACTCCGGCAATGGGCTGAAATACTCCAGCCTTTTCGACGCGCAAGTGGACGCCGTGTACGCCGCCATGTCGGCGCTGAAATACGACGACGTTAAGCTGGTGGTGACCGAGACGGGGTGGCCGTCGAAAGGCGACGAGAAGGAAGTGGGAGCCGGAGCGGAGAATGCGGCGGCGTACAACGGCAATTTGGTGAAGAGAGTTCTGACTGGAAGTGGGACCCCCTTGAGACCGAACGACTCATTGAACGTCTATCTGTTTGCGCTCTTCAATGAGGATCAGAAACCGGGGCCCACCTCTGAGCGTAATTACGGCTTGTTTTACCCCAACCAGCAGAGGGTTTACGAGATTCCTCTCACACGCGCCGCCATGGAGACTGTACCTCCAACGCCAACGCCGACGCCGGTGACGGTCAATGGGAGTAAGACTCAGGTGCCGTCGCCGCCTTCGTTAAGAGGGCAGACGTGGTGTGTGGCCAATGGGAACGCGGCGGTGGAGAAGCTGCAGGCGGCGTTGGATTATGCCTGTGGAGAGGGAGGCGCTGATTGCCGTCCGATCCAGCAGGGTGCCACGTGTTTCGATCCTGACTCACTTGAGGCACATGCTTCGTACGCTTTTAATAGTTATTACCAGAAGATGACTCGTGCGAGTGGCACGTGCTACTTTGGAGGTGCTGCTTACGTCGTCACTCAACCTCCCCGTAAGTACCACCAATCTCCCAATCTCTCTAATTTTCTTTTAATTATTGTTATTTGCTTAAGCATAATAAAACGGTGTCGTTTTTTGTTGCAGGGTATGGAAAATGCGAGTTCCCCACAGGGTACTGACTTCAGGCAGCACAGCTAGAGAAATTGGTCCTATACAATACAACATTTTAATTTTTGTAGACTATACAGCATTTTAATTTCATTTAGTGACATAGTTGACTTCTTATTATTATGTTTCTTTTAGGATTCTAATATATTATTTGTATGTAATACTTATATATTTAATATTAAAGTTATAGTTGTGGGGCTATTGCTTCCCAATTTTTCTTTCCAACCTCCAACAATAAACTTATTTTATTTTCACATTAAATATCATTTAATTCCTGAACTATAATAATAATAATAATAAAAAATCTTATCCAAAAAAATAAATATGTTACGCTCAAAATAATGACAAATATAGCAAAATATAAAATATTTTATAATTGGAACAAAAAAAAAATCAGTGATGATAGAATGCTATTATTGATATCCATTATCAGTGACTTACCAAATTTTATGAAAAATAGAAGTATAGATTTTTTAAAAAAGATTGATATATTTTTAATTATTTTATTTTAAATTGAAATTGAAATCTACCATTATTTTTAAAAAAACATTATATATATATATATATATATATATATATATAATAACAATTTATTTAAAATTTTGTCTTTTTCGTTTGACAAGCGCGCAGCAAATCAAATATACGGCAAAAAGGGAAGCGCCTTTTTTGCTTGCCCCTTTTTTTGTTTGTCCGGGTCGCCTTATTTTATTTATTCATTTAATTTTTTTTTTATAAATAAATTATTCTTTCTGTCTTATCACTTCATTTGGTTAGACACATTTACACAAGTAACGTAAATATAAATGAGTATTTCTAAATATAGTAAAAAACTTAAAATTTTACAAAAATAACGTAAATTAAATCAAATTCAAATATAATATAAATGACCCTAAGAAAACTCACACTTGTGCTTTCTCGGTAAAAAAAAGAAAGATAGAAAACTTGTAACATTTTTTAAGATATAAATTAAATTTAGGAGAATTATGCACGGTAGATTACCTAAAATTCTTATTTTAATAATATTCAAATATATTATTATTTCCACAAATAAATTTTCATCAAATGGTAGGACTATTATGTTATTTCTCATTTTTTTCTCCTTATTAATTAATTTTATTTTACATTTATTTGGTATTATTTATAAATTTCAATATTTCATAATCTCACGATTAGCTCCTCTCTCCTATCAATTAATTACACGTATTTATTATTATCCCACCGTTTTAATTTTTTTTAGTCAATTTGTCTCCATCTCGTAAAACTCCACCATTTTAGCCAATTTATTTATATGAAACTATTCTAGGTACAACTTAAGGTCAATTTGTCTCCATCTCCCTGGTAAAATTCCACGATTTTAGCCAATTTATTTATATGAAAATATTCTAGGTACAAATAAGGTATATCAAGATGTTTAATACCTAACTTAATCTTATGTTTAAAATCAGGGGCGGACCTATGAAGGGACTAGGGGGCCACGGACCGCCGAATTTTTTTAATTTTTTTTATACACGAAGATAAAAATATGGGAAATTGTAATAGATGTCAATTTAGACTAAAATAATTAAAAATATAGCACTTTTTAAAAAAAATTGTGGATATGACAATTTCTATCACAGATATAAGTCTTTTGTATAGAATTTTGTCAGTGATAATAGTCTATCAGATAGCTAAGTAATAGTCATAAAGTCTATCAGTAATAGCCACTGATTTTTTGCCATATTTGTAAAAGGTTTTAAACTTTGCTAAATTTACAATTAGTTTTGACCTCATTGCTGTTTGTGCAACCAACCCTAAAAATATTGCCATAAATATATGGGCTGGTTGCATAAATAGCAATCAGGCCAAACTAATTGCAAATTTAGCAAACTTTAAAATGTTTTGCAAATATGGCAAAAAAATCTGTTTATATCACGGATAGACTTTATCATATCACTGATAGACTTCTATTAGTAATAGACTATTATCACTGACAAAAATTTATAAAAAGCTGAGGTGATCAGCGATAGACTTTTATCAGCCATAAGATATCAGCGATAAAAATTGTCATATCCGCAAAATTTTTAAAAACATGCTATATTTTTAATTATCTTATTCTAAATTGACGTCTGTTATAATTTCCATAAATATGTTATAATTTTCCTAAATATATAGTTTCGTTATTAAATATTTACAATATATTTATGGCATGATAGCCACTCATTTTTTTGGTATATTTACAAAATATTTTAACTTTTGTTAAATTTGTCATTATTTTGGGCCGGGTTGTTTTTTTTTTTTTTTGTACAACCAGCCCTCTTATTAATTTTTCATTATTATTTGAAGTATAATTTTTGTTTTCTATATTTACATTAAAAAAGATATTTAAATGTGATTTTACTATCTATACTTTGAGAATTGTATTGTTTTAGTCATTCTAATTTCAAACGTCCAATTTTAGTACTCTTCATACTTTGAATAAATCTTAAAAAAAAAAAAAAAATCTTACTATTAGTTTATTTGTTCCTTACAAAAGTAATTTAGTTTATATTAACATCCTTTATATAAATTTTGGAAACATATTCATATTACATAGTGCTTTTTCTTGAATAATTTTGTTTCAAAGTATCTATTAAGTCTTTAAACTTTCAATTTTGAGTTTACTAGACCCACGAATTTAAAAAATTGTTCAATATATTTTTCATTTTTCTATCTAATAATCCTCGAATTTTCAAGTTTAAGTCTAATATATAGTTGTCTTATTCAACATTTTTTAACATTCAGGAATTTATTAGAAATAAAATTGAAGGTACCTATTCAAAACGTTTAAAGTTTAGAAACTTATAAGATAAGATTGAAAGTTTAGGGACTCGTAAAAGACTTTTGAAACGAGCATAGCTCAATTGACATACGGTTGTGCTATTGACTAAGATGTCATGGGTTCAATCCTCGCATTAATTAAAATACGTTGCAAAAGAAAAAGTAGACTACCCTATAACTTAACTTTTGTTTTCCTCAATATTTGATAAGATATTGAGATGAGCTAAATTATATGGATGCTACTAAGTTTATTTGTTCTTAGGGTATCATAGTACATTTTGAACTTATACCTAGATAGCCCAGAGTGGGGGTTGATTGATCCTGCACCGCGCAAACGGGGCATGAATGATTTAAAATATTTAACTCCATTATATATCGCTCATAAAGGCAATTTTTTTGCCAAATCGAGCATAGCTCAATTGGCATAAGGTTGTGTCCTGAATTCTCGCATTAATTAAATATTGTTGCGAAAAAAAAATATAATGTGGGAGTGTGAATTCGAACCTCTGATTTTTTGTCAAATGGACATAGGTTGATAGTATATTAATTTATATTCGATTATATCTTGTACAAATGGACAGACAAATTAGAAATTGAATATAACATTGTCAATTTAATAAGAAGCGAGTTATGAATATATATTGTATTATAAATCATATATAAATTATACACATATATACTAGCTCATATATTATACATTCAACTGTTTATGTAGTTCTATTATTCTAGTGAATACATATTCATAACATAAGGTCATATATTCCTTTCATATTCAAATATATCACGTCTGAATCTTGTGTCACTACAACAATTCAAGACTTTTCTGACGCAAAAAAATGTTGGGTTTTATGTCCTGAAGCTCGTGGTTTGTAAATATTCTATTTAGAGAAGAGTTATTAGTTTTATTCAGTAAAAGAGTTTACTGGAATAAAGTGAAACGTGTTAAGGTTAATATATATCAATGACCAACACCCATGGCTGAATATGAGTACTTGAGCCTCATGTATGACATGATTGTGGATCAGGCTCAAGTAGTCAGTCAAAACGGTTTATAGTATACGGATAAGGCTGGGTACCTTATCCTGGTAACACTATTGGATGCGGCTCACTTTGTATTGTACAAAACGATGTGATCCGAATCAATTCACATGGAGATGTGCGAGTGAGAGCTGTTGGGTTTTATGTCCTAAAACTCGTGGTTTGTAAACTGTTATGTTAAGCCTCAAAGCTTATTGGGAAACTCCAGGGATAAGGAATGTATCACTAACTCCTAGGAAGTTTCTTAGATGATTGTGGGGATCTTCATTTTCCACTCCAAGGAATTGTCCCACAGTGGACAACATTTGGAACATTACTGGCTTTAACTCGAATGAGTTGGCAGTAATCTCAGGGCGTATAATGCTTGGGTTTAGCTCCCCAGGCATGGGAACTAAGTAGGAGAGGATGGCACTATCCTTGTCATTCGCTATTTCGATGGGGTTGCGAATGGTAGGTGCTGGATTTGGGACTGGTCTATCCATTTCTACTTGCTGGAATTGCGGTGACTCCGCGGAGTCAGCAATACTTTGAGTTACAGGGGGTTGTTTAAAGAGGCGTTTCTTAGCTTTGTTTCTGGCCCTAAGTAACCTTTCAGGCTCAGGATTGAACTCTAGATCGCTACTTGAATGCTCATTCATAAACTAACCCGATGGTACCTGTAAAAGAAATGGAAGAAGATCAGCTCCAGTAGGTATTAAGATTTGTGTTTCTAACTTAACAAACTTCGTTTTTACTAAACAAAATCCCCGACAGCGGCGCCAAAAACTTGTTGCGTGCTCAATGTTTAAAATAAAGATGCAATGGTAGAGCACTCAGAACATGCAAGCATACATGGTCCTGTAGCAAGTAATATGTATTTTTTTCATTCGATTTCCCACAGAGATTTATTCTTAGTTACTAACGAAGTGAGATGTTAAGTGAGAAAGGGTGGTTTAAATGGGGTAGATTTGGGTTTAAAGTGCCTAACTATTAAGGAACGTGCGAGATATGAAAGCATAAACAAGTGCAAGTAAATAGGTAAACCCGCATGTAGAAGGAAAAGAATTGCGGAGAAAGCAATTATCTAGCAATAAAATCGCAAAACAGAAAACTAAGAAAAATGGCTAAGGCAAAAATTTGAACTAAGAAAATTGCGCAGACAGCAATTTTCTAGCAATGTTACTAACAGCGAATTAGGGGTAAAGTAGGGAAACAAGGGCTACTAACGACTCCTCTATAGGCTTTTTCATACGATTCTTAAGCAGTAGATCAACTCATCATGCATCAAACTAACTCATTCTCATGTATCTTTCGATTTCATGCATTAGATCCTTTAGTTTACTCATGTCCAAGTAAGGCCTTAAGCATCTATTTATAAAAGCAAGTTAATGATTTGTACTAGGAAAACGCCTATTCCTAGGTCGTTTTCTGGCTACCATGAAAGGCTAGCATGAATGTACGACTCTGAACTCTTACTCCTTCCAGAGGTTAGGAGTTCTGTAGACAAAATGGATGGCCAATCGAAATTGCCCGTGGGATGAAGCTTACATACATTCAATGCATTTGAATCTAACCTACATGCTTGATTCACGTATTTCTACCTATAGACTTGTCATTAGCATACCCTTATGTGGTTTAGTTACTCATGGATGAAAGTGGCGTGGAAAGAAAAGATGGTGTAAACATGCTTAGCAGTAATGAAGTGGAAATAGATAGAACAGAAACGATAAAAGCAAAGAAGAACTCGTGAACTAATCAAAAACTTCTTCAATTAAACAAGGTTCCAAACTTGACAATCAACAACTCTAAACGGCTAAGAACTAAACAGAAGGAGACGAAATGAACTAACGTAGCAAACAAAAGGGAATTAACAACAGCCAGCAATGAAAACAGACACAGAAAGCTGTAAAAGGCAAGTAGATGCGTGCGTAGAGCCCCTCGTCGCAACCGCCTCGGATGAAGGAAGAAGGAGAGCCTTGTTTGGATGAATCTAATCAGAAGAGAAGACAAATCTTCTCTTCTTCCTCTCAGATTAGCGACTCCAACAGCTGAGTCCTTCAAACCAACAAACGGAAGAGGGAAAAAGAGCAGAAAAGACTACGTTGAGGTGGGAGTTCTACGCCTTCGAGTGTGTTTCTGTCCTTCCCCCTTGACCTCCTTTTATAGTATTTTGCAGGTACGATTCGGCCAAGGAGAACCATCCACTCTGAACAACAACACTCCACGTGGCAGCAGGAGAAAAAATGAGCAGCTGAAAGATCGTAACAAAATAGAAAACGGTTAGACAACTTAACAAATTTCACTTAAACATTGCTGAGACAGCAATGTTTTCGCAATGTTTCAGCAATATGGAAATTTCAACTCTTTAGCTTTGTTTTTGGTTCTTTTTCTTTCCTTTTACACATAAGTCCAATTTTAGCTTCATTCTACTAATTCTCATATATAAGCACAAGTTTAAGCTAAATTCTACCAAAAACGCTTAAGAGTGTACATCTTTCTATAGCAAATAAGTCCTAAAATAGTCACCTTTTGGAGACGTAACACACCCCCAAACTTAAGGTTTTGCTCGTCCTCGAGCAATATAAGGACTTACTTGGGCTGCTATTACTCTCTCTAACTGCTTTCTGACTTTCCTAAGTTCACTATCTAAGGCATGGCTGTCCTGTGACACATTTCTAAGTTTTAAAACTAACTTCTCATTTTGCTTCTTCTGATTTCTCTCGCCTTATAATCCTACTGTTTTTATTAACTCCCTACAACTGATCTATCTGCTTTGGTCATTAAGTTCATTGTGCAACTATCCCTAAGTTTTCAAATTCTACCTAGCTTTATCCCAGACTCAGTACATGCTTCTAATGTTTTTCTTTTGAGCTACCTAGGATTCCTTAGAGTCATGCCAGTCTTAGTATAAACCAGTGACAGTAGTACTTTTCATAGAACAACCTAAACCCTGGCATCACTACATTGGATATACATTCATCTCCCTTAACAAACCTACAAGCTACAACCTTGTGCTTAGCTAATTGAGGATCAGAGTTCATTCACATAAGACACCTAAGCACAGAAGCTATAACTTATAGGCATACACTCTTCTTCCTTGGTTTTTCTTTTTCTTTCTTTCTTTGGTAGAGCCTCTTCTTTGGTTGCCTTTTGATGCAATGCCACTTGTGGGTTACACACATGGCACTGATTACTCAGCAACCTCAAGAGAGACACCACTATTTATTCTTTTTTCTTTTCATTTTTTTTCAGTTCATCATTTTTTCAAAGAAGAAGAAGAATGCTTATGTTTAAGAGGGAGAGAGGAATGTTCCTAGGCCTAGGGCTGCCTCCCCCAAACTAAAACTTCTCATTGTCCCCAATGAGAGTCTGAGGTGGCACACCCCCAAACTTGTCCTAGAAGCATCTAGTCTAGGGCAAAACAAGGAGAATCTAAAAGTCCTAGGCATAGATAGAACTTTCCTAAAGCAAATAACACACAGCAGCAGAATTTTGCAAAAACAGCACGTTAAGGGCTTAAAAAGATACATGCTGAGCAACTTAAATGAGCTAATTTCAACTTATCAACGGTGTACTAAGACACTCATCCAGCATGCTCATAGATAGGTCATATACGGCAGTCAAGAAAGCAGCAAGAGAGCAAAATTTAACAGAACCAGCCTATCTATCAGTCATCCAATAGCATGCGAAAACTAACAAAAATTGCGGACTCCATCTAAAATTAATATGTTAGCGGTATAAATAGTCATTACGTTCAAAATAATGACAAATATAGCAAAATATAAAATATTTTATAATTGGATCAAAAAAAATGAGTGATGATAGAATGTTATTATTGATATCCATCTAAAATTACTATCATTATCAGTGACTTACAAAATTTTATGAAAAATAAAAGTATAGGTTTTTTAAAAAAGATTGATATATTTTTAATTATTTTATTTTAAATTAAAATTGAGATTTACCATTATTTAAAAAAAAAAATTATATATATATATAATAATAATTTATTTAAAATTTTGTCTTTTTCGTTTGACAAGCGCGCAGCAAATCAAATATACGGCAAAAAGGGAAGCGCCTTTTTTGCTTGCCCCTTTTTTGTTTGTCCGGGTCGCCTTATTTTATTTATTCATTTAATTTAGGGTTTATAAATAAATTATTCTTTCTGTCTGATCACTTCATTTGGTTAGACACATTTACACAAGTAACGTAAATATAAATGAGTATTTCTAAATATAGTAAAAAACTTAAAATTTTACAAAAATAACGTAAATTAAATCAAATTCAAATATAATATAAAAGACCCTAAGAAAACTCACACTTGTGCTTTCTCGGTAAAAAAAAGAAAGATAGAAAACTTGTAACATTTTTTAAGATATAAATTAAATTTAGGAGAATTATGCACGGTAGATTACCTAAAATTCTTATTTTAATAATATTCAAATATATTATTATTTCCACAAATAAATTTTCATCAAATGGTAGGACTATTATGTTATTTCTCATTTTTTTTCTCCTTATTAATTAATTTTATTTTACATTTATTTGGTATTATTTATAAATTTCAATATTTCATAATCTCACGATTAGCTCCTCTCTCCTATCAATTAATTACACGTATTTATTATTATTCCACCGTTTTAATTTTTTTTAGTCAATTTGTCTCCATCTTGTAAAATTCCACGATTTTAGCCAATTTATTTATATGAAACTATTCTAGGTACAACTTAACGTCAATTCGTCTCCATCTCCCTGGTAAAATTCCACGATTTTAGCCAATTTATTTATATGAAAATATTCTAGGTACAAATAAGGTATATCAAGATGTTTAATACCTAACTTAATCTTATGTTTAAAATCAGGGGCGGACCTATGAAGGGACTAGGGGGCCACGGACCGTCGAATTTTTTTAATTTTTTTTATACACGAAGATAAAAATATGGGAAATTGTAATAGATGTCAATTTAGACTAAAATAATTAAAAATATAACACTTTTTTAAAAAAAATTGCGGATATGGCAATTTCTATCACGGATAGAAGTCTTTTGTATAGAATTTTGTCAGTGATAATAGTCTATCAGATAGCTATCAGTAATAGTCATAAAGTCTATCGCTGATAGCCACTGATTTTTTGCCATATTTGTAAAAGGTTTTAAACTTTGCTAAATTTACAATTAGTTTTGACTTCATTGTTGTTTGTGCAACCAACCCTAAAAATATTGCCATAAATATGGGCTGGTTGCATAAATAGCAATCAGGCCCAAACTAATTGCAAATTTAGCAAACTTTAAAATGTTTTGCAAATATGGCAAAAAAATATGTTTATATCACGGATAGACTTTATCATATCACTGATAGACTTCTATTAGTGATAGACTATTATCACTGATAGACTATTATCACTGACAAAAATCTATAAAAAGTTGAGGTAATCAGCGATAGACTTTTATCAGCCATAAGATATCAGCGATAAAAATTGTTATATCCGCAAAAATTTTAAAAACATGCTATATTTTTAATTATTTTATTCTAAATTGACATCTGTTATAATTTCCATAAATATGTTATAATTCCCTTAAATATATAGTTTCGTTATTAAATATTTACAATATATTTATGGCATGATAGCCACTCATTTTTTTGGTATATTTACAAAATGTTTTAACTTTTTGTTAAATTTGTCATTATTTTGGGCCGGGTTGTTTTTTGTACAACCAACCCTCTTATTAATTTTTCATTATTATTTGAAGTATAATTTTTGTTTTATATATTTACATTAAAAAAATATTTAAATGTGATTTTACTATCTATACTTTGAGAATTGTATTGTTTTAGTCATTCTAATTTCAAACGTCCAATTTTAGTACTCTTCATACTTTGAATAAATCTTAAAAAAAAAAAAACAAATCTTACTATTAGTTTATTTGTTCCTTACGAAAGTAATTTAGTCTATATTAACATCCTTTATATAAATTTTGGAAACATATTCATATTACATAGTGTTTTTTCTTGAATAATTTTGTTTCAAAGTATCTATTAAGTCTTTAAACTTTCAATTTTGAATTTACTAGACCCACGAATTTAAAAAATTGTTCAATATATTTTTCAATTTTCTATCTAATAATCCTCGAATTTTCAAGTTTAAGTCTAATATATAGTTGTCTTATTCAACATTTTTTAACATTCAAGAATTTATTAGAAATAAAATTGAAGGTACCTATTCAAAACGTTTAAAGTTTAGAAACTTATAAGATAAGATTGAAAGTTTAGGGACTCGTAAAAGACTTTTGAAAGTTTAGGGACTCGTAAAAGACTTTTGAAAGTTTAGGGATCTGGCAAAACCGAGCATAGCTCAATTGACATACGGTTGTGCTATTGACTAAGATGTCATGGGTTCAATCCTCGCATTAATTAAAATATGTTGCAAAAGAAAAAGTAGACTACCCTATAACTTAACTTTTTTTTTCCTCAATATTTGATAAGATATCGAGATGAGCTAAATTATATGATGCTACTAAGTTTATTTGTTCTTAGGGTATCATAGTACACATTTTGAACTTATACCTAGATAGCCCAGAGTGGGGGTTGATTGATCCTGCACCGTGCAAATGGGGCATGAATGATTTAAAATATTTAACTTCATTATATATCGCTCATAACAGTTTACAAACCACGAGTTTTAGGACATAAAACCCAACAAACTCCCACTTGGACTTAAACGTCCGTGGTGTACATGTTAGGTGGAGAAAACTAATATATCATATATCAGAAGCTTTCTCCCACTGTCCTCTCAGCAACTTGGAGCCCTAGACTCTTCTAGGTGTCTCTCAAACCCTTTAGCCATGAGAGACTGTTGCGTGCTCAGTGTGTATGTAATTTAAAGGTGTAAAGAGCACTCAGATCATGCAAGTATACATATGGTCTGCAGCAAGTGATAAGTATAATTTATATCGATTTCCCACAGAGACTGAGTTGAGTGACTAGCGATTTGATGTGTGTTAGATTAGATAAGGTGACTTGAATTGATTGGATTTTGGTTTGAGGTACGGAATTACAAAAGATGCAAGAAGAATGCAAAAATAAACACAAAACAATCTAAGTTGAGGAAACTATAATGTGGAGACTAGTATTGCGGGTCTCGCAATACTTTCGCAATGGATTCGCAATAGAGTAAAAAGTAAAGAAAATGACTAAGGTAAAGGCAGAAATTGATATTGCGGTTCTCGCAATATTCTCGCAATAAATTAACGACGATTAAAATCTAAAGTAAAACAACAAGGTTGGCTTAAGAGTCCTCTATAGGCATTTAACTATGATCATTTAGCAGTAACTTAACATCTCATGCATCGTCTTAGCTAGTTCTCATGCATCTTCCGATTACATGCATTAGTTCCTTAGATTACTTCTGTCCAAGTAAAGCTAACAACCTATTCATGAACACATGCTAATAAACGTGCTAGAAGAATGCCTATTCTTAGGCCACTCTCTGGTTACCATGAAAGGCTAACATGAATGAACGACTCTGAATTCTTACTCCTTCCAGAGGTTAGAAATTCTTTAGACAAAATGGATGACCGGTCGAAATTGCCCATGGGATGAAGAGATCACATACATCCAATGCACTCATGCTACTTTACATGCTGAATTCACATACTTTTATCCTATAGATTCATCTTTAGCAAACCTCTATTAAGTTAGTTACTCATGGTCTTCGAAGAACTTAAGAATACTAATTGATTAAGCATGGAATGAAGAACTCAACAAAATTTATTCATTACTCTTAAAAAGGCAAAGTACATAACAATTCGTAAACAAAGCGTGCGTTGATCCGGAAGCAATAAATAACGAAGAAAGTAGTAAATGGTTCAGAACCGCATTTCAATAGACAGTGAGTAGTTTAGAAAACAGTAAAGGAAAGTAGTAAGGTGCGTAAGGATCCTCCAAGTCGTGAATCGCCTCAGATGAAGGGGAAGATTAGCTGATCTTGGGGATAATTTCGATCAGAAGAGAAGAAGTATCTTCTCTTCTTCCTCTCGATTTATCAACGCCAAGGGCTTGTTTCTTCGATCCAACAAACGGGGGAAGAGGTTTTGTCTTCGGGATTCTTCACGATCGGGAGCTCCTCACTATCAAATTGTGTGGAGTGAATTGAAGGGGGTTCAATTCAATTGCTTTGATCCTTCATTTAACTCTCTTTATATAGCCTTCAAAGGCTGCTCCTTAATCATGGATCACCATCCAATTTCTTGAGGTCACAATCCTCACACGTGGCAGCAGTAGGGAGAGTGGACGGCTGGAAAAACGCAACAACCAAAGACTGACGGCTGAAAAAATGCAGCAGCAAAGACTGGTATTGCGGTTGCATTGCGAGGGTCGCAATGCTCTGTTCAGCTGATCCTATTGCGAGCTCCGCAATATTTCCGCAATGCACCTGCAATGTACAAATTAGTCGTTTTTTTCACTAAATTGCATCATTTTTCGTTCCTTTTCCAAATAAGCCTTAAATTAACATCATTTCTCAAATTCTCACTTTTAAGCACACATTATGCTAACTTCTAACTAAAATACTCAAGAACTTCCATGATTTTTAGATAATTAAGGTCCTAAATAACACACTTTTGGAGAGGTAACACACCCCCAAACTTGAGTTATTGCTAGTCCTCGAGCAATATAAAGGCTTACTTTCTCTCTGCCTAGCTGCTAACTCTTGTCTTTTAAACTCTTCCTAACTGATTTGTTGATTCCCTAGGCTCACTGTCAAAGGCATTGCTGTCCTATGACACTCTTTAGGCTAAAACTAACTTCATATTTTGTCTATTCTGATTTTCCTTGCCTTTAAAACCTTCTGTTTTTACTAACTTCCTATCTTTTGGTTTATCTGCCTATATCATTGAGCACATTGTGCAGACATCCCTAAGCTTTCAAACTCTCCCTAGTTTAAACTCAGACTCAGTAGATGCTTCTAAGGTTTTTTATTTTTTTTTATTACCTAGGAATCCTTAGAGTCAT
The DNA here is from genome assembly GCA_028017165.1 of Herpetospermum pedunculosum. NCBI lineage: Eukaryota > Viridiplantae > Streptophyta > Magnoliopsida > Cucurbitales > Cucurbitaceae > Herpetospermum > Herpetospermum pedunculosum. The sequence continues at coordinate 342,761 of CM051527.1, forward strand.
GCCATGCTTAGAACAACACAAGTATCAGAGTACAATCCATAGAACAGACTTAGCCCTGGCATCACTATTTTGGATAGACATTCATCTCCCTCGACAAGCCTTCTAGCTACAGCCCTGTGCTTAGCTAACTTAGGATCAGAGTTCATTATATAGGACATCTAAGCACCTAAGGCTGCAACCTTCTGACATACATTCTTCTTCCTTGTTTTTATTTTTCCTTTTCTTCTTTTTCTTTTTTTCCTTTTGGCAAAGTCCCCACCTTGAGTTGCCTTTTGATGCAGTGCCACTTGTGGGTTACACACATGGCCCTGATTACTCAGCATTTCCAGAAGAAGACAATGCTCTTTTCTTTTTCTTTCTTTCTTTGTTTTGTTTTTTTTTTTTTTCTTCAAAGAAGAACAATGCATATTTTACTAAGGGAGAGAGAAGTGTTCCTAGGACTAGAGGCCGCCTCCCCCAAACTTGGACTTCTCATTATCCCCAATGAGAGTATGAGGTGACACACCCCCAAACTTATCTTAGAAGCATCTAGTCTAAGTAAAAACCAGCCAGAATTTAAAACTCCTAGGGATGGAATGGCCCTCACAGTCCAGATAACACATCAGTAGAAATCTACTAAAACCAAATGGTAAGGTCTAACAGAGGCACATGCTTAACATTTTATGAAGCTAATTAACCCTAACAAGAATGTACTTGACGCTCATCCAACATGCTCAGTAAACAGACTACACAGGGACATCGTCAATGCAGTCACATAGTTAGAATGAAAGACAGAACATACCAGCAGAAAGTCATACCTCACATAACAACATGCTTAAACGAAAAGAAAAACATTGCGGTGTCCGCAAAGAAATCGCAATGACACTAACATAGCAGATTTAACAGTGATCAAAGCTCCTAATATGCAGTTTCTATTTGTGGCCCAAAGGGTATGTGAACAAGTACAACAAAAGAACTATCTAAACTAACTAACCATACGAAGTTAAACTAAACTAAGCTACTCTAATTTAAGCTAATTATGGAAATCAAAACAGAACAGCAATTGATATTGGGGGGGGGGGGGGGGGGGGGGGTAAACGGTTACAGAAAAGCAGGGTTGAGGGAGATAAGAATTACTCCCTCGAATGCCGTCAAACCATGGCATTCATTCAATCATCTTGTTCTTCTTCATCACTCCTCTCGTTCGGAGGCATCCAGGGGTTCATCAATCCAGCAGGGAAGGTAGAGAACTTGCACCCATTTAGCTTAAGAAGATGTACACTTTTAGGTGTTTTTGATAGCATTTAGCCTAAACCTATGCTTAAATATGAGAATGAGAAGAAGGTAACTAAATTAGGACTTATGCACAATAGGAAAGAAAAGGGTTGAAAACCGAAGGAAAAGAATGAAAAAAACTGCATTGCGACAGCATTGCGAAAACATTGCTGAAGCCGCAATTATTCAAGTGAAAACCGTAAGTTGACTGATCCTTTTCTGTTAATTTCCGTAATTTCAGGGATTCGTTCTTTCTCCTCCATCCATTCTGATATATGACGTTGAAGATTGATGGTTCTCCTTGGCCCAAACGCACCTGCAAACTACTATAAAAGGGGGTCAAAGTCGGAGGTTCAAGGATCATCCGAAAGCGTAGAAGCCTTCTCATAGTCCACCTTTTCTCCCTGTTTTCATTTCCCGTCTGTTGGAGTGAGAGTCTCAGCTGTTGGAATCGATAATCTGATAGGAAGGAGAGGAGATTCTTCTTCTCTCTCGATTGGATTCATCCAAGCAAGGCTGACATTTCATCCCCTTCATTCGAGGCGACTGCACGAGGCTTTTCAAGCATCCTTTACTGTTTTCTGTCTTCTTCTTCTAATTTCTCGCTTTGATCAGTTGTTGTTTCTAGTTTAGTGTTTTAGTTACTGCATTTCGTTGTTGTCTGTCTTTGAATTAGTTACTTTAAGTTTCCCTTTGTTCGTTCAAACATTCAAAATAATCAAATTACAAGTTTGCATTTCACAGTTTCCATCTTCTGCTGCTACGGTTTTATCTTACTGTTTTGAGTTCATTTCCCTTCTAAGCATGTCTGTTTTATCTTGTATTTCTGTTCTCCATATATCCATGAGTAGCTAAGTCACTTAGGGGCATGCTAATGACAGAACTATAGGCTTAAAAACGTGAACCAAGTATGTAGGATAGCTTCCGAAGCATTGATTGTATGTAAGCTTCATCCCACGGGCAATTTCGATTGGCCATCCATTTTGTCCAAAGAACTCCTAACCTCTGGAAGGAGTAAGAGTTCAGAGTCATATAATCATGCTAGCCTTTCATGGTAACCAGGAAACGGCCTAGGAATAGGCGTTTCCCTAGTACAAACTAAACACTTCTGTTTTAACAAGATGATTAAGACCTTACTTTGAGTCGAGTAAACTTAAGAATCTAATGCATGGAATCGGACGATACATGAGATAGAGTGAGTTTGATGCATAGAGAGTAGATCCAGTGCTTGAGAATCGTATAAAAATGCCTATAGGATAGTCATTAGTAGCCCTTAATTCGCCCATTTACACACTTTCGCTGTTATTCAATTGCGGTAAAATTGCGGTGTCCGCAATTCTGCTAAGTACCATTCTGTTTAGCTGTTTTCTTCCTCGTCTACTAATTCCATCTCTTGTCTTTTGAGTCTAATTTCAACTTGCATTTGTTTATGTTGCATTCCTTTACACATTCAGCAAAAATTAGATAACTAAAAACCAATTTTACCCCACCAAATCCACCCCATCTTTCTTAACAAATACACTTCGCGAATAACTAAAAATGAGTCTCTGTGGAAAAAACGAATGAAATATACTTACTACTTGCTGTAAGACCATGTATGCTTGCATGTTCTGAGTGCTCTCTCTACCTTCTTGCTTATTTATCTTTAACACATTGAGCACGCAACAAGTTTTTGGCGCCGCTGCCGGGGACTTATTTTAAGTGAAAACGAAGTTTGTTAAGTCTGAAACACTAAGTTATTTTCCATTGAATTTGATCCATTTCCATTTCTTTTTCAGGTACCATTTAGGGTAGTTTATGAATGAGACTCCAAGTAGTGATCTAGAGTTCAACCCTGAGCCCGAGAGATTACTTAGAGCTAGAAATAGAGCCAAGAAACGTCTCTTTAAACAACCCCTTTTACCTCAAATAATTGCTGAAACCGCAGAGTCTCCGCAATCCACTCAAGAAGAAATGGCTGGAATAGGTCAAAACCTGGTGCCTGTCACTCGCAATCCCATTGAAATAGCGAATGACAAGGATAGCGCCATCCTTTCATACCTCGTACCTATGCCTGGGGAGCTGAACCCCAGCATAATCCGTCCTGAAATCACTGCCAACTCATTCGAGTTAAAGCCAGTGATGTTCCAAATGTTGTCCACTGTGGGACAATTCTTTGGAATAGAAAATGAGGACCCCCATAACCACCTTAGGAACTTCCTAGGAGTTAGTGACACATTCCTGATTCCTGGAGTTTCCCAAGAAGCCCTGAGGCTATATCTTTTCCCTTACTCTTTGAGGGACAAAGCCAAAACGTGGTTAAATTCATTACCCTCTGGATCTGTCCTCAATTGGACAGACTTAGCAGAGAAATTCCTAGTCAAATATTTCCCACCAGATAGGAATTCGACCTTTCGTGATGATATCATCAAATTCAAACAAGCTCCGAGTGAGTCTCTTCACGAAGCTTGGACAAGATTCAAAGACCTTCTCATTAAATGTCCACACCATGGCATTCCATGGTGTATCCAAATAGAAGTCTTCTTCAAAGGATGCAACCCCAGCACCAGACAAGTTCTCAATTCATCCGCTGGAGGTTCCATGCTGTCCAAGAGTTACAACGAAGCTTATGAGATCTTGGAGAAGATCTCAACATCTCACTGTAGGTGGTCAGATGATCCAGTAGAGCCAACTAGGGCTCAAGACAAGGATGCTCTAAGCGCCATGAGCACCCAAATAAACGCCCTGACCAACCTAGTTAAGCAAATGGCTCAGGCCAATCTCCAAACCAGTGCCAATACCGCCACAGCTATGTCAATGGGCACCCAACCAAGTCAAGGCGAGGCACTTATCTGTGGATTCTGTGGGGAAGGGCACCCATACGAATACTGCCCTGGGAATCCATCCTCAGTCTGCTATGTTGGGAGCCAGCAGCAGCCTAGGAATAACCCCTACTCCAACACCTATAACCCTGGTTGGAGAAACCACCCAAACCTGTCATGGGGTGGCCAACAAAACACTAACCAAAATCCTAACCAACCTAGACCGAGTGGAACACCTGGTTTCACTCCCCAACATAACCAGTCAATGTACCAAAAACCATACAATCAACCTGTAGGATCTTCTGTAGAAAACCTACTCAAGGAATACATAGCTAAGAATGATGCTACTCTTCAAAGCCAGCAAGCTACTCTTAGGAGCCTAGAAAACCAAATAGGCCAATTAGCCAATGAACTTAAAAGTAGGCCCCAAGGTAGACTCCCTGCTGACACCGAGGTACCAAGGAGAGATGGCAAGGAACAAGTTCAAGCAATTGAACTTAGGAGTGGAAGACCATTGGTGAGCAACACAAAGGACACACCAAAGAGAGTAGAGAACACTGAGTCTAGTGCTCCACGGGAGTCTCTGCCAACCCAAGGTCCATCACCAACTAGCACATCAGGAGCCAGGCCAGAGCCAATTATTGAGGAGATAGAAGAAATTCCAAGGCCTCCACCTATCTTAAAACGCCCTGACGTGCCTGCATATGTGCCACCACCTCCATACCCTCGAAGGCTTAAGAAGAAGCAGGAACAGGAAGTTCATTTTAATAAATTCTTAGAAATTCTTAAGCAAGTGCATGTTAACATTCCTTTTGTAGAAGTTTTACAGTCTATGCCTTCTTATGTAAAGTTTTTGAAGGACATCATTACTAACAAAAAAATAATTGGTGAGTTTGAAACAGTAAACCTCACTGAGGAGTGCAGTGCTATCCTCCAGAACAAGCTGCCCAAGAAGGAGAAGGACCCTGGTTCCTTCACCTTACCTGTAGAACTGGGAGGCAAGCACGTGGGCAGAGCGCTTTGTGACCTGGGCGCCAGCATAAATCTCATGCCCCTGTCCCTATTCCGCCAGTTGGGAATAGGAGAAGCACGTCCAACAACTGTCACTTTGCAACTAGCAGACAGATCCATTGCATATCCAGAAGGTAAAATTGAGGATATTCTAGTTAAAGTTGACAAGTTTATTTTCCTTGCAGATTTCATTGTCCTGGACTATGAGGCAGACAAGGAAGTCCCCATCCTGCTAGGCAGACCATTTTTAGCCACAGGTAGGGCACTTATAGACGTCCAAAAAGGTGAGCTTACTATGAGGGTTCATGATGAAGAGGTGAAGTTTAGTGTATATAAAGCTTTAAGGTACCCCTCTGACCTTGAATCCTGTGCTAGCATGGACGTAGTAGACTCCTTGATGGAGGAACAATTGGAGCATGTATTATTAACTAAGCATGCTAACGAATATGTACAATTAGATGTAGCTGACTTGAATGTATCTGACATAATGGATATGCCTGTAGATAAACCACAACATGTATGTATGAATATAGATTTAACTGATAGATCTGTGAATCCTTTAAAGCCCTCCATTGAGCATCCACCTATTTTAGAACTGAAACCACTACCTACTCACCTCAAGTATGCATATCTAGGAAGTAATGAAACTCTGCCTGTTATCATTTCTTCTAAATTAAGTGAAAAGCATGAGGTTGAACTGATTTTACTGCTTAAGCAACATAGGAAGGCTATAGCATGGACTATTGCTGATATTCGAGGCATTAGCCCTTCTTATTGCATGCACAAAATTATACTAGAGGAAGAGCACACACCTAGGGTAGATCACCAGCGTAGGCTAAACCCCTCTATGAAAGAGGTAGTAAAGAAGGAAATAATAAAATGGTTAGATGCAGGAGTGATCTTCCCAATAGCTAGTAGCCAGTGGGTGAGCCCCATCCAATGTGTACCTAAAAAGGGGGGAATAACTGTGGTAGTCAATGAGAACAACGAACTGATTCCAACAAGGACTGTCACAGGGTGGAGAGTGTGTATGGATTACAGGAAATTAAATAAAGAAACTAAAAAAGATCACTTCCCTCTACCGTTCATTGACCAGATGCTAGACAGAATAGCTGGTAGAGCCTACTATTGTTTCTTAGACGGGTATTCAGGCTATAATCAAATAACTATAGACCCTAAGGATCAAGAGAAGACCACCTTCACTTGCCCTTTTGGAACTTTTGCCTTTCGCAGAATGCCTTTTGGCTTATGCAATGCACCGGCAACTTTCCAAAGGTGCATGATGGCAATCTTCTCTGAGTTGGATGAGTCCATGATAGAAATATTCATGGATGACTTCTCAGTCTTTGGGGACTCATTTTCAAACTGTCTAGAAAACCTAGGACAAGTCCTGGCTAGGTGTGAGGAGACCAACCTAGTCCTAAATTGGGAAAAATGCCATTTTATGGTGGATGAGGGGATTGTCTTAGGACATAGAGTGTCAAGGGCAGGTGTAGAAGTTGATAGGGCAAAGATTGAGATCATAGAGAAGTTGGTAGAGCCCCAGAATGTCAAAGCCATTAAAAGCTTCTTAGGGCATGCTGGCTTCTACAGAAGGTTCATTAAGGACTTTTCTAAGATAGCCAAGCCTCTGTATGAGCTATTAGAGCTAAATAGGCCCTTCATCTTCTCTAAGGAATGTGTAGTAGCTTGGACCACCCTTAAGAAAGCACTAGTCACAGCCCCTATCATAGTAGGACCAAATTGGGATCTGCCCTTTGAGATGTTATGTGATGCCAGTGACTATGCTGTAGGAGTGATGTTAGGCCAGAAGATTGACAAGCTAACACATCCTGTCTATTATGCTAGTAAGACCTTGAATGAGGCTCAATGTAATTATACAACTACTGAGAAAGAGATGCTTGCTGTAGTGTTTGCTTGCGAAAAATTCAGAAACTATATTGTAGGCACTAGGACAATTGTATACACTGACCATTCTGCCTTGAAATATCTTATGAGGAAGGCTGATGCCAAGCCTAGGTTGATTAGATGGGTGTTATTGCTGCAGGAATTTGATTTGGACATTCGGGACAAGAAAGGATGTGAAAACGTGGTGACAGATCACCTGTCTCGATTGCAGCACAATTGCGAAAAAATTGCGGACCCCGCAATTTCTGATGCTTTTATTGATGAACATGTCTTTGCTTTGACTCATCATGATAACGATGAGGAACCTTGGTTTGCTGACATTGCTAACTTCCGTGCATCACAGGTATTACCAGTGTTCAAGGGAGGACAAGAGAAGAAGAGGTTCCTTCATGAAGCAAGGAAATTCATCTGGGACGACCCCACACTTTACAGAACCTGTGCTGATGGCTTGCTAAGGAAGTGTGTTTCAGCTGCTGAAGCGAAGTCTGTGCTGCAGCACTGTCACACATCTCCTTATGGTGGACACTTTGGTGGCCAAAGAACAACTGCAAAGGTATTTCAGAGTGGCTATTACTGGCCAACAATCTTCAAGGATGCCCACAATTATGCCCACAGCTGTGATGAATGCCAAAGAACAGGTAACCTCAGTCGAAAGGATGAGATGCCCCTCACCTACATCTTAGAGTTAGAGCTCTTTGATGTATGGGGCATTGACTTCATGGGGCCATTCCCTCCATCATCAGGTAACCTTTACATATTAGTAGCAGTGGATTATGTGTCCAAGTGGGTAGAGGCCAAAGCATGTCCTAATAATGATGCTAAAACAGTCACCAACTTTTTGCATAGGCACATTTTCACTAGGTTTGGGACACCTCGTGCTATCATTAGTGATGAGGGGTCACATTTCATTAACAAGGCTATGGAGAGAGTGTTGGCTAAATATAACATTAGGCATAGAGTAGCCACTCCCTATCACCCACACTCAAATGGCCAAGCTGAAATCTCAAATAGGGAAATTAAGAACATCCTAGAAAAAGTAGTCAAACCTAATAGGAAAGACTGGTCCTTCAAGCTTGAGGATGCACTTTGGGCTTATAGGACAACATATAAGACACCTCTAGGAATGTCCCCTTATAGGCTGGTATATGGCAAGGCTTGTCACTTACCACTTGAGTTAGAAAACAAGGCATTTTGGGCCATGAAGGAATTGAATTTTTGTGTAAAGGATGCGGGGACACTGAGGTCTTTGCAATTACATGAGCTTGATGAGCTTAGGCATATGGCCTATGAAAATGCTAAGATGTACAAGGAAAAAACCAAGATTTGGCACGATAGTAGACTTAGAGTTAAGGACTTTAAGAAGGGTCAACTTGTATTGTTGTTTAACTCACGGTTGAAACTATTTCCAGGGAAACTTAAGTCTTGATGGTCGGGTCCATTTGTCATTACTAATGTGTTTTTTCATGGTGCCATAGAGATAAAAAACTTGCAGCAAGGCCAACCATTTATGGTCAATGGGGCGAGGTTGAAGCATTACTATGAGGAAGAAGATGTGAAGACTCTCTCGGCCTTCCTCTTGACTGAAGCGTGACATTGAGAGCGAGAGAGGACGGGTGATTACTGTGCTCGTCAACATAAGGCTCATGCCTTAGTTTATTTTTTTTCACTTTTTCCGGTTATCGTTTGTGTGTTTTGTGGTGTGATTTTAATTAAGTATTTAATGTTTGTTTTATTTGTTTTTATAGGGAATCGAAAGAGGGGATCAAGGAGAGTAATCCCAGCTTTAAAAATCAAGAAACGATCGAGCCAAATAAAAGATACGGACGAGCAAAGTTTGCCATTTAGATAAAAAGAAATCCCTAAAATTGCGCTGGAATTGCAGGATCCGCAAAATAGAGCCGTTGGGATTTAGCCGTTGCTTTTATATCCGTTAGAAGGCGCTCGATCGATACGATTCTCTCATTCTCTGATTTCCAAGAAAACTGAGATTCTCTTCATCTTTGATCCTTCTCTCCAGACCTCCAAGATTCGACAATGGTGTCCACAAGGGCTGAAAGATCCGCAGCCAAGAAGAAGGCTGATGACGCAGCTGAAGCGGCTGCGAGGGAAGCATTTCTGACCCTTGCAGATGCTGGGGCTGTACGCACCGGACCTCTTCCCAAGCTTCCGATCCGTAGGAAGAAGTGGAGGGTTGTCACTGAGATCCCTGCTGGACCTTCTGAACCAGCGGGCACGCCCAAGAAACGCCGGTGGAGTGTCGAGACGGCCGCCGAACCAAGCAAAGCCAAGACTCTCTCTGTGGAGAGTCAAGAAACAGATCGTGCGTCCCACGAGTCGCCCAAGAAGAGTTCGTCGCCATCTGCCTCACCTGCGCACAACCCTTCATCATCTGAACCAGTGCACAGCCCAGAGCTTTCATCGTCACCGCCTGCACAGAGCCCTGAACCGCCGTCTTCACCACTGAGTTCCGTGCAGACGCCTATAGCAGAGCAGAGTGCCACACCTTCGCACACGCCTCCACGGCCTGACCCTGAATTCCCCTATGGGGAGTACCAGGAATCCACTCCGGGCAGTGGGGAAGGTGGTGAAGACGAGGTCTTCTCGCCTGCAAGGGAAGCTAGCCCAGAGAGTCCTGCACAGCAGGATGATTCCATGGAGGAGACGCTGGGGGCATGCCTGCAGCAGATCAACATTGAGGCAAAGCTGAAGAAGAAAAAGAAGGCCAAGATCCTTAAAGCCAAGCGATCCAAGAAACTAAAGAGGAAGAAGGCTAAGGAGGTGCCTTCATCAGAGAAGGAAAGTACTGAGCCATCGCTCAAACGACTCAAGGTTGAGGCTGCCGAGTCAGCCAGGCCATCAGATAAGGGGAAGGCAAAGCTCTACCCTGAAGACGAACCTCAGTCAGTGAGGTATGTTTCATCTGACGCTGAATCCAGGGGTGCTGAGCTAAGGAAGAGGGAGTTGCTGCACGAGAAGGGCTTCCTCGACCGACCTGCTGACCTGCCGCAGTTCTTGCGCGCAGGAGTGATAAACCACGGCTGGGAAGAATTTTGCAGACCGCCCAATCCAGCCTACACGAGCATGGTGTATGAGTTCTACGCCAATGTGCTCAGCCCTGGGGATGGCCTGTCTGTGGTCAGAGGGGTAGAAGTGGATTTCTCAGCCAAGGCCATCAACGAAGCCTATGGTCTCAAGGGCCAAACACATACAGATTATGCACGGATTGTTGATGAGCCTACTGAGGCTGTTCTGGAAGAGGCCATTCGGACCATTGGCCAGCCTGAAGCTTCCTGGACCGTGTCACGCAATGGGAGGCACACTCTCATGAGTGCCAACCTCACGGCTAAGGCGGCTGTTTGGTTTGCGTTCGTGAGAAGGAGATTGTCCCCAGTGACTCACGAGACTACAATCAACCAGAGCCGATCGCTGCTGGTGTATGCGATAATGAGAGGTCTCACGATCAACGTGGGAGAAGTCATCACTGCTGCTATTGCTGAGTGCGCCAAGAAAGGTAAGGGACCACTGTTTTTCCCTAACACCATAACCAAGCTATGTTTGCTTGCAGGAGTCCCCACCGAGCGCCGGGAGCAGCAAATGGCTTACACAGGCCACTTGGAGCTGCCTGCTAGCCTGAGGCTGAAGAGGAAGGGGAATATGGAGTTTGAACTGGACAGGCTGGCTGCTGAACAGTCCCTATCCATGGCCTGCCTGATGGATATGCAGAGGAGAATGGCTCAATGGGCCACTTATGCGCAGGCAAGGGACAAGGAAGTTGCAGACCAGCTTGGGTGCATCTTCCCGGACTTCCCTACAAATCTCATGACTCCATGGGTGCCCCCACGCCCACGGCAACCAGATGAGGATGAAGAAGTTTAAGTGCTGGTTTGAAGTGCACTGAAGGGAGTATTGCTGTTCCCTTAGAGAAAAAAAAACAATTTTCTGCTTTCTGATAGCTTATGTGAATTATGCTGTTTTTAGTCCAATTTTAATCTGTTTTAGATGCTTCATTTTATGTTTTTACTTTTGCTTAGTATAGTCTGATGATAGGAGACTAAGTAGGTTAGTTTGTTTTATTTTTAGGAGAGCTTGAATGACTGGAAAGAGCATGCTTATGGGCCTTAATCACTGTAATATCTGCCCTGACTTGATTGCGAAATAATTGCGGTCCCCGCAATTTTTATGACTAAAAACATGTTTTGGACTGTCTGTTTAGCTAGGCTGTGATCTGTTTCAATTCTGTCTTTTGCTGCTATCATGACTACCGTATATAGCTTATCTAAATGCATGCTGGATGAGTGTCATAGGACACCCTTTGCTAGTTTAAAATCAACCTCTAAAAAGCTCAGCATGCACAGCTTTAAGCCCTTAACTGTCTGTTTTTTTTAATTTACTGCTGCTATGATATTTTCTTTTAAATGTTCTGTCTATGCCTAGGGCTTTAGATTCTCTTTGTTTTACCTTAGACTAGATGCTTCTAGGATAGTTTGGGGGTGTGCCACCTCAGACACTCATTGGGGACAATGAGTAGTTGAAGTTTGGGGGAGGCCACCCTAGGCCTAGGAACATTCCTCTCTCCCTTAGAAACATAAGCATTCTTCTTCTCCTTTACAAAAAATGATGAACTGAAAAAAAATGAAAAATAGAATAAAGAGGGGGGTCTCTCTTAGGTTGCTAAGTAATCAGTACCAAGTGTGCGACCCACAAGTGGCATTGCATCAAAAGGCAACCAAAGGAGAGGTCCCACCTAAGTAAGAAAAAAGGAAAAGAATAGGGAAGAAGAATGTATACCTAGGAGTTATAACTTTGTGGCTTAGATGGCCTATTTAAAAAGAACTCTGATCCTCAATTAGCTAAGCACAAAGTTGTAACTTGTAGGGTTGTTTAGGGAGATGAGTGTTTTTCCAATGTAGTGATGCCAGGGTTTAGGTTGTTCTTTAAAGTACTACTGTCACCGTTAATACTAAGACTGGCATGACTCTAAGGATTCCTAGACACATTAAAAGTAAAGCTAGAAGCATGTACTGAGTCTGAGATAAAGCTAGGCAGAATTTGAAACCTTAGGGATAGTGGCATGATATGACAAAAGCAAATAGATCAGTTGTAGGAAGTTAATAAAAGCAGGTGAGTGTTAGGCAGGTGAAGTCAGAAGAAGCTAGATAAGAGGGTAGTTTTAAACTAAGAAGTGTGTCACAGGACAGCAGTGCTATAGATAGGGATATAAGGGAATCAGTAAGTGGTTAAAGAAGAAGAAACAGCAGCCTAGGTAAGTCCTTAGTATGCTTGAGGACAAGCAAAGCCTTAAGTTTGGGGGTGTGTTAAGTCTCTGAAAGTGACTTATTTAGGACCCATTTAGCTTAAGAAGATGTACACTTTTAGGTGTTTTTGATAGCATTTAGCCTAAACCTATGCTTAAATATGAGAATGAGAAGAAGGTAACTAAATTAGGACTTATGCACAATAGGAAAGAAAAGGGTTGAAAACCGAAGGAAAAGAATGAAAAAAACTGCATTGCGACAGCATTGCGAAAACATTGCTGAAGCCGCAATTATTCAAGTGAAAACCGTAAGTTGACTGATCCTTTTCTGTTAATTTCCGTAATTTCAGGGATTCGTTCTTTCTCCTCCATCCATTCTGATATATGACGTTGAAGATTGATGGTTCTCCTTGGCCCAAACGCACCTGCAAACTACTATAAAAGGGGGTCAAAGTCGGAGGTTCAAGGATCATCCGAAAGCGTAGAAGCCTTCTCATAGTCCACCTTTTCTCCCTGTTTTCATTTCCCGTCTGTTGGAGTGAGAGTCTCAGCTGTTGGAATCGATAATCTGATAGGAAGGAGAGGAGATTCTTCTTCTCTCTCGATTGGATTCATCCAAGCAAGGCTGACATTTCATCCCCTTCATTCGAGGCGACTGCACGAGGCTTTTCAAGCATCCTTTACTGTTTTCTGTCTTCTTCTTCTAATTTCTCGCTTTGATCAGTTGTTGTTTCTAGTTTAGTGTTTTAGTTACTGCATTTCGTTGTTGTCTGTCTTTGAATTAGTTACTTTAAGTTTCCCTTTGTTCGTTCAAACATTCAAAATAATCAAATTACAAGTTTGCATTTCACAGTTTCCATCTTCTGCTGCTACGGTTTTATCTTACTGTTTTGAGTTCATTTCCCTTCTAAGCATGTCTGTTTTATCTTGTATTTCTGTTCTCCATATATCCATGAGTAGCTAAGTCACTTAGGGGCATGCTAATGACAGAACTATAGGCTTAAAAACGTGAACCAAGTATGTAGGATAGCTTCCGAAGCATTGATTGTATGTAAGCTTCATCCCACGGGCAATTTCGATTGGCCATCCATTTTGTCCAAAGAACTCCTAACCTCTGGAAGGAGTAAGAGTTCAGAGTCATATAATCATGCTAGCCTTTCATGGTAACCAGGAAACGGCCTAGGAATAGGCGTTTCCCTAGTACAAACTAAACACTTCTGTTTTAACAAGATGATTAAGACCTTACTTTGAGTCGAGTAAACTTAAGAATCTAATGCATGGAATCGGACGATACATGAGATAGAGTGAGTTTGATGCATAGAGAGTAGATCCAGTGCTTGAGAATCGTATAAAAATGCCTATAGGATAGTCATTAGTAGCCCTTAATTCGCCCATTTACACACTTTCGCTGTTATTCAATTGCGGTAAAATTGCGGTGTCCGCAATTCTGCTAAGTACCATTCTGTTTAGCTGTTTTCTTCCTCGTCTACTAATTCCATCTCTTGTCTTTTGAGTCTAATTTCAACTTGCATTTGTTTATGTTGCATTCCTTTACACATTCAGCAAAAATTAGATAACTAAAAACCAATTTTACCCCACCAAATCCACCCCATCTTTCTTAACAAATACACTTCGCGAATAACTAAAAATGAGTCTCTGTGGAAAAAACGAATGAAATATACTTACTACTTGCTGTAAGACCATGTATGCTTGCATGTTCTGAGTGCTCTCTCTACCTTCTTGCTTATTTATCTTTAACACATTGAGCACGCAACAAGTTTTTGGCGCCGCTGCCGGGGACTTATTTTAAGTGAAAACGAAGTTTGTTAAGTCTGAAACACTAAGTTATTTTCCATTGAATTTGATCCATTTCCATTTCTTTTTCAGGTACCATTTAGGGTAGTTTATGAATGAGACTCCAAGTAGTGATCTAGAGTTTAACCCTGAGCCCGAGAGATTACTTAGAGCTAGAAATAGAGCCAAGAAACGTCTCTTTAAACAACCCCTTTTACCTCAAATAATTGCTGAAACCGCAGAGTCTCCGCAATCCACTCAAGAAGAAATGGCTGGAATAGGTCAAAACCTGGTGCCTGTCACTCGCAATCCCATTGAAATAGCGAATGACAAGGATAGCGCCATCCTTTCATACCTCGTACCTATGCCTGGGGAGCTGAACCCCAGCATAATCCGTCCTGAAATCACTGCCAACTCATTCGAGTTAAAGCCAGTGATGTTCCAAATGTTGTCCACTGTGGGACAATTCTTTGGAATAGAAAATGAGGACCCCCATAACCACCTTAGGAACTTCCTAGGAGTTAGTGACACATTCCTGATTCCTGGAGTTTCCCAAGAAGCCCTGAGGCTATATCTTTTCCCTTACTCTTTGAGGGACAAAGCCAAAACGTGGTTAAATTCATTACCCTCTGGATCTGTCCTCAATTGGACAGAATTAGCAGAGAAATTCCTAGTCAAATATTTCCCACCAGATAGGAATTCGACCTTTCGTGATGATATCATCAAATTCAAACAAGCTCCGAGTGAGTCTCTTCACGAAGCTTGGACAAGATTCAAAGACCTTCTCATTAAATGTCCACACCATGGCATTCCATGGTGTATCCAAATAGAAGTCTTCTTCAAAGGATGCAACCCCAGCACCAGACAAGTTCTCAATTCATCCGCTGGAGGTTCCATGCTGTCCAAGAGTTACAACGAAGCTTATGAGATCTTGGAGAAGATCTCAACATCTCACTGTAGGTGGTCAGATGATCCAGTAGAGCCAACTAGGGCTCAAGACAAGGATGCTCTAAGCGCCATGAGCACCCAAATAAACGCCCTGACCAACCTAGTTAAGCAAATGGCTCAGGCCAATCTCCAAACCAGTGCCAATACCGCCACAGCTATGTCAATGGGCACCCAACCAAGTCAAGGCGAGGCACTTATCTGTGGATTCTGTGGGGAAGGGCACCCATACGAATACTGCCCTGGGAATCCATCCTCAGTCTGCTATGTTGGGAGCCAGCAGCAGCCTAGGAATAACCCCTACTTCAACACCTATAACCCTGGTTGGAGAAACCACCCAAACCTGTCATGGGGTGGCCAACAAAACACTAACCAAAATCCTAACCAACCTAGACCGAGTGGAACACCTGGTTTCACTCCCCAACATAACCAGTCAATGTACCAAAAACCATACAATCAACCTGTAGGATCTTCTGTAGAAAACCTACTCAAGGAATACATAGCTAAGAATGATGCTACTCTTCAAAGCCAGCAAGCTACTCTTAGGAGCCTAGAAAACCAAATAGGCCAATTAGCCAATGAACTTAAAAGTAGGCCCCAAGGTAGACTCCCTGCTGACACCGAGGTACCAAGGAGAGATGGCAAGGAACAAGTTCAAGCAATTGAACTTAGGAGTGGAAGACCATTGGTGAGCAACACAAAGGACACACCAAAGAGAGTAGAGAACACTGAGTCTAGTGCTCCACGGGAGTCTCTGCCAACCCAAGGTCCATCACCAACTAGCACATCAGGAGCCAGGCCAGAGCCAATTATTGAGGAGATAGAAGAAATTCCAAGGCCTCCACCTATCTTAAAACGCCCTGACGTGCCTGCATATGTGCCACCACCTCCATACCCTCGAAGGCTTAAGAAGAAGCAGGAACAGGAAGTTCATTTTAATAAATTCTTAGAAATTCTTAAGCAAGTGCATGTTAACATTCCTTTTGTAGAAGTTTTACAGTCTATGCCTTCTTATGTAAAGTTTTTGAAGGACATCATTACTAACAAAAAAATAATTGGTGAGTTTGAAACAGTAAACCTCACTGAGGAGTGCAGTGCTATCCTCCAGAACAAGCTGCCCAAGAAGGAGAAGGACCCTGGTTCCTTCACCTTACCTGTAGAACTGGGAGGCAAGCACGTGGGCAGAGCGCTTTGTGACCTGGGCGCCAGCATAAATCTCATGCCCCTGTCCCTATTCCGCCAGTTGGGAATAGGAGAAGCACGTCCAACAACTGTCACTTTGCAACTAGCAGACAGATCCATTGCATATCCAGAAGGTAAAATTGAGGATATTCTAGTTAAAGTTGACAAGTTTATTTTCCTTGCAGATTTCATTGTCCTGGACTATGAGGCAGACAAGGAAGTCCCCATCCTGCTAGGCAGACCATTTTTAGCCACAGGTAGGGCACTTATAGACGTCCAAAAAGGTGAGCTTACTATGAGGGTTCATGATGAAGAGGTGAAGTTTAGTGTATATAAAGCTTTAAGGTACCCCTCTGACCTTGAATCCTGTGCTAGCATGGACGTAGTAGACTCCTTGATGGAGGAACAATTGGAGCATGTATTATTAACTAAGCATGCTAACGAATATGTACAATTAGATGTAGCTGACTTGAATGTATCTGACATAATGGATATGCCTGTAGATAAACCACAACATGTATGTATGAATATAGATTTAACTGATAGATCTGTGAATCCTTTAAAGCCCTCCATTGAGCATCCACCTATTTTAGAACTGAAACCACTACCTACTCACCTCAAGTATGCATATCTAGGAAGTAATGAAACTCTGCCTGTTATCATTTCTTCTAAATTAAGTGAAAAGCATGAGGTTGAACTGATTTTACTGCTTAAGCAACATAGGAAGGCTATAGCATGGACTATTGCTGATATTCGAGGCATTAGCCCTTCTTATTGCATGCACAAAATTATACTAGAGGAAGAGCACACACCTAGGGTAGATCACCAGCGTAGGCTAAACCCCTCTATGAAAGAGGTAGTAAAGAAGGAAATAATAAAATGGTTAGATGCAGGAGTGATCTTCCCAATAGCTAGTAGCCAGTGGGTGAGCCCCATCCAATGTGTACCTAAAAAGGGGGGAATAACTGTGGTAGTCAATGAGAACAACGAACTGATTCCAACAAGGACTGTCACAGGGTGGAGAGTGTGTATGGATTACAGGAAATTAAATAAAGAAACTAGAAAAGATCACTTCCCTCTACCGTTCATTGACCAGATGCTAGACAGAATAGCTGGTAGAGCCTACTATTGTTTCTTAGACGGGTATTTGTTGCGTGCTCAATGTGTAAAGATAATTATGCAAAAGTGTAGAGAGAGCACTTAGAACATGCAAGCATACATGGTCTCACAGCAAGTAGTAAGTATATTTCATTCGTTTTTTCCACAGAGACTTATTTTTAGCTATTCGCGAAGTGTGATTGTTAAGAAAGATGAGATGAATTTGATGGGGTAAAATTGGTTTTTAATTATCTAATTTTTGCTGAATGTATAAAGGGATATAACATAAACAAATGCAAGTTGAAATTAGATGCAAAGGACAAGAGATGGAATTAATAAACGAGGAAGAAAACAGCTAAACAGAATGCAACTTAGCAGAATTGCGAGAACCGCAATTAATCCGCAATTAACTCAACAGCAAAAGTATGTAAATGGGCGAATTAAGGGCTACTAATGACTATCCTATAGGCAGTTTATTACGATTATCAAGCTTTGGATCAACTCTCTATACATCAAACTCACTCTATCTCAAGTATCGTCCGATTCCATGCATTAGAGTCTTAAGTTTACTCGACTTCAAAGTAAGGTCTCAAGCATCTTATTTACGCAGGAGTGTTCAGTTGTACTAGGGAAACGCCTATTCCTAGGCCGTTTCCTGATTACCATGAAAGGCTAGCATGATTATATGACTCTGAACTCTTACTCCTTCCAGAGGTTAGGAGTTCTTTGGACAAAATGGATGGCCAATCGAAATTGCCCGTGGGATGAAGCTTACATACAATCAATGTTCGAGTGTTAATCTGCCTACTTGATTCACGTTTTTTAGCCTATAGTTCTGTCATTAGCATGCCCCTAAGTGACTTAGCTACTCATGGATATATAGAGAACAAAAATGGTAGATAAGATAGACATGCTTAGAAGGGAAATGTGCTTAAAACAGTAAGCCAAACCCGTAGCAGAAGATGGGAAATGAGAAATGCAGAAATGAACTTTGATTACTGAAATTGTTTGTTGAACAGACAAAAGCTGTAAAGTAAATAGCAACAAGACAGAAAGCAACGAAATAAACTAATCTAGCTACTTAGGAAAAGAACAGCACGAAGCAGAATGTAAAACAGAAGAGAAAGACAGAAAAACAGTAAAGAGTTGCTGGAAAGCTTCGTGGCAGTCGCCTCGAATGAAGGGGATGAAAGATCAGCCTTGCTTGGATGAATCCAATCGAGAGAGAAGAAGAATCTTCTCTCCTTCCTATCAGATTATCGATTCCAACAGCTGAGACTCTCACTCCAACAGACGGCAAAGGAAAACAGATGGAAATGGTGGACTGCAAGAAGACTTCTGCGCTTCGAGTGATGACTGAACCTCCGACTTTGACCCCCTTTTATAGTAGTTTGCAGGTGCGTTTGGGCCAAGGAGAACCATCAATCTTCAACGTCATATATCAGAATGGATGGAGGAGAAAGAACGAATCCCTGAAAAGTCGGATCTAAACAGAAAAAGATCAGCCAACTTACGGTTTTAACTTGAATAATTGCGGTCACCGCAATGTTTTCGCAATTCATTCGCAATGTTTATTTTTTCATTCTTTTCCTTCGGTTTTCAACCCTTTTTCTACCTATTGTGCATAAGTCCTAAATTAGCTACCTTCTTCTAATTCTCATATTAAAGCATAGGTTTAGGCTAAATGCTAACAAAAACACCTAAATGTGTACATCTTCTTAAGCTAAATGGGTCCTAAATAAGTCACTTTCAGAGACTTAACACACCCCCAAACTTAAGGCTTTGCTTGTCCTCAAGCATACTAAGGACTTACTTAGGCTGCTGTTTTATCTTCTTTAACTACTTACCGACTCCCCTATATCCCTATCTCTAGCAGTGCTGTCCTGTGACACACTTCTAAGTTTAGAACTAACCTCTTATCAAGCTTCTTCTGACTTCACCTGCCTACTATACCTGCTGTTTCTGTTAACCCCTTACTACTGATCTAACTACTTTTATGATGTCATGCCACTATCCCTCGGGTTTCAAATTCTACCAAGCTTTACTCCAGACTCAGTACATGCTTCTAGCTTATTTTTAATGTGTCTAGGATTCCTTAGAGTCATGCCAGTCTTAGTATTAACAGTGACAGTGGTACTTTTAGAGAACAACCTAAGCCCTGGCATCACTACATTGGATATACATTCATCTCCCTAGACAAACCTAAAAGCTACAACCTTGTGCTTAGCTCATTAAGGATCAGAGTTCTTTTTACATAGGACATCTAAGCCACAAGATTATAACTCCTAAGCATACATTCTTCTTCCCTATTTCCTATTTTACTTCGGTGGAGCTTCTCCTTTATTCTTTTTTTTTTTTTTTTCTTTTTCATTGTTTTTCAGTTCATCATCATTTTTTTTTTTTTTTTTAAAGGAGAAGAAGAATGCTTATGTTTCTAAGGGAGAGAGGAATGTTCCTAGGCCTAGGGTGGCCTCCCCCAAACTTCAACTACTCATTGTCCCCAATGAGTGTTTGAGGTGGCACACCCCCAAACTTATCCTAGAAGCATCTAGTCTAGAGTAAAACAAAGAGAATCTAAAAATCCTAGGCATAGGAAAAACATTCTAAAAGCAACTATTCCAGTAGCAGAAAATTTGAACATAACAGAAAGTCTTAAGGACTTATGGTTTATGCATGCTGAGCACTATTCAGAGGCAAATTTAAACTATCAAAGGGTGTCCTATGACACTCATCCAGCATGCTTCAAGATCAGCTATATAAGGTAGTCATGCTAGCAGCAAAAGATAGAATTTAACAGATCACAGCCTAACTAAACAGACAGTCCAAAACATGCAATCAGTCACAAAAATTGCGGGAACCGCAATTATTTCGCAATTCAATCCGGGCAGATATAACATTGATTCAGGCCCCTAGCATGCTTTTTCCTGTAACTCATGCATCCTAAAAATAAAACTAAACTATCCTACCTATTCAGCTAACATCAGACTAAACTAAGCAAAAGAAAAAGCATAAAACTAAACATTAAAAACAGATCAAAAATTGAACACAAAACAGCATAATTCACAATATCCTATCAGAAAGCAGAAAATTGTCTTTGTTTTCTAAGGGAACAGCAATACTCCCTTCAGTGCACTTCAAGCCAGCACTCAATTCTCATCATCCTCATCTGGTTGCCTTGGTCGTGGGGGCACCCATGGAGTTAGGAGGTTGGTGGGGAAGTCCGGGAAGATGCATCCCAACTGGTCTGCAACTTCTTTGTCCCTTGCCTGCGCATAGTTGGCCCATTGAGCCAATCTTCTCTGCAAGTCCATTAAGCAGGCCATGGATAGGGACTGTTCAGCAGCCAGCCTATCCAACTCAAACTCCATATTCCCCTTTCTTCTCAGCCTCAGGTTCGCAGGCAGCTCCAAATGGCCTGTGTACGGCATCTGCTGCTCCAAGCGCTCGGTGGGGACTCCTGCAAGCAAACACAATTTGGTTATAGTGTTGGGGAAAAATAATGGCCCCTTACCTTTTCTGGCGCATTCAGCAATGGCAGCTGACATGATCTCCCCCACATTGACCGTGAGACCGCGCATGATGGCATAAACCAGCAGTGATCTACTCTGGTTGATTGTTGTCTCGTGGGTCACAGGGGACAACTTTCTTCTCACAAAGGCAAACCAAACAGCTGCCTTTGCTGTCAGATTGGCACTCATTAAGGTGTGCCTCCCATTGCGTGAGACAGTCCACGCTGCTTCAGGCTGGCCAATTGTGCGAATGGCCTCTTCCAGCACTGCCTCAGTCGGCTCATCAACTATCCGTGCATAATCTGTGTGCGTTTGGCCCTTGAGACCAAAGGCTTCATTGATGGCCTTGGCTGAGAAATCAACTTCCACCCCTCTGACCACAGATAGGCCATCCTCAGGGCTGAGCACATTGGCGTAGAAATCGTACACCATGCTCGTGTAGGCTGGATTAGGCGGTCTGCAAAACTCCTCCCAGCCGTGGTTGATCACTCCTGCGCGCAAGAACTGCGGCAGGTCAGCGAGGCGGTCAAGGAACCCCTTCTCGTGCAACAGGTCCCTCTTCCTTAGTTCAACACCCCTGGATTCTGCATCAGATGAGACATACCGCACTGACGGAGGTTCGTCTTCAGGGTAGAGTTTAGCCTTCCCCTTGTCTGCTGGTTTGGATGATTCGGCAGCCTCCACCTTGAGGCGTTTGAGCGAAGGCTCAGTACTCTCTTTGTCCGCCGAGGGCACCTTCTTGGCCTTCTTTTTCTTCAACTTCTTGGCCTTGCCAATCGTGGCCTTCTTCTTCTTCTTGAGTCTGGCCTTGATATTGAGCTGCTGGAGGCATGCCCCCAACGTTTCTTCCATAGAATCGTCCTGCTGTGCAGGCTCGGCAGGGCTATCTTCCCTCATAGGGGAGAAGACTTCGTCTTCCCCAGCATCCCCACTGCCTTGCGTGGATTCTTGATAATCTCCATAAGGAAATTCCGGATCAGGCCGTGGAGAATTATGTCCTGCTGATGGTGTCTGCGCAGAACTCAGTGGCGAAGATTGCAGCTCAGGGCTCTGCGCTGCTGCAGGTGTCGGATCAGAACTCTGAGGTGCTGGAGACAACTCAGGGCTCTGTGCAGGCGGTGACGACTCTGCGCTTGGCACTGGTTCAGATGGGAGAGGGCTGCGCGCAGGTGATGCAGACGGCGACGAACCTTCTTTGGCTGACTCGTGGGATGCACGATCAGGTTCTTGACTCTCCACAGAGGGAGTCTTTGCTGTGCTTGGTTCGGCGGCTGTCTTGACACTCCACCGGCGTTTCCTGGGCGTGCCCACTGGCTCAGATGGTCCAGCAGGGATCTCAGTGACCACCCTCCACTTCTTCCTACGAATAGGAAGCTTGGGAAGAGGACCGGTGCGAACGGCACCATCGTCTGCAAGGGTGAGAAGCGCTTCCCTCGCAGCCGCCTCAGCTGCGTCATCAGCCTTCTTCTTCGCTGCAGATCTTTCCGCTCGTGTGAACACCATTGCTGATTCTTGAAGATCTTGGGAGAAGAATCAAAGATGGAGAGAATCGCTGAATTCTTGGAGAGCAAAGAGAGAGATAATCGTAACGATCGAGCGGCTTCCAACGGATATAAAAGCAACGGATAGAATCCCAACGGCTCTTTTTGCGGATCCAGCAATTTTAGCGCAATTCCAGGGATATTATTTCATTGAAATCTCCAACTTTGCCCGTCCGTATCTTTTATTTGGCTCAACCGTTTCTTGATTTTTAAAGTGGGATTTACTCTCCTTGATCCCCTCTTTCGAATCCTTGCAAAAACAAACAAAACAAACATTAAATACGCAATTAAAATTACACCACAAAACATACAAATGATAACCGGAAAAACAAAAAAAAATAAACTAAGGCATTGGCCTTGACTAAACGAGCACAGTAACCACTCGTTCTCTCTCGTTCTCTTTGTTATGCTTCAGTCAAGAGGAAGGCCGAGAGAGTCTTCACATCTCCTTCCTCATAGTAGTGTTTCAACCTAGCACCATTGACCATAAATGGCTGACCTTGCTGCAAGTTCTTTATCTCTATTACACCATGAACAAAGACATTAGTAATAACAAATGGACCTGACCATCTAGACTTTAGTTTGCCTGGAAATATCTTTAAACGTGAGTTAAATAATAGGACAAGTTGGCCTTTCCTAAAGTCTTTGATCCTAAGTCTACTGTCGTGCCATATTTTGGTCTTTTCTTTATACATTTTGGCATTCTCATAGGCCATATGCCTAAGCTCATCAAGTTCATGTAGCTGCAACGATCTCAATGTCCCTGCATCCTTTACACAGAAATTTAATTCCTTCATGGCCCAAAATGCTTTGTTTTCTAACTCGAGTGGCAAGTGGCAAGCCTTGCCATACACCAACCTATAGGGCGACATACCTAGAGGTGTCTTATATGCTGTTCTATAAGCCCAAAGTGCATCCTCAAGCTTAAATGACCAGTCTTTCCTATTAGGTTTGACTACCTTTTCTAGGATGTTCTTTATCTCCCTATTGGAAATTTCAGCTTGGCCATTCGAGTGTGGGTGATAGGGAGTAGCTACCCTATGTCTAATGTTATATTTAGCCAATACTCTCTCCATAGCCTTATTAATGAAATGTGACCCCTCATCACTAATGATAGCACGAGGAGTCCCAAATCTAGTGAAAATGTGCCTATGCAAGAAGTTAGTGACTGTTTTAGCATCATTATTAGGACATGCTTTGGCTTCTACCCACTTGGACACGTAATCCACTGCTACTAAAATGTACAGGTTACCTGATGATGGAGGGAATGGTCCCATGAAATCAATGCCCCATACATCAAAGAGCTCCAACTCTAAGATGTAGGTGAGGGGCATCTCATCCTTGCGACTGAGGTTACCTGTCCTTTGGCATTCGTCACAGCTGTGGGCATAGTTGTGGGCGTCCTTGAAGATTGTTGGCCAATAGTAGCCACTCTGAAATACCTTCGCAGCTGTTCTTTGACCACCAAAGTGTCCACCATAAGGAGATGAGTGACAGTGCTGCAGCACAGACTTCGCTTCAGCAGCTGAAACACACTTCCTTAACAACCCATCAGCACAGGTTCTGTAAAGTGTGGGGTCATCCCAGATGAATTTCCTTGCTTCATGAAGGAACCTCTTCTTCTCTTGTCCTCCCTTGAACACTGGCAATACCTGTGATGCACGGAAGTTAGCAATGTCAGCAAACCAAGGTTCCTCATCGTCATCACGATGAGCCAAAGCAAAGACATGTTCATCTATAAAAGCATCAGAAATTGCGGTCTCCGCAATTTTTTCGCAATTGTGCTGCAATCGAGAAAGGTGATCTGCAACCACGTTTTCACATCCCTTCTTGTCCCGAATGTCCAAATCAAATTCCTGCAGCAATAACACCCATCTAATCAATCTAGGCTTAGCATCAGCCTTCCTCATAAGATATTTTAAAGCAGAATGATCAGTGTATACAATGGTCCTAGTGCCTACAATATAGTTTCTAAATTTTTCACAAGCAAATACTACAGCAAGCATCTCTTTCTCTGTAGTTGTATAATTACATTGAGCCTCATTCAAGGTCTTACTAGCATAATAGACAGGGTGTGTGAGCTTGTCAATCTTTTGTCCTAACATGACTCCTACAGCATAGTCACTGGCATCACATAGCATCTCAAATGGGAGATCCCAATTTGGTCCTACTATGATTGGTGCTGTGACCAGTGCTTCCTTAAGGGTTTTCCAAGCTACTACACATTCCTTAGAGAAGATGAATGGTCTGCCTAACTCCAGTAGCTCACATAGAGGCTTGGCTATCTTAGAAAAGTCCTTGATGAACCTTCTGTAGAAGCCAGCATGCCCTAAGAAACTCCTAATAGCCTTGACATTCTGGGGCTCTACCAACTTCTCTATGATCTCTATCTTTGCCCTATCCACTTCTACACCTGCCCTTGACACTCTATGTCCTAAGACAATCCCTTCATCTACCATAAAATGGCATTTTTCCCAATTTAGGACTAGGTTGGTGTTGCGTGCTCAATGTGTTAATAAAAATGATAAATAAGAGGGAGAGAGCACCCAGAACATGCAAGCATACATGGTCTTATAGCAAGTAGTAAGTATATTTCATTCGTTTTCCCACAGAGACTTGTTTTTAGCTATTCTCGAAGTGTTTTTGTTAAGAAAGATGGGGTGGATTTGAGGGGGTAAAATTGGTTTTTAATTACCTAAGTTTTGCTGAATGTATAAAGGAATATAACATAAACAAATGGAAGTTGAAATTAAACTCAAGGGACAAGAGATAGAACTGATAAACAAAGGAGAAAACAGCTACAGAATAACAACTTAGCAGGAATTGCGAGGACCGCAATGTTTCCGCAATTTAAACAGCAACGAAAGTGTGTAAATGGGTGGATTAAGGGCTACTAATGACTATCCTATAGGCATTTTCTTACGATTCTCAAGCATTGGATCAACTCTCTATACATCAAACTCACTCTATCTCAAGTATCGTCCGATTCCATGCATTAGAGTCTTAAGTTTACTCGACTTCAAAGTAAGGACTTAAGCATCTTGTTTAAGCAGGAGTGTTTAGTTTGTACTAGGGAAACGCCTATTCCTAGGCCGTTTCCTGATTACCATGAAAGGCTAGCATGATTATATGACTCTGAACTCTTACTCCTTCCAGAGGTTAGGAGTTCTTTGGACAAAATGGATGGCCAATCGAAATTGCCCGTGGGATGAAGCTTACATACAATCAATGTTCGAGTGTTAATCTGCCTACTTGATGCACGTTTTTTAGCCTATAGTTCTGTCATTAGCATGCCCCTAAGTGATTTAGCTACTCATGGATACATGGAGAACAGGAAGGGTAGATAAAACAGACATGCTTAGAAGAGAAATGTGCTTAAAACAGCAAGACAAAACCGTAGCAGAACAAGATAGAAACTGTAAAATGCAGAATTGTACTTTGATTACTTTGAGTGTTTGAATGACAAAGGAAAGCTTTGAAAGAAATGAATCCAAGACAGACAACAACGAAATGCAGTAATTAAAACTCTAAACTAAGAACAACAGTGATCAGAAATGGAAATAAGAAGAACAGAACAGAAAAGCAGTAAAGGATTGCTGGAAAACTTCGTGGCAGTCGCCTCGAATGAAGGTGATGAAAAGTCAGCCTTGCTTGGATGAATCCAATCGAGAGAGAAGAAGAATCTTCTCTCCTTCCTATCAGATTATCGATTCCAACAGCTGAGACTCTCACTCCAACAGACGGCAAGGGAAAACAGATGGAAATGGTGGACTGCGAGAAGACTTCTGCGCCTCGAGTGATGACTGAACCTCTGACTTTGACCCCCTTTTATAGTAGTTTGCAGGTGCGTTTGGGCCAAGGAGAACCATCAGTCTTCAACGTCATATATCAGAATGGATGGAGGAGAAAGAACGAATCCCTGAAAAGTCGGATCTAAACAGAAAAAGGTCAGCCAACTTACGGTTTTAACTTGAATAATTGCGGTCACCGCAATGATTTCGCAATTCATTCGCAATGTTTATTTTTTCATTCTTTTCCTTCGGTTTTCAACCCTTTTTCTACCTATTGTGCATAAGTCCTAAATTAGCTACCTTCTTCTAATTCTCATATTAAAGCATAGGTTTAGGCTAAATGCTAACAAAAACACCTAAATGTGTACATCTTCTTAAGCTAAATGGGTCCTAAATAAGTCACTTTCAGAGACTTAACACACCCCCAAACTTAAGGCTTTGCTTGTCCTCAAGCATACTAAGGACTTACCTAGGCTGTTATTTTATCTTCTTTAACTACTTACCGACTCCCCTATATCCCTATCTCTAGCAGTGCTGTCCTGTGACACACTTCTAAGTTTAGAATTAACCTCTTATCAAGCTTCTTCTGACTTCACCTGCCTACTATACCTGCTGGTTTTGTTAACCCCCTACTACTGATCTAGCTACTTTTATGATGTCATGCCACTATCCCTCGGGTTTCAAATTCTACCAAGCTTTACTCCAGACTCAGTACATGCTTCTAGCTTATTTTTAATGTGTCTAGGATTCCTTAGAGTCATGCCAGTCTTAGTATTAACAGTGACAGTGGTACTTTTAGAGAACAACCTAAGCCCTGACATCACTACATTGGATATACATTCATCTCCCTAGACAAACCTAAAAGCTACAACCTTGTGCTTAGCTCATTAAGGATCAGAGTTCTTCTTACATAGGACATCTAAGCCACAAGATTATAACTCCCAAGCATACATTCTTCTTCCCTATTTCTCCCTTTTTCCTTTTTTACTTAGGTGGAGTCTCCCCTTGGTTTGCCTTTTGATGCAATGCCACTTGTGGTTTACACACTTGGCACTGATTACTCAGCAACTTGAGAAAGACTCCCCTTTTTATTCTATTTTTCACTTTTTTTTTTTTTAGGAGAAGAAGAATGCTTATGTCCTAAGGAAGAGAGGAATGTTCCTAGGCCTAGGGTGGCCTCCCCCAAACTTCAACTACTCATTGTCCCCAATGAGTGTTTGAGGTGGCACACCCCCAAACTTGTCCTAGAAGCATCTAGTCTACAGTAAAACAAAGAGAATCTAAAAATCCTAGGCATAGGCAAAACATTTTAAAAGCAACTATCCCAGCAGCAGAAAATTTGAACATAACAGAAAGTCTGAAGGACTTATGGTTTATGCATGCTGAGCACTATTCAGAGGCAAATTTAAACTATCGAAGGGTGTCCTATGACACTCATCCAGCATGCTTCAAGATCAGCTATATAAGGTAGTCATGCTAGCAGCAAAAGATAGCATTTAACAGATCACAGCCTAACTAAACAGACATTCCAAAACATGCAATCAGTCACAAAAATTGCGGGAACCGCAATTATTTCGCAATTCAATCCGGGCAGTTTTAACATTGATTCAGGCCCCTAGCATGCTTTTTCCTGTTACTCATGCATCCTAAAAATAAAACTAAACTATCCTACCTATTCAGCTAACATCAGACTAAACTAAGCAAAAGAAAAAGCAGAAAACTAAACATTAAAAACAGATCAAAAGTTGATCCCAAAACAGCATAATATACATGATCCTATCAGAAAGCAGAAAAATTGTTTTTTTGTTTCTAAGGGAACAGCAATACTCCCTCTAGTGCTCTTCAAACCAGCACTCAATTCTCGTCATCCTCATCTGGTTGCCTTGGTCGTGGGGGCACCCATGGAGTTAGGAGGTTGGTGGGGAAGTCCGGGAAGATGCACCCCAGCTGGTCTGCAACTTCCTTATCCCTTGCCTGCGCATAGTTGGCCCATTGAGCCATTCTCCGCTGCATGTCCATTAAGCAGGCCATGGATAGGGACTGTTCAGCAGCCAGCCTATCCAACTCAAACTCCATATTCCCCTTTCTTCTCAGCCTCAGGTTCGCAGGCAGCTCCAAATGGCCTGTGTACGGCATCTGTTGCTCCAAGCGCTCGGTGGGAACTCCTGCAAGCAAACACAATTTTGTTATAGTGTTGGGGAAAAATAATGGCCCCTTACCTTTTCTGGCGCATTCAGCAATGGCAGCTGACATGATCTCCCCCACATTGACCGTGAGACCGCGCATGATGGCATAAACCAGCAGTGATCTACTCTGGTTGATTGTTGTCTCGTGCGTCACAGGGGACAGTTTTCTCCTCACAAAGGCAAACCAAACAGCTGCCTTTGCTGTCAGATTGGCACTCATTAAGGTGTGCCTCCCATTGCGTGAGACAGTCCACGCTGCTTCAGGCTGACCAATTGTGCGAATGGCCTCTTCCAGCACGGCCTCAGTCGGCTCATCAACTATCCGTGCATAATCTGTGTGTGTTTGGCCCTTGAGACCAAAGGCTTCATTGATGGCCTTGGCTGAGAAATCAACTTCCACCCCTCTGACCACAGACAGGCCATCCTCAGGGCTGAGCACATTAGCGTAGAAATCATACACCATGCTCGTGTAAGCTGGATTAGGCGGTCTGCAGAATTCCTCCCAGCCATGGTTGATGACCCCTGCGCGCAAGAACTGCGGCAGGTCAGCGAGGCGGTCGAGGAAACCTTTCTCGTGCAACAGGTCTCTCTTCCTCAACTCAGCACCCCTGGATTCAGCGTCAGACGAGACATACCTCACTGACTGAGGTTCGTCTTCAGGGTAGAGTTTAGCCTTCCCCTTGTCTGCTGGTTTGGATGATGCAGCAGCCTCCACCTTGAGGCGTTTGAGCGAAGGCTCAACACTCTCCTTGTCCGTCGATGGCACCTTCTTGGCCTTCTTTTTCTTTAACTTCTTGGCCTTATCAATTCTGGCCTTCTTCTGCTTCTTGAGCCTGGCCTTGGTGTTGAGTTGTGGGAAGCATGCCCCCAACGTCTCCTCCATAGAATCGTCCTGCTGTGCAGGCTCGACAGGGCTGTCTTCCCTCATAGGAGAGAAGACTTCTTCTTCCCCAGCATCTCCACTGCCTGGCGTGGACTCTTGATAATCCCCATATGGGAAATCAGGATCAGGCTGTGGAAAATTGTGCTCTGCTGATGGTGTCTGTGCAGAACTCAGTGGCGAAGATGATGGTCCAGGACTCTGCGCTGCTGCAGGTGTCGGATCAGAACTCTGAGGTGCTGGAGACAACTCGGGGCTCTGTGCAGGTGGTAACGACTCTGCGCTTGGCACTGGTTCAGATGGGAGAGGGCTACGCGCAGGTGATGCAGACGGCGACGATCCTTCTCTGGCTGACTCGTGGGATGCACGATCAGGTTCTTGACTCTCCACAGAGGGAGTCTTGGTTGTGCTTGGGTCGGCTGCCGTCTTGACGCTCCACCGGCGTTTCTTGGGCGTGCCCATTGGCTCAGATGGCCCAGCGGGGATCTCAGTGACCACCCTCCACTTCTTCCTACGAATAGGAAGCTTGGGAAGAGGACCGGTGCGAACGGCACCATCGTCTGCAAGGGCGAGAAGCGCTTCCCTCGCAGCTGCTTCAGCTGCGTCATCAGCCTTCTTCTTGGCTGCGGATCGTTCAGCACGTGTGGCCACCATTGCTGATTCTTGAAGATCTTGGGAGAGGAATCAAAGATGGAGAGAATCGCTGAATTCTTGGAGAGCAAAGAGAGAGATAATCGTAACGATCAAGCGGCTTCCAACGGATATAAAGGCAACGGATAAAATTCCAACGGCTCTTTTTGCGGATCCAGCAATTTTAACGCAATTCCAGGGATATTATTTCATTGAAATCTCCAACTTTGCCCGTCCGTATCTTTTATTTGGCTCAACCATTTCTTGATTTTTTAAGTGGGATTTACTCTCCTTGATTCCTTCTTTCGATTCCCTACAAAAACAAATCAAACAAACATTAAATACACAATTAAAAACACACCACAAAACATACAAACGATAATCGGAAAAACAGAAAAAATAAACTAAGGCATTGGCCTTGACTAAACGAGCACAGTAACCACTCGTTCTCTCTCTTTCTTTTTGTCATGCTTCAGTCAAGAGGAAGGCCGAGAGAGTCTTCACATCTCCTTCCTCATAGTAGTGCTTCAATCTAGCACCATTGACCATAAATGGCTGTCCTTGCTGCAAGTTCTTTATCTCTATTGCACCATGAACGAAGACATTAGTAACAACAAATGGACCCGACCATCTAGACTTTAGTTTGCCTGGAAATAACTTTAATCGTGAGTTAAATAAGAGTACAAGTTGGCCTTTCCTAAAGTCTTTGATCCTAAGTCTACTGTCGTGCCATATTTTGGTCTTTTCTTTATACATTTTGGCATTCTCATAGGCCATATGCCTAAGCTCATCAAGTTCATGTAGCTGCAAAGACCTCAGTGTCCCCGCATCCTTTACACAAAAATTCAATTCTTTCATGGCCCAAAATGCCTTGTTTTCCAACTCAAGTGGCAAGTGGCAGGCCTTGCCATACACCAACCTATAGGGAGACATACCTAGAGGTGTCTTATATGCTGTTCTATAAGCCCAAAGTGCATCCTCAAGCTTAAATGACCAGTCTTTCCTATTAGGTTTGACTACCTTCTCTAAGATGTTCTTTATCTCCCTATTGGAAATTTCAGCTTGACCATTTGAGTGTGGGTGATAGGGAGTAGCTACCCTATGTCTAATGTTATATTTAGCCAATATCTTCTCCATAGCCTTATTAATGAAATGTGACCCCTCATCACTAATGATAGCACGAGGAGTCCCAAATCTAGTGAAAATGTGCCTATGCAAGAAGTTAGTGACTGTTTTAGCATCATTATTAGGACATGCTTTGGCTTCTACCCACTTGGACACGTAGTCTACTGCTACTAAAATGTACAGGTTACCTGATGATGGAGGGAATGGTCCCATGAAATCAATGCCCCACACATCGAAGAGCTCCAACTCTAAGATGTAGGTGAGGGGCATCTCATCCTTGCGACTGAGATTACCTGTCCTTTGGCACTCGTCACAGTTGTGGGCATAGTCGTGTGCGTCCTTGAAGATTGTTGGCCAATAGTAGCCACTCTGAAAGACCTTCGCAGCTGTCCTTTGGCCACCAAAGTGTCCACCATAAGGAGATGAGTGACAGTGCTGTAGCACAGACTTCGCTTCAGCAGCTGAAACACACTTCCTTAGTAAGCCATCAGCACAGGTTCTGTAAAGTGTGGGGTCATCCCAGATGAATTTCCTTGCTTCATGCAGGAACCGCTTCTTTTCTTGTCCTCCCTTGAACACTGGTAATACCTGTGATGCACGGAAGTTAGCAATATCAGCAAACCACGGTTCCTCATCGTTATCACGATGAGCCAAAGCAAATACATGTTCATCTATAAAAGCATCAGAAATTGCGGTCTCCGCAATTTTTTCGCACATATGCTGCAATCGAGACAGGTGATCTGCAACCACATTTTCACAACCTTTCTTGTCCCGAATGTCCAAATCAAATTCCTGCAGCAATAACACCCATCTAATCAATCTAGGCTTAGCATCAGCCTTTCTCATAAGATATTTTAAAGCAGAATGGTCAGTATATACAATGGTCCTAGTTCCTACAATATAGTTTCTAAATTTTTCACAAGCAAAGACTACAGCAAGCATCTCTTTCTCTGTAGTTGTATAATTACATTGAGCCTCATTCAAGGTCTTACTAGCATAATAGACAGGGTGTGTGAGCTTGTCAAACTTCTGTCCTAACATGACTCCTACAGCATAGTCACTGGCATCACATAGCATCTCAAATGGGAGATCCCAATTTGGTCCGACTATGATTGGTGCTGTGACCAGTGCTTCCTTAAGGGTTTTCCAAGCTACTACACACTCCTTAGAGAAGATAAATGGTCTATTTAGCTCTAGAAGCTCGCACAGAGGCTTGGCTATCTTAGAAAAGTCCTTAATGAACCTTCTGTAGAAACCAGCATGCCCTAAGAAGCTTCTAATGGCTTTGACGTTCTGGGGCTCTACCAACTTCTCTATGACCTCTATTTTTGCCCTATCCACTTCTACACCTGCCCTTGACACTCTATGTCCTAAGACAATCCCTTCATCTACCATAAAATGGCACTTTTCCCAATTTAGGACTAGGTTGGTCTCTTCACACCTAGCCAGGACTTGTCCTAGGTTTTCTAGACAGGTTTTAAATGAATCCCCAAAAACTGAGAAGTCATCCATGAATATTTCTATCATGGATTCATCCAACTCAGAGAAGATTGCCATCATGCACCTTTGGAAAGTTGTCGGTGCATTGCATAAGCCAAAAGGCATTCTGCGGAAGGCAAACGTTCCAAAAGGGCAAGTGAAGGTGGTCTTCTCTTGATCCTTAGGGTCTATAGTAATTTGATTATAGCCAGAGTACCCATCTAAAAAACAATAGTAGGCTCTACCAGCTATTCTGTCTAGCATCTGGTCAATAAACGGTATAGGGAAATGGTCTTTTTTAGTTTCTTTATTTAATTTTCTGTAATCCATACATACCCTCCACCCTGTGACAGTCCTTGTTGGAATCAGTTCGTTGTTCTCATTGACTACCACCGTTATTCCCCCCTTTTTAGGTACACATTGGATGGGGCTCACCCACTGGCTACTAGCTATGGGGAAAATTACTCCTGCATCTAACCACTTTATTATTTCTTTCTTCACTACCTCTTTCATAGAGGGGTTTAACCTACGCTGGTGATCTACCTTAGGTGTGTGCTCTTCCTCTAATATAATTTTGTGCATGCAATAAGAAGGGCTAATGCCTCGAATATCAGCAATCGTCCATGCTATAGCCTTCCTATGTTGCTTAAGCAGTAAAATTAAATCAACCTCATGCTGTTCACTTAGTTTAGAAGAAATAATTACAGGCAGCGTATCATTATCTCCTAAGTATGCATATTTGAGGTGAGTGGGTAGTGGTTTTAGTTCTAACACAGGTGGATGCTCAATGGAGGGCTTTAACGGATTTATAGTTCTATCATTTAAATCTATATTCATACATACATGTTGAGGTTTATCTACAGGCATATTCATTATGTCAGATACATTTAAGTCAGCTACATCTACTTGTACATATTCACTAGCATGCTTGGTTAACAGTACATGCTCTAATTGTTCTTCCATTAGTGAGTCAACAACATCCATGCTAGCACAGGATTCAAGGTCAGAGGGATACCTTAAAGCTTTATAAACACTAAATTTTACCTCTTCATCATGAACCCTCATAGTTAACTCACCTTTTTGAACATCTATGAGTGCCCTACCTGTGGCTAGAAATGGTCTACCTAGCAGGATGGGGACCTCCTTGTCTGCCTCATAGTCCAGGACAATGAAATCTGCAAGGAAAATGAATTTGTCAACTTTAACTAGAATATCCTCAATTTTACCTTCTAGATATGCGATGGATCTGTCTGCTAGTTGTAAAGTGACTGTGGTTGGACGTGCTTCTCCCATTCCCAACTGGCGGAATAGGGACAGGGGCATGAGATTTATGCTGGCGCCCAGGTCACAAAGCGCTCTGCCCACGTGCTTGCCTCCAAGTTCCACAGGTAAGGTGAAGGAACCAGGATCCTTCTCCTTCTTGGGCAGCTTGTTCTGGAGGATGGCACTGCACTCCTCGGTGAGGTTTACTGTTTCAAACTCACCAATTATTTTTTTGTTAGTAATAATGTCCTTCAAAAACTTTACATATGAAGGCATAGACTGTAAAACCTCTACAAAAGGAATGTTCACATGCACTTGCTTAAGTATTTCTAAGAATTTATTAAAATGAACTTCCTGTTCCTGCTTCTTCTTAAGCCTTCGAGGGTATGGAGGTGGTGGCACATATGCAGGCACGTCAGGACGCCTTAGGATAGGTGGAGGCCTTGGAATTTCTTCTACGTCCTCTACAATTGGCTCTAGCCTGGCTCCTGATGTGCTAGTTGGTGGTGGACCTTGGCTTGGCAGAGACTCCAGTGGAGCACTAGACTCAGTGTTCTCTACTCTCTTTGGTGTGTCCTTTGTGTTGCTCACCAATGGTCTTCCACTCCTAAGTTCAATTGCTTGAACTTGTTCCTTACCATCTCTCCTTGGTACCTCGGTATCAGCAGGGAGTCTACCTTGGGGCCTACTTTTAAGTTCATTGGCTAATTGGCCTACTTGGTTCTCCAGGCTCCTAAGAGTAGCTTGCTGGCTCTGAAGAGTAGCGTCATTCTTAGCTATATATTCCTTGAGTAGGTTTTCTACAGAAGATCCTACAGGTTGATTGTAAGGTTTTTGGTACATTGACTGGTTATGTTGGGGAGTGAAACCAGGTGTTCCACTCGGCCTTGGTTGGTTAGGATTTTGGTTAGTGTTCTGTTGGCCACCCCATGACAGGTTAGGGTGGTTTCTCCAACCAGGATTATAGGTATTGGAGTAGGGGTTGTTCCTAGGCTGCTGCTGGCTTCCTACATAGCAGACTGAGGATGGATTCCCAGGGCAGTATTGTTGCGTGCTCAATGTGTAAAGATAAATATGCAAAAGGGTAGAGAGAGAGCACTTAGAACATGCAAGCATACATGGTCTTACAGCAAGTAGTGAGTATATTTAATTCGTTTTTTCCACAGAGACTTGTTTTTAGCTATTCGCGAAGTGTGTTTGTTAAGAAAGATGGGATGGATTTGATGGGGTAAAATTGGTTTTTAATTAACTACTTTTTGCTGAATGTATAAAGGAATATGCCATAAACAAATTAAAGTTAAAATCAGGCTTAAAAGACAAGAGATGAACTCAATAAACGAAGAAGAAAACAGCTAGACAGTAAGCAATTTAGCAGAATTGCGAGAACCGCAATTAATCCGCAATTAATTGGCAGCGAAAAACTGGTTAAATGGGTGAATTAAGGGCTACTAATGACTATCCTATAGGCAGTTTATTACGATTATCAAGCTTTGGATCAACTCTCTATACATTAAACTCACTCTATCTCAAGT
The DNA here is from genome assembly GCA_028017165.1 of Herpetospermum pedunculosum. NCBI lineage: Eukaryota > Viridiplantae > Streptophyta > Magnoliopsida > Cucurbitales > Cucurbitaceae > Herpetospermum > Herpetospermum pedunculosum. Next base: position 377,944 of record CM051527.1, read on the forward strand.
ATCGTCCGATTCCATGCATGAGAGACTCAAGTTTACTCGACTTCAAAGTAAGGTCTTAAGCATCTTGTTAAAACAGGAGTGTTCAGTTTATACTAGGGAAACGCCTATTCCTAGGCCGTTTCCTGATTACCATGAAAGGCTAGCATGATTATATGACTCTGAACTCTTACTCCTTCCAGAGGTTAGGAGTTCTTTGGACAAAATGGATGGCCAATCGAAATTGCCCGTGGGATGAAGCTTACATATAATCAATGTTCGAGTGTTGATCTACCTACTTGACTTACGTTTTTTAGCCTATAGTTCTGTCATTAGCATGCCCCTAAATGAATTTAGTTACTCATGGATATATGTAGAACAGAAATATAAGATAAAGTAGACATGCTTAGAAGGAAAAAGTGCTTAAAACAGCAAGCCAAACTCGTAGCAGAATAAGGAATAACTGTGAAATGCAGAAGCTTACTTTGATTACTTCAAGTGTTTGAATGACAAAGGAAAGCTTAAACAGAATGAATTCAAGGCAGACAACAACGAAATGCAATAAGTAAATGACTAAGCTAAGAACAACATTGAACAGAAATGGAATTGAGAAGGAAAGAGCAGAAAGCAGTAAAGGTAGCTGGAAATCTTCGTGGCAGTCGCCTCGAATGAAGGTGATGAGAATTCAGCCGTGCTTGGATGAATCCAATCGAGAGAGAAGAAGAATCTTCTCTCCTTCCTATCAGATTATCGTCTCCAAAAGCTGAGAACCTCACTCCAACAGACGGCAAGGGAAAATCGAGAGAAATGGTGGACTGTGAGAAGACTTCTGCACGTTGAATGATTACTGAACCTCCGACTTTGGCCCCCTTTTATAGTAGTTTGCAGGTGCGATTGGGCCAAGGAGAACCATCAATCTTCAACGTCGTATATCAGAATGGGTGGAGGAGAAAGAACGAATCCCTGAAAAGTCGGATCTAAACAGAAAAATGTCAGCCAACTTACGGTTTTAACTTGAATAATTGCGGCCACCGCAATTATTCCGCAATGCATTCGCAAGGGTTATTTTTTCATTCTTTTCTTCGGTTTTCACCCCTTTTTCTACCTATTGTGCATAAGTCCTAATTTAGCCACCTTCTTCTAATTCTCATATTAAAGCATAGGTTTAGGCTAAATGCTAACAAAAACACCTAAATGTGTACATCTTCTTAAGCTAAATGGGTCCTAAATAAGTCACTTTCAGAGACTTAACACACCCCCAAACTTAAGGCTTTGCTTGTCCTCAAGCACACTAAGGACTTACTTAGGCTGCTGTTTCTTCTTCTTTTAACTACTCACTAACTCCCTTATATTCTTGTCTATAGCAATGCTGTCCTGTGACACACTTCTTAGTTTAGAACTAACCTCTTGCCTAGCTTCTTCTGACTTCACCTGCCTACTATACCCACTGCTTTTGTTGACCCCCTACTACTGATCTAGCTACTTCTATGACATCATGCTACTATCCCTAAGGTTTCAAATTCTACCAAGCTTTACTCTAGACTCAGTACATGCTTCTAGCTTATTTTTAATGTGTCTAGGATTCCTTAGAGTCATGCCAGTCTTAGTATTAACAGTGACAGTGGTACTTTATAGAGAACAACCTAAACCCTGGCATCACTACATTGGATAAACATTCATCTCCCTAGACAAACCTAAAAGCTACAACCTTGTGCTTAGCTCATTAAGGATCAGAGTTCTTTTTTAATAGGACATCTAAGCCACAAGATTACAACTCCTAAGCATACATTCTTCTTCCCCTATTTCTCCTTTTTTCCTTTTTTACTTAGGTGGAGTCTCTCCTTGGTTTGCCTTTTGATGCAATGCCACTTGTGGTTTACACACTTGGCACTGATTACTCAGCAACTTGAGAAAGACTCCCCTCTTTATTCTATTTTTCACTTTTTCTATTTATCACAAAAAATTTTTTTAGGAGAAGAAGAATGCTTATGTCTTAAGGAAGAGAGGAATGTTCCTAGGCCTAGGGTGGCCTCCCCCAAACTTCAACTACTCATTGTCCCCAATGAGTGTTTGAGGTGGCACACCCCCAAACTTGTCCTAGAAGCATCTAGTCTAAAGTAAAACAAAGAGAATCTAAACATCCTAGGCATAGGCAAAACATTCTAGAAGCAACTATCCCAGCAGCAGAAAATTTGAACATAACAGACAGGTTTAAGGACTTATGGTTTATGCATGCTGAGCACTATTCAGAGGCAAATTTAAACTATCAAAAGGTGTCCTATGACACTCATCCAGCATGCTTCAAGATCAGCTATATAAGGTAGTCATGCTAGCAGCAAAAGATAGAATTTAACAGATCACAGCCTAACTAAACGGGCAGTCAAAAACATGCAATCAGTCACAAAAATTGCGGGAACCGCAATTATTTCGCAATACAATCTGGGCAGATTTAACATTAACTCAGGCCCCTAGCATGCTTTTTCCCGTTACTCATGCATCCTAAAAATAAAACTAAACTATCCTACCTAATCAACTAACATCAGACTATCCTAAGCAAAAGGAAAAACATAAAACTAAACATCCAAAATAGATCAAAACTTAACCAAAAAAACAGCATAATATACATTACTCTATCAAAAAGCAGGAAAATTGTCTTTTGGTTCTTGAGGGATCAGTAATACTCCCTCTAGTGCTCTTCAAACCAGCACTCAATTCTCATCATCCTCATCTGGTCGCCTTGGTCGTGGGGGCACCCATGGAGTTAGGAGGTTGGTGGGGAAGTCTGGGAAGATGCATCCCAACTGGTCTGCAACCTCTTTGTCCCTCGCCTGCGCATAATTGGCCCATTGAGCCATTCTTCTCTGCAGGTCCATCAAACAGGCCATGGATAGGGACTGCTCAGCAGCCAACCTATCCAACTCAAACTCCATATTGCCCTTCCTTCTCAGCCTCAGGTGTGCAGGCAACTCCAGATGGCCTGTGTAGGGCAGCTGCTGCTCCAAGCGTTCGGTGGGAACTCCTGCAAGCAAGCATAACTTCGTTATAATGTTGGGGAAAAATAATGGCCCCTTACCCTTTTTAGCACACTCGGCGATGGCAGCATTGATGACTTCTCCCACGTTGATCGTGAGACCTCTCATGATAGCATAAACCAGTAGCGAACGGCTCTGGTTAATGGTAGTCTCATGCGTCACCGGGGAGAGTCTTCTTCTGACGAAAGAGAACCACACAGCTGCCTTAGCCGTGAGGTTGGCACTCATGAGCGTGTGCCGCCCATTGCGTGAGACTGTCCAGGAGGCCTCAGGCTGGCCAATGGTGCGGATGGCTTCTTCTAGCACAGCCTCAGTCGGCTCATCCACTATCCGTGCATAGTCTGTGTGAGGCTGGCCCCTTAGACCGAATGCTTCATTGATGGCCTTAGCAGAGAAGTCCACTTCTACCCCTCTGACCACAGACAGGCCATCCTCAGGGCTGAGCACGTTCGCATAGAAGTCATACACCATGCTTGTGTATGCTGGATTGGGAGGTCGGCAGAATTCCTCCCAGCCATGGTTTATCACCCCTGCGCGCAAGAACTGCGGCAGGTCAGCTAGGCGATCAAGGAACCCCTTCTCGTGCAACAGGTCCCTTTTCCTCAGCTCCACGCCCCTTGATTCAGCATCAGACGAGACATATCTCACTGATGGAGGTTCATCTTCGGGGTAGAGTTTAGCCTTCCCCTTATCAGCTGGCTTGGAAGATTCAGCAGCCTCCACCTTGAGGCGTTTGAGCGAAGGCTCAGTACTGTCTTCTTCTGCTGAAGGCATTCGCTTGGCCTTCTTCTTCTGCAGTTTCTTGGCTTTCTTGGCTTTCTTGGCCTCCTTGGCCTCCTTGTTGGCCTTCTTCTTGGCCTTCTGCCTCGCCTGGAGTTGTGGGAAACAGGCCCCCAACGTCTCCTCCATAGAATCATCAGCAGGCGTTTGCTGTGCAGGCTCATCAGGGCTGTCTTCTCTCATGGGAGAGAAGACTTCTTCTTCTTCTGCCTCTCCACTGCCTTGCGTGGATTCTTGGTAATCCCCATAAGGGAATTCCGGATCAGGCCGTGGAGAATTGTGCTCTGCTGATGGGGTATTCGCAGAACTCCATGGCGAAGACGGCAACTCAGGACTCTGCACAGCCGCAGGTGGTAGATCAGCACTCTGAGGTGCTGGAGATGACTCGGCGCTCTGCGCAGGCGGTGCTGATTCGGTGCTTGGCACTGGTTCAGATGGCAGGGGGCTGCGCACAGGTGATTCAGACGGCAGAGGGCTGCGCACAGGTGATGCAGACGGCGTCGCACCTTCTTTAGCTGACTCGTGGGATGCACGATCAGATTCTTGACTCGCCACAGAGGGAGTCTTGGATTTGCTTGGTCCGGCGGCAGTCTTGACAGTCCACCGGCGCTTTGTGGGCGTACCCACTGGCTCAGATGGGCCAGCAGGGATTTCAGTTACCACCCTCCACTTCTTCCTACGAATAGGAAGCTTGCCAAGACGGCCAGTGCGTACAGCACCCTGATCAGCAAGGGTGAGAAGCGCTTCCCTCGCAGCCGCTTCAGCTGCGTCGTCGGCCTTCTTCTTGGCGGCGGATCTCTCAGCCCTAGTGGAAACCATGGTCGAATCTTGGAGGTTTGGAGAGAGAGATCAAAGGTGGAGAGAATCGCAGAAATCTTGGAGAGCAAAGAATGAGAAGATCGTATCAAACGGGCGCCTTCTAACGGCTATAAAAGCAACGGATGAAATCCCAACGGCTCTTTTTGCGGAGTCAGCAATATTTTCGCAATTCTAGGGACAAGATTTCATACAAAATCCAAACTTTGATCGCCCGTATCTTTCATTTGGCCCAACCGAATCTTGATTTTTAAAGTGCGATTTACTCCCCTTGATCCCCTCTTTCGATTCCCTACAAAAACAAACAAAACAAACATTAAATACGCAATTAAAATTACACCACAAAACATACAAACGATCATCGATAAAAACAGAAAAAATAAACTAAGGCATTGGCCTTGACTAAACGAGCACAGGAACCACTCGTTCTCTCTCGTTTCTAACTTCATGCTTCATGTAGGAGGAAGGTCGAGAGAGTCTTCACATCCCCCTCCTCATAGTAGTGCTTCAACCTAGCACCATTGACCATAAACGGCTGTCCTTGCTGCAAGTTTTTAATCTCTATGGCACCATGAACAAAGACATTAGTAATAATAAAGGGACCTGACCATCTAGACTTTAATTTGCCTGGAAAGAGCTTTAAGCGTGAGTTAAATAATAATACAAGTTGGCCTTTCTTAAAGTCTTTGATCCTAAGTCTACTGTCATGCCATATTTTTGTCTTTTCTTTATACATCTTGGCATTCTCATAGGCCATGTGCCTAAACTCATCAAGTTCATGTAGCTGTAAAGATCTTAGTGTCCCTGCATCCTTCACACAAAAATTTAATTCTTTCATGGCCCAAAATGCCTTGTTTTCTAACTCAAGTGGCAAGTGACAAGCCTTGCCATACACCAACCTATAGGGAGACATGCCTAGAGGTGTCTTATATGCTGTTCTATAAGCCCAAAGTGCATCCTCAAGCTTGAAAGACCAGTCTTGTCTATTTGGTTTGACTACCTTCTCTAAGATGTTCTTAATTTCCCTATTGGAAATCTCAGCTTGGCCATTTGAGTGTGGGTGGTAGGGAGTAGCTACCCTATGTCTGATGTTATACTTAGCCAATATTTTCTCCATAGCCTTATTAATGAAATGCGACCCCTCATCACTAATGATAGCACGAGGAGTCCCAAATCTAGTGAAAATGTGTCTATGCAAGAAATTAGTGACTGTCTTAGCATCATTATTAGGACATGCCTTCGCTTCTACCCACTTTGACACGTAGTCTACTGCTACTAGAATATACAAGTTACCTGATGATGGAGGGAAGGGTCCCATGAAATCAATGCCCCATACATCAAAGAGTTCTAACTCCAAGATGTAGGTGAGGGGCATCTCATCCTTACGACTGAGGTTACCTGTCCTTTGGCACTCGTCACAGTTGTGGGCATAGTTGTGGGCGTCCTTAAAGATTGTTGGCCAGTAGTAGCCACTTTGAAAGACCTTCGCAGCTGTCCTTTGACCACCAAAGTGACCACCATACGGAGAGGAGTGACAGTGCTGAAGCACAGACTTTGCTTCAGCAGCTGAAACACATTTCCTCAGTAAGCCATCAGCACAGGTTCTGTAAAGTATGGGGTCATCCCAGATGAATTTCCTTGCTTCATGCAGGAACCGCTTCTTCTCTTGTCCTCCCTTGAACACTGGTAATACCTGTGATGCACGGAAGTTAGCAATATCAGCAAACCACGGTTCTTCATCGTTATCACGATGAGCCAAAGCAAAAACATGTTCATCTATGAAAGCATCAGAAATTGCGGACTCCGCAATTTTTTCGCAATTGTGCTGCAATCGAGACAGGTGATCAGCAACAACATTTTCACAACCCTTCTTGTCCCGAATGTCTAAATCAAATTCCTGCAGCAATAACACCCATCTAATCAATCTAGGCTTAGCATCAGCCTTTCTCATTAGATATTTTAAAGCAGAATGGTCAGTATATACAATGGTCCTAGTTCCTACAATGTAATTTCTAAATTTTTCACAAGCAAATACTACAGCAAGCATCTCTTTCTCTGTAGTTGTATAGTTACATTGAGCCTCATTCAAGGTCTTACTCGCATAATAGACAGGATGTGTGAGCTTGTCAATCTTCTGTCCTAACATGACTCCTACAGCATAGTCACTTGCATCACATAGCATCTCAAATGGGAGATCCCAATTTGGTCCTACTATGATTGGTGCTGTGACCAGTGCTTCCTTAAGGGCTTTCCAAGCTACTACACATTCCTTAGAGAAGATGAATGGCCTACCTAGCTCTAGTAGCTCACATAGGGGCTTGGCTATCTTAGAAAAGTCCTTGATGAACCTTCTATAGAAGCCAGCGTGCCCTAAGAAGCTCCTAATGGCTTTGACGTTCTGGGGCTCTACCAACTTCTCTATGACCTCTATTTTTGCTCTATCCACTTCTACACCTGCCCTTGACACTCTATGTCCTAAGACAATCCCTTCATCTACCATAAAATGGCACTTTTCCCAATTTAGGACTAGGTTGGTCTCTTCACACCTAGCCAGGACTTGTCCTAGGTTCTCTAGACAGGTTTTAAATGAGTCCCCAAAGACTGAGAAGTCATCCATGAATATTTCTATTATGGACTCATCCAACTCAGAGAAGATCGCCATCATGCACCTTTGGAAAGTTGCCGGTGCATTGCATAAGCCAAAAGGCATTCTGCGGAAGGCAAACGTTCCAAAAGGGCAAGTGAAGGTGGTCTTCTCTTGATCCTTAGGGTCTATAGTTATTTGATTGTAGCCTGAATAGCCATCTAGGAAACAGTAGTAGGCTCTACCAGCTATTCTGTCTAGCATCTGGTCAATAAACGGTATGGGGAAGTGGTCTTTTTTAGTTTCTTTATTTAGTTTTCTGTAATCCATACATACCCTCCACCCTGTGACAGTCCTTGTTGGAATCAGTTCGTTGTTCTCATTGACTACCACAGTTATTCCCCCCTTTTTAGGCACACATTGGATGGGGCTCACCCACTGGCTACTAGCTATGGGGAAAATTACTCCTGCATCTAACCACTTTATTATTTCTTTCTTCACTACCTCTTTCATAGAGGGGTTTAACCTACGCTGGTGATCTACCCTAGGTGTGTGTTCTTCCTCTAGAATAATTTTGTGCATACAATAAGAAGGGCTAATGCCTCGAATATCAGCAATAGACCATGCTATAGCCTTCCTATGTTGCTTAAGCAGTAAAATTAAATCAACCTCATGCTGTTCACTTAGCTTAGAAGAAATAATTACAGGCAGTGTGTCATTATCTCCTAGATATGCATATTTGAGGTGAGTAGGTAGTGGTTTCAGTTCTAAAACAGGTGGATGCTCAATGGAGGGCTTCAGAGGGTTAATAATTCTATCAGTTAAATCTATATTCATACATACATGCTGAGGGTTATTTACAGGCATGTTCATTATGTCAGCTACATTTAGATCATCTACATCTATTTGTACATATTCACTAGCATGCTTGGTTAATAATACATGCTCTAATTGTTCTTCCATAAGTGAGTCAATAACATCCATGCTAGCACAAGACTCAGAATCAGAGGGGTATTTTAAAGCTTTGTAAACACTAAATTTTACCTCTTCATCATGAACTCTCATAGTTAACTCACCTTTTTGCACATCTATTAGTGCCCTACCTGTGGCTAGAAATGGTCTACCTAGCAGGATGGGTACCTCCTTGTCTGCTTCATAGTCCAGGACAATGAAATCTGCAAGGAAAATGAATTTGTCAACTTTAACTAGAATATCCTCAATCTTACCTTCTGGATATGCGATGGATCTGTCTGCTAGTTGTAAAGTGACAGTAGTTGGACGTGCTTCTCCTATTCCCAACTGGCGGAATAGGGACAGGGGCATGAGATTTATGCTGGCGCCCAGGTCACAAAGCGCTCTGCCCACATGCTTGCCTCCAAGTTCTACAGGTAAGGTGAAGGAACCAGGATCCTTCTCCTTCTTGGGCAGCTTGTTTTGGAGGATGGCACTGCACTCCTCGGTGAGGTTTACTGTTTCAAACTCACCAATTATCTTTTTGTTAGTAATGATATCCTTCAAAAACTTTACATATGAAGGCATAGACTGTAAAACCTCTACAAAAGGAATGTTCACATGCACTTGCTTAAGTATTTCTAAAAATTTATTAAAATGAACTTCCTGTTCCTGCTTCTTCTTCAGTCTTCGAGGATAAGGAGGTGGTGGCACATAAGTAGGCACGTCAGGACGCTTTAAGATAGGTGGAGGCCTTGGAATTTCTTCTACGTCCTCTACAATTGGTTCTAGCCTGGCTCCTGATGTGCTAGTTGGTGGTGGACCTTGGCTTGGCAGAGACTCCAGTGGAGCACTAGACTCAGTGTTCTCTACTCTCTTTGGTGTGTCTTTTGTAATGCTCACCAATGGTCTTCCACTCCTAAGTTCAATTGCTTGAACTTGTTCTTTGCCATCTCTCCTTGGTACCTCGGTATCAGCAGGGAGTCTACCTTGGGGCCTACTTTTAAGTTCATTGGCTAACTGGCCTATTTGGTTTTCCAGGCTCCTAAGGGTAGCTTGCTGGCTCTGAAGAGTAGCATCATTCTTAGCTATATATTCCTTGAGTAGGTTTTCTACAGAAGATCCTACAGGTTGATTGTAAGGCTTTTGGTACATTGACTGGTTATGTTGGGGAGTGAAACCAGGTGTTCCACTCGGCCTTGGTTGGTTAGAATTTTGGTTAGTGTTCTGCTGGCCACCCCATGACAGGTTAGGGTGGTTTCTCCAACCAGGATTGTAAGTTTGTGAGTAGGGGTTATTCCTAGGCTGCTGCTGACTACCTACATAGCAGACTGAGGATGGATTCCCAGGACAGTATTCATAAGGGTGCCCTTCCCCACAGAATCCACAGATAGGTGCCTCGCCTTGATTTGGTTGTACGCCCATTGACATGGCTGTGGCGGTATTGGCACTGGTTTGGAGATTGGCCTGAGCCATTTGCTTAACTAAGTTGGTCAGGGCGTTTATTTGGGTGCTCATGGCGCTTAGAGCATCCTTGTCTTGAGCCCTAGTTGGCTCTACTGGATCGTCTGACCATCTGCAGTGAGATGCTGAGATCTTCTCCAAGATCTCATAAGCTTCGTTGTAACTTTTGGACAACATGGAACCTCCAGCAGATGAATTTAAGACTTGTCTGGTGCTGGGGTTGCATCCTTTAAAGAAAACTTCTATTTGAATACACCATGGAATGCCATGGTGTGGACATTTAACGAGAAGATCTTTAAATCTAGTCCAAGCTTCGTGAAGAGACTCACTTGGAGTTTGTTTGAATTTGACTATGTCATCACGGAAAGTAGAATTCCTATCAGGTGGGAAGTATTTGACTAGGAATTTTTCTGCTAGATCTGTCCAATTGCGAACAGATCCTGAAGGTAAAGAATTTAGCCACGTTTTGGCTTTGTCCCTCAAAGAATAAGGGAAAAGATATAGCCTAAGGGCCTCTTGGGAAACTCCAGGGATTAGGAAGGTGTCACTAACTCCTAGGAAGTTCCTAAGGTGATTATGGGGGTCCTCATTTTCTATTCCAAAGAATTGTCCCACAGTGGACAACATTTGGAACATCACTGGCTTTAACTCGAAAGAGTGGGCAGTGATTTCAGGACGGATTATGCTGGGGTTCAGCTCCCCAGGCATAGGTACTAGATATGAAAGAATGGCACTATTCTTGTCATTCGCTATTTCTATGGGGTTGCGAATGGCAGGTGCCGGATTTGGAACTAAATCGCCCATTTCTTTGTTTTCAGGTAAGATTTGAGGTATAGGAGGTTGTTTAAAGAGGCGTTTCTTTGCTTTATTTCTAGCTCGAAGTGTTCTTTCAGGTTCAGGATCGAACTCTAAATCACTATGTGAACGCTCACTCATAAACTACCTTAACAGTACCTGCAAAAGAAATGAAACAGATTAGTTTCACTCAATGATAAACTTGGTTTTCTTAAACTTAACAACTTCGTTTTTACTTAAAAATAAGTCCCCGGCAGCGGCGCCAAAAACTTGTTGCGTGCTCAATGTGTAAAGATAAATATGCAAAAGGGTAGAGAGAGAGCACTTAGAACATGCAAGCATACATGGTCTTACAGCAAGTAGTGAGTATATTTAATTCGTTTTTTCCACAGAGACTTGTTTTTAGCTATTCGCGAAGTGTGTTTGTTAAGAAAGATGGGATGGATTTGATGGGGTAAAATTGGTTTTTAATTAACTACTTTTTGCTGAATGTATAAAGGAATATGCCATAAACAAATTAAAGTTAAAATCAGGCTTAAAAGACAAGAGATGAACTCAATAAACGAAGAAGAAAACAGCTAGACAGTAAGCAATTTAGCAGAATTGCGAGAACCGCAATTAATCCGCAATTAATTGGCAGCGAAAAACTGGTTAAATGGGTGAATTAAGGGCTACTAATGACTATCCTATAGGCAGTTTATTACGATTATCAAGCTTTGGATCAACTCTCTATACATTAAACTCACTCTATCTCAAGTATCGTCCGATTCCATGCATGAGAGACTCAAGTTTACTCGACTTCAAAGTAAGGTCTTAAGCATCTTGTTAAAACAGGAGTGTTCAGTTTATACTAGGGAAACGCCTATTCCTAGGCCGTTTCCTGATTACCATGAAAGGCTAGCATGATTATATGACTCTGAACTCTTACTCCTTCCAGAGGTTAGGAGTTCTTTGGACAAAATGGATGGCCAATCGAAATTGCCCGTGGGATGAAGCTTACATATAATCAATGTTCGAGTGTTGATCTACCTACTTGACTTACGTTTTTTAGCCTATAGTTCTGTCATTAGCATGCCCCTAAATGAATTTAGTTACTCATGGATATATGTAGAACAGAAATATAAGATAAAGTAGACATGCTTAGAAGGAAAAAGTGCTTAAAACAGCAAGCCAAACTCGTAGCAGAATAAGGAATAACTGTGAAATGCAGAAGCTTACTTTGATTACTTCAAGTGTTTGAATGACAAAGGAAAGCTTAAACAGAATGAATTCAAGGCAGACAACAACGAAATGCAATAAGTAAATGACTAAGCTAAGAACAACATTGAACAGAAATGGAATTGAGAAGGAAAGAGCAGAAAGCAGTAAAGGTAGCTGGAAATCTTCGTGGCAGTCGCCTCGAATGAAGGTGATGAGAATTCAGCCGTGCTTGGATGAATCCAATCGAGAGAGAAGAAGAATCTTCTCTCCTTCCTATCAGATTATCGTCTCCAAAAGCTGAGAACCTCACTCCAACAGACGGCAAGGGAAAATCGAGAGAAATGGTGGACTGTGAGAAGACTTCTGCACGTTGAATGATTACTGAACCTCCGACTTTGGCCCCCTTTTATAGTAGTTTGCAGGTGCGATTGGGCCAAGGAGAACCATCAATCTTCAACGTCGTATATCAGAATGGGTGGAGGAGAAAGAACGAATCCCTGAAAAGTCGGATCTAAACAGAAAAATGTCAGCCAACTTACGGTTTTAACTTGAATAATTGCGGCCACCGCAATTATTCCGCAATGCATTCGCAAGGGTTATTTTTTCATTCTTTTCTTCGGTTTTCACCCCTTTTTCTACCTATTGTGCATAAGTCCTAATTTAGCCACCTTCTTCTAATTCTCATATTAAAGCATAGGTTTAGGCTAAATGCTAACAAAAACACCTAAATGTGTACATCTTCTTAAGCTAAATGGGTCCTAAATAAGTCACTTTCAGAGACTTAACAAGTATTCATAAGGGTGCCCTTCCCCACAGAATCCACAGATAGGTGCCTCGCCTTGATTTGGTTGGGTGCCCATTGACATAGCTGTGGCGGTATTGGCACTGGTTTGGAGATTGGCCTGAGCCATTTGCTTAACTAGGTTGGTCAGGGCATTTATTTGGGTGCTCATGGCGCTTAGAGCATCCTTGTCTTGAGCCCTAGTTGGCTCTACTGGATCGTCTGACCACCTACAATGAGATGTTGAGATCTTCTCCAAGATCTCATAAGCTTCGTTGTAACTCTTGGACAACATGGAACCTCCAGCAGATGAATTTAGAACTTGTCTGGTGCTGGGGTTGCATCCTTTAAAGAAGACTTCTATTTGGATACACCATGGAATGCCATGGTGTGGACATTTAATGAGAAGGTCTTTGAATCTTGTCCAAGCTTCGTGAAGAGACTCACTTGGAGCTTGTTTGAATTTTATGATATCATCACGAAAAGTCGAATTCCTATCAGGTGGGAAGTATTTGACTAGGAATTTTTCTGCTAAATCTGTCCAATTGCGGACAGATCCTGAGGGTAAAGAATTTAACCATGTTTTGGCTGTCCCTCAAAGAGTAAGGGAAAAGATATAGCCTCAGGGCTTCTTGGGAAACTCCAGGGATTAGGAAGGTGTCACTAACTCCTAAGAAGTTCCTAAGGTGGTTATGGGGGTCCTCATTTTCTATTCCAAAGAATTGTCCCACAGTGGACAACATTTGGAACATCACTGGCTTTAACTCGAATGAGTTGGCAGTGATTTCAGGACGGATTATGCTGGGGTTCAGCTCCCCAGGCATAGGTACTAAATATGAAAGGATGGCGCTATCCTTGTCATTCGCTATTTCAATGGGATTGCGAGTGACAGGCACCAGGTTTTGATTTACTCCAGCCATTTCTTCTTGAGGTAATTGCGGAGGAATTGTAGTCTCTGCAATGATTGGAGGTAAAAGGGTTTGTTTAAAGAGACGTTTCTTGGCTCTATTCCTAGCTCTAAGTAATCTCTCGGGCTCAAGGTTGAACTCTAGATCACTACTTGGAGTCTCATTCATAAACTACCCTAAATGGTACCTGAAAAAGAAATGAAAATGGATCAAATTCAATGGAAAATACTTTGATGTTTCAGACTTAACAAACTTCGTTTTCACTTAAAATAAGTCCCCGGCAGCGGCGCCAAAAACTTGTTGCGTGCTCAATGTGTAAAGATAATTATGCAAAAGTGTAGAGAGAGCACTTAGAACATGCAAGCATACATGGTCTCACAGCAAGTAGTAAGTATATTTCATTCGTTTTTTCCACAGAGACTTATTTTTAGCTATTCGCGAAGTGTGATTGTTAAGAAAGATGGGATGAATTTGATGGGGTAAAATTGAATTTTAATTATCTAATTTTTGCTGAATGTATAAAGGGATATAACATAAACAAATGCAAGTTGAAATTAGATGCAAAGGACAAGAGATGGAATTAATAAACGAGGAAGAAAACAGCTAAACAGAATGCAACTTAGCAGAATTGCGAGAACCGCAATTAATCCGCAATTAACTCAACAGCAAAAGTATGTAAATGGGCGAATTAAGGGCTACTAATGACTATCCTATAGGTAGTTTATTACGATTATCAAGCTTTGGATCAACTCTCTATACATCAAACTCACTCTATCTCAAGTATCGTCCGATTCCATGCATTAGAGTCTTAAGTTTACTCGACTTCAAAGTAAGGTCTCAAGCATCTTATTTACGCAGGAGTGTTCAGTTGTACTAGGGAAACGCCTATTCCTAGGCCGTTTCCTGATTACCATGAAAGGCTAGCATGATTATATGACTCTGAACTCTTACTCCTTCCAGAGGTTAGGAGTTCTTTGGACAAAATGGATGGCCAATCGAAATTGCCCGTGGGATGAAGCTTACATACAATCAATGTTCGAGTGTTAATCTGCCTACTTGATTCACGTTTTTTAGCCTATAGTTTTGTCATTAGCATGCCCCTAAGTGACTTAGCTACTCATGGATATATAGAGAACAAAAATGGTAGATAAGATAGACATGCTTAGAAGGGAAATGTGCTTAAAACAGTAAGCCAAACCCGTAGCAGAAGATGGGAAATGAGAAATGCAGAAATGAACTTTGATTACTGAAATTGTTTGTTGAACAGACAAAAGCTGTAAAGTAAATAGCAACAAGACAGAAAGCAACGAAATAAACTAATCTAGCTACTTAGGAAAAGAACAGCACGAAGCAGAATGTAAAACAGAAGAGAAAGACAGAAAAACAGTAAAGAGTTGCTGGAAAGCTTCGTGGCAGTCGCCTCGAATGAAGGGGATGAAAGATCAGCCTTGCTTGGATGAATCCAATCGAGAGAGAAGAAGAATCTTCTCTCCTTCCTATCAGATTATCGATTCCAACAGCTGAGACTCTCACTCCAACAGACGGCAAAGGAAAACAGATGGAAATGGTGGACTGCAAGAAGACTTCTGCGCTTCGAGTGATGACTGAACCTCCGACTTTGACCCCCTTTTATAGTAGTTTGCAGGTGCGTTTGGGCCAAGGAGAACCATCAATCTTCAACGTCATATATCAGAATGGATGGAGGAGAAAGAACGAATCCCTGAAAAAGTCGGATCTAAACAGAAAAAGATCAGCCAACTTACGGTTTTAACTTGAATAATTGCGGTCACCGCAATGTTTTCGCAATTCATTCGCAATGTTTATTTTTTCATTCTTTTCCTTCGGTTTTCAACCCTTTTTCTACCTATTGTGCATAAGTCCTAAATTAGCTACCTTCTTCTAATTCTCATATTAAAGCATAGGTTTAGGCTAAATGCTAACAAAAACACCTAAATGTGTACATCTTCTTAAGCTAAATGGGTCCTAAATAAGTCACTTTCAGAGACTTAACAGTATTCAGGCTATAATCAAATAACTATAGACCCTAAGGATCAAGAGAAGACCACCTTCACTTGCCCTTTTGGAACTTTTGCCTTTCGCAGAATGCCTTTTGGCTTATGCAATGCACCGGCAACTTTCCAAAGGTGCATGATGGCAATCTTCTCTGAGTTGGATGAGTCCATGATAGAAATATTCATGGATGACTTCTCAGTCTTTGGGGACTCATTTTCAAACTGTCTAGAAAACCTAGGACAAGTCCTGGCTAGGTGTGAGGAGACCAACCTAGTCCTAAATTGGGAAAAATGCCATTTTATGGTGGATGAGGGGATTGTCTTAGGACATAGAGTGTCAAGGGCAGGTGTAGAAGTTGATAGGGCAAAGATTGAGATCATAGAGAAGTTGGTAGAGCCCCAGAATGTCAAAGCCATTAAAAGCTTCTTAGGGCATGCTGGCTTCTACAGAAGGTTCATTAAGGACTTTTCTAAGATAGCCAAGCCTCTGTATGAGCTATTAGAGCTAAATAGGCCCTTCATCTTCTCTAAGGAATGTGTAGTAGCTTGGACCACCCTTAAGAAAGCACTAGTCACAGCCCCTATCATAGTAGGACCAAATTGGGATCTGCCCTTTGAGATGTTATGTGATGCCAGTGACTATGCTGTAGGAGTGATGTTAGGCCAGAAGATTGACAAGCTAACACATCCTGTCTATTATGCTAGTAAGACCTTGAATGAGGCTCAATGTAATTATACAACTACTGAGAAAGAGATGCTTGCTGTAGTGTTTGCTTGCGAAAAATTCAGAAACTATATTGTAGGCACTAGGACAATTGTATACACTGACCATTCTGCCTTGAAATATCTTATGAGGAAGGCTGATGCCAAGCCTAGGTTGATTAGATGGGTGTTATTGCTGCAGGAATTTGATTTGGACATTCGGGACAAGAAAGGATGTGAAAACGTGGTGACAGATCACCTGTCTCGATTGCAGCACAATTGCGAAAAAATTGCGGACCCCGCAATTTCTGATGCTTTTATTGATGAACATGTCTTTGCTTTGACTCATCATGATAACGATGAGGAACCTTGGTTTGCTGACATTGCTAACTTCCGTGCATCACAGGTATTACCAGTGTTCAAGGGAGGACAAGAGAAGAAGAGGTTCCTTCATGAAGCAAGGAAATTCATCTGGGACGACCCCACACTTTACAGAACCTGTGCTGATGGCTTGCTAAGGAAGTGTGTTTCAGCTGCTGAAGCGAAGTCTGTGCTGCAGCACTGTCACACATCTCCTTATGGTGGACACTTTGGTGGCCAAAGAACAACTGCAAAGGTATTTCAGAGTGGCTATTACTGGCCAACAATCTTCAAGGATGCCCACAATTATGCCCACAGCTGTGATGAATGCCAAAGAACAGGTAACCTCAGTCGAAAGGATGAGATGCCCCTCACCTACATCTTAGAGTTAGAGCTCTTTGATGTATGGGGCATTGACTTCATGGGGCCATTCCCTCCATCATCAGGTAACCTTTACATATTAGTAGCAGTGGATTATGTGTCCAAGTGGGTAGAGGCCAAAGCATGTCCTAATAATGATGCTAAAACAGTCACCAACTTTTTGCATAGGCACATTTTCACTAGGTTTGGGACACCTCGTGCTATCATTAGTGATGAGGGGTCACATTTCATTAACAAGGCTATGGAGAGAGTGTTGGCTAAATATAACATTAGGCATAGAGTAGCCACTCCCTATCACCCACACTCAAATGGCCAAGCTGAAATCTCAAATAGGGAAATTAAGAACATCCTAGAAAAAGTAGTCAAACCTAATAGGAAAGACTGGTCCTTCAAGCTTGAGGATGCACTTTGGGCTTATAGGACAACATATAAGACACCTCGTGCTATCACTAGTAATGCTTCAATCTAGCACGATTCACCACGAACGGTTGGCCTTGTTCCAAATTTTGGATTTCAATCGCACCATGAACAAACACATTAGTGATCACAAATGGACCAGACCAACGAGACTTTAATTTGCCAGGAAACAATTTCAATCGTGAGTTAGACAATAGAACATGCTGGCCCTTTTTGAAATCCTTTATCCTGAGTCTACTATCATGCCAAATTTTAGTTTTTTCCTTATACATTTTAGCATTCTCGTATGACATGTGTCTTAGTTCATCTAATTCATGCAATTGCAGAGACCGCAATGTTCCCGCATCGGTTACGCAAAAATTTATCTCTTTTAAAGCCCAAAAAGCTTTGTTTTCTAATTCAAGGGGGAGATGGCATGCTTTTCCATAAACTAACCTATAGGGAGACATTCCTAAAGGTGTTTTATATGCAGTTCTATATGCCCATAGTGCATCATCTAATTTAAAAGACCAATCATTTCTATTTGGTTTTACAACTTTTTCTAGAATACTTTTGATCTCTCTATTAGAAATTTCAGCTTGCCCATTTGAATGGGGATGATAGGGTGTTGCCACCCTATGCCTAACATTGTATTTAGCTAACACTTTTTCCATGGCTTTATTTATGAAATGTGTTCCTTCATCACTTATGATGACACGTGGTGTGCCAAAACGGGTAAAGATATGTCTATTAAAAAATTTAACAACTGTTTTAGCATCATTTAAAGGACATGCAATTGCCTCAACCCATTTTGAGACATAGTCTACAGCTACTAAAATGTAAAGATTACCAGCAAATGGTGAGAATGGCCCCATGAAGTCAATACCCCACACATCAAAGAGTTCTAACTCTAGGATATATGTTAGGGGCATCTCATCCTTCCTACTAAGGTTACCTGTACGTTGACATTCGTTGCAATTGTGTGCGTAGTCATGTGCATCCTTGAAGATTGTAGGCCAGAAGTAGGCCAGAAGTAGCCACTCTGAAATACAGTGAGTAGTTTAGAAAACAGTAAAGGAAAGTAGTAAGGTGCGTAAGGATCCTCCAAGTCGTGAATCGCCTCAGATGAAGGGGAAGATTAGCTGATCTTGGGGATAATTTCGATCAGAAGAGAAGAAGGATCTTCTCTTCTTCCTCTCGATTTATCAACGCCAAGGGCTTGTTTCTTCGATCCAACAAACGGGGGAAGAGGTTTTGTCTTCGGGATTCTTCACGATCGAGAGCTCCTCACTATCAGATTGTGTGGAGTGAATTGAAGGGGGTTCAATTCAATTGCTTTGATCCTTCATTTAACTCTCTTTATATAGCCTTCAAAGGCTGCTCCTTAATCATGGATCACCATCCAATTTCTTGAGGTCACAATCCTCACACGTGACAGCCGCAGGGAGAGTGGACGGCTGGAAAAATGCAACAACCGAAGACTGACGGCTGGAAAAATGCAGCAGCAAAGACTGGTATTGCGGTTGCATTGCGAGGGTCGCAATGCTCTGTTCAGCTGATCCTATTGCGAGCTCCGCAATATTTCCGCAATGCACCTGCAATGTACAAATTAGTCATTTTTTCACCAAATTGCATCCTTTTTCGTTCCTTTTCCAAATAAGCCTTAAATTATCATCATTTCTCAAATTCTCACTTTTAAGCACACATTATGCTAACTTCTAACTAAAATACTCAAGAACTTCCATGATTTTTAGATAATTAAGGTCCTAAATAACACACTTTTGGAGAGGTAACAGAGACTTAGTAAACTAATCAGCATGAAGTACTACAAGGCTTTCCATGTGACCATCACATCTTCTCATAGCACTAACTGTGAGCTCAACTTATAAACATATTGCTGCTTTACAAGCTGCAAATAGACTTAGCTACTACCAAGGAGTTAGTAATACAACTCTTGTATTCCACTCCTATAAGTACAAGGACAAAACTTTAACCGGAATCCAATCCAATTGGACTAATATTACTGACAGCTCCCACTACATAGCACATATCGGGTCATGTATCTCAAAAGATACATCTGACCTCCAATATGTAAATGCACTTAGGTGCATCTCGTATCCTCAACAGTTGAGGTGTCTCAGGAAACCATTTCCAAAGACCATCGAATATTGACAACTTCTTATCAACAAAAGATTTTAGAGACAACACTAGCGATTTGTTCTTACGACTCAGAACTGATGGAGCGACATGCGCAGCGGAAAGCGATTTCGAACCGATGATACTCTAATTTCATCAATTTAACAAATATAAAACATGCTCAAAGGACGGAAATAAGAAATTAGAAATACATACCCTTGTAGTTCCAATTTCTTCAAGCTCCGCCGCACGTTCCTCGTCACGAACTCTTCCGGCCTCTTCTCACGAACGCCCCGAGGACCACCCCAGGTAGTCCCGCTATCCTCGGCGCCGCGCAACGGAGTTGTGGGACTCCGTTTAGAAGAGAAAAGAAAAGAAAATAAAGGAAGAAGAAGATTAAGAGGAAAGAAAAAGAACTCAGGGGCCATCTCACGATTTTGAAAACTTCAAAGATGAAGTAAATGGAAAAACTTTTTCAAAATGTAAACCCCTGCATTCTACTTCAACTTGGCCAACTTCTAATATATATATACATATAACTTACATCTGTCTTACATGCACAATGCATGTAAGACAGATGTATAATTATTATTATTTTAAAAAATTAATTAAAATTAATTAATTTTAAATAATAATAAATATATTTATTTATTAAACAATTTAATAAATAAAATATATATATATATATATATATATTAATTAATTAACATTATTTAATTCAATATCAAATATTAATTAAATAATAAGGCTAAACCCGGTTTTCTTAAAACCGACTTTTTTACACATGAATCATATTCATGTTTTAGGCCAATCCCATATTTAAATCATATTTAAATATGTCCATCCTTCTTCCATAAACCGAATTTGAACAATTCAATTTTTTTTTCTTTTTCTTTTCTTTTATACTGTTGTACGGCGTTATCCGAGCTAGCCAGGAGAACCTAAAGAACCTACAGATCATGAGCTCCAACGATACGAGATTATTCGGTTAAAACTCTTTTAACCCGAATCAATCAACTTTCGTTAACCCCTAGAGACTCCACTATAGTCCGAGGGTTGCACTCTCCTCACTGTAGATATATTATGTCCTCTGATATAACCGTCATGGGCAAGTCGACCCTTTACAGGTTGTTCGTAATCACAGCTGGGTCATTTAAACCGTTTAACCCCTGCATTACGTCTTGTTCCTTAAGTACCACTCACACCTCTAATGAACAATAGATCTGTGGTCCAACCAATAGATCAATTAACCCTCTCATCTCATGAGAGTGAGCGCGCTAATTGTTCAAGCCCCGGAGTCAGCTATTAAGGGAACAACCTATCTACTAACCCTGAAGAGCGGGTTAGGAGTGAACTCCAATCTTGCTGTACTATGTTCCCAGCTACCTATTCGACTTTATCCCCAAGATGGTAGGCTTATTGAGTCGGCGCTAATGGACCACTCTCACCCATGCAAGTCAAAGGATACTATCGAATAAGCAGGAGTTCATAGCGAGCTCAGGATTGAGATCGAGTTACCTAGGCCATCAATATGTATAAGTCGGTCTCATCAGTAAACGGAGTTATAAAGAGAGAGCGACTTAATACGCGGTTCGGTCTTATGCAAACTCTTTGCACATGACGCCCTCACTCGCACATCTCCATGTGAAACGATTCTGATCACATCGTTTTGTACAATACAAAGTGAGCCGCATCCTATAGTGTTACCAGGATAAGGTACCCAGCCTTATCCGTATACTATAGACCGTTTTGACTGACTACTTGAGCCTGATCCACAATCATGTCATACATGAGGCTCAAGTACTCATATTCAGCCAAGGATGTTGGTCATTGGTATAGGTTAACCTAAACACGTTTCACTTTATTCCAATAAACTCCTTTACTGAATAAAACTAAAAACTCTTTATTCTAAATAGAATATTTACAAATATAACAGTTTACAAACCAGGAGTTTTAGGACATAAAACCCAACAAGAACAACCTGAATCCTTAGAACAAACTAAGCCTACCTCCAGATCAACTATTTGGGAGTGGGTCGCTAGTTTATGCTAAAAGTCAGTAATAAATCCTACATCATTCTCAATGATTAGGAAAAAATTACGGGAATTTATTATGAAAGCTTTAACATTGATTAAATACTTTTCCAACAAGTTTTATCAATGTAATGTTCAAAACCATAAGATTTGATTTGAAAAACAAACCTTATAAATCAGAATATAGATGCTTATTCCAATTCATAAATGGATTGAAAAAGCTCGCAAACGATTTGCTCTTAATCCTGAATAATGTATCTCCCTGGTTGAGACTAATAGGTACTCTATCAAGATAGCTAGTCTTGATATCCATTTACCTTATTCTATCAGATAGAACAGGGCAATGGATACAAGTATTCTATATAACTAATATCTGACAACAAGAGATGAAGTTAATACACAATTAACCCTTTCTCTTTGGGACAGTCCCTTTGCAAGAAAGTCAAGCCTTAGAGGTTTTCACCTCATAGACTTGGTCTGTAACCCTCTTGAAGATGGGGCTTTGAGCCACTGGTTCTTGTTTATGAACTCACTGTCATCATCAAACATGATAACTAGAGTCATACAACATACTAATACAGCAGGCCGAATTATCTTATAATTCTCCCACTGCATTAAAGCTTTCTCAACACTTGAGAAGAACCAGCAAAACTAACAACCATTGTTAATTTATAGTTTCCAATAAAACAAGATAAGTCTTATCATTTTAGTTGTTATCAAGTCTAATAGAATAAATCAGTATACATCTTTTGTGAAATGAACCATTCATTTATAAAAACAAAAGATACTATATACATAAAGTGTTCAACAAAAACTTGAGTTTATAGACAATAATTACAACACTTGAAATTATTTCTATACAAACAACTAAAAACTGCAAGCTCCCACTGTAGATACTGCGTAGACGTCTTCATAAGTCGTCTTCGTCAAGAAACAGGCACACAAGAACTAGTTTCCTGAAATAGAATAACAAACATGATTAGTGGTTCCTGAATCAACATCCAGGTATGATAATCATAATCCACAAAACATGTTTAGACAGAAGATAAATCATATTTACCTTGTCGTTCATTCTTTGCCTTTTTCTCCGCAAGGTATTTAGGGCAATTTCGCTTCCAATGCCATTCTTCACCACAATGAAAATACTTTCCACTGTGTGTAGCTTTAACCTTGCCTATAGCGTGGGTTTTGCCCTTCCTGACACTTCTCTTCTTCTTGTGAATAATCTTATTACTCACAGTAAGAGATTCAGATTTAGTCCCAAACCCAGACCTTTTCTGGAATTTCATAGAAGTGGCAACATTTACCTCCTTCTTCTTTCCTTTCGAGGTATTGATAGCACTCTAAAAGTGCTAATATTTAGCTTCTAAGTCTTGTAAATTAGAATAATTATTTGAGCTTAATTGATATATTTTGTATAATTTAATTGTTAAGGGGTAAATCGGGCATTTGCGTAAATTAAGAGCTTAAATGAATATTTTAGAGCATTTTATTAATAAACGGTTTTGAGTGATTATACTACATTAATTAAATAATCTAATTATAACTCAAAATCGATTAATGGCTTAATGGTCCAGGGCTTGCCAAGATAAAAGGGGTGCCCAGTTTCAAATCTTGGTAGATGCAAGATTTTTCTTCATTTTGTAAAAGTCAACAGCACCAGTAAACAGTCAACGATCAACACCACATGCCCAGGCCCCGCGCGCGGCCCAGACCACCGCCCGTCATTGAAAGTCCGCGCGCTCGCCGCCCCGCGCGCGGCCCAGACCACCGCCCGTCATTGAAAGTCCGCGCGCTCGCCCGTGCGCCCTATCCTCTTTCGAAATTTGGGCATTCTTAGCCATTTGTGGCTCTCTTCTTCATCTCCATGATAGCTAAACAAGTAAGTGTTTGATTTCTAGTTTGAGATTGTAATCAATTTGGATTAAGGGGAGATTTGCCCTAATTTGTGTATGAATTAGATTGTCTTCCTTATGCATCTTCTTCCTTGTTCTGCATCTAAATGGCTTGTGTAACTGATTAGGAGTGACGCCCGAGTCCTTATGCATGCTTTACCGTTAGAGATTAGGACGTATAATTGCCTCAATCGCTAGGTAACACAAATCTGAATATGGGTATTTAGTTTGATCCCAAGTGACAGTTGTGGGTAGAAATTAGATAACCTTCATGTTAGATTTTGGGTAAAGGGGAAAAATCGATTTAATCTCCGGGTTAATTCGTCGCAATGTTTATGTCTCTGTCCGTTAATCATTTTAGGATTGATCACCTTATTTTGAGTAACTGTCAAGAACAATTAGAATTGCACTTTTCTAATTGTATCTTTGGGTCGTTTGAGTTAGAAATAATCAAACGAATTGCGTGCCTTAAGCGTTGTGTCTATGTATTTAGTTATCGATGATCCGAACACCAAATTGTGATCAATCCCATTCTTTGAAGTCAAACATGCCATTTAAATTTGTTACTTCACAGTTTTTATTGTTTTAATTTTCCGTTAGCTACAATAGTTAGAGCTCCCTTTTAAAATCTAATTTCCCTTATTTTTACCGTTAGCAATTTAGAATTAATTAAGTTTAAATTAAGCTAATTCCCGGTGGTTCGACCCGGTTATCACTAACTATAAATTAGTCGGTATAATCGGCTTATAAATATTATTTTGGCAAGCCTCGACAGCTTGAAATTTGTGAACGTACAAAAGTTCATTACCAAACTTGGCGTCGTTGCCGGGGAATTAATTTTTAATTCGGCTTGGTTGATTTTAATTTGTTTGTTTTAAAAAAAAAAAAATCTTTTGTTTGTACAGTTTTATTCATTTATTTTTAATTTTTCTTGTATTATTTTACCCGTTCCGTTTGAGTTCTTGAGCGCAGTTATTCCTTGAAAATTCAAAAGAAAGCGAAAAGAATGGAGGTCATGGGTAATTTTGAGCAACAAAGGACCTTGAGGCAACTTGCCGCAGCTGGGCTAGACCGGAATTCATCGAGTATATTGTATCCGGTATCAGCAGGTAATTTTGAACTCAAGGTTAGTCTAATTAACTCACTACCTTCTTTCTTTGGTAACGCAGATGAGGATCCCATAAGACACCTCAAAGCCTTCAAGATGGTGTGTTCGTCAATGAGGACCGACAATGCAACTGAAGCTCAACTTTTTCTAAGGGCCTTCCCCTTCACTTTAAAGGAACAGGCGAAGGATTGGATGTATTACCTTCCACCTGGGTCCATCACCACATGAGAGAAGATGCAGGGAATCTTCTTAGAGAAGTATTTTCCCCCTTCGAAGGTCGCCTCTCTCAGGAAGCAAATATGCGGTATCATGCAAGCAGAAGGAGAGAACCTTTATGATTGTTGGGAAAGGTTCAATCGCTTGTGTGAGAGTTGTCCTAACCATCAAATAACCGATCAACACCTCATTCAACATTTTTGTGATGGCTTGCTCCCACGTGTTCGACAGTTGATTGATGCCGCCAGTGGAGGTTCACTCATGGATAAAACACCTAAAGAAGCAAGACAGCTAATCTCAAATATGGCTGGAAATTCGCACCATTACGAAGGTAAAGGGAGTAAGCAAGACCGTTTCTCAAACGAGTTAAACGCGCTTAATGCTCAAGTGTCAGAAATAGGCAATGCAATGATCCGGTTAGCGGAAAATGTTTCTCAGGCTTCCGTGCAAGCTCAGACATCATTTTCAGGTAATTCTTTAGAAAATATTTTGCAAGATTTTGTTTCATCTAACCGGAAATTTTAGGAAGACACTCGGAAAAGACTAGACGGTTTTGGAACTATGGTGCAAGATTTGGCCGAGAAGGTGATTAAGATGGAAATTCAGAAAGCAGAACGCGCGAGTGCCATCACCTTGAGGAGTGGGAAGCAGCTTTCCACGAGTACCCTGCCAGTGAAAGTCGATCATGGCCACATCGAGCCACAGATAGAAAATCCCGAACCACGGTGGAAAGGGGTAAACTTCGATCCTACATGTACTAGAGTGTATGTGCCTAAGGCCCCTTTTCCTAGCAGGTTAGCAAGACCACCTAAGAAATCCTATGAGGAGGTAGTTTCTCTTTGTCAGGTAGACACGGTTGATACACTAGCACATAACGTATGCATGACTGTTGAGGATGGGGATGACCCATTATTTTTAAATGAACTTTTTGATGAATATGAGTTGCATGAGCCACCCTTGACTGAATTTTGTGATTCAACTGTTTCTACCTCGACAATTGTTGAGAATCCTGCTAAGATACTCCCTTCCACTTTGTCTTGCACTATGAGAGATAAAATGATTAATCAAGCCATGCTAGATTTAGAACCATCGATTAATGTTATGTCACATGTTGGTTTTAAAAAGCTTAAACTTAATGACTTGCATGAAACCGGTGTTAATGTTCAATTGGCTGATAAATCTTGTGCGTATCTCTTGGGAAAGGTGGAAGATGTTTTAGTCAGATTAATTGATTTGCACTGTCCTGCGTATTCTTATGTTCTTGAAATGAATGTTAAACCCTCTCATGTTTCTGCATCAATTCTATTGGGACGTCCTTTTATAAAAACTGTAAAAGTTAAAATCGATGTTGATAAAGGTGTCTTGTATGTTGAGTTTGATGGAAATGTGAGTGAGTTTAGAATTGATGGGTTAAAATCACAGGAGTCTGTTGGGAATGACGACGTCGTTTGTGCTTTATTTGAAAATGATGTAGTATGTGTGCAGAAGGCACGAGAGAGAAAATTGTTTGAGAATTTTTGCAGGAATGATAAAATTGAGAAGATGGATGGGGCATCTTCCAAGTATGATTATGGATGAGTCGTGTGCGGGAATACAATCGAGCAATCGACTCTAAAAATTTGCGCTTCTCGAGGCACCCGAGCTTTGACTGTATTTTCTGCTTATTATTAGTTTACTATTGTTGTTTATTTCTAGTTGTTTAAGTTTGTTGTCTTGTTTTCATAGGTGAGAGAAGAGAAGTGACCACCATTGCGGATCCATTTCGGAAAAAATGAGGACACGCATCCCTTTCCACCGATCCCGTTAAAATTCAGGGGAAGTTCCTGTTCCCTTAATAGTTTTATCGCTCTCACTGTTTTATCTGTTGAATTAGTTGCATTGGGGACAATGCAATGTTTTAGGTGGGGGGTGAGTTTAGTTTTGGACTTCTTTATAGTTTTTGTGCATGGATGCTCTGATTCTGAGATGTATGAGAATCTGAATGCATGTTGTCCGATGAGGACTGTCTGTGATTTACTCGTGAATACTCCATATTTGTGCATTTCGAGTAAACCATGAGTTGTATGCATATTTTGAGCTTATTTTAAAAAAAATTCTGAATACTCTCTACATTCATCGAGCACATAGCCCTCTTACTCTTGGTTCTGATAGGCTTAGAATTATTTTGTTTGATCTGAAAATTCGTTGTCACCTCGAAAGGCATATATAGGGAGGCTTGATGTGTTAGAATTTGGAATAACTCATTTAATTTAAGCAAAGCTTTATGCCTAAAAATTTTCAATTTTCTGTGAGTAAAAAGCATGAAAAATGTTCTTTCTTGAGGTGTTCCTCCTTCTTGTGTTGCCCGTGTAATCAGGGGCGATCGTGTAACCCACGGTTGCCACTGCATGAAAGGGTGACTAATTGAAGTGAACACTTGTCCTTAAAAACGTGAAGTGAATTAAGCTTGACGTGTTAGGCTCTCTCGAAAGAAGAAAAAAAAAAAAGGGTACAAAGTACCAAGGAAAAGAAGAAAAGAATTGGGCCAATTGTTTTGTTGCTCTTTCCGACCCGTTAAGCCAATAGACTGTTCTCAACGCTAGAAGTAGGGGGAAAACGAGTCTTAGGATCGATTAAAGGAATTCAGGGTCTATAAGAGCTAGAGTAAGAGAAGCTAAGCACACACACACACGTGAGAGTAGGATTTAAAATTTTGAAATGTTCTTAACTTATGCATACACTTGTTTGTTTTTCCGTTAGCATTAATATCTCGTGTTCACGAGTTTTGAGATTTGAGTCGTCAGCATGCAAGTGGTTTCTTATAAGATAAATCAAAGTACATCTTGCTCGAGGACTAGCAAGATTTAGGTTGGGGGTATTTTGATAGCACTCTAAAAGTGCTAATATTTAGCTCCTAAGTCTTGTAAATTAGAATAATTATTTGGGCTTAATTGATATATTTTGTATAATTTAATTGTTAAGGGGTAAATCGGGCATTTGCGTAAATTAAGAGCTTAAATGAATATTTTAGAGCATTTTATTAATAAACGGTTTTGAGTGATTATACTACATTAATTAAATAATCTAATTATAACTCAAAACCAATTAATGGATTAATGGTGCAGGGCTTGCCAAGATAATGGGACTGCCTAGATTCAAATCTTAGTGGAGGCAAGATTTTCCTTCATTTTGTAAAAGTCAACAGTCAACGGTCAACACCACATGCCCAGGCCCAGACCATCGCCCGTCATTGAAAGTCCGCCCGCTCGCCCTATCCTTGACTGTAAATGCCCGTCATTAAAAGTCAATAAAAAATGCCCGATTTGTAAAATTTCCAGAGAGGTTAGCGCCTAGGCGTTGACCCGACGGAAAAATGGGTATAAATACCCATTTTTCTTAATTTAGGGCATTCTCTTTTGGCTCTTCTCCTACCTCTTTCGAAATTTGGGCATTCTTAGCCATTTGTGACTCTCTTCTTCATCTCCATGGATAGCTAAACAAGTAAGTGTTTGATTTCTAGTTTGGGATTGTAATCAATTTGGATTAAGGGGAGATTTGCCATAATTTGTGTATGAATTAGATTGTCTTCCTAATGCATCTTCTTCCTTGTTCTTCATCAAAATGGCTTGTGTAACTGATTAGGAGTGACGCCCGAGTCCTTATGCATGCTTTACCGTTAGAGATTAGGACGTATAATTGCCTCAATCGCTAGGTAACACAAATCTGAATATGGGTATTTAGTTTGATCCCAAGTGACAGTTGGGGGTAGAAATTAGATAACCTTCATGTTAGATTTTGGGTAAAGAGGAAAAATCGATTTAATCTCCGGGTTAATTCGTCGCAATGTTTCCGTCTCTGTCCGTTAATCATTTTAGGATTGATCACCTTATTTTGAGTAACTGTCAAGAACAATTAGAATTGCACTTTTCTAATTGTATCTTTGGGTCGTTTGAGTTAGAAATAACCAAACGAATTGCGTGCCTTAAGCGTTGTGTCTATGTATTTAGTTATCGATGATCCGAACACCAAATTGTGATCAATCCCATTCTTTGAAGTCAAACATGCCATTTAAATTTGTTACTACACAGTTTTTATTGTTTTAATTTTCCGTTAGCTACAATAGTTAGAGCTCCCTTTTAAAATCCAATTTCCCTTATTTTTACCGTTAGCAATTTAGAATTAATTAAGTTTGAATTAAGCTAAATCCCTGTGGTTCGACCCGGTTATCACTAACTATAAATTAGTCGGTATAATCGGCTTATAAATATTATTTTGGCAAGCCTCGACAGCTTGAAATTTGTGAACGTATGTTACGTCTCCAAAAGTGACTATTTTAGGACTTATTTGTGATAAAAAGATGTACACTCTTAGGTGTTTTTGGTAGGATTTAGCTTAAACTCGTGCTTATATATGAGAATTAGTAGAATGAAGCTAAATTAGGACTTATATGTAAAAGGAAAGGAAAAGAACCAAAAACGAAGTTAATAGAGTGAAAATTGCACATTGCTGAAGCATTGCGGAAACATTGCTAAAACCGCAATGTTTTAAGTGAAATCCGTAAGTTGTCTAACCAATTTCTGTTTTGTTCCGATCTTTCAGGGGCCCATTCTTTCTCCTGCTGCCACATAGAAGAACGACGTTTAGAATGGATGGTTCTCCTTGACCCAATCGTACCTGCAGAACACTATAAAAGGAGGTCAAGATGAAAGGTTGAAACACACTCGAAAGGCGTAGACTCTTCAGTTCAACGCAGTCTTTTCCACTCTTTTTCTCTCTTCCGTCTGTTGGTTTGAAGGGATCAGCTGTTCGAGTCGACAATCTGATAGGAAGAAGAGAAGATTTGTCTTCTCTTCTGATTAGATTCATCCAAGCAAGGCTTTCCTTCACCCTTCAGCCGAGGCGTTCGCAACAAGAAGCTCATGCACGGATTTATTTGCTTTACTGCTTTATCTTTCTGTTTCCTTTGTTGTTTGTTGTTATTTCACTTTCGTTTGCTACTCTATTTCATTTCGCCTCTTTCTGTTTAGTTTTAGTTATTCAAGGTTGTCATTTGTTTAGTTAAAACGTTGGTTAATCAAGGCTTCATTTCATCACTTCGCAAGTTCTTCACCTTCTCTGTTTACTGTCTTTGTCTTCTGTTTTGTCTTTAATATTCTATTAAGCATGTCGTCTTCATCTACTCTTCCCATTCCATCTTCATCCATGAGTAACTAAGTCACATAAGGGCATGCTAATGACAAGTCTATAGGTTAAAACACGTGAATCAAGTATGTAGGATAGCTCTCAAATGCATTGAATGTATGTAAGCTTCATCCCACGGGCAATTTCGATTGGCCATCCATTTTGTCCAAAGAACTCCTAACCTCTG
The DNA here is from genome assembly GCA_028017165.1 of Herpetospermum pedunculosum. Taxonomy (NCBI): domain Eukaryota; kingdom Viridiplantae; phylum Streptophyta; class Magnoliopsida; order Cucurbitales; family Cucurbitaceae; genus Herpetospermum; species Herpetospermum pedunculosum. Next base: position 407,817 of record CM051527.1, read on the forward strand.
GAAGGAGTAAGAGTTCAGAGTCGTACATTCATGCTAGCCTCTCAAGGTAGCCAGAAAACGACCTAGGAATAGGCGTTTTCCTAGTACAAATCACAACTTACTGTTATGACAAGATGCTTAAGACCTTACTTGGACATGAGTAAACTAAAGAATCTAATGCATGAAATCGGAAGATACATGAGAATGAGTTAGTTTGATGCATGATGAGTTGATCTACTGCTTGAGAATCGTGTGAAAAAGCCTATAGAGGAGTCGTTAGTAGCCCTTGTTCCCACACTTTACACATAATTCGCTGTTAGTAACATTGCTAAATAATTGCTGTTTCCGCAATTTCCTTAGTTAAAATTCTGCCTTAGCCATTTCTCTCTTCGTTTGTTATTCTCTTCTCTTTACTTTCAAGTTTATTAACTACTTGCACTTGTTTATGCTTCCATCATTTACACATTCCTTAGTAATTAGGCACTTTAAAACCAAATCTACCCCATTTAATCTACCCATTCTCACTTAACAAAACACTTCGCTAGTAACTAAGAATAAATCTCTGTGGGAAATCGAATGAAAAAATACTTATTACTTGCTACAAGATCATGTATGCTTGCATGTTCTGAGTGCTCTATCATTGCATCTATATTTTAAACATTGAGCACGCAACAAGTTTTTGGCGCCGCTGCCGGGGATTTTGTTTAGTAAACACGAAGTTTGTTAAGTTAGAAAAAAAAACATTAATATCTATTGGAGCTAATCTTCTTTCATTTCCTTTACAGGTACTATCAAGCTAGTTTATGAATGAGTTTCCAAACCTCAACTCGCACAGAGAGAAACTTTGCAGGTGGAAAACGTATGTGTACGACAAAGTAAATGAATACGCTGCAGAACTTAATTGGAGGAAGAGTTTGCCCACAACAGTTTGAAGAATTTTAACAGCCATGTGCTTATTGTGGGGATAATCATAACTTGGAGAATTGCCCAACATTGAATTATCAAGAAAGGCAATATCAACAAAGCTATGACAACAATTATTCGTACATGTGTGAACATGATCAGTGGCAACTCTCAAATAATCCTTGGGAAGAGCATGTGCAAATTGCTCATTATGAAGAGTTCCCCCAACATGAAGACTATCAACATTATGCCCCAACTCCAAATGAAGAATTATCACCCACTTTGGAGGCGCTATGGATAGAATTCATGGAAAGGAATGATGCATCCATGAGGAGAATGGATGTGCAATTAGCCCAGCTCACAAATGACTTACAAGATCTACTTGCTATAGCAAAATCACCACCACCATGCCCTCAGATGTTCGATTTTTATGATGATGAATCCTTTGTTACCTTCGAATCTGAGAAGAGTGATCCAATGGAATCTCCATATGAAATGGTGGAGTTGGTGAAAGTTGAGAAAAATGAAATCGTGCTGGATGAGGCCAAAGAGACTAATGCGCTGCTTGAGGAACAAGAATTTGAAATGTTTGAGGTTGCAACAAGCTTCTCCACCAATGAAAGAGCTGAGCCACCACCACCACAAATGCTCCAGTTGAAGGAGTTAGAAAGAGATGTGCCAGAAAAAGAAGTCCCATCGCATCAACCCTATGTTGTACCAACGCACATAAAGTACAAACCTTGGGATGTTATAACATGCAGTCTCTTTCAAAGAATCAACAATTTCAAGGTGTGGCAGAATGTCTGACCCCGTAAATCAAGACTTAAGTATCTTAACGAAGCAGAAGTGATGCCTCGAAACATTGAAGAATATCCATATGAGGCAGATTGACAAGGGAGTTTTCTGATCCCTCTTGAAAAAAAATCTGCTTTTCTGTGCTTTTTGAATTCTGTTTTAATCAAATGCTTGATCTGTTTTAAATTGTTCTTTTGTTTGTTTAGGTTAGTATAGTTAGGTTGATGGTTTCTGAGTAGTTAGCTTAGTTAGTTTACTTGTTTTGTGTGTAGTGAAAGTAGCATGCCAGGAGCCTTGATCACTTATAAATATGCTCTGTAGGTTTATTGCGGATTCTTTGCGGAGTCCGCAATGTTTTGTTAGTTTTTCGCATGCTATTGGATGAATTTTGATGGGTTGTCTCTGTCTAATTTTTGATATCTTGCTGCTTTATTGACTTCAATATGTGATCTATCTGTACGCATGCTGGATGAGTGTCTTAGCACACCTTTGATAGTTTAAATTAACTCTCTTACAATGTTCAACATGCATCTCTTTAAGTCCTTAAGTTGCTGTTTTTTTAAAAAAAAAATCTGCTACTGTCGTATTTGCTTTAGGAAAGTTCATTCTATGCCTAGGACTTTTAGACTCTCTTTGTTTTGCCCTAGACTAGATGCTTCTAGGACAAGTTTGGGGGTGTGCCACCTCAGACTCTCATTGGGGACAATGAGAAGTTTAAGTTTGGGGGAGGCCACCCTAGGCCTAGGAACATTCCTCTCTCCCTTTTTAAACATAAGCATTCTTCTTTTCCTTTGAAAAAATGATGAACTGAAAAGAAAAAAAAATGATGAGAATAGAATAAAGAGTGGTGTCTCTTTTGAAGTTGCCGAGTAATCAGTGCCACGTGTGTAACCCACAAGTGGCATTGCATCAAAAGGCAACCAAAGGAGAGGCTCCACCAAAGAAAGAAAAGAAAAAAGGAAAAACTAAGGAAGAAGAGTGTATGCCTATACGTTATAGTTCTGAGCTTAGGTGTCCTATGTGAATGAACTTTGATCCTCAATTAGCTAAGCACAGGATTGTAGCTTGTAGGTTTGTTAAAGGGAGATGAATGTATATTCAATGTAGTGATGCCAGGGTTTAGGTTGTTCTATGAATGTACTACTGACACTGGTTTATACTGAGACTGGCATGACTCGAAGGAATCCTAGGTAGTTCAAAGAAAAGCATTAGAAGCATGTACTGAGTCTAGGGTAAAGCTAGGTAGAATTTGAAAATTTAGGGATAGATGCACAATGAACTTAATGACAGAAGCAAATAGATCAGTTGTAGGGAGTTAATAAAGCAGTAGGAGTATAAGGCGAGAGAAGTCAGAAGAAGCAAAATGAGAAGTTAGTTTTAAGCTTAGAAGCGTGTCACATGACAACATTGTCATAGATAGGGAACGTAGGGAAGTCAGCAAGTGGTTAAAAGGGTTAAACAGCAGCCTAGATAAAATCCTGATATTGCTCGAGGACGAGCAAAACCTTAAGTTTGGGGGTGTGTTACGTCTCTAAAAGTGACTATTTTAGGACTTATTTGTGATAGAAAGATGTACACTCTTAGGTGTTTTTGGTAGGATTTAGCTTAAACTCGTGCTTATATATGAGAATTAGTAGAATGAAGCTAAATTAGGACTTATATGTAAAAGGAAAGGAAAAGAACCAAAAACGAAGTTAATAGAGTGAAAATTGCACATTGCTGAAGCATTGCGGAAACATTGCTAAAACCGCAATGTTTTAAGTGAAATCCGTAAGTTGTCTAACCAATTTCTGTTTTGTTCCGATCTTTCAGGGGCCCATTCTTTCTCCTGCTGCCACATAGAAGAACGACGTTTAGAATGGATGGTTCTCCTTGACCCAATCGTACCTGCAGAACACTATAAAAGGAGGTCAAGATGGAAGGTTGAAACACACTCGAAAGGCGTAGACTCTTCAGTTCAACGCAGTCTTTTCCACTCTTTTTCTCTCTTCCGTCTGTTGGTTTGAAGAGATCAGCTGTTGGAGTCGACAATCTGATAGGAAGAAGAGAAGATTTGTCTTCTCTTCTGATTAGATTCATCCAAGCAAGGCTTTCCTTCACCCTTCAGCCGAGGCGTTCGCAACAAGAAGCTGATGCACGAATTTATTTGCTTTACTGCTTTATCTTTCTGTTTCCTTTGCTGTTTGTTGTTATTTCACTTTCGTTTGCTACTCTATTTCATTTCGCCTCTTTCTGTTTAGTTTTAGTTATTCAAGGTTGTCATTTGTTTAGTTAAAACGTTGGTTAATCAAGGCTTCATTTCATCACTTCGCAAGTTCTTCACCTTCTCTGTTTACTGTCTTTGTCTTCTGTTTTGTCTTTAATATTCTATTAAGCATGTCGTCTTCATCTACTCTTCTCATTCCATCTTCATTCATGAGTAACTAAGTCACATAAGGGCATGCTAATGACAAGTCTATAGGTTAAAACACGTGAATCAAGTATGTAGGATAGCTCTCAAATGCATTGAATGTATGTAAGCTTCATCCTACCGGCAATTTCGATTGGCCATCCATTTTGTCCAAAGAACTCCTAACCTCTGGAAGGAGTAAGAGTTCAGAGTCGTACATTCATGCTAGCCTCTCAAGGTAGCCAGAAAACGACCTAGAAATAGGCGTTTTCCTAGTACAAATCACAACTTACTGTTATAACAAGATGCTTAAGACCTTACTTGGACATGAGTAAACTAAAGAATCTAATGCATGAAATCGGAAGATACACGAGAATGAGTTAGTTTGATGCATGATGATTTTATCTACTGCTTGAGAATCGTGTGAAAAAGCCTATAGAGGAGTCGTTAGTAGCCCTTGTTCCCACACTTTACACATAATTTGCTGTTAGTAACATTGCTAAATAATTGTTGTTTCCGCAATTCCCTTAGTTAAAATTCTGCCTTAGCCATTTCTCTCTTCGTCTGTTATTCTCTTCTCTTTACTTTCAAGTTTATTAACTACTTGCACTTGTTTATGCTTCCATCATTTACACATTCCTTAGTAATTAGGCACTTTAAAACCAAATCTACCCCATTTAATCCACCCATTCTCACTTAACAAAACACTTCGCTAGTAACCAAGAATAAATCTCTGTGGGAAATCGAATGAAAAAATACTTATTACTTGCTACAAGATCATGTATGCTTGCATGTTCTGAGTGCTCTATCATTGCATCTATATTTTAAACATAGAGCACGCAACAAGTTTTTGGCGCCGCTGCCGGGGATTTTGTTTAGTAAACACGAAGTTTGTTAAGTTAGAAAAAAAAACATTAATATCTATTGGAGCTAATCTTCTTTCATTTCCTTTACAGGTACTATCAAGCTAGTTTATGAATGAGTTTCCAAACCTCAACTCGCACAGAGAGAAACTTTGCAGGTGGAAAACGTATGTGTACGACAAAGTAAATGAATACGCTGCAGAACTTAATTGGAGGAAGAGTTTGCCCACAACAGTTTGAAGAATTTTATCAGCCATGTGCTTATTGTGGGGATAATCATAACTTGGAGAATTGCCCAACATTGAATTATCAAGAGAGGCAATATCAACAAAGCTATGACAACCATTATTCGTACATGTGTGAACATGATCAGTGGCAACTCTCAAATAATCCTTGGGAAGAGCATGTGCAAATTGCTCATTATGAAGAGTTCCCCCAACATGAAGACTATCAACATTATGCCCCAACTCCAAATGAAGAATTATCACCCACTTTGGAGGCGCTATGGATAGAATTCATGGAAAGGAATGATGCATCCATGAGGAGAATGGATGTGCAATTAGCCCAGCTCACAAATGACTTACAAGATCTACTTGCTATAGCAAAATCACCACCACCATGCCCTCAGATGTTCGATTTTTATGATGATGAATCCTTTGTTACCTTCGAATCTGAGAAAAGTGATCCAATGGAATCTCCATATGAAATGGTGGAGTTGGTGAAAGTTGAGAAAAATGAAATCGTGCTGGATGAGGCCAAAGAGACTAATGCGCTGCTTGAGGAACAAGAATTTGAAATGTTTGAGGTTGCAACAAGCTTCTCCACCAATGAAAGAGCTGAGTCACCACCACCACAAATGCTCCAGCTGAAGGAGTTAGAAAGAGATGTGCCAGAAAAAGAAGTCTCATCGCATCAACCCTATGTTGTACCAACGCACATAAAGTACAAACCTTGGGATGTTATAACATGCAGTCTCTTTCAAAGAATCAACAATTTCAAGGTGTGGCAGAATGTCCGACCCCGTAAATCAAGACTTAAGTATCTTAACGAAGCAGAAGTGATGCCTCGAAACATTGAAGAATATCCATATGAGGCAGATTGACAAGGGAGTTTTCTGATCCCTCTTGAAAAATAATCTGCTTTTCTGTGCTTTTTGAATTCTGTTTTAATCAAATGCTTGATCTGTTTTAAATTGTTCTTTTGTTTGTTTAGGTTAGTATAGTTAGGTTGATGGTTTCTGAGTAGTTAGCTTAGTTAGTTTACTTGTTTTGTGTGTAGTGAAAGTAGCATGCCAGGAGCCTTGATCACTGATAAATATGCTCTATAGGTTTATTGCGGATTCTTTGCGGAGTCCGCAATGTTTTGTTAGTTTTTCGCATGCTATTGGATGAATTTTGATGGGCTGTCTCTGTCTAATTTTTGATATTTTGCTGCTTTATTGACTTCAATATGTGATCTATCTGTACGCATGCTGGATGAGTGTCTTAGCACACCTTTGATAGTTTAAATTAACTCTCTTACAATGTTCAGCATGCATCTCTTTAAGTCCTTAACTTGCTGTTTTTTTTAAAAAAATTCTGCTACTGTCGTATTTGCTTTAGGAAAGTTCATTCTATGCCTAGGACTTTTAGACTCTCTTTGTTTTGCCCTAGACTAGATGCTTCTAGGACAAGTTTGGGGGTGTGCCACCTCAGACTCTCATTGGGGACAATGAGAAGTTTAAGTTTGGGGGAGGCCACCCTAGGCCTAGGAACATTCCTCTCTCCCTTTTTAAACATAAGCATTCATCTTTTCCTTTGAAAAAATGATGAACTGAAAAAAAAAAAAATGATGAGAATAGAATAAAGAGTGGTGTCTCTTTTGAAGTTCGCAACAAGAAGCTAACGCACGGATTTATTTGCTTTACTGCTTTATCTTTCTGTTTCCTTTGTTGTTTGTTGTTATTTTACTTTCGTTTGCTACTCTATTTCATTTCGCCTCTTTCTGTTTAGTTTTAGTTATTCAAGGTTGTCATTTGTTTAGTTAAAACGTTGGTTAATCAAGGCTTCATTTCATCACTTCGCAAGTTCTTCACCTTCTCTATTTACTGTCTTTGTCTTCTGTTTTGTCTTTAATATTCTATTAAGCATGTCGTCTTCATCTACTCTTCCCATTCCATCTTCATCCATGAGTAACTAAGTCACATAAGGGCATGCTAATCACAAGTCTATAGGTTAAAACACGTGAATCAAGTATGTAGGATAGCTCTCAAATGCATTGAATGTATGTAAGCTTCATCCCACGGGCAATTTCGATTGGCCATCCATTTTGTCCAAAGAACTTCTAACCTCTGGAAGGAGTAAGAGTTCAGAGTCGTACATTCATGCTAGCCTCTCAAGGTAGCCAGAAAACGACCTAGGAATAGGCGTTTTCCTAGTACAAATCACAACTTACTGTTATAACAAGATGCTTAAGACCTTACTTGGACATGAGTAAACTAAAGAATCTAATGCATGAAATCGGAAGATACACAAGAATGAGTTAGTTTGATGCATGATGAGTTGATCTACTGCTTGAGAATCGTGTGAAAAAGCCTATAGAGGAGTCGTTAGTAGCCCTTGTTCCCACACTTTACACATAATTCGCTGTTAGTAACATTGCTAAATAATTGTTGTTTCCGCAATTCCGTTAGTTAAAATTCTGCCTTAGTCATTTCTCTCTTCGTTTGTTATTCTCTTCTCTTTACTTTCAAGTTTATTAACTACTTGCACTTGTTTATGCTTCCATCATTTACACATTCCTTAGTAATTAGGCACTTTAAAACCAAATCTACCTCATTTAATCCACCCATTCTCACTTAACAAAACACTTCGCTAGTAACTAAGAATAAATCTGTATGGGAAATCGAATGAAAAAATACTTATTACTTGCTACAAGATCATGTATGCTTGCATGTTCTGAGTGCTCTATCATTGCATCTATATTTTAAACATTGAGCACGCAACAAGTTTTTGGCGCCGCTGCCGGGGATTTTGTTTAGTAAACACGAAGTTTGTTAAGTTAGAAAAAAAAACATTAATATCTATTGGAGCTAATCTTCTTTCATTTCCTTTACAGGTACTATCAAGCTAGTTTATGAATGAGTTTCCAAACCTCAACTCGCACAGAGAGAAACTTTGCAGGTGGAAAACGTATGTGTACGACAAAGTAAATGAATACGCTGCAGAACTTAATTGGAGGAAGAGTTTGCCCACAACAGTTTGAAGAATTTTATCAGCCATGTGCTTATTGTGGGGATAATCATAACTTGGAGAATTGCCCAACATTGAATTATCAAGAGAGGCAATATCAACAAAGCTATGACAACCATTATTCGTACATGTGTGAACATGATCAGTGGCAACTCTCAAATAATCCTTGGGAAGAGCATGTGCAAATTGCTCATTATGAAGAGTTCCCCCAACATGAAGACTATCAACATTATGCCCCAACTCCAAATGAAGAATTATCACCCACTTTAGAGGCGCTATGGATAGAATTCATGGAAAGGAATGATGCATCCATGAGGAGAATGGATGTGCAATTAGCCCAGCTCACAAATGACTTACAAGATCTACTTGCTATAGCAAAATCACCACCACCATGCCCTCAGATGTTCGATTTTTATGATGATGAATCCTTTGTTACCTTCGAATCTGAGAAGAGTGATCCAATGGAATCTCCATATGAAATGGTGGAGTTGGTGAAAGTTGAGAAAAATGAAATCGTGCTGGATGAGGCCAAAGAGACTAATGCGCTGCTTGAGGAACAAGAATTTGAAATGTTTGAGGTTGCAACAAGCTTCTCCACCAATGAAAGAGCTGAGCCACCACCACCACAAATGCTCCAGCTGAAGGAGTTAGAAAGAGATGTGCCAGAAAAAGAAGTCCCATCGCATCAACCCTATGTTGTACCAACGCACATAAAGTACAAACCTTGGGATGTTATAACATGCAGTCTCTTTGAAAGAATCAACAATTTCAAGGTGTGGCAGAATGTCCGACCCCGTAAATCAAGACTTAAGTATCTTAACGAAGCAGAAGTGATGCCTCGAAACATTGAAGAATATCCATATGAGGCAGATTGACAAGGGAGTTTTCTGATCCCTCTTGAAAAAAAATCTGCTTTTCTGTGCTTTTTGAATTCTGTTTTAATCAAATGCTTGATCTGTTTTAAATTGTTCTTTTGTTTGTTTAGGTTAGTATAGTTAGGTTGATGGCTTCTGAGTAGTTAGCTTAGTTAGTTTACTTGTTTTGTGTGTAGTGAAAGTAGCATGCCAGGAGCCTTGATCACTGATAAATATGCTCTGTAGGTTTATTGCGGATTCTTTGCGGAGTCCGCAATGTTTTGTTAGTTTTTCGCATGCTATTGGATGAATTTTGATGGGCTGTCTCTGTCTAATTTTTGATATCTTGCTGCTTTATTGACTTCAATATGTGATCTATCTGTACGCATGCTGGATGAGTGTCTTAGCACACCTTTGATAGTTTAAATTAACTCTCTTACAATGTTCAACATGCATCTCTTTAAGTCCTTAACTTGCTGTTTTTTTTTAAAAAATTTCTGCTACTGTCGTATTTGCTTCAGGAAAGTTCATTCTATGTCTAGGACTTTTAGACTCTCTTTGTTTTGCCCTAGACTAGATGCTTCTAGGACAAGTTTGGGGGTGTGCCACCTCAGACTCTCATTGGGGACAATGAGAAGTTTAAGTTTGGGGGAGGCCACCCTAGGCCTAGGAACATTCCTCTCTCCCTTTTTAAACATAAGCATTCTTCTTTTCCTTTGAAAAAATGATGAACTGAAAAAGAAAAAAAAAAGGATTGGTGCCACCAAGGGCACCTTGCAGGCGGAACATGGGAATCTCACGGTTCAATCCAATGGAGAAGACCGTAGGATGTACTGACGTACTTCCTTCTCCCACTTACTATAGACACTTACTCCATTCACCTTGCTATTGAAAGTTGCAAATGTCATCCTAAGGGGGTTGCCACATTAGCATCACGAGGCCGAGCAAAATTCTCACGTTGTGAACTATACGGAGTGCGTAGCAGGAGAGGGATATATCATATATTTCTTCTCAACACATCTACTAAGCATCATAGACGGTTTTTAGGGTAAACTACTCAGGTTTTATCCGGCTAAGTAAATAAAACCTTAAGTCTAGGCAAACTATTTACCTGAGATGTCTAGGTTATAAACACTTTACTAACCTCACACCTCTCACGCATGCTCATAAAGCCGGTTAACTTTACTCAAGTACCGGATAGTCCCCAGGTAGGAGGTGTTCCGTCAATTCAATTACCTCCAACCTTAGACAAGATTTCACCGGGTGAGTTTCTCATAACCTTAACATTTACGAGATTTCGACCTATTCATCTAATGAACCAGATCGACTCATTTAACCCTAAATTAACATGCTTTTCTTTGTTATAGATTTTAAAAGTCTAAGTCATTTTTACAACACTTGCAAAAACTAGACTTACTACAACAAACTTCTATATGCTTCTTAAACATACATTCGCTAAGGCATGACAAGTTGAATATTTAACTTCATAATCAATATAACACTTATATCGATTATGCTCTTAAATATACAACTTTTAATTCATAAATTAATATAACACTTATATCAACTATTATGAATTAAGCATGCATCCTATACATTATAACAATTATGACATACAATATGCATCTTAGTTGGATGTTTAATTTCATAATTAATATAACACTTATATTAATTATTCTATTAAGCAAACAACAGCTAATTCATGAATTAATATAACACTTATATTAATACTCATGATTTTAAACATGCATCCTATATATTATAACGCTTATAACCTATAATATGCATAAAACCAGGGCAACCTATGTTGTATATTTAATTTCATAATTAATATAACACTTATATCAATTATTCTATTAAATTAGCAACATCTAATTCATGAATTAATATAACTCTTATATTAATACTCATGAATTCCCAAATATGCATACTATATATTATAACACTTATAACATATTTTCAATGCATGGAGCATGCTTCCTATGGTGGGATTTTAAATATATATGGCATACATTATGCACATACAAACATGGATTTTAATTAAAACATACATTCGCAATGCATAATTAATTAAACACACTAAAGTGGATCAATTTTGGCATTTAGCAAGCAATAACTATTTTATTACAAGCTTGATCAACAAGCTAAGTCTTCAGCGGACTTCAAACTCTTCGGACCGCCTTTGACCAGCTTGCTTCCCCGAACGTTTCGGTCAATTTCTCTTCGAATTTCTCCTTGTATTGCCTAGAACGAGTTTGAACTTATACCGAACATTTCGGCGAGCTCCAAACTCGATCTTCTTTCACAAAGAAACCTATATGGACTCTAATGACTCTAAAAATACAGACTCTTCAGCACGCATTAAGCCAATACATTCTCGGGCAATTACAAATAATGAAATTCAAATAGAAACTATGCCAAAATCGATATTCACTTTAGACGCCAATTCAGAAACAATTTCTAAATTAAAATACCCACCAACTTAAATTAATGCAAATTGAGTTAATCAACAAATCGCTCTGATACCAATTGATGGAGCGATATTCGCAGAGGAAAGCGATTTTGGACCGATGATACTCTAATTTCATCAATTTAACAAATAGAAAACTTGCTCAAAGCGACGGAAATAAGAAATTTAGAAATACATACCCTTGTAGTTCCAAATTTCTCAAAGCTCTGCCTGCCGACCCTCGTCACGAACTCTTCTGGCCTCTTCTCACGAACGCCCCGAAGACCACCCAGGTAGTCCCGCTATCCTCGACGCCGAACAACGGACTGGTGAGACTCCAAAACAAAGAAAAAAGAAGAAGAAAAGAAGAAGAAGAGGAAGGAGAAGAAGCTGGGCTAAAAAAAAAAATGAATACAGAGAAAATTTTCTCTTATTTTTCGTGTACCCCACCTTTAGATTTCTTCAATTGAAAAATTTTCAATTTCTTTTCTAAGCTCAAAACTTTTGAGAGCTCCCTCATTTTTTGGCCAACCTGCACATACATGTATATATATATATATCTTGTTGCAGGCAAGACATATATATATAATAATAATTATTATTATTAATAAAAATAATAATAATAATTTTATTTATTAAACTTTTTAATAAATAAAAAAATATTAATTAAATATTAATTAAATTTTTTAATTAATAATTATTATTTAATTCAATATTACATATTAATTAAATAATATGATAAAACTCGATTTTTCGAAAACCGACTTTTTTACACATGAATCTTATTCATGTTTTAGGTCATTCTCATATTTAAATCATATTTAAATATGTCCATCCTCCTTCTATAAATCGAATTTGAACAATTCAAATGCTTTTTCTTTTTCTTTTCTTTTATACTGTTGCACGGCGTTATCCGAGCTAGCCAGGAGAACCTAAAGGACCTACAGATCATGAGCTCCAACGATACGAGATTATCTGGTCAAAACTCTTTTAACCGAACTAACCAACATTCGTTAACCTACGGAGACTCCACTATAGTCCGAGGGTTGCACTCTCCTCACTGTAGATATATTATGTCCCCTGATATAACCGTCATGGGCAAGTCGACCCTTCACAGGTTGTTCGTAATCACAGCTGGGTCATTTAAACCGTTTAACCCCTGCATTACGTCTTGTTCCTTAAGTACCACTAACACCTCTAATGAACAATAGATCAGTGGTCCAACCAACAGATCAATTAACTCTCTCATCTCATGAGAGTGTGTGCGCTAATTGTTCAAGCCCCGGAGTCAGCTATTAAGGGAACAACCTATCTACTAACCCTGAAGAGCGAGTTAGGAGTGAACTTCAATCTTGCTGTACTATGTCCCCAGCTACCTATTCGACTTTATCCCCAAGATGGTAGGCTTATTGAGTCGGCGCTTATGGGCTACTCTCACCCGTGCAAGTCAAAGGATACTATCGAATAAGCAGGAGTTCATAGCGAGCTCAACATTAAGATCGAGTTACCTAGGCCATCAATATGTATAAGTCGGTCTCATCAGTAAACGGAGTTATAAAGAGAGAGCGACTTAATACGCGGTTCGATCTTGTGTAAACTCTTTACACAAGACGCCCTCACTTCTCACATCTCCATGTGAAACGATTCGAATCACATCGTTCTGTACAATACAAATTGAGTCGCATCCAATAGTGTTACCAGGATAAGGTACCCAGCCTTATCCGTATACTATAGACCATTTTGACTGACTACTTGAGCCTGATCCACAATCATGTCATACATGAAGCTCAAGTACTCATATTCAGCCAAGGGTGTTGGTCATTGGTATAGGTTAAACCAAACACGTTTCACTTTATTCCAGTAAACTCTTTTACTGAATAAAACTAATAACTCTTTATTCTAAATAGAATATTTACAAACATAACAGTTTACAAACCACGAGTTTTAGGACATAAAACCCAACAGATATAACCATTATGGGTAAGTCGATCCTTCACAAGTGTCCGTTATCACAACAAGGTCTTTTAAACCGTTTAACCCCTGTGATACCTCTTGTTCCTTAAGTACCACTGACAACTCTAATGAACATTTTGATGGAGCGTATAACGCTGCGAAAGCGATTTTGGATCGATGATACTCTAATTTCATCAATTTAACAAATAGAAAACATGCTCAAACAACAGAAATTCAAGAAATTTAGAATACATACCCTTGTAGTTCCAATTTCTTCAAGTTCTGCCGCTCGTTCCTCGTCACGAACTCTTCCGGCCTCTTCTCACGAACGCCCCGAAGACCACCCCAGGTAGTCCCGCTATCCTCGGCGCCGAGCAACGGAGTTGTGGGACTCCGTTAAAAAAGGAAAAGAAGAAGAGAAAGTAGGACGAAGGCTTGAAGAAGAGGTAGAAGTGATGAATAGCTCAAGAGAGATAAACCAACCGTTGGATTAGAAATGGAAGCAATTGAGAGAAAAACAACCTCCATTGCATATAACAATCAACATCTCAAGCTTGTAAGCAATGGACACAGTTGAGAGAAAAATATTCCAAGATTTCAATCTCTGTCAACCAAAAACTCAACCATTGAGGAGTTGTTTTTTTTTTTTTAAAACACACAGAACCAATCTTCAAGCCAAAACCTCAGCCTCACGTTACCTCATACCTTAAGCAACCTCCACATGGATTAGAAATGGACTACATGTCCAACATGGATTTAAAATTAGAGTAAATGCTACACAACAAACATGAATTAAGCACATTCTCGACGCTGCGCCCTAAAACTCCAGCGCGCGCCTCTTCGGATCATCACGATGCCTCGGGCTAGCGTCTCGACGCTGGGCATTGTTGAGCAGCGTCTCAACGCTGGCTGCTCAACGCTAACTCTCGTGTTTGAGCTCCAACTTTTTCCATTTTTTTGGCATTTTTGGCAATTTCTTCCTTCATGAGCCCTCTCGATCCCGAAGCATTCTCGAAGCTCTAAAACAACTTCTTTAGCCCTGTAACACGTCCAACGGACACCACAAGCTCTTTGTCGTGAATCACCTAAAAATAAGGTAAATTACACAATTAAACACGACTTTTTTTTATAGCAATTAAACACGACTTTTAGCTAGAATTATGGAGTAAAATATAGCTCCAAAATAGAGCTATTAAACACCCCCAACCTAAATCTTGCTAGTCCTCGAGCAAGGCAAACCTATAAATCAACTCTAAAGGACTATGCATGCATGCTTCTAATTCAAACCTCGATGCTTTTAAAGATCAAAACATTAACATGCTCAAGAAAGAAATCGGTGCATGCACTTAATTAAGAACACATAAAAAATTAACTATCGCTCCCTAACGTGTGTTTGTGCTAGCCAACCTATCTTAAACCTTACGCAAGCTCGAAAAAACCGCATGCAACATGCCATCCCATTTTCCCCCTACTTCTAGAATTTAAAAACAGTCTAAGGCTTTATCACATCAGAGAGAGCAACAAAATAAGAGGCCTAAAACAATTATTTTTTTTTTTTTTTAGTACTTTGTACTTTTATTTAGGTTCTTTGAACCCAACTTTTTATTTTCTTTTTCTTCTCCGAGAAGCCTAACATGTCAAGCTTAGGCCTAAGCTTCACATTTTTAAGGACTAACGCTCACTTCTTTAGCGCACACTTCAGAAGGAGGAGCGCCTCAGGAGGATTTTCTAAACAACATGCTTTTCTACTTTTTTTTTTTTACTTTAAGCGTAATAGTTTTGCTAACTCGATTAATAAATTACTAACTCTCATGCAACAAGCTTCCCTAGGGGTGCCTTTCGGGGTGACAACAAGAATTAATGCAACATGCGATTAACCTAAGCCTACGGAGTCTAAGAAGAGGTTGTTAAGTGCTCTATGGATGCAAGGGAGCAACATAAACAGTTTTAAATTTTTTGACATGGACCTAATAAGTGCAAAACTACCTCAAGCCAATCTAGATATGCAAATGTCAAGATTATAAAAATATTTCCTAGATTATCACAATTGGCAATAGCATATAAACAGAGTCCCAAGCACTTCAAATTCTAAGTCTATTCCTGCTCAACAACTGCACATGGATATCCATACGACACTCCATAACATCCACCCCCAACCTCAGAAGATAGCATTGTCCCCAATGCTTCTCATCAAACATGTGCAAAATAAAAAGAGGAAAAACGAAACTTCCCTGATCTTTGCGAGGTTAGCGAGGGACGAGAGGCGACGCTTTCTCATTCAAGGCCAATTTCCTCAACTCCTCCTCCTTACTCCTAAAAAACAACAAGCAAAACAAACTAAATTAAACTTACTAAACTTAACAAAAATAAACAAAAATAAACAAAACTAAAGACAGAAAAACAGTTCAACACTCGGGTGCCTCAGAGAAGCGCAAAATTTTTAAAGTCGTTTGCTCGACTGGATTCTCCTCTCAAAGTCAACCATAATCCGACAGCGCGGGGGACGTTCCAATCATCTCCTCGTCCGCGCTGGACCTGCAAACATCCATCAAACATATTTTTTTCTCTTCGTGCCTCAAGCACGTGAATATCATCATTATTATTCAAATAAAAAATAGACCCATCTACATTCAAATTCAAATAATTTTTCTTCACAAAAACATAAGAATTATCCCTCAAGCTCGAGGTCAAATTCATATCCTTCACACAATCCAAACAATTCACAGATTTCAAATCAAACATGGAAAACTCATGAACAGTCTCGTCAAATTCCAAAGATATGACGCCCTATTAAACATCGATTTTGACCCTAGCGGTCTTTAAAAAGGGACGCCCTAACAACATAGAAGAAGAAACATTTCAAGATTTTCCATTCATATCTAATACAAAGAAATCTGCAGGAAACATCATACTTCCTACTTTCACAAGAATGTCCTTGACTTTTCCCTTGGGATAAATGAAGACCCATTAGCTAATTGCACCACCACATCAGTTTCATGCATATCATTTAAATTAAGCTCTTGAAACAGTGCATAAGACATTACATTCACAGAAGCACCTAGGTCTAACACGACATTTTTCACTTCTTTGCTACCTATCATGAATGGGATAGTAAACGTACCTGGATCCTTGCACTTGGTTGGCAACAAACCTGAAAGAATCGTCGAGACATTTTCCTTCTTTTTCTCATCAGTCACTCTTGACTTCATTTTTCCTGTGCACCAACTGTTGCGTGCTCAGTGTGTATGTAATTTAGATGTGAAGAGCACTCAGATCATGCAAGTATACATGGTCTGCAGCAAGTGATAAGTATAATTTATATCGATTTCCCACAGAGACTGAGTTGAGTGACTAGCGATTTGGTGTGTGTTAAATTAGATAAGGTAACCAGAAATGAATGAATTTTGGGTTGAGACACGATGTTATATCGGGTGCAAGGAAAGTGCACGGTTAACACAAAGCAGATAAGTCGAGGAGACTACAATGTTTAAAGAATAGTATTGCGGGATTCGCAATACTTTCGTAATGGATTCGCAATAGATTAAAAGACTGATAAAATACTAGGGTAAAGGCAGAAATTGATATTGCAGTTCTCGCAATATTCTCGCAATAAACTAGCAACGATTAAAATCTAAAATAAAGACGGTTGGCTTGAGAGTCCTCTATAGGCATTTAACTATGATCATTCAACAGCAAATTAACATCTCATGCATCGTCTTAGCTATATCTCATACATCTTCCGATTATATGCATTAGATTCTTAGATTACTCATGTCCAAGTAAAGCTGAAAACCTATTTATAAACGCATGCTAACAAACGTGCTAGGAGAATGCCTATTCCTAGGCCACTCTCTTTAATACCATGAAAGGCTAACATGAATGAACGACTCTGAATTCTTACTCCTTCCAGAAGTTAGGAATTCTTTAGACAAAATGGATGGTCGGTCGAAATTGTCCATGGGATGAAGATCACATTCATTCAATGCATTGATGCTACTTTACATGCTGAATTCACATAAGCATAACCTACAGATTCATCTCTAGCAAACCTCTATGAACTTAGCTACTCATGACTTTAGAACTCAACAAAACTTATTGATTGAAAGACAATTAAATGAAGAACTCAACAAAACTAATTGATTACTCTTAAAAGGCAAATCGAATATCAATTCGTAAGCACACATATGACAATTCGAAGGCAGTAATGGAAGGGAAAAACATTAGATGATCCAAGACAGGACTTAAAGAAAGCAATAGCTAATTCAGAAAGTAATGAAAGAAAGCAGTAAATGGGTGAAGAATCCCTAAGCCACGATTTGCCTCGGATGAAGGGGAAGAATAGCTGATCTTGGGAAGGAATTCAATCAGAAGAGAAGATGGATCTTCTCTTCTTCCTTTCGAATTATCGACTCCAAGGGGCGTTTGTTTCTTCGATCCAACAACCGTGAGAATGGAGTTTTTGTCTTCGGGAGTGGCTTGCCGTTTTCTTCACCGTCGAGATATATGGATTGAATTCCCTTCAATTCAATGCTTTGATCCTTCATCTAGCTCTCTTTATATAGCCTTCAGAGGTTGCTATAGGTTGCTCCCTAATCATGGATCACCATCCAATTTTTGAGGTAACAATCCTCACACGTGGCAGCAGCGGGGAGAGTTGACGGCTGGAAAAACGCAACAACGAAGACTGGTATTGCGATTGCGTTCCGATCTCGCAATGCTCTGTTTCCCAGCTTCACTTCTTCTGATCCCATTGCGTTCCTCGCAAAACTTCAGCAATACATCTGCAAGGTATTAATTAGTCATTTTTGCATCACTTTGTACACTTATTCGTAGCTTTTTCAAATAAGCCTCAAATTAACATCATTTCACAAAATGTCACTTTTAAACACATATTATGCTAACTTCTAATTAAAATGCTCAAGAGATGTCATGAATATCAAGTAATTAAAGTCCTAAATAACGCTCATTTGGAGAGGTAACACACCCCCAAACTTGAGTTATTGCTAGTCCTCGAGCAATATAAAGGCTTACTTTTCCTTCTTTGCCTAGCTGCTACCTCTTGTCCTTATTTCTACCTAACTACTTGCTTATTCTCTCGACTTACTGTCAAAGGCATTGCTGCCCTGTGACACCCTTCAAGCTAAAACTAACTTCATGTTTTGTCATTCTGAATTCCCTTGCCTTTAAAACCTTCAGTTTTTACTAACTCCCTATCTTTTGGTTTATCTGCCTATATCATCAAGCACACTGTGCAGTCATCCCTAAGCTTTAAAATCTCTCTATTTTTAACTCAAACTCAATACATGCTTCTAAGTTTTTTTTTTTATTCTTTTATTACCTAGGAATCCTTAGAGTCATGCCATGCTTAGAACAACACAAGTATCAGAGTACAAAATCCATAGAACAGACTAAACCATGGCATCACCTCTATTTTTAGGACAGACACTCATCTCCCTGATCAAGCCTTCCAGTTACAGCCCTGTGCTTAGCTAACTTAGGATCAGAGTTCATTACATAGGACATCTAAGCACCTAAGGTTGTACCCTTTTGGCATACATCATCCTTCTTTGTTTTCTATATTTTTTTTTTCTTGCACTTCTTTCTTTCCCTTAAGTATGCCTTTTGATGCAGTGCCCCTTGTGGGTTACACAAGTGGCCCTGATTACTCAGCAATCCTAAAGAAAAGACGATGCTTCTTTTTCTTTTATTGTATTTTTTTTTTTTTCAAAGAAGGACAATGCATATCTTACTAAGGGAGAGAGAAGTGTTCCTAGGACTAGAGGCTGCCTCCCCCAAACTTGGACTTCTCATTGTCCCCAATGAGAGTATGAGGTGGCACACCCCCAAACTTGTTTTAGAAGCATCTAGTCTAAGTTAAAAACAGACAGAAGTTAAATATCCAAGGGATGAAATGACTCTCTTAGTTCAGATAACACATCAGCAGAGACTTATTAAAAACAAATGGTAAGGTCTAACAGGGTCACATGCTTATCAACGTATGAGGCTACTTTAATTTTAAAGAGTGTACTCGACACTCATGCAACAAACTCAATAAACAGACCACAAAAAGATATCACAAATGCAGCCAAGTAGAATTAAGGACAGAACAAAATAACAACATGCTTGAATATTACTACTGAGACATGTTGATTAAGACAAAACATGCTTGAAAGGGGTTTGCGAAGTACGCAATGAAATCGCAATGAAAATAATAGGGCAGATATAACAGTGATCAAAGCTCCTAACTATGCTACTCAATTGTGGCCCATAGGGCTTGTGGAATTTTTTTTTTTTTTTTTTAAAAAAAAAAACAGCACAGAGCTAACAGTCCTAAACTAATTTAAACTACTCTTAACTAAACTAATCTATTGACATTGAAAACAAACAGCAATTTGATCTTTGGGGGGGGGGGGGGGAGGGTAACCAGTTACAGAAAAGCAGGTTTGAGGGAGATAAGAAGTACTCCCTCGAATGCCGTCAAACCATGGCATTCATTCATTTCCATCTCCTTCTTCTTCATCACTCTTCTCCACACTTGGAGGCATCCAGGGGCTCAGCAACCCAGCAGGGAATGTAGGAAATTCGCACCTCAGATGCTCAGCTAACTCTATATCCCTTGCTTGAGAATACTCAGCCCATTGGGCTAATTTTCTCTGTATGTTCAACAAGCACGACATGGATATGGACTGAGCAGCTGCAAGACCATCCAGCTCAATCTCCAAATTGCCCTTCCTTCTCATCTTTAAATCGTTGGGCAGCTCTAGGTGGCCAGCATAAGCCAGCTTCTTCTCCTCTTGTGTTACAGCCACACCTGCGTGAAGACACAGTTTGGTGATAGTGTTGGGGAAAAATAGTCTACCCTTCCCTTTCTTTGCACATTCAATGGTTGAGGCAGATATGATCTCGCCCACATCAATGGTGAGCCCTTTCATAATTGCATACACCAGCAAGGACCTCCCCTGATTAATGGTCGTCTCATGTGTGACAGGAGATACTCTTCTTCGAATCAAGGAGAACCAAATGGTTGCCTTGTCCTTAAGTGCTGCACTCATTAACGTGTGCTTCCCTTGTTTAGAAACCGCCAACGTTGCCTCAGGCTTGCCTATCATGCTCAATGCCTCCTCCAGGACTGCCTCAGATGGTGTGGCCATGATCCTTGCATACTCTGAATTTTTATGCCCTTTGAGGGCATAAATTTCATTGATCGCCTCGGGGGAGAAGTCTATCTCAACGCCCCTCACTGTGGAATAGTAGTCTTCGGGGTGAGTGAGGTTGGCGTAGAAGTCATATAACATTTCTGAGTAAGTGTGATAATAAATAGGATGCATGCTTAATTCATGAGATTCAATATAAGTGTTATATTGGTTATGAATTAGGAGTTGTATGTTTAAAAGCATAATCGAGATAAGTGTTATATTGATTATGAAGTTAAATATTCAACTTGTCATGCCTTAGTGGTGCATGTTTGAGAAGCATGTAGAAGTTGTTGTAGAAAGTCTAGTTTTTGCGAGCGTTGTAAAATTGACTTAGACTCTTAAAATCTATAACAAAGACAAAGAGCATGTTCATTTAGTGTTAAATGATTCGATCTTTTTCATTAGATGAATAGGTCGATATCTTGTAAATGCTAAGGTTACAAGAAACTCACCCAGTGAAATCTTGTTCGAGGTTGGAGGTATTTAAGCTGACGGTTTATGGAACACCTCCTACCTAGGGACAATCCAGTACTTGAGTAAAGTTAACCCGACTTTATGAGCATGCGAGAGAGATGTGAGGTTAGTAAAGTGTTAATAACCTAGAAATCTCAGGTAAAAGGTTTACCTAGACTTAAGGTTTTATTTACTTAGCTGGATAAAGCCTGGAGTACTTTACCCACAACCGTCTAAAATGCTTTGTAGAGGTGTTGAGAAGGAATATATGATATATCTCTCTCTTGCTACGCACTCTGTATAGTTCACAATGTGAGAATTTTGTTCGGCTGTACGATGTCAATAGGGCATACTCCCGAACGGTGGTGTTTGAAACTTTCAATAGCAAGGTGAATGGAGTAAGTATTTATAGTAAGTGGGAGAAGGAAGTGCGTCAGTACTTCCTGCGGTCTCCTCCATTGGATTGAACCGTGAGATTCCCATGAATCGCCTGCAGGATGCTCTTAGTGGCACCATCCTTAAGGAGGGCCGTTCATGGGAGATTGAACATCTCAGTCACCATTTATGGATAAAGAAACACAGGGTCATTCCTAACTCTGACATTTCCTAAGGTTGCGTTGTTGGGGTCGTCCTGTGCATTCTAAAAATGGAGGGTCACACTTACTGGATTTGCTAAGGAGTTAGTAAATCCAGACAAAAAACGATAACTGAAATGCTATAGGAATATGAGTTGATTTAGTAAAGGAGTGTTCGACTGCCCCAAGGTAGCGACCATTCTGACTTACTAAAGTATCATTGCAAGTAAATAAAGAGTTTGGGTACTTTATTTATTGCTAAACCTCTTAATTGGTTTCAATAGGTTAAAATCATTTCACTTATAGATTTACATTCTGTTTTCAGCATGTCGAGTTCATGTATTCAGCTATTAGCGCACGACAAATTGACTGGCAAAAACTATGGGACATGGAAGTCAAACCTGAATACGATTCTGGTTTTAGACGACCTTAGATCGTTCTTAACAGTGGATTGTCCTCCACCTCCTGGTTCGAATGCTACACGAACGGTTCGTGAAGCATACGATGGTTGTATTAGGGCTAACGATAAAGCCTGAGTCTATATCTTGGCGAGCATATCTGATGTTCTGTCCAAGAACACGAGGTTATGGTTTCCGCGAAGGATATCATGTCTTCATTGCAAGGGATGTTTGGACAACAGTCCTCATCTCTTCGGTATGAAGCCCTCAAATATATTTACAACTGCCGCATGGTGGAGGGTACCTATTTTAGGGAACATGTCCTTAACATGATGGTCCACTTTAATGTGGCAGAAGTAAATGGTGCTACCATCGACGAGAATGGTCAAATTTGTTTTATCTTTAAATCTCTTCCGAAGAGTTTCCTTCATTTCAGAACCAACATGGTAATGAATAAGATAGAATTGATGGAGCGTTTTACGTTGCGGAAGCGATTTTGGATCGTTGATACTCTAATTTCATCAATTTAACAAATAGAAAACATGCTCAAACAACAGAAATTAAGAAATTAGAATTACATACTCTTGTAGTTCCGATTTCTTCAAGATCCGCCGCTCGTTCCTCGTCACGAACTCTTCGGTCCTCTTCGCACGAACGCCCCGAGGACCACCTGCGGTAGTCCCGCTATCCTCGGTGCCGAGCAACGGAGTTCTGGGACTCCGTTTAGAAGAGAAAAGAAAAGAAAAAGAGGAAGAAGGAGAAGAATAAAAGCAGGCTTGGGCTGGAATGAATTAAAGAAAAAAAAATTGAAGTTCTCAGCTTCAAAAGCTCAGAACGAGAACACCAAACCAAATTGTTTTTTAAGTTTACAAAAGATCATCCCAAAAACAAGTACCCAATCTCCCACTCAGCCATAGATATATATATATATATATATATATATTAACAAAAAAAATAAGACATATGTCTTACATGCACAATGCATGTAAGACATATTTTTATTATTTATATATATATATATATATATATTAATTAATTAAACTTTTTAATTAATTAATATTATTTAATTCAATATAAAATATTAATTAAATAATATGGCTCAGACCAGTTTTTCGAAAACCGACTTTTTGCACATGAATCATATTCATGATTTAGACCATTCTCATATTTAAATCATATTTAAATATGTCCATCATCCTTCTATAAACTGAATTTGAACAAATTTAAATTCTTTTCCTTTTTCTTTTCTCTTATAATGTTGCACGACGTTATCCGAGTTAGCCAGGAAAACCTAAAAGATCTACAGATCATGAGCTCCAACGATACGAGATTATTCGGTCAAAACTCTTTTAACCGAACTAATCAACATTCGTCAAACACCCGAAGACTCCACTATAGTCTCAGGGTTGCACTCTCCTCATTGTAGATATATTATGTCCTCTTGATATAACCGCCATTGGCAAGTCGACCTTTCACAAGTTGTTCGTAATCACAGCTAGGTCATTTAAACCGTTTAACCCCTGCATTATGTCTTGTTCCTTAAGTACCACTGACACCTCTAATGAACAATAGTTATGTGGTCCAACCAACATATCAATTAACCCTCTCATCTCATGAGAGTGTGAGCGCTCATTTTTCAAGTCCAGAGTCAGCTATTAAGGGAACAACCTATCTACTAACCCTGAAGAGCGTGTTAGGAGTGAACTCCAATCTTGTTGTACTATGTCCCTAACTACCTATTCGACTTTATCCCCAATATGGTAGGCTTATTGAGTCGGCGCTTATGGGTCACTCTCACCCGTGAAATTCAAAGGATACTTTCGAATAAGTAGGAGTTCATAGCGAGCTCAGGATTAAGATCGAGTTACCTAGGCCATCAAATGAAAATGTCGGTCTCATCAGTAAACGGTGTTATAAAGAGTGAGCGACATATTTCGCGGTTCGGTCTTATGCAAACTCTTTGCACAGGACGCCCTCACTCGCACATCTCCATGTGAAACGATTCGGATCACATCGTTTTGTACAATACAAAGTGAGCCGCATCCAATAGTGTTACCAGGATAAGGTACCCAGCCTTATACGTATACTATAAACCGTTTTGACTGACTACTTGAGCCTGGTCCACAATCATGTCATACATAATGCTCAAGTACTCATATTCAGCCATGGGTGTTGGTCATTGGTATAGGTTAGCCTAAACACGTTTCACTTTATTCCAGTAAACTCTTTTACTAAATAAAAATAATAACTCTTTATTCTAAATAGAATATTTAGAAACATAACAGTTTACAAACCACGAGTTTTAGGACATAAAACCCAACAAGAATACAACTTGACATCTCTTCTGAATGAACTTCAGATTTACCAGTCCTTGCACACCTCAAAAGGAAAAAAGAAGGAGGCAAACATTGTCACTTCTAAGAAGTTCCAAAAGGGGTCTAGGTCAGGGAGTAAGTCTGAAGTCTCTTCTGTGAGTAATAAGATTATTTAGAAGAAGAACAGAAGCAGAAGGAAGGGCAAAGCCCCTACTATTCACAAGGTAAAATCTTCAGACAAAGGAAATTGTTTCTATTGTGGTGAAGATGGGCATTGGAAGTGCAATTGCCCTAAGTACCTTGCTGAGAAGCAGGCTAAAAAAGAATGACGAGGTAAATGTGATTTATTTTCCAAACATGTTTAGTGAAATATGAGTGTCATACCTGGAATTTTGATTCAGGAATCACTAATCATGTTTGTTTTTCTTTTCAGGAAGTTAGTTCCTGATAGGCGGTTTCTCAATGGAGATGACTTATGAAAACGTCTTCGTAGCTGAACGAGTGGGAGCTTTATGTAGTTGTTGTATAGAGATAATTTCATATGATGTAATTATTGTCTATATTTCTGGTTTGAACTGAACACATGTATATGATCTCTTTTGTTTTGATAATGAACTGTTCAATTTGACAAAAGATTTATACTCTTTGTGTTCTATTAAACTCGAAAACAACTAGTGTGTTAAGACATACTGCTTAAAAATTATTGGAAGCTATATTGAAATTAACAAGGGTTGTTAATACAGCTGGTTCTTCTCAAGTGTTGAGAAAGCCTCGATACAGTGGGAGGATTATGGGATAACTTGGTCTACTGTATTTGCTTGTCGTATGACTCTAGTTATCATACTTGATGATGACGTTGAGTACATAGACAAGAACCAGTGGCTCAAAGCCATGGATCTTCGAGAGGTTTAAAGACCTAGCCTATGAGGTGAAAACCTCTAAGGCTCGACTTTCTGGCAAAGGGACTGTCCCGAAGGGAAGGGGTTAATTGTGTATTAACTTTATCTCTGGTTGTCAGAAGAAATTTAAATAGATTACTCATATCCATTGCCCTGTTTTATGTGATAGGATAAGACAAATGGATGTCAAGACTAGTTATTATGATTGAAGTATCTATAAGTCTCAACCTGGGAGATTTATTGTTCAGGATTAAGAGCAAATGGTTTGCGTGCTTATTCAATCCATTTATAAATTGGAACAAGCATTTAAATCCTGAATTATAGGGTTTTATATTGTGATCAAATCTTATGGTTTTGAACAATAGATTGATAAAACTTGTTTGACAAGTGTTTTAATCAATGTTGTAGCTTTCATAATAAATTTTCATAGTTCATATCCTAGTCATTGAGAATGATGTAGGATTCACTTCTCTGATAAGCATAAACTAGCGATCCAATTCCAAATAGTTGATTTGGATATGGCTTAGTATGTTCTAATGATTCAGGTTGATCTGAATCGTAAGAACAAATCGCTAGTGTTGTCTCTAAAAATCTTGTATTGACAAAATGTTGTCAATATTCGATGGTCTATGGAAATGGTTTCCTAAGACACCTCAAGCGTTAAGGATATGAGACGCATCCATGTGCATTTACATATTGGAAGTCAGATGTATGCCTTCTTAGATACATGACCCGATATGTGTTGTGCAGTGGGAGTTGTCAGTTTTATGCGGCTAGAGTTTTGTCTTAATGCTAAGGAGGAATAGAATACAAGAGTTGTATTGCTAATTCTTCGGTAATAGCTAAATTTCTTGCAGCTTCAGAAGCAGCAAAAATGTTTGTAAGTTGAACTCTTGGATAATGCTCTGAGGAGATGTGATGGTCACATTGAAGCCTCACAGCACTTCATGCTGATGTGTTTACTAAGTCCTTGACAACTAAAGTGTTTGAGAGACACCTAAAGAGTTTAGGGCTCCGAGTTATTGAGTAGAACAGTGGGAGAAAACTTGAAATATGAGATATTTCGTTTTCTAGGCCAACATGTACACCACAAACGTTTTAGTCCAAGTAAGAGTTTGTTGAGTTTTATGTCCTAAAACTTGTGATTTGTAAACAATTGTGTCTGTAGTTACTCTATTTAGTAATAAAGAGTTATTAAGTTTTATTCAGTAAAAGAGTCTACTGGAATAAAGTGAAACGTGTTTGCATTAACCTGTTGATAGCACTCCAAAAGTGCTAATATTTAGCTCCTAAGTATTGCAAATTAAGTAATTAATTGTGTTTAATGTTTATATTTTGTGGAAATTAATTCCTTAGGGGTAAATCAGACCATTGCATTAATTAAGGGCTTAAAAGAATATTTTAGTAGATAATAATGATTAATCGTTTTAAGCGTGTATACCATATAAATTACTTAATCAAATATTATCTCAATTGTGATTAGTGGTCTGGTGGTGCAGAGGAACCTTACTAGAATGACTGGCCAAAATTGAAGACCAGGGGAATGCAGAATTTTTGGCAATTTTCCTCAAGCACAGGCCCTAGCAGGCTCCGACTGTATAAAACCCATTTTTTTTAGCGTTTTTTAGGTCATTCTCTCTCGAGTTTGGCTTGTTTTTGACGATTTCTCTCTCAAATTCGATAACCCATTTTTTTTAGCGTTTTTTAGGTCATTCTCTCTTGGGTTTGGCTTGTTTTTTACGATTTCTCTCTCAAATTCGATCTTTAATTTCGAGCTTAGCATGACTGATTGGGCATTTACTCTCTCTTGCTTAACTTATGAGTGTGTTAGATTGGTAGACTGACGATCTCGATTTCTAGCATGTTTTAACGTTATAGATTAGCGATGTCGTGCCTCTCCTAATCGCCTTAGTAACACAGAAGAGTAAAACAAATCGAAGTATCATTTTAGATGCTCAGAATGTTGATTGCTTCAGGGTTGCCTTGTAATCGCCTAGCATTTAGAGTATCTAATCGAATGTTCGTCGTAAATTGCTAGTTACTGTATTAATTATTTTGGGGCTGATCATTCTGATTTAGTTAATAGCATCGTTTAATTAGAATTGAAAATTCTTTATTAATATATATATGGCCGGTTGCTTCAGGGTTGTCGGGCAACCGTTTATGTGTTTAATTATGCTTTTGCTAAGTATGTTTGAATCCCAATGAATCGAGTCGCATCAAGGTCAACCTCGACCCTTAAAATTAGGAGCACATGTAATTAGTTTTAATTTTCCGTTAGCTACTTTATGCATGCTTTTCTTTAATTTTACCGTTAGCAAATCCCCCCTTTACTTTAATGTTTTACTTTATCGTTTTTGTTTTAGTTAATTAAAAAGCAAATAGAAATTAATTAGGATAAAATAATTTAGGTTCCCTGCGGATCGACCCGACTACCACTAGCTGCAAAGCTCAGTTGTAGCGGTATTATAAATGTTATTTTGGCGGGACTCGACACCCCGAAATTTATAGGATATTCAAAAATCTTATTACCACCTGTACCAATAACAAACACCCATGGCGAAGTCTGAGTACTTGAACCTCGTGTATGACATGAATGTGGATCAGGTTCAAGTATGCAGCCAAAACGATCTATAGTATATGTATAAGGCTGGGTACCTTATATTGGTAACACTATTGGATGCGGCTCGCTTTGTATTGTACAAAACGATGTGATCCGAATCGTTTCACATTGAGATGTGCGAGCGAGGGCGTCCTGTGCAATGAGTTTGCATAAGAATGAACCGGAAAACAAGTCGTTCTCTCTTTATAACACCGTTTACTGAAGAGACCGATTTTTTCATATGATGGCCTAGGTAACTCGATCTTAATCCTGAGCTCGCTATGAACTCCTATTTATTCGAGAGTATCCTTTGAGAGTGGCCAGATTGCCGACTCAATAAGCCTACCATCTTCGGGATAAACTCGAATAGGTGGCTGGGGACATAGTACAACAAGATGGAATTCACTCCTAACCCGCTCTTCAGGGTTAGTAGATAGGTTGTTCCCTTAACAACTGGTTTTATTGGGTACTTGTATCAGCTGCAATTAAGTAGATTCAGTTGGCGAAAGCTCTAAGGAAGATGCAGAGCTGATCTTGCCCACATTTAGTTCTGTAGATAGGTCCAAATGAAAACGTCGAAGCACGAGAAAGTAAACTCCAAAACCAGTCAGTCATGAGAGCGAACAGAGGAACCCATCAGCTTGTTTGGGAGGAGAAAACAGAGCGAACAAGGAGAGTTGTGTTTCAAGAATATGTAGTTTAAATATGAATTTTTATTTTGATATTTATTATGCATAGTTGGTTAGTCAATAGTTAAATAAATGCTTACTTAAATAATATATTTAATTATTGCCCTTTTGGTAATTTAGTAATTCTAAAATCAATTTTAGAACCAAACATGAATAATTTAAAATCACTTCTCATTCTATGAAAATCACCTCAACCAAACATGAAAATGATTGTATGAAAATCAATTTTACAAAATTAATTATACTTAAATCACTAATTCAACAATCACTCCCAAACATGCCCTTACACCATCAGCCAGTTGCGGATCCAGAACTTGAAGTCCAGAGCTTAATTCGTATATATAAAGATAATTTTAACATATTGATATATATAGTAAGGAAATTTAAAACTGCTAAAGTGAGCATAACTCAGCTGTAATTGACATATGCTACCCTCATGAGGTTGAAGATTCAATCCCAAAGTTATACTAAAAAAAATTCAAAACTTTATGTCGAGAGCACAAATTCGTATAAAAATAATTTTGAACGCATTAATATATATATATATATAACTGACATGTTTGTGTTTATTTGATTTCTTAACTTTCAAAATTATAAATTGAGTCTCCGAACTTTAGAATTTTTCAAATTTACGGATCTACTAGACACAATTGAAATCTTAGGATTCCATTAGATATAAAATTCAAATTTATATATAATGGATCGATTATTTTTTAAAATTTTTGAAATTTTCAACGACCTATTAGACACAAACTCAAAGTTTGAGGGACTAAACTTCTAAATCAACTTCATCTAAATATATATACAAGAAAGATAATGTAACTTGAATTAATAAGTAGATTTGCCAACAAGAACATAGTTCAACGGTATCACTTAGTAACCATGAATAAAATGAAATAAAATGTGTTGTTCATATTTTCATATGCTCTTGTAAAAGATCAAGAAATCAAAGCACATCCTTCCTTTTTATCCTTCCTTTTTTTTTATAACAGTTATATTTCAGTCTTCGTTTTATTATTCTCCTACGTGAAAGTTTTTGCAAATCTAGTTGGTAACATATCTTATATATATGTGAATAAGAATGCACTTATTTATCAAAATTGTTCATTGAGTGGTTTAATAAACGGTTTATGAACTTATATTTTATATTTTACCCCTTATATTTTAGATTGTAGCTATTGGATAATAATTTTGCATCGTTTGATGTGTGCAACAACTATATTAAAAAGTACCATTGTAGATTAGTATGTGGTGGCATTGTTAAATATTTTTTCTCCCTTGGACTGTAGCATGTTCTGTTAAGAGTAAAACATTATGAGTCGGAATTTTGAAATTTTGTCTTAAATCGATTTATGCTAGTTGATGTAACAATGAATCTTTGCTAGTTGAGATAATTAACTTAATTTATTAGTAATTTTGTATAATGAAATGAGCACAATATATTATATATTGCTATCAAGGAAGGTAATATTTGTCAAATCTTAGTGCAATTGACATCATTTTGAAAACTTTCATTTTTACAAAATGATTCATTCAAGTAAATTATAGCTATAATGACCTCTTTCATTTTCACCATTGCATAATGTAAAATTACACAATAAAGTTATTAATGTCAAGGTAACATTTTCTATATATGCTTGTAATTTTTGGAAAACGTTCATTCTTGCAAAACGTTTCATTCAAGAAAATTATGGGTGTGTTTAGTTTTCCACTTACTACTAAGTTGGGGCCAAACGACCCCTAAATAAGGTGCAAAATCTAAATTCTAACCCCATCAAATATACTTGATAAATGTAGGTTTCCAGAGCCACCATACACTTTATACTTGACATTGTGTAACATTTGTTTACATGTTCATACAGAGTCATCATGCTACAAGGGGCTTCAAAACAAATTGTTCCCCTACTTTGATAACTTGACCTTCGTTTTTGGAAAGGATAGCACTACCGGAGCAGGGACAGAGACTCTTGGAGACATGACATCCAGTGTAGCGGACCAAGTGCATGAGGAAGTGCACTTGAGTGGCTCCCAAGAGTATTACATCCCAACACCTAGGGTATTTGTCGTTGGAGTAGACATATCCCAGGATGAAATGTAGGAGACACCCACAAGTCGACACGCAACAGCAAGGACGAATCTTAATTATTTTTTGTGCAATTCTGATTGTGGCCCAAAATTGGCAATTAAAACTCCAAAATATTTCTCTAATGTACATCTCTAAGTATGGAGATTTATATGATGAATTTATGCAATGTTCAAAAATTAATATGTAATATACGGTACAATACAACCAAAAAAGTTGTTAAAAAAACCAATCAGCATAAACACATACTTCATATGTCCATATTAAAGAAATTTGCATCCCAAAAACAGAGTTTCTAAACCCAGACTAAACAACTCTCACCCCAAACACAAACTTATTAAACTCAGACTAAACAACTCACACCCAACACAGACTTACTTAACCCAAACTAAACAACTCTGCACCCCAAACACGGACTATTATAACCCACCAACTATAATAACCCACAAACTATTAGAACTTACTCAGTGCCCCAAACGTCCTCTAACTGACTTTGAATATAGAAATACATAGGTTCAATAATTTGAGAGGGGACACGTGCCCTTGGCCCCCACGTGGATCCGCCCATGTGGATAGGGGCACGTCACCAAATTTTCTCCCAAGCTCCAAACTAGAAACAAGTATTATTAACATTTTAATTAGCAAATATTCATCATTTATATGATTTTTCTCTGAAAAATCAACAATTACTAAATTATTATCATTCTCATAGTTTTTGCGATCATATTTTCTCTAGGCATATGCTTGATATAAGTCTATGTTATGAAGATTAGAATGCAAAAGTATAAGCATATTTTATTTATGTTTTTTAGATTAATGATGAGTGTTGATCGAGAAATTTCGGTCAATCAGCGGTTGCCACGTCATTATTCACAAAGCGATGAGAAACCTACATCTGGGACAAATCTCAAATCGACAGGTGTCTCGGACTAAATTTGAAGACAAAATTGGCGAGTCTCAAAAAAATGTCACGTGTCTTCATCATGGCTGTTGGATCAAATAAACTTAATCGATCAAATTGGGTCATATTGCAATTGGGCTCAAAATCAAATTGGCTCAGAAAGCTATTTAAATGGCAACTTAGCCCAAAGCCCAAACTCATATGACTGGGCCCAAAAGTCCATTGGGCCCAAGCCCACTATATTCTTATGAACTCTAGAGAGCTAATCTTTCATTTGCAAGGTTCAGAAAATTTCTACTCCTAAGAACTCAGAGAGAATTCACAAGCTACGAAGACTCCTTGAATCCTTGGAAGACTGAATCTCCTTGAAGATTAGAGACTTGAGAATTCACACCTTCGAGAAGCTGAAGATTCAACCTCGAGTATAAGCTGCGAATCCCTCGAGTAAAATCCAACATCGAGAACAAGCTGCAAAGCCCTCAAAACAAATTCAACATCGAGAATAAGCTGCAAAGCCCTTGAAACAAGTCCAACATCGAGAATAAGCTATAAAGCCCTCGTGACACATTAACATTTGAGAGAGAAAGAATCAGAGGATCATACATTAGAGATTTTAATTCACTACGCATTGATACATACAAATATAAATACAAATCAAATTCATTTACACATGTTAAATTTTTCGTCGAAATCTCCGTGTGAACAATGAGTGCTAAAGTAACGGTGCATCTAAAGAATTTTGATATTATTTACGAGTGTGCAAGCAATTGAATCCTCGTTCTATGTAAAGATTACAATAAAAAAAGTAGACCATATAAATTTTGTATGTATGAAATTTAGCACCAAAAGAAGAAAACAAATCGAGTTAATGTCAATTATCTTAAACTTTCTTTCATAATCATTTTGTTTTTAGTTTTTGAAAGTTAAACCTATAAACAATACATCCATGTATGAGTTCCTATCCTAACTTTCATATTTTTTTTTAAGGAAACATCACAATTTTTAGTTAAATTCTAAAAATAAAAACATGTTTTTGAAAGTTTTTTTTTTTTTTTTCAAATTTTGACTTAGATTTTAGAAACACTTGAAAAGATAGACAACAGAATCAAAGAATTTACACGTGAATGTCTTGTTTATATACTTAATTTTCAAAAACGAAAAACAAAAAATTTATTAAACAGGACCTAAATGATTGTGATTGAAGTTAGCAAATAATCAATTCAACAATTGTCATCTAAGAAGCAGGAACTCCGTGTCCGTGTTATGGGTATGTACTTAGATGTACCTTCCAAGCAACCCTCCCAATTAAGCAAAACAAACTTGCTTTTTAAAATCTCTACGTCTAACAACTAAATTATTAAAGCATATTAATTTCTTTTTTAATTAAAAAAAAAAAAAAGTAGCATCAAAATTGTATGACTTTTTTTTTCAATTTTATTATGTGGAGATAAATATATATAAAAAGGGTGGATTTAGCGTAGGCTTAGGGGCTCGGCCCTCAACTTGAAATTTAAAATTTATTAGTATTAAATAAAATTAACCATATTGCATAAAAATAGCAAATGGCTTGGTAGCACACCTCAAGGTTCAAGCTGCCCCAACCCAGGCTCGCATTTTTTTTTTGTTTTTTTAGATTTATAATTATACCAAGCCTCCCTTCCCAGGTTCCCACTTAGCGTTCTTTTTCTAAAAATAAAATATTTACGAATATAAGTGTAATAATAAATATAAAATATTATGATTTTATTTTTATAAAATTAAAATAAAAAATATTTTTAAATTATTTATAAAAAATAATTTCGTAATCATTATAATTTTTTTTTTTTTTTTTTTTTTTTTTTTTTTTTTTTTTACAACATGTTAGGTGGGATAGATCTTACGACTTCACAATCACTAGGCCATACATTATGCCGCTAACTTATGCTCTTGTTGGCATAATCACTATAATTCTTACCGAACAAAAACTTATAATTATTATTCCAATTTTTTTTATATTTATATATAAAATGATAAAAAAAAAACTTTTAGTCCATGAACATTCATGAAAATATCTTTCTCTTGCCTTTTTCCGACATAATTCGGAGTTATCGGTTTCGTTATGTTTTCTCTCTCTACCTCTTCTTTTTTACCTAACTTAACAATATTTTATACCCGACCTTATCAACATGGAAAACCTAGCTTCCCTCCCTCTGAAGTGCATTTATCAGATCAGCTCCTCGAGTTACTAGAAAGAGGATGAAAAGCTTCAACGCTCTCCAAGACTACAGAGCCCTCATTGTGGGGAGGATAAAAGCTTCCAACACAAAGCGGCCTTTCATTCCCTTGTTTCGTCGTGGCACACCCCCCACACAAAGCACCACCTGGCTCAGAGGACTAGAAAACGCCTTTCGTTCCCCCCCCCCTTCGTGGGCCCTTGCCACCTTCCTTAACAAGCCCCCGAGCCTCCTTTACGCCGCCTTCCTCATAGAAGTCACTGGGTTGACCCCTCAATATCTAATAATAATTAAGGGGCTTTTTGTGTTCGGGCTTTCGAGTTGGATATCACCATATACTAGTGCTAGTGCGGGTGAAAGCTTCGCCTATGAATTCTAGTTTGTAACGGCTTTTTTTTGCCTCTGTTTCTTTATGTTTTTAATATACATATATAATAAATCTTAAATTTAAACTTTTATAAAAAATAAAAAATCAAAAAATCAAAGAAAATTAAAAGAAAAATCTCTAAATTTTTCATTAGGAATTAAAAAATTAAATAGAAATTTTCAAAAAAAAAAAGTTATTTTATTTAATAAAAAAAAAATAAAGAACATAATTGAGGAACAATTCTTCGTGGACAACCCGATCTCCGCGATTTCAATTCCTGAAATAATATGATTTTCGATGCTTTATTCACTTGAGAAAACCTCATTTATATACTAGTTACAAATGTATAATTAGCCTAACTACATAGTAAGACTAGGTAATAATAAAGGTAACAAGCATGTTAAGTCTTTAGGCTTAATTTATGGTAACCATATGTTTGGTTGACAAAACCAAAGTTTATGAAGAACTATTCTAATTCTATCACACCCCCGCAGTCGAAACGAAAAGTTGGCGGATGTTGAGACTGTCTTGAAATTCGTTGAACAAGATCAATGGACGACCTTTTGTAAAAATGTCTGCAATCTGATGTCGGGATGGGACACGTACGTGGCCACGAGCGACATTTTCACGTTCAAAATGAATATCCATTTTGATATGTTTGGTGCGCTGATGTTGAACTGGATTTCCCGAGAGATATACAACATTAATATTATCACAATAGACCAATGGCCTTTTGAATAGGACAATGAAGTTCCAGAAGGAGGTTTCGAAGCCAACAAGACTAAAAAACAACGTTGGCAACCCCACGGTATTCGGCTTCGGCACTAGATCGAGAGAGAGTAGTTTGTCGTTTTGAAGACTATGAGATCAAATTGTCTCCAAGGAATACACAATAACCAGATGTGGAGCGTCGAGTATCCGGATACCCACCCCAATCAGAGTCAGTGTAAGAGACGAGAGTGTTCGTCAATGAAGGTGTTGGATTTTATGTCCTAAAACTCGTGGTTTGTAAACTGTTATGTTTGTAAATATTCTATTTAGAATAAAGAGTTATTAGTTTTATTCAGTAAAAAATTTACTGGAATAAAGTGAAACGTGTTTGGATTAATCTATACCAATGACCAACACCCATGGCGAAGGATGAGTACTTGAGCTTCATGTCTGACATGAATGTGGATCAGGCTCAAGTAGACAGTCAAACGGTCTATAGTATATGGATAAGGCTGGGTACCTTATCCTGGTAACACTATTGGATATGGCTCGCTTTGTATTGTACAAAACGATGTGATCCGAATCGTTTCACATGGAGATGTGCGAGCGGGGGCGTCCTGTGCAATGAGTTTGCATAAGACTGAACCACGAAAAAGTCGCTCTCTCTTTATAACGCCGTTTACTGAAGATACCGATTATTTCAAACTGATGGCCTAGGTAACTCGATCTTAATCCTGAGCTTACTATGAACTCCTGCTTATTAGACAGTATCCTTAGACTTGTACGGGTGAGAGTGGCCCATTAGCGCCGACTCAATAACTTATCATCTCAGGGATAAAGTCCAATAGGTAGCTGGGGACATAGTGTAGTAAGATGGAGTTCACTCCTAACCCGCTCTTCAGGGTTAATAGATAGGTTGTTTCCTTAATAGCTGACTCCGGGGCTTGAACAATGAGCGCTCTCTCATGAGATGAGAGGGTTAACTGATTTGTTGGTTGGACCACTGATCTATTGTTCATTAGAGGTGTCAGTGGTACTTAAGGAACAAGACGTAATGCAGGGGTTAAACGGTTTAAAATGACCCAGTTGTGATTACGAACAACCTGTGAAGGGTCGACTTGCTAGTGACGGTTATATCAGAGGACATAATATATCTACAGTGAGGAGAGTGCAACCCTCGGACTATAGTGGAGTCTCCGGGGGTTAACGAAAGTTGATTGATTCGGGTTAAAAGAGTTTTAACCGAATAATCTCGTATCGTTGGAGCTCATGATCTGTAGGTTCTTTAGGTTCTCCTGGCTAGCTCGGATAAAGTCGTGCAACAATATAAGAGAAAAGAAGAAGAAAAAGAAAAAGAATTTGAATTGTTCAAATTCGGTTTTTGGAAGAATGATGGACATATTTAAATATGATTTAAATATGAAAATGGTCTAAAACATGAATATGATTCATGTGCTAAAGGACGGTTTTCGGAAAACTGAGTTTAGCCATATTATTTAATTAATATTTGATATTGAATTAAATAATAATTATTAATTAAAAAGTTTAATTAATAATTATATATATATATTATTTATTAAAAAGTTTAATAAATAAATTTTTTATTATTATTTATAATAATAAAAATAATTAAATAGCGGGACTACCTGGGGTGGTCCTCGGGGCGTTCGTGAGAAGAGACCACAAGAGTTCGTGACGAGGAACGAGTGGCGGAGCTGAAGAAATTAGAACTACAAGGGTATGTTTTTCTAATTTCTCTTTTTTTCCGTCGTTTGAGCATGTTTTCTATTTGTTAAATTGATGAAATTAGAGTATCATCGGTCCAAAATCGCTTCCGCTGCGTAAAACGAACTAGGCAGTTTCTGAAACACTCTTAGAGGGAACCATGTTCAGAATATATACAGCAGCCTCTACTGCATATCCCCAAAACGAACCAGGCAGTTGAGCATAGCTCATCATAGATCGAACCATGTCTAACAGGGTTCTGTTTCTCCTTTCGGACACACCGTTCTGCTGCGGTGTTCCGGGCCCTGAGAGTTGGGATACTATTCCATGTTCTATCATATAGTCCTGGAATCTTAAATCCATATACTCTCCACCTCGATCTGATCGGAGTGTTTTAATCGTTTTACCTAATGTGTTCTCAACCTCTGCCTTATACTCCTTGAACTTTTCAAGAGCTTCGGACTTATGATGCATTAGGTAAAGATAGTCGTACCTAGAATAATCATCAATAAAGCTGATGAAATATGCATACTCTCCTCGTGCTTTAAGATTCATCGGACCAAAAAGGTCTGAATGTACAAGCTCTAGAATTTCTTAGGACCTATGACCTTTTTCAGAAAAAGATCGTTTGGTCATCTTACCCTCAAGACAAGACTCACATGGTGGTAAAGAGTTATCCTCTAACCGATTTAGGCGACCACTCTTAACCAATCTCCCAATCCTATTGAGGTTAATGTGGCATAGTCTCAAGTGCCAAAGATAGGTACTTGGAGAAAGTTTCTGCCTTTTAGTTTGAGTCTTAACTGTTTTAAACATCTCGGTATTCAAAATAGTTTTTGCCTCTGTTGGTCTTAACACATACAAGTTGTTTTCAAGTTTCGCAGAACATATATGTACACCTCTTTTGCTAATGAACGCTTCATTAAAATCAAAAGATACTTTATACAAATGTTCAAGTAAACAAGAGATAGATACAAGGTTCTTTTTAAAGCTAGGAACCGACAGTACATTTTCAAGTAAAATGAAACTATCTCTATATAACAACTTGACAGCTCCCACTGCCTTGGCTGAGACAACCTCTCATGTTCCAACCCTGAGAGTTATCTCACCTTCAGCAAGCAGCTTCCAGGAACTAGTTTCCTGGAAGGAAGAACAAACATGGTTAGTGGCTCCTGAATCCAGTATCCAGGCAGAACTATCATGTTCCACTAAACATGTTTCAACAACGAGTAAATCATATTTACTTTGTTGTTTCTTCTCAGCTTTCCTCGCCATGAGAGTATCATGATAGACCGATGAAAACGATTGTCCAAACATCGTTTGTAATGAATCCATGATCTTCTTAGTGGAGACCATTACCTCATGCTTCTTAGCTAACACATCGGATGTGTTGGCCAAGATGTAGACTCGGGCTTTATCATTAGCCATAGTCCACCTGTCAAATGCATCTCGAACCGTTCGAGTTGCAGACGAGCTAGGAGGGGGAGGACATTCCTTTGTTAAGACAAACCTAAGATCATCGATAACAAGAATCGTATTCAAGTTCGATTTCCAGGTCGTGTAGTTATCGCCGTTTAGTTTATTGTTACGTCTCCAAAAGTGACCTTTTTAGGACTTAATTATCTTAGAAAGATGTTCACTCTTAGGTGTTTTTGATAGCATTTAGCCTAAACCTATGCTTAAATATGAGAATTAGAAGAAGGTAGCTAAACTGGGACTTATGTACAATAGGAAAGAAAAGGGTTGAAAACCGAAGGAAAAGAATGAAAAACAAGCATTGCGACAGCATTGCGGAAACATTGCTGAAACCGCAATGTTTCAAGTGAAAACCGTAAGTTGACTGATCTTTTTCTGTTAATTTCCGTTATTTCAGGGATTCGTTCTTTCTCCTCCATCCATTCTGAAGTACGACGTTGAAGATTGATGGTTCTCCTTGGCCCAAATGCACCTGCAGATTGCTATAAAAGGGGGTCAAAGTCGAGGGTTCAAGCATCATCCGAAAGCGTAGAAGTCTTCTCGCAGCTCCATCTTTTCTCCTGTCGTTCTTCTCTGTCTGTTGGTGTGAGAGTCTCAGCTGTTGGAATCGACAATCTGATAGGAAGGAGAGAAGATTCATCTTCTCTCCCGATTGGATTCATCCAAGCAAGGCTATTCTTTCATCCCCTTCAGCCAAGGCATCTGCAACTAGGCGTTCACGCTCGTTTTTATGCTTTCTGTCTTTATTTCCATTTTCCAGCTTTAGTTAGTCGTTGTTTCCTTTCTTGTAACTAGATCAGTTCATTTCGTTGTGTTCTGTCTTCCTGTTATTCACTTTAAGTTGCTCTTCTGTTCATTCAAACAATCAAGTAATTAAAGCATAGTTCTTCATTTCTCAATTTCCTATCTTTGCAACTCACTGTCTTACCTTGCTGTTTTCAGTCTATTCCTCTTCTAAGCATGTCTGTTTTCTCTCCTCTTTCTGTTCTCCCTATATCCATGAGTAACTAAGTCACATAGGGGCATGCTAATGACAACACTATAGGCTAAAAAACGTGAACCAAACATGTAGGATAGCTCTCGAAGCATTGATTGTATGTAAGCTTCATCCCACGGGAAATTTCGATTGGCCATCCATTTTGTCCAAAGAACTCCTAACCTCTGGAAGGAGTAAGAGTTCAGAGTCATACACTCATGCTAGCCTTTCAAGGCAGCCAGAAAACGACCTAGGAATAGGCGTTTTCCTAGTACAAACCATAACTTTCTGCTTTAACAAGATGCTTAAGACCTTACTTGGACATGAGTAAACTAAAGAATCTAATGCATGGAATCGGACGATACATGAGATTGAGTGAGTTTGATGCATAGAGAGTTGATCCAATGCTTGAGGATCGTAAGAAAAAGCCTATAGAGGAGTCGTTAGTAGCCCTTGTTTCTCCATTTTACACACTTTCGCTGTTGTTAAAATTGCGGTAGAATTGCTGTTTCCGCAATTCTGCTTAAGTTACAATTCTGTCTAGCTGTTTTTGTCTTCGTTTATTACTCTCGTCTCTTTTCGTTTGAGTTTAAATTTGACTTGCATTTGTTTATGTTGCTACCCTCTACGTATTCAGTAGGAAATAGACAATTTAAAACCAATTCTACCCCATCAAATCCACCCCTTCTTTCTTAACTTTACACTTCATGGATAGCTTATAATAAATCTCTGTGGGAAAACGAATGAAAAAATACTTACTACTTGCTATAAGATCATGTATGCTTGCATGTTCTGAGTGCTCTCTCTATCTTATTGCCTAATTATTTTAACACATTGAGCACGCAACAAGTTTTTGGCGCCGCTGCCGGGGATTTATTTAAGTGAAAACGAAGTTTGTTAAGTTTGAAACACCAAGTTTATTGCCTATTGAAGCTGATCTGTTTCATTTCTTTTGCAGGTACTATTGGGTTAGTTTATGAGTGAGCCTTCAAGTAGTGATCTAGAGTTCAATCCTGAGCCTGAGAGATTACTTAGGGCCAGAAATAGAGCCAAGAAACGTCTCTTTAACCAACCCTCTTTACCTCAAGTAATTGCGGGAACCGCAATTCCTCCGCAATTGTCTCAAGAAGAAATGGATGGAATAGTTCCAAATCCGGTGCCTGTCACTCGCAATCCCATCGAAATAGCGAATGACAAGGATAGCGCCATACTCTCTTACCTAGTACCTATGCCTGGGGAGCTGAACCCCAGCATAATCCGTCCTGAAATCACTGCCAACTCATTCGAGTTAAAGCCAGTGATGTTCCAAATGTTGTCCACTGTGGGACAATTCTTTGGAGTGGAAAATGAGGATCCCCACAACCATCTTAGAAACTTCTTAGGAGTCAGTGATACCTTCATCATCCCTGGAGTTTCCCAAGAAGCCTTGAGGCTATACCTTTTCCCTTACTCTTTGAGGGACAAAGCCAAAACATGGTTGAACTCATTACCCTCTGGATCTGTCCGCAATTGGACAGACTTAGCAGAAAAATTCCTAGTCAAATACTTCCCACTTGATAGGAATTCTACCTTTCGTGATGACATAATCAAGTTCAAACAAGCTGACACTGAGTCTCTTCACGAAGCTTGGACAAGGTTCAAAGATCTTCTTCTTAAATGTCCACACCATGGCATCCCATGGTGTATCCAAATAGAGGTCTTTTTCAAAGGATGCAACCCCAGCACTAGGCAAGTCTTAAATTCATCTGCTGGAGGTTCCATGTTGTCCAAGAGTTACAACGAAGCCTATGAGATCTTGGAGAAGATCTCAGCATCTCACTGTAGGTGGTCAGATGATCCAGTTGAGCCAACTAGAGCTCAAGACAAGGATGCTCTAAGTGCAATGAGCAGCCAAATAAATGCCCTGACCAACCTAGTTAAGCAAATGGCTCAAACCAATCTCCAAACAAGTGTCAACACCGCTACAGCCATGTCAATGGGCACCCAACCAAGTCAAGGTGAGACACTTATCTGTGGATTCTGTGGGTAAGGGCACCTGTATGAATACTGCCCTGGGAATCCAGCCTCAGTCTGCTATATTGGAAGCCAGCAGCAGCCTAGGAACAACCCCTATTCCAATACTTACAATCCTGGTTGGAGGAACCACCCAAACCTGTCATGGGGTGGCCAACAGAATGCTAACCAGAATCCTAACCAACCAAGACCGAGTGGAACACCTGGTTTCACTCCCCAACATAACCAATCCATGTATCAAAAACCATACAACCAACCTGTAGGATCTTCTGTAGAAAACTTACTTAAGGAATACATAGCCAAGAATGATGCCACTCTACAGAGCCAGCAAGCTACACTTAGGAGCCTAGAGAACCAAATAGGGCAACTAGCCAATGAAATCAAAAGTAGGCCCCAAGGTAGACTCCCTGCTGACACTGAAGTGCCAAGGAGAGATGGTAAAGAGCAAGTTCAAGCAATTGAACTTAGAAGTGGGAGACCATTGGTGAGCAGCACCAAGGACACACCAAAGAGAGTAGAGAACACTGAGTCTAGTGCTCCACTGGAGTCTCTGCCAAACCAAGGTCCACCACCAACAAGCACATCAGGAGCAAGGATGGAGCCAATCATAGAGGAGATAGAAGAAATTCCAAGGCCTCCACCTATCCTAAGGCGACCTGATGTGCCTGCATATGTGCCACCACCTCCATTCCCTAGAAGGCTAAAGAAAAAACAAGAACAGGAAGTGCACTTTAATAAATTTCTAGAAATTCTTAAACAAGTGCATGTTAACATTCCTTTTGTAGAAGTTCTACAGTCTATGCCTTCTTATGTAAAGTTTTTGAAGGATATTATAACTAACAAGAGAATAATTGGTGATTTTGAAACAGTCAATCTCACTGAGGAGTGCAGTGCCATACTCCAGAACAAGCTACCCAAGAAGGAGAAGGATCCTGGTTCCTTCACCTTACCTGTAGAGCTAGGAGGCAAGCACGTGGGCAGAGCTCTTTGTGACCTGGGAGCCAGCATAAACCTCATGCCCCTATCACTATTCCGCCAGCTTGGAATAGGAGAAGCACGTCCAACCACTGTCACTTTACAACTAGCAGACAGATCCATTGCATACCCTGAAGGTAAGATTGAGGATATTTTAGTAAAGGTTGACAAATTTATTTTCCTTGCAGATTTCATTATCCTGGATTATGAAGCAGACAAAGAGGTCCCCGTCCTGTTAGGCAGACCATTTCTAGCCACAGGTAGGGCACTAATAGATGTCCAAAAAGGTGAGCTCACTATGAGGGTTCATGATGAAGAGGTGAAATTTAGTGTTTATAAAGCCTTAAGGTACCCCTCTGACTCTGAATCTTGTGCTAGCATGGACATTGTTGATTCACTAATGGAAGAACAATTGGAGCATGAATTGTTGACTAAGCATGCTAATAACTATGTAGGATTAGAATTAACTGATTTAAACATAGCTGAGATAATGGACATACCTGTAAATAACCCTCAGCATGTTTGTATGAATATTGACTTAACTGAAAAATCTATGAATCCATTAAAACCATCCATTGAGCATCCACCTGTCTTAGAATTAAAACCTCTCCCCACTCACCTCAAGTATGCATATCTAGGAAGTAATGATACTTTGCCTGTGATTATTTCTTCTAAATTAAGTGAAAAGCATGAGGATGAACTGATTTTACTACTTAAGCAACATAGGAAGGCTATTGCATGGACTATTG
Source organism: Herpetospermum pedunculosum (assembly GCA_028017165.1). Taxonomy (NCBI): domain Eukaryota; kingdom Viridiplantae; phylum Streptophyta; class Magnoliopsida; order Cucurbitales; family Cucurbitaceae; genus Herpetospermum; species Herpetospermum pedunculosum. The sequence goes on from CM051527.1 coordinate 450,548, forward strand.
CTGATATTAGAGGCATTAGCCCTTCTTATTGCATGCATAAGATTATACTAGAGGAAGAGCATACACCTAGAGTAGATCACCAACGTAGGCTGAATCCCTCTATGAAAGAGGTAGTTAAGAAAGAAATAATTAAATGGTTAGATGCTGGTGTGATCTTCCCCATAGCTAGTAGTCAGTGGGTGAGCCCTATACAATGTGTACCTAAGAAGGGGGGGATGACTGTGGTAGTCAATGAGAACAATGAACTGATTCCAACTAGGACTATCACAGGGTGGAGAGTTTGCATGGATTATAGGAAACTAAATAAAGAAACTAAAAAAGACCACTTCCCTCTACCATTCATTGACCAAATGTTAGATAGAATAGCTGGTAGAGCCTACTACTGCTTCTTAGACGGTTACTCCGGTTATAACCAGATCACTATAGACCCTAAGGATCAAGAGAAGACTACCTTCACTTGCCCTTTTGGAACTTTTGCCTTTCGCAGAATGCCTTTTGGCTTATGCAATGCACCGGCAACTTTCCACAGGTGCATGTTGGCAATCTTCTCTGATTTGGATGAGTCCATGATAGAGATATTCATGGATGATTTCTCAGTCTTTGGGGATTCATTTGCAAACTGTCTAGAGAACCTAGGACAGGTCTTGGCTAGGTGTGAGGAGACCAACCTAGTCCTAAATTGGGAAAAGTGCCACTTCATGGTGGATGAAGGGATTGTCTTAGGTCATAGAGTGTCAAGGGCAGGTGTAGAAGTTGACAGGGCAAAAATTGAAATAATAGAGAAATTGGTAGAACCCCAAAATGTCAAGGCCATTAGAAGTTTCTTAGGGCATGCTGGTTTCTATAGAAGGTTCATTAAGGACTTTTCTAAGATCTCCAAGCCTCTATGTGAGCTTCTAGAGCTAAACAAGCCATTCATTTTCTCTAAAGAGTGTGTCCTAGCTTGGAAAACCCTTAAGAAAGCACTAGTCACAACACCTATTATAGTAGGGCCTAATTGGGATCTCCCATTTGAGATGTTATGTGATGCTAGTGACTATGCTCTAGGGGTTATGTTAGGACAGAAGATTGACAAGTTAACACACCCTGTCTATTATGCTAGTAAGACACTTAATGAGGCACAATGCAACTACACAACCACTGAGAAGGAGATGCTAGCTGTAGTGTTTGCCTGTGAGAAATTTAGGAACTATATTGTAGGCACCAGAACAATTGTGTACACTGACCATTCTGCTTTAAAATACCTTATGAGGAAGGCTGATGCTAAGCCTAGGTTGATTAGGTGGGTACTGCTGCTGCAAGAGTTTGATCTAGACATTAGAGATAAGAAAGGAAGTGAAAATGTGGTTGCGGATCATCTTTCTAGATTGCAGCATAATTGCGAAAAAATTGCGGAACCCGCAATTTCTGATGCTTTTATTGATGAACATGTCTTTGTATTGACTCATCGTGATAACGATGAGGAACCTTGGTTTGCTGACATTGCTAACTTCCTTGCATCACAGGTACTACCAACTTTCAAGGGAAGCCAAGAGAAGAAGAGGTTCATTCATGAGGCAAGGAAATTCATATGGGATGACCCCACACTTTACAAAACATGTGCTGACGGCTTGCTAAGGAAGTGTGTTTCAGCTGCTGAGGCGAAGTCTGTGTTGCAGCACTGCCACACAGCTCCTTATGGTGGACACTTTGGTGGCCAAAGAACAGCTGCAAAGGTATTTCAGAGTGGCTACTATTGGCCAACAATCTTCAAGGATGCCCACAACTATGCACACAGCTGTGATGAATGCCAAAAGACAGGTAACCTTAGTCGCAAGGATGAAATGCCTCTCACTTACATCTTAGAGCTGGAGCTCTTTGATGTGTGGGGCATTGACTTCATGGGACCATTTCCCCCATCATCAGGTAACCTTTACATATTAGTGGCAGTAGACTATGTATCCAAGTGGGTAGAAGCCATAGCATGTCCCAATAATGATGCCAAAACAGTCATAAAATTCTTGCATAGGCACATTTTTACTAGGTTTGGAACACCCCGTGCTATCATTAGTGATGAGGGGACACATTTCATTAATAAGGCCATGGAGAGAGTGTTGGCTAAGTATAACATTAGACATAGAGTAGCCACTCCTTATCACCCACACTCGAATGGTCAGGCTGAAATTTCAAATAGGGAGATTAAGAACATCCTAGAAAAAGTGGTCAAACCTAATAGAAAGGACTGGTCATTTAAACTCGAGGATGCACTTTGGGCATATAGGACTGCATATAAGACACCCCTAGGTATGTCTCCTTACAGACTTGTGTATGGTAAAGCTTGTCATCTTCCATTTGAGTTAGAAATTAAGGCATTTTGGGCACTAAAAGAGTTGAATTATTGCGTGACCGATGCGGGAACGTTGCGGTCTCTGCAATTACATGAGCTTGATGAGCTTAGACATATGTCTTATGAAAATGCCAAAATGTATAAGGAAAAGACCAAGATTTGGCACGACAGTAGACTTAGGATCAAGGACTTTAAGAAAGGCCAACTTGTTTTATTATTTAACTCACGATTGAAATTATTTCCAGGCAAACTTAAGTCTAGATGGTCAGGTCCGTTTGTAATTACTAATGTGTTTGTTCATGGTGCCATCGAGATAAAGAACCTGCAGCAAGGACAACCATTCATGGTTAATGGTGCAAGATTGAAGCACTACTATGAGGAAGGGGATGTGAAAACTCTCTCGGCCTTCCTCTTGACTGAAGCATGAAATTAAGAACGAGAGAGGACGAGTGATTGCAGTGCTCGTCGATATGAGGCTCATGCCTTAGTTTATTTTTTGCGATTTTCCGGTTATCGTTTGTGTATCTTTTTGTATGATTTTAATTACGAATTTGATGTTGATTTTATTTCTTTTTGTAGGGAATCAATAGAGGGAATCAAGGAGATTAAATCCAGCTAAAAAAATCAAGAAGATATTGGGCCAAATCAAAGATACGATGGAGCAAAGATTGACAATTAAATGAAAAAATCTCCAACGGTCACTAGAATTGCGCTGGATTTGCAGAATCCGCAAAAATATAGCCGTTGGGATTTTTCCGTTTTCTTTATATCCGTTGAGACGCGCGTTGATCTATACGATTTCCCAAGTATCTGAACTCCAAGAAATCTGCGTTTCTCTTCATCTGTGATTCTTCTCTCCAAACCTCCACGATTCAACAATGGTGCTCACGAGGGCTGAAAGATCTGCAGCCAAGAAAAGGGCTGATGACGCTGAATCTGCTGCGAGGGAAGCACTGCTTGCCTTGGCTGATGCTGAGGCTGCGCGCACCGAACGCCTTCCCAAACTTCCGATTCGCAAGAAGAAGTGGAAGGTCGTCACAGAGATACCTGCTGGACCCTCTGAACCAGCAGGCACACCCAAGAAGCGCAAGTGGAGTATGGCTGTGGCCGAGGAAGGAATCAAGAACAAGACTCCCTCTGTGGAGAGTCAAGAACGAGGCCAGCCATCCCACGAGACAGCCGAGCGCAGCCCTTCACCATCTCTGCCGGTTCAAAGCCCTGAGCTCTCCTCATCGCCACCAGCGCAGAGCCCTGAGCTGCCTTCATCACCGCAGAGTTCTGCACAGCCCCCTACAGCAGCGCAAAGCACCACTCCGTCGCCCACTTCTCCACGGCCTGACCCTGAATTCCCATATGGGGAGTACCAAGAATCGACGCAGGGCAGTGGGGAAGCTGAGGAAGAAGAGGTCTTCTCTCCGTTGAGGGAAGCCAGCCCTGAGAGTCCTGCGCAGAAGGATGACTCTATGGAAGAAACACTGGGGGCTTGCCTCCAGCAGATCACCACCAAGGCGAGGCTGAAGAAGAAGAAGGCTGCCAAGAGTATCAAAGCCAAACGGTCCAAGAAATCAAAGAAAAAGAAAGCCAAAAGGGCGATGGCATCAGAGGGAGAGAGTGCTGAGCCATCGCTCAAGAAGCTCAAGATTGAGGCTGCTGAGTCAGCCAAACCAAAGGACAAAGGGAAGGCCAAGCTTTACCCTGAAGATGAGCCTCAGTCAGTGAGGTATGTGTCTTCTGACGCTGAGTCTAGAGGCATGGAGCTGAGGAAGCGAGAGCTGCTGCACGAGAAGGGCTTCCTCGACAGACCTGCTGACCTGCCGCAATTCTTGCGCGCAGGCATTTCGAATCACAGCTGGGAGGAGTTGTGCAGACCACCCAATCCGGCTTACACAAGCATGGTGTATGACTTCTACGCCAACCTGAGGAATTCTGAGGAGGGGTTGTCTGTGGTTAGGGGAGTAGAAGTGGACTTCTCAGCAAAAGCCATCAACGAAGCCTATGGCCTAAAGGGCCAAAAACATACTGACTATGCGAGGATTGTTGATGAGCCTACTGAAGTCGTCCTGGAAGAGGCCATTCGGACCATTGGCCAGCCTGAAGCATCCTGGACCGTGTCACGCAATGGGAGGCACACTCTCATGAGTGCCAACCTCACAGCTAAGGCGGCTGTATGGTTTTCCTTCGTGAGAAGGAAACTATCCCCAGTGACTCATGAGACCACCATCAACCAGAGCAGGTCGCTGCTGGTCTATGCAATCATGCGAGGTCTCACGATCAACGTGGGTGAAGTCATGTCAGCTGCCATTGCTGAGTGCGCCAAGAAGGGTAAGGGCCCATTGTTTTTCCCTAATACTATAACTAAACTCTGTTTGCTTGCAGGGGTTCCCATTGAGCGAATGGAGCAGCAGATGGCTTACACAGGCCACTTGGAGCTACCTGCTGGCTTGAGGCTAAAAAGGAAGGGGAACATGGAATTCGAGCTGGATAGGTTGGCTGCTGATCAGTCGCTGTCCATGGCTTGCCTGATGGATATGCAGAAGAGGATGGCTCAATGGGCCACTTACGCACAGGCACGGGACAAGGAAGTTGCTGACCAACTTGGATGCATCTTCCCTGATTTTCCCACGAATCTCCTGACTCCATGGGTGCCTCCACGACCACGACGGCCTGATGAGGATGAAGACATCTGAGTGCTGGTTTGAATTGCACTCAAGGGAGTATTGCTGTTCCCTTACAATAAAAAAAAAAAAAATCTGCTTTCTGTTAGACCATGTGAATTATGCTGTTTTTAGTTAATATTTTGATCTGTTTTAGTTGCTTAGTTTTAAGTTTTTCAATTGTTTAGTGTAGTCTGATGATAGCTGCGTAGGTAGGTTAGTTTAGTTTTATTGTTGTAGAGCTGGAGTGACGGGAAAAAAGCATGCTTAGGGGCCTTAATCACTGTTATATCTGCCCTGTATCTATTGCGAAATCATTGCGGGATCCGCAATTTTTATTACTGAATGCATGTTTTGGACTGTCTGTTTAGCTAGGCTGTGATCTGTTTAAATTCTATCTTTTGCTGCTATCATGACTACCCTATATAGCTTATCTTAAAGCATGCTGGATGAGTGTCATAGGACATCCTTTGATAGTTTAAATTAATCTCTAAAAAGCTCAACATGCATAGCTTTAAGTCCTTATCTGGCTGTTTTTTTCAAATCTCTGCTGCTGTGATGTTTACTTTTAGAATGTTCTGCCTATGCCTAGGACTTTTAGATTCTCTTTGTTTTACCTTAGACTAGATGCTTCTAGGACAAGTTTGGGGGTGTGCCACCTCAGACACTCATTGGGGACAATGAGTAGTTTAAGTTTGGGGGAGGCCACCCTAGGCCTAGGAACATTCCTCTCTCCCTTAAAAACATAAGCATTCTTCTTCTCCTTCACAAAAATGATGAACTGAAAAAAAAAAAAAATGAAAAATAGAATAAAGAGGGGAGTCTCTCTTAGGTTGCTAAGAAATCAGTGCCAAGTGTGTAACCCACAAGTGGCATTGCATCAAAAGGCAACCAAAGGAAAGGCTCCACCTAAGAAAGAAAAAAGGAAAAAGTAGGGAAGAAGAATGTATACCTAGGAGTTGCAACTTTGTGGCTTAGATGTCCTATTTAAAAAAGAACTTTGATCCTCAATTAGCTGAGCACAAAGTTGTAGCTTGTAGGGTTGTTTAGGGAGATGAATGTATGTCCAAATGTAGTGATGCCAGGGTTTAGGTTGTTCTCTTAAAGCACTACTGTCACTGTTAATACTAAGACTGGCATGACTCTAAGGAATCCTAGGTAGTTCATAAGTAAAAACTAGAAGCATGTACTGAGTCTGGGGTAAAGCTAGGTAGAATCTGAAACCTTAGGGATAGTGGCATGATATGACAAAAGTAAGTAGATCAGTTGTAGGGAGTTAATGAAAACAGAAGGAGTATTAGGCAGGCGAAGTCAGAAGAAGCTTGATAAGAGGATAGTTCTGAACTTAGAAGTGTGTCACAGGACAGCACTGCTATAGATAAGAATATAGGGGAGTTAGTAAGTGGTTAAAGAAGAAGAAACAGCAGCCTAGGAAAGTCCTTAGATTGCTCGAGGACAAGCAAAACCTTAAGTTTGGGGGTGTGTTACGTCTCCAAAAGTGACCTTTTTAGGACTTAATTATCTTAGAAAGATGTTCACTCTTAGGTGTTTTTGATAGCATTTAGCCTAAACCTATGCTTAAATATGAGAATTAGAAGAAGGTAGCTAAATTGGGACTTATGTACAATAGGAAAGAAAAGGGTTGAAACGAAGGAAAAGAATGAAAAACAAGCATTGCGACAGCATTGCGGAAACATTGCTGAAACCGCAATGTTTCAAGTGAAAACCGTAAGTTGACTGATCTTTTTCTGTTAATTTCCGTTATTTCAGGGATTCGTTCTTTCTCCTCCATCCATTCTGAAGTACGACGTTGAAGATTGATGGTTCTCCTTGGCCCAAATGCACCTGCAGATTGCTATAAAAGGGGGTCAAAGTCGAGGGTTCAAGCATCATCCGAAAGCGTAGAAGTCTTCTCGCAGCTCCATCTTTTCTCCTGTCGTTCTTCTCTGTCTGTTGGTGTGAGAGTCTCAGCTGTTGGAATCGACAATCTGATAGGAAGGAGAGAAGATTCATCTTCTCTCCCGATTGGATTCATCCAAGCAAGGCTATTCTTTCATCCCCTTCAGCCAAGGCATCTGCAACTAGGCGTTCACGCTCGTTTTTATGCTTTCTGTCTTTATTTCCATTTTCCAGCTTTAGTTAGTCGTTGTTTCCTTTCTTGTAACTAGATCAGTTCATTTCGTTGTGTTCTGTCTTCCTGTTATTCACTTTAAGTTGCTCTTCTGCTCATTCAAACAATCAAGTAATTAAAGCATAGTTCTTCATTTCTCAATTTCCTATCTTTGCAACTCACTGTCTTACCTTGCTGTTTTCAGTCTATTCCTCTTCTAAGCATGTCTGTTTTCTATCCTCTTTTTGTTCTCCCTATATCCATGAGTAACTAAGTCACATAGGGGCATGCTAATGACAACACTATAGGCTAAAAAACGTGAACCAAGCATGTAGGATAGCTCTCGAAGCATTGATTGTATGTAAGCTTCATCCCACGGGCAATTTCGATTGGCCATCCATTTTGTCCAAAGAACTCCTAACCTCTGGAAGGAGTAAGAGTTCAGAGTCATACACTCATGCTAGCCTTTCAAGGTAGCCAGAAAACGACCTAGGAATAGGCGTTTTCCTAGTACAAACCATAACTTTCTGCTTTAACAAGATGCTTAAGACCTTACTTGGACATGAGTAAACTAAAGAATCTAATGCATGGAATCGGACGATACATGAGATTGAGTGAGTTTGATGCATAGAGAGTTGATCCAATGCTTGAGGATCGTAAGAAAAAGCCTATAGAGGAGTCGTTAGTAGCCCTTGTTTCTCCATTTTACACACTTTCGCTGTTGTTAAAATTGCGGTAGAATTGCTGTTTCCGCAATTCTGCTTAAGTTACAATTTTGTCTAGCTGTTTTTGTCTTCGTTTATTACTCTCGTCTCTTTTCGTTTGAGTTTAACTTTGACTTGCATTTGTTTATGTTGCTACCCTCTACGTATTCAGTAGGAAATAGACAATTTAAAACCAATTCTACCCCATCAAATCCACCCCTTCTTTCTTAACTTTACACTTCATGGATAGCTTATAATAAATCTCTGTGGGAAAACGAATGAAAAAATACTTACTACTTGCTATAAGATCATGTATGCTTGCATGTTCTGAGTGCTCTCTCTATCTTATTGCCTAATTATTTTAACACATTGAGCACGCAACATTTATCATAAGCTAGTAATTGGATAAACGAGCTAGACATGCTGAAAAAGAATAAATTCTATTAGTGAATTAATTTTAACCCATTTCATACATCCAAACAAGATTTTAGCAAAAGTAATAATGTACCCAGAAAATCATTATTAATTTGCAACAATACTTCAGTGAGTCAGAGCAACTGCTACCGAGGGGCAGTCAATCACTCATTCACTGAACCAAGACATTCTTGACTAAATGTTAATACCAAAATAACTCATATTCCTATAGCACCTTAGTTATCGCTACTTCAGTCAAGAATCTACTAACAACTTAGTAATCCTTTGTAAGTGTGACCCGCCATTTTTAGAACTCAGAGGTCGGCCCCAACAGTGCAACCGAATGGAAATGTCAGAGTTGGGAATGGACCTAAGAGACCCTATCCATTTTTGGAGATTGATTTGTTCTGACTCCCATGAAACGGCCCTCCGAATGGACGGTGCTACTATGGGCCACCAGCAGACGGAACATGAGAATCTCACGGTTCAACCTAATGGAGGAGACCGCAGGATGTATTGACATACTTCCTTCTCCAACTTACTATAAATATTTTCTCCATTCATCTTGCTCTTGATTTATGCAAACACCATCCGAATGGGGATGCCCTATTGACATCACGAGGCCGAGGATAAATCTCACGGTGTGAATTTCGCGGAGAGCGCGGGAGGAGATTGATATATCATATATACCTTCTCAACACCACTATTAAGTATTTTAGAATGGTTTGGGTATACTTTTACTTAGACATTATCCGGCTAAGACAATAAAACCTAAGTCTAGGTAGAACATACTTTTACCTAAGATGTCTAGGTGATAAACGCTTTATAACCTTACACCTCTCACGTGCATGCTCATAAAGTCCGGTTAACTTAACTCAAGTACCGAATCGATCCCCAGGTAGGAGGTGTTCAGTAAACCGTCATCTTAAATACGTCCAACCTTAGTATAGGATCTCACCGGGTGAGTTCTCTTGTAACCTTAGCTTTACAAGATATCGACCTATTTTAACTATTAAAACGAAAAACGAATCGATACTAAATTCCTAATCGCATTGGAATTCTACAATTAATATAACACTTATATCAATTACACTTTTTTTTTTTTTTTGAGTACATTGGGGGTGGGGGGATTCGAACCACAGACCTCTTGGTCATCAAGTCATACATATGTCAGCTGAGCTATGCTCGCTTTGGCATTATATCAATTACACTTTTAAACAAGCAACATCAAATTCATAAATTAATATAACACTTATATTAATTCTCATGAATTAAGCATGCATACTATACAACATAACACTTATATTATACTTTCAATGCATGCAACATGCTTTCTATGGTGGGATTTGAAATCTATATGACATATTTTATGCACATACAAGAGACTTTAATAAAAACATACATTCACAATGCATAATTAATTAAACACACTAAAGTGGACCGGTTTTGGCATCACGGGCAAGCAAGCAACTAAATTATTACAATAATAATTCATAAACTAGGTTGAGACGCTTTTGAACCCTTCGAACCGCCACGAACCAGCTTAAATTGCTTGAACCGGCAAAAAAAAACAGCAACAAAAGCTTCAACAAAAACTAAACCGGTTCAAAACAGCAAACCCGTCTTCAACAGCTCGAAACCGGACAAAAACCAACCCGAACTGGACCAAACGGGCGTTGAACTGAACCGTCAGAGGGTGAAGAACCCAGAACCGGTCTGACTTTAAGTGAACCGGACCGCCCGATGACGAATCGGACCGCTTCTTCCACCTTGCGCTGGACCGGTTTTGTGCTGGAATTTTGCAGGAAAAAAAAAACAGCAAGCTGTTTTTTCCGACACCCGAGCTTCTGTCTTCGAATTGAAAGCCTATATGGACTCTAATGACTCCAAATTTTTTACAGACTCTTCTGCACACATTAAAGCCCATACACGCTCGGGCATTTACAAAATGAAGTACAAATAAAAGCTAAAAAAAAATATGCCAAAACCGGAAAAACACTTTAGACGCCCAACATAAACAATTTCTAAAACAAATACCCACCGAGCATAAATTGATGCAAATTGAGTGACAAAAAAAAACGCTCTGATACCAATTGATGGAGCACATGTAGCGCAGCGGAAGCGAGTCGGATCATTGGCACTTTAATTTCATCAATTTAGCTAAACTAGAAACATGCTCAAAACTTTGAAATAAAAGAAATTAGAACACTTACCTCTTGTAGTTCTAAAAACTTTTATTCCGATGCTTGAATCTCTTCATGAACACCTCAAACCTTCTCTCGAACACTTCGAGGACCACCTCCGGTAGTCCCGCTATCCTCGGGCCGAGCAACGGAGTGGTGAGACTCCTTTATGAAAGAAAAAGTTTGGAAGATGAAGATGGGAAGGTGAAAGGGATGAGGGTTTTGTGAGAAATATCTAACACTTAGATTTCTAATTTCTCAAGCTACATGAACTCTTCATCAACCCTCATTCAAATGTTCAAACTCTTTGAAAATTCATCAACCTCAAATCATTTGAACTTCATCCAATTTATAGGCAATTCACATGCAACAAACTCTTTGCTTAGCATGACACCTCAAATTGGATGAATTAGTCTTCAACCAAGTGTTCCAAAATTGATGAGTTTATGCATGTGGTTGGTGATTCACAATCCACTTCACAACTTGGATAAACTCACTCAACTTGGATAAATCCACTTGACTTGGATAATCCCACTTGTAATATTTTGTCATTTTAAAATTAATTCATAATTAATTTTAATAAACAAAATAAATTTTAATTAATTAATATTATTATTTAATTCAATATCAAATATTAATTAAATAATAAGACTAATCCCGGTTTCTTAAACCGAATCATCACACATGAATCCCTATTCATGTTTTAGACCGATCCCATATTTAAATCATATTTAAAATGTCCATCATTCTTCCAAAAAAGAATTTGAATAAATTCAAATTCTTTTTCTCTCATATTGGTACACGGCTTAATCTGAGCTAACTAGGAGAACCTAAAAGACCTACAGATCATGAGCTCCAACGATACGAGATTAACCGGCCAAACTCTTTAGCCAAGCTAACCAACGTTCGTTAACCCCCGGAGACTCTACTAAAGTCCAAGGGTTGCACTCTCCTCACCGTAGATATATTTCTGTCCTCTTGATATAACTATCATCAGTAAGTCGATCCTTCACAGGTCGTTCGTAATTACAGTTGGGTCAAAATAACCGTTTTACCCCCATAATTACATCTTGTTCCTTAAGTCTCACTGACCCTCTAATGAACTATTGGTTTGTGGTCCAACCACCAAGCCGATTGGTAAGTGATCTCATCATTATATCAAGTCCCTCTCGGGCCAATGAGAGGGTGGGATCCCTAGTTCAAGACCCGGAGTCAGCACTTAAGGGAACAACCTCTCTACTAATCCCTAAAGGCGGGTAAGAGTGAATTCCATCTAGCAGGATTATGTTCCCAGCTACCTACCCGGTCTTATCCCCAAGATGGTAGGCTTATTGAGTCGGTGATCTCGGGCCACTCTCACCCATACAAGTCAAAGGATAAACCCGGATAAACAGGAGTTCATAGCGTGCTCAGGATTCAGATCGAGTTACCTAGGTCATCATATGAAAAAGTCGGTCTTTATAGTAAATAGAGTTGTAAAGAAAGAGTGACTTTATTTCGCGGTTCAATCTTATGCAAACTCATTGCATAGGACGCCCCCACTCACATGTCTCCACATGAACGATTTCGGATCACATCGTTTGTACTATACAAAGTGGACCGCGTCCAATAGTGTCCCCAGGATAAGGTACCCAACCTTATCCCTATACTATAGACTATTCTGGCTATCACTCGAACTTGATCCACAATCATGTCACCACATGAAGTTCAAATATACATCCTATAGCCATGGGTTCTTAGTTTATTGGAGTTAGGTTAAAAGTAAACACAATTCACTTTATTCAATAACTTTACTGAATAAAACTCAATAACAATTTTATTGCAAAATAGAATATATATTCAGTTTACTAACCACGAGTTTTAGGACATAAAACCCAACACTAGTCACCCGTCACGTATCATTACGAAAACTATGTTACACGGTGGCAACTCCGATTAAGAGCCCAAGAGTAGTGGAGAGCGACGACGAACAAATATCGCCGACATGTTGATGAATGAGCACACCGAGGAGCCCCCCAACCTTCCAGGGCATCGAGCAGGACGTCTCGACAATCCAAAAGAGAAAATACAAACCTCAGAGGACTACCGCCCCCCAAGAAGTCACAGGGGATGCTAATTTGAACCACCGACATCCAAAAGAGAAATTACTATTGAACTATGTTCACTTTGAGTTGCAATTTCAATAGTCAGACAAAGAACAAACCCTATCCAAACACATGCATTTTTATTTTATTTATTTATATTTTTAAGCACTTATTAGAAACTCATTAGACACATTAAAAAATTATTAGAAAATTGGAAGTTTAAAGACATATTACGCGCCATCTTAACAATAATTTAACTAAGATTATTTATAAAAAAAAATTAATAAATAAATAAATATATTCACATATATGTGCTCATTTAGCCGTTCAAATAGATGTCTAAATAGACAAAAGTTTGAAGTCGCATCTAATATTTAGTAGGTTAGGTGTTGGGTTTTCTCAGAAAAAAAATAAATAAATAAAAAAATAAATAAAAAAAAAAAGTTGGGTGTCGGATTTCTTAATGTGCTTAAGTTTGCATTAAATGATTAATTACTAAAAACTTAACAATATGATTAATTAAAACAATAAAAAGGTGAGGGGACAAAAGTAGAATATGTAAAGAAAAAGAAAAAGATAGAAAAGTTAGGGAAGAAAGTAGGATTTAAATTTGGTAAGTAATAATAATGAATAATTAATTTGAATCCCATAAAAAAGAAAATTAATTAATTAATTTGAATACACCGAGATGGCGAGGCCAGACCAGAGCCAGAGCAAGCGTCAGAGTCCCTGAAATGAATTTTGAATTTCAACGGACAAGGAAAGGGCGAAGAGAGTGGTAAACATGTGGGAGGACATATTGGTAATCACGGGGGCAAATGCGTAAAACCACACAACATAATTTTGAACTACACCTCCTCCCCTTCATGTTTTTTTTTTAATTTAATTACAAGTTTTGTCACTTAACTTTTTAGTGTCTATTTAGTATTCAAATTTTAAAAAATGTAACTATTTTTTAGTTAGTGTCTATTTGGTCTTCAAATTTTAAAAAATGGCTAATAAACCATTAGAATCCGTTTGATGATTATCAACGAGAGTATAACTCAACTAACATTATTTATTAACCAGTGACTATGAGGTCTTAGATTCAATTTTTCACCTCCACACATGTTGCCAAAAAAGAAAAAAAAAAGAAAATAAACCTGTTTGATGACTATATTTGGTTTTTAGTTTTTTATTTTAAAAAATTGTGTTTGTTTTCACTACATCTTTTTTCACAATAATTTTCTTTTTTTGTTAAAGAAACATTAGGGAGGCGTTTGGACCCCTATTTTGGGTTCTGAACCATGTGAATTAGAAAACGGTGTTTGGGGTGCAGTGTTGGGAAGCCTGAGAATCAGAAAACAGTGTTTGGGTGTAGTGTTGGGAAGCCTGAGAATCAGAAGTCAGTGTTTAGGATGCAGTGTTCTGAAACTCGGGTTTGAACCATTTTTTTCTTCCTATTTTCTAGTGGATGTTTTGTGAATTGTAGATTTTTTTATGCAACATGTGACTTTTTTTCTGAGACGTTTGAATGAAACATTTAATTTATGTTATAGTCTAAGAATAAGAAAATTATTTTCAGCAATCAAAACATTGCTTACAAGAATCAAATATATATTTGAATAAGGAATTAAAAAATTAAATGCTTCATTCAAACATCTCCAAAAATATAACCGGTCATGTCAATCGGTTTAATATTTTTTTTAAAAAAAATACATATTTGGATAATAAATGACTTTACATAAATCAAATGAAGGTTTATGAGATTCACCTTCCATGTTAAATGCTTTAAAATAGGGATGGAAAATTTGAAGTCACATAAAAAATCTTAAGAGATGACAAAGGATAAAATAACTCTTTCGACCCAAACAAAATGATCAAGATCTTTGATATAAATGGAGATACTTCAGAAAAAGTAGAAGAATACTTTGTAGTAAGGTAGAGTGTAATTCGATTAAAAAAAAACTTGTTGCAATCCTGGCCAAGATTGCAACCCTGATCTATTTTTTTTTTTTTTTGTAAAATGAATCTTGGTCCCGATCCTGGCTAGGATTGCAACGTTCAAAATGATAGTGACAAAAAACAAAGTTAGTCTTGATAGTTTATTTGGCATGAATGTTATTCTTAATAATAACTCAGTGAATCGCTTAAAATATATATATTTTTTATCTTACAACTAGAAAATTAAATATATTTTGAGCTATTGTTATTTAAATTAGATGAATCTTTTAAATAGAGATGGTGAAATTGGAAGAAAAATTGTGAGACCCATAATAATGAAAAAAATGGAAAGACAAATGTTAATTATGAGAAATGTGGTAAGAGAAATGGTGGATCCTATAATATATTGTAATTTTAAGAAAAAATATGATTTAGGGAGAGTTTGTGAGCGGTAACCCATGAGTTTGGCTTCCCAAACCCGGGATTCCAACCCCTTGCCCCAAACATGGTTTTGGAACCATCCCAACCTAAATCAGGGGCCAAACGCCCCTAGAATTCTTAACCAAATTTTAAAAATTATTTTTGAAAACTATGTTTTTTTTTTAAAAAAAAAAATTTGTTTGAATTTTGAAACACATAAAAAAAAAATTATTGGTGAAAGTATGGTTTATAAGTTTAATTTTTCAAAAATCAAAAATTAAAAAATCAAATGGTTATCAAACCAGCCTTAACTTTTTTTTTTTTTTTTGACAATTCCTGGGGTGGAAAATCAAACATAAAACCTCATAGTCATTAGTTCAAATGAGTCTTAACTTTCAACTTTGTTTCTCAATTTTATATATAATATTTTTATTTTTATTAAAAAAAAATCTTGACTTAATAAATATTTTTTTAATTCAGGAATAAATTAAATATAAAATTAAAATTTAAGATTATAATTTTATATCTAACATAACACCAACCAGTCAATTTTTAATTTTTAATTTTTAAAATTCTCGAATACGTTAAGAATGTATTAGATATAAATTTAAAAGTTTAAGACACAAAATTATTCTTAATACAAAGCACAAAATTCCCCTTCAAAAAAATAAAAATAAATACAAAGCTCAAAATTCGAAATTCGGAGATAGGTTTATAATTAAATCTATTTTTTTTTATTTTTTTTATAAAATAAAATAATAATAAAAGTGGTGTATGAAGAAAAGCAATGGAGGGGCCAGTCGGTTTGTGGGGGCGGGCGAAGGTAGAGAAATGGAGAAAGCAAAAAGAAAAAGTAAAGTAATTAAATTTGAAAATTATGAATTAGGATTACTACACACCCACACCCACAGCCACAGAAGAAAAAAACAAAACTGAGAATTTGAAAATTAAAAAAAAAGAAAAAAGAAAAAGAAATAATTTAATTCTTGGTGAAGGTGAAGGTGGTGGCATCCAGTTTTTCCTCCTCACGGACCTCACCCTTTCGTTTCTCTCTCTCTCTCTCAAAAAAAAAAAAAAAAAAAAAAAATCAATTACGCTCTGCCAAAGAATCTCTGCAAATTTTCCTTTTCTTCAGATCGCGATGAGGAGAGGGAGAGGGGCACCGGCGGCGGCGCCTACGACGGAGCGTGAGCCTGCAACAACCGGATCGGATCGGAGATACAGGGGAGTTCGAAAAAGGCCATGGGGGAGATTTGCGGCGGAGATCAGAGACCCTTGGAAGAAGACCAGAGTTTGGCTTGGCACTTTCGATTCCGCCGAGGACGCCGCCCGTGCTTACGATTCCGCCGCCGTAACCCTCCGTGGTCCCAAAGCTAAAACGAATTTCCCCCTCCCCAATCCAACCTCGTTTTTCGATTACCCTCCCTCCGTCAACGCTCCAGATCCCCGATTTGAAATTAACCCTAACAGACCCACTTCCAGCAGTCTCAGCTCCACCGTCGACTCCTTCAGCGAGCCCCGCCCTCCCTCTACCACCGCCGCCTCCTCTCGCCGCTACCCCCGCACGCCACCCCTCGTCCCAGAAGATTACCATAGCGACTGCGACTCCTCCTCCTCCGTCATCGACGACGGCGATATCGCGTCCTCCTCCGTCATTTCGTATCGGAAACCCCCTCTGCCTTTCGATCTCAACATTCCGCCGTTGGATCATCTTGATTTTGCCGCCGATGATCTTCGATGTACCGCCTTGTGCCTCTGACCCACTGGTGGCGATGATGATGATGCCCATCAATAATTCAATATTTTATTGTTGTTGTTATTATTATTATTATTATTATTATTAATCTCCACTCTTTTTTTTCTTACTCACTGTGCTGGTAGACATAGAGAACAGAGAAATTACCGACAAGATTATGAGAAATCAAAAGCAAGGATTCATCCAGACAACTTTTTTTTTACTTTTTTTACTGTTAGGTTTAGATTAGTAGTTGTGAGTTGTGAGATTTATATTTAGATATCACAAAAAATGTATTGATGTACCAATTTTTTAAAATAACATTCCCCTGTATTTGTATCTTCAATTTTTTTTTTTTTTTTTTTTTTCTTTTTTTGCGAAGATTGAACTGCTGATTTCTTAGTGAAGGATACGTCGATTAGCTATGCTCGATTTAACCTGTCTTTCCAAATTCAATCTTATGCGAATGTTTGCTTCTCCACCAATATATTTATTTTTATGATTGCTATTACACAAACTTATAATTAAGGTTGAATCCTCAATCCTCCTCTATGTATATATATCTATATATATATATATATATATATAAAATAGCAAATTTGTACAAATCTTTCTTAATTGTGTTCTCTTTTCACATGGAAAACAAGACAAAGAATCCTCACAATGCCCCTAATTCATGGGATGGAAATGAAATGTCACCAAAACCAAAAAGAAATTAGTAAGGCCTCATCATAGTTTAATTTAGGCCGGTTTTCTCCCATTTTTTTATAATATTTTTTCATGTTTTTTATCAAAAATAATTGATTTCTTAGTCAAATTCTAAAAACAAATTTTTCAAAACTATTTTTTTAGTTTTTAAGAGTGGCTTTAATTTTAAAATCATCCGTAAGAAAAAAATATATATATATTTGAGGTATAGAAGTTTGTTAATAAACTTAATTTTTAAAAGAAACTAAATATTGTAGTAGGCAACGAATTGTGGGTTGTTTGGAAGTGGGACTAGCTTGTCCCTCGTTGGGAATAAGAATAGAATCGGGGCCACTGGGAAATTAGGTCTTCTTTTGGCTTCTGCGTCTCGAGCCGCGTGGCGTTGCTGTTGGTATGGCTCTTCCCTTTCCTTTGAACTCACCATCACTGTGACCCACTCAACCACTTCTATTTTATTTTAACATTTAAATCGCCTCTTCTATTTTTATAAAAAAAAAAAAAAAAAAATCTCAATCTTTTTTTATTTTAATTTAATTTTCAAAACTTTTACCAAAAAACAATATCCTTATTAGTCCTCGTTTACCTATCTTTGAAAATGAGCTGCAATCGTAATAAAATATAGATAGTTATAGGACATGTTTGGGAGTGATTTTGGAATAACCAAAATCAATTTTTCATGCCCAAAATCAATTATATTTCAAAATGATGATGTTTGCAATAGTATAAAACTGATTTTGGAAGAATTGAAAATCACTTTTAGTGATTCCCAGTCAATCACTTAAAAGGTGATTTTGGAGTGATTTTTTTGCAAGTGATTATGATATTTTGTTTTTAAAAATGACTATTTTTTTTTTAATTAAAAATATAAATTGGATATAAAAATTATTTATGTTCATTTATTTACAAAATTCTGAATTTGGTTTGTTGGTTAAAGCACAAATAATTTTGCTTTTTTGCTTTTTTCTCATCCATACCAGGGTTCGAAACCAATGATGTTCAACCTTTTAATTTTGATTTTCAATTTTGCATTTCCAATGTGCAACCTTTCATTTATGATATATTATTTATTATAGTTTCATTGACTTTAATTTTAAATAGTAAATAATTTTCAAACAATTTTTGTTTCATTTATGACAACTTTTTAATTTTGATTTTCAATTATCAGTTAAATAATTTCTAAATACAATGTTATTTTTTTTTAGTAATTTAATAATTCTAAAATCACTTTGGAACCAAACATAATAATTCAAAATCACTTCTAATTATATGAAAATCACTCCAAACCAAACATTAAAATGATTATATATATATATATATATATCAATTTTACAAAATCAATTGTTATTAAATCTCTTCTTTTAAAATAAATAATCCAACCATCACTCCCAAACATGTCCATAATAAGGTTCTTTTATTTTTTTAATCAATTAAAATGAATT
The DNA here is from genome assembly GCA_028017165.1 of Herpetospermum pedunculosum. NCBI lineage: Eukaryota > Viridiplantae > Streptophyta > Magnoliopsida > Cucurbitales > Cucurbitaceae > Herpetospermum > Herpetospermum pedunculosum. The sequence goes on from CM051527.1 coordinate 469,248, forward strand.
AATTAAAGAATATGCTGCATAATTAAAAAAATTGGTTGCATAAATAACAATCAGAACTAAAATATGACAAAATATAAAATATTTTGTATATATGACAAAAAAAAATCATCACTAATACTACTATCACTCATATCCATGAATAAAATGACTATCACTAATAAATTACTAGCAGTGATAGCCACTAAAATGACTATCACTAATAAATTACTATTAGTTATAGCCACAGACAAATGTCTATAAAAAAAAAAAACAGGTGATAGACTACTCTATACAAATTGTCATATTTCCTAATATTTTTTAAAAAATGCTATATTTTAATTATTTTACTCTAAATTGACATGTGATACAATTTTCCATAATTAAATTTTGGACAAAAATCAATTTATACCCTAAAATGTGGAGGTTGTATCATTAAAATCCTAAAGTAATGATTGTATCAATCTAACCTGAACTTTCATAAGTGTATCAATTTACACCGTCTCTTAGAAATTCTTTTGCTTTCACTCGTGTGGAGACTTATAATTGATCAATTAAACCCCTAAACTTGCATACAATTGATTCACTTATGAGCCAACAAGAGCATAGCTCAACGACATGATGTATCGCCTAGTGACATGAGATCCTAGATTCAATCCTCCATCCCAACATGTTGTCAAAAAAAAAAAAAAAATTGATTCATTTATGAAAGTTGATGGGTTTAATTGCTAAAAGTATAAGTTTTCACGTGTTTAAATTAACATTTTTAAAATAAAATCTTTAGTGTAAATTGATACACCTATGAAAGTTCGGGATTTAAATTGATACAATCATTAGTTTAAGGCTTTAATTGATACAATCTCCAAAGTTTAAGGGTATAAATTCATTTTTTCCATAATTTTTTTATTCAATTTTTTTGAAGCTAAATTTTTATACTTGATTTTTTTTTAATACCAATGTGGAAAATAATTCGAGATTTGTTGGGTTTTATGTCCTAAAACTCGTGGTTTGTAAACTGAATGTATATTTTATTTTGCAATAAAGTGAATTGTGTTTACTTTTAACCTAACTCCAATAAACAAAGAACTCATGGCTAAAGGTTGTATACTTGAACTTTGTGTGACATGATTGTGGATCAAGTTCAAGTAAAGCCAAAACGGTCTATAGTATAGGGATAATGTTGGGTACCTTATCCTGGGGACACTATTGGACGCGATCCGCTTTGCATAGTACAAACGATGTGATCCGAAATCGTTCATGTGGAGACATGCGAGTGGGGGCGTCCTGTGCAATGAGTTTGCATAAGACTGAACCGCGAAACAAGTCGCTATTTCTTTATAACTCCATTTACTGTAAAGACCAACTTTTTCATATGATGACCTAGGTAACTCGATCTAAATCCTGAGCACGCTATGAACTCATATTTATTCGGGCTTATCCTTTGACTTATATGGGTGAGAGTGGCCCGAGATCGCCGACTCAATAAGCCTACCATCTTGAGGATAAGACCGGGTAGGTAGCTGGGAACATAGTCATGCGAGATGGAATTCACTCCTACCCGTCTTGAGGGATTAGTAGAGAGATTGTTTCCTTAAGTGATGACTCCGGGTCTTTAACTAGAGATCCCACCCTCTCATTGGCCCGAGAGGGACTCGGTATAGTGATTAGATCACATACCAATCGGTTTGGTGGTTGGACCACAAACCAATAGTTCATTAGAAGATCAGAGGGACTTAAGGAACAAGATGTAATTACGGGGGTAAAATGGTAATTTTGTCTCAGTTGTAATTACGAATGACCTGTGAATGATCGACTTATTGATGATGGTTATATCAAGAGGGCAGAAATATATCTACGGTGAGGAGAGTGCAACCCTTGGACTTTAGTGGAGTCTCCAGAGGTTAACGAATGTTGGTTAGCTTGGCTAAAGAGTTTGGTCGATTAATCTTGTATCGTTGGAACTCATGATCTGTAGGTTCTTTAGGTTCTCCTGGCTAGGTCGGATTAAGCCGTGTAACAATATGAGAGAAAAATAATTTGAATTTATTCAAATTCGTTTTTGGAAGAATGATGAACATATTTAAATATGATTTAAATATGGGATCGGTCTAAAACATGAATAAGGATTCATGTGTAATGATTCTGTTTAAGAAACCGAGATTAGTCTTATTATTTAATTAATATTTAATATTTAATATTGAATTAAATAATAATATTAATTAATTAAAAACTTTAGTTAATTAAAATTTATTTTGTTTATTAAAATTAATTATGAATTAATTTTAAAATGACAAAATATTAAAAGTGAGATTATCCAAGTTGTGAAATGGATTGTGAATCACCAACCAGATGCATAAACTCATCAATTGTGAAACATTTGGTTGAAGACTAATCCATCCAATTTGAGGTGGCATGCTAAGCAAAGGGTTTGTTGCATCTGGGTGACCTATAAATTGGATGGAGTTCAAATGGTTTGAAGTTGATGATGTTTGAAAAATTTGAAGCTTTGATTGTGTGACAATTCTCTTCAAATTATCATCATCACATAGACCATTTTCTCCATCTTTTCCAAAGTTATTCTCTTGTAAAAGAGTCCCACCACTCTGTTGCTCGGCCCGAGGATAGCGGGACTACCGGAGGTGGTTCTCGGAGAGTTCGAGAGAAGCTTCGAAGGGTTCGTGAGGAGATTCGAGCATCGGGATTAGAAGATTTTAGAACTACAAGAGGTATGTGTTCTAATTTCTTTTATTTCCAAGTTTGAGCATGTTTCTAATTTAGCTAAATTGATGAAGTTAGAGTGCCAATTGATCCAATTCGCTTCTGCTGCGCTACGTGCGCTTCATCAATTGGTATCAGATCATTTTTTGAGCACTCAATTTGCATCAATTTGAGCTCGGTGAGTATTTGTTTAGAAATTAATTTTTGTTGTGCCTCTAAAGTATTTTTCCGGTATTGACATATTTATTTGAGCCTCCTTTTGTACTTCATTTTGTAATTTTCCGAGTGTGTATAGGCTTTAATGTGTGTAGAAGAGTCTGTAAAAAAATTGGAGTCATTAGATTGCATATAGGCTTTCATTTCGAAAAGACAAACTCGTTTTTCGGGAAAAACAACATGCTATTTTTTTTTTTTTTTTAAAAAAGCACAAAACCGGTTCAGCGCAAGGTGGAAGAAATGGCCCGGTTTTGTCCTCGGGCGGTCCAGTTCACTGAAAGTCAGACCGGTTCCTTGTTTTTCACCCTCTGGCGGTCCTGTTCAACGCTCGTTTTGTGCGGTTCGGGTCGTTATTGGTCCGGTTCTGGGCTGTTGAAGTCGGGATAGTTGTTTTGGACCGGTTCAGCTTATTTGAAGCTTGTAGTTGCTATTTTTTGGCCGGTTCAAGCAAATTCAAGTCGGTTCGGGGAGGTTCGAAGGGTTCGGAAGCGTCTCAATCTATTTTATGAATTATTCTTGTAATAATTTAGTTCCTTGCTTACCTGTGATGCCAAAACTGGTCCACTTTAGTGTGTTTAATTAATTATGCATTGTGAATGTATGTTTTAATTAAAGTTTCTTGTATGTGCATAAAGTATGCCATATAGATTTAAAGTCCCACCATAGGAAACATGCTCCATGCATTGAAAGTATGTTATAATTGTTATAATGTATAGTATGCATGCTTAATTCATGAGAATTAATATAAGTGTTATATTAATTTATGAATTGGATGTTGCTTGTTTAAAAGTGTAATTGATATAAATGTTATATTAATTATGAAATTAAACATACAACATAGTTGCCTTAGTTGAATATAATGGTTATATTCTTGCTTGAAAAGCATGTTATAGAATGAATGTAATGATTATATTCTAACTTAGGAAGCATGTTATAGAATGTCTTTGTTTTATAAAGCGTTGTAAAATGAGATAGACATTTAAAATCTATAACAAAGATAAATGCATTCTCACTAAGGATTAAAGAATTCCAATGCGATTAGGAATTTAGTATCGATTCGTTTTAATAGTTAAAATAGGTAGATATCTTGTAAGGCTAAGGTTAGTACAGGAACTCACCCGGTGAGATCCTGTACTAAGGTTGGAGGCATTTAAGCTGACGGTTTACGGAACACCAACTACCTGAGGATCGACCCAGTACTCGAGTTAAGTTAACCTGACTTTATGAGCATGCACGTGAGAGATATAAGGTTTTAAAGCGTTTATCACCTAGACATCTTAAGTAAAATCCTGTTTTACCTAGACTTAGGTTTTATTGTCTTAGCCGGATAATGCCTAAGTAAAAGTATACCCAAACCGTATAAAATACTTAGTAGGGTGCTGAGAAGGTATATATGATATATCAATTTTCTCCTACTGTTGTGCAATTTTAGTGCAATAAAATACCGCAAGTGTACGGGTCAAGTTTTAATATAGTGTATAAAAATACGGATATCATCCTCAAGATTGGTTTTCTAGTTCACCTAAATACCACGAATACTATCACTCAATTTTATTTAGAGAATGAAATTAAAAGGATATGATGAAAACAAAATTAAAATAAAACATACAATAAAATTTGGAGAACAATAAGGAGAGATATGTCCTAAGGGAATTGACTTGAGCAATAACTTCATTGTTATCTTATCAAATTCTTCATTCATTAAAAGATGAAATTAATCAATTTCTAGATTGTTGACAAGTTCTACCCTATAAACTTGTTACTCTCTCGAGTAATAACAATATTCTTTGAAAAGTAAATTACCTATATTTCTATGGCAATTCAGACAATCCAAATATGAAGAACGTAAAACTATGATTGTCACAAAATCTACAAGGATATGTCTATCTCATGTATAAATCAGGGAAAATAATTCGGATCATCAATAATAATCGTCTCTCGACCTCAAATCATTGATATAAAATTCATGCAAAGAATGGCAAAATCCTAACATGTATTAAGCCTAGAAATTTTTTCACAACCAATATGAAATTGAAATCCCAACTATTAATTAAGAAGAATAAAATTCAAAGAACGATTACATCAAGCTCAAAGTCAAGAGAGTTAAGCTAATCATATTCAATAATTCAGAATATAAACTCAAAAAATAAACCCATAAAAAAAACTACAAATTAAAAGGGAAAGAAGAAATAAAACTCGTGTCGATTCCACGTTTCCACTGCAATCTTCACGATCCCGAGCATGTAAATCTGTACTTTGTGCTCCAAAAAAAAATCTCTTCAAACTCTAAAAACTATGTAATTTCGAAATTGAGATTTTCTCTCCAAATCGGCTCTCCAAGAAAGTCTAAAATTTTTCTATTTATATCAGATTTTAGATAAAAATTGGATGAAAGCAGATCTGGGCGGGCAATGATCGAGTGCGGCGCGCGTCCATTGAGTTTGATGCAGCTGCGGAGCTGAAATTCACGTTGATCGTAAAGATACATATATTATTTCAATGGATTAATCATAATAGATAGTGTTTGGCTGAGTTGGTGTAATGTTGTTTGGTCTTGCTATGCGCGCACGTTTGCTTGAGTTTGAGTCCAAGATTGTACATTTTTGCGTTTTTATTTTTTTCTTCATCATTTGTAGCTCCTAGGCGCTCGCAATGGGATCCTGGATGCTATGCTCTTGGGTTTTGGACCCAAATTCATTCTTTTTGTCACTTGGGAACTTCAAAATTCATCCAAATAGCTTAGTTTTCACCACGAAACTTCTAAATTCTCCAGTTTGCTCCAAAATGCTCGATATCTATAAAATAATCAAATATAATTGTAAAAGTACACATTTAATCCTCTAAACTAGCATAAAATAAGTCGTAAAGATAGCTCATTTTGTGTGCTATCAAATACCCTCAAACTTAAGTTTTTGCTAGTCCTTGATAGCTCCATTTTGGAGCCATATTTATGTCCCTATTTCACGCTAATTATGTGTTTAATCTTGTTTATCTGTGTTAATTATAAGTGTTCTCGGTAATTCGTCCCTGGGCACGTTTGACGTCGTTCGGGGCTTAATATCGCGTTTTAAGGCCCTAAGAACACCTCGGAAAAGGAACCATGCAAAAATATGAAGAATTGGCGTTTTGGGAAGTTCAAAGGCAAATTTCCATGCAAAAACCCGAGAGTAAGCGTTGAGCAGGGAGCGTCCCGACGCTGGCTCAACGCTGCCTAGCGTCGAGACGCTGCCCAAGCGTCTCGACGCTCCGAAGTCTGAAGCGTCAATTGGAAATTCCACCCGAGAGCATGCGTCGACTGCACAACGTCGAGACTCTCGCTCAACGCTGGACAGCGTCTCGACGTCGCGCGAGCGTCTCGACGCCACCCCGACTCAGCGCGCTGGAACTTTAGGGCGCAGCGTCGAGACACTGCCCCAGCGTCTCGACTCCGACAGAATATAAATTATTTTGTCCGATTTCCAGCGCGGGGAATCATCTCCTACCTCGGGCTCCGCACCATTTTTGACGTTTTTGAAGCCATTTCCACCATTGGAGAAGCCATGGAGCTTGGATGGGAGCTAATTCAAGTCACCTACATCATGAGTGAGTAGATTATAGCGTTTTGGCTCGGGATTGTAAGGGATTAATGTAATTAGCATTTTTGGTGAGGTTTATGCTTTCAATTTCGGATTTGGTTAGAATATTTGGTTGGGTTAGTTTCTCCTTCTATGCTTATTACAAGAATGTGTTTGATTGATAAGATTAGACAACTTAGATTTCAAGCATGTTTCGTTAGTTAAAGATTTTGATGTCGTGCCTCTCTAAATCGCCAAGTAACATGGATTAACGGTGCCATAGAGCGTATAGGCTTCCTTGCGTTCTCGGTGTTCATTCTTCCCGAAGTTGAAATTAAAATCGATACACTAATTTGGCTTCCACGTTAGATAATCGTCGTAGTTAGCCCGTTGCTATCGATTGGTCTTGGGAGAGCGTTGGCCCCCAATGTCCAATCGATATGCTTAATTAGCATAATTAATTGTGCCTAGTTTTTATCCATGGGGCGTGTTGAATTGATTAATCGATTGAGACGAACTGCTCACTCATCCGTATGTTTAGCTAAAATTTTTCGTTAGCCTGTGATCCATTAATTCGCTAATTCTTAGTCCCGAACGTCCCGAGTCGAACACCCCGTTAATTTAGTTTTTCTCGCTTTGCGTAATCTTTCCGTTAGCACATTTCAACCCAAAAATTCCCCCATTCCATTTAATTTTCTAGTTTGCAAATTTAATCAGAATTAAGTTGGATTAACATAATTCCCTGTGGACCGACCCCGTTACCACTAGGCTGCTAATAACTCGGTGAATTCGGGCAATTACAAATTTATTTTGGCGGGTCTCGACAACCCGATATTTGGCGATTGTTCAAAAATATCGCTACCAGTCCTCGAGTAAAATAAAACAAGACCACAAATTAAGTCAACAAATGCATGCAAGTGACTCAAACCTCAGTGTTCATAAAACAAATAATCCAAAATTGAAGGACATATTAAACCACAACCCATCAATAAGACATTTAAAAGTAAATCATTGTATCTCTTACGTGAGTGTGTGCTAATTAATATTCCCTTTATATCTAAAAATACAAATTAAGCTAAACACACATCAATGTCTTAAGTTATAGTGACAATCAAGAAAATAAGCATTCATAGGCTACATTTTGTACCAAAAACTCAAGCATCTCATCAAGTTGCCAAATTCGAATGCACAAAACCTAACACCCTCACAGAATTTCACTCAATAGGCTCAGTTGTTTATGGTATAGATAAGATAAACACTCGAACCAAAACATAAAAGATTTTTACCATAAGCTTGCTAATATATCACATCTTCATCATCGATGAATAGAATGAATGCAAAAAATTTCAAGGGTCTCATTTTGGTTGTACTTGGGCTTAGGTAAGGGTAGATGGATGGAAATTTTAAGCTACTATAATAGAAGAATTATAAAACTTGTTCACATGAAGCTCAATTTTTCGACTCTTGAACAATGATCATTTTTTAACTTTGTTGAAGCATTAACTTCCCTTCACGTAATGAACTATTTTGCTTTTTTTTTTTTTCAATACATATTATTTCTCTTTCTTTTTCTTTTCTCTTTCTCTTTCTCTTTCTCTTTCTATTTTTTTTTCCTCTCTAAAAGAAGCTAAGAAAGATATGCTTCCCTTTGACTACTCTATTGACAAATGATCAACTTTTTTTTTTTTATTAACTGAAACTTCATGTGGTAAGCAAATATAATTCTTCATTTTAAGGTTCAAAGAAAGGAAAACAACAAACAAATGGATTTATGGCTTGTAATGTGGTAATTTTCCATTGATCAGGTCTAAGACTCAAAATTTGGCTTTCTAAGGATTATGTCAAAGGTAGGCTGTTTGAGAAAGCTAAAAGTAGTTTTACATAATTGCCTTTGCGAAATTAAAGCATTCAAATCAATTCAGAGATTCCAGACATGCATAGCAAAGCAAGTTCTAGAAAAATCAATCATGCATGGTAATCACACAATTTAAGAGATTAGCACCGTGTAATGGAGGTGCTTAATGGCTCAAAAACTCACAGAGAAGCAGGGTAGTTTGACATAAAATCCTATGCATTCTTCATTCAATAACTCAAAGAGACATCATCATATATTTTTCAACGAAAAACTAATCATGCTTATCCCTCTCATGCTTAAAACTCAAAACAAAGATGCACATTTAACTTACAATGTATTCATTGATATCATTAGGGACTCAAAAATAAAAATTTACTTTGTTTACAAGCATGGTCTCATAGTCCAAGAATTTCATATTATCAAACTTAGAACACTTCCTAGGTTGTCCTAATCACAAGCAATGCAAAAAAAGTTCAATTATGAAGAGCATGCTCAAAATTTAAAATTTAAGCTCAAAATCATGTTATTCAGGACTCAAAGTGAAATATTTCCACCCCCAAACTTAAGACATACATTGTCCTCAATGTATAAACTACTAAGTAATGCGAAGGACAAAGAAAAGATAAAAGTGAATAATACTGCCCTGATAAATGAGAGAGCCAACATTAACAGTAGATTTGTGGAAGAGATTGATGGTGATTTTGCTCCTACAAAAATAAACAGAAACATGAGGACCACGACACACAATAAAATAAAGAAAATAACAAAAAAAAGTGAAAACTTAAAGAATGTAAACTTGGGTTGCCTCCCAAGAAGCGCTTTATTTAACGTCTTAGCTAGACGGGAGGAACATTTATGGGTCATGGTACATAAAACTCCTCTATTTTCTTCGATCCCTTCTTGCTTGAATCGATGTAACCTACTAAGTCTAGTAGGCTCACTTGTTTTTCATGGGTACCTGTTACCTCTCCAAATTAGCGTTATTTAGGACTTTAATTACTTGATATTCGTGACATCTCTTGAGCATTTTAATTAGAAGTTAGCATAATGTGTGTTTAAAAGTGACATTTTGTGAAATGATGCTAATTTAAGGCTTATTTGAAAAAGCTACGAAAAAGTATGCAAATTGGTGAAAAAATGGCTAATTTATACCCTGCAGATGTATTGCTGAAGTTTTGCGAAACACGCAATGGATCAGACGAAGAGAAGCAACAGAGCATTGCGACCCTCGCAACGCAATCGCAACATCAGTCGTTTCTGCTGCGTTTTTCCAGCCGTCAGTCTTCGTTGTTGCGTTTTTCCAGCCGTCAACTCTCCCTACTGCTGCCACGTGTGAGGATTGTTACCTCAAAAATTGGATGGTGATCCATGATTAGGGAGCAGCCTTTGAAGGCTATATAAAGAGAGCTAGATGGAGGATCAAAACATTGAATTGAAGGGAATTCAATCCACAAACCACTCGACGGTGAAGAGAATCAAAAACCCTTTTCCGATTGTTGGATCGAAGAACCACGATCCCTTGGCGTCGATAATTCAAAAGGAGGAAGAGAAGATTCATCTCTCTTCTAATTGAATTCCTTCCCAGGATCGGCCATTCTTCTCCTTCATCCGAGGCGAATCGTGTTCAAGAGATCTTCATCTGATCTACTGCTTTCTTTAATTGCTTTTCAAATTAGATATTGTTCCTTTTAGTTCTTGTTCGGTTCATCTACTGTTTTTCTTTAATGTCGCTTTCGGATTGAGTTGTGTTTGTTTTACGAATTGTTATTTGATTTGTCTTTTAAGAGTAATCAATTAGTTTTGTTGAGTTCTTCATTCCATGAGTAGTCAATCAATTTCGTTGAATTCTAAAGTCATGCGTAGCTAAGTTTATAGAGGTTTGCTAGAGATGAATTTGTAGGATATGCTTATGTGAATTCAGCATGTAAAGTAGCATGAATGCATTGAATGAATGTGATCTTCATCCCATGGAAAATTTCGACCGGCCATCCATTTTGTCTAAAGAATTCCTAACCTATGGAAGGAGTAAGAATTCAGAGTCGTTCATTCATGTTAGCCTTTCATGGTAGTAAAGAGAGTGGCCTAGGAATAGGCATTCTCCTAGCACGTTTGTTAGCATGCATTTATAAATAGGTTTTTAGCCTTACTTGGATATGAGTAATCTAAGAATCTAATGCATATAATCGGAAGATGTATGAGATCTAGCTAAGACGATGCATGAGATGTTAATTTACTGCTGAATGATCATAGTTAAATGCCTATAGATGACTCCAGAGCTACCTGTGAGTCCAGCCTCATCCTTACACGTATCCTCACTACTGGTTCCTCGGTCTTCATCCAACTTCTTCTTGCCTTTTCCTTTACCAGATTTTGTCATTTCTTCAACTGCCCTTTTCCTCTTCACCATTTTTGTCTTCATAACGCCCCTGTCTTTTGCTTCAATCAACTCTCTCCTTGACTGTGGGCTCTGTATACATACAAACTCAAAGTCAGTATACATTACCAAATATGACCTTAAGTAATCTACAGAATTTATATTACCTCCTCCTTGTTGTGTACAGAAATTGGTTCAGTTTGCTTCTTATGTTTCTTACTACGGCAACCCCCAGCCGCTTGAATTCTCGCACTTGCTCTTCTCTCTTCCCTTACCCTATTTTTATACGGTTATTTTATAAATGTCCTATTCCACCAACAAATACGCAGTTGTTATATTTAACAACGTGTACATCCCATATAACCGTTGTTCTTTTTTTTTTTTTTTTTTTTTTTTTTTTTTTTTTATAATTTGGGAGTTCAACTGAATCCCTAAAAAAAGGGATCACCAGCTATTATTCAGATTTTTTGAAATCTTGAAGCTTCCGTTGCTTTTAATTAAAACAAATCACCTGTTTAACAAAAAAATCTACAGCTCCCGCAAGGTAAAACCCAAGAATACTAACCCGAAACCACCTAAACCTAAACTAACATTACCATTAAAGTCGTTCGTTAGAAAAACAGAGATGGAGAAGAATTGCGAGAGAGGAAAATGCTTACCAAGACTCTAGGTCGAATTTTGTCGTCGAATGCGTCGTGTTTACTGTGAAGGATGTCAAAGAAGGTAATGGCAAAACTGTAGAAGAACTGCGTATTTGTGTTTCTGTGTTTTCAGCCTCTAGGTCGAATGGAATCAATGGTAGGCTGTAGAGCTTCTGTATGGGTTTCCCGATCACGATTGTATTTGCGATTGTATTTGCGGCTGTAGACCTCCTGTATGAGTTTTCCTAATCGCCTATTAAAAATAGGGAATTTCTGAGGAGGATTTAATTTTGAGGTGGCGTGTTGCAGGTTTCTCCATCTACCCCATAAACTACATCATATCGATTTGTTGGTAATCGATACCTTATTTAAAAAAAAAGAATTCCCTCTTCTTAAGTTGTTGGCCTCTTTATTACTCAGTAATGCACACAACTCCAGCGATGGTTACTCCGTTGGCTGTCTAACTTCCTCTGGGGTATACATATCCGGTCCCCCCAGTCTCGTGTATGCCCCATTTTTATTATGTGTGAGCGCATGCACACACCGCCACTGTTGATGTTCTTTTTACTCTGTCTGCAGATGCACACACACCCACAACCTGCCCCTGTATTGCTCTGTGTGCAGTCATGCACACACCTCCATTGATGATTTTCCGTTGGCTATAACACTTCCTCTGGTTATACACAACCACTGTTGGATTCGTTGTGACTGTATTACTTCCTCCGGTATATAGACTCATTTCTAAATTATTTGGGGCGGAAGATATAACCATGTAGCTCTCATGGGATGAGTGTCTTTTATCATTTTTAACGTCTCCTCTCGGTTAAATCTTCTATGTTAAATCCACGTCGAAAACTGTTTTCTCTCTCTTCCAAACATTTTATATTTTAAAATATTATATTTTTCATTCTGTAGAAATTGTGGAAGGCTAAACTTGTCCATTTGGTTGTAAATTTTTTTACTAAATATAGGTTTTAGACCTAATTCAAAAAAAAAAAAAGTGATTAGACATTTTTCAGGTTGACTTGCTTTATTTTAGACATTCTTCTGGTTTCTCCCAACTAAATCGGTCGAAAAAGAGAAACCGACCCCGAAGGAGTTGGCCCGAGAGGAAGAATTGCTGACCCGAGAACAAGGGATGGACCAAACCCGAAGAGTCCGACGCATAGAAGGGTCGAGCCGAGACACAAAGTGTGCAAAACTGGTTATTGCCGACTAGCAGTGCAGTTCCAGTTTTTCTAAATACGACCCCCTTTCTTACAATCCATTACTTTTACAATTAAAGCTTCGTCGTCGCATGAAACGGTAACAAACAAAGAAAACAAAACTCCCACAATTCCCATTTCTCTCTCTCTCTCTCTCTATCACCTCAAGGGAGAGAACTGCGGAATCAAAATTCTTCTGCGTTCTGCATTCCATTCACCTTCAATGCTTGTATCTCGGAATTCGATCGCCTGAAACTGGAGCGGAATCAACCGGAGGAGCAACCAATTCACGAGAGGTAACCGCTGTTCCCTGATCACTTTTCATGGAAATCGCTTCCCAATCTATCGGTTCCTGCTCCAAAGAGCACCAGAAGATCTATCAAGAATGGTTTGATCATGCCGATTCCGGTATCCGCCTCTTTTCTTTTCTTTCAGTCGTTTTTCCATTGGCCTGTTTCTCTTGTCAGTCTATGTTTGATTCTTAATGTCTGCTCGGTTTAATTTCAGATGGAGACGGCCGTATTACGGGGACTGATGCTATTAAGTTCTTTTCCATGTCGACCTTGCCTCGCCAGGATCTCAAGAAGGTTCGCTGTGTTCTTTCGTTGCTGCTCCTTGATAATTATTGAATTTTACTACTTGAAATTCTTGCTTATTCCTTGTTGTTCTGCTTCTGGCAACCATCACGTGAACATTTTTTCTTTATTATGACGATGATTTCCTGTATAACATTTTGTTCAAAGGTGTGGGCAATTGCAGATTCCAAGCGGGAAGGATATCTCGGATTCAAGGAGTTTATTACTGCAATGCAGGTCGTAGTTAGAATTTTGAGTATGTGGATTCAAAATGTCAACTTTTATTCTAAAGTAATACGTTTCTATTGTGTTTAGCTTGTTTCTTTGGCGCAATCTGGAGGGGAAGTAACTCATGATGTCTTGACTTCAACCAGTGAAGGTCAGTTTCCTAGCCCAACTGCATAATTTTCAACCATTTCTATCTTGTGGTAGTTATAACCCCCTATTATTAAGCCAACACCTGCAAAATTTTCAAATTGTTGGTTATTTTTCTATGCTGTTCAATTTACTATGCTTTTGTCCTACAATTTGAGCCTTTTGATTTCAAGTAATTGCTCTTATGTATTGCAGTTGATTTGAAGAATTTTAATCCTCCTAGTATGGAGGGTCTGGATGTCATAATAGCTGTGAGTATGCTTCTGCTGTAATCTAAATGAATTGTTAAAAGAACTAATTTTTATAATTAGTACTTAATTAACATTATATTCGAATAAAACTTTTTCTCCAAATTACTCCATCATTTCTTTATTGGGGGAAAGGGGGGTATGCTGTAGCACATTCGACGACTGATGAATCATTAGGGATCTTTACTCCCTTAAAAAAAATCCATTCTTTACTAACCATGTGCCCCAAAATAGCACTTAAAATGTAAACTACAACACTTTTTCTTTATTTTTAAAGGACCGAAAATCAGGACTTCATTAATGGAAATTCAGAAATTTCCTAGGGAGCCAGGGGTGACAGAAGGGCCACCAAAAAACACCCAAGTTTTTGCCAAAATGTTGAGGAGTTGAGGAATAAGATAAGATAACCACAAGAAGAGATGGTCTGTGTTTATACATCCTTTCCACCCAAAACACATAACTAGGCAGCAAACACAAATGAGTGATCAAGGTCCTTAGCTAGGGGTGACCAAAAGAAATATATTTCTTGGGTAATGTTGCTTCCAAATCCTATGATAAGTGGCATGAGGGTCGATTGCATTTTGAAGTAGATGACTTTTGGAAGAATATAGGGAAAACATCTTTGAATTTTCTCCATACCAAATCCATGCATCCTTATTCTAAGAAGGGAAAAACCTTCTAATCTACTCATATAAGAAAGAGCCACTCAACCATCTTCTAAATTTGAGAGGTTTCCTTTGTAATGTAGCAGTGACACAGTCACTTGAGGTTTCACCCCAACCATCATGTATTGACCCATCCTCACTGTTATCATGTCAAACAGCCAAACCAAAGGAATAAAAAGGTAAATTGTGGGTTTTTAGAGGATGCTTCTCAAATTCTTTGTTAAAGAGTATAAACAAATAAGGTATGAGGCAATGAGGTGTGGACGTTCTTGCACTAAGGGGCCTTTTCTTGGAAAGAGGCACATTGATGTAGGCTATTAACTAGCCGTTAGCTTATGTTTAGTTTGTTTTATTTTTTAATCTGGTTGTTACAGCCTTTTGGTTGTTGGGTTGTTATTTTAGTTAGTTAGTTACTGGTTTTAGAACTATGCTGGTATTCCTTATAAATACCCTTCGGTTTGTCCTTGTAAGGTACAACTTGAATACAATCATATTTCCTCTCAATTGGTTTACACCAAATTGGTATAGAGCCTCCAAGATTGCTTGGACCTAATGGCTGGAAAAGGCGCTGACAATTCTAGTAAGGGCCGTGAAGGAGACCCCTAAAATCCTTCTGAAACTTTTTCCCCTAAGACCACTACCGAACGCTTGCTGTCGGTTGAAGGAACTTTGAGTGACTTATGTATAACCGTGGGTAATATTCAACGAATGATGGAGATAATGTCTAGACAATTGGAGCAGTTTACTATTGAAAATCAGCAACAAAACAGAGTGCAAGAAAACATTGGAAGAAATGAAGAATTGTTCTTGGAAGGAAGAAACAGAGAACCACATGGAATTACCCAAGGAAAGACTTGAAAATTTACCAAGAAACCAAGAACATCATTGGAGGAATCAAGATTCGGACCTTTCAAGTGATGAAGGGGATTTTGATCAACGGGTACAAGAGGAAAGACGAATTGCAAGAAACAACCCCCAAGAATATCAATAGAGTGATTTTAAAATAAAATTGATCTACCTACCTTTAATGGAAAGTTAGATCTTGAAGCTTTTCTTGATTGAGTCAAGAATGTAGAAAGCTTCTTTGATTACATGAATACCTCGGAAGACAAGAAAGTGAAGTTAGTCACATTGAAACTTCGTTCAGGAGCTTCAGCTTGGTGGGATCAGTTGCAAATTAATCGAATAAGGGTTGGTAAAAGGCCCATTCGATATTGGAATCGCATGCTGAGATTAATGAAGGATCGGTTTCTTCTAGGTAATTACAAACAACTTCTTTATCAGCAATATCAAAAGTGTCACCAACAAGGACAGAGTGTTGTTGACTATACTGAGGAATTCCATCGCCTTAGTGCGCGCACAAATTTGGCAGAAAACGAAAATAATCAAATCGCAAGATTTGTAGATGGACTCAAAGATGAAATCCAAGATCAAATGGATCTACAGCCGATCAATTTCCTAAAAGATGCGATTACCTTGGCCAACCACGTAGAGATGAAGCTGGAAAAAAAACAGCAAGCATCTAAACATACTCCGTGGGATAAACAAGCTACTCCTGGATTTTGGAGATTTACAAATGATGGCAGTAAACCACCACCAACAACTACTTCCAAGCCCCACAAAAGATGATCCTTCCAGTAGCTTTCAACTAAAGATGACTCCATCAAGAATCCTCAAGGTTTCAAGAATCAAGAAAATAGTGCAAGAAATGGACAAAATCAATAGTCGAGACCCAACTTAGGGAAATGCTTCCGCTGTGGACAATTCGGACACCTTTCAAATGAATGTCCCCAAAGAAGATTACAATGTGGAGGAAGGGGGCGAACTGGAGGAGGACTTGCAACTTGAACCTGATGAGGGCGAAATGGCTTGTGTCCTGCAAAAGATCCTTCTCACACAAAAAATAGAGGTGTTTCCACAAAGACATGCCCTTTTCCGCACTCGATGAACAGTCAATGGCAAGATATGCACCATCATTGTGGATAGTGGCAGCACCGAAAACATAGTCTCCCAGAAGCTCGTTACAGCTCTCAATCTCAAGGTGGATCCTCATCCTAATCCTTACAAGGTTAGTTGGATCAAGAAAGGTGGAGAGGCCCAAGTCCAATCCATTTGTACTATTCTCCTGTCCATTGGGAATCATTACAAAGACCAAATCATTTGCGATGTGCTCGATATGGATGTTTGCCACATTCTTTTAGGGCGACTGTGGCAGTTTGACCTTCAAGCAATGCATAACGGTAGGGATAACACTTATCACTTCATGTGGATGGGTTGCAAAATCATCCTCCTTCCAGCCACCTCTTCTACCTCTTCTGCGGACAAAAAGGGAAAAAGGGAAGAACCTCCACCTAAAAAAACAACTTTTTTCTCTTATCCATGACAAAAACATTTTTACTAAAGCTGACAATTTTGTTTTTGCATTGGTAGTCAAAGGACAAGAAGTTGAATCCAGTTTTGGCCACACAAAACCATTCGATATGGCTGCTCTTTTAGAGGAATATTAACACCTTCTTCAAACACCAACTGAACTTCCTTTTTTACGAGACATTCAACACAAGATTGATCTTATTCCAGGTTCCACATTACCAAACCTCCCTCGTTATAAAATGAGCCCCAAATAGTTTACCATCCTGCAAGAACAGATTCATGAATTGTTGGACAAAGGCTAGTCTTAGCCCCAGTGCTGTCCCAACTTTATTAACACCTAAGAAAGATGGCTCTTGGCGCATGTGTGTTGATAGTCGTGCTATCAATAAAATCACGGTCAGTGTTTTAAAAATCGTTCGAGGCTTACGCCTTGAGGCCCGCCTCGAGGTGAGGCGGTACTATGATGCCTCAAGGCTTACGCCTTGAAGGTATAAAAAGAGGCTTACGCCTCTGTTGAGAGAGGCTTACGCCTCTGTGTAAACGCCTCTGAGGCATGAGGCGTAAGCCTCTTGCATATTGGTGGTCATGGTGGGGTGGGCCATGGGCCCAAATGTCTTTGAAATTCAATCGGTGGCCTTAAAAAAACAAAAAAATCATACTTATCAGAAAAAAATTGCACTGAAAAACTGAAAAGCATAAGAAATTTAATTGGTGGCCTTAAAATAAACATAAAAATATGCACCAACAAGGTGTAAGTGTAACTCTTTCACAACAACACAACGAGGAGGTGAGTTTTATTATTTTTCCTTTCTTTAAACTTGTTTTCTTTTTGTTTTTATTTGTTTCCATTGAGTTTTATTATTCTCTCTTACTTTACTTATGTTTTCATTTGTTCACATATTTTTTTTTTCTGTTTTCTTTTGAATTTAGATTATTAATTTCCTTTTCCATTCTCTTCTGTTTTTTCTTTTCTTATTCTTTCCATTTTATTTTTCGTATTATAATTTTGAATATATAAAGTTGTATGTTTTATAATTTAAATATATATATTTTATTTTAAAATGAGGCTTACGCCTCATACCGCCTCAAGGCTTACGCCTCGCCTCTCCATGTGAAAACGCCTCGAGGCCGCCTTAAGCCTTTTAAAACATTGATCACGGTTAAATATAGATTCCCTATCCCTCGTTTATCTGACCTTCTGGATCAATTGGGTGGTGCAAACGTTTTTTCCAAAGTGGATCTAAAGAGTGGGTATCATCAAATACGCATTCAACCAGGAGATGAGTGGAAGACAACCTTTAAAACCATGGATGAGCTTTTTGAGTGGTTAGTAATGCCTTTTGGGCTCTCCAACGCTCCTAGCACGTTCATGCATCTCATTAACCAAGTTCTTCAACCCTATTTGTTTTTTTTTAATTGTTTACTTTGATGATATTCTAATTTATGTTTTTTTTAATTGTTTACTTTGATGATATTCTAATTTATGGTAAAACACCTGAGGAACATTTATACCACTTGCGTACTTTATTTGACACCCTCGCTAAGCATGAGTTGTATATCAATTCTAAAAAATGTTCTTTCATGACTTCTTCTATTCACTTTTTGGGATTTGTTATAAGTCAACATGGCATTTCTGTCGATTCCTCCGAAGTCCACACAATTCGAACTTGTCCCTACCAACATCTGTTAAAGATATTCAATATTTTTTAGGCTTAACTTCTTTTTATCAAAAGTTTATAAAAAAAATTAGCTCTTTAGCCGCTCCTATGACTGAATGTCTTAAAAAAAGAAAGTTTAATTGGAAAGTCACAAACCCAAAGTTTTAACATGCTTAAAGATAAACTTTGTTCTACCCTTGTTTTGGCCCTACCCAATTTCACTCAACCCTTTGAAGTGGCAGTGGATGCTTCCGGCATTGGCATAGGGGTTGTCCTCTCCCAAAACAACCACCACATTGAATATTTTAGCGAGAAATTAAGTGATTCAAGGCAAAAGTGGAGCAGTTATGAGCAAGAGCTTTATTCCCTCATTAGAGCCTTGAAAATATGGGAACATTATCTTTTAGGTCAAGAATTTATCTTTTTTAGTGACCATTTTTCGTTAAAGTTCCTTCAAACTCAAAAAAATATCAATGCATGGTAGGTGGGCTTTCCTTTCTTCAACATTTTGATTTCTTAATTAAACATAAAGCTGGTCATACAAACAAAGTGGCAGATGCCTTAATGCCTTAAGTAGAAAAGCTCACATTTTAACCTTACTAAGTTGTCAGGTTACTTGCCTTTCAACATTTACCAACCCAAACATTTACCAACCCAATATGAGCATGATCTGGATTTTCATCACATTTGGACCCAATGTACTCTCCACGTTAATTGTGGGGAATTTCATTTACTTGATGGCTATCTTTTTAAGGGTGACAAGTTGTGCATCCCTCACATGTCTCTACGAGAGGAGTTGATAAAAGAGGTTCATAGTAACGGTCTCGCGGGCCATTTTGGTACGGATAAGACCTTGGAATTACTTACTGCTAAGTTTTTTTGGCCTCAACTACGCAAGGATGTATCTAATTTTGTTTAAAAGGTGCTACAAATGTCAAATTGGCAAGGGTACTAGCCAAAACACTGGTCTGTATACTCCTCTCCCTATACCTACTTCAATTTGGGAAGATTTGTCAATAGATTGTCCTTGGGTTACCTAGGACTCAACATGGCTATGATTCTGTCCTTGTTGTTGTTGATCGTTTTAGCAAAATGTCTCACTTTTTGTCTTGTAAAAAAACGTATGACGCTGTCTATATAGCTAATTTGTTTTTTAAGGAAGTCGTCTGCCTCCACGGAATTCCTGAAAGTATCGTTTCTGATCGGGATGTTAAGTTTCTCAGCTATTTCTGGAAAACTCTTTGGAAGAAATTCGACACTAGCCTCAAATTTAGCACAACTAGTCATCCTCAAACGGATGGGAAAACCGAGGTGACAATCTTATTCGTTGCCTCGCTGGTGATAAACCTTGCGAATGGGATTTTGTTCTTGCTCAAGCTGAATTTGCTTTCAACCAGATGACAAACCGTTCAATAGGAAAGTGTCCATTTGAAATTGTTTACGCCAAACTTCCCCGCTTAACTATTGACCTTGCTAATTTTCCTTCCACAATTGATTTTAATCAGGATGCAACTATCATGGCGGAAAGGATTGTGCAAATGCATCAGAAAGTCATCGACCATCTTACCCAGATGATTGTCGCGTACAAGCATAAGGCTGACCTTCACCGCCGAGCTAAAGACTTCCAGATTGGCGATTTGGTCATGGTTCACCTTCGGAAAAACACTGGTTGTAAAAGGATGGCGCACTAAGATGTAGTGGACATACTTTGAGTTTTAACCAATGATCCACCACAACCAAAATTGAATCATACCTTTCAGACTCAGGTCAACCTTCTACCCACGAAGTTCATTAGAATGTTCTCTCAAGGTTGAAACAAACCCGCTAGAACCAAAGCTAAAAACAGAGTTTGTTGGTGAAGAACATTCACGCTCACAAACAAACGTCCTTGCGCTTTCATTTCTTTCCAATATACCTCTTTTGCCAACCTCTGATAAGTCTTTAAAACACCACCATATCCCACCACTAGTGAGGAATGAAATTTTAATGGAAATAATGGAATAGTTAGGGAGTCTATAGGTAGGACTAGTTTACGTTTGTAATAATATCCTTCACACAAAGAGTACCTTGTTGGTGGCTTCTCACCCAACAATCACCCCTTAAAATAGTCTGCTTGATGGCTCCCAGCTCTCAGGTCCATCATAGCTTTCTGTTATGCAAACAATACAATTTTTTTTAACCAAAAATTGACTCCACCAAACCTCTATGGTCTCTTCCTTTTTTGTTTAACACCATAAAAATTAACCTCTCTCAAAGAGTCATCCATATCCAATCCAATGAATGACTGGATTGGGCCGTGTTGGGTCAATCAAACTTTAACTTTTTGAAGCTAGATGTTATGTATTTGAACGAAACTTTCATTTGTTTAATCCCCAAGAGAGTTTATGCAAAGAGTGTGGGGGCCTATAGGCCCATAAGTTTGATTCCGTGTTTGTACAAGATTGTTGCCAGGGTATTGTCAGAGAGGTTAAAAAGGGTGCTGCCCCAGACTATTACAGAAAATCAGATGGCCTTTGTTGAAGAAAGACAGATCATTGACACGTCTCTTGTGGCAAATGAACTCATCGAAGAGTGACACAGGAGGAAAAAAGGAAGGTATTGTAGTAAACCTTTATGTGGAAAAGGCTTTTTGACAAAATTGACTGGAATTTTCTTGATGAAATTTTAAAAGTCAAGGGTTTTGGGACTAAAAGGAGGCGATGGATTAGATGATGTATTTCCATCAGCAAAATTTTCCATATTCATTAATGGAAAGCCAAGGGGTAAGATATTCACTACTCGAGGCATTCGCCAAGGAGACCTCCTCTCCCCTTTCCTTTCATTCTAGTTGCTGACTATTTCAGTAGATTACTTTTGTTTGCTTCTGCCAAAGGCCTGACAAAGGGTTTTGTTATTGGAGAAGGGTCCATACAAGTCAATCATCTTCAATTTGACGATGACACTTTGTTTTTGTCGTCACGAGAGAAAAATCATGTTGCAAACCTTTTCAATATGGTCAGCCTCTTCAAGGAAGTATCCGTCCTCAACATAAATAGGCAAAAGTCAGAATTTTTGGGTATAAGCGGTGATGATTCTTATATGGCTAATCATTTTGGATGTAAATTGGGGACTTGGCCGAACACCTATTTGGGATTACCCCTCCATCATCCATGGAAATTCCAAAACTCCTTTTGGATGCCAATCATTGAAAAGGTGGAAAGAAGATTGCAAAATTGGAGCCACACACACATATCCAAAGAGGGTAGGCTTTCTCTCATTAATGCTCTATCAAAAGTTTTTTCCGAAATTTTCTTTGGGCTGGTAATCAAGAAGAGGCCTCCTCTCACCTTGTAAAGTGGGAAAACGTGAAGAGAGAGATTGAAGAATGGAGGCCATCCTTGTAAAGTGGGAAAACGTGAAGAATCTGTTAGGTATCCAAGTCTCCTAACCTGCGCAAATAACAACAATATACCAGAACACACAAGTATTTCAAGGAAATGTATCACCTATATATTGATAGTTCTTCAAGATTTAGTGATCTCTATTATATATTTACTTTGTAAACAACCAAAATGATAACAAGGGTTTCCCAACCATTCAAGAGGCTGGAAAACTCTCCCACAGACCAATGTCTATACCAAATGAAAACCTAACTTCCTCTCCAAGCACACCTCTCTAAATAACAGCCAAAAACAATCTCAATGGTCCCCACACTTAACAAACTTGTCTCCCTCCGTACTAACACAATGTTTGCTCTCAATTGCCCTTTTTACCCCTCCTAGAATATGTATGTATAATTTGGGGTCTCACATTACCCCCGGGGTCAAATACACCTTGTCCTCAAGGTGGAAGTCCAGAAATTGCTCCTTGATAAACGGGGCAGATTCCCAAGTGGCATCACAAGGTTGCAACCCTTGCCATTGAATCAACCATTCATCACAATCATCTTCAGTGTTCCAACGAATTCCCAGCACATCCATGGGCTCGACAGTCCATTCATAATCCTCAGTCAATATAGGGGGTCTATTTTGGACCTGAACATTGGTGCCCTTGTCCTTCTTGAGCTGTGAGATGTGAAAGACGTTGTGGATCAGAGTCCCTTGTGGTAATTCCAGACGGTATGCTACTGCCCCTATGCGCTCTAACACTTTGTATGACCCAAAATACTTCGGTGTGAGTTTCTCACATCTCTTCTTCGCTAAAGATCTTTGGCGATATGGTCTGATTTTCAAATAAACCATGTCTCCCGGTGCAAACTCAACATCCCGTCGTTTTTTATCAGCTTGTCTCTTCATTCGTTCTTGGGCATTGTGTAAATGGTCTTTCAGAAGAAGCAAGGTGCGATCACGCTCAAGTAATTGTTGTTCCAAAGTGTCATTGGCAGTCTTGCGATCTCCATATGAGATGATTGCTGGGGGATGTCGTTCGTAGACAATGTGAAAAGGGGTAGATCGTGTGGACGCATGAAATGTGGTATTATACCAATATTCAGCCCATGACAGCCATTTCTCCCACTTGGTTGGTTGCTCGCTACAAAAACAACGCAGATACGTCTCAACACATTTATTCACAATCTCTGATTGCTCATCCGTTTGTGGATGAAACGATGTGCTTCTACACATCTCTTTCCAAAAATGACTCACAAATATCTTATCTCTGTCAGATACAATCGAACGAGGGAAGCCATGAAGACAGACGATCTCTTTCACAAAGATTTGAGTTATGTCTATGGCAGAGAATGGGTGTTTCAATGCTATAAAATGACCATATTTGCTTAATTTGTCCACAATGACAAGAAGCGAATTATACCCTGCTGATTTAGGCAAGCTTTCAACGAAGTCCATTGCAATATCATCCCATATTTGCTCAGGGATTGGGAGGGGTTGCAACAACCCTGCTGGGAGTGCTGGGAGCACTGATTCCGATTTGTTCCTTTGGCAGATTGCACATTTGGCTACATAAGCCTGAACATCCGACTTCATCCCTTTCCAGTGGAGTTCCCCTGTCATTCTTTTGTAGGTTCGCAGAAAACCCGAGTGTCCCCCAATTACAGAGTCGTGGAACGTATGTAGAATAGTGGGTATAAGGGAGGACTTACTTGATAGCACCATCCTTCCTTTGTCAGCAGTTGCTCCTTGTTCAATGAGTATTTCGGAAAACTCAGTGGGTCCTCCTTTAGCCCCTCAATGATGGCCTTGAGAACGCAATCGCTCTCTACTTCTGCTTGAATGATATCCACATTGATAATCGTCGTGGCATATAACGTGCACAACTCCACTGTTGGTGGCATTCTCGACAACGCATCAGTTGCCTTATTCAAAAGACCGGGGTGGTACTTAATCTCAAAGTCATAACCGAGTAGCTTGGTCAACCATTTTTGATATTCTGGCTGTACTTCTCGTTGTTCCAACAAACTCCGAAGTGATCGTTGATCCGTGAGGACGGTGAATCTCTGGCCCAACAAGTATGTGCGCCACTTTTAGACTGCTAGCACAATGGCCATTAGCTCCCGTTCGTAAACAGATTTCGTTCGAGCTCTTGCAGACTGCTCCTACTCCCGTACCCGAAGCATCGGTCTCGATGACAAAAGAAGCTTTAAATCCGGTAGAGCGAGCACGGGCAAGGCCATCGTCTGTTTCAACATTTCAAAAGCATGAGTTGCCTCCTCTGTCCATTGGAATGAATCCTTCCTCAACAATTGGTTTAATGGTGCTGCCAAGAATCCATAACGCACCACAAAGCGTCTGTAATATCCCGTGAGTCCAAGGAAGCCTCGCAATTCTTTCAACGTTTTCGGTGTGGGCCAATACAACATTGCTTTGATCTTCCCCTGATCAACTTCCACTCCATTGGCCGATACCCAATGTCCCAAGTATTCCACTCTGTCTCGTGCAAAGATGCACTTCTTACGGTTTGCAAAGAGAGAATTGTCTCGTAGAATATTTAGGACCACTGTCAGATGCGTAATGTGAGAAGTCATATTCGGGCTGTAAACGAGAATATCATCAAAGAAGACAAGTATGAATTTGCCTAAAAAAGGCCGAAACACCTGATTCATTAGTGATTGGAATGTAGCTGGAGCGTTGGTCAAGCCAAATGGCATAACCAAGAACTCATAATGCCCTTCGTGCGTTCGGAAGGCAGTCTTGGCAATGTCGTCCTTGCACATCCAAATTTGATGATACCCGCTCTTCAGATCGATTTTCGAATAGATCGTCGATCCATGTAACTCATCTAGCAATTCTTCAATGATAGGAATCGGGAACTTATCTGGGACCGTGTAACGATTTAGAGCTCGGTAGTCGACGCAAAATCTCCATCCCCTGTTTTTTTTTTTTAACTAAGAGGACCGAACTAGAAAAAGGACTTGAGCTTGGTCGTATGACCCCCGACACCAACATTTCACTAATCAACTTTTCTATCTCGGACTTCTGGGCATAAGCGTAGCGATACGACCGTACATTGATCGGTTCTTTATCCGCTGTCAACACAATCTTGTGATAAACCGCCCGTTTAGGAGGTAATTCTTCCGAAAGCTCGAACACTGACTGATAATCATTCAAGAGTTCTTGGATTTCGTTCGAGAACGGTGCTTCCTCTGTTCGGTCCCCTCGTTCAGTCTCTTCATCTTCCTCAACTTGTAGACTGTGAAGTTCTACCAAAAATCCCTGATCACAATCCGACCACGTCTTCGTGAGCATTTTGAGCGTTACCTCTGTCTTAGTGAGTGTCGGGTCTCCCCGAATAGTCACGGTTGATCCCCCTACTTCAAATGTCATAGTCAACGCTTTCCAATCCACGCCCATAAAGCCCATCATACGAAGCCATTGCATACCCAAAATCACATCTACTCCGCCCAACTCTAATGGTAGGAAGGCCTCTTGGATCGTTAACTCTGGTTGTGTAACCACTATTGACTTGCATATCCCTTTCCCCTTCAGTGCCTTACCATTTCCCACTACCACTCCATAGTTGGACGTTGTAGTGATCGGAAGCTGCAACTCTTCAACTATCTTCTGAGCTACGAAGTTGTGGGTTGCTCCACAGTCGATTAAAACAATTACTTCTCGCTCTTCGATCCTTCCCCGAACCTTCATTGTTCCCGGAGTTGTAATTCCGACTACGTAGGTCAAGCTCGACCAGATCTCCCACTTCCAGAGCGTTTATTTCAACAGGTTCCTTCTCAGAGTCCCCTTGTAGAAGCTCAATTTCCTCTTTTTCATTCACCAACAACACCCTCAGTTCACGTACTTCTTTAATCTTACAACGATGTCCCTTGAAGAACTTCTCATCGCAGCGATAACACAAGCCCTTTTCTTTCTTCGCCTGAAATTCCGCATCTGAAAAGCGTTTAGCTTGCCCCTCTCTTTGATTAAGTATTCCTTTATCAGGTAACATAATGGGTCTAATAGGTGTCGTATCAAACGTGCACCCGATGGGTTTAGTGTTTGATGACGAAGGCTTATCGGTCGTGGGCTTACCCGATGGGTTTTTTTCTTTAGTTAACCCGGCCCATATTCCTTCTTCTTCTTTGGCGAGTTGTAGGGTGAAATCTCGATCCTCCATTATCTGAGCTTCATCCATGATGGCTTCCAAGCCCTTGGGTTTCCGGCTAATCACCTTCGCCTTAAGCGACGGTCGAAGTCCCCTGAGGAACGTTTCTTCTAACACGTCTTCCGGCAGATCCGGTAGTTGCAAGGAGTACGTCTCAAACAGTAATCGATACTCTGCGGCCGTTCCTTCTTGTTTAATCGCTAGGAATCGAGCACACAAGCTTCCTTCCCGTGAAGGCCTCCATCGTATGAACAGACGCGTTCGTAGGTCTCTCCAATCCTTGATCTTCTGGCGATTGTTCGCCCATTGGTACCAACGAACCACTGATGAATCAAACGAAATAACCGATACCGTTATTTTCTCTGAGTCAGTGAGTTGATGGATATCGAAATACCTTTCGGCTCTAAACAACCAGGCGTCCGGATTAGTTCCGTCGAAGATCGGCATTTCAAGCTTCTTGATCGAGTTTCGTTCTCCTCCTTCTCTTCTTGGAGGCCGATTATCAGGTTCCGTTCCTTCTATCTCTTTTTCTTTTTGTTTCTGTATGGATCCCACAGTCACTGTGGAAGATGATCCTCCATTGTTTCCGGCCACATATTCAATCGTCGATCTCTGTTTTTCAAGTTCAGATAACATCATTATGTTGATTTCTTCCATTCTTTGACTCATAAGTTGAATCTCTTGTTTGATGCCTCCCAACTCTTTCTCGGTCCCCTCTAACCTTTCTTCCACCTGCCTTTACGCAATCTTCCTCGTTCTCCCCAGGATGAACGAGCTCTGATACCAAATGTTAGGTATCCAAGTCTCCTAACCTGCAAATAACAACAATATACCAGAACACACAAGTATTTCAAGGAAATGTATCACCTATATATTGATAGTTCTTCAATATATAGTGATCTCTATTATGTATTTACTTTGTAAACAACCAAAATGATAACTAGAGTTTCCCAACCATTCAAGAGGCTGGAAAACTCTCCCACAGACCAATGTCTATACCAAATGAAAACCTAACTTCCTCTCCAAGCACACCTCTCTAAATAACAGCCAAAAACAATCTCAATGGTCCCCACACTCTAACAAACTTGTCTCCCTCCGTACTAACACAATGTTTGCTCTCAATTGCCCTTTTTACCCCTCCTAGAATATGTATGTATATAATTTGGGGTCTCACAGAATCCAATTTTGCAAGGAGGTTTGGGAATCACCAATATACAGCACAGAAATAAGGCCCTATTATCCAGATGGATGTGGAGATTTTATAAGGAAAAGACCTCTCTTTGGAGGAATGAGGAAGGTAATCACGGCTAAGTATGGCTCCTCTCATTTTGATCAAAAGCCTAATCTCAACGTCAAACGATCCTCCTACAGCCCCTTGAAACAGATTTTTGGCCACTGTGATCTCCTCTTTTCACACATATCGGTCAAGATTGGGAATGGCTGTAATACTTTGTTTTGAAAGATTCATGGTTGGGTCAAGCTCCACATGCAGAGGCCTTCCCTTGTCTATATAGTCTCTCTTTATCCAAGGTTTCTACAGTCGCTGATCGCTGTAATAACCCAACAGCTTCATGGTCCATGGATTTTAGAAGAAATCTTAAAGAGGAAGAAATTACAGAATGGCTGCCTTGATTATGAATCTATCAGCTGTTCGGCTAAACTCTGGCAAAGACGAATGTATATGGAATTTAGAAAAGTCGGGATCTTTCTCCACTAAGTCCCTAAGTTTGGCGTTATCTAATACTCCACCGGGACAAACCACTGAACTACACAAGACGATTTGGAAAGGACTTTACCCAAATTCTTTCTTTGGGATCTCAGCCTCGGATGGATAAACACTATGGACAAAATCCAAAGAACCCATGGGTTACTTTATCCCCAAGCTGTTGCTGTTTTTGTCACACAAATTTTGAGACTCAGGATCATTTGTTCATACACTGCCCTTTCTCTTACAAAATCTGGAGTCATTTTCATTCAGCTTTCGGATGGTCAGTGATTTCCCCTTTCGATGTAAGGGTATGGCTTCATATTGTTCTCAGAGATCATCCTTTCAATGGGACCAAACAGCTCCTTTGGCTTAATATCAGCGGAGCCTTTTTGTGGACCATTTGGACAGAAAGGAATTCAAGGATTTTTCAAGATGAGGAAGATTTTTGAAGTTTTAATTGACAACATCCTATTTAATGCTTTATATTTTTTTATGCCCTTGTATTCTTTCACTTTTTATCAATGAAAGTTGGTACCTTATCAAAATAACAAAAAAAAAAAATGCTTTATATTGGTGTAAACATGCACATCTCGTTTAACCTCGTTGTTATCCAATTGGAGAAGTTTTTTGTAACCTCATTTGGATGAGTTTTCCCTTTTGTATATTTCATTCTATCGATGAAATTGTTTCCTATCCCAAAAAACAAAATGTATTTGGTAATGTAAAGAGTGAATAATGTAGAACTTAGGATTAGGAAGGCACACCTTTGTTATTTTGTTCAAAGTTCTAACTTTTTTATTTGTCTATCTCAGAAGAAAGCCCGTAAACAGAAGTCAAATGACAATGAGACAAATGGTAGCAACTTAACTTTGCAAGTAATGAAAAGAGGCTGATTCATACTTTTGCTTTCCCTTTTTTTAACTTGGCAATTGATGATGACTTTGCAGGTAAAGGGCAGTCACCTGCTTCAGCTGGTTGGTTTTCATCGAAGTCATCTAAAAAGGTTCGTGATCAGGAACATCTCATTTGTTTTATGTTGATCATATTATTATATATGTAGCAAGTTGTTAGTTACTGCAGTCTTTCTAGCCTTGGTGTCTGGTCTTATGACTCCCCCTCTCCAAAATGCTGTTTCAGATACCTATTTCTTCCGTTACATCAATCGTTGATGGTTTGAAAAGGCTGTACATTCAGAAGCTGAAGCCCTTAGAAGTTTCTTATCGATTTAATGATTTTGTTTCCCCATTACTGGTGAGTGTCATGTATGTTTTTACATCTGAAGTGGTATATTTCATTACCTGTGTCATTGTGAGATTATATCTCTCTTAAAAATATATTTTTTCAACATTCATGATATGGTGAATCATGGTTTTCAATGTGATTATATAGTTATGTTGGCTTCTCCTATGACTCAGACAAATAGTGACTTTGACGCTAAACCAATGGTTATGCTTTTGGGTCAATACTCTACTGGCAAAACGACATTTATCAAGCATCTGCTGAAAAGCAGTTATCCAGGTGAGATATATTGTAGCTTCTATGCTGACAGTTACAAAGTACTTTCCCAAAAGCAGTTGTTCCAAGTATGAGGTTCCACGAGTGAGAGAGCGAGAGGGGTGGGCTGATCTGCCCCCTCTTCCCCCCACCCCACCCACACACCAATTTTTTCCCCTACTTTTAACAGGGGCCCATGTTTGTGTGTTTGAGTGAGACAGAGACAGAGTGAGAAGGGGAGTGAGGGAGAGAGAATATGAGATTCTTTGAGAAGGATGAGAATATGAGATTCTTAAACATCTGATATTGTTTTAATTTTCTTTCCCTTTTTTATTCACTTTTAACAGGAGCCCACATTGGACCAGAACCTACAACTGACAGATTTGTTGTTGTTATGGTAAGTGCTTCTTTTTTCAAGCTTGGGTTGGCTAATGCCAATGATCGAGGAAATGAAATCTTGTATTTTCATATAATCTCCAAGCTAGGAATTTCATTCAGCTCGACAAGAACATATTGTTGTTACTTCAATTGTATTTTGTATTTTCACACTTTTTATGCTTATTTCTATTTAGTTTGAAGGTACTCAATCTGGCTTTGTCTTCATGGTGCATGCTATTTATTCTGTGAAAATAATAATTCAACATAATAATAGCATCTTCAATGCGGTTATCTGCATCTGATGGCTGCATCTTTTTGAATCCTTTGTTTCTTATATGGGGAAAAAATATAAATTCTATTTTAAGTATTTTATTCATGCTTCTTGGTTGTGTTGTGAGAATTATCTTATGTTTCTGTGAAGATTTTCTGAGTATCAGAGATGGATATCGATTTTGTACGGATTTTTTTTTTTTCTTTTTAAAATCTTTAACTTCCAAAAGAATAGATAGTCATTTGGTTTGTTGTTTGCTCCGTTTTAGTCTGGACCTGATGAAAGAAGCATTCCTGGAAATACTATTGCTGTGCAAGCAGACATGCCATTTAATGGTCTCACAACATTTGGAACTTCTTTTCTATCAAAATTTGAGTGTTCACAAATGCCACATCCTGTAAGAATATATTTTGTTGTTACCATGAATGTTTATTTGAATATTATTTTTATGGCCTTAAACTGTTCTTTTTTATGAAGCTGCTAGAACATATTACATTTGTGGATACTCCTGGAGTTTTGTCTGGAGAAAAGCAACGAACACAGCGAGCTTATGAGTTTACAGCTGTAACATCATGGTTTGCTGCTAAGTGTGATCTTATTCTACTTTTATTTGATCCCCATAAACTTGATATTAGTGATGAATTCAAGCGGGTTATAGCATCGTTACGTGGGCATGATGACAAGATTCGAGTAGTCTTGAACAAGGCAGACCAAGTTGACACGCAACAAGTAACTTATTATTATTAATATTAATATTATTTTTATCTTTACTCTGGTTTTACTAGTATGGCCGCGGTGAATCTTATTAATCTCTTTTGGACATTTCAGTTGATGAGGGTTTATGGAGCATTAATGTGGTCGCTTGGGAAGGTTTTGAATACTCCTGAGGTTGTACGCGTTTATATTGGGTGCGGTCTCTTTCTTAAATATGATACCAGTGGATTTTTTTTTCCTCAGCTACATTGACATATATGCGGTGATATGATTTGGCCTCGTCCAATGCTAAGTGATTGCTAATGGAATGGATGACAATGATGCATCTTTCTGGCCTCATTTGAAAATCATTTAGTTTTTTAAATTTGGGCTTATTTTCTCACAATTTCTTACCATGGTTTTCATTTTTCTTAAAGAAACATTTGAATTCTTAGTCAAATTCCAAAAACAAAACTATTTTTTTTTTTTTTCAAAACTTAGCTTGAATTTTGAGAACATTGGTAAAAATTAGATAACAAAACAAAAGAAACCCATAGTTTAATTTTGAACCAAAAACTAAAAACCAAATGGTTTCCAAACGGAGCCTCCAATTCACATATAGTTGAAAAATGTTCTAGGATATTCTAGCACTAATGTTTAGTGATTCATTTTTCATATATTGCCATCTAATGGACGTTTCATTGTGTAGATCGTTATTTTGTTAGGCTTCTTATGTTTTCCCATCCCATCCGTCTTAATGCTCATAACATAGTTCACATATTTCCTTGTGACAGCTCATTTAATGACAAACCGGTTAATGAAGCTGCTACAGGTCCGCTTGGGAAAGAGCTCTTTTTAAAAGAACAGGAAGATCTTCTCTCTGATTTGAAGGATATTCCAAAGAAGGCTTGTGATCGAAGAGTGAGTTTCCGAAGTCTACTATTCATATTTTTCTGATTGAAAATGGTAGTATTTATTTGTGTAATATGGACTCAAAAATTGAAAGAACTAAAGAAGAAAGTAGTTTCTGACAACATCGGTCTCTGACAGATAAATGAATTTGTCAAACGTGCAAGAGCAGCTAAAATTCATGCATTCATCATAAGCCATCTTAGAAAGGAGATGCCTGCCTTTGTGGGCAAAGCCAAGACCCAACAGCGACTCATCGATAATTTGGCTGATGAATTCGGAAAGGTATTTCCTTTTAATTATTGTTTGTTTGCCCCCTCCTCTCAAGGAATGGTATGGTATACTTTAAATAAAACTCGTGTAGCCTAAGAGGATAAAAGGAGAACTCTCTCCAAGAATCAACCAAGTATTATTTATGAATCAAAAGTTAATAAATACAAAGGAGTAATGCTCTATTTATAGAGAATTGGAAAACTAATCATAATCCTAACAACCCAAGGAAACTAAACATAATCCTAATTAATCAAAGAAAGCAACCATATTTCTAATTAACCAAGGAAATAACCCAAAATATCTAATTAACCACGAATCTTACATCAAAAACTCTTCGCAACTCACAGGTACAGAGGGAACACCACTTACCCGCTGGAGATTTCCCGAACGTCGAACAATTCCGAGAGATATTAGCTGGCTTCAACTTTGAAAAATTTGAGAGGTTGAAACCAAAAATGATTCAGTCTGTCGACGACATGTTGGGATATGATGTCCCAGATCTTTTAAAGAACTTCAGAAATCCCTATGATCATTAAATTCGAGCTTGGAATTTCAGGTATACTTTGAACGTTTTAAGTTTAACCACAATATGAAGTTTTAAGGTAACTTATAATTATAAGTAACTATATAGTCTCCTGAAAAGCATAGTTATTTTGTTTGACAATATGTGGGGTGGGGGATTGAATTTAGGACCTCTTAGTTACTAGTCGATATATTATGTCAGTTGAGCTATAGTCTATTGAAAGCATAGTTAGCGTTATTTTATTGATTAGCATTCATTCTTTAAATTATTTTCTATTTATTCGAGCTTGACTTTCAGGTATATACACGGCTCTGCTTTAACATTCAGTTACATATATACGTACGGTCAGTCTCCATGCAAAGAATTTTGTTTTATTGGTAAATTAAGAAATTTTGTACTTCCTTTCTTTGGAAATATTTGAAGTGTTCTTGTAATAATCTTGTGTATCGAGTATTGTATTAAATAAATAGTATGAGTTCTAATTAACCTTCAAATTTTGTTTTTCACCTATATTTTTCTGTTAGTTGGGGTTGGGTGTTATCTGATTTATTAGTTAGTTTTACATCATTTTTAGCTTGGTTTTGACTTTGAATTTAAATTTCAATTTCATCGAATTAAAATCCAAATTGACGGGCTCAATTAAGTTCAAAATAAGAAATGATTCTGCTTATTCAATTTCATTCATTTTTTAATAATTAATTTTACATTTTGCACGATTTTTGTTTTTTGTTTTTTTTTTTTTTTTTTTTTGATATCGTTCATTTTAAATTTAGATCAACCAATACAATTTGTATTTTACGTGTATTTAAAAAAAAATTGAAAAAATAAAAATATTTTTTTTTTTTGAGAAATTGTAACATATGTCGATTCAGAGTAAAACAATTAAAAAATATAGTATTTTTTTAAAAAAATTATAAATATGGCAATTACTGATAATAGTTCATCGTAGTTTATCACCTCATTTTTTTTATAGAATTTTGTCAGTGATAGTCACGAATAGTAGTCTATCAGTGATATTCATATATCAGCGATAACAGTCTATCAGTGAGTATCACTGGTTTTTTGCCATATTTATAAAATGTTTTAAATTTTGCTATATTTGTCATTATTTTAAACATGGTTGTTTATTCGACCAACTTTTTTTCATTTAAGTAATCTTTATATTCTATAATAGAAAACTAGATTAATCTATATATTGTATGGAATATGAATAAAATATTTACACTATAATAACACTTACATAACAACAAAACACTGAGATGCAAATGACATTGGATGACAACATAAAATATTATAAAAGAAATCAAATTGACCAAGCTCAATTGGCATAAGGTCACTTACATAACAACAAAACACTGAGATGCAAATGACATTGGATGACAACATAAAATATTATAAAAGAAATCAAATTGACCAAGCTCAATTGACATACGGTTGTGTTTTTAATTAAGAGGTTTTGGATTTAAAAAAAAAATATATTGTGAAAGACAAAAAGAGATGGAGCAAGAGAAAATTAAAAAAAAAAAAAAAAAAGAATAGAGGGATGAAAAAAAATAAAAGTAGAAGAAAAAAAATGATACATCACAACAACGTCAAGAATAGACAAATAAGAAGAGAATTAATAATTAGATACTGTACCAAAGAGTAAAATTGAAACAATTTGTTTTTTTACATCATGTCAGTACTCTCGCTGGCAATTTTTAAACAATTATTCAAATGTGTATTTGATGAGATATTTATAAAATATAAAACTCATAATTATCAACTAAATATTACGTTAAATATAAATTATTATTAATTAATTGATGAACATGTTTTATATTATAAAGTTTGTATAATTATTATTTTACCATATCATATAATTTATAATATATTATATCATATATATTTTAATTTAACAAAAAAAAAATTAAGTTTATAACATGAAATATTAATATATTTATTGAATTTTTTATTTTTTTTTAATATAATTCTGCATTTCCAAATTTCAAATTTCAAATTTGTATACTCAAAACATAAGAATGTTGTTTTTCAAAATTTCTACTATTTAAATCACATCATCTGAAAAAACAACTTTAAAAAACATATATGTTAGATGCATATTCATTCAGACCCGATGAAGCCAAAAATTTAAAATATAATCTAGATTGCATATCAAACAGATTTGATGGTGCACAATTTTCATGGTGGAGAATAACTCTGTTAAATTGTTATTCTAAGTACTACGTACTTCAAATAATAAACGGAAAGAACTAGTGTCAGTGTGGTGTAGCTAAATTATAACTCGTGAATAACGAGGTTTTAAGGTTTAATCTACATCATTCTTGTTCTAAAGTAGAAAGAAATACATTATTTCAACTCATTTTGAGCCTTGCTTCAATCAGAATGTTGCATCAGATTAACATGATTAATTTTGGCATCCACATGTGTTGATTTTTATATAAATATGATAATGTTTTAGAGAATATTTGGAGCTCATTTATATATGTCGAAAAATGGTAACGTGGTCGTGCTCCCGCCACTGGATTCCTAGTTGCATCAATTCTTTCACGTTCATCTTCCTGTTTTATTATAGAGAATGTCTATGAGGCATGTTTGGGAGTGATTTTGGATAGGGTGATGGACGGAGAATCACCAAAAAAAAAACTTGTCCTCATTCTATTCAATTGTTGAAATATCAATATTTACCCCTTTTGCAACACCAATATTACCCATTTATTCTTAAACCCATGTTTATTGAGTAGATGGTGCTATTCTTCTTGCCAAAGCGAGCATAGCTCAACTGTGGCATATGTATGATTTGATGACCAAGAGGTATGTGGTTCAAATCTCTTCACCCCAATGTACTCATAAAAAAAAATGGTGTTATTCTTCTTTGTTTGTCAAAGTTTTAAACTTCCCTCATTCTACCCTCCATGCTCTTTTTAGTAATTTAATAATTTTAAAATTAGTTTTGAAACCAAACATAATAACAAAATCACTTGTAATTAAATAAAAATCACCTCAACACAAACATAAAAATGATTGTCTAAATATCAATTCTACTAAATCAATAGTTTAATCTTGTTACGGGCTACCTCGACATGAGGTAAGCATTTGACGTCATGGCTAACGACACCCAAGGTTCGAAGTCCTGGCGTCATCTCACACATCTCCGAGATATGGGAACCGACCCCAAACTCATCGGGATAGACGTCTTTAGGCCATTCTCATATCCATTGTTGCCATGTCGTCACCACAATGGGATGATGAGTGGTCGATGGGACACTTCTGCCTTACTCGACAAGGCAACGGTACAACAGTGCCTCCCAATCCGCCTAGGATTGGGGGGATCAGAGATCCTCATCATAAGGATAGGTACGAACTGACACTGTTCGTCCACACCACCCCGCTGAGATCCAGGGATCTCAGGTCCTCATAATAAGGATGGTACGGATCGACCCGACCGGTCCACTCCGTCTCATTGCCTATAAACACATCTTTGTGAATGTTTGACGGTATGATGCAATAACGCTAAGCATTCTACTACTCCTACTTACGCTCAGAACACTCTCTAACTTAAGTATTGGAGCCTTGTGGGGTCAGCCCTACACCGATGCAAGTTCATTTTCTTCCCCTGTGTAGGTTCGTCTCGACTCCAGTGACGGCGAAGCACGTCGGAATGCGACGAAAAAGGGAAGTCTAGATTATGGCGCCGTCTGTGGGAACATCACGTTAGCCAAACTACAACGCTCTCCCTAAGAAACTAAGATACAATGTCGCCTCAACGATCAGACGAGGACGACTCCAATGACAACGAACGAAGAAGGAACGTCGACAGCAACCTGGCGCTGCCACACCACTCTGGTGGTACGCCGCTCCTACCGGAAGCTAGCACGAGGATCCTCCGCTCAACAATAGCCAAAAACTGTGACCTTGAGGCGAAACCAGACGAAAAGGTCGTCAAGCCTCCCCATGGGAGTGTTGGACTGATGGTCGCATTCCACGAAGCTTTCCAGGCCCAAGCGACAGAGTTCTAGGCCAAAATGGAAAGCATGGCGAACAAAGCCATCTGCCAAGGACGGGATGCTTCGAACCCCACCAGTTTGGTAGCCCCCTTCTGCCGCAAGGGAAAAGAGCAGGTCGCCAACGAAGCCACCCACCGAAGTCGAGTCAAACCACGAGGGGATGCCTTCAAGCTCAAACTCGAATCCACAGTCCGGAGCATACTGAAGTACCCCACGGGAGACCTACGAGAATACCTTGCTTCAAAGAGCCACCGAGGAAACAACTTGAGAAATGACCAAGGCGAGGTCAGTTCCTCGCGAGAGTCTAGCGACCGGTCCTGGAAAGGCTCGAAGTATGATCGGCTGAAGAAAGAGATATGTGGGAAACTCTGAGAAGAGTTCCCAGATCATAAGCATCGCGCCCCGCCCTGGAGGGTCGAACGCGCGAAGCAAATGATGAAAGTGGACCACGACCCCTTCACGACGGATATACGAACGACCCGCTTGCCCACGAACCGAGATGGCGTCCCTCTGAAGTTGCCACCAACTAAGGAGTACGACGGGAGCACCAACCCAATCGAGCATGCGAGACGTTTCGAGCTACGATGGAGCTCTACGACGTCCCAAAAGCCATCTGATGCAGGGCATTCTACCTGACACTCACTGGACCTGCCCAAAAATGGTACCAGAAGCAGAAAGAAGGAGCTTTCAGATCTTTCTACGACTTGAACGGAGCTTTCATCGACCAGCTCGCAGGAAAACCACGTGACGGAGCACCCCATCTCCCACCTGTTCACAATCGTTCAAGGGGAGAAGGAAAACCTTCGGGCTTACGTGGGAAGGTTCAAGACCGTCGTGTTGCAAACGAGACAGACGTTCGACGACACCCGGTGCACAACCTTTTTTCAAAGGTTGAGGCACCTCACGTGTCTACAGTCCCTCGACAAGTGACAACTGTAGACCTATTCTGAGCTCCTGAATCGCGTGCTGAAGTACATTTTTGCGGACAAGCTTATCTCAGCTCGGACGCAGAATGTCGAGACTAGCGGACACGCTCTAACGAAAGGTAAACCACGGGCAGGTGAC
The DNA here is from genome assembly GCA_028017165.1 of Herpetospermum pedunculosum. Classification (NCBI taxonomy): domain Eukaryota; kingdom Viridiplantae; phylum Streptophyta; class Magnoliopsida; order Cucurbitales; family Cucurbitaceae; genus Herpetospermum; species Herpetospermum pedunculosum. Next base: position 506,532 of record CM051527.1, read on the forward strand.
ACCGACTCCAAGGAATACAACAAGGTCGACCGACAATGAGCAAAGCAGATTGCTCTGACACACACGACCTTCAAGCGATATGACCGGTACACGCTGAATAATGCCCCCATTAACTGAGTCCTCGCCCACGTCGAGAGAACCGACGCCCTCAAGTGGCCCGACCGCTCGAGACCTGAGGCGGCCAAGAAAGACCGCGAAAAGTATTGTTGTTTCCATCGTGCCCCCAGGCACGACACCGACGAGTGCCACGAACTCAAGAACCAAGTAGAGGACCTCATCCAACGAGGATTCCTCAAGAAGTTCGTAAGACAACCTTCAGCCGCTGACCGGAAAGGCAAGGGCAAGGATCGGCGCCGTGACGACGTCCCTCAAGAGGACAAGCAACATAAAGAGATCTGAACCATCTTTGGCGGTCCAGTCAGCGGAGGTTCGGGTCGGAAGAGAAAGGCGCTGGTTAGGGCTGCGCGAGCCGAGACCACGCCCGGGGACGAGGTCAACATGGCTTACGAGGGGAAGGAAGATTTTGACATCACCTTTTCCGAGACCGAGGCCCGACAACACCTCTAGCCCCACAATGATGCCCTAGTCATATTCGCCCACATCGATTTTTTCTTTGTGTATCCATCCTAAAATATTATTCCTTATACTACTTGTCAATTTATAGTGTACACATGCACTAGACTCTGTGTGCATCGTGTGTGATTATTTACCATTACTTGTCATCATTTCACCAACCTTAAAGTTGAAGATATAATACTTAAACTAGTTGTTTTTTTTTTTTTTTTTTTTTTTGAATTATTTGCCAAAACTGGTTTAATTACGTTAAACTTGGTATTAGTTGTATTATTAAAATATAGTGAAAAAATCAATTTATACCCTTAGACTTTGGAGGTTGTATCAATTAAAATCTTAAACTATTGATTGTATTAATTTAAATCTTGAACTTTCAGAACTTTATCAATTTACACCTTTTGTTAGAATTTTATTTTAAAAACGTTAATTTAAACACGCAGAGACTTACAATTTTAACAATTAAACCCATATACTTTCATAAATGAATCAATTATATGAAAGTTTAAGGGTTTAATTGATAAATTATAAGTCTCCACCCATGTAAAAATTAACATTTTATTTTTTTTTGAAGAGACAGTGTAAATTGATACCTAAAGTTCAAAGTTTTAATTTCTCCAAAATTTAAAGGTATAAATTGATTTTTACCCTAAAATATAATAAGGGGCGTTTGAAGTAAAGATGTGGGATTAGCGACCTCTTCCGCAAGCAAAGTAAACGACGTCGTCTTAAGGAGACACACAGGTGAGGGGCAATTTCGCCAACTTTAGTTTAAGCCACCGCAAAACCCTTGAATACGATCTTCCTTCTTCACTTTTGTAATCAATCGCCTTCGTTCTTAGCTAGCTATGTTCGTCACCAAGCTTTTCTCACGCGCCTCCCGCACCATTCGCCGGAGCTCGCTGCTCCCGTCGGCCTCCCAATCCGATCAAACCACACACTTGCCAACTCTCACCAATCGCTTACACTATTTTGCTAACGAATCAATCAATAAGGTACCATTTAAACCACCTCCCACTTGCTCGCTTTACTTTTCTGCTATTGGGGTTTACCTAGGGTTTTGGGTTTTTCTCACAATTTCCAAATTCAATTTTTTTATGTCGCCTTTGTTATTATATTCTCCCGTCCAATCTTAGTTCTGTTGCTGGGTGTCTTGGATTTGCTATTATTTATGAACTTTGGTGTATTTTTATTATATCTTCTTTAATTGGAGACCGTTTAAATAACCTGGAACTAGTTTACCTTTGTTCTCATTTTTTTTTTTTAACTTTTATTATTAGGAGATCATTGGGATTTATTGCTTACGCAAAAACTATTTTTTATTTTCTGTTTTTGAAATTTAGGCTTATTTTCTCCTAATTTCTTTACTGTGGTTACATAAACATTTGGATTCTTAGTCAAATTTAAAGCTATTTTTTGAAAGCTACTATTTTTTTAGTTTTTAAAATTGATCTGATTTTTTAAAACATTGGTAGAAACTAGTTAACAAAACAAAAAAAAAAAGTTAAAGTTATAGGTGGAAGGTAGTGTTTATAGGTTATAAGATGGGAAGTTACTGTTTTGGTTACTTGTTTGGTCTTCTTTTATTTCTCAAATTAGAGAGCTAAATAATAAAACTTTCATTCATTGGTCTAATGTGCCCAGTTCTATTCTTTTTCTGCTCAGGAATCAGCGTTACATCATTCATTTTTCCTTCAAAAATTTAGATTTTCAACATCTGCATCCCCTGAGACTTCTGATAAGGAAAATGGTAGTACGGTACCAAGTAATGGCGGCTCTACAACTGCTACAGAGACGACGGCTGAAACTAATGGTCGAACTAGAGAATCAGGTTTCGTATCTGGATGTTGATTTTCAATGCCTCCCTTAATGGAGAAGTAGTAAGTTTGTAACAAACTCTTCTTTCTGATTCAGATTCTGAGAGCGATGACAATCTTTCCATGGATGATCTGGTGAAAGTTGTAGCTGAGAAGGAAGAGCTTTTGAAGTTAAAGCACAAAGAGATTGAACAAATGCAAGATAAAGTTGTTCGCACTTATGCGGAGATGGAAAATGTGATGGCCAGGACAAGGCGTGAAGCTGAGAATTCAAAGAAGTTTGCTATACAGGTTTTATTTTATATTTGGCCTATTTCTTGTCTTTAATATTTGTTATCGTGTTGCAATGACATGTGGGCATACATTAATGTTCACTTGCAAAACTCTTTCCTGACATCTAGTTTTTATATGTATTTTAGAATTTTGCAAAGAGTTTACTGGACGTTGCAGATAATCTAGGACGAGCTTCATCTGTCGTCAAGGAAAGTTTTTCAAAGATTGATTCAACTAATGACTCTTCCGGGGCAGTACCCCTATTGAAAACTCTTCTTGAAGGTGTTGAAATGACTGAGAAACAGCTGTCTGAGGTAAAGTGTCTCACTTAGAAACTCTGCTTGAGGTTTGCTTTGAATATATTTTCTTTTCAAACTAATTGATTGATTTAAGTGCTTAAGTTCCTTGGATTGAATTTATCGAAGAACTCATGTCACTTATTTAGGATGTTGGTATGAGTCGTATGACACGCATCTTCTGATTCAATTTCTAAGTTGTAGGGTCTGATGGTTGAGTAAAACAATGAGAAATTTGATCAAAGAGAATTTTGATCATCAGTAAAACTTATATACTAGAAGAATTAGCCAATTGAAGCTATCTGCTGTATTAGTATTACATATAATATTAAATGCAACTAACATAACATGGTATGTTGGTCACTGGCCATTTCCAAATTCCATCTAATTTTGGCTCTTCATGACATTCATGTGCTAATTAAGTTCAACTAAATTATGTTCGTTGCAGGTGTTCAAAAAGTTTGGAGTCGAAAAATTTGATCCTACAAATGAGCCATTTGATCCACATAGGCACAATGCAGTTTTTCAAGTACCAGATGGTTCTAAGCCTCCGGATACAGTTGCTGCTGTATTGAAGGTTTGTCTCATAGTCATTATCATTGTTTTGTGTATGGTTATATTTAAAATTCTACATACACATTTTAGTTGCATATGGAGATTGTACGATGGTGAATTGTAGGGAAGCCAATTTTTCTTATTAACAAAGGTAATTAAAAAGATAAAATGGGAACTTTGCAAACATTTTCTTAGACCAGTTAATTTCTTTCAAGAGCCATTTGTTTCAAGGATTTGTTTGAGCACATGAGAAGTGGGTGTAAGTTGTCTAAAGATGTTGGTTTGCTATATAAGATGTGGATGAAAAATCTTTGGGGATACTAATACTAAATAGGGATGTCTTTGTTTGTTTCTTGAATTTTGAGAATCTGATGTAATTATATATATATATATTTTGATTATCATTATGGGCACAGTTTGTGTAAGAACAAGCTATGAACTCAAATGTTTAGGGGATATTTGGCTCACAATTATGTAAAGCATGGATTTGTGTAGCATAAATTTGGGAAGTCTGAGCTTGTGTAGCCAGTATTTTGGTTGTATTGAAATCCTTGATGTCTCTTGAGATGCATTGAAGTTAGGGATTGGGTGCCTGATGTTATGGGGATAAGAATGTCTGGGAAAAGTTTCTCAAGGGTACTAGGTTTGAGCCCCTAAATGGAAAACTGAATAAATGAAAACCTTCTCCTAGAGTGGCATTGGGTAGACTTCAGATGTAACATAATGATTGTTCTTAATAAATCAAGTCAAAAGTAAAACTTCAATCAAGTTCATCTATAATTGGGGTGATTAAAATATTATGTTTTTGGGGGCATGGGAGAGATCTAGAGGAGGTTTGGTCTGTAGTTAGAATTAATGCCACCTTTTGGGCGTCTGCGTCTTACTTTTGTAATTATTTTGTAGGTCTTATTGTTTTTTATTTGGGCCCCTTTCCAGGTAGCTAAGTTTGTCCTTGTTTGACTCCCCTTCTTTTGTTTTCTCTCGCAAGTCTAGCTTGCTTCTTGTATTCTTTCATTTTTTTTTCCTCAATGAGAACCTAGTTTTTTAAGAGAAAAAATATGTTCTTACTAATATTATATTAGAGTTATTTAGTTGTTAAAGCTAGAAAGATCCCATGGGTAAAGGTATCTTCGAATTTCATAAGTTTTAACGGAATTGAAATACCCATGAGTAAGGGTGTTCGTTCCCATGGAAATAGGAATCCATGAGTTTTTGTGTCATGTGCAAAGTGTTTTGAACAAAAAGGATGCTCGAGTAAACATGAAAACACGATACTTGCATCTGTACATTGTTCGTTGAAACAAAGTCCTAATTATGATTTTGTGTGTTAATGTCAATAGATGGGATACATGCTTCATGAGCGAGTGCTTCGACCCGCGGAAGTTGGTGTTACTAAAGCTGTGGAATGAGGATGGTTCAGTCAACTGAGTAGGGGTCTCAAGGTTGAAGGAAGGTTGTAAGGATAGGATATCCAATGCAAGTTGTTTCCCCTAAAAAAGTTTTGCTATAAGGTATGATATTTGGTAGAGAAGATATCTAATCTCGACTTAGACTTCTTGTTAGATGCACAGAAAGAAGAAAAACAATTCATTGCTTTTATAAACATTTGATTTTGTTATGTATTTAGAGAGAGATGTGAGGGTATTTCCGTGATTTCCTTTCAGCTCAAATTCAGAATATGTATTTTGATACCATAAGCCTTAATGTGTAAACATTTTCTTGAGGCATTTTCCTTGTTGAAAAGTTACCAAAGGGCTTCTTGGCAAGGATGAACCAGAATGATGTCTACATTTTTACAGCAGGGGCACAATCTATAATCTTAGGCTAAATTATAGCCCTAAATTTTATCATTTGTTTCAAAAATATCTCTATTCTTTCAAAAGCGAGAGAGAAAAAATTGTATTAGAATGTTGGACCAAAAAGTTGACGTGGCGGAATCATTGTCATGTCAATTGAAGATTGTTTTTACTACCATGGTAGTTTTGAAACTTTTATGAAAAGTCAAAAGGTTAACATTGCAACTTTTTAAAGAATAAAAGGCAAAGTTTGAAAAGGCAAAGTTTGAAGGTTTTTTTTTTTTTAATATATAATTTAGCCTGTAAATCTGGACCAAATATAAACAGATATTCTGATGAAACTTGTATGGACCAAAATATAATTTAGCCTACAATGGTAGTTTTGAAACTTGTATGGATTGCGGCTGAATATTCTGATGAATTTTGATGGAATGCCAAAAAAATGTAATGTGACCTCTATCGGACCTTATATGGGTTTAGGCCTGGATAACTTTGACCCGCTGCTAAATTAACTTTGAGTCCAACTGTCACGTGCTACAATTTGTTTTTTTTATGTATTTTAATTTAATTTAAGTGCACGTGTAAATATTGGTTTCAAATTTATCTATATATATTTTTTATCTTTAATTTAGATTAATGATGTAACAAATATTTTTTAATTATTTTTAAAATTTAACTGATATATTTCATTAAATATAAAATGGGTTGTTTGGCCCACAAAGTTGTTCAATGCGGGTAAAATATATCAACTCCCTTGTCTCATTTATCAAGGCAACGCCTTTCTCTCTCTCCCTCTCCTTGCCCCCCTCCCACGTTTCTTCCCTCTCTTTTTCTTCAATCCGAACAAAACCCAAAAGAAGGAATGAGTGGTTTTCAAAGAAATCTTTTGTTGTTGAGAACCAGAGACTAAACAACTTTGTATCTCGAACACACAAACTTCAGAACTTTCCAGACTAACTAATATTGAGGAAGGCCTACATGGCAGTGACTCAACGGATGATATGGAGTCTACCCTTTCTCTTTTGTCTTGTAGTCATTCTTTATTGTTTAGTAATTGTATATATTGAGGCCTAGGGTTACTAGCCTCCCATTCAATCAATACAAAGGAAATACACAGAGAAGAACTTTTCTCTCTCAAGGCTTTGCTCATTCATCTTCTCCCTTGCTCATATCTAAACTTGGTATCAGAGCACCTATGACAAATGCCAAACAAAGCTTCACCATCTTTTCCTCTTCTCAAAACGCCAACAATGGTGGATATTCCAGACCTCCACTCAATCAGCTCCTTAATCAAATTACCTCAATCAAGTTAGATCGAACTAACTTCTTGTGATGGCAAAACCTCGCCGGGCCAATCCTCCGGAGCTACCAACTTGAGGGTCACTTATATGGGACTAATCCTTGCCCTGATCAGTTTCTTCTAGCTACTTCAACACCAAGTCCTACTGAAGAATCGAATGAAAGCTCAAGTGTTACTCGACCTGAAGTAACCAGCAAATCCAACCCAAGTGCACCCACTGCAGTCGCAAGAGTTCCAAATCCATAATACAGCAAATGGGTCACCATTGACCAGCTCCTCCTCGGATGGCTCTACAACTCTATGACACCTGAAATCGCAATGCAGGTAATGGGCTTCTACACAACTGAAGATCTATGGGAAGCAGTCCAAGAAATCTTCGACATCCATTCTCGAGTTGAGATTGATTATCTCAAGCGGATGTTTCAACAAACAAGAAAAGGCTCTTTAAAAATGAATGACTACTTAGTCACAATGAAGAAATATTCTGAAGGTATGACACTAGCTGGGAGCCCGCTGTCATCGAGTGATCTCATTTCACAGATTCTGTCCGGACTTGACGAAGATTACAATCTCGTTGTCATTATGATTCAAGGGAAACCAGGCGTTAGTTGGTCAGAGATGCAAGCAGATCTTCTTTCGTATGAGAAGAGGCTAGAATATCAAGCTGCCCTGAAAACAGGTATGTCGAGTCTGTCCTTAAACAACAATTCATCTCCCTCTATAAATGCTGTCCAAAACAGGACTTCTGGTAATCCTGGCTTCATGACCAATCCGACGTTGAACTTCAATCCTCCTCAATCGGGCAATGCTTTAAACTTCAGCCAAATAGGGGGTCGTGGTGGTAGAGGAAGAGGCAGATGGAACAATGGTTCTAATCATCGTCAGACACAATGTCAGGTCTGTGGGAAGCTTGGCCACAATGCGGCAGTTTGCTTCTCACGTTTTCTCCCAGATGTTAACAATCCACGCAACACTCACCAGAGAGAAAACCAAGGCCATAACTCTGTGCCCTCACCACCCAATCAAGGCTATCGCTCCAACCCTATTGCCTTGGTCACAAGCTCCTATCAGCCCTCAACTAGCACTGCCATTGCAAGCCCATACAGTGTCCTTGATCTGCACTGGTATGCTGATAGCGGAGCCTCAAGCCATGTCACTGCCAATCAGGGTTTTCTAGCTAACAAGCCAGAGTACTCAAGTAATGAATCTGTTGTTGTTGGTGATGGTACTAAACTATCAATTTCTCACTTGGGCACTTCTCTTATCTCGACTAATCATGGCAATGTAAGGTTATCTGATGTCTTGTATGTTCCTTCAATTGCCAAGAACTTGGTCAGTGTGTCAAAATTAACTCGGGATAATGCAATATATGTTGAATTTCACTCTGTCTTCCGTGTTATTAAGGACAAGGTTACGGGGGCGGAGCTGCTGAGGGGCATTCTTAGGGATGGTCTATACCGAATTGCTTCACCAGGGTTGTTGATAAATAACGGTTCAGTGGCTGATTCACACAAGTCTGCTGCTGAATGCTTAACCTCTCTCTCTTCTCCAGTTGTTTATGCTGCTTATTCTTCCTCTTCACCAGTTAATCAAGCTCATGTGGTTTTAACTAAGTCGCTGTTGCACAATCGCCTAGGACATCCAAATGTTAAGATTTTAAATCAAATTATTCGCATTTGTAATGTTCATCTACCTATAAAGGATGAACTCAAATTTTGTAAGGCCTGTCAATTTGGAAAAATACATACTCTTCCTTATCACAATTCACAATCTCATGCTTCTGCTCCCTTTGAACTTGTGCATTCTGATTTGTGGGGACTAGTCCCTGTGTTGTCTTCAGATGATTTTTGGTACTACATTCTCTTTGTCGATGATTACAACAGATTTACCTAGTTGTTCCCTCTGAAACAAAAGAGCGATGCTCATATTGCATTTAAAGAATTTCAGGCCTTCGTGCATACTCAATTTAAAACATCCATCAAAGTGATGCAACTGGATAATGAGGGAGAATTCAAGCCAATTGTCCAAATATGCAAGCATTTTGGCATTCTTGTTCGCTTCTCATTCCCTTATACATCTGCCCAAAAATGGTCGTGCTGAACGCAAACACAGGCATCTAGTTGAGACTGGACTCACGCTCCTTGCTCAAGCATCCATGTCACTTAGGTACTGGTGCTTTGCTTTTCGCACTGCTGTTGTTCTCATCAATGGCATGCCTTCCTCGGTCTTACAACACAGGTCACCGATGGATCTTCTTCTCTGCCAACAACTTGATCTCTCTGTCCTAAGAGTATTTGGATGTGCGTGCTACCCAAATTTGAGACCTTATCAACCTCAAAAGTTTGACCATCATTTAGAACAATGTGTCTACCTTGGCCCATCTCCTCATCACAAAGGTCATCTCTGATTACTACAATTGGGTCGAATTATCATTACTCGAAGTGTCCACTTCAATGAAACTCATTTCCCTTTCTCCACTGGCTTTGGTCTCCCTCCATTTGAAAATCCAATCTCCCATCCATCTCCTTCAATTTTAAACTGGTTTGGACCTACTCTCATTGCCCAATCTCCCCTTCCCCACAATCTAAGCCCACCTACCTTATCCTCATCAGTTCACATACTATCCAACCCACAGATAACAACACCAGAAGAACCTTTGTCTTCCTCCCTGATCAGACCCTCACAGTATGTCTCTCCCTTTCCTTTCCCTGACTCTCCAATCCAAAGCTCCACTCCCCAAAATCCCCAAAACTCCTTCTTCTACTCCTTCTCCCTCAGCTGCTTCTGCTCCTCCACCAGTTGTCAATGATCATTCCATGATCACTAGAGGGAAAGCAGGAGTCTTCTGCCCTAAAGCTTGGGTTGTCACGTCCCCTATTGACTGGTCCCTCACTGAACCAACAAAGGTCTCCACTGCTCTTGCCACTCCGCAGTGGCGTTCTGCTATGAATGAGGAAATGACAGCACTTCGCCAGAATCAGACATGGTCTCTAGTTTCTCCCTCTGCCAGCCAAAATGTTGTGGGTTGCAAATGGGTGTTCCGACTCAAACAGAATACCGATGGTTCTATTCAGAGGTACAAAGCCCGCCTGGTGGCAAAAGGCTTTCATCAGCACCCTGACATCGACTATTTTGAAACCTTCAGCCCTGTTGTGAAGTCCTCTACCATTCAGATTGTCTTGTTTCTGGCTCTTTCCAATGAATGGTCACTTAGGAAGTTGGACTTTGTTACGTCTCCAAAAGTGACTATTTTATGACTTATTTGTGTTAGGAAGTTGTGCATTTGTAAGTGTTTTTTATAGGATTTAGCTTGAACTTGTGCTTATATATGAGAATTAGAAGAATGAAGCTAAATTAGGACTTGTATGCAAAAGGAAAGAAAAGGAATGAAAAACGAAGTTAAAAGAATGAAAACTGTGCATTGCGGAGGCATTGCGGAAACATTGCTAAAACCGCAATGTTTTAAGTGAAATCCGTAAGTTGGCTAACCTTTTTCTGTTTCGATCCGATATTTCAGGGATCCATTCTTTCTCCTCCAGCCACGTAGAAGTACGACGTTGAGAATGGATGGTTCTCCTTGACCCAATCGCACCTGCAGAATACTATAAAAGGAGGTCAAAGTGGAAGGTTGAAACACACTCGATCAGCGTAGACTTCTCAGTTCAACGCAGCTTCTTCCACTCTTTTTCTCTCTTCCGTCTGTTGGTTTGAAAGGGTTAGCTGTTGGAGTCGACAATCTGATAGGAAGGAGAGAAGATCTATCTTCTCTTCTGATTGGATTCATCCAAGCAAGGCTTGCCTTTCTCTCCATTCAGCCGAGGCGTCTGCGACGAGGCGATCACGCTTGGATCTCTTCGTTTTGCTGTTTTAGCTTTCTATTTTCAGTACTGTTTGTCGCTATTTCCCTTGTATTTGCTACTCTATTCCATTTCGTTGCTTTCTGCTTTTACTTTAGTTATTCTAAGTTTTCATTTGTTTCGTTCAAACGATTGGTTAATCAACGCACACTTCATTACTTCGCAAGTTCGTTACCTTCTCTGCCTTCTGTTTTCTGTTTCTGTTTTGTCTTTAATTTTCTTCTAAGCATGTCATTTTCATCTACTTCTCCCATTCCCCCTTCATCCATGAGTAACTAAATCACATAAGAGCATGCTAATGACGAATCTGTAGGAAGAAACACGTGACCAAAGCATGTAGGATAGCTCTCGAATGCATTGATTGTATGTAAGCTTCATCCCACGGGCAATTTCGATTGGCCATCCATTTTGTCCAAAGAACTCCTAACCTCTGGAAGGAGTAAGAGTTCAGAGTCATACACTCATGCTAGCCTCTCAAGGTAGCCAGAAAACGACCTAGGAATAGGCGTTTTCCTAGTACAAATCAGAACTTACTGTTTTAACAAGATGCTTAAGACCTTACTTGGACATGAGTAAACTAAAGAATCTAATGCATGAAATCGGAAGATACATGAGAATGAGTTAGTTTGATGCATGGTGAGTTGATCTACTGCTTGAGAATCGTGTGAAACAGCCTATAGAGGAGTCGTTAGTAGCCCTTGTTTCCACATTTTACACACATTCGCTGTTAAGAACACTGCGGTATAATTGCTGTTTCCGCAATTCCCTTAGTTAAAAATTCTGCCTTAGCCATTTTCCTCTTCGTTTATTAATCTCTTCTCTTTGCATTTGAGTTTATCATTTACTTGCACTTGTTTATGTATCTATCCTTTACATATTCCTTAGTAATTAGGAAACTTAAAACCAAATCTACCCCATTAAATCCACCCATTCTTGCTTAACAATACACTTCACGAGTAACTAAGAATAAATCTCTGTGGGAAATCGAATGAAAAAATACTTATTACTTGCTACAAGATCATGTATGCTTGCATGTTCTGAGTGCTCTATTATTGCATATTTCTTCTAAACATTGAGCACGCAACAGACTTCAATAATGCTTTCCTTAATGGCACCCTAAAGGAAGTTGTATTCATGTCTCAACCTCCTGGCTTTGAAGATCCCATGTGACCGCACCATGTCTGTCAACTTCACAAGACACTTTATGGGCTAAAGCATGCCCCATGTGTCTGGAATGATGAACTTAAGGCTTTTTTGCTCACATGTGGTTTCTCAGTAAGCAAATTGGATGCCTCCCTCTTCTTTTACCGCAAGGGTTCTGTTTCAGTGCTGTTTCTCTTATATGTTGATGATGTGAGACTTACGGGTAATAACCCTTCCTTCCTTACTCAGCTAATAAGCTCGCTCAACTCGAAGTTCACCTTAAAAGATCTTGGACAGTTGCACTACTTCCTTGGAATACAGGTTACATATCTCCCAACAGGCATCCATCTGAACCAATCCAAATACATCTCTGATCTCCTCTGTAAACTTCAGCTTCAACATTCCAAATCATGCCCTTCTCCTGCAGTTATTGGCAAGCACATCTCTATTAGTGAAGGTACACTTCTTCCAGACCCCTTCACCTATCGCAGCACAATAGGTGCATTACAGTACCTCACCAACACTCGTCCGGACATTGCGTTTATTGTTAACAAACTGAGTCAGTTCCTTAAGGCCCCAACTGATGTCCATTGGCAAGCCGTCAAACGTGTTCTTCGCTACCTCAAAGGAATTGCCTCCTATGGTCTTCTTGTTCAGCCAAGCACTCAACTCTCTGTTACTGCCTTCTCTGATGCGGATTGAGCTACCAACATAGATGATCGCAAATCACTGGCTGCATACTGTGTATTCCTTGGCCCAAGTCTTATCTTCTAGTCATCCAAAAAGCAAGTCGTTGTTGCTTGATCAAGCACTGAATCGGAGTACCGAGCCCTCGCTCACGCCTCTGCTGAGATCACTTGGATTCGACACCTTTTCCATGAACTTTGCTTCTCCCTCTCCACCACACCATTGCTTTGGTGCGACAACATGAGTGCTGGTGCGCTAGCTGCAAACTCGGTCTTTCATGTTTGAACAAAACACACCGAAATTGACGTTCACTATGTTCGTGATCAAGTCCTCAACAAGCATCTTGAAGTTCGCTATGTGCCCTCTGCTGAGCAAATTGCAGACTGCTTAACCAAGCCGCTTTCGCACTCTCAATTTGCCTACCTCCGCTCCAAACTCGGGCTCGTTAATCTCCCCACTCGTTTGAGGGGGGATATTGAGGAAGGCCTACATGACAGTGACTCAACTGATGATATGGAGTCCTAGGTGGAAAAAGATTCTAGATATTTTAGTGGTTATTGTCTCACTTATCATTGTCCTCCACGGGGTTGTTATACCCTTTCTCTTTTGTCTTGTAGTCATTCTTTATTGTTTAGTAATTGTATATATTGAGGCATAGAGTTACTAGCCTCTCATTCAATCAATATAGAGGAAATACACAGAGAAGAACTTTTCTCTCTCAAGGCTTTGCTCATTCATATTCTCCCTTGCTCATATCCAAACTACTAACTCTCCCGATTAAACAACTTCACACTTATTAACTATTATTTCTTGCACTCGAAAGAGACTAAACACATGTTGAATAGTAAACCTAGAGAGTAATGATAAGATAATGAAACAAACCCCGAAATTAAGAATAAAGTATCGTAGTTAAGTAGGCTCTAAAACGCAGTGTTTTAATTGGCACATTTACGACGTCGTTTTGTGCTTTAACGGCAACTTTATCCTCTATCATCGACAATGTTCTATCTTGTTGAATTCAGTTATCTTTCGCTCCACACTCAGTTGCAGTCTGCAGTTCTTGGTTAATGGAGCTGCTCTTCACATCCAATTTCTCTTCAACTCTTCTCAACCACTCTCCATGGCGGCCCTCTCTTTCAATTTCTTCTTCTTTCTCCAAAACCCATTTTCTTCAATGGAGAATTGGAAGCTCCAACTCCCTCAAACTTCGCTTTCTTCCTCCCCCATTTCACCTCCTTCACCCTCTTCAAATCTCTCCCACTTCCTGCCGATTTGCTTCTCCCGCTTCATCTCCTTCTCCTTCTCCTTCTCCTTCTCCCAAGATCGACAAGCTTCCCGCCGCCCTCGACATTTCCGAGACCCAAGAGCCCAATTCCACTGTGAGTTCTTCTTTTTCATTTTCTTTTTCAAATGGAATCATTTTGTTTTGTTTGTTCCTCATTCTCATTTCCCATATTTGAGAAATCAGGTTAGATTGAGCGTAGGAGTTCCACCAGCTGTTTGCGAGGATTGTCATAGCAGGACCCTAGCTGAGTTCATGAAGCAGGCCAAGGTAATTACTATACTACTTACCCTCTACATGCTTGCTATAATATCTAATTTGTATGCAACTTCTTACTCCCTGCTTTCCGTCTCATTTCATTTCACCCTCTTAACTTTCAATAAATCTTAAAATTAATCATTTTATCGTGATTAAATAATAACAATCATCTTCATGCAAGAAAAGACACCATGTGAATATGTTTCCAAAATCGAAAGTCTAATAGACACTAAATGTTTTTGGAAAAAATTAACAGTAAACTAATTTAGGGACTAATTTTAAGATTTATTTGAAGTACATGAACTAAATTTGAACATTTGAAAGTATAGGGCCTAAACTGGAATGAGACTCAAAGTACCGGATGAAAATGATATTTTAACCATTTTTCTTTTTTGGATTCTATCCAAAAAGCTTTGTGCCAATAGATTAACTTGTGATCTTGTACATTATTAACTAACGTGGCACTTTAGTTGCATCTTTGATAATCCACTCCTCGAACAATGAGTCTTTCTAGTTTAATATTTAGAATAATATTGCTGACTTTGAGCTCAAGTCCATGTGATTTTGGTTTTAGATTCTACTCGAAAGATTTCATACTAATGGAGATATTAATTTTAGTAATAATCTAGGATCAAATACTTCCAACCAATATGGGATTTTAATCACACCCTTAACAGCTAGAAACAAGGGGAAGAAGTTATTGGTTCTTGTCCTAGATACCCAGGGCACATTGATACAAACTTTCTTTCTAGTTGAGGGTTGAAGTTCAAGTCAGGGTGGCCACTGACCTAGGATTTAATATCCTATGAGTTTCTTCGGCAACCAAATGTAGTTGGATCAGATAGTTGGGTACGTGCAAGTTGGCTCGAACACTGAGATAAATCCTGGAACAATATATTATGAACAAAGTTGGGATATTTATGCATGTGTTGTTTGAGACATTGCTCTTGTGTCATATTTTTATTTCTACAGCATCTCTTTGTTTGGTGCTTGAGGTGTACCCTTTACCTTTACCCTACATGTAAACTGACAATCCATACGCGAGTTATCTTACAATGCTAATGGATATCTTTTAGTTATTTGTTTTTCCTGAAATTTTGAAGAAAAATGACAATTTTATTTTCTGGTTTTCTGTAAGCAGGTCCCAGGATTTCGTCCTGGTAAGAAAGTTCCAGAAAGTATTCTTGTAAGTTATGTAGGGAAGAACAATATTCAGAAAGCCACTGTAGAATCAATTTTGAAGAGGACCCTTCCTCATGCCATGTCCTCGGTAAGTTAAAAGTGATGTTTATTTACTCTCTTTACTTTTCTATTTTCTTTTCTTATAAAATATTTGATCGATGAAGAATCATATGGAGCTGCAGTAATTGATCTAGACTCACTTTGATTTAATAGTTGCTTGTAGCTTTGCTTTAAAAGCATCCATTTTGAGCAGCTTCTCCCCCATACAGACAGAAAGTAATCTGAACCATGAGCTTGGGAGGATTTTGGAAGGGTGAAAAGGGTTTTTGACCAATTAAAAGCACTTTTAAAAATTTGCGTGGGTGTTTTGGTTACATGATAAAAAAATAATTCTAAAATAATTAAAAAGTAAGTGTTTCTCTAGAGGAAGCACTTAAGTTCCAAAAGTGTTTATAGAAGAAATGTTTCACTTGAAAACACATTTTTAATTTGTCAAAAGTCATCCTAAACTCCCTATGAGACGGATGCTAACCTACAATTAGTTTTGTACCAGTTCATGGTCTTTCTTTCCTTAGTTGTTGAATCTAGTGAAATTGCTTAGTTCCCTCTACAGATGATAAGCTACATTTGTTGCTAAATGAATTAGTGTTGCCTTACATGCCCATAAGTAATTATTACTTCGGAATTTGTGCAAGTACTTGTCTGATGCAAAGAAGGATACTTCAATATCCGTAGATTTTTTTATTCGAGATGGAATTATTTCCTATACCTTCTATTCCTATATATTTTTTGAGATGATTGGGAAGTTAAGTAAGCTTGAAACTCCTCTTTGCACAATTCCTGAAATCATTTGTGCATTAAATGGTTCTCTTGGAACATACTTGTGTTGTAGGTAGCAGGAAAGGCACTGAAAGACTCAGTTCGTATCGCTTCTAAATTTTCTGACTTGGAGCATAGCTTTTCTTCTCAAGGCTCTCTCAGGTTTTCCAAATGTTCATCTTTTATGTTCTCTTAAGATGTAGGTGCATATTTCTGCTAATTCAGTTGCACTTGCACAGAGCTTACTCACCTTTATCTCATAATTCTCTCGAGCTTTTCAGTTACACCTTATGCAATAGACATTTTTGCTTTGCTCACTTTTTTCTGCTTTAATGATTATAGTTCACTAGTTGTCATTATTCTCTTCTATGGTTTGTAATAGAGAGAACATATATTCATGAGTTGAAGTGACTTTGTGATCCAGATACGACATCATTGTTGATGTTGCACCTGAAGTCAGATGGGTTCCTGAAAATGGATACAAAAACTTGAAGGTGGTTGTTGAAATAGACAACGAAATAGATGCTCATAAAGCTTCCAAACAAGAATTAAAGCGCCGCTACAAGTCCCTTAGTACATTAAGAATTGTGACTGATAGAGGATTACAGGTGACTGTTGTAAAACCATTTTCAAGCCTATTCTGTTTATGTTGTTTCTTTCTCTATAGTTTTTTTTTTCTTTTTCTCAAATAGAAATAAAGGTTACTCTTTAATCAAATGGTACAGATCTGAAGGAGCCAAAACGTCTCTCTATCATGTACTGCAAATTTATAAAAATAAATTAAATTGTCTACTGGTTAAGTCAATTTTAGTCATTCTGAAAATAGAAGAAATAGAGCAGAATTGAAGGCTATATGAAAATGTTATACCATTCATTTTTCTCAATGAAAGCTCGGTACCTTATAAAAAAAAATAAAAAATGTTATACCATTGATGTTGAGTTGGTGGTGATCTTCTGTTGTGGGATTAATTAATAAAGTTTTAAATTTATTGCCTTCCCATCAAATCATCACAAAGTGAAAATTACACGTGGGTCTTTTTTAATATTGTGTGAACATTTAGACAATTTGACAAATGTGTGCAGATTGGTGATGTTGCAGTAATTGATATATCAGCAACAACAATTGGTCAAGACCAATCTAGTGGTCAAAATATTCCATCAGCAGAAAGCAAAGGTTCGAATAAGAATATCATGAATACTTTTGTCAACGTGGAGTGATCGGGTCACGAGAGTTCCTCTCATTTCCTTTCCTTCTTACCATTTCTAGGTTATAATTTTGATACGGAAGATGGTGATAAAGTCCTTCCTGGTTTTGTTGATTCATTAATTGGCATTCAACGAGGTGAAACAAAGTCATTTCCCCTTGTATTTCCAGAATCATGGAAACAAGAAGATCTCCGCGGTGTTCATGCTCAATTCACAGTGAGTTTCTTATTCATTAGAATTCCAAGGGAGCCAATATGTTAAACTAATGAGAAGTCTATAAATGATATCTGATTTTTTCATCGACTCTTTAATACTTATTCTAAAACTTGTAAAAATACAGTCATTTTATATAGTGGAATAACATGATTCAATATCAGAACATGGTTGAAAAATGAAAAAGAGTCAACTTGAGCATAACTCAATTGGTTTAAGCGTATACCCTCGATCAAGAGGTCAGAAGTTTGAATACCCCCACGTCACATATTGTTGAACTTAAAAAAAAAGAGTTATGCTAGTGAAAAAGAGTGATAATTTTCTCTGACACGGGTCCACCCTGCCACTATGTCAATAGACATTTAAGCATTCATATATTCCATCTTTCACTGTAACATATAATATTTTCTTTTTTCTCGATTTTAGGTCGAGTGCAAGGAACTATTCTACAGAGAATTACCTCCGTTGGATGACTCCCTAGCCGATAAGCTTCTTCCCGGCTCTACAACCCTTGAACAGGTAACATAATTCTCTCAGTTGTCCTTCCCGTCCCAATCTAGCTCATCTTGGCAATACTGAAGGCGCCCAAGGAAGAAAATTAAAAGAGAATAACAGAACATTATATGCATATCTTATGCTTCAAATCTACAGGTCAAGGAAGCGTTGCTGCAAAGATGCCTTGAAGTGGAGCAAACAGCTAGAGATCAAGCAACGGACAATGCAATTCTTGACCAGCTTTGCAAGGTATTTTACTATCTGAAATAGCTTTTCCAAGATTCATATGCCTATTCAGATCACCTTCTGGCGTGTTTGGACAAAGCAATATATGTGTGTATATATATTGGTTGACTATAATCACAAGAACTTGATTTCCTTATTAAATTAGTTCCCTTTTAAAACATTATTTTGCTTCAACTTTAAGTATCCTTCTAACCTGGGAGATTCAACTATAACAATTTTGATCACTCTTTCCTTTTCGTGGACAAAGTTTTATAATTTTTTTTGAAGGGATTTGGATATGAGACCATGATTTTGAAACTCAATTAGATAAAAGAACTCTTTTTTCTTTCTTCTGAAAATTCTATTGTGCTGGACAAAATTCCAAAAACCATAGTCTCCGTAAATGAGGTAGTAATTGGTTGATGAAACCGCTCTCTCCATGTCGTCTCAACTGGATATAATTGTTAGAGTTGGTTAACTGTGCGGAATTTGGCTTGTGAAAAATAACAATATTGGCACAAACCTTTTCAGATGGTGGAAATTGATATTCCTCAATCCATATTTGAGGAGCAAGGTAGGCAGCTATATGGAGCCAGACTATTGCAGATACAGGTCAGAACCTGCAAAGATGCCTAAAATGGAAGGGCATAAATCTAAATATCTCCAGTATTAATGGCAGTCTGTATAGTGTACCAGATCTCATTATTTTTTGTTGTGGAACAGGCAAACATGAAATTAAATGAACAGCAGTTGGCTATTCTTTCTAGTCCTAAGGCTGTGAATGAGTACCTTGAAAATCAGAAGGACAACATTACACATGTTATAAAACAGAATCTGGCAGTTGGAGATATATTTAAACGTGAAAATTTGGAGGTATTAACATCTATATCTTAGATTGTTTTTTACTATGTAGGCTTGAATTTCATTAAATATGATTATGAGCTCATTTTTTACTATGTAGCCTTGAATGTCATTAAATATGATTATGAGCTTGAATAAACTTAATACCTTTAATTCATTAAATATGATTATGAGCTCATTTTGTTGGATTGAAGTCCATTCTTGTAGTTCTGGATCTCTTTTTGTTGGGCTTGTTTTTTTGTATGTCCGTCTATTTTTTCATTATTCTCAATGAAAGTTCGGTTTCATACCAAAGAAAAAAAACTTAAACTAATTTTTAATTAGTTTAAGTTTCATTTTCTCAAAGATATGTAGTTGCCATTTGTCGCTAGTTGTGGTCATTATTAAGGTAGGTATTAATTTTTTGGATAGCATTGACTGCTTTTTAGCTGAATATGAAGGTTTTGGTGTTGAGTTTTGACACTTCTTATACTATTTGATTTTGTTGGGTTAGATTTGGGCATTTCTCTGGCTCAACTTTGAGTCATCATTTTATTAAATTTTGTGTGATTCATTGTTTTGTTCATGGACAACTTTTTAATTTAGTTTTGAGGATACCATAGTTTTATCGCTTTTCAAATTCAAATTTAAAAAATTGAAAGTTTTTTATTGGATTAAAGTACGGCTTAAAAATATATTAGTTTTCCTTTTATTTTATCGTCTTATTTCCTTACCAAGGAGAAAGTGTTGATTTTAACTATTAGACAGGATATCATGATCCATCATAATTATTAGCTTTCAAGAGCAGCTTCCTGAACCTGCTGCTCCTGCTGCACATCAAAATAATATGCTTTTAGTATTGTGCCAATATTTCAACAAGCTCTGCCTTGCTTTGCAGGTGGCCACAGAGGAGCTCATGAAAGAGGTGGAAAATTCCATTGCTGAATTTAAACGTAGTGAACAGGAATACGACGAAGACCGGGTGCAAGAACAGGTCAGTATGACCACAAATGAAGACTTTTCGATTTTGTTACGCTTTCCCAATCGGTCGATTAATCGAAACACATGTCTTGGTCATTCTAACTTGAAAAGGATATGTTGAAGCTAATGAAAAAGTAAAAACTCATTTTCTCCTCATATTCATTTAGGTACAAGACATACTAGAGGGAGCAAAGGTACTAGAATGGTTGAGAGAGCATGCGGAGATCGAGTACATAACCCGATGATGATGAGTAATTCGAGGGAGGGAAGGAGAAGAGAGCGAGGTTGTCTGGTTGGACACTCGTGTATGCGTGTCGACGCACGATCCGCGCTTTCATTTTCCATGTTGGCCTCAGGAGCCCCACAATTCCATAGTTTGGTAAGAGCATTGCTTTCTTTGCTAAGAAGTTTCGTCGATCAAAAAGGCTTATAATACTGCATTAATTGAAGAGGGTTGCAATTTCGTTTGTAGATTTGTTATTATCCAAGACAGAGAGTATAGATAGTCAATTTTAAGGAACTTGAATCTCAAAGTATGATTAGTTTTGTATATTTCAAGCCTCATAATCATTGTAGAAAATTTGAGTGTCATGACACTGTTTTTTTTTAATAAAGAAAGATAAGTTCATCAACTAAAGAAGCAAAAGGTCAGAAGACAAAGTTTCGGAAAGCCACTCAGGTGGGCTTCCTCCCCACTCTGCCGTCATCCCCTCCGCACTAGAATGACGAGCTAAAACATGAGCGGCTCGATTCTGAGACCTAGAAATATGACCAAAATAAAAAGTTGCACCAGAGGCAACCTGCCGATGAATTTCAGCAACAAAAAGACCCACTTCTGAGAGGTCCTCTTCTACACCCTGGATGAGTTTAATCACTTGTAAGCAATCAGACTCCACATGAATAAAATCAGGACAACTCTGGGGAATAGACTCAAGACCCACACAAATAGCTTGAGCTTCAAGAACACTTATCGGCCATTCTTCTTTGGACGATCGACAACCAGCTGAAATGACCGACCCTGTTGAGTCTCGAATGACCCATGCAATTGCACCTCGCTTCTTGGCCGTATTCCAAGACGCATCACAATTCAGTTTCCAATGACCTCGGGGAGGACAAATCCATCGACCATCCCTTAAAAGCATCGTATTCGCCACTTGCTCAGTTGGAAACTCTCGGTTCGTCTCGACCTTGTCTCCTAGTTCTCGGATACTTGACTCTATTAAGATCAGTAGCGATTGTAAGTTTGGATTCCCTCCTCCATGAAGTATTTTGTTCCGATACTCCCAAATTTTCCAAACTACAATGAGCAGAATCTTCCTTGCCGAATCATCCGCCTGAGCCCACATCCAATCAAAATGATCCTTCTCGGTCCACCTGTCCCTGTTAACACCAAATAAACACAAATTAGGAGGCCAAAACTTAGTCCACAAATGTTTTGTTAATTTACATTTCCAAAACAAGTGAGAGGTTGTTTCCTCAAAAGAGTTACAGAGAACACATCCTTTTGTGATATGCAGTCCTTTGGAGGCAAGGTTGGATCTAGTCGGTATAATGTCATGATACACCTTCCAGCAGCACATCTTGATTTTAGAGGGTAGTTGGACCTTCCAGAAGTTCTTCCACATTGCCTTAACATGAGTTTGACTAGATTGGGAGGCTTCACCTCGCATCATAATCTTCATCCCCAACCTGTAAGCACTTTTAACTTTGAAAATACCTTTATTATCCAAAGCCCAGATGATCTCGTCAGAAGGCTTAAACTTGGATAGAGGAATGTTCAAAATCAAATCAGAGACATCTTTTGAAAACAAAAGGCGGATCAATTGGACATTCCAATTGTTATCCTTGTAATCAAATTCGCAACTAAGCCATCACGGACATTATTAGGAATATCGGAAGGGAAATGGAAGCCCTCCCGTGGAAGCCACGGATCTTCACCAACCACCACACTCAGACCGTTACCGATCCTCCATCGATAACCATGTTGGAAGAGGTCCCGACCCCACAAGATACTGCGCCACACGTAAGAAGGTTGATAGCCCAACGTGGCTTTAATGTAATTGCCGCTCAGAAAGTAGCGCCCTCTCATGACTTTACTTAGGAGGCTGTTCGGGTATTTTATTAGTCTCCAACTTTTCTTAGCGAGCATAGCTTGGTTGAAGATTGATAAATCACGAAACCCCATACCACCCTAGGAGGCTGTTCGAGTGTCATGACACTGTTGATTACACATTTTTGGTTAAACTATTACTTGTTAAGCCTCATATTGCTATCTATATATTTGATTCTTTCTTCTTTTTTTTTTTCATTTTAATTCAGGGAAAGGATTTGGTTCATAATAAAAAAAATAAAAAATTTAAGGGCTGTGATAAACTAGATGAATTTATTTATATATAATAATCTAAAAAGATGCATTGAAAGTGATAGGGAGAACATACTTTATTTATTTATTTATATAGTCTAGATTTAGGGTGACACTAATAGAAATAATGATATGACACGGGTTTTAGAGAGTTTTTTTTTTCTTCCTTCGGAGACCTTGAAAAAACTCGTGCAAAAACACTTAACTGCAAGTGTATGAGTCAAGTTTTAATATAGTGGGTAAGTAAATATGGATATCGTCATCGGGATTGGATTTCTAGTTCACTTAAGTATCACAGATACTATCGTTTGATTTTATTCAGAGAAAGAAACGTGATGAGATTAAATTGAAAATAAAGAAGTTAAAAGTAATTAAGGAAAATCAATGGAACATGTTCTAGGGATTTGACTTCACCAATTGACTTCATGATTTAATCGAGGGCTTTCTACGGACGTAGCCTTAAGATTAATAGGGTTTTACAAATATGTACAAAGATCTTGTTTATTTCATAAATGACCAAACACATTAAAAATATTATAAATAAAAGAATTTAGTGCTTCTATATAAAAAAACAAAATAATAATAATTAGTGCTATTTATACCTACGCAGTCGTTTTTAATAATTTGTGAATATAACATTTAATAAAGAATTTAGTGCTATTACCAATAGTTGTTTTTGATATACATATGTATATATATATTATATGGCATCCAATAATTAATGGACCGTTCTTTTAAAAAATAATAATAATTTATCCAAAAAATAATAATAACTATTATTGACCGTTATTGAATTATTGATATTGCTTCAATAATGAGTGCATCTCACTCAATAAATTAATTTTTTTTTATAAACCACTCAATAAAATATTGAATATTAACTGCTTATAAAAATAATATAAAATATATTGATTTATTAATGAAATATACAAATTGCACAATTTTTTTTTTTTTGTAACGATATTTTAATTAATGCGAGGATTAAAACCAATGACTTTTTAGTCACAGACACAACTTTATGCCAATTGAGCTATGCTCCGTTTGGCCAAATTGTTCATTTCATAAACATATTTTACATCAAATAATCCCTTCTAATTTTATTTGATAAGTTAACCAACCTTCAGAAGCAATCAAGCTATATAATGTCGATGTCGATGTCGATTGAAATATCGAGACTTCAATTTTATGGAAATGTCGATAAAATGTCAATGTCAATGATTTTTTTTGAAAACGTATTAAAAATAAAAAATTTAAAAAAATATTTAAATTAATAAATAAATATTGACACTATTTAAATGAGCTAAATTACTCATTATCAATATTATATTCACCCTAGTTACATTATGGTGTTATTTTTGTTAATATCTCATCATTTTTTTACGATATAATGGAAATGTCGATTCACTCCTATGTCGATGTCTCTATGGACATGTGAAAATATCAACATGTCGACGAAAATTTAATACCCTGAAAGCAATTAAAAAAAAAACCTCTAAAGCAATGAAAGTATTAAAATTAAAAAATTTAGAATGTCATCTCCAAGCAATTATATTTATGGTTAAATTGTAAACTTAGTTCCTGAATTTTGAGATTTATGTTCATTCGGTCTATGAACTTTCAAAATTATAATTTTAGTCTCACAACTTTTAAATTTTATAAATTAATTAAAAGTTTAAGATTTTATTGAATACAAATGTATATCTAATAAACATAGAATACAAATGTATATCTAATAGATGGATTAGTTTATAAAAATTATGAATTAGCGGGACCATTGTAAAATTAATACAACCTGTGTGCAAAAAAAAACAATACAAAAATCATTGTGATTCTATTTTTTAAGTTACGAGCAAACTTTAAATTCGAAAAAAAAAGAAAAAAAAGAAAAAAAAAACCACATGCTTAAAGACAAATGTATAGCTTATATTCACAATAATTGCTCAATTTACAATATAAAAATTATGAATCAGGGGGACCATTGTAAAATTAATACAACCTGTGGGATGACGGAGCGTAAAACGGAGCGGAAGCGATTTTGGATCGTTGATACTCATGATTTCATCAATTTAACAAATAGAAAACATGTCCAAACAACGGAAGTAAGAGAAATTAGAAAACATATCCTTGTAGTTCTAATTTTCTTCAAAATCCGCAGGCCGTTCCTCGTCACGAACTCTTCGGGCGTCTTCTCACGAACGCCTCAAAGACCACCTCCGGTAGTTCCGCTATCCTCGACGCCGAAAAAATAGAGTTGTGGGACTCCGTTTATAAAAAAAAAAAAAAAAAAAAAAAAAAGAGGAAGAACGAGGTCTGGGGGGCTTCAACCTTATAGTACAGAAGCAAAAATTAAGAAACTCAAAAATTGAATTCTTAGAAAAACTTCATCTTACAAAAGGCAGTAGCTGAAAAAACTAAAAAAAAAATGAGTTTTTCTGAATTCTCCTATATATATATAAAATAAAATATAGGGCTGGTTGCACAAACAACAATCAGAAAATAATTACAAAATTTAGCAAAGTTTAAAACATTTTGCAAATATAGCAAAAAATGAGTGGTTATTACTGATAGACTCTATCGTTGATATATGACTATCACCGATAGACTTCTATCACTGATAGACTATTATCACTGACAAAATTCTATAAAAAAAAGACTATTATCAGCGATAAACTTCTATCAGTGATAGAAATTGCTATATCCGCAATTTTTTTTAAAAAAATACTATATTTTTAATTGTTTTACTCTAAATTGACATATGTTACAATCTTCCTAACATATAACAATTATATGTGTCTTACATGCACAATTAATTCTCAATTAATTTTAAATAATAATAAATATTTTATTTATTAAATATTTTAATAATAAAAAATATATTTATTTATTAATTAAAATTTTAATTAATAAATATTATTTAATTCAATATCAAATTTTAATTAAATAATATGGCTAAACTCGGTTTTCCGAAAACCGACTTTTTGCACATGAATCGTATTCATGTTTTAGACCATTCCCATATTTAAATCAAATATGTCCATCATTCTTCCACAAACCGAATTTGAACAATTCAAATTCTTTTTCTTTTTCTTTTCTCTTATATTGTTGCACGGTGTTATCCAAGCTAGCTATGAGAACCTAAAGAACCTACAGATCATGAGCTCCAACGATACGAGATTATTCGGTCAAAACTCTTTTAACCGAACTAATCAACATTCGTTAACCCCCGGAGACTCCACTATAGTCCGAGGGTTGCACTCTCCTCTAGATATATTAAGTCTAGGTAAAGTTTTTACCTGAGATGTCTAGGTTATTAACACTTTACTAACCTCACACCTCTCTCGCATGCTCATAAAGTCGGGTTAACTTTACTCAAGTACCAGATTGTCCCCAAGTAGGAGGTGTTCCGTAAACCGTCAGCTTAAATACCTCCAACCTCGAACATGATTTCATCGGGTGAGTTTCTTGTAACCTTAGCATTTACAAGATATCGAGCTATTCATCTAATGAAAAAGATCGAATCATTTAACCCTAAATGAACATGCTCTTTGTCTTTGTTATAGATTTTAAAAGTCTAAGTCAATTTTACAACGCTTGCAAAAACTAGACTTTCTACAACTTCTACATGCTTCTCAAACATGCATCACTAAGGCATGACAAGTTGAATATTTAACTTCATAATCAATATAACACTTATATCGATTATGCTTTTAAACATACAACTCCTAATTCATAAACCAATATAACACTTATATCAATTATTCTATTAAGCAAACAACATCTAATTCATGAATTAATATAACTCTTATATTAATACTCAACAATTGAGCATGCATCCTATACATTATAACACTTATAACATACAATATGCATAAAACTAGGGCAACCTATGTTGTACGTTTAATTTCATAATTAATATAACACTTATATCAATTATGCTCTTAAACTAACAACATCTAATTCATGAATTAATATAACTTTTATATCAAAACTCATATTAATTCCTAAATATGCATACTATATATTATAACACTTATAACATATTTTCAATGCATGGAGCATGTTTTCTACAGTGAGATTTTAAATCTATATGGCATACTTTATGCACATACAAACATGAATTTAATTAAAACATACATACGCAATGCATAATTAATTAAACACACTAAAGTGAACCGATTTTGGCATCAAGCAAGCAATAACTATTTATTACAAGCTTGAACAACAAGCTAATTCTTGAGCGGACTTCGAACTCTTCGTACAGCCTCGGACAAGCTTGCTCCACCGAACGCTTCGGTCAATTTATCTTCGAGCTTCTCTTTGAACCGCCCAGAACGAGTTTGAACTTGCACTGAACATTTTAGAGAGCTCAAAACTCGAGCTTCTTTCACAAAGAAACCTATATGGACTCTAATGACTCTAAAAGAATACAGACTCTTCAGCACACATTAAAACCCATACATTCTCGGGCAATTACAAATAAAGAAATTAAAAAAGAAACGATGTCAAACCGATATTCACTTTAGACATCCATTTAGAAACAATTTCTAAATTAAAATACTCACCCGCTTAAATTGATGCAAATTGAGTTGATCAAAATACGCTCTGATACCAATTGATGGAGCGTAAAACGCAGCGGAAGCGATTTTGGATCGTTGATACTCATGATTTCATCAATTTAACAAATAGAAAACATGCTCAAACAACGGAAATAAGAGAAATTAGAAAACATACCCTTGTAGTTCTTCATTTAATTGTCTTTCAATCAATAAGTTTTGTTGAGTTCTTCATTCCATGAGTGATCAATTAATTTTGTTAAGTTCTAAAATCATGAGTAGCTAAGCATATAGAGTTTTGCTAAAGATGAATCTATAGGATATGAGTATGTGAATTCAGCATGTAAAGTAGCATGAATGCATTGAATGAATGTGGTCTTCATCCCATGGGCAATTTCGACCGACCATCCATTTTGTCTAAAGAATTCCTAACCTCTGGAAGGAGTAAGAATTCAGAGTCGTTCATTCATGTTAGCCTTTCACGGTAGTAAAGAGAGTGGCCTAGGAATAGGCGTTCTCCTAGCACGTTTGTTAGCATGTGTTTATGAATAGGTTTTTAGCCTTACTTGGACATGAGTAATCTAAGAATCTAATGCATATAATCGGAAGATGTATGAGATCTAGCTAAGACGATGCATGAGATGTTAATTTGATGCTGAATGATCATAGTTAAATGCCTATAGAGGACTCTAAAGCCAACCTTGTTGTCTTTATTTTAGATTTTAATCGTTGCTAGTTTATTGCGAGAATATTGCGAGAACCGCAATATCATTTTCTGCCTTTACCTTAGTATTTTATCAGTCTTTTAATCTATTGTGAATCCATTGCGAAAGTATTGCGAATCCCGCAATACTATTTCTTAAAACATTGTAGTCTCCTCGACTTATCTGCTTTGTGTTAACCTTACATTTTCCTTGCACCCGTTCTAAATTCGTGTCTCAACCCAAAATCCATTCATTTCTTGCTACCTTATCTAACTTAACACACACCAAATCGCTAGTCACTCAACCCAGTCTCTGTGGGAAATCGATATAAAATATACTTATCACTTGCTGCAGACCATGTATACTTGCATGATCTGAGTGCTCTTCGCAACTAATTTACACACACACTGAGCACGCAACAGTTATTCTAAACATGTTTCACTTTATTCCAGTAAACTCTTTTACTCAATAAAACTTAATAACTCTTTATTACTAAATAGAGTATTTACAAACACAACTGTTTACAAACCACGAGTTTTAGGACATAAAACCCAACAGTCGGAACATCTCAATCACCAGAAATGGATAAAGATTACTTAGAGTCATTCTCAACACTGACATTTCATACGGTTGCATTGTTGAGGCCGCCCCTAGAAATCTAAAAATGGCGGGTCACACTTACAATATTTGCTAAAGAGTTAGTAAATTCTTGATCAAACAACGATAACTAAGATGCTATAGGAATATGAGTTATTCTGGTATTAGCATTTAGTCAAGATTGTCTTGGTTCAGTGAAGGAGTGATTGACTGCCCCACGGTAGCAATCATTCTGACTCACTGAAGTACCGTTGCAAATTAATAATGAGTTTATGGGTACATTATTACTTTTTGCTAATTTTTTTATTGGTTGTTAAAAATAGGTTAAGTTCAATTCACTAATAGAAATTATTCTTTTCACCATGTCTAACTCTAGTTCGTTTATCCAGTTACTAGCTTCCGATAAACTGAACGACGATAACTACTCGACCTAGAAATCGAACTTGAATACGATTCTTGTTATCGATGATCTTAGGTTTGTCTTAACATAAGAAGACCCCCCCCCCCTCTCAGCTCGTCTGCAACTCGAACTGTTCGAGATGCATTTGACAGGTGGACTAGGGCTAATGATAAAGCTCAGGTCTACATCTTAGCCAGTATATCCGATGTGTTAGTTAAGAAGCATGAGGTAATGATATCCGCTAAGGAGATCATGGATTCATTACAGACGATGTTTGGACAACCGTCCTCATCGACCTGTCATGATACTCTCATTGCGAGGAAAGCTGAGAAGAAAATACAAAGTAAATATGATTTACTTGTTGTTGAAACATGCTTAGTAGAACATGATAGTTCTGCCTGGATACTAGATTTAGGAGCAACTAACCATGTGTGTTCTTCTTTCCAGGAAACTAGTTCCTGGCAGCTGCTTGCTCAAGGTGAGATAACTCTCAGAGTTGGAACTAGAGAGGTTGTCTCAGCCAAGGCAATGGGAGTTGTCAAGTTGTTATATAGAGATAGTTTCATTTTACTTGAAAATGTAATGTTGGTTCCTAGCTTTAAAAGGAACCTTGTATCTATCTCTTGTTTACTTGAACATTTGTATAAAGTATCTTTTGATTTTAATGAAGCGTTCATTAGCAAAAGAGGTGTACATATATGTTCTGCGAAACTTGAAAACAACTTGTATGTGTTAAGACCAACAGAGGCAAAAGCTATTTTGAACACCGAGATGTTTAAAACAGCTGAGCCTAGCTCAAACTAAAAAGGCAAAAACTTTCTCCAAGTACCTATCTTTGGCACTTGAGACTAGGCCACATTAATCTCAATAGGATTGAGAGATTGGTTAAGAATGGTCTCCTAAATCGGTTAGAGGACAACTCTTTACCACCATGTGAGTCTTGTCTTGAGGGCAAGATGACCAAACGGTCTTTTTTCTGAAAAAGGTCATAGGTCCAAAGAAACTCTAGAGCTTGTACATTCAGACCTTTGTGGTTCGATGAATGTTAAAACACGGGGAGGGTATGAATATTTCATCAGATTCATTGATGATTATTTTAGGTACGACTATCTTTACCTAATGCATCATAAGTCCGAAGCTCTTGAAAGTTCAAGAAGTATAAGGCAGAGGTTGAAAATCACATTAGGTAAAATGATTAAAACACTCTGATCAGATCGAGGTGGAGAATATATGGATTTAAGATTTCAGGACTATATGATAGAACATGGAATAGTATCTCAACTCTCAGCGCCCGGAACACCGCAGCAGAACGGTGTGTCCGAAAGGAGAAATAAAACCTTGTTAGACATGATTCGATCTATGATGAGCTATGTTCAACTGCCTAGTTCGTTTTGGGGATATGCAGTAGAGGCTGTTGTATATATTTTGAACGCAGTTCCCTCTAAGAGTGTTTCAGAAACACCTTATGAGTTATGAAGAGGGCGTAAAGTGAGTTTACGTCACTTCAAAATTTGGGGGTGTCCGACACATGTGCTGGTGCCCAATCCAAAGAAGTTGGACCATCGTTCAAAATTATGCTTATTCGTAGGCTACCCAAAGGAAATGAAAGGTGGTCTATTTTACGATCCTCAACAGGACAAGGTGCTTGTATCGACAAACACCACATTCTTAGAGGAAGACCACATGAGAGATCATCAACCTTCGAGCAAAATTGTTTTGACCGAACTTACCAGGAAAGCTAAAGATGGGTCAACAAGAGTTGTTGACCAGGCTGGTCCTTCTCAAAAGTTGAGAATACCTCGACGTAGTGGGAGGAAGGTGAGACAACCTAACCACTACATGGGTTTAACGGAAACTCAGGTCGTCATACCTGATGACGGCGTTGAGGATCCATTGACCTTTAAACATGCAATGAATGACATAGACAAGGATCAGTGGCTTAAAGCCATGAACCTCGAAATGGAGTCGTTGTACTTCAATTCGGTCTGGGATCTTGTAGAGCAACATGATGGTGAAAGACCTATCGGTTGCAAGTGGATCTACAAGAGGAAACGAGACCAAGCCGGTAAGGTACAAATCTTTAAGGCTCGACTTGTGGCAAAGGGTTATTCTTAGAGGGAAAGGGGTGGATTATGAAGAAACCTTCTCCTCTATTGCCATGCTAAAGTCGATTAGAATTCTCTTATCCATTGCCATGCTTTATGATTATGAAATTTTGAAAACGGATGTCAAGACAGCCTTTCTGAATGACAATCTTGAAAAGAGTATCTATATGGCTCAACCAGAGGGGTTCATAGTTCAGGGTCAAGAGCAAAAAGTTTGCAAGCTTAATTGATCCATTTATGGGTAGAAGCAAGCATCAAGATCCTGGAATATAAGGTTTGATACAGCGATCAAATCTTATGGCTTTGAACAAAAGATTGACGAACCTTGTGTTTACAAGAAAATAGTCAATAATATTGTAGCTTTCTTAGTCTTATACGTAGACGATATCCTACTCATTGGGAATGATGTAGGGTTCCTAGCTGACGTTAAGCAATGGCTAGCGACCCAATTCCAAATGAAAGATTTGGGAGAGGCTCCGTTTGTTCTAGGGATTCAAATCGTAAGAAAAAACGCTAGCGTTGTCTCAAGCATCTTATATCGACAAGGTGTTGATACGATATTCGATGCAGAATTCCAAGAAGGGTTCCTTGTCTTTCAGGCACGGAATTCAATTATCAAAGGAAGAGTGTCCTAAGACACCTAAAGAAGTTGAGGATATGAGACGAATTTCCTATGCATCAACAGTTGATAGTCTGATGTACAAGACCCGACATATGCTATGCAGTAGGAATTGTCAGTAGGTACCAGTCTAATCTGAGATATCATCATTGGACTGTCGTTAAACATATCCTCAAGTATCTTCAGAGAACGAGGGACTATGTGCTCGTGTATGGCGCGGAGGATTTGATCCTTACATGATACACTGACTCTGATTTTCAAATCGATAAGGATTCGAGAAAATCCACATCGGGATTAGTGTTCAATCTTAACGGAGGGGCAATAATATGGAGGAGTATAAAGCAAGGGTGTATTGCTGACTCCACCATGGAATCTGAGTATGTCGCGGCTTGCGAAACTGCGAATGAGGTTGTATGGCTTAGGAAGTTCTTGACGGATTTGGAAGTTGTTCCAAATATGAATTTGACTATCACACTTTATTGTGATAATATTGGTGTTGTGGCAAATTCCAGAGAACCAAGAAGCCATAAGCGTGGAAAGCACATTGAGCGAAAATATCATCTCATCAGAGAGATAGTGCATCGAGGAGATGTGATCGTTATGCAGATTGCCTCGGAGCACAATATTGTTGATTCGTTTACAAAGTCCCTCACGGCTAAAGTGTTCGAGGGGCACCTAGTGAGTCTAGCGTTGCGAGTTGTACGATAGGATAGTGGGATAAAAACCATGGATGTATTTGATATTTCAGTTTTTCTCATCCAGCATGTAATACTCCACTGACGTTTTAGTCCAAGTGGGAGTTTGTTGGATTTTATGTCCTAAAACTCGTGGTTTGTAAACTGAATGTATATTCTATTTTGCAATAAAGTTGTTATTGAGATTTATTCAGTAAAGTTATTATTGAATAAAGTGAATTGTGTTTACTTTTAACCTAACTCCAATAAACAAAGAACCCATGGCTATAGTTTGTATACTTGAACTTCATGTGTGACATGATTGTGGATCAAGTTCAAGTAATAGTCAGAACGGTCTATAGTATAGGGATAAGGTTGGGTATCTTATTCTGGGGACACTATTGGACGCGGTCCGCTTTGCATAGTACAAAATATGTGATCCAAAATCGTTCAAGTAGAGACATGCGAGTGGGGGCGTCCTGTGCAATGAGTTTGCATAAGATTGAACTACGAAACAAGTCGCTCTTTCTTTATAACTTCGTTTACTGTAAAGACCGATTTTTTTATATGATGACCTAAGTAACTCGATCTGAATCCTAAGCACACTATGAACTTCTGTTTATTCGGGATTATCCTTTGATTTTTATGGGTGCGAGTGACCCGAGTTCGCCGACTCAATATGCCTACCACTTTGGGGATAATACCGAGTAGGGAGCTGAGAACATAGTCTTGCGAGATGGAATTCACTCATACCCGCCTTTAGGGATAGTAAAAAGGTTGTTCCCTTAAGAACTGTCTCCGGGTCTTGAACTAGGGATCTCACCTTCTCACTGGCTCTAGAGGGAATCGGTTTGGTGGTTGGACCACAAACCAATAGTTCATTAGAGGAGCGGTGGGGATTAAGGAATAAGATGTAACTACGGGGGTAAAACGATTATTTTGACCCAGCTGTAATTACGAACGACATGCGAATGATTGACTTACTAATGATAGTTTTATCAAGAGGACAAAAATATATCTACGGTGAGTAGAGTGCAACCCTTGGACTTTAGTGGAGTCTTCGGGGGTTAACAAATGTTGGTTAGCT
Source organism: Herpetospermum pedunculosum (assembly GCA_028017165.1). NCBI lineage: Eukaryota > Viridiplantae > Streptophyta > Magnoliopsida > Cucurbitales > Cucurbitaceae > Herpetospermum > Herpetospermum pedunculosum. The sequence continues at coordinate 539,428 of CM051527.1, forward strand.
TGGCTAAAGAGTTTGGTCGGTTAATCTCGTATCGTTGGAGCTCATGATCTGTAGGTTGGTAGTGCACTTTATGGTGTGCTCCAATTTCAAGCTGTCGAGGCTTGCCAAAATAATATTTATAAAACCCGAATCCACCGAGCAATTTGCAGCTTAATGGTAACGGGGTCGATCCATAAGGAATTATGAAATTCAATTTGACTAAGTTTAAATTGCTATTGATAAAAAGTGGGTAAAAAGATGGTAAAATGATGGTAAAAAAATGGTAATTTGGTTTGTGGGAAGGGAGCTCCAAGCATGCAATCGCTAACGGAAAATTAAATGACGAAGTAACAAATTAAATGGTCGTGCTTAACTTCGAGTAATGGGATTGATCGCTATGGACGTTCAGTTCATCGATACAATTAATTAGCTAATCATGCTTATGCACACAATTCATTTGGCTAATTTCTAACTCAAATGACCCAAAGACATAATTAGAAAAGTGCAATTCTAATTATACTTGGCCAATAATCAATCCAAGGTAGCTAATCTTGAATTTACCATAGGCCAGTAACGGGAACATTGTGACGGATTAATCCTAAAACCAACCCGGTTTCTCTCTCACCCAAAGCCTAACATGAAAGCGTTAACTAATTCAATCCCCAACTGTCACTTGGGCTTGAATTACCTAGCCATGCTTAAGCCCTTGCTACTTAGCGATATAGGCAATTATACGTCCTAATCTTTAGCTCTCTATCATGCATAAGAATTAAGGAGTCAATCTTAACTAAGCTATAAATGCTAGAATTGAAGAAGAACAAAGGAAAGAGATGCAAAAGTCCTAATTAGCTCAACATATACAAAGGGGCAAATCTCCCCAAAAATCCATAGTTTACAATCCCAAACTCAAAATTAAACACTTATCTTGTTTAGCCTTCCATGGAGGATGAAAAAATAAAACCCTCCATGGAAGAGCTTAGTAGCATACAAGAAGAGGAAGAAAAACGCCCAAAAATGGTGGAAAATGTCGTAGACCCGAGACCAAAAATTTTGAGAAGAAGATAGCAAAAAATCGAAGGTTTTTGGCTTTTATATCGTCGGAGCGTCTCGACGCTAGGCCAGCGTCTCGACGCTGTGCCCTAAGTTGGCAGCGCGCGCGCGCGTTCGGGGCGTCGAGACGCTCGGCCAGCGTCTCGACGCTGGTGCTCAACGCTTGCATGAAGCTCTTCATACTTGCCTTTTCATGGTAAATTTTTTAGAGGCCAAAAATTGCCTTTTCATGGTAATTTTTGTCATCTCTTCATACTTCAAGCCCCTTCACTCCCAATGCATCCATGAAGCTCTAAAACGTCTCTTTAAGTCCTGAAACACGTCCTAGACTTCTCGAGCTCTCGGCCATGAGATCACCTACAAAAAGGCATTTTAATCAATATTAAGCATGGTTCTAGCCAATATTAGGGACATAATAATAGCTCTATTTTGGAGCTATCAAAATACCCCCGACCTAAATCTTGCTAGTCCTCGAGCAAGGTATACTCTAAATTATCTCCAAAGAATCATTTGCATGTTGAAAACTCTAACCTCAATGCTTGTTGTTACGTCTCCAAAAGTGACCTTTTTAGGACTTAATTAGCTTAGAAAGATGGTCACTCTTAGGTGTTTTTTATAGCATTTAGCCTAAACCTATGCTTAAATATGAGAATGAGAAGAAGGTAGCTAAATTAGGACTTATGCACAATAGGAAAGAAAAGGGGTGAAAACCGAAGGAAAAGAATGAAAAAAAACAAGCATTGCGAAAACATTGCGGACACCGCAATAATTCAAGTGAAAACCGTAAGTTGACTGATCTTTTTCTGTTAATTTCCGTGATTTCAGGGATTCGTTCTTTCTCCTCCATCCATTCTGATATACGACGTTGAAGATTGATGGTTCTCCTTGGCCCAAACGCACCTGCAAACTACTATAAAAGGGGGTCAAAGTCGGAGGTTCAATCATCATCCGAAAGCGTAGAAGCCTTCTCGCAGCTCCATCTTTCTCCCTGTTTTCCTTTGCCGTCTGTTGGTGTGAGAGTCTCAGCTGTTGGAATCGACAATCTGATAGGAAGGAGAGAAGATTCATCTTCTCTCCCGATTGGATTCATCCAAGCAAAGCTAGTCTTTCATCCTCTTCAGCCGAGGCGGTTGCAACGAGGCTTTCAAGCATCATTTACTGCTTTCTGTCGTTCAATTCTCATTTTCAGCTTTGTATTAGTTGTTGTTTCCCTTCTCATAGCTAGAACATTTCATTTCGTTGCTTTCTGTCTTTGCGTTCTTTACTTTAAGCTCTCTTTTGTCCATTCAAACAAACAAGTAATCGAATCACCATTCATCATTTCACAAGTCTTGCCTTTGCACTCTACTGTTTTCTCTTGCTGTTTTGTCTTTAAATTCCTTTCAAGCATGTCTGTTTTATCTCTTATTTCTGTTCTCCTTATATCCATGAGTAACTAAGTCACTTAGGGGCATGCTAATGACAACACTATAGGCTAAAAAACGTGAATCAAGCATGTAGGATAGCTCTCGAAGCATTGATTGTATGTAAGCTTCATCCCACGGGCAATTTCGATTGGCCATCCATTTTGTCCAAAGAACTCCTAACCTCTGGAAGGACTAAGAGTTCAGAGTCATATTGTCATGCTAGCCTTTCATGGTAACCAGGAAACGGCCTAGGAATAGGCGTTTCCCTAGTACAAACCATATCTTTCTGCCTTAACAAGATGCTTAAGACCTTACTTTGAGTTGAGTAAACTAAAGAATCTAATGCATGGAATCGGACGATACATGAGTTTAAGATAGTTTGATGCATAGAGAGTAGATCCAGTGCTTGAGAATCGTATAAAAATGCCTATAGGAGAGTCATTAGTAGCCCTTAAATCACCCATTTACCCACTTTCGCTGTTATTATAATTGCGGTAGAATTGCGGTCTCCGCAATTCCGTCTAAGTTTCATTCTGTTTAGCTGTTTTTATCTTCATTTATTAATCTCGTCTCTTTTCATTTGAGCTTAATTTTCACTTGTTCTTGTTTATGTTACTACCCTTTACACATTCAGCAAAAATTAGATAATTAAAAACCAATTTTACCCCATCAAATCCACCCTTTCTTTCTTAACAAAACACTTCGCGAATAGCCAAAAATAAATCTCTGTGGGAAAACGAATGAAATATACTTACTACTTGCTATAAGATCATGTATGCTTGCATGTTCTGAGTGCTCTATCTCTTTTATTGCCTAATTATTTCAACACATTGAGCACGCAACAAGTTTTTGGCGCCGCTGCCGGGGATTTATTTTTAGTAAAAACGAAGTTAGTTAAGTTTGAAACACCAAGTTTACTGTCTATTGGAACTAATCTAGTTTCATTTCTTTTGCAGGTACTAGTTGGGTTAGTTTATGAGTGAGCATTCAAGTAGTGATCTAGAGTTCAATCCTGAGCCCGAGAGACTATTTAGAGCCAGAACTAGAGCCAAGAAACGTCTCTTTAAACAACCCTCTATACCTCAAATAATTGCAGGAACCACAATTCCTCCGCAATTGTCTCAAGAAGAAATGGCTGGAATAATTCCAAATCCGGTACCTGTCACTCGCAACCCCATCGAAATAGCGAATGACAAAAATAGTGCCATTCTTTCATATCTAGTACCTATGCCTGGGGAGCTGAACCCCAGCATAATCCGTCCTGAAATCACGGCCAACTCATTCGAGTTAAAGCCAGTGATGTTCCAAATGTTGTCCACTGTGGGACAATTTTTTGGAATAGAAAATGAGGACCCCCACAACCATCTTAGGAACTTCTTAGGAGTCAGTGATACCTTTATCATCCCTGGAGTTTCCCAAGAAGCCTTGAGGCTATATCTTTTCCCTTACTCTTTAAGGGACAAAGCCAAAACATGGTTGAACTCATTACCCTCTGGATCTGTCCTTAATTGGACAGATTTAGCTGAGAAATTCCTAGTCAAATACTTCCCACCTGATAGGAATTCTACCTTTCGTGATGATATAGTTAAGTTCAAACAAGCTGATAATGAATCCCTTCACGAAGCTTGGACAAGGTTCAAAGATCTTCTTCTTAAATGTCCACATCATGGCATCCCATGGTGTATCCAAATTGAGGTCTTTTTCAAAGGATGCAATCCCAGCACTAGACAAGTCTTAAACTCATCCGCTGGAGGCTCCATGTTGTCCAAGAGTTACAACGAGGCCTATGAGATCTTGGAGAAGATCTCAGCATCTCACTGTAGGTGGTCAGATGATCCTGTTGAGCCAACTAGAGCTCAAGACAAGGATGCTCTAAGTGCAATGAGCAGCCAAATAAATGCCCTGGCCAACCTAGTTAAGCAAATGGCTCAAGCCAATCTCCAAACAAGTGTCAACACCGCCACCGCCATGTCAATGGGCACCCAACCAAGTCAAGGTGAGGCACTTATATGTGGATTCTGTGGGGAAGGGCACCTGTATGAATACTGCCCTGGGAATCCAGCCTCAGTCTGCTACATTGGAAGCCAGCAGCAGCCTAGGAATAACCCCTATTCCAATACTTACAACCCTGGTTTGAGGAACCACCCAAACCTGTCATGGGGTGGCCAACAAAATGCTAACCAAAATCCTAACCAACCTAGACCGAGTGGAACACCTGGTTTCACTCCCCAACATAACCAATCCATGTATCAAAAGCCATACAACCAACCTGCAGGATCTTCTGTAGAAAACTTACTCAAGGAATACATAGCTAAGAATGATGCTACTCTTCAAAGCCAGCAAGCTACTCTTAGGAGCCTAGAGAACCAAATAGGCCAATTAGCCAATGAACTCAAGAGTAGGCCCCAAGGTAGACTCCCTGCTGACACCGAGGTGCCAAGGAGAGATGGTAAAGAGAAAGTTCAAGCAATTGAACTTAGAAGTGGTAGACCCTTGGTGAGCAACACAAAGGACACACCAAAGAGAGTAGAGAACACTGAGTCTAGTGCTCCACTGGAGTCTCTGCCAAACCAAGGTCCACCACCAACTAGCACATCAGGAGTCAGGCTAGAGCCGATTATTGAGGAGATAGAAGAAATTCCAAGGCCTCCACCTGTCCTAAGGCGCCCTGATGTGCCTGCATATGTGCCACCACCTCCATATCCTCGAAGGCTTAAGAAGAAGCAGGAACAGGAAGTGCATTTTAATAAATTCTTAGAAATCCTTAAACAAGTGCATGTCAACATTCCTTTTGTAGAAGTTTTACAGTCTATGCCTTCATATGTAAAGTTTTTGAAGGATATTATTACTAACAAAAAAATAATTGGAGAGTTTGAAACAGTAAACCTCACTGAGGAGTGCAATGCCATCCTCCAAAACAAGTTGCCCAAGAAGGAAAAGGATCCTGGTTCCTTCACCTTACCTGTAGAACTTGGAGGCAAGCACGTGGGCAGAGCGCTTTGTGACCTGGGCGCCAGCATAAACCTCATGCCCCTATCACTATTCCGCCAGTTGGGAATAGGAGAAGCACGTCCAACCACTGTCACTTTACAATTAGCAGACAGATCCATTGCATATCCAGAAGGTAAAATTGAGGATATTTTAGTAAAGGTTGACAAGTTTATTTTCCTTGCAGATTTCATTATCCTGGATTATGAAGCAGACAAGGAGGTCCCCATCCTGTTAGGCAGACCATTCCTAGCCACAGGTAGGGCACTGATAGACGTCCAAAAAGGTGAGCTTACTATGAGGGTTCATGATGAGGAGGTGAAGTTTAGTGTATATAAAGCTTTAAGGTACCCCTCTGACCTTGAATCCTGTGCTAGCATGGACGTAGTAGACTCCTTAATGGAAGATCAATTGGAGCATGTATTACTAACCAAGCATGCTAATGAATATGTAGGATTAGAATTAACTGACTTAAATGTAGCTGAGATAATGGACATATCTGTAAATAACCCTCAGCATGTATGTATGAATGTAGAACTAACTAATAGATCTTTAAATCCTTTAAAGCCATCCATTGAGCATCCACCCACTTTAGAATTAAAACCACTGCCCACACACCTCAAGTATGCATACTTAGGAGATGATGAGACATTACCTGTAATTATTTCTTCTAAATTAAGTGAACAGCATGAGGTTGATTTAATTTTACTACTTAAACAACATAGGAAGGCTATTGCATGGACCATTGCAGATATTAGAGGCATAAGCCCATCCTATTGTATGCATAAGATCACTTTAGAGGAAGGACATACACCCCGAGTAGATCACCAGCGTAGGTTGAACCCCTCTATGAAAGAGGTAGTTAAAAAAGAAATAATAAAATGGTTAGATGCTGGGGTTATTTTTCCTATAGATAGTAGTCAGTGGGTAAGCCCTATACAGTGTGTACCTAAGAAGGGTGGGATGACTGTGGTAGTCAATGAGAACAATGAACTGATTCCAACTAGGACTGTCACAGGGTGGAGAGTATGTATGGATTATAGGAAACTCAATAAAGAAACTAAAAAAGACCACTTCCCTCTACCATTCATTGACCAAATGTTAGACAGAATAGCTGGTAGAGCCTATTATTGTTTCTTAGACGGGTATTCAGGCTATAACCAGATCACTATAGACCCCAAAGACCAAGAAAAGACTACCTTCACTTGCCCTTTTGGAACTTTTGCCTTTCGCAGAATGCCTTTTGGCTTATGCAATGCACCGGCAACTTTCCAAAGGTGCATGTTGGCAATCTTCTCTGATTTGGATGAATCCATGATAGAGATATTCATGGATGACTTTTCAGTCTTTGGGGATTCCTTTACCAACTGTCTAGAGAATTTAGGACAAGTCCTGGCTAGATGTGAAGAGACTAACTTAGTCCTTAATTGAGAAAAGTGTCACTTCATGGTAGATGAGGGGATTGTCTTAGGTCATAGAGTGTCAAGAGCTGGAGTGGAGGTCGATAGGGCCAAGATAGAAATCATAGAGAAGTTAGTAGAGCCTCAGAATGTCAAGGCCATTAGGAGTTTCTTAGGGCATGCTGGCTTCTACAGAAGGTTCATCAAGGACTTTTCTAAGATAGCCAAGCCTCTATGTGAGCTTCTAGAGCTAAATAGGCCATTCATCTTCTCTAAGGACTGTTTAGTAGCTTGGCAGACCCTTAAGAAAGCACTAGTTACAGCACCTGTGATAGTAGGGCCAGATTGGGATCTCCCATTCGAGATGTTATGTGATGCTAGTGACTATGCTGTAGGGGTCATGTTAGGCCAGAAGATTGACAAGCTAACACACCCTGTCTATTATGCTAGTAAGACCTTGAATGAGGCTCAATGTAATTATACAACTACTGAGAAAGAGATGCTTGCTGTAGTGTTTGCTTGTGAGAAATTCAGGAACTATATTGTAGGCACTAGGACAATTGTATACACTGATCATTCTGCCTTGAAATATCTTATGAGGAAGGCTGATGCTAAGCCTAGGTTGATTAGGTGGGTGTTATTGCTGCAGGAATTTGATTTGGACATTCGAGACAAGAAAGGATGTGAAAATGTGGTTGCGGATCACCTTTCTCGATTGCAGCACAATTGCGGAAAAATTGCGGAGACCGCAATTTCTGATGCTTTTATTGATGAACATGTCTTTGTTTTGACTCATCGTGATAACGATGAGGAACCTTGGTTTGCTGACATTGCTAACTTCCTTGCATCGCAGGTATTACCAGTTTTCAAGGGAGGACAAGAGAAAAAGAGGTTCCTTCATGAAGCAAGGAAATTCATCTGGGATGACCCCACACTTTACAGAACCTGTGTTGACGGCTTGCTGAGGAAGTGTGTTTCAGCTGCTGAAGCGAAGTCTGTGCTACAGCATTGTCACACAGCTCCTTATGGTGGACACTTTGGTGGCCAAAGAACAGCTGCGAAGGTATTTCAGAGTGGCTACTATTGGCCAACGATCTTCAAGGATGCCCACAACTATGCCCACAGCTGTGATGACTGCCAAAGAACAGGTAACCTCAGTCGAAAGGATGAGATGCCCCTCACCTACATCTTAGAGTTGGAGCTCTTTGATGTGTGGGGCATTGACTTCATGGGGCCATTTCCTCCATCATCAGGTAACCTTTACATATTAGTGGCAGTAGACTATGTGTCCAAGTGGGTAGAAGCCAAAGCATGTCCCAATAATGATGCTAAAACAGTCACCAAATTCTTGCATAGGCACATTTTTACTAGGTTTGGGACACCTCGTGCCATCATTAGTGATGAGGGATCACACTTCATTAACAAGGCTATGGAGAGAGTGTTGGCTAAATATAACATTAGACATAGAGTAGCCACTCCCTATCACCCACACTCGAATGGACAGGCTGAAATTTCAAATAGGGAAATTAAGAACATCCTAGAAAAAGTGGTCAAACCTAATAGGAAAGACTGGTCCTTTAAGCTTGAGGATGCACTTTGGGCTTATAGGACAGCATATAAGACACCCTTAGGTATGTCTCCTTATAGGCTGGTATATGGCAAGACTTGTCACTTACCACTTGAGTTAGAAAACAAAGCATTTTGGGCCATGAAGGAATTGAATTTTTGTGTAAAGGATGCGGGAACATTGCGGTCTTTACAATTACATGAGCTTGATGAGCTTAGACATATGGCCTATGAAAATGCTAAAATGTATAAGGAAAAGACCAAGATTTGGCACGATAGTAGACTTAGAGTGAAGGACTTTAAGAAGGGTCAACTTGTCTTGTTGTTTAACTCACGGTTGAAACTATTTCCAGGGAAACTTAAGTCTAGATGGTCAGGTCCATTTGTGATTACTAATGTGTTTGTTCATGGTGCCATAGAGATAAAGAACTTGCAGCAAGGCCAACCGTTTATGGTTAATGGTGCAAGGTTGAAGCACTACTATGAGGAAGGAGATGTGAAGACTCTCTCGGCCTTCCTCTTGACTGAAGCATGAAAAGAGAACGAGAGAGGACGAGTGATTGCTGTGCTCGTCAACATAAGGCTCATGCCTTAGTTTATTTTTTGTGATTTTCCGGTTATCGTTTGTGTGTTTTGTTGTATGATTTTAATTGCGAATTTGATGTTGCTTTTATTTCTTTTTGTAGGGAATCGAAAGAGGGAATCAAGGAGAGTAATTCCAGCTTTAAAAATCAAGAAAAGATTGAGCCAAATAAAAGATACGGACGAGCAAAGATTGACATTTTGATGAAAAAATATCCCTAAAATTGCGCTGGATTTGCAGGATCCGCAATAAACTAGCCGTTGGGATTTATCCGTTTCCTTTATAGCCGTTAGAAAGCGCTCGATCGATACGATTCTCCCACTCTCTGATTTTCAAGAAAGCTGTGATTCTTTTCATCTTTGATTCTTCTCTCCAAATCTCCAAGATCCAACAATGGTACTCACGAGGGCTGAAAGATCTGCGGCCAAGAAAAGGGCTGATGAAGCTGAAACAGCTGCGAGGGAAGCACTTCTTGCACTCGCAGATGCTGCTACTGCACGCACCGAACGTCTTCCCAAGCTTCCGATCCGTAGGAAGAAGTGGAGGGTTGTCACAGAAATCCCTGCTGGACCCTCTGAACCAGCGGGCACACCCAAGAAGCGCCGGTGGAGTGTCGAGACGGCCGCCGAACCAAGCAAAGCAAAGACTCCCTCTGTGGAGAGTCAAGAAACGGATCGTGCGTCCCACGAGTCGACCAAGAAGGGTTCGTCGCCATCTGCATCGCCTGCGCCAAGCCCTTCACCATCTGAACCAGTGCAGAGCCCAGAGCTCCCTTCATCGCCGCCTGTACAGAGCCCTGAATTGTCTTCTTCACCACTGAGTTCTGCGCAGACACCTACAGCAGAGCAACCAACCACGCCATCGCACACTTCCCCTCGGCCTGACCCTGAATTCCCTTATGGGGAGTACCAAGAATCAACACAGGGCAGTGGGGAAGGTGAGGAGGAAGAGGTTTTCTCTCCGTTGAGGGAAGCCAATCCTGAGAGTCCTGCACAGCAGGATGATTCCATGGAGGAGACATTGGGAGCCTGCCTCCAGCAGATCACCGCCAAGGCCAAGCTAAAGAAGAAGAAGAAGGCCAAGGTTCTCAAGACCAAACGGTCCAAGAAGCTGAAGAAGAAGAGGGCCAAGAGGGCGCCGTCCTCAGAAAAAGAAAGCATTGAGCCATCGCTCAAAAGACTCAAGGTTGAGGCTGCAGAATCATCCAAGCTAGCAGACAAAGGGAAAGCCAAGCTTTACCCTGAAGATGAGCCTCAATCAGTGAGGTATGTGTCCTCTGACGCTGAGTCCAGAGGCGTTGAGTTGAGGAAAAGGGAGCTGCTGCACGAGAAGGGCTTCCTCGACAGACCTGCTGACCTGCCGCAGTTCTTGCGCGCAGGAATTATAAATCACAGCTGGGAGGAGTTGTGTAGGCCACCCAATCCGGCTTACACAGCTATGGTATATGACTTCTACGCCAACCTACAAAACTCTGAAGAGGGGCTGTCTGTGGTGAGGGGAGTAGAGGTGGACTACTCAGCAAAAGCCATCAACGAAGCTTATGGCCTCAAGGGCCAAAGACACACTGATTATGCGAGGATCGTTGATGAGCCTACTGAGGCAGTGCTGGAGGAGGCTATTCGAACAATTGGCCAGCCTGAAGCAGCGTGGACTGTATCACGCAATGGGAGGCACACCCTCATGAGTGCCAACCTGACAGCAAAGGCAGCTGTATGGTTTGCCTTTGTAAGGAGGAAGCTGTCCCCTGTGACCCATGAGACGACCATCAACCAGAGCAGATCGCTGCTGGTTTATGCCATTATGCGAGGTCTCACGGTCAACGTGGGTGAAATCATGTCAGCCGCAATTGCTGAGTGTGCCAAGAAAGGTAAGGGACCACTGTTTTTCCCTAACACCATAACCAAACTATGTTTGCTTGCAGGAGTCCCCACTGAGCGACTGGAGCAGCAGATGGCTTACACAGGCCACTTGGAGCTGCCTGCTAGCTTGAGGCTGAAGAGGAAGGGGAATATGGAGTTTGAACTGGATAGGTTGGCTGCTGATCAGTCACTATCCATGGCGTGCCTGATGGATATGCAAAGGAGGATGGCTCAATGGGCCACTTACGCGCAGGCAAGGGACAAGGAAGTTGCAGACCAACTTGGGTGCATCTTCCCTGACTTCCCCACAAATCTCCTGACTCCATGGGTGCCTCCACGACCACGACAACCTGATGAAGATGAAGACATTTGAGTGCTGGTTTGAATTGCACTGAAGGGAGTATTGCTGTTCCCTTAGAAAAAAAAATTTGCTTTCTGATAAACCATGTGAATTATGTTGTTTTTAGTACAATTTTGATCTGTTTTAGATGCTTAGTTTTATGTTTTTAATTTAGCTTCGTATAGTCCGATGATAGGAGACTAGGTAGGTTAGTTTTGTTTTATTTTTAGAAGAGCTTGAATGACTAGAAAGAGCATGCTTAGGGGCCTTAATCACTGTTATATCTGCCCTGACGTGATTGCGAAATAATTGCGGTGCCCGCAATTTTTATTACTGAAAGCATGTTTTGGACTGTCTGTTTAGCTAGGCTGTGATCTGTTTAAATTCTATCTTTTGCTGCTAACATGACTGCCTTATATAGCTTATCTAAATGCATGCTGGATGAGTGTCATAGGACACCCTTTAATAGTTTAAATTAATCTCTAAATAGCTCAGCATGCATAGCTGTAAGTCCTTATCTGCCTGTTTTTTTCAGTTTTCTGCTGCTGTGATATTTTCTTTTCAAATGTTCTGTCTATGCCTAGGGCTTTAGATTCTCTTTGTTTTACCTTAGACTAGATGCTTCTAGGACAAGTTTGGGGGTGTGCCACCTCAGACGCTCATTGGGGACAATGAGTAGTTGAAGTTTGGGGGAGGCCACCCTAGGCCTAGGAACATTCCTCTCTCCCTTAGAAACATAAGCATTCTTCTTCTCCTTTAAAAAAAATGATGAACTGAAAAAAAAAATGAAAAAAAGAATAAAGGGGGGAGTTTCTCTTAGGTTGCTGAGTAATCAGTGCCAAGTGTGTAACCCACAAGTGGCGTTGCATCGAAAGGCAACCAAAGGAGAGGCTCCACCAAAGTAAGAAAGAAAGAAAAAAGAGAAGAAGTAGGGAAGAAGAATGTAAACCTAGGAGTTACAACTTTGTGGCTTAGATGTCCTATTTAAAAAGAACTCTGATCCTCAAATTAGCTAGGCACAAAGTTGTAACTTGTAGGGTTGTTTAGGGAGATGAGTGTTTATCCAATGTAGTGATGCCAGGGTTTAGGTTGTTCTCTAAAAGTACTACTGTCACCGTTAATACTAAGACTGGCATGACTCTAAGGAATCCTAGACACATTAAAAATAAAGCTAGAAGCATGTACTGAGTCCGAGGTAAAGCTAGGCAGAATTTGAAACCTTAGGGATAGTGGCATGATATGACAAAAGTAAATAGATCAGTTGTAGGAAGTTAATGAAAGCAGAAGGAGTATTAGGCAGGTAAAGTCAGAAGAAGCTAGATAAGAGGGTAGTTTTAAACTTAGGAGTGTGTCACAGGACAGCAGTGCTATAGATAGGGATATAGGGGAGTTAATAAGTGGTTAAAGAAGAAGAAACAGCAGCCTAGGAGAGTCCTTAGATTGCTTGAGGACAAGCAAAACCTTAAGTTTGGGGGTGTGTTACGTCTCCAAAAGTGACCTTTTTAGGACTTAATTAGCTTAGAAAGATGGTCACTCTTAGGTGTTTTTTATAGCATTTAGCCTAAACCTATGCTTAAATATGAGAATGAGAAGAAGGTAGCTAAATTAGGACTTATGCACAATAGGAAAGAAAAGGGGTGAAAACCGAAGGAAAAGAATGAAAAAAAACAAGCATTGCGATAGCATTGCGAAAACATTGCGGACACCGCAATAATTCAAGTGAAAACCGTAAGTTGACTGATCTTTTTCTGTTAATTTCCGTGATTTCAGGGATTCGTTCTTTCTCCTCCATCCATTCTGATATACGACGTTGAAGATTGATGGTTCTCCTTGGCCCAAACGCACCTGCAAACTACTATAAAAGGGGGTCAAAGTCGGAGGTTCAATCATCATCCGAAAGCGTAGAAGCCTTCTCGCAGCTCCATCTTTCTCCCTGTTTTCCTTTGCCGTCTGTTGGTGTGAGAGTCTCAGCTGTTGGAATCGACAATCTGATAGGAAGGAGAGAAGATTCATATTCTCTCCCGATTGGATTCATCCAAGCAAAGCTAGTCTTTCATCCCCTTCAGCCGAGGCGGTTGCAACGAGGCTTTCAAGCATCATTTACTGCTTTCTGTCGTTCAATTCTCATTTTCAGCTTTGTATTAGTTGTTGTTTCCCTTCTCATAGCTAGAACATTTCATTTCGTTGCTTTCTGTCTTTGCGTTCTTTACTTTAAGCTCTCTTTTGTCCATTCAAACAAACAAGTAATCGAATCACCATTCATCATTTCACAAGTCTTGCCTTTGCACTCTACTGTTTTCTCTTGCTGTTTTGTCTTTAAATTCCTTTCAAGCATGTCTGTTTTATCTCTTATTTTTGTTCTCCTTATATCCATGAGTAACTAAGTCACTTAGGGGCATGCTAATGACAACACTATAGGCTAAAAAACGTGAATCAAGCATGTAGGATAGCTCTCGAAACATTGATTGTATGTAAGCTTCATCCCACGGGCAATTTCGATTGGCCATCCATTTTGTCCAAAGAACTCCTAACCTCTGGAAGGAGTAAGAGTTCAGAGTCATATTGTCATGCTAGCCTTTCATGGTAACCAGGAAACGGCCTAGGAATAGGCGTTTCCCTAGTACAAACCATATCTTTCTGCCTTAACAAGATGCTTAAGACCTTACTTTGAGTTGAGTAAACTAAAGAATTTAATGCATGGAATCGGACGATACATGAGTTTAAGATAGTTTGATGCATAGAGAGTAGATCCAGTGCTTGAGAATCGTATAAAAATGCCTATAGGAGAGTCATTAATAGCCCTTAAATCACCCATTTACCCACTTTCGCTGTTATTATAATTGCGGTAGAATTGCGGTCTCCGCAATTCCGTCTAAGTTTCATTCTGTTTAGCTGTTTTTATCTTCATTTATTAATCTCGTCTCTTTTCATTTGAGCTTAATTTTCACTTGTTCTTGTTTATGTTACTACCCTTTACACATTCAGCAAAAATTAGATAATTAAAAACCAATTTTACCCCATCAAATCCACCCTTTCTTTCTTAACAAAACACTTCGCGAATAGCCAAAAATAAATCTCTGTGGGAAAACGAATGAAATATACTTACTACTTGCTATAAGATCATGTATGCTTGCATGTTCTGAGTGCTCTATCTCTTTTATTGCCTAATTATTTCAACACATTGAGCACGCAACACTTGTGAAACAAGGTACTTAAATAAATGTAAAACCATCAAATGCATGCAAAAGTTGAAAACATTCTAAAACTTTACTCATATTCCCTTACGTGTGTGTGTGTGTTTAGAACCTCTCAACCTAGCTCATGCAAGCCCGAAATAACCTTATACAGCCCTATAACTCGTTTTCCCCTACTTATGGCGATAAGAACAGTCTAACGGCTTTTAGTGACAGAAAGAGCAGCAAAACAAAAGGCCTAAATTATTTTCTTTTTCTTTGAGTACTTTGTACCCATTGTTTCTTTTGAACCATTTTTTTTTATTTCTCCAAGAGAGCCTAACACGTCAAGTCAAGTTTCGCTTCACGTTTTTAAGGACTATTGCTCACTTCTATTAGTTCCCCTTTCATGCAGTGACAACCGTGGGTTACACGATCGCCCCTGGTTACACGGGCAACACAAGAAGGAGGAGCAACTCTAGAGTTTTTATTTTTCATGCTTACTTTTTTTTTTTTTTAGGCAATAGCTTCGCTATAAAACAAGTGAATTATTACTACTTCTAACACATCAATCCTCCCTAATGGTACTGTTACGTCTCCAAAAGTGACCTTTTTAGGACTTATTTAGCTTAGAAAGATGTACACTCTTAGGTGTTTTTGATAGGATTTAGCTTAAACCTATGTTTATATATGAGATTTAGAAGAAGGTAGCTAAATTAGGACTTGTGTGCAAAAGGAAAGAAAAGGATTAAAAACCGAAGTTAAAAGAAGGAAAAATGAGCATTGCGCCAGCATTGCGGAAACATTGCTGAAACCGCAATGTTTCAAGTGAAATCCGTAAGTTGACTGATCTTTTTCTGTTATTTTCCGTTATTTCAGGGATTCGTTCTTTCTCCTCCATCCATTTTGAAGTACGACGTTGAGGATGGATGGTTCTCCTTGGCCCAAACGCACCTGCAGATTACTATAAAAGGGGGTCAAAGTAGAGGGTTTGATCATCATCCGAAAGCGTAGAAGTCTCTTCGCAGCTCCATCTTTTCTCCTGTTTTTCTTCTCCGTCTGTTGGTTTGAGAGGTTCAGCTGTTGGAGTCGACAATCTGATAGGAAGGAGAGAAGATTCATCTTCTCTCCTGATTGGATTCATCCAAGCAAGGCTGTCCTTTCTTCCCTTTCAGCCGAGGCATTTGCGACGAGGCGTTCAAGCTCATTTACTGCTTTCTGTCTATTATTTCTAATTTCCAGCTCTGTTTAGTTGTTGTTTCTCTTCCAGTAGCTAGCTCATTTCATTTCGTTGTCTTCTGTCTTTATGTTATTCACTTTAAGCTTTCCTTTGTTCATTCAAACAATCAAGTAATCAAAGCACAATTCATTATTTCACAGCTTCTTATCTTTTGCTGCTACTGTTTTACCTTGCTGTTTTAAGTTTATTTCTCTTCTAAGCATGTCTACTTCATCTCTTATTTCTGTTCTTTCTATATCCATGAGTAACTAAGTCACATAGGGGCATGCTAATGACAATACTATAGGCTAAAAAACGTGAACCAAGCATGTAGGATAGCTCTCGAAGCATTGATTGTATGTAAGCTTCATCCCACGGGCAATTTCGATTGGCCATCCATTTTGTCCAAAGAACTCCTAACCTCTGGAAGGAGTAAGAGTTCAGAGTCATACACTCATGCTAGCCTTTCAAGGTAGCCAGAAAACGACCTAGGAATAGGCGTTTTCCTAGTACAAACCATATCTCTCTATTTTAACAAGATGCTTAAGACCTTACTTGGACATGAGTAAACTAAAGAATCTAATGCATGAAATCGGAAGATACATGAGCTTGAGTTAGTTTGATGCATAGAGAGTTGATCCAATGCTTGAGAATCGTATAAAAATGCCTATCGGGGAGTCATTAGTAGCCCTTGTTTCTCCATTTTACACACTTTCGCTGTTAGTAACATTGCGGTAGAATTGCTGTTCTCGCAATTCTGCTAAGTTAAAAATTCTGTTTAGCTATTTTCCTCTTCGTTTATCAATCTCTTCTCGTTTTATTTGAGTTTATCTTTGACTTGCACTTGTTTATGTTGTTACCCTCTACATATTCCTTAGAAATTAGACAATTTAAAACCAATTCTACCCCATCAAATCCACCCATTCTTCCTTAACAATACACTTCACGAGTAGCTAATAATAAATCTCTGTGGGAAAACGAATGAAAAAATACTTACTACTTGCTATAAGATCATGTATGCTTGCATGTTCTGAGTGCTCTCTCTCCCTTATTGCTATTTATTTCACACATTGAGCACGCAACAGGTACCTTTCGGGGTGACAACAAGGTTTCAGACCAGATAAAATCATTCTAAGCCTACAGAACTGAGAATAAGAGAACTATGTGCTCAGTGAATGTAGGGAAATAGCAGAAAAATTTGAAAATAGGCTCAAAATGTGCATACATTGTCAAATTTTTCGAATTACACAAATACAGAGTGTTCACAAGCATATCACAGACCGTCCTCATCGGACAACATGCATTCAGATTCTAATCTAAAAATTAGAGTAGACACAAGCCCGACAACTACAAAGATTTCTTTTCTTCAACAAACTCCACCCCCCACTTTAAGACATGCATTGTCTCCACTGCATTCAACAATTAAAATAACAAAATTCTAAGGGAACAGAAAACCTCCCCTGAATTTTTGTGGGGCCGACGGGTAGAGATGTGCATCATCGTCTTCCAAAATAAATTCGAATTGTCGGTCATTCACCATTTTCTCCTAAGAAAATAAACAAACAACAACTTTAAAATCTAAAATAAACAAAAAGAAAACAATAAATAACAGAATTACAGTCCAAGCTCGGGTGCCTCCGAGAAGCGCAAATTTTTAGAGTCGATTGCTCGACTGTATTCTCGTATCCTCTCATCCATAATCGAACTTGGAAGATGCCCCATCCATCTTCCCAATTTCATCATTCCTGCAAAAATCCACGAACAATTCTCTCTCTCGTGCCTTCTGCACACATACAACATCAATTTTAATTTTTGCAGTTTTCATAGAAGGTCGTTCCAATAAAATTGATGCAAAAACATGAGAGGGATTATCATTCATTTCAGGAGTATAAGAATCAGCAGGAAAGTACGAATCAGTTACTCTGACTAAAACGTCCTCCACCTTTTTCAAGGGGTGCACATAGGATTTATCAGCCGGTTGCATAATAGCACCGGTTTCATCCAAGTCATTCAGTTTAAGCTCTTTAAAAACAACATATGACATTACATTAATCGATGGTCCTAAATCTAGCATGGCTCGATTAATCATTTTATCTCCTATAGTGCAAGGCAAAGTGGAAGGGAGTATCTTAGCAGGATTCTCAACAATTGTCAAGGTAGAAACAGTTGAATCACAAAATTCAGTCAGGGGTGGTTCATGCAACTCATATTCATCAAAAATTTCAGTTAAAAATAATGGGTCATCCCCATCCTCAACAGTCATGCATTCATGTTTGCTAGTGTGTCAACCGTGTCTACTTGACAAAGAGCGAATACATCCTCATCATGCTCTTCTACATTGGGAAAATTAATCTCAACAACCTCTCTGCCATACTCAACAGATAAAATGCCCTTATCAACATTTATTTTAGTCTTAGCAGTTTTCATAAAGGGCCTACCTAATAAGATCGAAGCAAGCGAAGAAAAAGAATTTCCATCCATTTTCAGAACATAAAAATCAACAGGAAAAATCAATTCATTAACTTGCACTAACACATCTTCAACTACTCCTAAAGAATGCACAGAAGATCTATCAGCAAGTTGAATAACTATTCCTGTTTCCTGCATTTCTTTCAATTTCAGTTTCTGATAAACGGAATAAGGCATAACGCTAATCGAGACTCCTAAATCCAGCATTGCTCTTCTAATTTTCATGCCTCCTATCTTACAAAGGAGAGAAAACATACCTGGATCGTCGCATTTAACCGGTAAGCTCTTTGTGATCAAAGCTGAGACATTCTTACTTACCACGACGCGTTCCCTCTCCTTTGTCTTCCTCTGGTTGGTGCATAGTCTTTTTAGGAACTTGGCGTACCTTAGAATTTGCTTGATGGCATCCAACAGAGGGATATTGATCTCTACCTTCCTGAATGTGTCTAGAAACTCCTCCTCGTAGTTCTCCTTAGGTGGTCTTGCTAACCTGCTAGGAAAATGAGCCTTAGGCACATAAACTCTAGTACATGTAAGATCGAAATTTACCCTTTTCCACCGTGGTTCGGAGTTTTCTATCTCTGGCTCGCTGTGGCCATGATCGACTTCCACCGGCGGGGTACTCGTGGGAAGCTTCTTCCCACATCTCAGAGTGATGGCACTAGCGCTTTCTGCCTTTTGATTCTCCATCATTGTCAACATGTTACTAACCTGAATCACTGCTTCGCTCAGAGTTTGAAACTGCTCTCGAGTTTCCCTATGTTGTGATTCAAGTATTCCTTCCAATGATCTACCTGAAACATAAGGACGAGGCTGTAAGTTATCTTTCAGAGCAAGAACAACACTACTTACCTCAAAAAGTTGGGCCTTGAGTTCGTTCACATCCTTCATCAGGCGAGCTTGCTCCTTGTCTCCATCTCCTCTCCGCTCTAAGCTTCTAGCCAAGTTGGAAATCAAAACTCTAGCTTCGGCGGGGGTTTTATCCATGAGACATCCTCCACTGGCGACATCAACTAACTGTCGGCTTGGCGGTAAGAGACCTTCGTAGAAATTTTGAATGAGCTGTTGGTCAACTATTTGGTGGTTGGGACAATCCTCACACAACCGACCAAACCTCTCCCAACACTCGAGAACGGTCACTTCTTTTTCTTGCTCAATTCGATTTATCATTCTTCTAAGGGCGGCGACCTTGGGAGGCGGAAAATACTTCGCTAAAAATGCTCCCTGCAGCTCATCCCAAGAAGTGATGGACCCAGTCGGTAGGTAATACATCCAATCTCTCGCCTTCTCCTTTAAGGTGAAAGGAAAGGCTCTAAGATGGATTTGATCTTCAGTGATGTCGTCGGTCCTCATTGACGAACACACCATTCGAAATGTCCTGAGGTGTCTGATGGGATCTTCATATGTATTACCACAAAAAGAAGGTAATAAGTTAATCAGACTAGCTTTAAGTTCAAATTTACCTGTAGCTACCGGATACAGTATACTCGATGAGTTCCGGCCTAGCTCAGATGATGCAAGCTGCCTCAAGGTTCTTTGTTGCTCATAATTACCCCCGACCTCCATTTCTGCGCTTCTCTTGGATTTTCAAAAAATAACTGCGCTCAAAGACTCAAACAAAACGGGTAAAATAATACAAGAAAATTAAACTGTAAAAACAAAGTAAAGAAAAAATTTAAAACAAACAAATTAAACTCAATCAAATCAAATTAAATATAATTCCCCGGTAACGACGCCAATTTTGGTAGTGCACTTTATGGTGTGCTCCAATTTCAAGTTGTCGAGGCTTGCCAAAATAATATTTATAAAACCCGAATTCACCGAGCAATTTGCAGCTTAATGGTAACGGGGTCGATCCACAGAGAATTATGAAATTCAATTTGACTAAGTTTAAATTGCTAATGATAAAAAGTGGGTAAAAAGATGGTGAAATGATGGTAAAAAGATGGTAATTTGGTTTGTGGGAAGGGAGCTCCAAGCATGCAATCGCTAACGGAAAATTAAATGACGAAGTAACAAATTAAATGGTCGTGCTTAACTTCGAGTAATGAAATTGATCGCTATGGACGTTCAGTTCATCGATACAATTAATTAGCTAATCATGCTTATGCACACAATTCATTTGGCTAATTTCTAACTCAAATGACCCAAAGACATAATTAGAAAAGTGTAATTCTAATTATACTTGGCCAATAATCAATCCAAGGTAGCTAATCTTGAATTGACCATAGGTCAGTAACGGGAACATTGTGACGGATTAATCCTAAAACCAACCTGGTTTCTCTCTCGCCCAAAGCCTAACATGAAAACGTTAACTAATTCAATCCCCAACTGTCACTTGGGCTTGAATTACCTAGCCATGCTTAAGCCTTTGCTACTTAGCGATATAGGCAATTATACGTCCTAATCTTTAGCTCTCTATCATGCATAGGAATTAAGGAGTCAATCTTAACTAAGTTATACATGCTAGAATTGAAGAAGAACAAAGGAAAGAGATGCAAAAGTCCTAATTAGCTCAACATATACAAAGGGGCAAATCTCCCCAAAAATCCATAGTTTACAATCCCAAGCTCAAAATTAAACACTAATCTTGTTTAGCCTTCCATGGAGGATGAACAAATCAAACCCCCCATCGAAGAGCTTAGTAGCATACAAGAAGAGGAAGAAAAACGCCCAAAAATGGTGGAAAATGTCGTGGACCCGAGACCAAAATTTTTTAGAAGAAGATAGCCAAAAATCGAAGGTTTTTGGCCTTTATATCGTCGGAGCGTCGAGACGTTAGGCCAGCGTCTCGACGTTGTGCCCTAAGTTGGCAGCGCGCGCGCGTTCGGGGCGTCTCGACGTTGGGCAGCGTCAAGCAGGCGTTGAGACGCGCGCGCTCGACGCTTGCCTGCGCGAAATTCCTGAAAACCGTCGAGGCGGCGTCGAGACGCTCGGCCAGCGTCTCGACGCTGGTGCTCAACGCTTGCTCTCGGGTTTGGAGGCCAAAAATTTCCTTTTCATGGTAATTTTTGTCATCTCTTCATACTTCAAGCCTCTTCACTCCCGATGCATCCATGAAGCTCTAAAACGTCTCTTTAAGTCCTGAAACACGTCCTTAGACTCCTCGAGCTCTCGACCATGAGATCACCTACAAAAAGGCATTTTAATCAATATTAAGCATGGTTCTAGCCAATATTAGGGACATAATAATAGCTCTATTTTGGAGCTATCATAGGTCCTTTAGGTTCTCCTGGCTAGCTCAGATTAAGTCGTGTAACAATATGAGAGAAAAAGAATTTGAATTTATTCAAATTCGTTTTTGGAAGAATGATGGACATATTTAAATATGATTTAAATATGAGATCGGTCTAAAACATGAATAGAGATTCATGTGTGATGATTCGGTTTAAGAAACCGAGATTAGTCTTATTATTTAATTAATATTTGATATTGAATTAAATAATAATATTAATTAATTAATTTTTTTTTTATTAAAATTAATTATGAATTAATTTTAAAATGACAAAATAATACAAGTGAGATTATCCAAGTTGAGTGGATTTATCCAAGTTTGTAAGTGGATTGTGAATCACTAACTACATGCATAAACTCATCAATTGTTGAACACTTGTGTGAAGACTAATTCATCCATTTTTTAGGTGTCATGCTAAGCAAAGAGTTTGTTGCATGTGAATGACCTATAAATTGGATGGAGTTCAAATGGTTTGAGTTTGATGATGCTTGAGTTTTGTTGGAAATTTTTGGATGTGTGACATTTTTTTTCAAAACTCTCATCACATAGATCTCTTCTATTTTCATCTCTTCTTCCCTTTTTCTCTTGTAAAGGAGTCCCACGACTCTGTTGCTCGGCCCGAGGATAGCGGGACTACCGGAGGTGGTTCTCAAAGAGTTCGAGAGAAGCTTTGAAGGGTTCGTGAGGAGATTCAAGCATCGGAATAGAAGAATTTCGAACTACAAGAGGTTTGTATTCTTATTCTTTTATTTCAAAGTTTTTTAGCATGTTTCTTATTTAGCTAAATTGATGAAATTAGAATGTCAATTGATCTGACTCGCTTCCACTACGCTATGTGCGCTCCATCAAATCGAACCCCCAACTTTTTGCTAACTTAAGCGGAGCGCTCACCCACTGCACCAAGTGGTTGTTCGACAAAAAATTAATTCTTAAAACAAATATTATATTCTAAACTCCTAAAACAAACATAGAAAGTTTAAATATGGCAAGTATGGCAACAAAGTTGCTTGGGTGGCGTTTGGTTGAGCAAGGCATGGGCGGGCGCACAATTGGGCAGGCTAGGCAAGGGCGCGTGTGAAGGGCTGAGCTCCATGGAGTGTGCGAGAACATTGGGCTACATAGGGCGCACACGAGCATGCTGAGAGTATGGACGAACATGGGTATCTTAGGGGTGCACTTTGTGTTGTCGATACTCTATAGGACCTCTGAAGTGTTTGTTTTGATCATCCTCCATCTTTAAATGTTCAATATGTTTGTAAACCATTAAGATCATATCAATAGCTATAACTCTTAAGACATATATCATTGACCAAAAAGTTAGAGGTACAAATCTCTACCCCACATATTTTTGAATTCATATTACGTCTTCAACCAAGAAGTTTTAGGTTTGAATTCCCCACCCCACTTATTATTGACTAAAAAACAACAACTTTAAATCAATAATTAACATCCTCATATAGTTCTACCCTTTTACTTTTTAACCTATTATTTAGGATAGCAATTACTCAAAAGAGAGCATTAAAATAAATCGAATATAATCATGAAATTTACATAATAATAACTATTTTGTTGTGGATGTAACGATTTAGAGTATTTTTTTTTTCTTTGAAATAGTAAGAATTTAAACAAGAATAGATATATATCTCTCCTACAACTATTTCATTTATTAAATTGATATTTTTAGTTCTATTATTATAGATAGAAAATTACACGAACTATAAGGCATTGCAAAAAAAAATATTTAAATTATTTCTAAGTTAGAGCATTAAATTAAATGCAAATAAGAAGATATATATATATATTTTTTTTTTTAATTAGGGTGGGGATTCGAATCATAGACCTTTTGGCCGTCAACACATACATATGTCAGTTGAACTATGCTCGCTTTGGACATAATAAAATCCAAAAAAATGCCATAAAATATAATAACAACAAGAGGGGTTAATTGAAATTTAATTGAAATTTGACTAGCAAGGATGGTTTAATTTAACACATTAATTGCTCACCAATCAAGCACACTCAATAAATGAAGCTACTTTTTCTTTTCTTTACATATTAATGGCTTGGAAAGATATTTAAACCTTGACTTATAGAGGAGGTAACCATGTTCTAAAAATATATATTTCATTTAATTACAAATAGGTTATTTCTATTTTGTACTAAAAAAAGGTTATTTCTATTTTTAATTTGTTTTATTTTGTTTTTCTAACTTTTTAAAAGTCCTATTTTTATTATAAATTTACTTAAAAAAAATCTATTTTGATAATTTCCATTAATTTTTGTATGCAAATTGTCAAATAGTGTATTTTGCGGAAATATTCTTACAGGCCCACATGTATGAGTCTTTCTTATCAAAATCTAAAAATGGAAACACAAAATATGATAAGAAAACCAAACAAGATAAATGTAAATGTTACCTTAAAAAGTATAAACAAATTTTTAAACACTTTTTTTTTAATAATGCATTTTCAAAAACCCACCGACTCCGGAAGTCCGGTCGCCACACTTCTATCCGTCACCATCAACAATAATAAACGGTCATAATTTTTAAAATACAAATTAATGCTCACTCCTATAACGGTCATAATTTTTAATGCGGGATGGAGGGATTGAACATCCGACCTCTTAGCGAAAACTTTATAATTTTATGTCAATTCAACCAAGCTTGTTTTGTTATTTTAATTGGCAAATATATATTTAAACTTATTAATTCATATTGTTTATTAATAATTGTCTTTTATAATAATTTGACATTAAGAGGTACAATTTTTTAATTTGTTCAAAAAATGCATTTTTTTAGTTGTCAATCCAAACACACTCTAAGGCTCCGTTTGAGATTGCGGTAGCTTTTAAAATAATTGCTTCCAACTTTGCTTTTAAAAAAATCAGCTGTTTGATGAATCAAATTAGTGTTTGGTAAATTTTAGTGGTAGACTTAAATGAGTTGGTTATCGTGTTTGGTAAATAAGTATTAAATTATTGTAATTTAACTATAAAAATAGACATATTATAAAAAATTGTATAAATTTTTTTAAGAAGAAAATAGTAAAGTATTATTTTTAAAAAAATATTTGCATTTGATTTATTAATTTAAAAATTATAAAATAAGATTTGGTGGTGTGAAATAGATATTAGATATATAAAATAATTTTTAATTTTGGAAAGATTTGAAAATTTGTTAAAGAAGTGATGGTTAGAGAATTTAAAAGCTACAAATAACAGCTTTTGAAAGCTGTGCAAAATGAACATGTCATGCAAAATTGATTTTAACGGATTATAAAATAATTTGTTTTACCAAATACCAAAAACGGTTAAGATTTATTTTTAATCACTTCTAACTCTTTCAAACGCAATGACAAACGGAGCCTAAGAGTCCTAGTTTCAATTCTCATCTAAGAGTCTTAGGTTCCATCCCCACCTCCATATATATATATGACCAAATTCTATTACCTAAACTTTTGAGTATTCTATTCTTAAACTTTGAATTAAAAAATCTGATCAACATATTTTTTTTTTTTTTTTTTTTTATGAATTATTTAACAACAAAAAAAAATTAACATAAACACATGTTTTGTTCAGGATTTCAAAATGAGTATAAATGATTAATAAAAAAAAAATAGAAAGTAGAATTTAGAAACTAAAACAAAATATTTAAGTCAAAATGAATCTAATTTGATAGTAATTAACCTACATTTCTTGAAGCAGAATGTGAATTTCTCATATTTGATTTGATGCACTAATAACATAAAATATTTAAAAGTTTACAAAAGTTTAAACTTGGAAGTAGCAAAATAAGTGGATTTTATACAATGTTGAATAGTGTTAGATAAGTAATATATATTTGTATGATTTTTTTTTTTTTAAAATAATTAAAATAAAGAAATTATGATGAAATAGTTTAGAAACAAAAATTCTTAGGGCTGATCCCCCACCATGAGGCAAAAATGTCCTAAATTTGATTGTAATAATGGGGCATATAAATGGGCCCCACTACCAACAGACATGTGGCCTTCTCTTGCCTCTTGCACCCATCAACTGTCAAACTACAACTCCCACCATTATTGTTAGTCAAACACTCAAACTCATTCTTCTTTGCCTTTTCATTTCACACTATTTAATTTACTTTTACAATTCTATTTTCCTATTTATTTTTATCTATTCTTTTACCAAATAATATTTTGGTTGTGTTCACCTTTTCTTCATAGCCTCTCTTTGGATTAACTTCCTAAATTTGTTTTCTTCAAATCTAGAGTGTCCAATAAAAATCATTTTTTTAAATAATCATTATTTATTTTTTTTTTATTTTTTTTTAAGAATCATAGATTATTTAAAAAATAATTGAGAAGACTTACTTAACAATGATAAAATCACTTTTAAATATAGTGTAACCAAACAACTTGTGTCGCAAACAACTTGTGTCGTTTAAAAAAATAAATAAATAAAACTGGTTTTTATAATATATATAATATTTTTTTAATTAAAATAATTTATATATATATATATATATATATATATATAAGTGCTTAAAACTCATCCTAACTTATTGTGGAGGGTCAATAATGAATTTTTTAAATTTAGGGTGTGTGGTAATAAATAAAAAGAATAAAATTTGAGTGTATCTCGAGCTAGACCCAAGTTTTTGCAATCCACCCGGTTGTCCACATTTGAAAAATGCAGATTGATTTTAAATCAAAATTTAAAGAATTCTTTAAAGTCGATTCTCCAAAAAGTGATTCTAAAGAGATTGACGAGAATCACTTTTAGATGTAATGTAAGCAAATAAATTTGGGATTAAAATTACTTAAAAAAAATAATCTTAAATCTAGTTTTATAAAATTTTGTTATAAGAAAAAGAGAAAATTATCCTTTCCTCGGGTTTGAGTTTGGTAGGTCCTCAATGTTTCAAATCCAACAAATAAGGTTTGAATTTGGTTGTCTCCCCGTCTAATAGAATGATTAGGTGACACCTACTTTTAATTAAAAATATTATTTTAATTATTAGTTTTTTTTTTTTTTTTTTGCTTCTTCTTTTCCATGTCTTCTCATTCTCCTTCTCCTTCACCTTTACCTTCACCTTCGCCTTCATCTTCCATCTTCTTCCTCCCATGACCGACGTCGGCGATGCGCCGACGATTGTTTCTTTTTTTTTTTTTTTTTTTTCATTTTCCTCTTCCCTTTTCTTCTCCTCCTCCCTCCTTTCGTTTTCCTCTTCGGTCGTCGGAGTGGAAAAATTTTACTTAGATAAAAACGTTTTTTTTAATACAGATATGTTTAAATAGATCGGTAATTTGTTTTTGCTCAAACGGAGAAACTCCATTGATTCTGAGTAGAAATCTCCGAGTGTTTGAGAGTTTTTTCCCTGTTCGTCTTCATCTGCCTCAGTTTTCTGCAATTGGGTAATTCTGATTCATTTCTCCATTGATTCTGATTAGAAATCGCTCTGGGTTTGATAATTTAAGCAAGTTTTCAATGAATTTTTCACCATTTCTTTCTCTGTTCTGTTTGTTCTTCATCTTCTCTGTTTTTCTGCAATTAGCTAGGTCCTGATTACTCTGTTGAAACTTAAAGATCTGCTAATTTTGAATTGAAATCGAAGTGGATTTGATTTTCAATTCCAATTCCAGCAAGTTTTCACCATTTCTCCAACTCGGTTCTAAAAAAGCTTTCCTAATTTTGAATCAAAATCCAAACAATCAATGGCCGGAATGTGAGAAGACGGCGGTTCCACTTCCACCAGAGCATAACGTCATCCAACTCGCCATCGACGACGGCGAAATTATGATCAACAAGAAGGCCATCCTTCTGTTTATACACAAGCAACCGTGATTTTCACCATTCTTTTTACTGTCATTACCACCAAAGCATATTTGTATCTAAATGTATAGATTTGTTTGTAAATATATATATATATATATATATATATATATATATATATATATATATATTTAAAACGAGGAGATGGAGGTGGGATGGAGAGGGAGAGGGAGAGAAAAAGAGAGGAAGAGGGGAAGTTTTTTTTTTTTTAATACACATCTGTATTTTTTTTTTTGAAAACGAGGAGAAGAAAGGGGGAGATGGAGATGGAGAGAGAGAGGGGGAGGAAGAGGGAGAAGAAGAATGGAAGAGGAAAACGAAAGAAAAAAAAAAAAAAAAAAACTCGTGGACGTATCGCCGACGACAGCCACGAGAGTAAGAAGATGGAAGAGGGAGGTGGAAGGAAGGAGAAGGAGAAAGAAAAAGAAAATAAAAAAATATATTTAAAAAAAAATAATTTTAATAATTAAAAAAATATTTTTAAATATTTTTTTAATTAAAAATAGGCGTCACGTCACAACACTATTTTACTTAACATAATATAGGACTAAAAACGTGGATTTAAAACGTTGGGACCCAACTGCTACCAAACTCAAACCTGAAGTAATTTTCCGTAAGAAAAAATATTTTTGTATGTCAAACTCAATCTTACTCTATTTTAAGTTGTTATGTTTTATTTTTTATTTTTTTTATTTTTTGTTTGTTTGTGTAAAAATATTTAATTAATGCGAATATTGAACCCATGATCTTTTAATCAAAGACACAACCTTATGTGCCCAAGCGAGCATGACTTTGCTGACACATGTATGTGTTGACGACCAAGATGTCTGTGGTTCGAATCCCTCTACTTCCAATGTACTAAAAAAAAAGGATACAACCTTAGCTCAATTAAGCTATGCTCGATTTGACTGTTCTGTTTTAGTCTTGTGACTTTCAAATGTTCTATTTCAAATTTTGGTATAATTTTTTTTTGTATTTTTTTTTTGTTGTTAAATTAATCGTTTGGCAAATTTTTAAATTTGTTTTGAAACTTAATTAACATCTTACCTAGTAAATGTAGTTAAAACCATAGCTCATTAGATACCCAATGAATAAGTAACAAAAAAAAAAAAAAAAAAAAAAGGTTTATAAAATAAATATTAGCAAGAACAAAAGTGATTTTTTATGCAAAATTCCGAAACTAAAAACAACATATTAGAAATTTTTAAGTCTATTTGATAATTATTATTATTATTATTTTTTTATTTTTTTTTTATAAAAAAACATAGATGTTTGATAATTAATTCAAGTTTTTGTTTGTAAAATTTTCAAAACGTTTTTAAAATTGTGAAGGAGTTTTGAAAACAGAAAAATTATTTTTAAAACCAGTTTCTGTTTTTTTTTTTTCAAATCAATATTTTTTTTTTTAAAACTAGAAACTTTTTAATATATATTTATATTTATATATATATATATTTTATTTTATTAAAGTTGTTTTAATATTTTTTAATATATTATATTTTACTACATAATAAATTTAAATAATTACAAGATTTTTCTAGAGTAATTTTGTTAACCAACTATTATCTTATTAAATAATTATTTAAATGAAACTAATTAGCTTAAAGTATATATTTTTATTTAAAATTAAATAATAGTATTTAAATCTTCATATCATTTTTATACCTTTATACCAGTACTTATATAAATAATAGTATTGTGTTTATGTCGATAACTTGTAAATTTTAAACCTTTATTTGATTACTTGTGTACTTAATTATAGTGTTATATATATTATAAAAATAGTTTGATTTTCATTTTATAAAAAAACAGAAAATAAAAAATAGTTACGTTTGATATTTTATTTTTAAAAATATTTAAAATCTAAAATCTATTACCAAACATGATTTTTATTTTTTTTTTTTAAAAAAAAACTAAAATGATTATCAAATAGACATGGGAGATTGAAATTGAATCAACATGATAATTGATAAACCAAAATGAGTTTTAAGACAAGGTAGTTAAAATATTTAAAAAGTGGCTGCTATACAAAATAATCTCAAATGTCATATGAATTTAGTTATTATTACTATTTTCACTATGTAGGTAAAAAAATTGAATTCCTTTAATTTATGTCAGTTGAATTATGCTTATGTTGACATACAAATTTAGTTATTCGTATTATTATAATTATGTAATATCTAGATCAATTATAGAAGAAACAATAACCTATAAAATAAAAACATACGAATTTTATCGAATTCTTATTACTTTAACAACGTGTTGAAGGAGAGATTTGAACATCTCACAGGTTGGCAAAAAGTTAAACGATAATTGATAAGTTGATTATTAAAAAAAAAAAAAAAAATGTTATATTCATTTTTTTTTTTTTTTGTAAAGATATAAATATGTTAAAAAAAATAAAAGCTACTAACTATTTTCTTTGTACATCCTTTAACTTTTTTGTTTTGTTCAGATTGCACGTTAGAAAAGAGAAATTCCTTCCTTCATTCACATCCAATCCAACTAGTGAGAATTTTGTCCCTCAAAAGATATTCACAAAATTTTGTCCCTCAAAAGATATTCACAATTTTGTAATAAGTAAACTATTGGTCGGTCAAAAACTCTTATTAATTTTTTATTTATTTAATTTAGCATATTTTCTTTTAGTATGAATTTATTTCTTTACAAGAGATTTTATTAGTCATTCCATCAAAATTTTCAAAATATATATATATATATAACAAGGTTAGTAAAAGTATGTTTAGTTGATAATTTTCTAAAATTAAATTTATTGGCATTTCTTATGGACAAGTTGCATAAATAACAATCAGACCCAAAATAATGACAAATATAACAAAATATAAAACATTTTGCAAATATGACAAAAAAAATTAGTGACTACCATCGACAAAATTTTATAAAAAAAAAAAAAGTGATAGGCCTATTATCAGAGATAAAATTACCATATTTACAAATCTTTTAAAAAAATGCTATATTTTGAATTATTTTACTCTAAATTGACATTTTGTACAATTTTTCATTTCTTATTTTATTTTTTTATGAACAATTTTTTCTAAAACAAAGATCGCCGTTTATGATATTCTTTTAAGTTAATTATAATCTTGATTATACATTTAATAGTCTTTTCATAAATCCTAATCTTCATTATACATTTAATAGTCTTTTCATAAATCCTTAACCATTCTATAAATCTTGTTAACATAATTATGAATAATAACTCAATCAGCATAATGTATGAACGATGAACAAAAGGTTTCAAGTTTAAACCTCTCATCTCCACATATTTTTAAAAAAGCAAAAAATCTATAAATTTTGAAAGCATATGTAATAATAATAAAAAAAAAATCTATCAACATATACCCAACAAAAATTGATTGAAAATTTGTAACACAAATATAAATTAAAAAATGTTAAACATAAAAATACACAAAACATATTTATGGCTTGATGAAGTAAAAATTCTCGTATGGAATAGTAGGTTTAAATTGTCCACCCAAATATAGTTCTATAGTTAAAAAAACACATTCAATTAGTGAAAATGTAGAGATTAAGCAATGATTTAAATGTCGATGTCGACGAAAAGATCGAGATCTCAATTTTATAAAAATGTCGATATTGATGAATATTTCAGAATGTTTTTAAAAAATATTAAAATTAAAAAATAAATATTTTACGCATTTAAATGAGTTAAAATATATTTATTATAATATTATAGTCACATTAGTTTTTTTTTAATATTTCATCGATTTTATAAGTTAGAATAGAAATGTCGATTCAATTCTCAATCTAAATATGGAAGCTGATGTCATGCTCGTGTTGAAAACATTAATGAAGAGGAGGTAATTATGATTAAGGGTTGAGTGAGATGGGGAGTGTGAGACAGTGTCATTTTGGTAATAAAAAGTGATTAGGAAGACATTTGATTATTATGGTGTATTATTTTTGGGAGGAATTTGGATATTGTTTTTGGTATTTAACGGTCCCATCTCCAAACCCTCCGTTGTTCCCAATTCCCATCCATCATTTTCTGATTTTCTCCTCTAATCTCTGCATGCTCTGCTCTGGATCATTGTCTCTCCCAGTCCCACACACACTCCTCTCTCTCTCTACATTTTTTCTCTTCTCTTATAGCTTTCATCACCATTATCACTCACACCCACACACCAACGCTTGCATTCTGAGATCATTTTCTTCTAGATCTGAAGATTACATTCATCCACTCCAACTCTTTGCTCCTTCCAAGATCTGGGTATCCATTCTTTTTTCTTTCTTTCTCTCATTTTTGTGTTTTTGTTTTGTTTTCTGTAATGGGGTTTGGTCGAATCTGCTCATGGGGGAGATCCGGGTGTTGTGGATTCTTAATTGTCTGTAATGTAGGGTTAACTATATATATATATGCATTTGTGATTCTGTGTTTCTTGTTCTGGATTTTTGTAATGAGTTTTTTTTTTTTTTGGTGGTTTTCTTAATCTTTGGTGTAATGGGTTACATCGTCTAGCGCCAATCGTGCCAACTCTTTGATTAGAACGGGAATATTTTTGTAGATCTGAAGTTTTAGCTGGCTTCCAGTTGAATGTCCCTGTTCTTCTTTCTCCTGGAATGTGATAGTACTAAGCCAGTATACTGAGAGAGAGCAGAGTGTCCCCCAGCTCTTTTTTGCCCTTGATTTTGTGAAACGTAGGGTTTAAAGTTGGTTGTGATATTATGCGTTTTGTGTGAATGTGAGAAATGAGAGATTTGTACTTTTTTGTTGAGTGAATTATTGAAAGCCCGTTTTTGTGATCGGGAGTCTTGATCTCAAAAACTTTCTTTTGGATGATTTTTGGGTTGTATGGTGGATTTATATGGTTGATTAAGTGCGTTTAAGTGAAATGAACTACTTACTTCAAGTTGGAATAGGAAAAATATCTAGCTCTTGGGTTATGACTTGTGAGTAGAATGAACTGTTAACTAACTGATCAGTATGATGAAATGTAAGTTAAGTTTATGAATGCTTTCTTTCTCACACACTCATATACATATGCCATGCACACACAAACATATGTTCACAGAAATTGTTTGAGGCAACTATGGGTTTGATGTTGCATGATTTCATGTACAGAACCTAACTTGCAGAGTCTGATTGATGCAGATAAAGGTGTGACCTTAACAGATTCGTGAATGGCGGTGGCAGATACACAAAATCCTCTTCAAGGAGAAACCACATGTGGTACCCTACTGCAGAAACTGCAAGTAAATAAATCATGCTGTTGGTCTTTTGCTTCCGTTTTTCTGTCTAAATATTTTCTATTGGACTCACCAAAGACTATCTTAGGAAATTTGGGATGAAGTTGGCGAAAGTGACGAGGAACGAGATAAATTGCTGCTTCAGATAGATCAGGAATGTTTGGATGTATACAAAAGGAAAGTTGAGCTGGCTGATAAGTCAAGGGCAAAACTTCTTCAGTCTTTATCCGATGCAAAGCATGAGCTTTCCAGTCTTCTATCTGCTCTTGGAGAAAAAAGTTTTTCTCAATTTGTGAGTAAATGCTTTATATTAGGCCTTTTATATCTGAAAATGCTGATGCATATGATATGACTGGTGATTCATATCAATTTATATCTTACTTTGTTTAATTACAGCCTGAGAAGGCTGCTGGAACAATCAAGGAACAGCTTGCAGCCATAGCACCAGCTCTCGAACAGCTCTGGAAACAGAAGGAGGAGAGAGTTAATGAATTTTTTGATGTACAATCAGAGATTCAGAAGATATGTGGGGAGATTTCTGGGAGTTTAAACCTTAGTGAGAATCCAGTAGTTGACGAGTTTCAACTTTCCATCGAAAAGCTCGACGAATACCATTGCCAACTTCAGGAATTGCAGAAAGAAAAGGTTAAGTTCTATTTTGAGGAGCAATCTATTTATTTATCTTGTTCCCTTCATCAAGCTAATCTTTGATCATTTATTCAAATATGGACAGAGTGATAGGTTGCACAAAGTTCTTGAATTTGTGAGCACCGTGCATGATCTCTGTGCCGTCCTTGGAATTGATTTCTTTGCTACTGTAACTGAGGTTCACCCAAGCTTAAATGACGCAACTGGTGTGCAATCTAAAAGCATTAGCAATGATACTTTATCCAAGCTAGCAAAGATGGTCTTAGCACTGAAAGAAGATAAAAAGCAGAGGCTACAGAAGGTAAATTTAATATTCTGGACTTGTTACTGTAAGGGTGAGTTTGGCATACTTTCTAATTTAAACACTTAAAAAATATTTTTCTTAAAACACTTTTTTAGAAGTTAATCCAAACACACTCTAAGAAGAGAATTTCAAAATTACATTTGCTTTGCTTCCCTGATGCAAAATATGAAGACAGGCCTTTATATGCAGGTGAAACTTCTACGCTAGTATCAATTATGTTTTATCATTTAAAGTAATATTTAAATAAAATTTTCTATGGTATTGCATCTAGTTTGAAATTTTAAAATCTTCCCACTAAGATGTATCTCATTTTTATCATTTAAAATGATATTAGAATTACAATTACCTGGTATTGCATCTAGATTGAATTTATTGCAAGTCAATACTAAAGTGGGAAACAGAAGTATGTCATGCACTCCGACTGTTTCTTACCTGGGTATGTCTTTTCTCCTTTATTTGCAACTAGTACATATAACAATGTATGGGAAATTTGAGCTTTTTAGAGTTCGAAACAATACATGTGCAACCCTATGATATTTCAACAGCACTTATACAGATGTTATAGGGGGATACAGATAACTTTTATTTCGTACATTCTCATACATACTATAGCTTGCACTATTTCTACCTCAAGATTATTATGATGCGAAGTCAAGGGTGAAGTACTACGTATTTCTTCAGTTTAGTTTTTGTGTGGAGCCTTCTTAACTTTGTATGGTTTTGTTTTGTGTTATATACAGCTTCAAGAATTGGCAACTCAGCTGATTGATCTTTGGAATTTGATGGATACCCCCTCGGAAGAAAGAAGTTTATTTGACCATGTCACGTGCAACATATCAGCATCAGTAGATGAAGTGACTGTCCCTGGGGCTCTTGCTCTTGATTTGATTGAGCAGGTATCTAAGTCTTCTGTAAATATCTTCCTGTAAATTTGAATAGCTGTGGCTGTTGACTCTTTTTTGTCCTACGTGTTAAATATAAATAAGGCTGAGGTGGAGGTTGAGAGGCTTGATCAACTCAAGGCTAGTAGGATGAAGGAAATTGCTTTCAAGAAGCAGTCTGAACTTGAAGAGATATTTGCTCATGCCCACATAGAAACAGAACCAGAGGCAGCTCGAGAAAAAATCATGGCACTGATTGATTCTGGTAATGTTGAGCCTGCTGAATT
This sequence comes from Herpetospermum pedunculosum, assembly GCA_028017165.1. Lineage (NCBI taxonomy): Eukaryota > Viridiplantae > Streptophyta > Magnoliopsida > Cucurbitales > Cucurbitaceae > Herpetospermum > Herpetospermum pedunculosum. The sequence continues at coordinate 573,858 of CM051527.1, forward strand.
ACTGGATGACATGGATGATCAAATAACGAAGGCCAAAGAAGAAGTTCTTAGCAGGAAAGAAATATTAGACAAGGTTGAAAAATGGATGTTAGCATGTGAAGAAGAGAGCTGGCTAGAAGACTACAATCGGGTACTGTTCTTTCCTGCTATCATATTAAAAATATTAGCTAACCTAATTATAAAAAATTCGATTATGTTGATTTACCTATATGAACTCTTTGACTTGAGGACATTTTTGCACCTATTTCCAGTTTATAATTTTCTGTGGAATTTCCATTTTGTAATTCCCTGGACTATTTTCAGTCTGACATGGATTTCATTATGATATAGATTTTTTTTTTATTTACTGAACTTGGCTGCACACTTGATTTTTTTATTTTTATTTTACATAGAAACCATTATATCCAACACTTGTTCTAGATTTCAATGCCTAGCAGGATGTTGGAAGTAGCCATGGAGATGTGTTTCTGCATGGCTGCAGTTACTTGGTTAAGGACGGTAAAGTTACAGATCTAAAATGTGGATTTTGCTTTCCAAAACAATTGGCTGGAAAACTTACAATTACAAATTTACTTAAGTTCATTGGGTTGGTGACTCATACATCATGTCAGTTTCAGAGTTGAAATTTTGAATGTCACTCCCTAAGACTCGAAAAATTATTCAATGAGGTTGCCACAATGTGACTGTCTCTTAATAACCGTAAGATATAGATTCGAAAATCTCCATGCCTCCTAATAAATAATTGCTGGATACAAAATCAAAGTACTTTTGGTGTTTCTCTCTCCTACATTCAACGGTGTAAACCTGTGGCCTCCTCGAATAATTTCTCCCAAGACCGAGACTAAAATGTATATGCTACTTTAATTTCTCAAAAATGGTGGATTTGTTGCCGAATTTTGTGTTTTGACACCATTTGCATCACCTTGCAGGATGATAACAGGTATAATGCGAGCAGAGGGGCTCATCTGAATCTCAAACGTGCAGAGAAAGCTAGGATTCTGGTCAACAAAATTCCAGGTTTGTTGTATATACATGTGGACTTCAATATTCTCCTTACAACTCCCTGGATATTAATGCTTGGCTCTTCTTGATGGCTTGATTATGTTAGCTCTTGTTGACACTTTAATTGCCAAAACTCGGGCATGGGAGGAAGATCGTGGCATTTCGTTTATTTACGATGGTGTTCCCCTCCTTGCTATGCTTGATGAATATACCATGCTCAGGCATGAAAGAGAGGAAGAAAAACGACGATCGAGGGTAAATTGTTTCAAAGCTCATGATGCGTTCGTGAACTTATTTGTGTAAATGTTATTACTTTGGTTTGACGTTGGGGCAACCGAACATGGGCACTTAGGATAGCATTAGTTGGTATTGTGAAATTTAAAATCACCTGTTTTTGCCCTTAATGTGACCTCTTACGGTGGACTTTGCAGGACCAGAAAAAATTCCACGAGCAGCAAATCCCAGACCAAGAGACCATCACCAACCCAAGGCCTAGCCCTGTTCGACCCGTCGTTACAAAGAAGGCAGCGGGGCCTCGTGCAAACGGAGCTGCAAACGGAACACCTAGACGGTTATCGCTTAATCAGAATGGATCTAGATCAATGAATAAAGATGGAAGAAGGGATAGTATGAGACCAATGACACCGGTGAAGTACGACGCAATCTCGAAAGAAGACTCGGCCTCGCACATTTCAGGTACGGAGGGTATTGCATCTTCACCATGAGAATAGAAGAGAAGTACTGATAAAATAGGTCTATAATACCATGTGTAATATTTGTAGTTGGCTGGGTGTAGTGGACATGTTCCACAGAATAACGAAAGTTAATGATGATGAGAGTGGATCTTCTTTGTAGTTTGTGTATGTTAGAAGGAAGTTGGACTAAATCTTAGAGTTATTTTGTCCTAAATCTTTGTACTCTACTGTCCAGAAATGGGGGCAATACAGCTCTTTCTTTTTGGTTTTTGACTAATCTACTTCCATTTGACTCTCTCATTTTCTCATCTCTGTTTATATGCAAATGCAGCTTCCTCTTGTTTACAAATTACAACACAATTCTTCCTAAACAAATTCCATGTGTTTTTTTTCTTTTGTTGCCTGTCCATAGCCATTTTTTAATTAATTTTTGGTCCATGCATTTTGAAATGAAAAAGGGGGGAATAAAAGCACCCATTCTTACTTCTAGGCTTATTTCTTGGGGAAAATAAATCATTTTTACTCATCGAACCTAAGACCTCATAGTTACTAGTCTATACATCATGTCCGTTAAGCTATGCTCTTGAATTGCGATGACAAATTTATTAATTAAATTGACAAGTTTACGTCATGACAAGTTTATCAATAGTTTATCAATTAAATTGGCAAGTTATATGAACTTGTCAATCATTGACAAGTTCTATCAATTAAATTGTTTGATGGGTGTTGCAATCTAGACTTTGTTTGAAAAATCATTAAAAAAGCATTCGTATTTAAAGAATTATAAAATGCATTCTTATTTTCATTTAAACCAACCATATATCATAAAATGCATTCTTATTTTCATTTAAAGAATTGTTATCAACCATATATCAAGCACTAAATTGATGAGAGAGAAAAACGACACAAAAGTAGTTTTTTGTTTTTGTTTTTTAGTTGAAATTTGTGAAATAGTTGGTCTTGTGCAATGATCAAAATCAATGGTATGCAAAGATTGATTTATGTTGAAATTGATGATTTTTGTAAGATATTTTCCTTTTTATTATTTATTTATCAATCAAAAGTAGTGAGTGAATTTAGTGAAAATTAAATAACTCATAAATATTGAAACACTTGTATAGGTATGGGTTTAAGATTTAAATTGATGAAATCGAATGTTTGGAAAAAAAAACTTTACAAGTGATGCAAATGCACTGTAAGACTTCAAAACCCTAGAAATGAAGACACTTCGTAGAAACAAAAGATCTCAATCGTATACAGTGAGAGAAACAAAAGATCTCAATCATATACAATGAGAGGTCCACGAAAATCACATTTTTATCATGAGTTGTTTAAGTACACAATTATAGACCCTAATTTTACAAATGTCAACATTCTAATTAAATTTTAGCTTTGTCATAAGCCAAACTGATTTAGGGCTAACATATAGTTTAAATTACTTTAATGTCCAGATATTAGATTTAGTTGTAATTACAATTAATTTATTAAAAATATTTGAAAATAATGTATTGTTTAGGAAAGTTTTTGTTGAAAAGATCTTTTCCTATTATAACAAATAGACATTTCGGCTAACCCCTTCTTCTTCTTCTTCTTTTTTTTTTTTTTTTTTTTTTTTTCAAAATCGTGAAAGACAAACCTTTTTGCAACTGGACGGAGGCGTGACTGAGACATGTTGAAGGCAAAGTCGCTAAAATAGACGTCGGCGAAGCGACGACACTAATAGCGATTGCGACAGAACGAAGCCGGAATACAGAAGGACTGTGACGAAATGGAGCCAGAGTACAGAAGGACTGCGACGGAACGTAGCGACGACACTGATATCGACGATGGTGACACTGATATAGGCGACGACTTGCGTGAGGGAGATGGAGGCAGAGAGAGAGAAACATTAGGGTTTTTTTTTATATATTTGGAAAAAAAGTTAGGGTTTATATTTTATAAACGTAAAAAATTAGAGAGAAAAATTAGGGTTTTTATATATTTGGAGAGAAAAAATAGGGTTTAATCTTTCCCTAAAAATTGATGTAAATATATTGTCGTTTTTAACTTTGTAGAGTTTTAACCTAAATGAAGATATGTAGAAATAAAGACAAAGTTCCAGATTGATTTGAAGAGTGATTCAAGAGAAACCATTGTTTCGAATGGACTATTAATAATTAAATTAAACCTATTATTAAAATAATGTTATAAACATGATATATACATGGTATATATATGATATATGGTATATATAGATATCCATAAACATGATATATACATGGTATATACATGGTTTATATATATTGTCTATATATAGATAATCATAATCATTCAACTCCATCATTTTAGCTAGTCTTCCTCATGACTCATTCTCCTTATGAATAAAATTGAGACTCTCAAAGTTGGTCATCAATGACCTAAGTTTAACCATCAAATACTTGTATAAATAGAGCTTGTGTGAAGCCTTTCAAACACACCTCAAAACAATTGAATACAATTTGATTTCTCTCTACTTTGCTCTCTCATTCTCTTCTTTTTAGTGTTCTTCTTGTTGTTATTATTCTCATTTTATAAAACGTTATCAGCACGAGCTTCTACCAATTTTCTTGTTAAAGGTAGGTTTTGATTCTTGTTATGAACTTTCTATGTATACAGTGTATATGGATGAAATATCTCATATATATCCTGTATATATTTTTAATGTTGACTATCGATTATTTGAGCACAGTGCATGTCAGTTGTAATTTTGCATGTCGGTTGTAATTTTTACATGTTATGCTCATGATTTATATTCTTTTATATGTTAAGCTTGATAATTTGTTCAATTTATAGAATTGAAATTTTGTTAACATTTAACATAATAGTTATTAATGAAGAGGAGCGTGCGGTCTTGGATGATGCTTTTTTCCCTTCAACTTTGATGAAGCGAAGCGTGCGGTCTTGGATGATGCGTTTTTTTCCAGGGTGTAATGGTCCTTAGTTTAGAACGTTGCGGTTGTTGTTGTTGTTGTTGTTGTTATTTTCCTTTCGTATTATGCTTCTACTTTTGTGAAACTAGGCTTTTATTTTTCGTGTACTGTGTTATCTTTATGTCGCTTTATCACGTATTTCCTGGGTCACTTATGTTGTAATACATAGTGTATTATGCCCTTTGCCCCTACTCATGCTATTTTAAGGTGGTTGTTTGTAAATTGTGTGAGTAAGTGAAAGACAGAAGAAATGCTTTAATTGAATGGAAAGGAAGCTGCGTACACGCGTTTCACGTTGAATAAAATTTGAAGTAGTAAAACATGAAAGAAAAAATGAAAACTTTATTGGAAATATTTCTGCAAGTGCTCGGCGTGCCACGGGTGTGGTAGCTGCTGACCATTAAGATCTGACATCGTGTAGGTTTCAGAGCGGATGACTCTAGTGACTGGTATGGGCCTTCCAAATTTGGTCCCAAGGTTCCCGAGGAATGGTCCTTTGTGTTTGGCATCACACGTCGTAGACTAGGTCACCTGTGGCAAAGCTGCGGGGCTGGACCTTCAAATTGTACTTTCTGCGATGCGGTTTTTGTATTCTGCAACCTTGAGTCTTGATATATGGCGTCGCTTTTCTAGGAGGTCGAGGTTGACCCGTATGGAGTCGTCGTTGCGTTCTGGGTCGAACTGTTCGATGCATGGGGATGAAAGACTTATTTCAACGGGGATTACAACTTCTGCGTCAAATGCTAGTGAAAAGTGGGTTTCTCCGGTCGAAGTTTGTGCCGTGGTCCAGTATGCCTAGAGGACTTTAGGCAACTCTTCTGTCCATAACCCTTTCAAGCCTTCTAGTTTTTTCTTGATGTTGCATTTGACAATTTAATTGACGGCCTCAATCTGGCCGTTGGCCTGCAGGTGGGTCGAGGAGGAAAAAAATTGTTTGCTTTTGAGGTTGACGCAAATTTTTTGAAATGCGGCGTTGTTGAACTGTCTTCCGTTATCGGAAATGATTGCGTATGGAATGCCAAAACGGCAGATGATGCATCGCCATATGAAGTCAGTGACTTTGTTTTTTCGTAATCGTAGCTAGCGCTTCAGCCTCCGCCCATTTGGTGAAGTAGTCTACCGCGACAACAACAAATTTCATTTTTCCCCCCCTCCCGACAGGGAGTGGGCCAATTAAGTCAACACCCCATTGTGCGAAGGGCCATGGGCTAAATACATTGGTGAGTGGTTCAACAGGTTGTCTTAGGATGGTGGCGAATCGCTGACACTGGTCACAAGACTGAGTGTAAGTTCGAGTATCGTTGACTATCGTCGGCCAGTAGTATCCTTTCCGTATTATTTTGTGGGCAAGGGACCAGACTCCACTATGGTTTCTGCATATTCCGTCATGGATTTCTCTCATAACATAGCTAGCCTCATCGGCTGCTAAGCATTTTAGTAGAGGAAGTGAATAGCCTCGTTTGTACAGTCGCCCACCATTTAGTGTATAGTGCGCTGCTTGGTGTTTCACACGTCTTGCTTGGATCTTATCGCATGGTAGTTTGTTATCACGGAGGTAGTGTATCAGTGGGTCCATCCACGTTGGTTAAGTTTCAAGGGCATAAGGGACATTCACCGGTTCTCGCTTCGTGATGCTTGGCTCGCGTAGGATTTTGACAGGCATCGTTCTGCTGAAGTTTGTGTCATACGCTGCTGCTAACTTGGCCAAGGAATCAACGTTGGCGTTCTGAGAGAGTGGAATTTGTTTTACTTCATAGGTGTTGAACGATCCTAATAGGTCTTTTACTCTCCTTAGATAAGTGGCCATCCTATGCTTTTTTACTTGGAAATTTGCGGTGATTTGATTGACGATGAGTTGTGAGTCACTGAAGACAAGGAGAGTTGTGAGTCACTGAAGACAAGGAGAGTTGTGAGTCACTGAAGACAAGGAGGCCGGTCACGCCTATGCACTTGGAGATCCGGAGTCCTGCCAAAATGGCTTTGTATTCTGCTTCGTTATTGGATGCTTTAAACTCGAACGTAGAGCGTATTCGAATCTTTCGCCCTCAAGCGATTCTAGTAGCAACCCAGCGTCGCTGCCCTTCCCATTGGAAGATCCATCAACGTATAGGGTCCATGGGAGCTCCTCCGTATTGGCGGGTAAGGCGTATCTCGTAGTTAGATTCATTTCGACTGGTCTGTCCGTTGCTTTTGTCGTGGTCAGTTATGCGACGAAGTCTGCGACCGCTTGTCCCTTTATGGTTGTACGGGGGTGGAAGTGGATATCATGCTCACCCAACTCAACCTCCCATTTCATGAGATGCCCCGAGGCTTCTGGCTTTTGCAATACCTGCCGCAGTGGTAGATTGGTCAGAACAATCACCTTATGTGCTTGGAAATAAGGTCGAAGTCTTCGTGCCGACATTACCAATGTTAAGGCGAGTTTTTCTATCTGGGGATACTTGGTCTCCACCCCGGCCATGGCCTTGCTGGTGTAGCAGATGAGAGATTGGTAGCCGTTTTCTTCTTTATTTAATACCGAATTGACTGCTGTCTCGGACGCTGCGAGGTAAAGAAACAGTTCGTCGCCTTCGTTAGGTTTGGATAGGAGTGGAGTGGAGCGGAGGTGAGGTATTCTTTCAGCCGTTGGAGCGCTTGTTCGCACTTCTCTGCCCACTCGAAGAGGGTGTTCTTCCTTAGTGTCTTAAAGAAGGGCAGACACTTGTTAGTGGCTTGGCTGAAGAATCGATTTAAGGCCGCTATTTTGCCATTCAAACTTTGCACTTGTTTTAGAGTTTTCGGGGATGCCATCTCTAACATTGCTTTGATCTTATCTGGGTTTGCCTCGATGGCTCGTTGGTGGACCACGAAGCCCAGAAATTTCCCGGAGGTGACGTCGAAGGCGCACTTAGCGGGATTTAACATCATCTTGTATTTTCTCAAGGTTCTAAATGCGTAAGCTAGGTCGTTTTTGTGCTCTTTCGCCGTTTTTCTCTTCATTAGCATGTCATCGACGTAGACCTCCATATTTCTGCCAATGAGGTGAGTAAACATCTTGTTGACCAAGCGTTGGTACGTTGCTTCTGCATTTTTTAAATTGAAAGGCATGACTTGGTAGCAGTATAGTCCTCTACTGGTGATGAAAGAAGTTTTCTCCTGGTTAGGAACGTGCATGAAGACCTGGTTGTATCCGGAGTATGCATCCATGAAACTTAGCAACTCGTGCCATGCTGTGGCATCCACCAGCTGGTTGATTCTTGGTAATGGAAAGTTGTCCTTGGGACATGCTTTATTTAGATCTGTGAAGTCGGTGCACATCCTCCATTTTCCGTTAGGTTTCTTTACTAACACTACATTGGATAGCCACTGAGGATAATGGACTTCTCGCACAAACTCGGCTTGTAGTAGTTCTTTTACTTGCGTGGCTATGACTTCATTTCGTTCATGATTGAAAGCTCGACGCTTTTGGCAAACAGGCTTAACATCTTGGTCGATGTTTAAGCGGTGTACCATCAGATGTGGATCCACTCTTGGCATGTCGTCTGAGGACCAGGCGAATACGTCAGCGTTGGCTCGGAGAAAAGTGACTAGCTTTTCCCTCTGTTCTGGTTTTAATTTTGTGCCTATGTTGACTTGTCTCTCTTCCGATAGTAGTGGGATGGATTCTAGAGCTTCTGCTGGTTCTTCTCGGTGGTCGACCTTTTCGGCATGCGCCTGGTTACTATCTTCCTCTTTGTCCCCCTGAGGGTTTTGGGCTCGGGGTTTGGTTCTAGCTTTCTCACATCCCGTGTCTGTCGTGTTGAAGCTTTCAATCATTACATGTGAACTTTTTAGCTCTTTCATGGCTGTCAGGTAACACTTTCTCGATGTTACTTGTTCTCTTCGTACGATACCCACCCCACTCGGGGTTGGGAATTTCATGAGCTAGTGGTAAGTAGATGGTATGACTCGCAAATCATGTATCGTAGGCCTCCCCAGGATGGCTTTGTAAGCATACTTAAAGTCTACGATCAGAAAGTCGACCATTTTGGTTACTTCTGCCGCCGAATCGCCAAAAGAGGCAGACAATATTATACTTCCTTCGGGTGTGACTTGTTCTCCGGCGAAGCCTACAAGAGGGTTTAGGTTGCTCTTTAAGCGGTTGTATTTGATTTTCATTGTGTTGAACGCGTCAAGCGGGAGCACATCGGCCGAACTCCCTCCGTCTACCAATATGCGATGGACTTTGACGTTTGATATCATTATCGTTATGACCAATGCGTCATTGTGCGGTTGGTGTAGCTGATGTGCCTCTGCTTCAGAGAAGTCTACCATTGTTGGAAGTTTGGTCTGATGGTGAAGGGTTGATTATGTTAGACTTTGATCTCGAGTTCCATTCTTGAAGAATGTAATTATTTCTTATATTTTTACTTCAACATCAACTCACGACACATGTCAGCTCCTCACACATTTGAACTCATTCAACCACGAAAAAGAAGTCTCTCATACGTGTACGTGTTATTCAACTCTCACACATTTGAACAGAAGAAGAAGTCTCTCAGACGTGTCATTACTTCAAGAAGAAGTCTCTCCCATCCCATACATGTCATCATAAGTTTTTATTTATTTTTAGTAATGGTCTCTAGCTTTCAACTATAAAAGAAGAGTCAGTCACACTTCACAACACACCTTACCCTTACACCTTACACCTTACACCTTACACTTTACACTGCACATTAACACACACCATCACTAATCTCTCTTTCTCCCTTTCCTCTGTTTAGAGTCTTTTTATTTATTTTTATGTTCGACTAAGCTTTTTTTATGTTCGACTAAGCTTGTGATGTTGATTTAGAGGTTTGTCGGGCTTAACGTTTTTGTGAGATTTTTGGTATTAAATTGCAATCTAATTTCTCGATTAATTGTTTTCTATTCTTTGTTTATTTCATGTGCATTTAGTATTGGTTAATGTGACAACTTAATCAATTAAATATTAATTGTTCATGTATGCTATGTTTGTAATTTGTGATCCGTAATTGTTAGAAATTGCATGCTTAATTGTAGTAGCAAGACGGGTCAGGTTATGACTAGTGTTAATATTATGGTTTTTTCATAGTTAACATGGTGCGTATAATAAACCTTAGGAATAGAAAAATGTTTAATTGAATCTGATCAATTTAATTAACGTTCTAATCAATCCATGTGCTTAGAGCTGCTAGGTAGTTAGCATGGAACGCTATCGTGCCCAACTAATTGACTAGTTTAGAGTTAATTACGATGCTTTGTCGGATTAATTGCATGATAGGATCTTAGAAACTTTTCATGGTTGTTCCAGTTAAGTCAATGATAACTCCATTTTGGAGCTAATTATCACTCCCTAACTCTAGCTAAAAGTCGTGTTTAATTGATTAATTTGTCTTTTTTATAGGAGTTTCGCGGCATAGAGCTCATGGTATCCATTGGACGTGTATCGTGGCTAAGGAAGATGTTTTAGCGCCCCGGGAGTGCATCGGGAAAAGGAGAAGCTGATCCATGAAGAACCGGGAAAAATTGCCAAGAGGAGGCAATTTTTCAGCCCCAAACTCGAGAGCAAGCGTCGAGACGCTTGCTCAACGCTGCCTGACGTCGAGACTCTGTCGTGGCGTCGAGATGCTCCGAAGAGGTGCGCGCTGAGAATTATCGGGGCAGCGTCTCGACGCTCGCCTAGCGTCTCGACGCCATCGCGATGCGGCCGCTAAGAATTTTAGGTCGCAGCGTCGCGACGCTGGCCTAGCGGCTCGACGCTCCGACGGATATTTAAGCTGTAAAGACGATTTTCAGCTATTCATCTTCGTCTTCTTCGCTGTTTTTCCTCTTTGCTCCGCCATTGTTGAGCGTTTTTGGAGCTTTTCTTTTGTATTTAGCTTGGGATAATGGCCACGGCTCCCATGGATGCTTTTGTGGTCAACTTCTCCAAAGCGATGCATTTTTTGGCCTGTTTGTCTAGCACTGAAGGTCTTTCGAAGGAGTGGGGAGAGAGTCCACCAGAATGGCTTTCCGATGCTCTTTGGAAGGATTGTTCGGTTCTCTAGTTATTGTTTTGTTAAAAAAAAAAAACATTGTATTTATATTATATATATATTTTTTTTTTGGGAAATTGTAACATATGTCAATTTAAAGTAAAATAATTAAAAGTATAACACTTTTTAAAAATTTTGCGGATATGACAATTTCTATCACTGATGGTAGTCTTTTTTATAGAATTTTGTCAATGATAGAAGTCTATCGGCTACTGATTTTTTGTCATATTTGCAAAAGTTTTAAACTTTGTTAAATTTGCAATTATTTTTTTTCTGAGTGCTATTTGTGCAATCAGTTTTATTTTTTTTTGGGTAAAAATCAATTTATACCCTTAAACTTTGGAAGTTGTATCAATTAAAACCCTAAACTAATGATTGTATCAATTTAAACCCTGAACTTTCATAAGTGTATCAATTTACACCATCTCTTAGAAAAATGTTAGTTTTCATACGTATAAAGACTTAGAATTTATCAATTAAACTCCTAAACTTTCATACAATTGATTCACTTATGATAATTTAAGGGTTTGATTGCTAAAATTATAAGTTTTCATGTGTTTAAATTAACGTTTTTAAAATAAAATTCTAACCGAAGGTGTAAATTAATACACTTCTGAAAGTTCGGGGTATAAATTGATACAATCGTTAGTTTAGGGTTTTAATTGATACAACCTCTAAAGTTTAAGGTTATAAATTGATTTTTTTTTTTCTTTTTAATAAGAGAGTATTTATATTATATTAAGATTCTTCCAAAAAAAAAAAAAAAAAGTTGGGAGTTTCATGGGTTAGCAAAAAATCTATAACATTAACGCTGTTTTTTAACACTATCAACATTAACCCTTCTCGGTGCATCCTCGTCAGGATCGGGCACCAAATTTTTTTTTTTTTTTTTTTTTAATTATCTATGACATTTATTTTTTTTTTACCGTTTTTACCCCTCCTTATAATATATCCTATATAACACTATTTCTTTAATTTGCAAGGGAAGTTTTCATCTTATTCACACTTTTTCTTTATTTTTCCTTCTTCACACAACATTCCATTTGAGTTAATTCCTTCTTTTTCACTCTCACGATTTTTGCGTGCAAACAAGTCAATTTTGGCGCCATTTCTCGTTCATTAACCCAGATCCTGGTCGGAATGTATACAAATCCTGGTCTGACCTTTTTTTTTTTTTTTTTTTTTTTTTTTTTTTTTTTTTTTTTGTACGAAGCAACCATTCCCATCAATGCTTTCATGAGGCTCTTAATTGTCCTATCAAATACCATCCCGCTCTAGTCGTACTTGGATAAACCTTAAAATCTAAACCCATGAAAACATCAGTTATAATGTATGGAAAAAAAAAAAAAAAACTCGGTGAGCTCGATCTTGTCGGAATGTATACAAATCCTAGCCAGGATTTGTATACATTCCGACCAGGATCTGGGTTAATGAACGAGAAATGGTCCTAAAATTGACTTGTTTGCACGCAAAAATGGTGAGAGAGTGAAAAAGAAGGAATGAACTCAAATGGAATGTTGTGTGAAGAAGAAAAAAGAAAGAAAAAATGTAAATAAGATGAAAACTTCTCAAGTTAAAGAAATAGTGTTATATAAGATATATTATAAGGATGGGTAAAAACGTAAAGTACATAAATGTCATAAATAATTAAAAAAAAAAAGAAAAAAAAAAATTCTGGTGCCCGGTCCTGATCAGGATGCACCGAGAACGGTTAATGTTGATAGTGTCAAAAAAACAACGTTAATGTTGATAGATTTTTTGGTAGGCTATTTGGGATAATAACCCGAGTTTCATCGACCTTTCAACCATCAGCCAAAAAATTGTTCTTCTTTGCTAAGAAAACCACCTTTAGTCGTATCAGATTCGGAGTCTCTCAGCAACAGATTTTGCTCTAAGCAGTCGAATTCGATGGCGAGCGAGACCGAGCCGGCGAAGCTCCTTCTTCCCTACCTCCAGCGAGCGGACGAATTGCAGAAGCACGAACCACTTGTCGCATATTACTGTAATTCTTCATCCAGACCCTTTTTTGTTTTGTTTTCAATTTTTGATTGATTGAGCGTTTTCCATGTTTAGGTCGATTATATGCTATGGAACGCGGGCTTAAGATTCCACAGGGCGAACGTACCAAGACCACAAATGCCCTCCTTATTTCCCTCATGAATCAGCTCGAAAAGGTTTCGGATTTACTTCTTTTGTTAATCTAATTTTTGTTCTAGTTAGTGGATTATGTGGATGTTTTGGTGCCTAATATTGGAAGCCAGACAAACTGGAACTACTACTTATAATGGGTTTTTGTTTGAAGATTTGGTATTTTATCTTAATGGAATGGGTAGCAGCAGATCAACGCAACTTGTGGCTTGGGAAAATATTTATATTAGGCGGTTTATTTATTTTTATGATGAATTGAGTACTCTGTGAATTTTATTTTTCCTTCTTTGATTCAATTCCAAGAAATTTTGGAACCATCAAGGGTTAGACCTAACGATGATGAACGGCCTTATGACTATTAAAGTTCGGCTAGAGGGAATGAGTTCAATCCTTGGTGGCCACCTACTTAGGAATTAATTTTTGCTGGTTTACTTGGCAACCAAATGTTGTAGGAGGTGCGTGTAAGCTGGCTCGAATATCCAAAAAAAAAAAATCTAATTTTTTTTTGGGAGGATAGTAGATGCGTAATTCTGCCTTTTTTCCACTCTATCCTGAGGATTCATGTGATGGTTTATAGTAAGTATCATTCTATCAATGAGGTTTGCCGACCTGGTTTTCTGGGCTCCTCATGTGTGGGCTGTTCTTATGAATCTTGACCTTTGTTGCAATTTTCAGACAAATTCCTTTCCAACTCTCTCATTTCTGATTACAGATTCCTCCTGGGAAGGCGTCTAAGATAATTTTGCAGCACAATTATTCTTATGGAAGCCAAGTTCTTTTCATGGACCCTCATTATTGGTTGAATAACACTTTTGACAAGATGCAGGCAAGGTGGACAGCCTCCTGCTTATTCTTTCTGGTGTTCTTTGTGTGAATCATTGCAAATTTTTGGATAACTATTTTCTCTTCTGCTCATTTTCTGAGCAACTTCGGTTCTTTCCAAGTTTTTGGACATTCTTATAGTTTTCCATGAAAATTTTGGGCATTTTTTCTCGGTTAATTGTTCTCAGCTTAAAAAAGAGAGCAAGGACCTTTTGGGGAGTAAGCTGTCCTGTTGGAAAATTTGGTTGCAGAGAAATCATAGGACCTTTCATAGTCTCCATGCTGAAGGCTTTGGTTATGGTTGGAGGAATTGGATTCAAGCTTGCTTATCTTCTGCAAAATTTTCTATAGTTTTAATGGCAAGTTTAGGGACAAAATCCTAGCCTCTAGAGGTAATCGACAAGGTTTCAATGCGATAGGAGGCTCTCTAATGAAGTTGCAAAAAACTTCTCCAATTGGATATAAGTGTGCTCAAACTACAATTGCAAAAGGGAGTGACATTCCTACACCAAGATAATGCTGAAATGGATAGAAATTCAAGAAAGCTTTATGGTGTGTTTTCTCATTGTCTTGGAATATTCTGGCATTTATCTCATTTCAAAATGACCAAATAAAGCTTCTGTTGAAGTGTAACCACAGGGTCTTCTTTGCCTGTTTGAAAGGTGGTCATTGAGGATCAAAGATAACCAAACAGATATTGTCAGGAGGAACCACCGACCACCAAATTCTGAGAGAATGCCCCAAATCTTTGAAGAAAAAGGACAAGCAAGGAAGAAATGGTTTTGTGTTCCATTATCTGATTTACATAATGGCCACCAATTTGGAGAAATGACCATGGCATCCAGGAACATCTTTGCTAACGATCACGAGTATTGAGACAAGAGTGGCTAAGCTGCCAGAGAAAATACTTAACCTTTTTTGGGTAGAGGTCCTTCCAAGTTCCAAATAATATTGTAAGGCCTATTGTTAATGTAACTCTCAACCCATGCAAGACTTTGGGTCAAAGATCGAGAAGAGAAAGTACCTCCCTTTTCAAGTTTCCAAATCCAAAATTTGGTCTAACAGAGGGCTGGAAGGATGATATCAAAGAGGATAATGTTGTTCATTCCTCAATTTCCACATCTTTGAGGTTTCTAAGAAAACTCATCTTCCATGAACCATTTTGGTCACTGTATTTTGAGACTTGTTTTATTTTTGTCCTTGTAGTTTCAAATCTCCAAATTTAGTCCACGCACGTTCAATAAATCTTAAAATTATTCTTTACTTTATTGTTAACTTTTCCAAAAAACATTTAGTCTTTATTAATAGTCACTCTATAAATTTTGAAAACATATTCACATTGTGTCTCTTGAATGAAAATTATTATTATTGTACCAAGTTTGATAAAAAAATATTTCAAACTAACGATAAGGACTAATTTTAAGATTTATTGAATAATGAGATTAAATTTAGGCATTTGAAAGTACAATGACTAAAATGGAATGAGACTTTAAGTACATGGACCAAAATAATATTTTATCTTAAAAATTATTAGCCATATTTTTTTATTAAACAAACTTTTTTTTTTACGATATATGGGGCGGGGGATTCGAATCTATGACCTTTTGGTCGAGGGTATATGCTTTATGTCAGTTGAGTTATGCTTATGTTGGAAAACTAATATCAAAATATATCAAGCCTCGACATAAAGTTCTGAATCCGCCACTGGTTCAAGGTACAATAAAGTCCTCAACGAAATCCTTTAGCAACATTTTGGATTCTTTGTTTAGAGCTCCTTGTTCTGTCTGCAAATCTTTAGAGAAACTTACGAGAGACTTTTTATGGGAAGGGGTTGAGGAAGGAAGGAGTGCGCATTTGGTGGGTTGGGATACGATTGGGGAGCCGGTGAGTCTTGGGGGCCTTCAGTTGGGTAATTTAAGATCTCGCAACAAAGCCTTGTTGGCCAAGTTTCGTGTTTCCCTATTGAACCTAATACCTTGTGGCATAAGATCATTGTGAGTAAGTATGGTTTTATCTCTTTTAGTGGGTGTCGAATGGGGTTAAAGGAACTTTCAGGAATCCTTGGAAGGGCATTTCTCTTGAGCTCTCCCGCCTTTCTCTAGCTTGATTCGGTTTTCGGTGGGGAATGGGGTTGACACTTATTTTTGGGGGGATATTTGGGTGGGTGAGCGTCCTCTTTGTTCCTTGTTAACTCGTTTATTCCATCTTTTTGTTATGAATCATTATGTAGCTAATGTCATCAACTATTCAAGGAGCCCTCTCTCCTTTTCTTTTGGTTTTCGTCGACTGTTGTCTGATAGGAAACGATGGAGGTGATGGTTCTTTTATCTTTGATCGAGGATATGTGTTCTTACGCCTAGGAGGAAGGATATTCGCTTTTGGACCCCCAGCACTTTTGGGTGGTTCTCTTGTTGTTGGTTCTTTCTTTGTCTGTTGGATCCTCCCCCAAGTGGTAAGTTGGTTTTCTCGGCCCTTTGGAAGGTGAAAGTTTCAAAGAAGGTTCAGTTTTTTATTGGGCAGGTTATTCACGGTAGGGTTAATACCTTGGATTGGCTTGTGAGGAGATCGTCTTCTCTGGTGGGTCCGTTTTGTTGTATTCTTTGTCGGGGGCGGAGGAAGATCTGGACCATCTGCTGTGGAACTGTGCCTTTGCTCGGGTTTGGGATCTTTTTTTTGAGGTGTTTGGTTTTCAGCTGGCTAGACCCAACGATTTTAGGGAGATGATCGAGGAGTTCCTTCTCCATCTGCCCTTTCAAGAGAAAGAGAGGTTTCTTTGGCAAGCGAGTGTGTGTTGTTTTGTGGGGGGAAAGAAACCGTAGGGCTTTTAGAGGGGCTGATTCAGATCCTTTTGTTGTGCAGTGCCTTGTGAGGTTTCACGTTTCTTTGCGGGCATCGGTGACGTGGTTGTTTTGTAATTATTCCTTGAACATTATTTCACTTGATTGGAGCTCCTTCTTTTAAAGGGCTCCTTCTTATGGGCTTGTTTTTTGTATGCCCTTTTATTCTTTCATTTATTCTCAATGAAAGTTCGGTACTTCAAAAAAAACATTTTGGATTCTTATTTTTGTGGCTTTCACTTGTGTAAATTTTATGTTCCTTTTAGCTCTTACGATGTAAGTTCTCTTAGTGCCACTTGGAAGAGCTTTGTGTTCTAATCTTCGTTGGGTTACAGCTTCACCTTTCTCCCTCTCTTTTCTAATTTCATTTATTAAAAAAAAAAATCATTTATTCAATGAATTTACTTTCTTATTAAAGAAAAAGAGAGAAAAAAGAAAAAGAAACTGTAGGACTCTTGATTAGAACATAGAGAAATATGGACCTTGCTCGAGTTCATTCATTATTGGTTACTTTATACATTAGGTTGGTAATATCTGCTTAGTGCTTACTGATCAATCGATGTATCTTTTTCAGGATAAGAAGTCACTCAACCTGGGGCCTGATGATAGTTTGCATCTAGAGGGTTTTGCATTGAATGTCTTTGCAAAGGCAGACAAACAAGATCATGCTGGACGAGCAGATTTGTATGGCAATGAATCAATGATCTTCCTTCTTATACAAAAATGTCTCAACTTTTGTACTTTTAGTTAGTTATAAAGATTCATAGTTATCTGGATTGTCTTGGAAAACTGTTTTTAAAAACTAGACTAAAATACACTTTTGGTCTCTGGGATTTTAACGTAGTTTCTATTTGGTCCCTGAGTTTTTAAAACTAAAAAATTTGGTCTTAAATTTGATTTCTAATTGGTCCCTGAAGTTTGAAATTGGTTTGGTCCACAAATGTAAAGAAGTAAAACCGTAACTTGTAGGGTGTATTGTTTTACTCATTTAAGTTATGGTAGCCTTTTTTCATTACATTTGTGTGCTTTTTCCATTGTTTGGATATGGATTGAGAAATCATACCTTTAGTGTCCGACTTTCTAATTGTTTTAAGATTTTATTCACAGGAACACTGCAAAAACATTTTATGCTGCAAGCATTTTCTTTGAGATTAACTCCCAGTTTGGTCCACTTCCTCCAGACGTGAGTTTCTTTGTCAGTGCTTTAGTTATCTGAATTGGATCTTTGCTTGATTTTTTTTTTTTAATTTCCATTTATAGCTGGAGCAAAAACGGAAATATGCAGTCTGGAAAGCAGCAGATATCAGGAAGGCTTTGAAAGAAGGAAGGAAGCCACAGCCTGGTCCACCTTCTGGTGATGACGATCTGTCTGTTCCTTCAAGTACACCTACCAGTGCAAATGTATGGTTCGGTACCTAACTCGAGTTTATCTCTTGACCTACTTACTAAAAACATATATTGATGTCTAATATTTATAGTTAGTAGACAACAGAACCACACACACAGAAAGTAATATTATTTGTTAACACGAATAAAAGAAAGCAATATTTCTTATAGAAAATAATAAATAATAATAATAAAAGAAAGCAATATTATTTGTTAAATTTAGTTTTCTCCCTATTTGGAGTCTTGCAAATATTGTGGGAAAAAACTTGCACTAATCAGGAAGTTTTCTTCTCCTGCCTTTTATTTATTTCCCCTTAGCTTGAATCCAGTTCCTATGATATTAAAATTGTTGATCATCTGCAACTCAATTAATAATCGTTTCAAGTCTTCTGGATTGTCCTTCATTAATTTTATGCTGAAGTATCTTGCTTGTGTAAAAAAACTATCAAAGAGATTTTTAGGCTTCTAAAGTATTTACCACAATGTTTGTCTTTATAGGATGTAAGACCAGGAGAGCCTGAAGTCTTCAGAACTCAATCGCAATCAGATTCGTTTCCTCAGGTTCATGATGATCATGCAAATATCCTCCAAACTCCTCAGGTCTATGACAACATGAATAACCACACTTCTTTAAACACGTCTCCGTCCGCCCGATTCCATAATGAAGTCGACAATCAGCACCCTTCTTCAAATATTCCATCATACCCTGCAGCTGGTTATCAATCCCATGATTTTCATCTACCTCCTCCAAGGAATGAACCAGACAGTTCCTCTTACTCTCAGCCGCCATACCACCACATCCAATCCTACTCACAAGAACATCAACAACAGCCTTTGCCTCATAATTTTCCTTCTAATGAAACCTCCCCAAATTACTCTTATCCCAATTTTCAATCTTATCCAAGTTTCTCAGAAAGCAGCCTCCCGGCCGCCCCTTCTCACTATCCGACCTATTACCAAGGAACCGATGCTTCATACACTTCTCAAGTGACTCCTCCTGCCAGCTACCCATCAGCTTCCCAATATCATTCAAACGGTAGAGACGGGACGGCCTCAGAACCTCAACCTACCCCAGCTCCAGCCAAGTCGTACCATTACGACAGCAACTACCAGCCAGCTCCTGAGAAAATTGCCGAGGCACACAAGGCCGCGAGGTTTGCAGTAGGGGCTCTGGCATTTGATGATGTTTCAGTTGCAGTAGAGCACTTGAAGAAATCACTGGAACTGTTGACTAACCCTTCAGCCAATCTGTGATTTTCTGCTTTCCTGCTTTTCTGGTGTGGACTGACTAATGTGAATGTGTTTCTGCTTTTATACCAGGTTTGATATGTAAATTTAATTAGATTTGTGCTCCAGGAGAAGACGGCGTACATCACACCTATCGTTTGGTCGAAAATGTTATCGAGAAAGTTTCTTGATGTTCTTATCATTCCTTTTGCTAGGTTGGTTGAATGTGTTTATAGATTGCATTCAGAAATAAATGAGTGAATGTTGTTGATTGGGGTTGTGTTTTGGGGTGGGTGTTGGGGGGAGGGGAGATTGTTTTAGGCTTTAAGCCCTTGGAAATTGAATGAGGTTTGCTGAGATTTTGTGTTCCTTTGGGAGATTTTGTGAAAAATTAAACCCCTAGGCCCTAATTAGATTATTCCAAATGCCAATCAATAATTACAAGTGGAATTGTGAATAATGGCTCAAAATAAAAATCAATTAAAAAAATAATTAAAATATTTTTATATTTGGATTTCATAGCTACCTTGACTTGACTACAAGGATGTAAATGACTGAATTGTTTTCCTTTCAATTATATCCCGGTAGATATGGGTATTTAGGGTCGGTTCACATAATCAAGTCATATATTTTTTTTTAAATCTCCAATCATCGTATATTAAAATTTCCAATAACCATAAAATATCTCATCCTAAACTATTGAACAACCTTCTTAGAATCTTATTTTCGAAAATAGCTTGAACACATTTTTTCAATTGAATACAAGACTTTTTTTTCAAGCAAATTGATTTCTATGGCTCTGCTCATACTACCAGATTTGACAAAGTAAATGAATGCCCATCAAATTACGGCTTGAAGGAACGAGGAAGAGAAATCGATAATCACAAGACTCTTTGAAGACATAGACTTTGTAGGGATGCTAGCGGGTTATTCAAATTGGATGTACCACGACCGCTGTCTGTTCGTGAATATTGAAGTTGTAGATACGAACACATATAAGGACAACGAGGGTCTTAAGAATTCATCCTAGGGCAAGATAATTTTCCACTTCGTGGACCCAAAAAGGAACCAACTCATTAGTGAAAGTCTTTCTGAAGGAAGGAACGTTGTCTGGTGCTCGCATGATTTTCAAATGGAATGTATAATGACGGTTGTGTTGTTTGTGGACATTGAAAGTTTAGATATCGATATACACAGAGGTGCAAGATTAAGTTCAACGAGGAATCTAACTCAAAGAAATAAAATTTCTATTTCAATAACTCGGAAGGAATCGACACTCTGATTTTTTTTGCATTCTTAGGAGCAAAGTTGATTTGAAGAAGGCTATTTACACACTAGCTTTAAAATGAAGCAGATTTTCATTTTTCATTAATCTCTTCTTATTTTTTTTTTCATAAGTGTAAATATCCATATGCGCGGAGAATGATTAAATACAATGAAGAATCTAGCTCATATATTGTAAATACGTGTATATACAATGACGAGATGCTTGTACATACACTTTGTTATGGTTCAATTAATTACAATGAATAATCTAGTTCGTATTGTCGTCTGTGTGTATACTCTGTTATGGTTCAATTAATATATATAGTTAATTTATCATTTCACTTCTCAAATAATACTGTAACATAGAATATTTACGTTGTAGTTATTATTATCGACTTTAATTCCATCAATCTATAAACTAAATCTCTAGAATAACAATAAAATGATACCACATAAATGTAGTGAGGTAGTCGATTTAAACGGCGTTGGTATCATTTTCTCAGCCAACGTCGTCTTTAACTCAAAAAATTCGTGAAAAAACTTTCTTTTTTCAAGAAAAAATAAATTAAAAATCTAAATGTTGAAACCCTAATATCGGAAGGGGGAAAGGAAGAAGAACGAAACAATCAAAATTTCAAGTCTAAAACGTCCAAAGAAGAAGAAGGAAAGATCGCGAGTTTCGAACGTTTCTTGAGGGGTGTATAGAGTAGTAAAGGGTATTTAGAATAGGTTTGGTTTGGGTGTATAAAAAAGAAAAAAAGTTGAACCGAAGCATTAGGAAAAAGGTATATAAAACCCGGTCGAGATTTAGAAAAGAGAAAAACAAGAGCGGCTTCTCTCTCTCTCTCTTTCTCTGTCGTCAAAAAAAATCCTTGAGATCAGCCAAACCCACAGCACGACCCTTTCTCCTCTCCTCTCCTCTCCTCTCCCAAAACTCAAAACCACCAATTCTTTCACTTTTATTATTATTACTTTACCCGCCAAAACCCCCTCCTCTTTTTAACGTCTCAATTTTCAATTTTCCCAATTCCCCCTCCATTCCATGGACGAATCCCCCACTCCCACCGCCGAGAACCGCCCAATTCCGATTCACCAAGACGATGAACCCTTGTCCAAGAAGCCCCGTAACGCTCCCGACTTGGCTCCTAATCTCCGAAGGGTTGCGGAGATTGTCTTGGTCATGTCCACAATGACGGCGCTCCGTGCTGCTAACAACCCCACCGATGCCGAGCTTCACTTGATGGCTGAGGCTAGGGCTAAGCTCGTTCAGATCTGTCACGGTTTCTCTCCCAAGGATATTGTTGGCAGGGAAGGTATTACCTCTCTCATTCAGGAATTGGGCCTTCATTCCAAGCCTAGGGATCACAACTTAGGGTTTCGCCCTCCCAGGTTGACCATAGCCGACAAATGTGCCCAGGCAAACAAGAAGGTATGTTCTGCCTTTTATTGTCTTTCAATACCTGGAACCATTCCAAACTCACCATCTCTTTTCACTTAGGATTACTGAGTATACGCATAATAATGCTTTTTTAGATTGCCTTTCTTCTCACCCGCAAGTTGTTTGCAAAACACATATCTGATGACTACTCTCTTTGGGTTTTTTTTATTATAAGAAACAAATTTCATTAATGTATGAAATTCGATAGCTTTGGGTTAGACAGATGGGTTAGATATGGCCATCATTACATACAAGATGTTCTCAAGGCTTTTTAATCTTTCTAACTTGAAAGATACATCCATCCATCAAAGAATCTTTGAACTTTTGTATTCAAACGTGGGATCTTGATTTTTGTAAGCTTCACACATACAATGAAATTCTAGAGTGAACTTCTTTAATTGATCTTCTCTCTATGGTTCCATCTCGTGAACTACCCTGAAAAATGCATTGGCTTACAGATGCTTTGGGATCCTTTATTGTTTGATCCCTCTTCATGATTTTCGCAAACGAAGTTGCTCTATTATCATGTTCCCCTAGACACCATACAGAGAAATTTGATCCTTAAAAAAAAAACTCTTCCTTTTGGAACTTAGTCACGTAGCATAAATACCCTCAGTTTGATGGAAAGGAGGTACTTTTCCTTTGCTCTATCCTCAGATTCCTATCATGTGCAAGGGGCTGAGTCCCCAGGTTACATTTTCCTTATTTGTCCTTCTGTATTCAGGTTTGGTCTTCTTACACTCCTCCTTCAAATGGCATGTGGATCTAGTCTACAACATAAAGGGCCTTCTTGACTGTGTCAGGACCGGTCATTCTTTCATTAAGAAAAAGTAGCTCCTTTCCCTTCAATTCATTACTTCTTTTTTTTTGGAGTCTGTGGCATGAAAGTAATAACTTAACTGTTAACAGCTTATAGAAGACTTGGACACTTATCTAGATAAAATTTCTTTTGTGGCTCTCACATTCTTGGTGTAAATTATATGCTTCCTTCCATAGCTATAGTTTAAATTCTCTTTTTGCTAATTAGAAGAGCTTTTCATAATCTTATTTGGCATGGAGTTTAACTTTCATCCCTTGCGTAACTTCATATCATCTATGAAATTGTTAGGCATATTGTTGTTAAAATATATATTCTAGCAATGTCCAAGAATGTAAATGATCTTTTCAAGAGAATTTCTATTCATGCTTTCTCATCTAGATGGAAGATTCCAAGAAATATATTCCACCGTCAGGTTATGGATCTCACCAAACCCAAACAAACTTCACTTCATCGGTTGAGAGCCGTGGGGTATTGCCCACTGTACGGATGTTTCCCTCAGATAAATCAAGTCATGTCCCGACTTCTGTGGGAGGCACTGCAGCTGTTCTGCCTTCAGGTCATGTTTCTGTCGCTGGTTCTACATCTATACAGGTTCAAGCGCAACTACCAAGCAATGAAGTCAGAACACATATTATTTCAAGTGGATTTCCTATGAGTCATCAAGGAAGGGATTCTTCCTCGCTCGTGCATGGCATTGAAAGACCACTAAATGGGACGTATGGATCTCAAATGCAAGGTAATTCTTTTTATATGCTTCTGAATGACGATAGAAGAGTTTTTGCATCAATTTTGATGATGTATACACCTGACAGCAAATATCATCCATTGATTTTGTTGATTTTATTTTTTATTATTTTTTGTCTTTGCAATTTTTCTAGTGATGCATATGAGGCTACTTCCTTTATTTATATTTTGATATCCTTAATGAAAATTTAGTTCCTCGTAAAAGAAAATATCAATTGTAATGAAGTTTAATTTTTTCCCAATGAAATTTAAATGGGGTTGTTTTTTATGTTTTCAGTATTTTGATGATATTTTTTGAGTCGAGAGTGCAAGTTGTTGTTTTTATGTCTTTGGATATATTACGTTCTTGTACTTATTAAATGTGGTACTTTTCAGTTAATTCTTCAGTAAATCCTCTGGCGAATTCTTCAGTAAATCACCCTCTGGCGAATGCTCCAACTTGGTCTGTTCAAGTTCAATCCAGCTTGTCAGCTAAAGGTGTGCCAGAACACAAGTTGCCAAATCATTATGCTGTTAATGCTCAGGGAAGCACAGACTCGAGAACGTTAAGATCGTCTTCTCAACCAGAAAAGGACCAGAGCTTTAGACCTCCAATTTCTCAAACAGTGACAGGAAATATAACTGGTTTGCAGCCACATTTACAGAGTATGAACTTTGTGCAAGGACCTTCACTTTCTAATAACCACAGTGAAATTGTCAAAATTATTCAGAAGCTGTTACAGCCACAGCTTCCAGATCATCCTACATGGAATCCTCCTTCTAGAGATTACATGAACAAGGCTGTGACTTGCCAAACTTGTCAAGTTACCATTAATGAGATTGATAGTGTACTTATATGCGATGCTTGTGAGAAAGGATTTCACTTGAAATGTGTACAGTCACCTAATCAGAGAGCAATTCCTAGAGGGGAATGGCACTGCCCAAGATGTTTAACTATAAGCAATGGGAAGCCTTTACCTCCTAAATATGGGCGTGTCATGAGGAGTAACCCCCCACCAAAATTATCTGTCAATACCAGTGGAACTCAGCTATCAGAGAAGAGATTAGGAGTCATAGAACAAAAGGCCAGTGTTGGTCAGCTGAAGTTAATTTCTAATGGAGGTTCAGATTTGCAAAGTCCTCAGCCTGTTGACCATGGAAGCAATGCCAATGAATCATCTGGTACCAAAATTCCAGATGTGGAAGAAATTCATGGAAATCATTTTCTACCAATTAGGAAAGACATAGATGAGAAACCAACCTCTTCAACTTCCCTGAATGCCCCAGCCAAATCCTTGGAGCTGGTTTGTGACCCCTCTTCTGCTGATTTATCAGGTGAAAGATCTACTCAGCACATTAAAAGTTCTCCAGCTGACATAGGTGAAGATGGATCCTCATCGAAAGCAGAGCCTCCAGAAGAATCACAAACAGTGGCTGACAATTCTAGTAACCCTGAACCCCCTGACATTTTTCAAATTGTTGATCAGAAATTTGTTTCTAATAGTCCAGACAAACCCTACTCATCAGCAAGTGCTCATGACACTTCAAGTGTCAAGAAAGATGACCATGAAGTTCTGCAGGAAAGTAATGTTGAAAATTTTGAAGCTGGCATCATAAATAGAGAGCAGTCTGGGACTTCATCCGATGACTTGCGCGATGTTGAATGGATTGGAATGCCACATCAGGTTGCAGATGGGAGGGAATATTACAAATCCTGTAGCATTGATGGTGTTACATATAAAGTTGAAGAATTTGCTCTTTTTCATTCCAGCAATGGGAAATTGATGCCCTATAGGCTTCAGGCAAGCAAATTGTCAAACATAGTTTGATACCTCATAAAAAATTATCTAATAGAGTATTTAAGTAAATTGTCAAATTCATATGGTTTTCTTACATTTTCTGAAAACTGCATCCTATTCTAGAAGTAATATGGGGAAGCTTTTATTCTTAATGCAGTCGATGTGCCGTGAGTTTGAAAGTGGGTCAAACTGGGCTGTTCTTAAGAAATGTTACTTTTATGAGGACTTGCCGAAGGAAGTTGAGCACCTCCGCCCGTGCTCCCCAGAACAAAATGAGGTACACTTTTTCTCTTCTTTTGTTTCTCTTGTATCTTCCTCTCTTCTGTGCATTTTAATGAGATTCTTGGCTATTTTGGTAAGAAACCGAACTTTCATTGAGAATAAAAAAATAGAAGGGCACACAAAAAACAAGCCCAACAAAAGAAGTCCTAGAAGACTACTACGAGAGTTTCATATACGAAGGACTTCATATTCGTAATTGTGTCTAGGTATATACATCCGATGGCTACATTTGTTTAAACGTGGGCTTAATTCGAGGCCCATGTGAAATTCTTCCTGTTGCCAAGTATAAAGAAGAATATGAAAGACGAAGGCAATTGAGTCTTGGGGCAGATAATGGAGTAAAGCCAATTTTCCTGTGCAAGTATGTCCATTTCCTTACACAATTATCTACCCATTTGTTGCTTTTGGAGACTGATATCAAACACTTTTCCTTTATTGAACAATGTGTTGATCGATGATTTTTGTGACTGATTTCTTCTTAGAGGATGAATTAGCTTTGCCGATTTCCCTTCATGATGGTAAAAAATATGGTTTTGCAGATGGTTTTATAGTGAAGCTAAAAAGGAATTTGTACCTTTTACCGGTGCCGTCTGTGAAAACTTAACGGCGATTCAGGTAAATAACGAACTAAATAGTCCCCATTTAGATTGGTTTCTTCTGGTTTAGGGTTCTTAGGATGTGTGCTATGCTGCTCTTAATTAGTGAAGAATGCCCTTTTCATTTCTCCATTAAAATGGATGTAGTGTGAGAAATCCCAACTGAAGCTGGCAGTAGGTAGATTTGTCAGGCCGTATTCGACAACATTCTCGCTTCTTGTTTCTGTATATGGTCTCCTGTTTTCATGTTGTTTCTTTTACAAACATGTCTCAAATTTGAAGACTGTTGATCAGTTTATTTGCATTGATACACAGATATAGCGAACTGCAAGGACAAATTGATGGATGAATGTCCACATATTTGAAGTAAGTAGGTAGAAATATTCCCAGTTTGTTTCTTCTTCCTTGTGACTTGTAATTTAAAGTTGTTTCTTTTCATACCCCAAGCCTTCTCTCTTTGGGCATCACCCTCTGTATATTACTGTATCAGCTTGCCCTGCTTTCACAATGAAAGAGGTGCCTTTGTATTGTAGACATCTGCCATTTTTATAATAACACATCAATTTATAATACATTTTTTTACTTCATGATAATTCAGTGATGTAAGAATGGTGAACCCTAATAGGGGGAAAAAAAAAAAGGCAAAAATTAATTTAAACCCTTGGGGTGATTGACCCGCTGAGTTGAGCTGGGCACAAATTAGTGGCTCTCCGTTTGGGATTGCGTTTGAAAGGGTGAGAAGTGATTAAAAACAAATTTTAACCGTTTTTTGTGTTTGGTAAAACAAATTGTTTTATAATTCGTTAAAATCACTTTTAGATGTCACGTTCATTTGACACACCTTTCAAAATCTGTTATTTGTAGTTTTTAGATTCTCTACCAATCACTTCTTTAACAAATTTTCAAATCTTTCCAAAATTAAAAATTATTTTATATATCTAGTATCCATTTTCCACCAAATTTTATTTTATAATTTTTAAATTAATAAATCAAATGCAAATATTTTTTTTAAAATAATACCTTATTATTTTTTTCTTAAGAAAATTTATACATTTTTTAATAATATGTCTATTTTAGTCATTATAGTTAAATCACAATAATTTAATATTTATTTACCACGATAACCAACTCATTTAAGTTTACAGCTAAAATTTATCTAACACTAATTTGATTCATCAAACAGTTTATTTTTTAAAAAAAAATTACCAAACACTAATTTGATTCATCAAACAGTTGATTTTTTTAAAAGCAAAGTTGAAAACAATTATTTTAAAAGCTACCGCAATTCCAAACGGAGCTTAAGTCATCTTTCTCCTTCTCTTCTCTCATCTTTTTTTTTCTTTTTTCGTCTGTCGACCTCATCTCCTAGATCAGATTTCTTATAATTATAATTATTATTATCATTTTATTATTTTAAAAATTGTCATGTTGGCTTCCATTAAATATTTAACCAATTCCTTTAATTAAGGGACCAAAATCGAGCCTTAAACTTTGAGGACTTGATTGTTCAATTTTAAAATCTATAGACTAATTTGACACCAACCTCAAACTCAAGGACCAAGTGTAATTTACTCTTATTATTTTTTTTTATAAATGTGAAATATACTTGTTAAAATGAGAAATTAAATTTTCTAATTTTGAATTAAAAAAATTTGAAGAAAAGTATTAGATAATAAAAAAAAATTGAGAAGTTAATTTTTTTTATTTTGAATAAAAAAAATTAAGATTGAAGAAAAAAAATCGATAAATATACTTGTTCAGATTGAAGAAAAAAAAAACACGACATAAACTCAGAGTTCATAATTTCAAGTTAAACAACTATGCGCTCCAAACACGGATTATTTGACTCCACAAACTATTTTAACTCACTCAACGCCTCAAACAACTCTTTAAACTTTGGGGATTGTTTCAATTAAAACCTTAAATTAATAATTGTATCAATTAAAAACTTGAACTTTAATAAGTCTATCAGTTTACATTCTTTTGTTAGATTTTGTTTAGTTCAAGACTTTATTATTGTATTAATTAAACCCTTAAATATTCACAAGTGAGTTAATTTAAACCATTTGCGATAAAATAGAGGAAGAAGAGAAGATGAAAAATTGCTCATTTTGTTAATTCGATATTTTTAGAAGTCTACAAAAATAGATGGTCTAAATTGATTCACTTATAAAAATTTGGGGCTTAATTGATACAATTATAATGTTAAACTAACGTATTTCAAACGAAATCTAACGGATGATGTAATTTGATACAATTATAAAATTTTAGAGTTTTAATTGATACAATTATTAGTTTAGAGTTTTAATTGAACTGGGAGTTTAATGGCAAAAAATGATTTTTCCGAAAAAGAAAAAAAACATAGTCTTGTCAGGTGATCAATCCTAAATTAAATAAAGAACAGAGACGAATGTTCGATTCTAATTAAACGTGGCAATGAATCAACAAGGGGCCAACGCCGCCCATATTGATCATTAATTGACAGTAACGGGAGCACTACGACGGATATTTAACTTGGAAGCCTAAGTTAATATTCTGATTTATCTATTTCTTCAAGATAAGTTACAACCAAGATCAACAAGGAAGCCTATGTTACCTATGGCTCAACTTATCCATGTTACTTGGCGATTAAGAGAGGCAAAGCATCGTAATCTTTAACTATAAAATATGCCGGAAATCAAGGTCGTCTACTCCTATCAATCAAACATGCTTATGTGATATGCTTAGAAGAAATAAAATTGCTCAATCAGTCATGCTAAGCTCAAAATTAAAGATCTAAACCCTCATGAATCGCATCAAATTTAACCCCTAACCTCAAATTAGAACACTTACCTTGCTCGGGATGAAAATCAAACTAAAGAAACCAAGTCTTTGCTTTGATATAGAAGAAAAGGGGAGAAAACCCCAAGAATCTAGAGAGAAAACCGAGAGTGAATGACCTAAAAACGCTAAAAAAATGGGTTTTATTTTTCAGCGTCAGCGCCTGATGTCGTGGGTTGGGTCGAGACGCTGCTTCGAGACCCTACAAGGAGTGTCTCGACGCTAGGGTCTGTGCCTAAGGAAAAATATGGGAAATTTTATCATCCCCTAGTTTCAAACTCTGGCCACTTGTTCTACCAAGGTTCCCTGCACCACCAGACCATTAGTCACAATTGGGATAATATTTGATTATTTAATTTATATGGTATAAACGCTTAAAACGCTTAATCATTATTATCCACTAAAATATTATTTTTAAGCCCTTAATTAATGTAATGGTCTGATTTACCCCTAAGCAATTAATTTTCACAAAATATAAACATTAAACACAATTAATTACTTAATTCGCAAGACTTAGGAGTTAAATATCAGCACTTTTTGAGTACTATCAAAACCCCCAACCTAAATCTTGCTAGTCCTCGAGCAAGAAAAACTCTAAATTAGCTCCTAAGGGCTATACATGCATGCTTCTAACTCAAATCTCGATGCTTTAAGAATCAAGGCATTTACATAAACAAGTAAGCAAACGATTGCATGCACTTAATCAATGAACATGTCAAAAAATAACTATTACTCCCCTACGTGTGTGTGTGTGTGTGATAGCTAACCTCTCCTAAACCATGCAAGCTCGGAAAAACAACATGCTACAATTCATCTTGTTTTCTCCCTACTTCTAGCATTGAAGAACAGTCTGTAGCTTAATCACATAAGAGAGAGCAACAAATTAAGAGGCCTAAAACAATTTTCTCATATTTTTTTCTTTTTTGAGTACTTTGTACTCTTTGTTTGGTTCTTTGAACCCAACACTTTATTTTTTCATTTTTCTTTCCAATCCCGAGAAGCCTAACATGTCAAGTTCATGCATAAACTTCACATTTTTAAGGACTAACGCTCACTTCTTAGGTGCACCAATAAGAAGGAGGAGCGCCTCGAGAGAATTTTCTAACCAACATGCTTTTCTATTTTTTTTTTTAGGCTAATAGCTTTGCTAACTCGATTAACCTATTACAAACTCTCATGCAACAAAGCTTCCCTAGGGGTGCCTTTCGGGGTGACAACAAGAATCCATGCGACATGTGGTCAATCTAAGCCTACGGAGTCTAAGAGAAGTTGCTAAGTGCTCTTTAGATGCAAGGGAGCAACAGAAAAAAAATTAAAAAATTTTACATGGACCTAATTAGTGCAAACTACTTCATGCTAATCTAGATATGCAAATATGAAGATTCTAAAAACATTTCCTAGATTATCATAATCAGAAAGCATGCAAACAGAGTCCAAAACACTTCAAATTCAGAATCTCCACAGCTCAACAACTACACATGAATCCAACAGACAACTCCACCCCCAACCTTCGAAAGATACATAGTCTTCTATGTATCCATCCATCAGATAAAGCAATAAAAACTACAAAATTAAAGGGAACAGAAAACCTCCCATGAATTTTGCGAGGTCGGTGGTTGGAGCAGCGCAGTCTTTGCCTATTATCTTGGTCATTAGGCCAAACCCCTACAAAAGAAGGCAAACTACAAAAAGGAAAAACAAACAAATAAAATCTAACTAAGAGAAACTAAATGGTTCCCCGGCAACGGCGCCAATTTTGGTAGTAGGATTTTTTAATATCCTATAAATTTCGGGGTGTCGAATCCCGCCAAAATAACATTTATAATACCGCTACAACTGAGCTTTGCAGCTAGTGGTAGTCGGGTCGATCCGCAGGAAACCTAAATTATTTTCTCCTAATTAATTTCTATTTGCTTTTTAATTAACTAAAACAAAAACGATAAAGTAAAACATTAAAGTAAAGGGGGATTTGCTAACGGTAAAATTAAAGGAAAGCATGCATAAAGTAGCTAACGGAAAATTAAAACTAATTACATGTGCTCCTAATTTTAAGGGTCGGGGTTGACCTTGATGCGACTCGATTCATTGGGATTCAAACATATTTAGCAAAAGCATAATTAAACACATAATTTACTTGCACGAAACTACTAATACAAGTAACCCAAATAATTAATTAGAAACGTGGAGTTCTAAGCAGACTATTCTTTAATTACTTTAAGGTGATCAATCCTAAATTAAATAAAGAACAGAGACGAATGTTCGATTCTAATTAAACGTGACAATGAATCAACAGGCGGCCAACGCCGCCCATATTGATTAATTGACAGTAACGGGAGCACTACGACGGATGTTTAACCTGGAAGCCTAAGTTAATATTCTGATTTATCTATTTCTTCAAGATAAGTTACAACCAAGATCAACAAGGAAGCCTATGTTACCTATGGCTCAACTTATCCATGTTACTTGGCGATTAAGAGAGGCAAGGCCTCATAATATTTAACTATAAAACATGCCGGAAATCAAGGTCGTCTATTCCTATCAATCAAACATGCTTATGTGATATGCTTAGAAGAAATAAAATTGCCCAATCAGTCATGCTAAGCTCAAAATTAAAGATCTAAACCCTCATGAATCACATCAAATTTAACCCCTCACCTCAAATTAGAGCACTTATCTTGCTCGGGATGAAAATCAAACTAAATAAACCAAGTCTTTGCTTTGATATAGAAGAAAAAATGGAGAAAACCCCAAGAATCTAGAGAGAAAACGCTAAAAATAAAGCCAAACCCGAGAGTGAATGACCTAAAACACGCTAAAAATGTTGGGTTTAATGTCCTTAAACTCGTGATTTGTAAACTATGTTTGTAAATATACTATTTAGAATAATCAGTTATTAGTTTTATTCGGTAAATGCGTTTACCAGAATAAAGTGAAACGTGTTTTGCATTAATCTATACCAATACACAAAACCCTTGACATATGCCAAATACTGGAGCTTCATGTATGACATGATTGTGGATCAAACTCTAGCATTTATTGTCAAAATGGTCTATAGTATATGGATTAGGCTGGGTACCTATTCCTGGTAACACTTTTGAATGCGGCCTGCTCTGTGTTACACAGAACGATGTGATCTGAATCGTTTCACATTGAGATGTGCGGGCGGGGGCGTTCTACGCGATGAGTTTGCGTAAGACTGAACCACGAAAAAGTCGCTCTCTCTTTATAACACCGTTTACTGAAGAGACCGACTATTTCACTTTATGATGGCCTAGGTAACTCGATCTGAATCCTGAGCTTGCTATGAACTTCTGCTTATTCGAGAGTATCCTTAGACTTGTATGGGTGAGAGTGGCGGAACGCCCGCTCAATAAGCCTACCAACTTGGGGATAAACTTGAATAGGTAGCTGGGGACATAGTGTGGCAAGAAGGAGTTTACTCCTAACCCGCTCTTAAGGGTTAGTAGATAGGTTGTTCCCTTAATAGCTGACATCTAGTCTCGAACAATCTGCGCACACTCTCTCCATGCTTGAGAGAGGATCTGATCTGTCGGTTGGACCGCTGATCAATTGTTCATTAGAGGTGTCAGTGGAATTTGAGGAACTAAGATGTAACACAGGGGTTAAGCGGTTATTATGACCCAGCTGTGTTTACGGACAACCTGTAAAGGGTCGACTTGCCCATGACGATTATATCAAGAGGACATAATATATCTACAGTGAGGAGAGTGCAACTCTCGGACTATAGTGGAGTCTCCGGGAGTTAACGAATGTTGATCGATTCGGGTTAAAAGAGTTTTGACCGAATGATCTCGTATCGTTGGAGCTCATGATCTGTAGGTCCTTTAGGTTCTCATGGCTAGCTCGGATAAAGCGGTATAGCAAGGCTATAGGGTAGAACTCGGAGAAATCCGAATTCGGGTTTGTTGTTCGAGGTTTTATGTATTTAAATATGATTTAAATATATAATTGGAAGAAGTCGTATTTAAATATGATTTAAAAATCGACCGGTGGAAAATATGAATTTTGATTCATATATTGGAATAATCGGTTTTCGAAAACCGGGCTTAGTGGATAGTTTATTATAATATTAATATTTGATATTAATATTAATAATAATTATTATAATTAAAATTGTTTTAATTATAATTAATAATTTATAATATAAATAATTATTTATAATTATTATTATTATTATTATTATTAAGAATCCACCATGGAGCCATGCATTGTGCATGGGCTCCATGTGGATTCCATTTATTCACTAACATACTCCATTTTTGGAGTTTTGGAAACTTTCCAAGTCAAGTGAATTGACTTCAATTCTCAAGCTCTTTCTCTCTCCCTCTTTGGTTTTCCTCTCAACCGAATTTCATCTTCAAGGGTTGAAGAAGAAGTTCATGGTTGTTGCTTGAGATTGATGTTGTTTTGAAGCTTTGGACATTTGAACATTAGAGGTTTAGTTCTTTGGAAGAACTCAAAGTAAGTGTAAAGTTGTTTATACTTATTTCTCTAACTTTGAATTTCAATTGTTGAAATTCATGAGTTTGTTGTTTGAGTTCATTATGTTCTTGATGAATTGTTCATCAAGTTCTTGGTAAACTCATAACAAAACTCATCCTAGCTTCATCACCTTCTTCCTCCCTCTCAACAAACCCCTTTAGCTCAAGGAGTCCCACTACTTCGCTATTAAGCCCGAGAATAGTTGGGACTACTCTAAGGGTGGTCCTCGTTGGTGCCCGTGCTAAGTTCGTGACCGGAGGAGACGTAGAGATCGAGGGGGCAGTAGAGGTGCTGAGGTAGACGAGAAGACGAACGTCAAAACAAGGTATTTTTGTCAATATATACCGGTGTATATATGATATATACCGGTGCTTTTTCAAGAGTACTCTTCGCTGGAAAATATACCGGTGGGATATATACCGGTAGTATATATGGTATATACCGGTGATATATATCGGTGGTATATATATTATTTACCCGTGATATATATATACCGGTGGTATATACCGGTCAATATTTCCTCGGTTTAATATGTACCGGTGTATATATGATATATACCAGTGATATATTTACCAGTGATTTATTCCGGTCAACTTTTTCGGTTGACTTTTACCGGTCGGTTTACCGGTGGAGAGGGTTTTTTTCCGTTGGACTCGAATTAAAGAATTTTTCTAAGTGTTAGAAATGTTTCTTCAATTCTTAGTTCGTTCCTTATTGATTGCTTAAGGTCCTCAACCAGTTTTAGGCTTTTGTTTAAGCCCTTTCTTCCGCTGCGCCTCTGGTCGAGGGTCGGGACCCTCGCAGTTGGTTGAGTGGGGGTTCCAGCAATTGGTTTCAGAGCATGCTTTTAGTTCTCAATTTGGAATGAATTGAGTCCTAGGTGGGTTTAGTTTGTTTTCTTACTTGGGTGGCTGAAATGTATCGGATTATGGCAACCGTTTAATTTCTTGTATTTTACTTTCGGTTTGTAATAGCCTTGTCTGTTAATTAAGGCTTAATGTTTGGCTGAGAGTCTGTATTCGTTGAGTCTTAGAGTTTTAGGCTGTTGCGGAAGCCGTGGTGTGCAAGAAGTCAGAAGCCGAGGAGGTTGAAGTTGTTCGAAGAGTTCGAAAAGCTTCAAGAGCCTAGCTCGGGGTTGGTCGAGCTTGTAATAATTAGTTGTTGCTTGCTTGTTGCCATAATTTGATTCGTTTTAGTGTGTTTAATTTATAGGATGCATGAGATGTATGGTTTAAATTAACGCCCTTGCTTATGCATAAAGTATGCCATGTAGATTTCAAATCCCACCATAGGAAGCATGTTTCATGCATTTTGTATGTTATAAGTGTTATGATGTATAGGATGCATGCCTAATTCATTAGAATTAATATAAGCGTTATATTGATTTTGAATTAGGAGTTGTATGTTTAAGACCATAATTGATATAAGCGTTATATTGATTATGTATTTAAATATTCAACTAACCATGCCTTAGTGTTTGTATGTTTGAGAAGCATATAGAATTTTGTTGTAGTAAGTCTAGTTTTTGCAAGTGTTGTAAAAATGACTTTGACTTTTAAAATCTATAACAAAGAGAATTGCATGTTCATTTAGGGTTAATGATACGTCCGGTTCATTAGATGAATAGGTCGTTATCTCGTAAATGCTAAGTGTTGCGTGCTCAATGTGTAAATTAAAATGCAATGCGAGAGCACTCAGAACATGCAAGCATACATGGTCTTGTAGCAAGTAATAAGTATTTTTTCATTCGATTTCCCACAGAGATTTATTCTTAGTTACTAGCGAAGTGAGATGTTAAATTAGAAAGGATGGTTTAAATGGGGTAGAATTGGGATTAATGTGCCTAACTAATAAGGAACGTGCGAGATATGTAAGCATAAACAAAGACAAGTAAAGAGATTAACTTGAATGTAGGAGAAAAAGAATTGCGGAGAAAACAATCATCTAGCAATAAAATCGCAAAACAAGAAACGAAAAAAAATGGCTAAGGCAAAAATTGAAACTAAGAAAATTGCGCAGACAACAATTTTCTAGCAATTGTACTAACAGCGTTTTAAGGGTAAAGTGTGGAAACAAGGGCTACTAGCGACTCCTCTATAGGCTTTTGCATACGATTCTTCAGCAGTAGATCAACTTACCATGCATCAAATTAACTCATTCTCATGTATCTCTCGATTTCATGCATTAGATCCTTTAGTTTACTCATGTCCAAGTAAGGCTTAAGCATCTATTTATATAAGCAAGTTAATGATTTGTGCTAGGAAAACGCCTATTCCTAGGTCGTTTTCTGGCTACCATGAAAGGCTAGCATGAATGGACGACTCTGAACTCTTACTCCTTCCAGAGGTTAGAAGTTCTTTAGACAAAATGGATGGCCAATCGAAATTGTCCGTGGGATGAAGCACACATACATTCAATGCACTT
This sequence comes from Herpetospermum pedunculosum, assembly GCA_028017165.1. Lineage (NCBI taxonomy): Eukaryota > Viridiplantae > Streptophyta > Magnoliopsida > Cucurbitales > Cucurbitaceae > Herpetospermum > Herpetospermum pedunculosum. The sequence goes on from CM051527.1 coordinate 609,611, forward strand.
GAAGCTATCCTACATGCTGAATTCACATATTCCTACCTATAGTCTTGTCATTAGCATACCCTTATGTGGTTTAGTTACTCATGGTCGATGATAGAATAGAGAGAATAGATGGGGTAGACATGTTTAGCAGTAATGGAATGGAAATGAAAGAAAACAGCAACAATGAGAGCAACGAGGAATTCGTGAAATAGTCAAACACTTCTTTGATTTAAACGAGGTTCAAAACTTACAAAGCAACAACTCTAAACTAATGAAAACTAAGCAGAAGAAGACGAAATGAACTAAGGTAGCAAACTTAAACAAATAGCAACAACAGAAGCAAACGGAACGACAGAAAATAGCAGAAAGCAAGTAAATCGTGTGCGTGAACCCTCGCCGCAAGCGCCTCAGATGAAGGAAGAAGGAGAGCTTTGTTTGGATGAATCCAATCAGAAGAGAAGAAAGATCTTCTCTTCTTCCTCTCAGATTATCGACTCCAACAGCTGAGTCCTTCAAGCCAACAAACGGAAGAGAGAAAACAGGGAGAAGAGACTGCGTTGAGATGAGAGTTCTACGCTTCCAGCTTATGTTTGTCCTTCCACCTTGACCTCATTTTATAGGGTTTTGCAGGTCGTCTTCAGCCAAAGAGAACCATCCATTATGAACGACGACCTTCCACGTGGCAGTAGGAGAAAGAATGGGCGGCTGAAAAATCGTAACAAAATGGCAAACGGTTAGACAACTTAACAATTTCACTTAAAACATTGCTGAGACAGCAATGTTTTCGCAATGTTCCTGCAATATGGAAATTTCAACTCTTTAGCTTTGTTTTTGGTTCTTTTTCCTTCCTTTTACACATAAGTCCTAATTTAGCTTCATTCTACAAATTCTCATATATAAGCACATGTTTAGGCTAAATTCTACAAAAAACGCTTAAGAGTGTACACCATTCTATAGCAAATAAATCCCTAAAATAGTCACTTTTGGAGCTGCCCACCATCTTGAGGATGCGAAGGAGGGGCAATATAAGCACCGAATGGATGGTTCTCCATGTCAGCTCCCGTTAACTATTTGTCGGATTCTATCACTCGAAAACTAAAATCGAAAACAGAGTATTTTCTAAATGTTGGGGACTTGTTTAATTTTCATAAAGTAACACAAATAATAGACCTGAGGGAGAAAAATATATTTTACCCAATAAAATAAAAATAAATAAAACAAAGAGTAAAACCCTAACTCTTTTATAATTGGGAGAAGACAATTTTTTTTTTTGTTTTTAATTTATGTTTTTGGAAAATTGAAATTCTCTCCCTCCCTTATAGTTAGGGGTGTACAAAAAACCCGCAACCCGAGAAATCCAACCCAATCCAACCCAACCCAACCCAACTTTTCAGGTTGGGTTAAGTTTTTTTTTAATATGGGTTGGGTTACAGTTTTGAAAAATTGAATTTTCGGGTCGGTTCACGGGTTAAACCATTTTTGACTCGGTTCAACCCGAACCGAACCGAATTACAGATATTTTTTTAAAAAAATAATAATATATATATATATATATATAATGAATTAAAATTAGATCATATTCTCAAACCTCTGCCGCCTCTCTCTCTCGTCTCTCTCTCTCGCGCAAGTCGCCCTATAGTGTGGATCCTCACGCCACCGCTCGTGCTAGAAGCTCGCCGTCTCTCTCTCTTGCAAGTCGTCCTCCGTCGCCCTACGGTGTGGGTGTTCACGCCACTGATCGTGCGAGAAGCTCGCCGGAATTTTCCATCACGAACCCAACCTTTGTTGATCGTACTCAGCAAAACTACTTCGAACGATCTCAGATTTGAAAACCCACACTCTTCTGAAGTCAAATCAGTGGTAACTTACCTATTTGGACTTAAATTAGCAAATAACCAATCGGTAAATTCTCGTTAATCTGCTATTTTAGGGCCTATTAGGTTTATTCAGTTTAGAGTTTAGCTTAGACTTCTTAGTAATGAGCTTGATAAAAAGTCTTCTGTACAAGTGATTATGATTTAGGAAGAAGTGATTATGGGTCTTCTACAAGTGATTATGATTTAAGAAGAAGTGATTATGGGTCTTCTATACAGTTCTTTCCATGCTTTAATGTACAGTTCTTTCCATGTTTTAATTTGGTCTGTAATTGAAAAAAAAATCTGTACATAGTGAATATGATTATGGTGTAATGAGCAAAATTTAGGAAGAATATGATTATGGTGTAATGAGCAAAATTTAGGAAGAATATGATTATGGTCTTTTGTACGGTTCTACTTCTTTCCATGTTTGAATTTGATCTGTAATGGAAAAATTGAAGTGTAAATATCATTTGATATGAGGTTGTTTTAGCTGACATTGAATGAGCATAGGATTTCAAGTAATTAAAAAAAACAAATAAAAAAATTAATGAAAAAAAAAGGCCAACCCGCCAACGCTAGGGGTGTACAAAAAACCCGCAACCCGCCCAACCCAACCCAACCCAGGGGTGTACAAAAAACCCGCAACCCGCCCAACCCAACCCAACCCAACCCAACTTTTCGGGTTGGGTTGGGTTTTTTTTTAATATGGGTTGGGTTGGGTTGCATTTTTTAAAAACCGAATTTTCGGTTCGGTTCGCGGGTTGAACTAAATTTGGCTCGGTTCAACCCGAACCGAACCGAATTCAATATATTAAAAAAAAAAAAAAAAAATTATATATATATAAAATTTAGGGTTTCTTCATCCATTTTATTCTCATTTTTCAATCCAGCCGCCTCCCCCTTCTCTCTCGCGTTCGCCCTCCACCTCCCTTCTCTCTCGTTCGCCCTCGCCTCCACCTCCCTTCTCTCTCGTTCGCCCTCGCCTCCACTCTCTCTCGTCTCCGCCCGCCGACCTCGCTCTCCGCCTCCAACCTCGCAGTCGCTCCGCCTCACAGTCGCCCTGCAGACTTCGCTCTCCGCCTCCCGCTGTCCTCGCTGCAGTCGCCCCGCCAACATCGCTCTCCACCTCCCAGCGTCCTCGCTGCAGTCGCCCCGCCAACCTCGCTCTCCGCCTCCCAGCGTCCTCGCTGCAGTCGCCCCGCCGACCTCGCTCTCTGCCTCCCGCCGTCCTCGCTGCAGTCGCTCTCCACCATTGTCGGCTCGAGGCCTTCTCGGTGTTGAATGTGTGGTAGGTTGCTGAGGCCTTCGAATGGGTTCGGGGTTATTTTCGGGTTGCCACTGAAATTTTATATAGTTGAAAATTGGGTACAATGTATGATTTGATTTCAATCCACTCTAAATTTATGAATTTTCTGTTAGATTTGATTTCAATCCACTCTAAATTTATGAATTTTCTGTTATTATTTATACTGCTGTGAAATTTAAACTTGTATGATGGGTAATAACCTTTGCATTTGAAAATTAAAATGCAAATATGTGATTATTTTGATTCTGAAACTAATATTATTGGCAACTTTTTAAGTCTTAAGTTGTGTGTGAATGAGAAGTTTGATCTTTTATGAAGTTGTGTGAATGAGAAGCTTGATCTTTTACTCATGAAGTTGTGTGAATGAGAAGGTTGATGTTTTACCGAAGTTGTGTGAATGAGAAGTTTGATCTATTTTATTTTCTCCCTAAAGCTCAAATGAAAAATAGTATCAAAGTAAATTAGGAATGCATATCTACTGCCTTGTCCAATTTTTTATATTTCTAAACTTTGTTCTTAACAACTTCTAAAATAAATTTTGTTGCTTTCAAATAAGAATATGAAGGATATTTTTAATAATTCATGTGAATTGTGTTGTTGATAGTATTTTAAATAATAAAAAAAATTAGAAAAAATACCAACCCGACAACCCAACCCAACCCGAAAATTGAAGGGTTGGGTTGGGTTGGGTTGACTGAAATGTTGGGTTGGGTTGGGTTGAAAATTCACCAACCCGAAATTTTCGGGTTGGGTTGGAAAACCCTGAAACCCAACCCAACCCATGTACACCCCTAGCCAACGCAACCCAACCCGAAAATTGAAGGGTTGGGTTGGGTTGGGTTGAAAAGCCATCCAACCCAACCCAACCTATGTACACCGCCTACACCCCTACCATTTATGTCTTTGTTTTCTGTTTTGAATAACTCAAATTAGGTCTCCTTTGATGAAAGAAAGGAAAATTTTTGATTGATAGAACAATCTCAGTCAATATTTATTTGTAGATTATAGTTGGTTTTGATGATTTTTTAGATTAATGGTGATATCGCTGAATTCTAGCAATTCGTTTTGTCCATAGTTTCAATTTCTTTCTCAGGAATTCTGTTTATTCTCACTGTGAGTCATTCGTCGTCTGCAATTTTTGTTGGATTTTCGATATCTAAGATGTTCTTTCTGAACTTTAACTCTCTTAGTGTAGATTTTCCATTACGTTGATACGACCAGAGTGTTAGAATCACAGGCATGGAAGTACACCTTGGAGGCATTCCTTTCGACTTGGACTTCCATCCATCCGAGCAGTTGGTTGCAGCTGGTCTGATCGACGGCAATCTGCTCTTGTACTTTCTCTTTCATAGTTTTTTTTGTTTGTTTGTTTGATTTGATTTCGTTTTCCTCAATCACTTATCAAAATCCACGTTTGTCTTTGCAGGTACCGTTACAATGCGAATGCTTTACCCCAAAGGTATGATAATTGCGTCACAGATTTATCGAAGTTCTTTAACGTACAATATAAGTAGTTTATTAATGTTCACTTAAACCTTTTCTGTCTATCCTAGGCTCTTGAAAGTTCGTGCACATAGTGAATCTTGCAGATCTGTTAGGTTCATTAATGACGGGCGTGGTATTGCATTTTTTTTGCTTGCTTGCTTTTATTTCCCTTTTACCCTGTACTTTTTTTGGCAAGGAATTATTGGTGTTTTTGACCTGCATTTGATTGGTTTATGATCTGTATATCAGCAATTTTGACTGGCTCTCCAGACCATTCCATTCTCGCTACCGATGTGGAAACTGGTTCTGTTATTGCCCGTCTTGAAGATGCACATGAGTAGGTTCCTTTCCTACTGGTTTCAATTTTTCCATCTTCATGCATATTCAATGCAGTATAAGATTGAGTAATATGATAGTCCACTTTACTCTGCAGGGATGCAGTCAATAGATTGGTCAACATAACCCCGGAAACCATTGCTTCAGGAGATGACAATGGGTGCATCAAGGTTCATTTTCTTGTCCTTCTCTTCTCTGTTTTCTAATTTTACGTGTCCTCTATGCTTTGAAGATCTAACTGATGTGGAAAAGTGGAAAAATTGAGAGAGAGAGAGAGAGGTGAGAGAGAACTTGAGCACGATAAGAAACTGAACGTTCCATTTATAAGAGGTACTAAACAACAAAATATTATTGTTATCTATAGAAGTGGCATTGAGTAATTAACAGCTTTGACATTTTACTACTGTTGACTTGGTCTTAACAAAATTAGATAGAACTACAACTACAAATGATTTCCTTAAATTCGTAAGTAACAAGGATTACCAAAGTGTCTTAGCTGTTGATGCAGGCTAAGATACCTCACTAACATCATTCTATATGCTTAAGGGGGGAGAAAAAGCCCTTAAACTTGGACTGAGATGATAGTTAGAAGCAGTGTTTTAAAAGGCGCGCCTAGGCGCACGTCTTGCACCTCGCCTTGAAAAGGCGAGGCACATGTTAGAAGGTACACGTTAGACGCGCGCCTTCCCATGAATCCCATCATTTATGCCCTTGTGCCTTAGGACTTCTTCAACTATTAAAAAACATAAATTAACTAACCCCAAATAAGATTTTTCCTTTAGGGGCATAGCGGGTCATAACAGATTCAAGGCATTCCAACTAATCCTATTTTTTTTTTCTTCATATTTCTACTTCAACTATGCTTTCTCTTCTTCATATTTTTTTTCTTTACAAAGTGCGGCTCACAAAATAAAGCCCACACTTGATTGTGTGCCTTGCGCCTAGGCTCCAGAGTGACTTTGCGCCTAAGTGCGTCTTGCGCCTTTTAAAACACTGGTCAGAAGTAAATAAATGCACGTGACAGTTTATCCAACTTTCACGTGCTTAATGCAAGAAAGAATTATAGATTGGCAACTAATGAACTTGCACTAACGTATACAATATTATACTAGAATGCCAGTCCTTTTTGAAGAGAAACACTTGACGTGTACAACATGGTCAGTGTTCACATTAACTTTATTGTTCTTAGAGCTTAGTCTATATTTTGACTCAACTAAAGACTGTGCCATGTCATTACTTATTGTTTGAGCGCTATGAATTGGTTGTAGAATAGAGGACACAGTAACAACCAATGAACCTGTGACAATCGGGATTAATTGTCCTTTCTGCATATGTAGGGCACTTCAAGTGCAGGCGACGCAAGTAGTATGCAAATGCTGAGCTATAGAACTCTAATATCTCAATACTCTTTGTAAGCCCACCTGCTTGGGAGCCCTAAAAGTTTGGGCAAACTGATTGAGCATATTTATAGCATATGGAATGCTTCGTATGTGAGGATAACACATTGGATAGCTCAAACATTTTTCTCAATAGGTCGTACAATTGTGTCATCGAGTTCTCTAAATATAGAAGATTGCAATTTGCGAAGGATCATCAAAATGATTGCAATTTGCGAAGGATCATCAAAATACTAACCTATTTTCGGACAACTCCGTTTCTGGCTGCTAAAGAAGTAACTCATGGTCATAGCCTGTCATCTTAGGGACCTATCTCTTGAAATAAATCTAAAACATACTTATAATGTAACCAATACAACCATAAATCCTTCTTGGAGTTATTGATGGATAGCATTATCCTCCTTGTCAGAACAAATGATTAATATAATAGCTCATTTACTTGGACTCTTTTGAGAGTAGTAGATGAACAGAGATTTGTGTGCCATGCGTTGAAGGAAACCAATAGTTAATTAAAAAGGGTGTTTGGGATATTCAAGTGCTTGACAGGAAATTGTTCGTTGGTCTTGTGATTTCTTCTTTTCTCTCTTTTCTTTTTATTTTTCAATAAACTAATGAGGAGGTCTTGTGACTCCTTCAGCATGTAGTATCTTCAATTTAGCTTTTGGAAGTGAAAAATTAAAAACATTCACTAGACGAGGGAGAGAATGAGGTGCTAAAAGTGTTGTACCACTCAAACCAGCAGACCTTGTCATTCAACCATCGAGTTTCTGGCTTCTGCTTCGGTATCACGCGAACAGCTAACTGTTCCCAAAAGATAAAGTTTGAGAGTAGGAGATAATTGTTTTTTAAAAATCATACAATGGCAGGTTATACCAGGCACCAGCACAAGAGTTGCTGAACTCTATGCGTTAACCTTCTTTCAAACTCATTACTTGTAACCATAAATTATTTCACCTAACACGTAAGCGGCTAGCCCTGCTACAGTGGTTTGTCTGCTGAGGTAGGCTAAGATAACTCAATAACAGTTACTCAATGGCATATCTGATGAAGAGTCTCATCACACTGATACTTTATTTTATACTTTCATGTCAAATGTTGTGGTTTTCTTTGACGTTCCAATGTTTTTTTGACTGACTGATGTATCCTTCAAGGTTTGGGATACCAGACAACGTTCTTGCTGCAATTCTTTTGAAGCTCATGAAGATTATATTTCAGATATGACCTATTCATCTGATTCCATGAAGCTTTTGGCAACAAGGTAAACCTTGTTGTAACTATTATTTCACTCCAGTTTTATTATCTTAAATACTATGAAGATTTTTGAGGTTTGTAGAACTTGAACCATAGGATTATTTTGGGTAGTGACCAGTGTTGAGGCACATGCATAGGCACTGCCCTTGTACCTTGCTTCAAAGAAGCGAGGCTTCCTTAATGAACCACGCTTGAGGTGTGTGCCTTAGGACCTCAAGCCTGGTTTTCTACTATTTTTGATTTTTTACTTTCTAAACTTTTATGGAAGAACTCACGAATATTTTTTTTAAAATTTCATTTTTCCCCATAATCTAGAATAAAAGCTCTACTTTCTTAAACTTTTCATATCTTATAATTGTATATAAAAAGTTTATTTACATTTATTTATTGTGTTCCTCATAAAACAATCCTGTGGTTTTTTTTTGCCTCAAACTTTGGCCTTGGAGTGCTATTGCGCTTTAGTGCTCCTCAAGGTTTAAAAAAAACACTGGGCATGCCATTGATTTTGCCATCTCTTGTTTAAATAATTTCTACTTTCTAATTTATACAGGTTTGAGATCACTTAATGTTAGAAACAAAAATATGTTGTATCTTATCTATGAAGAGTTCTTATAAAGAAAATCTATGAAGAGTCGAGAAACAACTTTATGAATTTCTATTTGTCCATCTTCTTGATTCCACTCTCTTCAGTTTGCAGAATTTAAATGAGAAATTGACTGGATTGTGAATTATATTAATAAATTAGGCAATATTGTCATAACTTCACTTCTTTTATTGTATTGCCCTTTTCTGATGGCTTTTTTTTGTTTTTTTTTTGTTTTAAAGTGGAGATGGGACTCTATCTGTATGCAATCTTAGGAGAAACAAGGTTAGCCCTTCCAAGTTGTTATGACTTAATTTGTGTGACTACAATGTGTTAACCATATCTTTGACTATTTTCATTTTTATTTGCTGTTTTGATATGGATTTAAGCTTAATTTGACTTTTCTAAAGTTGATTATAGACATTCTCTTTTGCTTCTCACGTTGATTAGTCCTATTTTAATGCAGGTCCATGCTCGATCTGAGTTTTCAGAAGTAGAGCTGCTATCTGTTGTTATCATGAAGGTAGATTTACATATGAAGTATCAATCATATTTCAGTCATGCATTTGCATATTGGCTTCTTAAAGTTTGTTGGGGCTTGGAGATATATTATTTCCCTCCCCCATCCTTTGCAAATCTTGTTTTTAACTTTTTCTGATGGAAAGATTAAAAAGCAGACAAACAGATCTAATTAAGAGTATACTTTGATATTTCTTTTTATCTCTTATGGGCCTCAAACATTAGGTAATTTTATTTTTCTAATGTAAAAATTAAAAGCAGGCAAAAAATTACTTCTGAGCGTATACTTTTTTCTTTTTTCTTTTCCCTCTCATGGTCCTCAAACATTAGGCAATAGAGCCATACATAATTCGAAGCTGTCATTTTCTCACTTCCTAATTGCCCCTCCACATTTTCTCCTAGGAGATTATAGTGAGGGGAGGAAGGAAATAATAGAAATTTCTTGTGCTGGGGAAGTATCTAAAGAATTTGCTAACTGAGCGCGAATAAACATTTATTCTCCATTACATAACATGTAATTTTAGCTTTCTCAGTTTAGTTTTTTTTTTTTTTTTTTTTTTTTGGTGTGGTCAGAACGGACGTAAAGTCATCTGTGGATCACAAACTGGAACTCTATTGTTGTATTCATGGGGTTGCTTCAAGGACTGCAGGTGTACATATGATTTTTCTTGAATATGTATAATGCATTGGTCTGATCGTTTTAATGAAATTAGGATTTCCTTCTTGTGATGATGAGATGTGTTAATTTTAATGCTACCAATCTCCTTTTTCTTTATTGATTCATTCCTCGTTTCTTTTGTTTTAACTTTATTCTTCTTCAGTGATCGCTTTATTGATCTCTCTCAAAATCCTGTGAATGCAATGCTAAAGGTATGAATCTGTGCAATGTCTAGTAGTATTCTCACTTTTTAATATTTTCAAGGAATCTTTCAATTACAGTGCGAGTTCTTTCCTTCTTTTTAGCTTGATGAAGACCGTGTCATTGTTGGATCTGAGAGTGGACTCATCAGGTCAGAACTTTGATGAATTGATGCATCGTATTTCGATCCACATATCAGAAAATCATGTATTTTTATCTTCCCTTTATTATAGTTCACTTATTCATGTGTTATTTTCATTAGTCTGGTAGGTATACTACCCAACAGAGTAATCCAACCAATTGCTGAACACTCTGACTATCCTGTGGAGCGGCTTGGTAAGATATTTTTCTGTTTTAGCTGATATTAAATAACCCATATTCATTTTATGAATGAATTAAAGACATTGAGTTTCTTTGACTGTTAATTCAGCATATGATTTGTGTGTTTTTGGTCTGTCAACACTCAATAAGCCACTTCTCTTTTGTTTGTTTTTCTTTTCATCTTTTTCCGCTCAATTACTGCATTACTTGATTTTTGGGGAAATGTTTAGTAAAACATTTTAACAGATTTGTCTTGTTTTGTAGCTTTCTCCCATGACAGAAAGTTTCTCGGAAGTATTTCACATGATTATATGTTAAAGGTAAGCGATTCTATATCGCTCTCTCTCTCGTTGCAACTGTTATGATCTTCTGATTTTATGCCCAATCCGGATCGAACTACCAATACTTTGGTGAAGGGAACTACTAACCAGATCTAAAATTTTGCCGGCATTTTATTTTTCCAATAGAAAACCAACTTTAATTTTAATGGAAGTATTGTTTCTCATTAAAAAATGGAAGAGTAAACAAGGAAAGACACAAAAAGAAGGGCCCAATAAAAAACACACGAAACATATACAGAAAGGAAAAACACTCCTCAATCTCTCAATCAAGAGGGCTCTATGGAACTGGAAGTCAAAAGGAGTTACCACCTGAGAATAAGAGATATATGTAACTGTGGAGTGGAGTTTTTAGAAAGGGCTAGAGGATAGAGAAATGAAAATTGTGAAGGGAGAAGATCTTAGCAAAGCCAAGGATCCTCTGAAAATTGGGATTTGCTCCCATTTCCTACTTAGAAGGTGTTAAAAGATCGTAAATTTGGAAGATAAGAGAGATCCCACTCAGGTGCCTTTGGAACCTAAATCAAATTACTATTAGACCTCCAATCAAGAAGGTTTACTTGAGAAAGGGTCAAAAAGGGAAATTGCAGTTTTAGTTAGAGTTGTGTGTTTGAATATTTGAAAAAGGGAGTTAACGCTCCCTTAGTATGTTATGTTATGTTATGTTTTTGTTTTATGTTGTGTGTTGGTTGCAAAAATATGTTCAGTTTTTTTTTGGTGTGGAGAGAACTGCGACCCTCTCAAACTGGTCATTAGTTTGATTCGTTTTTGCTGGCCAGATTACCTATCCATCCACAGTTCACCTTCTTCTAAAGTTTCCAACACCACTCTCCAATTGACTAAATGAAACCCACCACTCTCCCCAGTCTCTTCCCAAAGTAAGTGTCCCATAATCTTTTCTAACTGAACCTTCATTGAACTAGGAATCCTATGTAGAGGTAGAGAAAGATGATGCAATGAGATTCCATTTTGCGGCGATGAGATGAGGAGGTGCTTCTGAGCTCGCCTTTTCGTAAGAAGGGCAAAGTCTTGTGGCACGCTAGTTTTTTGTCATTCTGTGGGGTATTTGGCTTGAGTGTAATAATAGGATCTTCAGAGAGATTGAAAGGTTGTGTGGTGAGAGGTTTGAGAGGTGGTGAGGTTTAATGTGTCTTTGTGGGCTTTGGTCACGAAGCCTTTTTGTAATTATGATCTTGGTTTGGTTTTGTTGAATTGGAGTCCCTTAGTTTTTGGATTCCCCTTTTGTTGGGCTGGTTTTTTTGTACGTCCTTTTTCTTTCTTTTTTCTCAATGAAAGCTCAGTTTCTTGCTAAAAAACTGAGGTTGTCTATGGAAACACGTTACGGTAGTTGCCTGCTAGTTAAAAGTTAGATCTATGGAAACAAATTGGAGGGCAGAGGAAGATCTAGATTATCCACTGTGGAGCTGTGACTTTGCTAGGGATGTTTGGAATTGTTTTTTCGAGTTGTTCGGTTTTCAGTTTGCTAGACATTGTGGCCTTAGAGAGATGATCGAGGAGTTCCTTCTTCATCCGCCTCATTGGGAGAAATGAAAGTTTTTATGGAAGGTTGGGGTCTGTTTTATGGGGTTTGTGGGGCGAAAGAAATAATAGGATCTTTAGAAGGAAGGGACTAAGAGGCAACCTTGTGCTGTTTTATGTTTCTCTATGGGCGTTGGTGGCGTGATTATTTTGTAACTAAGTACTCTTTAGGCATTATTTTGCTTGATTGGAGGCCATTCGTTTAGTGAGATTCCCTTTTGTGGGCTTGTTGGTTCTTTTTTTGTATGCCCTTGTATTCTTTCATTTTTTTTCAATGAATGCTCGGTACCTTATAAAAAGAAAAATGACATGAATTTTTATCATATAATTCGATAGTTGTGTGTCTTGTTGATTGGGGGTGGTAGTGCATGCATCTACATGATGAACTAGCCGTCATGTGGGTCCTCCTCCCTTCCAACCACAGGGGCAAAGTAAGAATTCATGCACTCTTCAACTTTTACACTTCTATACGATGCCAAATTTTGTACAAGTGAAGTCGAGTGAACGACTTTTTGAAGATACTTTTCTTGTTCAAATTATAATATTTCTTATTTATCTTGGTGAATAAAAATTAACGGAAACAGTTTTTTTTATTTTTTATTTTTAAATTTGAAATTGGCAGTAGAATTAGGGAGGCCTAAGAGATGTGTTGGTTCTTTCATACTTTTGTTGTCTGCATGCACATGTCGTCAAGCCTTTAATGTGACTTTTCTTCCTCTTTGTTTTTCACCTTAATGTTTACGACTTATCAAGACTACTATCTCTGTGTTATTGTTTGTGCAGCTATGGGATATGGATTTATTGCAAAGTTCTGGAAACGTTTTAAATGGTCAGGCCACGGTAGATGCACGTGCCAACAATCTATTTACTTTCATGTAAGCCCCACATTTGGATTTGGCCTCAAAATATTTTGCTTGGTTTAGGTAGTACCTTCAATATATTTACTAATAGAAGAAATAAGACTTGAATTTATTTACATTTGGATTTGGCCTCGAAATATTTTGCTTGGTTTAGGTAGTACACCAATTTATTTACTAATAGAAGAAATAAGACTTAAATCTAGTGAAATAGACTTAGTAAACTGACAGTTCGTTACATTTTTTCTCCTTTTTTCTTTTCCCATTTTTAATGAATGATATGGTGAAGCCACAAAGTGGCATCCTCCCCACAACTAGAGAAGCGAGTATACTTTCTATTATAGAGGTGATGGGTGATGGGTGATGAGATGTTGGCTTCGTAATTGTTACATGTAAAATGATCTTATAGGATTAATCCTAAATGAGGGAAGAATAGTATGTGATGATTCCCCTACCCGGTGGCGTTTCCATTGGATTAAAACAAATATATGTGATGATTTAGTCTGCTATTATATTTACTTTTCGTGTTGATTTATGTTTTCAAGTGCTTTACATATCCTGAACATTTTGTGCTATTTTTCTAAACATCATGGTAATCACGAGGCCACGCTCGACAACATGAGTTTCTGATATAAGCATGTATGTTTTTAACTACAATCTTATGCTCTTTGCAGGGACTAGAAGAGAGAAGATCTAAAGCAAAGGATCAAACAACAAATAGTATGAACAAATTCTCAATTTATACCATATTTAGGGCGATGTTCTGCTCCATTCTCATTTAGGATAAGTATTTATATGATCTGAAAGTGCACATAGTTAGTTTATTATGATGCTGCACTTTTTTTGTAATGGTGCCAACAAGTGATTGTTGATTTTCTCCAAGTACCTGTTGAGAGTAGATAAGTGAGTTTCCTTCATCTTATTTATTTTAGCTTTGTCACATTTTTGGTTTTACTTGGATATTCATATTGGATATTTATGTTCATATGTTGGATTGTAACAGTTGATTCTGAATTAAATTTTTAATGAGATTGATTTTTCTCTCTTTTTTCTTTTTAGTCCTTTCTTATGTGTGACCTCAACTTATTCCTTGAGCTTAGGGTTGAGTAGTGGGCTAAGGTAAGGACCTTACTTTAGTACAACATTTATATCATAGGAATAGAAAGTAATGTGGATAATAGATATGATATATATAATTGAGAGTGTGTAATTGTTGTCGATTGTGGTTTTAAGAAAATTAGCTATAATATAAAGTAAATTGGTGTTTGGTAAGTTTTAGTTTTACAGATGAAAAAACAACTTAAAAGTGTTTGGTAAATTAATACTTGCTTAATTTTTTTCATTCTTTCTTCAAGTACAAAGGTACAAGGGTAAATCTTGACCCTCGAACTTTGGATGCTGGGGGTTTGGAGTTTGAAGCAATTTTAATAGTTGTGTCTTAACTAAAATAACCAAAAGACAATATTTCAATAATAACAATGTTGTGTTGTTCTTGGCAAAAAAAAATAAAAATAAATAATGCTGTGCTGATATTTAGGGTTTGTTAGATAACGTTTGTTTCTTGTTTTCTGAGACTTGTTTGTTAACTGTTCTCGATTCCAAACTTTGAAAAATATTTTTCTTAATTTTGTTTCGATTTATAATTAAAACTGTTGCTGGTTCATTGGTGAAATAATCGTCCGTTTTTTATATATTTTATTTCTTAATTTTATCGTGTTTGTTTATCGTCCGTTTTTTTTATATTTTATTTCTTAATTTTACCGTGTTTGTTTTTTATAAATATATTGTTGATCGAGAAATTTTGGTCGGGTCAATCAGCGGTTCTTCTATCCCAATGAAATCAAATCGACCTGTAAAGTTATTTAAATGGCAATTTGACCCAAAGTCTATTGGACCCAAGCCCATTGGATCCAAGTCCAAGCCTATTAGGCTCATGAAAATTCTATAAATAGAGAGCTCATTCTTTATTTACACGTGTTAAATTTCTCGTCGAAATCTTTGTGTGAACAAATTGATACGCCTAGTGGGACAATTCTACCTCCCTCAACAAAATTAACAATGACATCGAAGAAAACAACATCCAAGTCTGTCATTCCTAGCAGCCCTTACAAGGGACCTGTCACCCACAACTGCTTCATCAAAGAAGTCTCGCAGACGGGCGAACAAACTCCTGTCATCGTGAGAAAAATTTACAAACGAATGACGGAGTCTGCGCAGGGTGGGATAATCATGAAGGAAAATCCCTTGTACGATGAATATGTTCCCTTCTCTGATCGGTCGTTGAAAATGTTTGATCTGAACGTGATGTCTGTAATGATGGCAGACGCTCGCACAGGCTGAAATGAAAAAGAAACTAAACTTTCTTATGAAAGCAGTTGAAGACAGAGACCTCGAGATTGCCCATTTGAGGAATCAGATGCAAAGCCGAGAGACTGTAGATTCAAGTCTAACTCCCGCAGCAAGGAGAAATGACAAAGAAAAAATGTCATCCAAGAAGACCAATCGCAACATTCAACGTCAGTCGCTTCTCAGTCTGTCCAACAACTACATGATGGAGCGTATCACGCTGCAGAAGCGATTTTGGATCAATGATACTCTAATTTCATCAATTTAACAAGTAGAAAACATGCTCAAACAACGAAAATAAGAAATTTAGAATACATACCCTTGTAGTTCTAATTTTCTTCGAGTTTCGCCGTACGTTCCTCGTCACGAACTTTTCGGTCCTCTTCGCATGAACACCCCGAGGACCACCTCTGGTAGTCCCACTATCAGGAACTAGTTTCTTGAAATGAAGAATAAACACGATTAGTGAAATATGACACTCATATACCACTAAACTGTTACGACAATCAATAAATCTCATTTACCTTGTCGTCCTTTCTCAGCTTTCTTCTGTGCAAAGTATTTTAGGCAGTTACGCTTCCAGTGCCTATCTTCGTTACAATGGAAACATTTTCCCTTGTTAGAAGAATTTCCCTTGCGTACAGTAGGGGCTTTGCCTTTTCTCTTGTTACTCTTCTTCTTTTGAATAATCTTATTACTCACAGAAGTCAATTCAGGCTAACTCCCTAACCCCGACTTCTCATGGAATTTCTTTGAAGAGACAACATTTGCCTCCTTCTCCTTTCCTTTTGAGATGTGTAGAGACTGGTAAGTCTGAAGCTCGTTTAGGAGAGAAGTCAAGTTGTATTCAATCTTATTCATCACCATATTGGTTCTGAAACGAAGGAAACTCTTCGGAAGTGATTCCAAGATGAAACTGACTTGACTTTTCTCATTGATGGAAGCTTCGTTTACTTCCGCCGTATTAAAGTGGACCATCATGTTAAGGACATGTTTCCTAACAGAGGTACCCTCCACCATACGAGAGTTATAAACGAACTTGATGGCCTCATGTTGAAGAGATGAGGACGACTGTCCAAACATCCCTTGTAATGAAAGCATGATTTCCTTAGCGGAAACCATCCCCTCGTGCTTCTTGCACAAGACATCAGATATGCTTGCCAAGATATAGACTCGAGCTTTATCATTAGCCCTGATCCATCCATCGTGTGCCTCTCGAACACTTCGATAAGTACTCGAGCCAGGAGCTGGAGGACATTCCTCCGTTAAGACAAACCTGAGATTGTCCAAAACCAGAATCGTATTAAGGTTCGACTTCCAGGTCCCGTAATTTTCACCGGTTAGTTTGTCGTGTGCTAGGATCTGAATAAACGAACTCGACATGCTAAAAACAGAATGTAAATCTATTAGTGAAACGGTTCTAACTTACTTAAACCAATTAAACAGTTTAGCAACAAATAAAGTACCCAAACTCTTTATTTACTTGCAACGATACTTTAGTAAGTCAAAATGGTCGCTACCGTAGGGTAGTCGAGCATTCCTTTACTAAATCAAGACAATCTTGACGAAATGCTATTACCAGAATAACTCATATTCCTATAGCATCTTAGTTATCGTTTTTGGTCTGGATTTACTAACACCTTAGCAAATCCCGTAAGTGTGACACTCCATTTTTAGAATTCACAGGACGGCCCCAACGGTGCAACCATAGGGAATGTCAGAGTTGGGAATGACCCTGTGTTTCTTTATCCATAAATGGTGATTGAGATGTTCTGACTCCCATGAACGACCCTCCGTTTGGATGGTGCCCCTAGGGAAGCTTGCAGGCGGACCATGGGAATCTCACGATTCAATCCAATGAAGGAGATTGTAGGATGTACTGACGTACTTCCTTCTCCAACTTACTATAAATACTTACTCAAGTTTGAGCAAGTTTCAAAGTTGGGCACTTGATGGACATGGACACATTCAGACACGTGATTTTAATTGGACACGTAGGCAAATGTTCAATTTTTTGTTTTTCTTATTTTATAACTTTTGAACACATTGGAAACGTGCAACAACCTTATGGCACATCGGAGGCACGTGAGGTATGCACACACGCTCGACATACATGGAATGAAAGGAGAAGTTTTATAAAGAAATGAAGGGAAAAAACACACACGAGTCATGGTTCTTTCATCAAGTTTAGAAACCAAAGAATGCAGTAATGTTGTTTGAAGGGTTGGCTGACGACTGAAGATGAATTGGAGAAGACGCGGTAGAAGACTGAAGATGAAGAAATCAAGGGTTGGAGAAGGAGAAATCAGGGAAGAATTGAAGGCTTGGGGAAGGAGTAATCGGAGAAGACGTTGTAGATGACCGAAGATGAAGAAATGAAGGGTTGGGGAAGGAGAAGAATCGAACGCTACGCTAGAAGAATTGAACGCTACGCTGGAGAAATCGGAGAAGAGGAAACGACTGAGGGGTTTCTGGAGAAATTATAGCAAATGGAAATGACTGAGGGTTTAGGTGAGAAATGAGTCCGCGTTTTTTTATAATTATAATTGGGTTTAATGTATGGGCTTTTTGGTAATTTAAATGGGTCAGCCTGTTTATTTTGCTATATCTACAATTCTTTTAAGGGAAAACCAGATGAATGTCTACAATTAAGCCACCCAACATGAAAAATGACTAATCATTTTTTTAGTTTGAATTATGTCTAAAACCTATATTTAGTAGGGGATTTTAGTACCAAATGAACTTGTTCACCCTTCGTCAATTTCTCCTAATTTTGAGAATTAAAAATAGAATATTTTAAAATATAAAAGGTTAAGAAGAGAAAGAAAACATAGTTTGACGTGGATTTAACAGAGGGGATTAATTAAATTAATTAAATAGAGGGAAGACGTTAAAAATGATAAAAGACACTTATCCAAATTTTCATACATGGTTATACCCCACCACCAATAATCTAGATAACGTTAAAAATGATAAATGAGTCTATATACCTGAGGAAAGTAATACAGGTAGATTGCATCCATCAGTGGCGGTGTGTGTATGTCTGCAGACAAAGTTAAAAAAATACCCACTAGGGGGATGTGTATACCTACAAAAAGTGTTCTAGCCACCCAATGAAGGTGTGTGTATGACTGCACACAGACTAATACTGGAGCAGCCTGTGCCGTTTGTGCAGCTATAGACAGTACAAAATTGCATCAACAGTGGGGGTGTGTGCATCCGTGCACACATAATAAAAATGGGGCGTAAAGGAGTTTGAGAGTTGTGTGCATTACTGAGTAAAAGAACGCCAACAACTTAAGAAGAGGGAATTGAGTTTTTTAAAAAATAAGGTATCGCTTCCCAAGGAATGGGTATGATGTGTTTTATGGGGTAGATGGAAAATTCGGAACACGCTACCTTGAATTAAATCATCCGCAAAAGGAATCGACAAACTCCAAATCGGGAACTCCAATATTGAAAACTCAGAAGGTGCCTACGTTCACCCTAGAAGCAACAAAAACGCAGTTGTTCTTCCGTTTCTCCATAACCTACTTCGACATCCTTCAAAGTAGAACACGACGCATTCGACGGCTACGCTCGACCTATACTCGCCATTCCTCTCTCGCAATTTTGTTTCTCCATAACCTACTTGGTAAGCATTTTCATCTCTCGCAATTCTTCTCCATCCATGTTTTACCAACGAACGACTTTAATTGTAATGCTAGTTTAGGTTAACGTGGTTTCAGGTTAGTACGTTAGTATTCTAGGGTTTTAACTTGCGGGAGTTGTAGATGTTTTGTTTAACATATGATTTGTTTATATTAAAACCAACGGAAAACTCCAAGATTTCAAAAAAACTAAATAATAGCTGATGATTCCTTTTTTTAAGGGATTCGGTTGATCTCCAAATTTATAAAAAACAGACGACTTTAATAGCTGGTGAGTATAGGTCGACTTTAAACAACAGACGACTTTAATTGTAATGCTAGTTTAGGTTAACGTGGTTTCGGGTTAGTACGTTAGTATTCTAGGGTTTTAACCTGCGGAAGTTGTAGATGTTTTGTTTAACATATGATTTGTTTATATTAAAACCAACGGAAAACTCCAAGATTTCAAAAAAACTAAATAATAGCTGGTGATTCCTTTTTTTAAGGGATTCGGTTGATCTCCAAATTTATAAAAAACTAAATAATAGGTGTTGATTCCTTTTTTTAGGGAATGTACACGTTATTAAATATAACAACTGCGTATTTGTTGGTGGAATAGGGCATTACTGTATTGGTTCATCTCGTCCCAAATACCATAAAAAAAAACACTATAATAGAAAGGGACGACATGGTTGGTTGTTGTGTGGTTGAAGGTTTTTTTGTTTTTGCAGAATGACTGGAAAATGATGCTGAAATTTTTTCTCAATGGTGGTTGCAAATGGAAAAACGAAAAAGGAAGAGTTCAAGAATCAAATCTGGAAAATGTAAGACTTTACCTAAATGTAGGGGTATTTGTTGGGACACAAATTAGATTTTGACCGGTGTAGGTGTGGATCCTTAATTTTAGGAAAGAAATAACAAAATTAAATTGACCTCCTACTCACACGACAGATCTAACCCTGACATTAATATATGTGTAACGCAATGACTATATATCCCCACTAGCCCACGGTATCCCCCAAACGTGTGTGTGGGATCTACCCATCCGGTCATACAAAAATACATAATGAGATACAATACTTAACGGAAAAAACAACCGTTTATTTTTAACCTGCAATGATCCACCTCACCAAATAAGGTATTCAAACTAATTAATCCTAAAAAATAAATAAACAAATTTGAAATATAATGTTGTTGAACAAACCAAATGTTAGAAGGGTGTAATAGACAATAAACACAAACATATTTTCTCCTAAAAAAACTCTAGCCATGAGTTACAACCTAAACACAGATTTAAACAAATTTCATTAACGGTATTTTTCTGTAGACATTCCTTTGATTATCCCTTCTTTTAAAATCTTGCTATATTTGTTAATATTTTGGGTCTGATTCCTATCTATGCATTCAACCCTGTTCAATTACTGAATACAATAAAATTTTGAAATTTAACACAATGAAAATATTAAATTTAGAGTTAAAATATATTTTCAATACAACTTTAAAAATTTAAGGCAATGATTTATTTTATCAATTTGTTTAATATTACTATTTATTTATTTTCTACTCAATTTGGTTCAATTTCATAAATGAGTTTGAATATATTTAATATAATTTATTTTGGTTTGATTTAATTTTTATTTTAACAATACCATTGAACTATTGTATACATTTTTTTAAGTTTTTAAAAATATAATAATAGATTAACTCCAATCAAGATGCACGGATTGAGTGAATGTGTGTTGACTTTTATAAGAATTGTAATCACACTAATGAATCTCGAAACAACTTTTCTATCCATTTTTCCATCAACTTTTCTATTCATTTTTCAATCGCATAATTGAAAATTCTAAACATAAATGTCATTTTTTAATTTTAAATTAAAATTACAAAAATTCACTTTCATGCGCGTGTTCCTTTACTAGTATCATTAAATGCTTCAATCACAAAAGCCATGAACCTTCAAATACATATTATCTCTGAATTTGTTTATTCTAAAAACTAAATCATCATTTGTTGCACTAATTTCATCATTGAATTTAATTTTAGAAGATTAATCCCTCGTTCAACAACCTCAAATGGGTGTTGTCCAAACACCCATAATTCTCTTTCACTGTCTCGAATCCGCGTTAAAAAATTCAATCAAATATCATTCGACTAAACATCAACAACAACCCACGAAAGCAACCTCTGGGAGGTCAACTTTGTTGTTTTATCTATAGACTCCAATGTCCAAAGTCATACCATACCCAATAGCAAAATCCATGTTTCAGCTTGATGAATACAAGCTTATTTTTACATCAAGATTGATCTTCAAAACAACTCAAAAGTTGCAGACAATCTGAGTTTCATCAAACTCGACTTTCTCATTGATTTACACAGCTCCATAAATTTTGAAGTTCCAAACAGTATACTACACAAAAACCAAACTTACTAAAACTGAGACAACTGTCTCCTCCTTGCTGTCCTTGCTCATTTGTGTTACATGTCAGAGTTTTGTATTTTTAATTAAAAAACATGTGAGGGGAGATTCTGACTTTTTGATCGAGAATATATGCCTTAATCAGTCAGGAGGGCCGATCAGGTAGAGAAAAAGAAATATTGTGAACATTTTTCTTAAAGCAGCTGCATTTCCAACAGGTTTCAGTATGAAACTTGGGACTCAGGCAATTAGAGAGAGAGAGAGAGAAATGACCATCAAAATTGTAACACTAACAAAGAGACTATTTTCCTTGTTACTTAGCAGAAGTAGCTAAAATACAATCAATAATGATATTACTAAAGCTTTATCACTTTTGTCAACAATGTCCAAAAACGTTTCTAAAAGGAAAAAAATAATGAAAACTTTTATAGTAAACAAACTACTCAGTTCTTCATTTATTTCTCACCCATCTTGGCATACAGAATCAGAAGAACAATCAAACAACAAGACATTATCCAGTTTGAATCCCACATTGCAAACTTACATTAGAGAATTTTACCTTCAAATCATTGGCCAAATCTTCCTTCCCTTGAAGCTGAAGCTTCTTCAAAACTCTCATATACACCGGAAAGTTTGGTCTAAGACCTGCATCTATCAACTCAGACAGAATTTTTTGAGCATCTACCAAGTTTCCTCTCTTCTCATGAAGAGTTGCAAGCAAGCTATATGTTGCATTTTGTGCCATGACATGTTTCAAGCTAGAATCAACAGCGTACCGATAGGCCTCCTCGTATCTCCGTGAATTGAAGTAGCTTTTCACAAAGGCAGCGTGCGTCAAAAGGCGAGGCTCGATACCCCTCGACACCATCATGTCGAGAAAGCTGAGTGCTGATTCAATATTACCAATTTCACAGAGATGGCAGATAATGACTTCAAATGACAATGAGTTTGGAGGACAATCTCGTGCAAGCATTTCTTCGAACATGTCACGAGCTTCGTCAAATTTGTCATTCTTGCACAGACTACTGAGCAGATAATTGAGAATGCCAACATCTGGGGTACAACTCACTTGCCTCATCTCATTTAGTGTACATCTAGCTCCTTCGAAATCGTTTCGACGACATTGTTCCCGAACAATGATGTTGTAGAAAGATGCCCTTCTTTCAGTTATCTCAATTACAAACTTGGCCATTTGAAAAGAAGCAAGAGAACAGAACATCTCAATCAATGCCATGACACCGGATATTCGACAGGATCCTCCTACTTCATTCAACAACTTGACAACTCTTTCAACAGAAATCTTAATCGAATCTTCATTTGATAGTTGAACAAGTAAAAACCCAAATGCTTTGTGGTTTAGATCAATTCCTTTCCGGCTGAATTCAGTAAGAACAGGAAGCATCCCCTCATAATCATCTAATCTACCAAAATTATCAATAAGTAGGCTATAAACATCAGAGTTACAAGGAAATTTACACGACTGAACTCTAACCCAGTTGAAAAAACGAAAGGCAGAAACCTTATGATTATTCAGCACCCGAAAAATCTGAGTAACTAAAACATTAGTTAAACTTACATTCAGCGAATTCAACTTGGACTCCAAATCCTCCTGATTTCCCCGAATGATATTGATAATATCCCAAAATTGATTGGAGGTCGCATTAGCATTAGGTTTAGACACATCTAAATTACCAGTCTTCTCAAACGAAGAGGACGAAAATGAACGGCAGCTTCTGTAGTGGGGTCGAAACAATCCAAGATTCAAATCCGAGCTTCCGCCATTGCATCTCTCAAACGGACACAATGAAGGCACAGATTGCGAAGTTGTATTGCAGATTAAGGAAGAACCAGTACCGTTAAATGGAGATTGAGCAGAAATGAATGCTGTTTGTGTATAGAATCGAATGAAATGGAGATTGAGCCTATTAGAAGGGAAGTTTGAGGGATTTGGAGATTGAGAAGCGAATGAGTAAAAAGAGTAGAAGTAAGGGTTGGAGAAATTACGGAGGTTTCGAGAAAGAGAAGGGAACTCCATGGATTTTGTTACCTAAGCTGCCCTGTTTACGGACGATGAAAATGGAGAGTCCGGCGACGGCACATGGTTCCGGCGGATTCTCCGGCAGGATCTGTAGCACCTCTGTGGGGGTGTAGTTCAGATTTAGTTACCGACGAAGAAGAAGAGAGAGGGACGGGGCTGAAGGGTTTTTTTTTTTTTTTTTTGAAACAAAAATGGGGAGGATGAAATGGGCATTCAATGAAGAGTTCTCTCTTTTTGCCATGTTATTCACACATCCCTAATTTTAGAGAAAATAAATAAAACAAAGTTTAGGCTGACTATTAAATCTCCATCAACCTCATGTTTTGTAGGGGTGTTCAAAAAACCCGCAACCCACGAAACCCAACCCAACCCAACCCAACTTTTCGGGTTGGGTTGGTTTTTTTTTTAATATGGGTTGGGTTGGGTTGCTATTTTGAAAAACCGAATTTTCGGGTTGGTTCGTGGGTTAAACCAAATTTGGCTCGGTTCAACCCGAATTCAATATATTTTTAAAAAATATATTATATATATAATAAATTCAATATATTGTTTTTTAAAAAAATTCATTGGGTGATTTTGAAAGGAAAATCAAGGATTAATGATGATTTTGAAAGGAAAATGGAGGATTAAGGAATTTCATTAATGGTAATTTTGAAAGAAAAATAAAGATTAAAGAATTTTATTAACGGTGATTTTGAAGTTAATTAAAAAAAAAAAAAAAAAAAGGCCAACCCGCCAACCCAATCCAACCCAACCCGAAAATTGAAGGGTTGGGTTGGGTTGGGTTGATAGAAATGTTGGGTTGGGTTGTGTTGAGAATTCACCAACCCAAAATTTTCGGGTTGGGTTGAAAAACCCTCCAACCCAACCATGTACACCCCTAATGTTTTGGGTTCCACGTCAACATTTTCATTATGTCATAATAAAAAAAAAAGGTTGTTTACACAAATATACAATTTGAGGGCCAGCAAGAGCATAACATCGCGTAGTGACCATGAGATCCTAGGTTCAATCCCTCACCACAACATGTTGTCAAAAAAAAAAAAAAAACAAGTGCGTTTAATACTAGTGTTTTACTTACATTTTTTTTTTTTGTAGGTAATGGAATAATTGAAACACCATACCATACGAAACGAGCACAAAATATTTGGGTATGAAGTATGAGGAGATGAAGAAATATGTCGTTGACCAGAAAAATTGTTGGGAAGATTTTCATTGCACGATCATGTGTGACTGATGGACAAGACCAACAAAATTATTCATCATCAATTTTATGGTCTATTGTAATTATACTACCGTCTTTTTAAGGTCAGTTGATGCTTCTAACAAAGTTAAATACCATAAATATATTTATAATCTCTTGAAGGAGCTTGTACGAGAGGTAGGGAGTGAGAAAGTAGTTCAAATTGTTATTGACAACGACTTCACTATCAAGAAAACGGGAGAATTGATAATGAAAAAGTTTAATATTTATTGGACCCCTTGTGCAACACATTGTATAGATTTAATGTATGAAGATATAGGCAAACGAGAATCGGTAGAATCTATTATTGGAGCTACACGAAGGATGACCAATTATATATATAATCATGGAGGGTAACTTAGCAAAATGCCCGAGATGTGTGAAGGTGATATGGATCGACCTGGTGTCACTAGATGTGCAACAAACTATCTTGCCTTAAATAGCATGTTGAAGAAGGAAGCTGGATTAAAATGGTTATTCACTGAATCAGTAGAATCTATTATTGGAGCTACACGAAGGGTGACCAATTATATATATAATCATGGAGGGTAACTTAGCAAAATGCGCGAGATGTGTGAAGGTGATATGGATCGACCTGATGCCACTAGATGTGCAACAAACTAACTTGCCTTAAATAGCATGTTGAAGAAGAAGGCAAGATTAAAACGGTTATTCACTGATGATGCATGGTATAATGACAAGTTGAGTCGGACTACTATTGAAAAACAAATTGAATCTTGCGTTTTGAATACCTCATCTTGGGATCAATTGGAAAGCATTGTTAATATTTTTGAGCCAATGTACACGGCTCTTCGCCTTGTCGACTCTGAGGTTGTTCCAACAATGCCTATTGTCTATAGTTTGGTTGAAAAATCGAAACATAGAATCTGATGATGAAGAATTTTGAACTTCCCCCTTCCCGTCGTTCTCCGCCGCGCAATGGTGGTGGTCGTCGAGCGCGCCGCGAACCTGTTCACGGAGAGGAAAGTAAACTTGCACCGGTGGGCTTGGCCCACGGGCCTCCGATTCTTAATTCATAGAGTTCCGAACATAAGTAGGAGTAGAGATAGAGAGAGTTTAGGGTAGTGTTACCCGTTTTTCTTGTCCTCCCCTTCCTTTTGAACATTAAGGGTATTTATAGTTGGTGGTGAGGAATGGCTCCTCGAGTGGTGTTACGTCTCCAAAAGTGACCTTTTTAGGACTTAATTATCTTAGAAAGATGTTCACTCTTAGGTGTTTTTGATAGCATTTAGCCTAAACCTATGCTTAAATATGAGAATTAGAAGAAGGTAGCTAAATTAGGACTTATGTACAATAGGAAAGAAAAGGGTTGAAAACCGAAGGAAAAGAATGAAAAACAAGCATTGCGGAAACATTGCTGAAACCGCAATGTTTCAAGTGAAAACCGTAAGTTGACTGATCTTTTTCTGTTAATTTCCGTTATTTCAGGGATTCGTTCTTTCTCCTCCATCCATTCTGAAGTACGACGTTGAAGATTGATGGTTCTCCTTGGCCCAAATGCACCTGCAGATTGCTATAAAAGGGGGTCAAAGTCGAGGGTTCAAGCATCATCCGAAAGCGTAGAAGTCTTCTCGCAGCTCCATCTTTTCTCCTGTCATTCTTCTCTGTCTGTTGGTGTGAGAGTCTCAGCTGTTGAAGTCGACAATCTGATAGGAAGGAGAGAAGATTCATCTTCTTTCCCGATTGGATTCATCCAAGCAAGGCTATTCTTTCATCCCCTTCAGCCGAGGCATCTGCAACTAGGCGTTCACGCTCGTTTTTATGCTTTCTGTCTTTATTTCCATTTTCCAGCTTAAGTTTGTTGTTGTTTCCTTTCTTGTAACTAGATCAATCCATTTCGTTGTGTTCTGTCTTTCTGTTATGCACTTTAAGTTCCTCTTTTTATCCATTCAAACAATCAAGTAATCAAAGCATAGTTATTATTTCTCACGTTTCCATCTTTTGCTGCTACGGTTTTTTCATGCTGTTTTAAGTATATTTCTCTTCTAAGCATGTCTCCTTCATCTCTTATTTCTGTTTACCCCACATCCATGAGTAACTAAGTCACATAGGGGCATGCTAATGACAATACTATAGGCTAAAAAACGTGAACCAAGCATGTAGGATAGCTCTCAAAGCATTGATTGTATGTAAGCTTCATTCCACGGGCAATTTCGATTGGCCATCCATTTTGTCCAAAGAATTCCTAACCTCTGGAAGGAGTAAGAGTTCAGAGTCATACACTCATGCTAGCCTTTCAAGGTAGCCAGAAAACGACCTAGGAATAGGCGTTTTCCTAGTACAAACCATAACTTTCTGCTTTAACAAGATGCTTAAGACCTTACTTGGACATGAGTAAACTAAAGAATCTAATGCATGGAATCGGACGATACATGAGATTGAGTAAGTTTGATGCATAGAGAGTAGATCCAGTGCTTGAGAATTGTATAAAAAGGCCTATAGGATAGTCATTGGTAGCCCTTAAGTCACCATTTTACACACTTTCGCTGTCGGTAACATTGCGGTAGAATTGCTGTTTCCGCAATTCTGCTAAGTTACAATTCTGTTTAGCTGTTTTCTTCTTCATTTATTAATCTCGTCTCTTTTCATTTGAGTTTAGCTTTGACTTGCACTTGTTTATGTTGCTACCCTCTACGTATTCAGTAGGAAATAGACAATTTAAAACCAATTTTACCTCATCAAATCCACCCTTTCTTTCTTAACTTTACACTTCACGAATAGCTTATAATAAATCTCTGTGGGAAAACGAATGAAAAAATACTTACTACTTGCTATAAGATCATGTATGCTTGCATGTTCTGAGTGCTCTTTCTATCTTATTGCCTATTTATTCTAACACATTGAGCACGTAACAAGTTTTTGGCGCCGCTGCCGGGGATTTATTTAAGTGAAAACGAAGTTTGTTAAGTTTGAAACACCGAGTTTATTGTCCATTGTAACTAATCTAGTTCATTTCTTTTACAGGTACCATCGGGTTAGTTTATGAGTGAGCCTTCAAGTAGTGATCTAGAGTTCAATCCTGAGCCTGAGAGGTTACTTAGGGCCAGAAATAGAGCCAAGAAACGTCTCTTTAAACAACCCTCTTTACCTCAAGTAATTGCGGGAACCGCAATTCCTCCGCAATTGTCTCAAGAAGAAATGACTGGAATAATTCCAAATCCGGTACCTATCACTCGCAATCCCATCGAAATAGCGAATGATAAGAATAGTGCCATTCTCTCATACCTAGTTCCTATGCCTGGGGAGCTGAACCCCAGCATAATCCGTCCTGAAATCACTGCCCACTCATTCGAGTTAAAGCCAGTGATGTTCCAAATGTTGTCCACTGTGGGACAATTCTTTGGAGTAGAAAATGAGGACCCCCACAACCATCTTAGAAACTTCTTAGGAGTCAGTGATACCTTTATCATCCCTGGAGTTTCCCAAGAAGCCTTGAGGCTATATCTGTTCCCTTACTCTTTGAGGGACAAAGCCAAAACGTGGTTAAACTCATTACCCTCTGGATCTGTCCTTAATTGGACAGACTTAGCAGAGAAATTCCTAGTCAAATACTTTCCACCTGATAGGAATTCTACCTTTCGTGATGACATAGTTAAATTCAAACAAGCTGAGAATGAGTCCCTTCACGAAGCTTGGACAAGGTTCAAGGACCTTATTCTCAAATGTCCACACCATGGCATCCCATGGTGTATCCAAATAGAGGTCTTTTTCAAAGGATGCAACCCCAGCACTAGGCAAGTCTTAAATTCATCTGCTGGAGGTTCCATGTTGTCCAAGAGTTACAACGAGGCCTATGAGATCTTGGAGAAGATCTCAGCATCTCACTGTAGGTGGTCAGATGATCCAGTTGAGCCAACCAGAGCTCAAGACATGGATGCTCTAAGTGCAATGAGCAGCCAAATAAATGCCCTGACCAACCTAGTTAAGCAAATGGCTCAAGCCAATCTCCAAACAAGTGTCAACACCGCCACAACCATGTCAATGGGCACCCAACCAAGTCAAGGCGAGACACTTATCTGTGGATTCTGTGGGGAAGGGCACCTGTATGAATACTGCCCTGGGAATCCAGCCTCAGTCTGCTACGTTGGAAGCCAGCAGCAGCCTAGGAACAACCCCTATTCCAATACTTACAACCCTGGTTGGAGGAACCACCCAAACCTGTCATGGGGTGGCCAACAAAATGTTAACCAAAATCCTAACCAACCTAGACCGAGTGGAACACCTGGTTTCACTCCCCAACATAACCAATCCATGTATCAAAAACCATACAACCAACCTGTAGGATCTTCTGTAGAAAACTTACTCAAGGAATACATAGCCAAGAATGATGCCACTCTACAGAGTCAGCAAGCTACTCTTAGGAGCCTAGAGAACCAAATAGGGCAACTAGCCAATGAAATCAAAAGTAGGCCCCAAGGTAGACTCCCTGCTGACACTGAAGTGCCAAGGAGAGATGGTAAAGAGCAAGTTCAAGCAATTGAACTTAGAAGTGGTAGACCATTGGTGAGCAACACCAAGGACACACCAAAGAGAGTAGAGAACACTGAGTCTAGTGCTCCACTGGAGTCTCTGCCAAACCAAGGTCCACCACCAACTAGCACATCAGGAGCAAGGCTGGAGCCAATCATAGAAGAGATAGAGGAAATTCCAAGGCCTCCACCTATCCTAAGGCGACCTGAAGTGCCTGCATATGTGCCACCACCTCCATTTCCTAGAAGGCTAAAGAAAAAACAAGAACAGGAAGTGCACTTTAATAAATTTCTAGAAATTCTTAAGCAAGTGCATGTTAACATTCCTTTTGTAGAGGTTTTACAGTCTATGCCTTCTTATGTAAAGTTTTTGAAGGATATTATAACTAACAAAAAAATAATTGGTGAGTTTGAAACAGTAAATCTCACTGAGGAGTGCAGTGCCATACTCCAAAACAAACTACCCAAGAAGGAGAAGGATCCTGGGTCCTTCACCTTACCTGTAGAGCTAGGAGGCAAACACGTGGGCAGAGCTCTTTGTGACCTGGGAGCCAGCATAAACCTCATGCCCCTATCACTATTCCGCCAGCTAGGAATAGGAGAAGCACGTCCAACCACTGTCACTTTACAACTAGCAGACAGATCCATTGCATACCCTGAAGGTAAGATTGATGATATTTTAGTAAAGGTTGACAAGTTTATTTTCCTTGCAGATTTCATTATCCTGGATTATGAAGCAGACAAGGAGGTCCCCATCCTGTTAGGCAGACCATTTCTAGCCACAGGTAGGGCACTGATAGACGTCCAAAAAGGTGAGCTCACCATGAGGGTTCATGATGAAGAGGTGAAATTTAGTGTGTATAAAGCCTTAAGGTACCCCTCTGACCATGAATCTTGTGCTAGCATGGACGTTGTAGATTCTTTAATGGAAGAACAATTGGAGCATGAACTATTGACTAAGCATGCTGTTGCGTGCTCAGTGTGTAAAGATAAATATGCAAAAGGGTAGAGAGAGCACTTAGAACATGCAAGCATACATGGTCTCACAGCAAGTAGTAAGTATATTTCATTCGTTTTTTTCCACAGAGACTTATTTTTAGCTATTCGCGAAGTGTGCTTGTTAAGAAAGATGGGATGAATTTGATGGGGTAAAATTGGTTTTTAATTATCTAAGTTTTGCTGAATGTGTAAAGGAATATAACATAAGTAATTTAAAGTTAAAATCAGGCTCAAAGGACAAGAGATGGATTTGATAAACGAAGAAGAAAACAGCTAAACAGGATGATAAAATGGCAGAATTGCGAGGACCGCAATGTTTCCGCAATTAAACAGCAGTGTACGTGTGTAAATAGGTGAATTGAGGGCTACTAATGACTATCCTATAGGCAGTTTTATACGATTCTCAAGCACTGGATCTACTCTCTATACATCAAACTCACTCTATCTCAAGTATCGTCCGATTCCATGCATTAGAGTCTTAAGTTTACTCGACTTCAAAGTAAGGTCTTAAGCATCTTGTTAAAACAGGAGTGTTTAGTTTGTACTAGGGAAACGCCTATTCCTAGGCCGTTTCCTGATTACCATAAAAGGCTAGCATGATTATATGACTCTGAACTCTTACTCCTTCCAGAGGTTAGGAGTTCTTTGGACAAAATGGATGGCCAATCGAAATTGCCCGTGGGATGAAGCTTACATACAATCAATGTTTCGAAGGCGATCCTACATGCTTGGTTCACGTTTTTTTAGCCTATAGTTCTGTCATTAGCATGCCCCTAAGTGATTTAGCTACTCATGGACGTATGGAGAACAGAAAGGGTAGATAAAACAGACATGCTTAGAAGATAAATGTGCTTAAAACAGCAAGACAAAACCGTAGCAGAACAAGATGGAAACTGTGAAATGCAGAATTGTACTTTGATTACTCTGAGTGTTTGAATGACAAAGGAAAGCTTTGAAAGAAATGAATCCAAGACAGACAACAACGAAATGCAGTAAGTAAAATACTAAACTAGAACAACAACTAATCACAGCTGGAAATGAGAAGGAAAAGACAGGAAAACAGAAAAGGTTGCTGTGAAAGCTTCGTGCAGTCGCCTCGAATGGAAGGGATGAGAGGTTAGCCTTGCTTGGATGAATCCAATCGAGAGAGAAGAAGAATCTTCTCTCCTTCCTATCAGATTATCGATTCCAACAGCTGAGACTCTCACTCCAACAGACGGCAAAGGAAAACAGAGAGAAATGATGGACTGCGAGAAGACTTCTGCGCTTCGAATGATGATCAAACCTCCGACTTTGGCCCCCTTTTATAGTAGTTTGCAGGTGCGTTTGGGCCAAGGAGAACCATCAATCTTCAACGTCGTATATCAGAATGGATGGAGGAGAAAGAATGAATCCCTGAAATAACGGAAATTAACAGAAAAAGATCAGTCAACTTACGGTTTTCACTTGAATAATTGCGGTCACCGCAATGTTTTCGCAATGCTCATTTTTTCATTCTTTTCCTTCGGTTTTCAACCCTTTTTCTCCCTATTGTACATAAGTCCTATATTAGCTACCTTCTTCTAATTCTCATATTAAAGCATAGGTTTAGGCTAAATGCTAACAAAAACACCTAAAAGTGTTCATCTTCCTAAGCTAAATGGGTCCTAAATAAGTCACTTTCAGAGACTTAACACACCCCCAAACTTAAGGCTTTGCTTGTCCTCAAGCATACTAAGGACTTACTTAGGCTGCTGTTTCTTCTTCTTTAACTACTCACTGACTCCCCTATATCCCTCTCTCTAGCAGTGCTGTCCTGTGACACACTTCTAAGTTTAGAACTAACCTCCTTATCAAGCTTCTTCTGACTTCACCTGCCTATTATACCTGCTGTTTTCATTAACCCCCTACTACTGATCTAGCTACTTTTATGACATCATGCCACTATCCCTAAGGTTTCAAATTCTACCAAGCTTTACTCCAGACTCAGTACATGCTTCTAGCTTTATTTTCAATGTGTCTAGGATTCCTTAGAGTCATGCCAGTCTTAGTATTAACAGTGACAGTAGTACTTTTAGAGAACAACCTAAACCCTGGCATCACTACATTGGATAAACACTCATCTCCCTAAACAACCCTACAAGTTACAACTTTGCGCTTAGCTAATTGAGGATCAGAGTTCTTTTTAAATAGGACATCTAAGCCACAAAGTTATAACTCCTAGGTATACATTCTTCTTCCCTATTTTTTCTTTTTCTTACTTAGGTGGAGCCTCTCCTTTGGTTGCCTTTTGATGCAACACCACTTGTGGGTTACACACTTGGCACTGATTACTCAGCAACCTAAGAGAAACTCCCCCCCCTTTATTCTTTTTTCATTTTTTTTTTTTTTTTTTTTTTTTTTTTTTTTTTTTTTTTTTTTTTTTTTTTTAGCTCATCTTAAAGGAGAAGAAGAATGCTTATGTTTCTAAGGGAGAGAGGAATGTTCCTAGGCCTAGGGTGGCCTCCCCCAAACTTCAACTACTCATTGTCCCCAATGAGTGTCTGAGGTGGCACACCCCCAAACTTGTCCTAGAAGCATCTAGTCTAAAGTAAAACAAAGAGAATCTAAAAATCCTAGGCATAGGCAAAACATTCTAAAAGCAATTATTCCAGCAGCAGAAAATTGGACAAAACAGACAGTTTAAGGACTGATGGTTTATGCATGCTGAGCACTATTCAGAGGCTAATTTAAACTATCAAAGGGTGTCCTATGACACTCATCCAGCATGCTTGAAGATCAGCTATATAAGGTAGTCATGCTAGCAGCAAAAGATAGAATATAACAGATCACAGCCTAACTAAACAGACAGTCCAAAACATGCAATCAGTCACAAAAATTGCGGGAACCGCAATTATTTCGCAATTCAATCCGGGCAGATTTAACATTGATTCAGGCCCCTAGCATGCTTTTTCCTGTTACTCATGCATCCTAAAAATAAAGCTAAACTATCCTACCTATTCAGCTAACATCAGACTAGACTAAGCAAAAGAAAAAACATAAAACTAAACATTAAAAACAGATCAAAAGGGTGAACACAAAACAGCATACTGCACATGATCCTATCAGAAAGCAGAAAAATTGTTTTTTTTTTTTTCTAAGGGAACAGCAATACTCCCTTTAGTGCACTTCAAACCAGCACTCAATTCTCGTCATCCTCATCTGGTTGCCTTGGTCGTGGGGGCACCCATGGAGTTAGGAGATTGGTAGGGAAGTCCGGGAAGATGCACCCCAGCTGGTCTGCAACTTCCTTATCCCTTGCCTGCGCATAGTTGGCCCATTGAGCCATTCTCCTCTGCATGTCCATCAAGCAGGCCATGGATAGGGACTGTTCAGCAGCCAGCCTATCCAATTCAAACTCCATATTCCCCTTTCTTCTCAGCCTCAGGTTAGCAGGCAGCTCCAAATGGCCTGTGTAAGGCAGCTGCTGCTCCAAGCGCTCGGTGGGGACTCCTGCAAGCAAACATAGCTTGGTTATGGTATTAGGGAAAAACAAGGGTCCCTTACCTTTCTTTGCGCACTCAGCAATGGCAGCTGACATGATCTCCCCCACATTGACCGTGAGACCGCGCATGATGGCATAAACCAGCAGTGATCTACTCTGGTTGATTGTCGTCTCGTGGGTCACAGGGGACAGCTTTCTCCTCACAAAGGCAAACCAAACAGCTGCCTTTGCTGTCAGATTGGCACTCATTAAGGTGTGCCTCCCATTGCGTGAGACAGTCCACGCTGCTTCAGGCTGGCCAATTGTGCGAATGGCCTCTTCCAGCACTGCCTCAGTCGGCTCATCAACTATCCGTGCATAATCTGTATGAGGTTGGCCCTTGAGACCAAATGCTTCATTGATGGCCTTGGCGGAGAAATCTACTTCTACCCCTCTGACCACAGACAGGCCATCCTCAGGGCTGAGCACATTAGCGTAGAAATCATACACCATGCTCGTGTATGCTGGATTAGGCGGTCTGCAGAATTCCTCCCAGCCGTGGTTGATCACCCCTGCGCGCAAGAACTGCGGCAGGTCAGCAAGTCGGTCGAGGAAGCCTTTCTCGTGCAACAGGTCCCTCTTCCTCAGCTCAACACCTCTGGATTCAGCATCAGATGAGACATACCTCACTGACGGAGGTTCGTCTTCAGGGTAGAGTTTAGCCTTCCCCTTATCTGCTGGTTTGGATGATTCAGCAGCCTCCACCTTGAGGCGTTTGAGCGAAGGCTCAGTACTCTCTTTGTCCGTCGACGACACCTTCTTGGCCTTCTTTTTCTTCAACTTCTTGGCCTTGTCAATTCTGGCCTTCTTCTTCTTCTTGAGCCTGGCCTTTTTGTTGAGTTGCGGGAAGCATGCCCCCAACGTCTCCTC
This sequence comes from Herpetospermum pedunculosum, assembly GCA_028017165.1. NCBI lineage: Eukaryota > Viridiplantae > Streptophyta > Magnoliopsida > Cucurbitales > Cucurbitaceae > Herpetospermum > Herpetospermum pedunculosum. The sequence goes on from CM051527.1 coordinate 643,776, forward strand.
CATAGAATCGTCCTGCTGTGCAGGCTCGGCAGGGCTATCTTCCCTCATAGGAGAGAAGACTTCGTCTTCCCCAGCATCTCCACTGCCCGGCGTGGACTCTTGATAATCCCCATATGGGAATTCCGGATCAGGCCGTGGAGAATTGTGCAATGGCGTGGGAGTGTGCTCTGCTGATGGTGTCTGCGCAGAACTCAGTGGCGACGACGGCAGTTCAGGACTCTGCGCTGCTGCAGGTGTCGGATCAGAACTCTGAGGTGCTGGAGACAACTCGGAGCTCTGTGCAGGCGGTGACGATTCTGCGCTTGGCACTGGTTCAGACGGTGAGGGGCTGTGCGCAGGTGAGGCAGACGGCGACGAACCTTCTTTGGCTGACTCGTGGGATGCACGATCAGTTTCTTGACTCTCCACAGAGGGAGTCTTCGCTGTGCTTGGTTCGGCGGCCGTCTTGATACTCCACCGGCGTTTCTTGGGCGTGCCCACTGGCTCAGATGGTCCAGCAGGGATCTCAGTGACCACCCTCCACTTCTTCCTACGAATAGGAAGCTTGGGAAGAGGACCGGTGCGAACGGCACCATCGTCTGCAAGGGCGAGAAGCGCTTCCCTCGCAGCCGCTTCAGCTGCGTCATCAGCCTTCTTCTTGGCTGCAGATCTCTCCGATCGTGTGAACACCATTGCTGAGTCTTGAAGATCTTGAGAGAAGAATCAAAGATGGAGAGAATCGCTGAATTCTTGGAGATCAAAGAATGAGAGAATCGTAAAGATCGGGCGCTTTCCAACGGATATAAAGGCAACGGAAAAAAAAAATCTCAACGGCTCTTTTTTTTTTTTTTTTTTTTTTTGCGGATTCAGCAATTCCTGCGCAATTCTAGGGATATTATTTCATCAAAATCTCCAACTTTGCTCGTCCGTATCTTTTATTTGGCTCAACCGTTTCTCGATTTTTAAAGCTGGATTTACTCTCCTTGATCCCCTCTTTCGAATCCTTGCAAAAACAAATAAAACAAACATTAAATACGCAATTAAAATCACACCACAAAACATACAAACGATAATCGGAAAAACAGAAAAAATAAACTAAGGCATTGGCCTTGACTAAACGAGCACAGTAACCACTCGTTCTCTCTCGTTCTCTTTGTCATGCTTCAGTCAAGAGGAAGGCCGAGAGAGTCTTCACATCTCCTTCCTCATAGTAGTGCTTCAACCTAGCACCATTGACCATAAATGGCTGTCCTTGCTGCAAGTTTTTTATCTCTATGGCACCATGAACAAAGACGTTAGTAATAATAAATGGACCTGACCATCTAGACTTTAGTTTGCCTGGAAATAGCTTTAATCGTGAGTTAAATAATAGTACAAGTTGGCCCTTCCTAAAGTCTTTGATCCTGAGTCTACTGTCGTGCCATATTTTGGTCTTTTCTTTATACATTTTGGCATTCTCGTAGGCCATATGCCTAAGCTCATCAAGTTCATGTAGCTGCAAAGATCTCAATGTCCCCGCATCCTTTACACAAAAATTCAATTCCTTCATGGCCCAGAATGCTTTGTTTTCTAACTCAAGTGGCAAGTGGCAAGCCTTGCCATACACCAACCTATAGGGAGACATGCCTAGAGGTGTCTTATATGCTGTTCTGTAAGCCCAAAGTGCATCCTCAAGCTTGAAGGACCAGTCTTTCCTATTAGGTTTGACTACCTTTTCTAGGATGTTCTTTATCTCCCTATTGGAAATCTCAGCTTGGCCATTTGAGTGTGGGTGGTAGGGAGTAGCTACCCTATGTCTAATGTTATACTTAGCCAATATCTTCTCCATAGCCTTATTAATGAAATGTGACCCCTCATCACTAATGATAGCACGAGGAGTCCCAAATCTAGTGAAAATGTGCCTATGCAAGAAGTTAGTGACTGTTTTAGCATCATTATTAGGACATGCCTTGGCTTCTACCCACTTTGACACGTAGTCTACTGCTACTAAAATGTACAGGTTACCTGATGATGGAGGGAATGGTCCCATGAAATCAATGCCCCATACATCGAAGAGCTCCAACTCTAAGATGTAGGTGAGGGGCATCTCATCCTTGCGACTGAGGTTACCTGTCCTTTGGCATTCGTCACAGCTGTGGGCATAGTTGTGGGCGTCCTTGAAGATTGTTGGCCAATAGTAGCCACTCTGAAATACCTTCGCAGCTGTTCTTTGACCACCAAAGTGTCCACCGTAAGGAGATGAGTGACAGTGCTGCAGCACAGACTTCGCTTCAGCAGCTGAAACACACTTCCTCAACAACCCATCAGCACAGGTTCTGTAAAGTGTGGGGTCATCCCAGATGAATTTCCTTGCTTCATGCAGGAACCTCTTCTTCTCTTGTCCTCCCTTGAACACTGGTAATACCTGTGATGCACGGAAGTTAGCAATGTCAGCGAACCACGGTTCCTCATCGTTATCACGATGAGTCAAAGCAAAGATATGTTCATCTATAAAAGCATCAGAAATTGCGGGGTCCGCAATTTTTTCGCAATTGTGCTGCAATCGAGACAGGTGATCCGCAACCACGTTTTCACATCCCTTCTTGTCCCGAATGTCCAAATCAAACTCCTGCAGCAATAACACCCATCTAATCAATCTAGGCTTAGCATCAGCCTTCCTCATAAGATATTTTAAAGCAGAGTGGTCAGTATATACAATGGTCCTAGTGCCTACAATGTAATTTCTAAATTTTTCACAAGCAAATACTACAGCAAGCATCTCTTTCTCAGTAGTTGTATAATTACATTGAGCCTCATTCAAGGTCTTGCTAGCATAATAGACAGGATGTGTTAGCTTGTTAATCTTCTGTCCTAACATGACTCCTACAGCATAGTCACTGGCATCACATAGCATCTCAAAAGGGAGATCCCAATCCGGTCCTACTATAACAGGTGCAGTGACTAGTGCTTTCTTAAGGGTGGTCCAAGCTGCTAAACAATCTTTAGAAAAGATGAATGGCCTACCTAGCTCTAGTAGCTCACATAGAGGCTTGGCTATCTTAGAAAAGTCCTTGATGAACCGTCTGTAGAAGCCAGCATGCCCTAAGAAACTCCTAATGGCCTTGACATTCTGAGGCTCTACCAACTTCTCTATGATCTCAATCTTTGCTCTATCAACTTCGACTCCTGCCCTTGACACTCTATGTCCTAAGACAATCCCCTCATCCACCATAAAATGGCACTTTTCCCAATTTAGGACTAGGTTGGTCTCTTCACACCTAGCCAGGACTTGTCCTAGGTTCTCTAGACAGGTTTTAAATGAGTCCCCAAAGACTGAGAAGTCATCCATGAATATTTCTATCATGGACTCATCCAACTCAGAGAAGATTGCCATCATGCACCTTTGGAAAGTTGCAGGTGCATTGCATAAGCCAAAAGGCATTCTGCGGAAGGCAAACGTTCCAAAAGGGCAAGTGAAGGTAGTCTTCTCTTGATCCTTAGGGTCTATAGTGATTTGATTATAGCCAGAGTACCCATCTAAAAAACAATAGTAGGCTCTACCAGCTATTCTGTCTAGCATCTGGTCAATGAATGGTAGAGGGAAATGGTCTTTTTTAGTTTCTTTATTTAACTTTCTGTAATCCATGCACACTCTCCACCCTGTGACAGTCCTAGTTGGAATCAGTTCGTTGTTCTCGTTGACTACCACAGTTATTCCCCCCTTTTTAGGTACACATTGGATGGGGCTCACCCATTGGCTACTAGCTATGGGAAAAATCACTCCTGCATCTAACCACTTGATTATTTCCTTTTTCACTACCTCTTTCATAGAGGGGTTTAACCTACGCTGGTGATCTACCCTAGGTGTGTGCTCTTCCTCTAGTATAATTTTGTGCATGCAATAAGAAGGGCTAATGCCTCGAATATCAGCAATAGTCCATGCTATAGCCTTCCTATGTTGCTTAAGCAGTAAAATTAATTCACCCTCATGCTGTTCACTTAGTTTAGAAGAAATAATTACAGGCAGTGTATCATTATTTCCTAAATATGCATATTTGAGGTGAGTGGGTAGTGGTTTCAGTTCTAAAACAGGTGGATGCTCAATGGAGGGCTTTAACGGATTTACAGTTCTATCAGTTAAATCTATATTCATACATACATGCTGAGGTTTATCTACAGGCATATTCATTATGTCAGATACATTCAAGTCAGCTACATCTACTTGTACATATTCATTAGCATGCTTGGTTAACAGTACATGCTCTAATTGTTCTTCCATTAGTGAGTCAACAACATCAATGCTAGCACAAGACTCAGAATCAGAGGGATACCTTAAAGCTTTATAAACACTAAATTTTACCTCTTCATCATGAACCCTCATAGTTAACTCACCTTTTTGCACATCTATTAGTGCCCTACCTGTGGCTAGAAATGGTCTACCTAGCAGGATGGGGACCTCCTTGTCTGCCTCATAGTCCAGGACAATGAAATCTGCAAGGAAAATAAATTTGTCAACTTTAACTAGAATATCCTCGATCTTACCTTCTGGATATGCGATGGATCTGTCTGCTAGTTGTAAAGTGACTGTGGTTGGACGTGCTTCTCCCATTCCCAACTGGCGGAATAGGGACAGGGGCATGAGATTTATGCTGGCGCCTAGGTCACAAAGCGCTCTGCCCACGTGCTTGCCTCCCAGTTCTACAGGTAAGGTGAAGGAACCAGGATCCTTCTCCTTCTTGGGCAGCTTGTTCTGGAGGATGGCACTGCACTCCTCGGTGAGGTTTACTGTTTCAAACTCACCAATTATTTTTTTGTTAGTAATAATGTCCTTCAAAAACTTTACATAAGAAGGCATCGATTGTAAAACCTCTACAAAAGGAATGTTCACATGCACTTGCTTAAGTATTTCTAAAAATTTATTAAAATGAACTTCCTGTTCCTGCTTCTTCTTCAGCCTTCGAGGATATGGAGGTGGTGGCACATATGCAGGCACGTCAGGGCGTTTTAGGATAGGTGGAGGCCTTGGAATTTCTTCTACCTCCTCAATAATTGGCTCTAGCCTGGCTCCTGATGTACTAGTTGGTGGTGGACCTTGGCTTGGCAGAGACTCCAGTGGAGCACTAGACTCAGTGTTCTCTACTCTCTTTGGTGTGTCCTTTGTGTTGCTCACCAATGGTCTTCCACTCCTAAGTTCAATTGCTTGAACCTGTTCTTTGCCATCTCTCCTTGGTACCTCGGTGTCAGCAGGGAGTCTACCTTGGGGCCTACTTTTAAGTTCATTGGCTAACTGGCCTATTTGGTTTTCCAGGCTCCTAAGAGTAGCTTGCTGGCTCTGAAGAGTAGCATCATTCTTAGCTATGTATTCCTTGAGTAGGTTTTCTACAGAAGATCCTACAGGTTGATTGTAAGGTTTTTGGTACATTGACTGGTTATGTTGAGGAGTGAAACCAGGTGTTCCACTCGGTCTAGGTTGGTTAGAATTTTGGTTAGTGTTTTGTTGGCCACCCCATGACAGATTAGGGTGATTTCTCCAACCAGGATTATAGGTGTTGGAGTAGGGGTTATTCCTAGGCTGCTGCTGACTTCCTACATAGCAGACTGAGGATGGATTCCCAGGGCAATATTCATAAGGGTGCCCTTCCCCACAGAATCCACAGATAGGTGCCTCGCCTTGATTTGGTTGAGTGCCCATTGACATGGCTGTGGCGGTATTGGCACTGGTTTGGAGATTGGCTTGAGCCATTTGCTTAACTAGGTTGGTCAGGGCATTTATTTGGGTGCTCATGGCGCTTAGAGCATCCTTGTCTTGAGCCCTAGTTGGCTCTACTGGATCATCCGACCACCTACAGTGAGATGTTGAGATCTTCTCCAAGATCTCATAAGCTTCGTTGTAACTCTTGGACAACATGGAACCTCCAGCAGATGAATTTAAGACTTGTCTGGTGCTGGGGTTGCATCCTTTAAAGAAGACTTCTATTTGGATACACCATGGAATGCCATGGTGTGGACATTTAATGAGAAGGTCTTTGAATCTTGTCCAAGCTTCGTGAAGAGACTCACTTGGAGCTTGTTTGAATTTTATGATATCGTCACGAAAGGTTGAATTCCTATCTGGTGGGAAATATTTGACTAGGAATTTTTCTGCTAAATCTGTCCAATTGCGGACAGATCCTGATGGCAATGAATTTAACCAAGTTTTAGCTTTGTCCCTCAGAGAGTAAGGGAAAAGATATAGCCTCAGGGCTTCTTGGGAAACTCCAGGGATTAGGAATGTGTCACTAACTCCTAAGAAGTTCCTAAGGTGGTTATGGGGGTCCTCATTTTCTATTCCAAAGAATTGTCCCACAGTGGACAACATTTGGAACATCTGTTAAGTCTCTGAAAGTGACTTATTTAGGACCCATTTAGCTTAAGAAGATGTACACATTTAGGTGTTTTTGTTAGCATTTAGCTTAAACCTATGCTTTAATATGAGAATTAGAAGAAGGTAGCTAATATAGGACTTATGTACAATAGGTAGAAAAAGGGTTGAAAACCGAAGAAAAGAATGAAAAAGTTAGCATTGCAAATGAATTGCGGAATAATTGCGGTGACCGCAATTATTCAAGTTAAAACCGTAAGTTGGCTGATCATTTTCTGTTTAGATCCGACTTTTCAGGGATTCATTCTTTCTCCTCCATCCATTCTGATATATGGCGTTGAAGATTGATGGTTCTCCTTGGCCCAAACGCAACTGCAAACTACTATAAAAGGGGGTCAAAGTCGGAGGTTCAGCAAGCAATTCGAAGTGCAGAAGTCTTCTCGCAGTCCACCATTTCTCTCTAAATTCCTTTGCCGTCTGTTGGAGTGAGGTTCTCAGCTTTTGGAGTCGATAATCTGATAGGAAGGAGAGAAGATTCTTCTTCTCTCTCGATTGGATTCATCCAAGCACGACTGAATTCCCATCACCATCATTCGAGGCGACTGCCACGAAGATTTCCAGCAAACCTTTACTGTTTTCTGCTCTTTTCTTCTCATTTCCATTACTGATCACTGTTGTTCTTAGTTGAGTCATTTCAATTATTGCATTTCGTTGTTGTCTGTCTTGGATTCAGTTCTTTTAAAGCTTTCCTTTGTTATTCAAACACTTAAAGTAATCAAAGTAAGTTTCTGCATTTCACAGTTCTACCTTGTTCTGCTACGAGTTTTGCTTGCTGTTTTACACACATTTCTCTTCTAAACATGTCTACTTTCTCTTATATTTATGCTCTTTACATATCCATGAATAACTAAAATCATTTAGGGGCATGCTAATGATAGAACTATAGGCTAAAAAAACGTGAGTCAAGTAGGCAGATCAACACTCGAACATTGATTGTATGTAAGCTTCATCCCACGGGCAATTTCGATTGGCCATCCATTTTGTCCAAAGAACTCCTAACCTCTGGAAGGAGTAAGAGTTCAGAGTCATATAATCATGCTAGCCTTTCATGGTAATCAGGAAACGGCCTAGGAATAGGCGTTTCCCTAGTACAAACTGCACACTCCTGCTTTAACAAGATGCTTAAGACCTTACTTTGAAGTCGAGTAAACTTGAGTCTCTCATGCATGGAATCGGACGATACTTGAGATAGAGTGAGTTTGATGTATAGAGAGTTGATCCAAAGCTTGATAATCGTAATAAAATGCCTATAGGATAGTCATTAGTAGCCCTTAATCCCCCATTTTAATCAGATTCGCTGCTAATTAATTGCGGAAACATTGCGGTCCTCGCAATTCTGCCTTTTTAATCATTCTGTTTAGCTGTTTTCTTCCTCGATTATTAATTCCATCTCTGGTCCTTTAGGTCTAGTTTTAACTTTAATTTGTTTGTGTTATATCCCTCTACACATTCAGCAAAGAGTAGTTAATTAAAAACCAATTTTAACCCATCAAATTCATCCCATCTTTCTTAACATTCACACTTCGCGAATAGCTAAAAACAAGTCTCTGTGGAAAAAACGAATTAAATATACTCACTACTTGCTGTAAGACCATGTATGCTTGCATGTTCTAAGTGCTCTCTCTACCCTTTTGCATATTTATCTTTACACATTGAGCACGCAACAAGTTTTTGGCGCCGCTGCCGGGGACTTATTTTAAGTGAAAACGAAGTTGTTAAGTTTAAGAAACCAAGTTTATCATTGAGTGAAACTAATCTGTTTCATTTCTTTTGCAGGTGCTATTAAGGTAGTTTATGAGTGAGCGTTCACATAGTAATTTAGAGTTCGATCCTGAACCTGAAAGATCACTTCGAGCTAGAAATAAAGCAAAGAAACGCCTCTTTAAACAACCTCCTATACCTCAAACCACACCTGAAACTAAAGAAATGGGCGATCTAGTTCCAAATCCGGCACAAGCCATTCGCAACCCCATCGAAATAGCGAATGACAAGAATAGTGCCATTCTTTCATATCTAGTACCTATGCCTGGGGAGCTGAACCCCAGCATAATCCGTCCTGAAATCACTGCCCACTCATTCGAGTTAAAGCCAGTGATGTTCCAAATGTTGTCCACTGTGGGACAATTCTTTGGAATAGAAAACGAGGACCCCCACAACCATCTTAGGAACTTTTTAGGAGTTAGTGACACCTTCCTAATCCCTGGAGTTTCCCAAGAGGCCCTTAGGCTATATCTTTTCCCTTACTCTTTGAGGGACAAAGCCAAAACATGGTTGAACTCGTTACCCTCAGGATCTGTCCGCAATTGGACAGATCTAGCAGAAAAATTCCTAGTCAAATACTTCCCACCTGATAGGAATTCAACCTTCCGTGATGATATCATAAAGTTTAAACAAGCTGATAATGAGTCTCTTCACGAAGCTTGGACTAGATTCAAAGACCTTCTCATTAAATGTCCACACCATGGCATTCCATGGTGTATCCAAATAGAAGTCTTCTTTAAAGGATGCAACTCCAGCACCAGACAAGTTTTAAATTCATCTGCTGGAGGTTCCATGTTGTCCAAGAGTTACAACGAAGCTTATGAGATCTTGGAGAAGATCTCAGCATCTCACTGTAGATGGTCAGACGATCCAGTAGAGCCAACGAGGGCTCAAGACAAGGATGCTCTAAGCGCCATGAGCACCCAAATAAATGCCCTGACCAACTTAGTCAAGCAAATGGCTCAGGCCAATCTCCAAACCAGTGCCAATACCGCCACAGCCATGTCAATGGGCACCCAACCAAGTCAAGGCGAGGCACCAATCTGTGGATTCTGTGGGGAAGGGCACCCTTATGAATACTGCCCTGGGAATCCATCCTCAGTCTGCTATGTAGGTAGTCAGCAGCAGCCTAGGAATAACCCCTACTCCAACACCTATAATCCTGGTTGGAGAAACCACCCTAACCTGTCATGGGGTGGCCAGCAAAACACTAACCAAAATTCCAACCAACTAAGGCCGAGTGGAACACCTGGTTTCACTCCCCAGCATAACCAGTCAATGTACCAAAAACCTTATAATCAACCTGTAGGATCTTCTGTAGAAAACCTACTCAAGGAATATATAGCTAAGAATGATGCTACTCTTCAGAGCCAGCAAGCTACTCTTAGGAGCCTGGAAAACCAAATAGGCCAATTAGCCAATGAACTTAAAAGTAGGCCCCAAGGTAGACTCCCTGCTGATACCGAGGTACCAAGGAGAGATGGCAAGGAACAAGTTCAAGCCATTGAACTTAGGAGTGGTAGACCATTGGTGAGCATTACAAAGGACACACCAAAGAGAGTAGAGAACACTGAGTCTAGTGCTCCACTGGAGTCTCTGCCAAGCCAAGGTCCACCACCAACTAGCACCTCAGGAGCCAGGCTAGAGCCAATTGTAGAGGACGTAGAAGAAATTCCAAGGCCTCCACCTATCTTAAGGCGTCCTGACGTGCCTGCATATGTGCCACCACCTCCATACCCTCGAAGGCTTAAGAAGAAACAGGAACAGGAAGTTCATTTTAATAAATTTCTAGAAATACTTAAGCAAGTGCATGTGAATATTCCTTTTGTAGAGGTTTTACAGTCTATGCCTTCATATGTAAAGTTTTTGAAGGACATTATTACTAACAAAAGAATAATTGGTGAGTTTGAAACAGTAAACCTCACCGAGGAGTGCAGTGCCATCCTCCAAAACAAGCTGCCCAAGAAGGAGAAGGATCCTGGTTCCTTCACCCTACCTGTAGAACTTGGAGGCAAGCATGTGGGCAGAGCGCTTTGTGACCTGGGCGCCAGCATAAATCTCATGCCCCTATCCCTATTCCGCCAGTTGGGAATGGGAGAAGCACGTCCAACTACTGTCACTTTACAACTAGCAGACAGATCCATCGCATATCCAGAAGGTAAGATTGAGGATATTCTAGTTAAAGTTGACAAATTTATTTTCCTTGCAGATTTCATTGTCCTGGACTATGAGGCAGACAAGGAGGTTCCCATCCTGCTAGGTAGACCATTTCTAGCCACAGGTAGGGCACTAATAGACGTGCAAAAAGGTGAGTTAACTATGAGGGTTCATGATGAAGAGGTAAAATTTAGTGTTTACAAAGCTTTAAGGTATCCCTCTGATTCTGAGTCTTGTGCTAGCATTGATGTTGTTGACTCACTAATGGAAGAACAATTAGAGCATGTATTATTAACCAAGCATGCTAACGAATATGTAGGATTAGATGTAGATGATCTGAATGTATCTGACATAATGAATATGCCTGTAGATAGACCTCAGCATGTATGTATGACTATGGACTTAACTGATAGAACTGTAAATCCGTTAAAGCCCTCCATTGAGCATCCACCTATTTTAGAACTGAAACCACTACCAACTCACCTCAAATATGCATATCTAGGAGAGAATGAAACACTGCCTGTAATTATTTCTTCTAAGCTTAGTGAACAGCATGAGGTTGATTTAATTTTACTGCTTAAGCAACATAGGAAGGCTATAGCATGGACCATTGCTGATATTCGAGGCATTAGCCCTTCTTATTGCATGCACAAAATTATTCTAGAGGAAGAGCACACACCTAGGGTAGATCACCAGCGTAGGTTAAACCCCTCTATGAAAGAGGTAGTGAAAAAGGAAATAATAAAGTGGTTAGATGCAGGAGTAATTTTCCCCATAGCTAGTAGCCAGTGGGTGAGCCCCATCCAATGTGTACCTAAAAAGGGGGGAATAACTGTGGTAGTCAATGAGAATAACGAACTGATTCCAACTAGGACTGTCACAGGGTGGAGAGTATGTATGGATTACAGAAAACTGAATAAAGAAACTAAAAAAGACCATTTCCCCCTACCATTTATTGACCAGATGCTAGACAGAATAGCTGGTAGAGCCTACTATTGTTTTTTAGATGGGTACTCTGGCTATAATCAAATCACTATAGACCCTAAGGATCAAGAGAAGACTACCTTCACTTGCCCTTTTGGAACGTTTGCCTTCCGCAGAATGCCTTTTGGCTTATGCAATGCACCGGCAACTTTCCAAAGGTGCATGATGGCAATCTTCTCTGAGTTGGATGAGTCCATAATAGAAATATTCATGGATGACTTCTCAGTCTTTGGGGACTCATTTAAAACCTGTCTAGAGAACCTAGGACAAGTCCTGGCTAGGTGTGAGGAGACCAACCTAGTCCTAAATTGGGAAAAATGCCATTTTATGGTAGATGAAGGGATTGTCTTAGGACATAGAGTGTCAAGGGCAGGTGTAGAAGTGGATAGGGCAAAAATAGAGGTCATAGAGAAGTTGGTAGAGCCCCAGAATGTCAAGGCTATTAGGAGTTTCTTAGGGCATGCTGGCTTCTATAGAAGGTTCATCAAGGACTTTTCTAAGATAGCCAAGCCTCTATGTGAGCTACTAGAGCTAGGTAGGCCATTCATCTTCTCTAAGGAATGTGTAGTAGCTTGGAAAACCCTTAAGGAAGCACTGGTCACAGCACCAATCATAGTAGGACCAAATTGGGATCTCCCATTTGAGATGCTATGTGATGCCAGTGACTATGCTGTAGGAGTCATGTTAGGACAGAAGATTGACAAGCTCACACATCCTGTCTATTATGCTAGTAAGACCTTGAATGAGGCTCAATGTAACTATACAACTACAGAGAAAGAGATGCTTGCTGTAGTATTTGCTTGTGAAAAATTTAGAAACTATATTGTAGGAACTAGGACCATTGTATATACTGACCATTCTGCTTTAAAATATCTGATGAGGAAGGCTGATGCTAAGCCTAGATTGATTAGATGGGTGTTATTGCTGCAGGAATTCGATTTGGACATTCGGGACAAGAAGGGATGTGAAAACGTGGTTGCAGATCACCTGTCTCGATTGCAGCACAATTGCGAAAAATTGCGGACCCCGCAATTTCTGATGCTTTTATAGATGAACATATCTTTGCTTTGACTCATCGTGATAACGATGAGGAACCTTGGTTCGCTGACATTGCTAACTTCCGTGCAGCACAGGTATTACCAGTGTTCAAGGGAGGACAAGAGAAGAAGAGGTTCCTCCATGAAGCAAGGAAATTCATCTGGGATGACCCCATACTTTACAGGACCTGTGCTGATGGGTTGTTGAGGAAGTGTGTTACAGCTGCTGAAGCGAAGTCTGTGCTGCAGCACTGTCATTCATCTCCTTATGGTGGACACTTTGGTGGACAAAGGACAGCTGCCAAGGTATTTCAAAGTGGCTACTACTGGCCAACAATCTTTAAGGACGCCCACAACTATGCCCACAACTGTGACGAATGCCAAAGGACAGGTAACATCAGTCGTAAGGATGAGATGCCCCTCACCTACATCTTAGAGTTGGAGCTCTTTGATGTATGGGGCATTGATTTCATGGGACCCTTCCCTCCATCATCAGGTAACCTGTACATTTTAGTAGCAGTAGACTACGTGTCAAAGTGGGTAGAAGCTAAGGCATGTCCTAATAATGATGCTAAAACAGTCACTAACTTCTTGCATAGACACATTTTCACTAGATTTGGGACTCCTCGTGCTATCATTAGTGATGAGGGGTCACATTTCATTAATAAGGCTATGGAGAAATTATTGGCTAAATATAACATTAGACATAGGGTAGCTACTCCCTACCACCCACACTCAAATGGCCAAGCTGAGATTTCCAATAGGGAGATAAAGAACATCCTAGAAAAGGTAGTCAAACCTAATAGGAAAGACTGGTCTTTCAAGCTTGAGGATGCACTTTGGGCTTACAGAACAGCATATAAGACACCTCTAGGAATGTCTCCCTATAGGTTGGTGTATGGCAAGGCTTGCCACTTGCCACTTGAGTTGGAAAACAAGGCATTTTGGGCCATGAAAGAATTAAATTTTTGTGTGAAGGATGCAGGGACATTAAGATCTTTACAACTACATGAACTTGATGAGCTTAGGCACATGGCCTATGAGAATGCCAAGATGTACAAAGAAAAGACAAAAATATGGCATGACAGTAGACTCAGGATCAAAGACTTTAAAAAGGGCCAACTTGTATTATTATTTAACTCACGATTAAAGCTATTTCCAGGCAAATTAAAGTCTAGATGGTCAGGTCCATTTATTATTACTAATGTCTTTGTTCATGGTGCCATAGAGATTAAAAACTTGCAGCAAGGACAGCCATTTATGGTCAATGGTGCTAGGTTGAAGCACTACTATGAGGAGGGGGATGTGAAGACTCTCTCGGCCTTCCTCCTACGTGAAGCATGAAGTTAGAAACGAGAGAGAACGAGTGGTTACTGTGCTCGTTTAGTCAAGGCCAATGCCTTAGTTTATTTTTTCTGTTTTTTTCGATGATCGTTTGTATGTTTTGTGAGGTATTTTTAATTGCGTAGTTAATGTTTGCTTTATTTGTTTTTGTAGGGAATCGAAAGAGGGGATCAAGGGGAGTAAATCCCACTTTAAAAATCAAGAAACGGTTGAGCCAAATGAAAGATACGGGCGATCAAAGTTTGGATTTGTTATGAAATATTGTCCCTAGAATTGCGCAAAAATTGCTGGATCCGCAAAAAGAGCCGTTGGGATTTTTTTCCGTTGCTTTTATAGCCGTTAGAAGGCGCCCGATTGATACGATCCTCTCATTCTTTGCTCTCCAAGATTTCTGCGATTCTCTCCACCTTTGATCTCTCTCTCCAAACCTCCAAGATTCGACAATGGTTTCCACTAGGGCTGAGAGATCCGCCGCCAAGAAGAAGGCCGACGACGCAGCTGAAGCGGCTGCAAGGGAAGCGCTTCTCGCCCTTGCTGATGAGGGTGCTGTACGCACTGGCCGTCTCTCCAAGCTTCCTATTCGTAGGAAGAAGTGGAGGGTGGTCACTGAGATCCCTGCTGGGCCATCTGAGCCAGTGGGCACGCCAAAGAAGCGCCGGTGGACTGTCAAGACTGCCGCCGAACGAACCATCGTCAAGACTCCCTCTGTGGAGAGTCAAGAACCTGATCGTGCATCTCACGAGTCAGCAAAGGAAGGTTCGTCGCCGTCTGTGTCACCTGTGCGCAGCCCTCTCCCATCTGAACCGGTGCAAAGCACAGAATCATCACCGCCTGCGCAGCGCGCCGAGTCATCTCCAGCGCTTCAGAGTTCTGATCTACCACCTGCGGCTGTGCAGAGTCCTGAACTGCCGTCTTCGCCATGGAGTTCTGCACATACACCATCAGCAGAGCACAACTCTCCACGGCCTGATCCTGAATTCCCTTATGGGGATTATCAGGAGTCCACGCAAGGCAGTGGAGATGCTGGGGAAGAAGAAGTCTTCTCTCCTATGAGGGAAGACAGCCCTGATGTTCCTGCACAGCAGGACGATTCTATGGAAGAAACGTTGGGGGCTTGCCTCCAACAGATCAACATGGAGAAAGAGAAGAAGAAGGCCAAGAAGGAGGCCAAGAAAGCCAAGAAACTGAAGAAGAAGAAGGCCAAGCGAGTGCCTTCAGCAGACAAAGACAGTACTGAGCCTTCGCTCAAACGCCTCAAGGTGGAGGCTGCTGAATCTTCCAGGCCAGCCGATAAGGGGAAGGCTAAACTCTATCCTGAAGATGAACCTCCGTCAGTGAGGTATGTCTCGTCTGATGCTGAATCCAGGGGCGTGGAGCTGAGGAAAAGGGACCTGTTGCACGAGAAGGGGTTCCTTGATCGACTTGCTGACCTGCCGCAGTTCTTGCGCGCAGGGGTGATCAACCATGGCTGGGAGGAATTCTGCCGACCTCCCAATCCAGCATACACGAGCATGGTGTATGACTTTTATGCTAACGTGCTCAGCCCTGAGGATGGCCTATCTGTGGTCAGAGGGGTGGAAGTTGATTTCTCTGCCAAGGCCATCAATGAAGCATTTGGTCTAAGGGGCCAGCCTCACACAGATTATGCACGGATAGTTGATGAGCCGACTGAGGCTGTGCTAGAAGAAGCCATCCGCACCATTGGCCAGCCTGAGGCCTCCTGGACAGTCTCACGCAATGGGCGGCACACACTCATGAGTGCCAACCTCACGGCTAAGGCAGCTGTGTGGTTTTCATTCGTCAGAAGAAGACTCTCCCCGGTGACTCATGAGACTACAATCAACCAGAGCCGTTCGCTGCTGGTTTATGCTATAATGAGAGGTCTCACGATCAACGTGGGAGAAGTCATCACTGCTGCCATAGCTGAGTGTGCAAAAAAGGGTAAGGGGCCGTTATTTTTCCCCAACATCATCACAAAGTTATGCTTGCTTGCAGGAGTTCCCACCGAGCGCTTGGAGCAGCAGCTGCCCTACACAGGCCATCTGGAGTTGCCTGCACACCTGAGGCTGAGAAGAAAGGGCAACATGGAGTTTGAGTTGGATAGGCTGGCGGCTGAACAGTCCCTATCCATGGCCTGCTTGATGGACATGCAGAGGAGAATGGCTCAATGGGCCAATTATGCGCAGGCGAGGGACAAAGAAGTTGCAGACCAGTTGGGGTGCATCTTCCCGGACTTCCCCACCAACCTCCTAACTCCATGGGTGCCCCCACGACCAAGGCAACCAGATGAGGATGATGAGAATTGAGTGCTGGTTTGAAGAGCACTAGAGGGAGTATTACTGATCCCTCAAGAAACAAAAGACAATTTTCCTGCTTTTTGATAGAGTAATGTATATTATGCTGTTTTGTGGTTAAATTTTGATCTGTTTTGGATGTTTAGTTTTATGTTTTTCCTTTTGCTTAGTCTAGTTTGATGTTAGCTGAATAGGTAGGTTAGTTTAGTTTTATTTTTAGGATGCATGAGTAACGGGAAAAAGCATGCTAGGGGCCTGAGTTAATGTTATATCTGCCCGGATTGGATTGCGAAATAATTGCGGTTCCCGCAATTTTTGTGACTGATAGCATGTTTTGGACTGTCTGTTTAGTTAGGCTGTGATCTGTTAAATTCTATCTTTTGCTGCTAGCATGACTACCTTATATAGCTAATCTTGAAGCATGCTGGATGAGTGTCATAGGACACCCTTTGATAGTTTAAATTTGCTTCTGAATAGTGCTCAGCATGCATAAACCATAAGTCCTTAAACCTGTCTGTTATGTTCAAATTTTCTGCTGCTGGGATAGTTGCTTCTAGAATGTTGTGCCTATGCCTAGGATGTTTAGATTCTCTTTGCTTTGCTTTAGACTAGATGCTTCTAGGACAAGTTTGGGGGTGTGCCACCTCAAACACTCATTGGGGACAATGAGTAGTTGAAGTTTGGGGGAGGCCACCCTAGGCCTAGGAACATTCCTCTCTTCCTTAGGACATAAGCATTCTTCTTCTCCTAAAAATTTTTTGTGATAAATAGAAAAAGTGAAAAATAGAATAAAGAGGGGAGTCTTTCTCAAGTTGTTGAGTAATCAGTGCCAAGTGTGTAAACCACAAGTGGCATTGCATCAAAAGGCAAACTGAGGGGAGACTCCACCTAAGTAAAAAAGAAAGAAAAAAGGAGAAATGGGGGAAGAAGAATGTATGCTTGGGAGTTATAATCTTGTGGCTTAGATGTCCTATGAAAAAAGAACTCTGATCCTTAATGAGCTAAGCACAAGGTTGTAACTTTTAGGTTTGTCTAGGGAGATGAATGTATATCCAATGTAGTGATGCCAGGGTTTAGGTTGTTCTCTAAAAGTACCACTGTCACTGTTAATACTAAGACTGGCATGACTCTAAGGAATCCTAGACACATTAAAAATAAGCTAGAAGCATGTACTGAGTCTGGAGTAAAGCTTGGTAGAATTTGAAACCTTAGGGATAATAACATGATATCATAGAAGTAGTTAGATCAGTAGTAGGGGGTTAACAAAAGCAGCGGGTATGGTAGGCAGGTGAAGTCAGAAGAGCTTGATAAAGAGGTTAGTTTTAAACTTAGGAGTGTGTCACAGGACAGCATTGCTATAGACAAAATATAAGGGAGTCGGTGGGTAGTTAAAGAAGTAGAAACAGCAGCCTAAGTAAGTCCTTAGTATGCTTGAGGACAAGCAAAGCCTTAAGTTTGGGGGTGTGTTAAGTCTCTGAAAGTGACTTATTTAGGACCCATTTAGCTTAAGAAGATGTACACATTTAGGTGTTTTTGTTAGCATTTAGCTTAAACCTATGCTTTAATATGAGAATTAGAAGAAGGTAGCTAATATAGGACTTATGTACAATAGGTAGAAAAAGGGTTGAAAACCGAAGAAAAGAATGAAAAAGTTAGCATTGCAAATGAATTGCGGAATAATTGCGGTGACCGCAATTATTCAAGTTAAAACCGTAAGTTGGCTGATCATTTTCTGTTTAGATCCGACTTTTCAGGGATTCATTCTTTCTCCTCCATCCATTCTGATATATGGCGTTGAAGATTGATGGTTCTCC
The DNA here is from genome assembly GCA_028017165.1 of Herpetospermum pedunculosum. Lineage (NCBI taxonomy): Eukaryota > Viridiplantae > Streptophyta > Magnoliopsida > Cucurbitales > Cucurbitaceae > Herpetospermum > Herpetospermum pedunculosum. Next base: position 661,546 of record CM051527.1, read on the forward strand.
TTGGCCCAAACGCAACTGCAAACTACTATAAAAGGGGGTCAAAGTCGGAGGTTCAGCAAGCAATTCGAAGTGCAGAAGTCTTCTCGCAGTCCACCATTTCTCTCTAAATTCCTTTGCCGTCTGTTGGAGTGAGGTTCTCAGCTTTTGGAGTCGATAATCTGATAGGAAGGAGAGAAGATTCTTCTTCTCTCTCGATTGGATTCATCCAAGCACGGCTGAATTCCCATCACCATCATTCGAGGCGACTGCCACGAAGATTTCCAGCAAACCTTTACTGTTTTCTGCTCTTTTCTTCTCATTTCCATTACTGATCACTGTTGTTCTTAGTTGAGTCATTTCAATTATTGCATTTCGTTGTTGTCTGTCTTGGATTCAGTTCTTTTAAAGCTTTCCTTTGTTATTCAAACACTTAAAGTAATCAAAGTAAGTTTCTGCATTTCACAGTTCTACCTTGTTCTGCTACGAGTTTTGCTTGCTGTTTTACACACATTTCTCTTCTAAACATGTCTACTTTCTCTTATATTTATGCTCTTTACATATCCATGAATAACTAAAATCATTTAGGGGCATGCTAATGATAGAACTATAGGCTAAAAAAACGTGAGTCAAGTAGGCAGATCAACACTCGAACATTGATTGTATGTAAGCTTCATCCCACGGGCAATTTCGATTGGCCATCCATTTTGTCCAAAGAACTCCTAACCTCTGGAAGGAGTAAGAGTTCAGAGTCATATAATCATGCTAGCCTTTCATGGTAATCAGGAAACGGCCTAGGAATAGGCGTTTCCCTAGTACAAACTGCACACTCCTGCTTTAACAAGATGCTTAAGACCTTACTTTGAAGTCGAGTAAACTTGAGTCTCTCATGCATGGAATCGGACGATACTTGAGATAGAGTGAGTTTGATGTATAGAGAGTTGATCCAAAGCTTGATAATCGTAATAAAATGCCTATAGGATAGTCATTAGTAGCCCTTAATCCCCCATTTTAATCAGATTCGCTGCTAATTAATTGCGGAAACATTGCGGTCCTCGCAATTCTGCCTTTTTAATCATTCTGTTTAGCTGTTTTCTTCCTCGATTATTAATTCCATCTCTGGTCCTTTAGGTCTAGTTTTAACTTTAATTTGTTTGTGTTATATCCCTCTACACATTCAGCAAAGAGTAGTTAATTAAAAACCAATTTTAACCCATCAAATTCATCCCATCTTTCTTAACATTCACACTTCGCGAATAGCTAAAAACAAGTCTCTGTGGAAAAAACGAATTAAATATACTCACTACTTGCTGTAAGACCATGTATGCTTGCATGTTCTAAGTGCTCTCTCTACCCTTTTGCATATTTATCTTTACACATTGAGCACGCAACAACATCACTGGCTTTAACTCGAATGAGTTGGCAGTGATTTCAGGACGGATTATGCTGGGGTTCAGCTCCCCAGGCATAGGTACTAAATATGAAAGGATGGCGCTATCCTTGTCATTCGCTATTTCAATGGGATTGCGAGTGACAGGCACCAGGTTTTGATTTACTCCAGCCATTTCTTCTTGAGGTAATTGCGGAGGGATTGTAGTTTCCGCAATGATTGGAGGTAAAAGGGGTTGTTTAAAAAGACGTTTCTTGGCTCTATTTCTAGATTTAAATAATCTCTCAGGCTCAGGGTTGAACTCTAGATCACTAGATGGAGTCTCATTCATAAACTACCCTAAATGGTACCTGAAAAAGAAATGAAGATGGATCAAATTCAATGGAAAATACTTTGATGTTTCAGACTTAACAAACTTCGTTTTCACTTAAAATAAGTCCCCGGCAGCGGCGCCAAAAACTTGTTGCGTGCTCAGTGTGTAAAGATAAATATGCAAAAGGGTAGTGAGAGCACTTAGAACATGCAAGCATACATGGTCTCACAACAAGTAGTAAGTATATTTCATTCGTTTTTTTCCACAGAGACTTATTTTTAGCTATTCGCGAAGTGTGCTTGTTAAGAAAGATGGGATGAATTTGATGGGGTAAAATTGGTTTTTAATTATCTAAGTTTTGCTGAATGTGTAAAGGAATATAACATAAGTAATTTAAAGTTAAAATCAGGCTCAAAGGACAAGAGATGGATTTGATAAACGAAGAAGAAAACAGCTAAACAGGATGATAAAATGGCAGAATTGCGAGGACCGCAATGTTTCCGCAATTAAACAGCAGTGTACGTGTGTAAATAGGTGAATTGAGGGCTACTAATGACTATCCTATAGGCAGTTTTATACGATTCTCAAGCACTGGATCTACTCTCTATACATCAAACTCACTCTATCTCAAGTATCGTCCGATTCCATGCATTAGAGTCTTAAGTTTACTCGACTTCAAAGTAAGGTCTTAAGCATCTTGTTAAAACAGGAGTGTTTAGTTTGTACTAGGGAAACGCCTATTCCTAGGCCGTTTCCTGATTACCATAAAAGGCTAGCATGATTATATGACTCTGAACTCTTACTCCTTCCAGAGGTTAGGAGTTCTTTGGACAAAATGGATGGCCAATCGAAATTGCCCGTGGGATGAAGCTTACATACAATCAATGTTTCGAAGGCGATCCTACATGCTTGGTTCACGTTTTTTTAGCCTATAGTTCTGTCATTAGCATGCCCCTAAGTGATTTAGCTACTCATGGACGTATGGAGAACAGAAAGGGTAGATAAAACAGACATGCTTAGAAGATAAATGTGCTTAAAACAGCAAGACAAAACCGTAGCAGAACAAGATGGAAACTGTGAAATGCAGAATTGTACTTTGATTACTCTGAGTGTTTGAATGACAAAGGAAAGCTTTGAAAGAAATGAATCCAAGACAGACAACAACGAAATGCAGTAAGTAAAATACTAAACTAGAACAACAACTAATCACAGCTGGAAATGAGAAGGAAAAGACAGGAAAACAGAAAAGGTTGCTGTGAAAGCTTCGTGCAGTCGCCTCGAATGGAAGGGATGAGAGGTTAGCCTTGCTTGGATGAATCCAATCGAGAGAGAAGAAGAATCTTCTCTCCTTCCTATCAGATTATCGATTCCAACAGCTGAGACTCTCACTCCAACAGACGGCAAAGGAAAACAGAGAGAAATGATGGACTGCGAGAAGACTTCTGCGCTTCGAATGATGATCAAACCTCCGACTTTGGCCCCCTTTTATAGTAGTTTGCAGGTGCGTTTGGGCCAAGGAGAACCATCAATCTTCAACGTCGTATATCAGAATGGATGGAGGAGAAAGAATGAATCCCTGAAATAACGGAAATTAACAGAAAAAGATCAGTCAACTTACGGTTTTCACTTGAATAATTGCGGTCACCGCAATGTTTTCGCAATGCTCATTTTTTCATTCTTTTCCTTCGGTTTTCAACCCTTTTTCTCCCTATTGTACATAAGTCCTATATTAGCTACCTTCTTCTAATTCTCATATTAAAGCATAGGTTTAGGCTAAATGCTAACAAAAACACCTAAAAGTGTTCATCTTCCTAAGCTAAATGGGTCCTAAATAAGTCACTTTCAGAGACTTAACACATGCTCATGAATATGTAGGATTAGAATTAACTGATTTAAACATAGCTGAGATAATGGACATATCTGTAAATAACCCTCAGCATGTTTGTATGAATATTGACTTAACTGAAAAATCTTTAAATCCATTAAAACCATCCATCGAGCATCCACCTGTATTAGAATTAAAACCACTGCCCACACACCTCAAGTATGCATACTTAGGAAATAATGAGACTTTGCCTGTAATTATTTCTTCTAAGCTAAGTGAACAGCATGAGGTTGAACTAATATTACTACTTAAGCAACATAGGAAGGCTATTGCATGGTCTATTGCTGATATTAGAGGCATTAGCCCTTCTTATTGCATGCATAAGATTATACTAGAGGAAGAGCATACACCTAGAGTAGATCACCAACGTAGACTGAATCCCTCTATGAAAGAGGTAGTTAAGAAAGAAATAATAAAATGGTTAGATGCTGGTGTGATCTTCCCCATAGCTAGTAGTCAGTGGGTGAGCCCTATACAATGTGTACCTAAGAAGGGGGGGATGACTGTGGTAGTCAATGAGAACAATGAACTGATTCCAACTAGGACTGTCACAGGATGGAGAGTATGTATGGATTACAGGAAACTAAATAAAGAAACTAAAAAAGACCACTTCCCTCTACCATTCATTGACCAAATGTTAGACAGAATAGCTGGTAGAGCTTATTACTGCTTCCTAGACGGTTACTCAGGGTATAACCAGATTACTATAGACCCTAAGGATCAAGAGAAGACTACTTTCACTTGCCCTTTTGGAACTTTTGCCTTTCGCAGAATGCCTTTTGGCTTATGCAATGCACCGGCAACTTTCCAAAGGTGCATGTTGGCAATCTTCTCTGAGTTGGATGAGTCCATGATAGAGATATTCATGGATGATTTCTCAGTCTTTGGGGATTCATTTACAAACTGTCTAGAGAATTTAGGACAAGTCCTGGCTAGGTGTGAGGAGACTAACCTAGTCCTAAATTGGGAAAAGTGCCACTTCATGGTAGATGAAGGGATTGTCCTAGGTCATAGAGTGTCAAGGGCAGGTGTAGAGGTCGATAGGGCCAAAATTGAGATCATAGAGAAGTTGGTAGAGCCTCAGAATGTCAAGGCCATTAGAAGTTTCTTAGGGCATGCTGACTTCTACAGAAGGTTCATTAAGGACTTTTCTAAGATAGCCAAGCCTCTGTGTGAGCTTCTAGAGCTGAATAGGCCATTCATCTTCTCTAAGGAATGTTTAGTAGCCTGGAAAACCCTTAAGAAAGCACTAGTCACAACACCTGTTATAGTAGGGCCTAATTGGGATCTTCCCTTTGAGATGTTATGTGATGCCAGTGACTATGCTGTAGGGGTTATGTTAGGGCAGAAGATTGACAAGTTAACACACCCTGTCTATTATGCTAGTAAGACACTCAATGAGGCACAATGCAACTACACAACCACTGAGAAAGAGATGCTAGCTGTCGTGTTTGCTTGTGAGAAATTTAGGAACTATATTGTAGGCACTAGGACAATAGTGTACACTGACCATTCTGCCTTAAAGTACCTCATGAGGAAGGCTGATGCTAAGCCTAGGTTGATTAGGTGGGTGTTATTGCTGCAGGAGTTCGATTTGGACATTAGAGATAAGAAAGGATGTGAAAACGTGGTTGCGGATCATCTTTCCAGATTGCAGCACAATTGCGAAAAAATTGCGGAAACCGCAATTTCTGATGCTTTTATTGATGAACATGTCTTTGTATTGACTCATCGTGATAACGATGAGGAACCTTGGTTTGCTGACATTGCTAACTTCCTTGCATCACAGGTACTGCCAACTTTCAAGGGAGGACAAGAGAAGAAAAGGTTCCTTCATGAAGCAAGGAAATTCATATGGGATGACCCCACACTTTACAAAACATGTGCTGACGGCTTGCTAAGGAAGTGTGTTTCAGCTGCTGAAGCGAAGTCTGTGCTGCAGCACTGCCACACAGCTCCTTATGGTGGACACTTTGGTGGGCAAAGAACAGCTGCAAAGGTATTTCAGAGTGGCTACTATTGGCCAACAATCTTCAAGGATGCCCACAGCTATGCCCACAGCTGTGACGAATGCCAAAGAACAGGTAACCTTAGTCGCAAGGATGAAATGCCTCTCACTTACATCTTAGAGTTGGAGCTCTTTGATGTATGGGGCATTGACTTCATGGGACCATTTCCCCCATCCTCAGGTAACCTTTACATATTAGTGGCAGTAGACTATGTATCCAAGTGGGTAGAGGCCATAGCATGTCCCAATAATGATGCCAAAACAGTAATAAAATTCTTACATAGGCACATTTTCACTAGGTTTGGAACACCTCGTGCTATCATTAGTGATGAGGGGACACATTTCATTAATAAGGCTATGGAGAGAGTGTTGGCTAAGTATAACATTAGACATAGAGTAGCCACTCCCTATCACCCACACTCGAATGGACAGGCTGAAATTTCAAATAGGGAGATCAAGAACATCCTAGAAAAGGTGGTCAGACCCAATAGGAAAGACTGGTCCTTTAAACTTGAGGATGCACTTTGGGCGTATAGAACAGCATATAAGACACCCCTAGGTATGTCTCCTTACAGACTTGTATATGGTAAAGCTTGTCATCTTCCATTTGAGTTAGAAATCAAGGCATTTTGGGCACTAAAAGAGTTGAATTATTGCGTGACCGATGCGGGAACGTTGCGGTCTCTGCAATTACATGAGCTTGATGAGCTTAGACATATGTCTTATGAAAATGCCAAAATGTATAAGGAAAAGACCAAGATTTGGCACGATAGTAGACTTAGGATCAAGGACTTTAAGAAAGGTCAACTTGTTTTATTATTTAACTCACGATTGAAATTATTTCCAGGCAAACTTAAGTCTAGATGGTCAGGTCCGTTTGTAATTACTAATGTGTTTGTTCATGGTGCCATCGAGATAAAGAACCTGCAGCAAGGTCAACCATTCATGGTTAATGGTGCAAGGTTGAAGCACTACTATGAGGAAGGAGATGTGAAGACTCTCTCGGCCTTCCTCTTGACTGAAGCGTGAAATTAAGAACGAGAGAGGACGAGTGATTGCTGTGCTCGTCAACATGAGGCTCATGCCTTAGTTTATTTTTTGCGATTTTCCGGTTATCATTTGTGTATAAGTTTGTATGATTTTAATTGCGAATTTGATGTTGATTTTATTTCTTTTTGTAGGGAATCAATAGAGGGAATCAATGAGATTAAATCCAGCTTTAAAAATCAAGGAAATATTGGGCCAAATCAAAGATACGGTTGAGCAAAGATTGACATTTAAATGGAAAAAATCTCCAACGGTCACTAGAATTGCGCTGGATTTGCAGGATCCGCAAAATTATAGCCGTTGGGATTTTTCCGTTTTCTTTATATCCGTTGAGACGCGCGTTGATCTATACGATTTCCCAAGTATCTGAACTCCAAGAAAGCTGCGATTCTCTTCATCTGTGATTCTTCTCTCCAAAACCCCACGATTCAACAATGGTGTTCACGAGGGCTGAAAGATCTGCGGCCAAGAAGAAGGCCGACGACGCTGAAACGGCTGCGAGAGACGCACTGCTTGCCTTGGCTGAGGCTGATGCTGCGCGAACTGAACGACTTCCCAAACTTCCGATTCGCAAGAAGAAGTGGAAGGTCGTCACAGAGATACCTGCTGGACCCTCTGAACCAGCAGGCACACCCAGGAAGCGCAAATGGAGTATGGCTGTGGCCGAAGAGGAAACCAAGAAAAAGACTCCCTCTGTGGAGAGTCAAGAACGAGGCCAGCCATCCCACGAGACAGCCGAGTGCAGCCCGTCACCATCTCCGCCGGTTCAGAGCCCTGAGCTCTCTTCACCGCCACCAGCACAGAGCCCTGAGCTGCCTTCCTCACCGCAGAGCTCTGCACAGACCCCCACAGCAGCACAAAGCACAACTCCGTCGCCCACTTCTCCACGACCTGACCCTGAATTCCCATATGGGAAGTACCAAGAATCAACGCAGGGTAGTGGGGAAGGTGAGGAAGAAGAGGTCTTCTCTCCGTTGAGGGAAGACAGTCCTGAGAGTCCTGCGCAGAAGGATGATTCCATGGAAGAAACATTGGGGGCTTGCCTCCATGCGATCACAACCAAGGCGGAGCTGAAGAAAAAGAAGGCTGCCAAGAATATCAAAGCCAAACGGTCCAGGAAATTAAAGAAAAAGAAGGCTGCCAAGAATATCAAAGCCTATGAGTAACTAAGTCACATAGGGGCATGCTAATGACAATACTATAGGCTAAAAAACGTGAACCAAGCATGTAGGATAGCTCTCGAAGCATTGATTGTATGTAAGCTTCATTCCACGGACAATTTTGATTGGCCATCCATTTTGTCCAAAGAATTCCTAACCTCTGGAAGGAGTAAGAGTTCAGAGTCATACACTCATGCTAGCCTTTCAAGGTAGCCAGAAAACGACCTAGGAATAGGCGTTTTCCTAGTACAAACCATAACTTTCTGCTTTAACAAGATGCTTAAGACCTTACTTGGACATGAGTAAACTAAAGAATCTAATGCATGGAATCGGACGATACATGAGATTGAGTAAGTTTGATGCATAGAGAGTAGATCCAGTGCTTGAGAATTGTATAAAAAGGCCTATAGGATAGTCATTGGTAGCCCTTAAGTCACCATTTTACACACTTTCGCCGTCGGTAACATTGCGGTAGAATTGCTGTTTCCGCAATTCTGCTAAGTTACAATTCTGTTTAGCTGTTTTCTTCTTCATTTATTAATCTCGTCTCTTTTCATTTGAGTTTAGCTTTGACTTGCACTTGTTTATGTTGCTACCCTCTACGTATTCAGTAGAAAATAGACAATTTAAAACCAATTTTACCTCATCAAATCCACTCTTTCTTTCTTAACTTTACACTTCACGAATAGCTTATAATAAATCTCTGTGGGAAAACGAATGAAAAAATACTTACTACTTGCTATAAGATCATGTATGCTTGCATGTTCTGAGTGCTCTTTCTATCTTATTGCCTATTTATTCTAACACATTGAGCACGTAACAAGTGGCTCGGTCCTTAGACTTCAGAAGAACGCCTGGACCGGGGCGAGGGGACTCGGTCCAACCGGGGTTGGTACCACGCGTTTTGTCTTGATGGCGACAACCGCCGTTCCCCGATTCCCGAGAGGGTTGGGAGCGCCTGTTGTGCTGCCTCTTCGTCACTCATGGCAGGCTGTCTTGTCAATCATATCTCGTACCGCTCGAGGAGCGTCGTGATGACAGCTTGCCTTTCGTTAGCTTCGGTGAACTTCCTTACACCGAAGCTCTGAGGTCGGCCCCTAGGGAATGATTTGTCCGGGGCTTGGTGCGATGGCCCCCACACCTTGAGGGAGCAGGTGTGACGTCAGCGGATGACGTGAGGCTTAAGTAGCCCGTAACATTGGCCCCACCAGTGGGTAGGGTCGCTGCTTACGGACTTTCCTGGTGGTCTGAACCGACACGAGATACTGAAGTGCTTCGGGGAGCGTCTTTGATGCGTCACACACATTCTGAGGGGGTTACGTGTACTTTCATCTTTTGGAGATGAATCAACGTTTTTGTTTGACATTTTGCCTAACTTGAGGTGTGAAGATCAATCTTCCTTAGGCGAAATCCTGATCGTTGACGATGTGCGGTCCGGATTCACCCTTTGACATGGTTTAAATTCGGAAGAGGGGAAGAAGGATTTTTCTCTGAGTTTTCCTTTTTCGTCGTCCTTCGTCTCCTTCCTTCTTCTTTCTTTGTCTTATTTTGCTTACAATTACCAATGGCCCTGGGCTCTACTGCTTCTGGTAGCGCTGCTAGGACCCCTTCGTTTGCAGCTCTCAAACGTTTGACTAAAGATGATTTGGATACATGTTACCTCTCCAAAAGAGAGTTATTTAGGGCTATAATTACTTGATATTCATGAAATCTCTTGAGCACTTTAGCTACTATTGAGTATAATATGTGTTTAATGGTGACATTTTGTGAAATGGTGTTGATTTAAGACTTATGTGGAAAAGCTACGAATAAGTGTGTAAATTGATGAAAAAATGTCTAATTAATGCTTTGCAGATGTATTGCTGAAGTTTTGCGAGGAGCTCAATGGGATCAGAAGAAGCACAACCGAAAACAGAGCATTGCGATCGCAACGCAATCGCAATACTGGTCTTTGTTGCTGCGTTTTTTCAGCCGCCGACCTTTCTATAGCTGCCACGTGTGAGGTTGTTACCTCAAATTTGGATGGTGATCCATGATTAGGGGGAGTCTATGGCAACCTCTGAAGGCTATATAAAGAGAGCTAGATGAAGGATCAAAACATTGAATTGAAGGGAATTCAATCCACAAACCACTCGTCGGTGAAGAGAATAAAAAACCCTCTCCCGATTGTTGGATCGAAGAACCAACGATCCCTTGGCGACGATAATTCAAAAGGAGGAAGAGAAGATTCATCTCTCTTCTGATTGAATTCCTTCCCAGGATCGGCCATTCTTCTCCTTCATCCGAGGCGAATCGTGGTCAAGAGGATCTTCATCTGATCTACTGCTTTCTTTAATTGCTTTTCGAATGAGATAATGTTCCTCTTAGTTCTTGTTCGGTTCATCTACTGTTTTTCTTTAATATCGCTTTCGGATTGAGTTGTGTTTGCTTTATGAATTGTTATTGGATTTGCGTTTATAAGTGATCGATTAATTTTGTTGAGTTCTTCTGTTTCTCGTAATTAATCAATTAGTTTTGTTGAGTTCTATCCATGAGTAAGCAATTAGTTTTGTTAAGTTCTCCTATGATTATGCGTAGCTAGAATTAGAAAGGTTGCTGAGATGAATCTATAGGGCAGAACAATGTGAATTCAACATGTAAATGAGCATGAGTGCATTGAATGAATGTGAACTTCATCCCATGGGCAATTTCGACCGGCCATCCATTTTGTTCTAAAGAATTACTAACCTCTAGAAGGAGTAAGAATTCAGAGTCATTCATTCATGTTAGCCTTTCATGGTAACCAGAGAGTGATCTAGGAATATGTGTTTTCCTAACACGTTTAAAAGCATGCAATCATAAATAGGTTCTTAACCTTACTTGGATATGAGTAACTTATCAATCTAATGCATATAATCGGAAGATGTATGAGATCTAGCTGAATACGATGCATGTAATGTTTATTTGCTGCTGAATGATCATGGTTTATGCCTATGAAGGATTCTTAGCCAACCTTGCTGTTTTTATCTTAGATTTTACTTGCTGATAATCTGTTGCTAATCTATTGTGAAAGTATTGCGAGCCCCGCAATACTATTTCCTGTCTTTATCTTAGATTTTAATTGTCTGTCAATCCATTGCTAGCTTATTGCGAAAGTATTGCGAGATCCGCAATACTAGTTTTCAATATTGTAGTTTCCTTAGCTTATTTTGCATTACTGTAACTTTGCATTTTCCTTGCGTCCTTTACAATTTCGTGTCTCAAACCAAAATCCATTCATTCCTGGTTACCTTACCTAACTTAACACGCATCAAATCGTTATTTCAGCAACCCAACCAACAACATTTTGTCACCGGTTTCATTTTCCTTCAATTAATCTGTACTTAGCATAAACTTAATCAAATCTCTGTGGGAAATCGATATAAAATATACTTATCACTTGCTGCAGACCATGTATACTTGCATGATCCGAGTGCTCTTCGCATCTAATTTACACACACACTGAGCACGCAACAAGTTTTTGGTGCCGCTGTCGGGGATTTGCATTACTTTTGTGTTAAGTTGATTGATTGTAAGATCTGTGCTGAATACATGGGCTTAATTTGTTTACTATCATTTTTAGGCACAAAATGAAACTATGCAGGTGAACATCGTATGTGTACGGCAGAGTAAATGAATACGCTGCAGAACTTAATTGGAGGAAGAGTTTGCCCACAACAGTTTGAAGAATTTTATCAGTCATGTGCTTATTGTGGAGATAATCATAACTTGGAGAATTGCCCAACATTGAATTATCAAGAGAGGCAATATCAACAAAGCTATGACAACCATTATTCGTACCTGTGTGGACATGATCAGTGGCAACTCTCAAATAATCCTTGGGAAGAGCATGTGCAAGTTGCTCATAATGAAGAATTGCACCAACATGAAGACTATCAACATTATGCGCCAACTGAAAATGAAGAATTATCACCCGCTTTGGAGGCGCTATGGATAGAATTCATGGAAAGAATGATGCATCCATGAGGAGAATTGATGTGCAATTAGCCCAGCTCACAAATGACTTACAAAATCTACTTGCTATAGCAAAATCACCACCACCATGCCCTCAGATGTTTGATTTTTATGATGATGACTCCTTTGTTACCTTCGATTCTGAGAAGAGTGATCCAATGGAATCTCCATATGAAATGGTGGAGTTGGTGAAAGTTGAGAAAAATGAAATTGTGTTGGATGAGGCCAAAGAGACTAATGCGCTGCTTGAGGAACAATAATTTGGAATGTTTGATGTTGCAGCAAGCTTCTCCACCAATGAAAGAGCTGAGCCACCACCACCACAAATGCTCCAGCTGAAGGAGTTAGAAAGAGATGTGCCAGAAAAAGAAGTCCCATCACATCAAACCTATGTTGTACCAACGCACAAAGAGTACAAACCTTGGGATGTTATAACATGCAGTCTCTTTGAAAGAATCAACAATTTCAAGGTGTGGCAGAATGTCCGACCCCGTAAATCAAGACTTAAGTATCTTAAAAGAGCAGAAGTGATGCCTCGAAACATTGAAGAATATCCATATGAGGCAGATTGACAAGGGAGATTTCTGATCCCTAAACTCTTAAATTAGGCTTTTATCATGCTTTGCTTAGATTTCGTATGTTATGAGTAGTTTATTTTGGGAATGAAATATTTATCATGTGCCAACAATCATAGTATATTGGGAGACAATTCTGAAAATAGTTTGATGCTTCTGCTATCATGCTTGAAATCTTTGTTAATGTGCTTACCATAGTCGTTTAGCATGAATTGATGATGCATTCATTTTGAAATGATTATTTTGCATGCTTGTGCCATTACAATATTATACTTAAGCATGGAGCAAAGTGTGGATTTCTGCCTTCCGAATTTGTCTTATGATAATGCTGTTAAATTTATAATGTTTCCTAGCTGGACTAAGCTTAAGACTGCTTTAGTAAAAACTCCAATCATAATCGGTCCAAATTGGGATATGCCTTTTGAATTGATGTGCGATGCAAGTGATTATGCAATTGGAGCCATGCTTGGCCAGAAGAGAGAAAAATTAACACACCCTATATATTATGCGAGTAAAACATTGAATGAAGCTCAATGCAACTACACTACCACATAAAAAGAGATGTTATCTGTAGTATTTGCAGATGAGTGTTACTTTTGCAGAAGTTTGATCTGGAAATACGAGACAAAAAGGGATGAAAACGTGGTTGCTGACCACTTATCAAGATTGCAAAGTCATTGCGAATCTATTGCGGAGCCCGCAATGATGGATTCTTTTATTTATGAACATATTTTTGTTTTAGTACATTGCGATGATAATGATGAGCCATGGTTTGCTGACATTGCAAATTTTCTTGCCTCACAGGTGTTTTCTGAATTCAATAAAGAACAGGACAAGAATGAGTTCTTGAATGAGGCTAGAAAGTACATTTGGGATGACCCCCCCCCCCCCCCCCCCCCCCCCCCCCCCCCCCGTTGGGTTTTATGTCCTAAAACTCGTGGTTTGTAAACGATAAACATATTTTATTACTAATAAAGTGTTATTGAGGTTTATTCAATAAAGTTATTATTGAATATGTGAATTGCTTATTTCATTTTAGAAAATCCTAAATCCAATAAACTAAGATCCATGGCTATAACATGAGTACTTGAACTTTATGTGGAGACATAAAAGTGGATCAAGTTCGAGTAAATAGTCAAAACGGTCTATAGTATACGGATAAGGCTGGATACCTTATCCTGGGGACACTATTGGATGCGACCCATTTTGTATTTAGTACAAACGATGTGATCCTGAATCGTTCATGTGGAGACATGTGAATGGGGGCGTCCTATGCAAAGAGTTTGCATTAGACCGGACCGCGAAATAAGTCACTCTTGCTTTATAACGCTGTTTATTGTTTTAAAGACTGACTATTTCAAAACGATGACCTAGGTAACTTGACCTTAATCCTGAGCTAACTATGAACTCCTGTTTATTCGGGATTATCCTTAGATCTGCATGGGTGAGGGTGGCTCAACAACGCCGACTCAATAAGCCTCCCATTTCAAGGGTAAGACCGAATAGATAGCTGGGGACATAGGGTGGAAGATGGAATTCACTCCTACCCGTCTCTAGGGATAGTAGATAGGTTGTTCCCTTAAGTGCTGACTCCAGGTCTTGAACAAGGGGCTCCACCTTCTCATTGGCCCGAGAGGGACTCGGTAGAGTGATTAGATCACATACCAATCGGTTTAGTGATTGGATCAAAAACCAATTGTTCATTAGAGGATCAGTGGGACTTAAGGAGCAAGATGTAATTACGGGGGTAAAACAAATATTTGACCCGACCGTAAATTACGAACAACCTGTGAAGGGTCAACTTACTAATCATGGTTATATCGAGTGGACATAAATATATCTACAGTGAGGAGAATGCAACTACTAGGCTATAGTGGAATGTCCTGGTAGTTAACGAATGTTGGTTAACTAGGTTAAAGAGTTTAATCAGTTAATCTCGGATCGTTGGAGCTCATGATCTGTAGGTCCATGAGGTCCCCCTGCTAGCTCATATCGGACTAAACCTTAGAACAGTGTGACGAGTGAATTCGAAGTGTTCGAATTCGAATTAGGGAATTAACGTTAAATATATGTGATATATTTAACGACATAACGTTCAATTGCGAATTGAACAATAGAGAGAGATGGTGATATTTAAATAAGATATAATTATCGAAAATATGAATATGGATTCATAATCATGTATATCGGGAATGATCGGGATTAGTGTTGGATTTATTGGATATTAAATTTGAATTAATTAAATTGTTTAATTAATTATTTAATATTAATTTAATTTGATTTAAAATTAATTATTTGAATTAATTTTTAAATTGAATTAATTTGATCAAAGTTAGTCAAAAGTCAAATTTAAGACAATTTACTACAACTTTGAAAGTCAAAAGTCAAATGTTGACTCCACTAAACCTTGAAAGTCAAGAGTCATTTTGATGACTAAAGTTAGTGGAAAAATCCAATTCTTAAGTTAGTGAAAAAATCCAATTCTTGAGTTAGTGGGAAAAACCATTTGTTGGTGGTTTTATGAGTCAAACTTTTTTGCTAAGTGTTCATCCCACATCAAGCCACTAATCCCACTAAATTGAGTGGATTCTACATGGCATCCTATTGTTAACTCAATGTTGCATGTTTTTGCATGTAGTCTTCTATATATACAAAGGGTTAATTAGATTGACTTCTTCTTGGAATTTTGATGAACTTTGAGAAATTGTAAAGACAATTTCTCTACTTTTCTCTCCAATTCCATCTTCAATTCTCTTTTAAATTAGTCACTCAAAGGATCCCACAATCCCGTTCTAAGGCCGAAGAATAGTCGGGAAGACTCTCGTGGTGGTTCGTGACCGTTACGTTCGAAGATCGAGTTTGGAATCAAGAAAAAATTGAACTTCAAAGGTAACTTCTAAATTATTGTCTTTGATTTTCAAATTACATGCTTTTTCTTTTTAAATTAACAAAATAAGAGTACTTAGATCCAACGATGCTTCCGCTATGCATGCCGAAACTCTTACACCCCCCCCCCCCCCCCCCCAATATCAAATGTTGTTATGTTTTAATTTTAGTAGTTAGCTTAGGTTAGAGTAGCTTAGATTAGTTTAAATTCGTGTAGCACAGTTAGTTTAGATAGTTCTTTCATGCTTTCTTTAATTTTCACCAAGCCCCATGGGCCACAATAGAGTTAGAGTAGTTTGCTGGATGAGTGTCGAGTACATTCTTTATGATTGACTTAGCTTCATAAGTTGACAAAGCATGTGCTCTGTAAGACCTTACCTGTTGTTTTAAATAAACCTTTGCTTGATGTGTTATCTAACCTAGGAGAGCCATTCCAACCCTTAGATTTTTAAAGTTTACTTGCTTTTAACTTAGAACTAGATGCTTCTAATTAAGTTTGGGGGTGTGCCACCCAATACTCTCATTGAGGACAATGAGAAGTCCAAGTTTGGGGGAGGCAGCCTTCTAGTCCTAGGAACACTTCTCTCTCCCTTAGTTGATATACATTGTTCTTCTTTGAAAAAAAAAGAGAATACAACAAAAGAAAAAGAAGCATTGTCTTTCCTCTAGGAATGCTGAGTAATCAGGGCCATTTGTGTAACCCACAAGTGGCACTACATCAAAAGGCAAACTTAAGGAGAAAGAAAGCAGTGCAAGAGAAAGGAAAAGGAAAAAATAAAAAAAAACAAAGAAGAAGGATGTATGCCAGAAAGTTGCAGCCTTAACTGTTTAGATGTCCTATGTACTGAACTCTAATCCTAAGTTAGCTAAGCAAGGGGCTGCAACTAGAAGGCTTATCTAGGGAAATGAGTGTCTGTCCTAACAAGAGTGATGCCATGGCTTAGATTGTTCTATGGATTCTGTACTCTGTTACTTTTTTTTCTAAGCATGGCATGACTTTAAGGATTCCTAGGAAATAAAAGAATAAAATTCAGAAGCATGTACTGAGTTTTAAGTTAAGAGTAGGAAGATTTTAGAGCTAAGGGTGACTGCACAATGTGCTTGATGATATAGGCAGATAAACCAGAAGGTAAGGAGTTATTTAAAGCTGAAGGTTTTAAAGGCAAAGGAATTCAGAATGACAAAACATGAAGTTGGTTTTAGCTTGAAGTGTGTCACAGGACAGCAATACCTTCGACAGTAGGCCAAGAGATTAAGCAATTTGGTTAGTTAGAGATAAAGACAAGAGTTAGCAGCTAGACAGTGAAAAAAGAGAGGGAAAGTGAGTCTTTGTATTGCTCGAGGACTAGCAATAACTCAAGTTTGGGGGTGTGTTACCTCTCTAAAAGAGAGTTATTTAGGGCTATAATTACTTGATATTCATGAAATCTCTTGAGTACTTTAGCTACTATTGAGCATAATATGTGTTTAATGGTGACATTTTGTGAAATGGTGTTGATTTAAGACTTATGTGGAAAAGCTACGAATAAGTGTGTAAATTGATGAAAAAATGTCTAATTAATGCTTTGCAAATGTCTAATTTAGTCTTAAGATTAATTCATCGCAATGATACCCGTCACTGTTCGTTAATTAATTTAGGATTAATCAACTTAGATTAATTAGCAAACATGTTTAATTAGATTCCTATTGATAGCACACAAAGTGTGCTATCTTTAGAGCCTTTTCATCGCTAGTTTTGTTGCTCAAACGAGTACTTTCACGTTGACTTTCCTTTGTTGTGTAGAAATTGAGCAAATGGAGCAATTTGGAGCTTTATGGGGATTACTATTGAAAAGAGGAGTCAATTGGGTGATCATAGAAGAAGCCAAGTCAAGAGAAGAAGGAGATCAAGCCAGAAAACCCGCAGCAGTAGCGTCGAGACGCTAAAAAATCTTCCATCAAGCCATTTATCCCGCAACAGTAGCGTCGAGACGCTTCGAATAATCTCATCAGCATTTTTTCCGTCTGTAGCGTCTCAAATGCATTAATCCATCAGATAAAGCGATTAAAACAACAAAGTTCTAAGGGAGCAGAAAACCTCCCCTGAATTTTGTGAGGTCGGCGGATAGAGACGCGCAATCTTTTTCTTCAAAATAGGTCTGAAACTTTCGGGCACTCCTCTTTTCTCCTAGGAAAAGCAAAACAACCTAACTTCAAAAGCCAAATAAACAAAAACAAAAAAATTACAGCCCAAACTCAGGTGCCTCCGAGAAGCGCAAATTTTTAGAGTTGATTGCTCAACTTTACCAACACTCTCTCAACCCTTCTCGTACTCGGGTGGCTCAACAGGTAATGTAACATCATAGCACTCGGCGTCATCCTCATGGAAAACTTTCAATCGGTGACCGTTCACCTTGAATGTCTCGTCCAAATCCAAGCTCTGAACCTCTAATGTGCCATAAGGAAAAATGTTAGTTATGATGTAGGGTCCTTTCCAACGGGAACGAAGCTTACCTGGCATGAGCTTCAAGCGAGAGTTGAAGACTAGAACCTTCTGACCGACTTCAAAATTTTTCCTTACAATCTTTCGGTCGTGGAACAACTTGGGCTTCTCCTTATAGATTCTTGAGTTTTCATAAGCATCACCGCGAAATTCTTCCAACTCTTGCAATTGGAGAAGCCTCGATTCACCAGCTTCCTCCAAGCTCATGTTGCACTTGTTGATCGCCCAGAATGCCTTGTGCTTTATCTCAACTGGCAAGTGGTAAGCCTTACCAAAAACCAACCTAAGGGAACATCTCTATAGGTGTTTTGTAGGAAGTGCGGTACACCCACAAGCATCTTCCAAATGAACGCTTCAATCCTTGTTGCTGGGTTTCATGGTCTTCTCAAGTATGAAATTTACCTCTCTGTTAGAGACTTCGGCTTGCCTGTTGGCTTGAGGATGATATGTGGTAGATACTCTGTGATTCACACCATACTTCCTCATCAAGGCTCCAACCGATCGATTGCAGAAATGAGTCCCATGATCGCTGGTATGGCTCGTGGGATTCCATACATAGTGAAAATGTTAGACTTACCAAATCCTACAACAACATTAGAATCGTCAGTTCTAGTGGTTTTCGCCTCGACCCACTTTGAAACATATCAACAACTAATAAAATATAAGAGAAACCACATGAGGGAGCAAAAGGTCCCATGAAATCTATGCCCCAAACATAAAAAAAAATTTGCAAACCAAAACAGGGAATTGAGGCATTTCATTCCTACTAGAAATAGATCTTACTCTTTGACACTTATCATAGGTCTTACAAAATTCATAGGCATCTTAAAATAACGAAGTCCAGTAAAACCCACTGTCTAAAATTTTCCTTGCAGTTCTTCTAGGCCCAAAATGTCCCCCACATGCATAATTATGACATAAAACAAGTATAGACACATGCTCAGATTTAGGCACACATCTTCTAATTATTTTATCAGAGCAGAACTTCCACAAAAAAGAATCCTCCCAAACATAGAATTTAGCATCGCTTTTCAGCTTAGTTTTCTTAGCAGATGAAAAGCCGGGGGGAAATTACCTGTGACTAAGTAATTTACCATGTCTGCATACCAGAGAAGTGTTGCATGAATCTAAAAGAGTGTCTCATCGGGGAAATCATCATTAAGAGGCAAGTGGTCCTCTTTTCTAACCAGTCTACTCAAAAGATCGGCCACTGAGTTCTTTGTCCCCTTCCTATCCTTGATTTTCTCGTTGAAGTCCTGGAGGAGAAAGATCCAACAAAGCAGCCTCGGTTTCAAATCTTTCTTGGTCATCAGGTACCGCACAGCTGCATGGTCAGAAAAAACAGTTACAGGAGATCCGAGAATATAAGGACGAAACTTATCTAGCGCAAAAACAATGGAAAAAAGCTTATTTTCGGTCGTTGTGTAATTGCATTGCGCTGGATTTAGTGTCCTAGAAGCATAGTAAATCATGTGGCTGTTATTCTCAATTCTCTGACCAAGCACCACTCCCAAGGTATAGTTGTTGGTGTCGCACATAATCTCGAAGGGCGAGCTCCACTAGGGTGGGTGTATAATCGGTGCGCTCGTAAAACTATCCTTTAGCAAATCAAATGCTCTTCTGCATTCCTCTCCAAACTCAAATGGCACATCCTTCTGAAGAAGGTATGTCATTGGCAAAGCCACTTTGGAGAAGTCTTTGATGAACCTGCGATAAAATCATGCGTGGCCAAGAAAAGATCGAACCTTTCGTACATTCGTTGGGTAGGGTAAGTTAGCAATAACATCAATTTTAGCTTTGTCTACCTCTATACCCTTAGCAGAAACTACATGACCCAAAACGATTCTCTGACTAGCCATAAAATGACATTTCTCAAAATTCAGAACAAGGTTTATCTCAATACATCGTTTTAGAACATGCGTAAATTTTTCAAACAGTCATCAAAGGAATTTCCATACACAGTAAAATCATCCATGAACAATTCAATGCATTTTTCTATAAACTCAGAAAAAATACTCATCATGCATCTTTGAAATGTATCGGGTGCGTTACAAAGCCCGAATGGCATCCTTCTAAATGCATATGTGCCAAAAGGGCACGTGAACGAGGTTTTCTCTTGGTCCTCTTTAGCAATCCGAACTTGGTAGAAACCAGAGAATCCATCGAGAAAACAAAAGTATGGCTTCTCAACTAAACGCTCCACCATCTGTTCGATAAAGGGAATGAGAAAATGGTCCTTCCTAGTGATCTCATTCAACTTCCTAAAGTCTATGCACATCCTCCACCCTTTTGAATTTTTTTGGGTACTAATTCATTTTTCTCATTCCTAACTACAGTTATACCTGTTTTCTTAGGAACGACATGGTTTGGACTGACTCATTTACTATCGGAGATATGATAGATAATACCTGCTTTGAGAAGCTTGGAGATCTCAAACCTAACTACCTCCTTCATCGCTGGGTTGAGCCTTATTTGGGGCTCTCGTGAAGGCTTCGCTCCTTCCTCTAGCAGGATTATGTGCATGCACAAAGCTGGACTTAGCCCGTGTAAATCTGCCAACGTCTATCCAATGGCCAGTTTGTCCTCTTTATGGACTGTCATTAACTTCTCTTCCTGATCCGGTATAAGGTTCTTTGATATTATGACCGGCAACGTCTCTTCATCTCCCAAATATGCATATTTCAAGTGATCTGGCAAGTCTTTCAACTCCAATTTAGGTGTCTGCAAAGTAGAAGGGAGCATCTTAACAGGATTCTCAACAGTTGCCAAATAGAAATAATTGGTTCATAACATTCAGTTAAGGGTGACTCATGCAACTCAAATTTATCAAAAGATTCAGTTAAAACTAATGGGTTATCCCCATCCTCAATAGTCATATCTGTACATTGTATAAGTGAATCAATTGTGTCTACCTGACAAAGAGAGTGCACATCCTCAACATGCTTCATCACATTAGACACATTAACCTCAACAATTTCTCCATTATACTCAACATATAAAGTGCCCTTATCAACATTTATTTTGGTTTTAACAGTTTTCATAAAGGGCCTACCTAATAAGATCGAAACACACGAAGAAGAAGAATTTCCATCCATTTTCATAATATAAAAATCTACAGGAAAAATTAATTCATCAACTTGCACTAATACATCTTCTACTACTCCTAAGGGATGTACAAAAGATCTATCGGCAAGTTGGATAACTACTCTTGTCTCTTGTATTTATTTCAAATTAAGATCTTGATAAATGGAATGAGGCATAACACTTATTGAGGCTCCTAAATCTAGCATTGCACATTTAATTTTCATGCCACCAATCTCACAAGGGAGAGAGAACATACCTGGATCGTCACATTTTTCTGTTAATCTTTTCGTAATGAAAGCAGATACATTCTTACTTACCACAACTCTTTAATTCTCCTTTGTCTTCTTCTTGTTGGTGCATAATTCTTTTAGGAACGTGGCGTACCTCGGAATTTGCTTACTTGCATCCGACAGAGGGATATTGATCTGTACCTTTTTTAACGTGTTGAGAAACTCTTCCTCATAGGTCTCCTTAGGTGGTCTTGCTAACCTGCTAGGAAAAGGGGCTTTAGGCACATAAACTCTAGTACATGAGGGATCGAAATGTACCCCTTTCCATGTCAGTTCAGGACTTTCTACCACTGGCTTGCTTGGACCTTGATTGTTTTCCACTAAGGGAGTACAAGTGAGAAGTTCTTTTCCACTTCTCAATGTGATGGCACTCGCGTTTTCTGCCTTCTGAGTTTCCATCTCATTCATTTTGTCAGTCACTTGAGTCACCGTCTCTCTCAGATTTTGAAATTGCTCTCGAGTTTTCCTATGAAATGTTTGGTGTGACTCTGCGAATGAATCCAATATTTTCTCCAAGGATCCACATGAAACAGAAAAACGAGTCTGCGATAAATTATCTTTTAATTTGAAGAATAACATTACTTACCTCAGATATCCGAACTTTGAGCTCGTTCACTTCGCTCGAGAGGCGAGTCTGCTCACTTCCCCCATCTCCATACTGTTGAAGATTTCCAGCCATATTGGAAATAAAAAATCTAGCTTCTACAAGAGTTTTATCCATGAGAGCTCATCCACCAGCTGCGTCTATCATTTGTTGGTCATAAGGGAGCAAACCTTCGTAGAAGTACTGAATAAGAGTCTCCTCGGGTATCCGATGATTGGGACAACTTTCGCACAGTCTGCTGAATTTCTCCCAGTACTTGTGAAGATTCTCGCCCTCATTCTGTTGAATGGCATAAATCTTTTTCTTGATCGCAACAGCTTTTAAGGCAGGAAAACACTTCTCTAGGAAGAGTCTCTTCATCTCACTCTATGTGGTAATAGACCTAGATGAAAGGTAATAAAGCCACTCTCTTGCCTTGTCCTTCAGAGTAAAAGGGAAGGTTCTTAAACTCAGTTGTTCTTCAGTAGCTTCATTTGACATCACCCTGGCTCTTACTAGTTGAAACTCCTTGATATGAATATGTGAATTTTCATCTGCATTACCATGAAAGGAGGGAAGTAAGTTCATGAAATCATCCTTTAGCTCAAAATTACCTGTTACCGTGAGATACGATATACACAATGGTTGCCGGTCTAAATCAGGTGTCGCCAACTGCCTAATAGTCTTTTGAAGCTCATAATTTGCCATGACCTTCATCTCTTCCACTTCTCTCAAAATTTAAAAATAAATTGCACTCAACAACTCAGAAGAAACGGGTCAAATGGTACAAGAAAAATAAAATAAATAAAACAAAAGAATTTTTTTTTTAAAACAAACAAATAAAATCTAATCAAGCCGAATTAACTTAAGTTCCCCGACAACGACGCCAAATTTGGTGAACGCGGGATGTCGAGTCCCGACCAAATTGATATTTATATTACTGGCTTGCTAATCTAACTAGTAGATAGCGGAAACCAGGTCGATCCACAGGGAACTTGCATTAATTTAACTTAATTAAATTAGATTTGCGATTAATAAAAAGAGGGATTTTGGTTTGTAAATTAGGACTTAATCAAGAAACATCGCTAACGGAAAATTAAACGAACATGCTTAATTATGAGAAATGGGATTGATCACTATTGAAATTCAGTTCATCGACAATAGAGGAATTAACCACGATGCTCAAGCACGCAATTTGAATGGCCATACTCTGGCTCAAACAACCCAATGACATAATTAGAAAAGTGCATTTCTAATTATACTTGGCCAATAATCAGTGATCAATCCCAAATTAATTAAAGGTCAATGATGGGAACACTGCGACGAATTAAACCGTGGATATATTAATACGATTTCTCCCTTGCCGAAAGCTTATCATGAAAACAATAACCAACTCATACCCCCAACTGTCACTTAGGCTCGAGCTACTTAGTCATGCTTAGACTCTTGTTACTTAACGATTAAGGCAAATTCAAGTCCTAATCTCTAACGATTTAACATGCATAGGAACTAGAGCGTCAATCCTAATTAATCTACACATGCTAATTGAAATCAACCATGAGAAGAAGATGCAAGAAGCTCAAAGTAATCTAAACATACATTAGGGGGCAAATCTCCCCTTCATTCAATAGTTTAACAATCCCAGACTCAAAATTAAGCACTAACCTTACTTAGCCTTCCATGGAGGATGAATTTCTCCCAAACTCCATGGAAAAGCTTGAGTTCATACAAGAATGGAGGAAGAAGACCCCAAATTGGGTAAAAATGTAGCAATCCCGAGAAAAATCCGTGAAGAAGATGACCTAAAATCGGAAAATTCCCCTTTTATACTCCCCGTAGCGTCGTAACGCAACGGACGAAACTTCAGCGCTCGCACGACTTCAGAGCGTCGAGACGCTTGCTCTCGCGTTTTTACAAAAAAATGAATTGGATATCGTCGAGACGCTGGACAAAAAGTGCAACTTGAATTTCTTTCTTCTCTTCTTGGTCTGGTTCCTTCCCGAAGCTTCTAAAACACTCGCCTTAGCACTGAAACACGCCTTTGAACTCTTTTAGATCCCGACCGTGAGTTTACCTATAATAAAGTCATTTAATCAACATTAATCATGGCTCTAGCCGATATTAGGGAGTAAATAATAGCTCTATTTTAGAGTTATCAAGTTTTTTTCAATTTGAATTATATACCACATATTATTAAATATATCCCGCATATTATTAAATTTATACCTCATATTTTTAAATATATCTCACGTTTATGAAACATACAAGTGGAAAAAACCCCTAAACTTTCATCCTAAACAACAACCCTAGACGTCGTCGTCGAATGGGGAAGAGAATGGAAGGGTTGCTTGTATGGTGCGTCAGAGTCGTGTTGAAGAGTTATTTTTTTGTCGCCACTGAGGATTTGTGCCATTGTTGGAAGGGTTGTTGTGAGTTGTCGCTAGAGAAAGGAAGCGTCAGATTTGGCTTTGTACTTGTATGTCAATGTCGCTCGAAATGCGTCGTCGCTCACTAGCTGGACAACATTGTCGTTCGCTAGCCTTCGTTCGCTGGTTTGAGGAGATCAATGTAGTAGATCCAACATATATACTAAGTTTATATATATTAATCCAACATATATACTTAGTTTTTTTCAATTTGAATTATATACCACGGATTATTAAATATATCCCGCATATTATTAAATTTATACCTCATATTATTAAATTTATACCTCATATTTTTAAATATATCTCATGTTTATAAAACATACAAGTGGAAAAAAAAACCCCCTAAACTTTCATCTTGAACAACAACCCTAGACGTCGTCGTCGAATGGGGAAGAGAGCAATGCGAAAGTGGAGAGAGAGAAATGGAAGAGGATCTATCAGAGAATATGAAAATTTATATGCTGCAAAAATATGCGCTTTTATACAGTATGTAAAGTAAAAAAAAAAAAAATCTTATGATGCGACATTATTAGCAATCTTTAATATCACATATAATATATATGGTATATTATATCATTTATTTGCGGTATATATTATGTAAAATATTGCAGGTTGTCAGAACGTAATAAAGTATATATATATGTGGTATATATTATATAATATATACACATGAACAAAACATGTATACATCAGGGAAGACGATGAAGAACTACAATGTGTCAAATAAGGTGTTGTTCAATGTACACAGATTCTTGGGACAAAAAAATAAAAATAAAAATATAGAAATGTCCCCATATGGACGACTGAAAACAAATTCAACAACTTGAAGATGTTGGAGATGTACAGGGGCGAAAACGGATCGACGACGATTGATCAAAGATTTTAAACGTCCCCTACATTATTGTTTACACATCAGAATCTTCTTTAAAGAGGCAGTCGCGGTCGACTGGAGGGAGGGGAGTTGTGGCGGCCGATTGGAGGGAGTTGGGTGGTGGCAGCGATATGGTTGGCCGAAGGGGAGAAGGAAGAGAGGAAGAAGAAGAGTGATTTATGGTTTATTTTTGCCATATAACAAACTTGTCCTTCTCCAAATTGAACTCAAGTGGCTGATTGCAACATCAAACTTTAGGTTATTGATCAAATTAAAAGTACGAGGTGTAATTATAACAAACTTCATAGTTTAGGATGATTTGTGCAATTAACCCTTCTTTAAACAATTTTTACAGTTACTTAATTCTTTATTTTTATTAATATGAATATATATATTTTGTAGTATTTACATAGTTTTTTTCCACGTATTTTGTGTACCATTATTTTCTATAATTGAAGTTTATATGGAAGATTTTAATAGATTTATCTAATTATCTTTTCAAAAGCAAGTGAAGATAATTATAGCAACTATGACGCAACACAACTATATGAGAAGATATGATCAAAGTGATCACTTTGAGAAAGATTGAGATGTCCAGAAGATAATTTAAATGAAGAAATGGAGAATGACATCAATATTTATGATGTGAATTAAATAATTCTTTTTACGTTCAAGAATAAGATGTTGTAAAATACAATATTGTTACACGTTTGATGAGAGCGAAATAAATAACGTTAAAGAAATACAAAATTTAATTTTTAGTTTAAAAAAAAATTGACAACATGCGGGGTGGAGGATTTTAACCTCAGACATTTTGGTTACTAATTCGTACATTATGACAGTTGCATTTTGCTTCATGTTGGCAACTTCTAACAACTTCTAACAACTTACAAATGCATATAAATAATTAAAATAATATATCTACTTTGGTCATTATAACTAAGACAACAATTTGGTTTGAACCTATCCAACACTAATTTGATTCATATGACATCCGATTTTTCTTGAAAATATAGTTGTCAACAATTCAAAAGCAACAACAATCCCAAATGAAGCCTAAATCTAAGTGTATATAACGTGGGTAGTTTGAAATTTATAATATCTTTTTATATAATTTACACGTTAATAAAAAAAATTAATATGTAATAACATTTTTCTTATAAATTAGTAGCAATTATTTCATGAATGAATAATTTATTTTAATACACTTGTGTGGAACAAAATACAACACGTATTTAATTAATGCGAAATGAAGGAATTGAACCCTGACCTCTCTGTCAAGAGTACAACTTCATGTCAATTGAACTATGATCGGCGGTTTGATTAGAGAGTAAAGATAAAGTTCTAGTAAATATGTGTTTACAAAATTGCTAACCAAATGTATGTTTGACTAAACTAACCCATACTCTCCACTTTTAAAACAGTTAACCAAACATCTTTGATTAATATCTAGT
Organism: Herpetospermum pedunculosum; assembly: GCA_028017165.1. Classification (NCBI taxonomy): domain Eukaryota; kingdom Viridiplantae; phylum Streptophyta; class Magnoliopsida; order Cucurbitales; family Cucurbitaceae; genus Herpetospermum; species Herpetospermum pedunculosum. Next base: position 687,972 of record CM051527.1, read on the forward strand.
TACAAATATGAGCATTAACTAATATAATATACGAACTAGTAATCAAGAGGTCAAATGTTTAATTTTTCCGCCCACTTAAAAAAATATATATATATATATAGCAAGTTATGGAGAGATAAATAAGATCTTATTGAAAAAGAAGACAAAAGAATGTGATATAGAAGGCTAATGTTGTAAAATAATTTGTCTAAAACTTACAAAGTGTCTAATATCGAGGTCTTGATTTTATAAAAATGTTGATGAAATATTAATAATATTTCTAAAAAAAATATTTATAGTAACATATAAACATTTCACCAAGGCCAAACCAAGCATAGCTTTTTTTTTTCTTCTTTTTTTTAAGTACAAAACCAAGCATAGCTCAATTGACATAAAATTGTGTCTTGACTAAAGGTCAGAGGTTCAATCTCCACCTGCATTAATTTATACCAGATTTCATGTGCGCACGTCTTCCTTGACTAGAACGTATAAAATGACTAAAGACTAAATAAAGGAATTCCATTTTGGAACTATTCAGCTTGCTTCTTTGCATACTCCCTCGGACCGAATATGGTGGATCCAATTCTCACATTGGTGCTGCCCTTTTCGATCTGTAATAAAAACAGAACAAGTTGCCCATGATTCAAATTAATGCTAGAAATGTCTAGAAATTCAAGTTCCAAGTATCTTGTTAGGCAAACCGAGCATAGTTCAATTGACATAAAGTTGTGCCCTTGACTAAGAGATTATAGGTTCAATCTCCACTTTAATTAAATATCTTTGCAAAAAATAAGTATCTTGTTGATGAAGTTAGGAAGTTCCATGCTATATTACATAAAATGTCAAATTACAGGTTTTGTTCAAGTATTTTGCTGAAGTTAAAACATTCTATCCTATTAAATAAAAGGTTAAAGGGTAACTTTCGCCTTCCACTTTTAAAAAGTTTAAAAACCTATTAGAAAAAGTGTTTGACGAGTCTCTACACTTTTTGTTACGGGTAAAAACACGTCACCTTAGACAAAGGCCCAACAAGGATGAGGCCCAGCTCGCTAAGATATAGCAAGCGGAATCGACCAAACCCGAGAGAAGAGGGTGGGCGGAGAAAGCTAAAAGTCGAACCACCAAGGGTCGGCACCGTGAAGAAGCACTTATCACATGAAAGGATCGGCTTGATAGGCGAGGAAAGCTGACCCGCCACGGGTTATCCCGACAACGAGACGTCGACCCCCAAGGAGTCAGCCCGAAGGTGGGTGGCCGATCCCAACGAAGGGATCGACCGAGAACCAAGGCGCCCAGTGTTTTTAAATGCTCAAGGCGCAATAAAGCGCAATAGCCTTCCCGGGCTTAAGCGCAAGGCGCAAAGAAAAGCGCGGGCTTTATTTTATGAAGCGCACGATAGATAAGTGTAAATATTTTTTTATATATGAAAGAAAAATAGTAAATGAATAATAAGTTGATGAAAAGTTCAAGAAAATAGAACTTTTATTCAAGATTCAATGAATATTCATGTGTTTCTTCCTTCAAATCAGACGCTTTTTTTAAAAAAGGTAGAAAAGTCAGGCTCGAGGCGCTGAAGCGCACCCACAGGCACCGAGGCGCGCGCCTCAAGTGGGCTTTATTAAGTGAGCCTCGCTTCTTTGAAGCGAGGCGCAGAGGCTGCGCCTTGAGCCTAGGCGCACCAAGGCGCGCGCCTGAGTGGGCTTTTTAAAACACTGAAGGCGCCTGACTCGCATCGGGTCGACCCATAGCTATTAGTAGTCAACCCCTAAGAGGGGTCGACCTCAAGACGAGTGGTCGATCCCCTATGGGATCGTCTCCAATAGAGCATAGCCGACCCCTTCGGGATCAGTTCGGGGGAATAAGTGCCTGGGCTGTTACACTGTCATTAAACGTCTGGGAGTTACCGCCACCATCAATGCCCATTTTAATATTGAAATGGTCAAGCCAACGACTATTTGGAAAACTTATAAAAAGGAAAAAGAAGGTAAAAATGGTAAGCAATATTCTTCCATGACCATTCCTATAGATACTTTCCATATTCGTCTCGTCTCTCAATCTAACTTAAGCATCGAAGCCTCTGTGGTTAGTACCACACTGGTGCAAGACCCCTCAACTCTCTCTTTGCAGGTGGCCGCTCATTCCTCCCCAAATACCAAATCTACCGTTGATATCACCACTTTTACTTTTGTGCCTAATAGATCCCAACGGTTTAAAAAATTGCAATAGGTCATAAACTTTCTATTTTGTGCCTAATAGGTCACTATCATATTCAAGATTTTTCAAAATTCACGGATCTATTAGACACAAATCAATTTTGTGTTTTATAAGACCATGACATTTTAATTTATGTCTAATAGATTCGTGAATTTTAAAAAATATTTAATATCGCAAGAACTAATTAGATACAAAATTAAAAGGTTATGAACTAACTTTAGGGACCCCTATAATACACTTTCTAAAATTTAAAATTTAAGAACCTTGGGCTATTAGATATAATTCCAAAAGTTCAACCACAAAACTTATCATTTAAACAATAAAATAAATCAAAATTCTATGTCATTGTCAATGCCAAGCTCCTAAATATTTCCATAGTCAGGGTGCAAAGCAAAAAAATGATAGGAAACTGACCATACTAAGAGATATTCGATCGGTTAGAGGTATACTGGTCAGCCAGTTCAGTTTTCTAAAGTATAAAACGAAAAAGTAGTCTATATGGTTTGAATAGATTTTGTCAGTTTTGTTGGTAGAATTTTTCGGTTTGCAGTCACTTCAACTTTCAAATAATCAGTTTTAATATTGATTTTTTATATTCTTAAATCACGCATATCACAACATCTTGTCTTGCCTGTTGCTATAAGCAAATATGACTATGATTTCCCTTTTGAGTTTAGAACCATATATTAAAGAGATGTAACAATTAAGCCAGCTTATTCCAGAAATAGTACCCAAATTATTGAAATTGAAAGCGAGTATGTATAATGTAGTTGGTAGTGTTATACCATTAGAGGTAGGAGAGAGAAACTAAAAAATTATGGTTTCACCATGCATCCATGATCCAAGGGTGAAAGTGGCAACCACATTGGACATGTTTGAGAGTGATTTTGAAATTGTTAAAATCACTTTTGTCACGTTCAAAATCACTCAGAAACATGCTTTTAATCATTCAAAATCAATTTTGATGGTATGAAAATCGCGTTTAAAAGTGTAAAACTAGACATTAAATCGATTTTGAATTATTTAAGACATGTTTCAAAGTGATTTTGAACATAAAAAAATGATTTTAACAATTTCAAAATCACCCCAAACATGCCATTCCCCAATTGAATACAAAATGGGTATTGGGTCAGTACCATAGAAACTGCTGTCATTTCATGGTTTCTCAACTAAAAAAACAGCATGTTGTCCAATAAAAATAAGCAACTGACAGGTTTAGGTAATACTAACCGCCAACTCGAAATCACCAGACATTCCCATTGACAGTTCACACTGCTCTTCTACCATTTCAAGTGCCTTGCAGACCTCGGCTCTACATTCCAATAGCGTCTGGTAAATAAGGAAACAATTTATGGCTTTAGTAGATTGAGCCAAGAAAAAAAGAAAGAAAGAAAAAAGAACAAAAGAGAACTCCAAATTGATGAATGTGAAGCACAGTGAAGAACGTAGACAAAATTATTCAGGTCACATTCACGCCTTCCATTGTATAAATAACCTTAAAGTTCTCTGGAGTGGAAGTATAATCTGGCATCCCTATCGTCATTAAGCCAGAAAACTCTAGATGTGGGCAACGCAACTTCACGTGCTTTGCAAGTTCGATGCATCCAGAAGGCTCAACACCTGATTTTGCTGCCAAATTGTCACCCGAGTCATTCTCTAGATAGTCCTTTGGTTATGATGAAAATCCAAATAGAAATAGGATATTTATAGTCTAAGAATAAAACACAAACTGTTATAATTCAAACTTGAGACAAGGAAAAGCACCAAGGTTCATGGGGTATAAGTTTGACAGAAAGAAAGCCATTACAGGATGAAATTTTATAAACCTACACAAAGTTATGTAGCTGGAACAAGACATTAAAGATATTCAAGAAACAAGAGCCAATAAGCAAATTACTTTATACAATTATACTTGAAACTAAATGTTCATTAAAGGCTAGAACGAAATATGATTTTAATATACATATAATTTTAACCTAAGATATAAACTTCCCCCAGGTTCCAAATGTGGCTTTGTTGTCCGGGAGAATGGTTATCCAATAAACTCTACTTCCTAATAGACTTGTTCAACTAATTATCAGAATGATCTTGCACAAAATGAACAAAGAACTGTGTAACTCACATATTTCTCCACTGGTGTTTACTTGAATTAGAACCTTCAACGGATCCCTTCTGAGGTTTGAAACTGCACGATCAAGATGATTTGCAAGCTGCAGCAGCATGACCACATCAAGTAATCTTAGAAGTGACAGAACATATAAGCATTTTTTCTTCATGCATAACAAAAAGATTTTTTAACCAGAAGTAGGAACCACAAGTAGCTTATTGTGCTGCATGCAAATTTTTATAGCACATTTCAAGTAGCATTTCTAAAGGCAGCATGTACAAGAATACCCAACAAAAGGCCAAACTGCAAAAAGTGGCACAACTTAGCTTCATGAATAATAAAAATGAAAGAAATCTTACCTTTAAGAAATATAATAGACATTGGACTAAGTCTTTACCTTCTCATTATCTACACCCTCAACCATGGCCAGGTTTGGAACTGCAGCTGCAGAGAAAAGAATGCCTCTAAGAACAATAATATAACAAGGTATCCTTCTAAATGTTACATGTACTACATAGAATGATCTTGCGCTGAAAATGAAAATGAAAATTCTACAGTTCACAATACTAGATAGAAACTTATAAATTTAGATGCAAGGTGATATGAACTCCTTGATCTCCGTTGAAAATCTTTATTAGTAGAATAAAGATGGAGTTGCATTAAACTCATGCACTCAGGCTTCATTTATGACAAACTTAAGTTAAACTCAAGATACATTAAATGAACTTGGGTTGCATTAAGGTTAAAGTCAAGTTGCATTGAAAGAACTCAAGTTACATTAAATGAATTAAGTGCATCTCAAGCTTCATTTAATGCAAGTCACACATCAATTAATGGAACTACACTTCAAACTATTTCAAGTGGAGCTTCATTTATACACGAGAGGTTACCAAAGCTTTCAAGGCTGGCCAATGGACTTCAATCTCGAATTTATAGATCATTTGCATGTAATTTCAGTTTTAAACCTTTCATTTATGTTTCTTTGGGTTACTTTGAGTTGGTGGATGTTATGGTATTCTGTTAGGTCCCCAATAGTTAATACTTATGTAAGGAGCGGCAGAAATGTAATTCCACAGGATTAATACTCTGTTTCTTTAGGGTTTGATTTTGTTAGTTTGGAGTCCCTTTTTAACTGATAATTAAGGGGTAAAAATGCTCTCCGTCCATCCCCCCCCCCCCCCCCCCCCCCCCCCACCTTGATCACTGGAATCCACCATGCCTCGCCAGAAACCCCAGAATAAAAAAAGCTTCTCAATAGACCGAAAGTCCTTCATCATCTCCATCCCGGAGAGAGTTCGAATCACCGAAGCAACGAAGGATTGTTCATACACCCTTTCTTTAAAAAAAAAATCTCTCCTATGGCTTATCTCAACTTTCTCCTCTTTGAATAATGCCTCATTAAACCAGAGATTCTTCAAGGAGAGTAGAACCGATGAATATGCACTTTGGGTTGAGAAAATCTCTAATAGGAAAGGCCACTGTGCAGAGATTGTGAAATGTGGGGTTAATGGAGGCTTAAATAAGCTTCTTCTTCTTGTGGGTGAAATAGAATTGGATGGAAGAATTTTCTCTCTCTTCTTGAAGGCACCAACAACCATTAACCTCTCTCCAAAAAAACCCACCATCCCCCAAAAACCCAAACCAGCTTCTGCTAATCTGTCCTTTTCCTACAAGGAAGCATTAAAGGCAAATAAATGCTCAAATCCGAACTCAAATCCCTCCCTTCTAAAGCCCACAGAAAAGCCAACCTCCATAGCTTACGAGCTTGCTGAGTTCTATCCGGATAGAGTGATAATCATCCACCATCGTCATCTCCATGATGATTGGACCGAAATCTCGAAAGAAATCCAACAAGAAGTTACGAATTCGGGTTCCATCAACCATTTTCAACCAGACAAGGCTCTGCTTTCGGTGCTCGATGAAGAACAAGGAAAAACCCACTGCAACAATAGGAATTGGCACAAGATGGGGAGATTCACCATCAAATATGAACCATGGAGTTCAGAAGCTTTCTCTAAGAACCCTACTGTTCCTTCATATGGGGGTGGCATCAAGGTAAGAAATTTACCCGTTGACAAATGGTCTTTGGAAATCTTCAAGCAAATCGGTGATGGATGTGGAGGTTATATTGAAACTGCCAAAAAACCCTCTCAAGGTTGAATATGATGGAGGTTAGTATAAAGGTTGTTGATAACATTTATGGTTTTATTCCAGCTGAAGTTTCTCTCCCATCATCTTCCTCTTCTCCTTTGAAAGTCATTGTTGAATGTTGACCCATTCTTTGATGAAACCCCCTTCATCAACTACATCCTTGGAACCCATGGGAAAATCCCACAAAACCAGTCCGGTTGGAGTCCCTCACGCGCCATCGTTGACAATCCCACTCTCATCACACGCGCAGTAACCCCTTTTTCAAACAACCCGTACCCTCGAGCCAACCCCTCATTACTTCCCATTGTACTTCAACCTGACATGGCCAAAAATCCTCCCATTTCTCTGCCCACTAAAAGCGAAATCCAATCAAATCACTCACCTCTCACCAGCTGCCACACACCTTTACCTAACCCCACCTTTTGTCACAATCACCTTTCACTCTCTACTAATCCCTTACCTTTGGACCTTAACCCATCTTGTTACATTCCTACGAGAAAGACTAACTCTTTCTTTTGTTCCCCTCAAAAAATCAGTCATCATCAACAACAAGAATACCCTTTTCCTAACCGGTACTATTCACCATTCCTCTAAAATCCCACCGGGATCTCCATCTCATACTCTCCATCTATTTCCTCTTCCTTGGCCGAACCCATCCTCTCTCTCCTCCCCCCTCCACCCGACCCTTTAAACCTGGCATCCCTTTTTGAGAATCCCACAAAACATACCCCATACCCATTGGCGATAGATTTTCCATTGGATGATCCAATTTTTAGTAATGACAGCTATGACAGAACGGATTGGGTTGATCTCCAACCCCAACATCAACATCATTTGTCGGGTGGCTCTTTGGAAGAATCCAGCCATACTTTTGGCAAGCATGAGAGCTCTGAGATGGTTGATCGCGACTACTAGGGATATTCGTCAAGGTGATCCTCTTTCCCTTTTCCTTTTCACTTTGGTTATGGATGTTCTTAGTCGTATGTTATCCTAGGCTGAATCCAGGGGCCTAACTAAAGGCTTCTCGGTTGGGAGGGAGCCTCACAAGGTATCAATCACTCACCTCCAATTTGCGGATGACACTATTCTCTTCTCCTCATCGGATGACTCTTTGCTCACTAATATGATCAATGTTATTAGAGAATTTGAAGATGCATCGGGGTTGAACATCTATTGCAATAAGTCAGTTATATGGGCTTAATATGATCCTCCTACAGCTCTCGGGTTTGCCAACCTTTTTGGCTTCAAAAGGTGTGATTGGTCTGCTTCTTACCTCGAGCTGCGTTTAAATGGTAGGCCAAAATCCATCCCTTTTTGGGCACCCATTGTGGAGAAAGTTGAAAAAAGATATCATAATTGGGGAAACTCTCATATCTCCAAAGGGGGAAGATTGACCCTCTTGCAAGCCACACTATCAAACCTCCCCATTTATTATCTTTCCCTTTTCTCCATCCCTACTAAGGTGGCGGAGAGCATCGAGCGTCTTTTTAGAAACTTTTTGTGGAAAAGGAAATTGGAGAAAGGTGGTATGCACAACCTTAGATGGGATAAGGTTAAGCTTCCCATTGAGGAAGGGTGCCTCGGGATCGTGGATATTAGAAAGAAGAACACTTCCCTATTGGCCAAATGGATTTGGCGTTTCTACAAAGAAAAATCTGCCTTGTGGAGAAGAGACATTAGTGCAAAGTATGGGGTTACTCATTTCAACAACAAGTCGGATGCGAAATCTCTCAACTCTTCTAAAGGTCCTTGGAAGTCCATCCTAAAAGTCCAATCTCAAATTTTCTCCCATATTACTTGTAAAGTTGGAAATGGGTTATCTACTCATTTTTGGGATGACTTGTGGTTGATGGATGGGGCCCTAAAGATCTATTTTCCTCATCTCTTTGCCATATCAAAAACAAAGATGGAACTGTAGCGGATATGTGGGACTACGGTTCTCAATCTTGAAACTTTCACCCTCGGAGACATCTTAAAGGGGTTGAAATTGATGAGTGGTCCACCCTTTCTTTTGCTCTAGAAGAGATTGCTTTAAGTGCCTTACCAGACAGTTGGCAATGGACTTTGGAGAAGGGTGGTCGTTTCTCTTCAAAGTCATTAACAAAACATCTTTCCCCAAAAGGTGCCTCGGAGAATATGAAGCTCTATAATACCATTTGGAAAGGTGCCTATCCCAAAAAGATTAAATTCTTTATTTGGGAGATTAGCCATCATTGCCTTAGTACCCAAGATAATATACAAAAGAGAATGCCTTGGCTTTCCATCGCCCCCAATTGCTGTCCTATTTGCAAAGAAGGAGAAGAATCTCACAGCCACCTCTTTATTGGGTGCAAACATGCTATTAGCTTCTGGAATCAATCTCTCTCGGTCTTTGGGTGGCAAACTGCCCTCCCTTGGGAGATTGGAGCCCTTCTCTCCATCACCCTTGAAGGTCATCCTTTCAAGAAAGAAAAGGCAGTTATATAGCAAAACATGGTCAGGGCGTTCCTTTGGACCAGTTGGCTTCATCGCAACTCTTTGATATTCTCTCAAGTGACTTTTTTACTTCAATTTCGTATTTAGCTATGAATTGGTGTAAATTGTCACCATTTTTTGTGATTATAGTCTTACTTCTCTCATTACCAACTGGAGAAGCTTTTTGTAACTCTTGGATACTTTATATCCTTTCATTATATCAATGAAGTTCTATGTTTCATATAAAAAAAAAAAAAAAACTCTGTTTCTTTAGGTTTAGTATTTAAGCTTGTTTTTGTGCTCTGGTTTAGGCATGTTATATTTTGGGAAAGTTTGTTGACAGGTTGGGAGAGTTCATGCCCTCTCAAACTGCTGGGAATCGTTTTGTACTATGTGAAAGACATTTTGTGACCTTAATCTGATATTGCAACGGCTGTTTCTTGCCTTTTGTTTTATTAATCTATTGTTGTAAGTGAGATACCTTACATATTCATGTACTTGGGAGTTGCAACCATTTAGTTGACAATAGGTTACTTTTAGGTTTATTTGGAGGCTATATATAGCCTAGGTAATTCCTTTGTAAAATTCAGACTTAAGACTTGAAAATGTAGTAAATAGAGCATTTGTGCTTTCTTTTAGGCTAGAGCTAAGTTTCTTTGCAATTTTGTAGTTTAGGTTGCATGTTTAGACTCCCTCAAGTTGGACTTGATCTATCTTGCTTGTGGAGTGATTCAGATCTCAAACAAGGAATGATCTTCCTTACCTCAAGATATTAGATCACAAGGTAATCCGGTTTGGGGTTTTTGAAATTGAGTTCTATGGTTCTTGTTCGTCAACAAGGTTTTTAGATCAAACTCTTGGGAGTTTCTTACATTTGGTATCAGAGCTTCTTTGATCTCTTTACATTTGATGTACATGTCAGAGAATGAGAGAATATTTGTGTCTTTCTTTCAATGAGAATCAGTGGGTATAAATACCCATACAATGTATTTACATAAGGAAACCCTAATTAATCTAATGCTAGTAATTAGGCCTTAATCAAAGGGAAAGGATATGAGAATATATATACAGCTGTAACACTCCCCCTCAAGTTGGAGCATAGATATTTATCATGCCCAACTTGTTACAAAGATAGTCAACCCGAGACCCATTTAGAGCCTTGGTAAAAATATCACCTAGTTGTTCTCTCGTTCCCACATATCCTGTAGAGATCAATCCTTGTTGAAGCTTTTCACGAACAAAGTGACAATCGATCTCGATGTGTTTAGTTCGTTCATGGAATACAGGATTCGATGCAATGTGAAGGGCTGCTTGGTTGTCACACCACAACTTAGCAGGCATTGAAAGTTCCAAACCCACTTCAGTGAGGAGATTGTAGATCCATACTATTTCACACACAGATTTTGCCATTGCTCTATATTCTGACTCAGCACTCGATCGAGACACTACATTTTGTTTCTTGCTTTTCCAAGAGACCAAATTTCCCCCAACAAAGACACAATAACCGGTAGTAGATCTTCGATCTTCCTTAGACCCAGCCCAATCAGCATCCGAGAAACATTCAATCTTACTGTGGCCTTTATTGCTATACAGAATTCCTCGTCCAGGAGCACCTTTTAGGTAACACAAGATTTGCTCAACAGCTTTCCAATGCTCAACAGTAGGAGAGGACAAATATTGACTCAATATACTAACCGAGTATGCAATGTCTGGGCGAGTTACCGTAAGGTAATTTAGTTTCCCAACCAATCTCCGGTATCTTTCAGGTTCTGCAAATAATTCACCATCCTTAGTGTGCTGGGAATTAGGAACCATCGGAGTGCTACACGGCTTAGCCCCCAACTTTCCTGTTTCTGACAATAAATCCAGCACATATTTCCTTTGAGATAAGTAAATACCTTTACTGCTTCTTGTTACTTCAACACCCAAAAAGTATTTCAATCTTCCCAAGTCCTTTGTATGAAATTGACTATGGAGGAAAGCTTTGAGAGATGCGATACCAGCAACATCATTACCTGTAATGACAATGTCATCCACATACACAACTAACAGAGTAATACCAGCTGCAGACTTTCGATGAAAGACAGAATGATCAGATTTACTTTTCTTCATGCCAAATTGTTCAACTGCTAGACTGAATTTTCCAAACCATGCACGCGGGCTCTGTTTCAAGCCATATAACGATTTTCTCAGATAACAAACCTTATTATGCTCCCCTTGAGCAACAAAACCAGGTGGTTGCTCCATATACACTTCCTCCTGGAGATCCCCATGAAGAAAAGCATTCTTGATATCTAGCTGATGCAAGGGCCAACCATGGGTAGCAGCAAGAGAAATAAACAATCTTACGGAAGTGAGTTTAGCCACAGGAGAGAATGTGTCAGAGTAGTCAATTCCATAGACCTGAGCATACCCTTTTGCCACCAGACGAGCTTTTAATCGAGCAATAGAACCGTCAGGGTTAACTTTGATAGCAAAGACCCATTTGCACCCAATAGCTTTCTTACCGGTTGGTAAATCGACTAAATTCCATGTACCATTTTCCTCTAAGGCTCGCATTTCCTCCATCATGGCATCACGCCATCCAGTGTGAGACAGAGCATCATGAACAGACTTAGGCACAGACACGGAATCAAGCGATGTAATAAAGGAACACACAGAAGGAGACACACTAGTATAAGATATAAAAGAAGTAACAGGATACGTACATGTTCGTTTCCCTTTGCGGAGAGCAATAGGGAGATCACTGGTTGAAGCTGGATCTGACGACGAAGTTTCTTGTACAGCGTCTGGACATGAGTCTGGTGCAATAACTGGACGACGGGTGTACACATGTGGAAATGGAGTTATTGGCTGACGGGTAATCATAGGAGTTGGAACTGACTGTTGTACAACGGTCCTAATGGTGTAGATTAACAAATCATCCTCCTCCTCAGGATACACGTGTGGGATGGACTGAGAAAAAGGTGTGTTTTCGAAGAAAGTAACATCTGCTGAAACAAGATATCTGTTGAGAACCGTAGAGAAACATCTATAACCCTTTTGAACCCGAGAATACCCAAGGAAAATACATCGTAAGGCTTTATGGTCAAGTTTAGAACGTTGGGGTCGAACATCCCGAACAAAACATGTGCAACCAAAAATCCTAGGTTCAATAGGAAAGAGAGGTTTGTTCGGGAACAAACTGTGATACGGGATTTGACCTTTAAGAATAGATGAGCTCATACGGTTGATGAGAAAGCAAGCTGTTGACACAGCATCAGCCCAAAAGATTTTAGGAACCTGCATTTGAAACAGTAGAGCACGTGCAGTTTCCAACAAATGTCTATTTTTACGTTCTGCAACTCCATTTTGGGATGGAGTATCGACACACGATGTTTGGTGGAGGATGCCATGAGTTGTCATAAAATTTTGAAATGTTGAAGATACATATTCCTTAGCATTATCACTTCGGAGGGTCTTTAGAGAAACATTGAATTGTGTTCGAATTTCAGCACAAAAGGCAGAAAAATGAGAAAATAATTCAGAACGATTCTTCATTAAATATAGCCATGTCATTCGAGAATAATCGTCTACAAACGTAACAAAATACTTAAATCCTGTTGTAGAGGGAACTGGACAAGGACCCCAAACATCAGAATGGACTAACTCAAAGGGAGCACTTGCTCTTTTATTGACTCTTGGACTATAATGAATACGATGGTGTTTAGCAAACTGACATGACTCACAGTCTAAAGACGATAAATGCTGAAACTGAGGACACAATTTCTTAAAAACAGAAAGAGAAGGATGACCGAACCGACAATGAGTATCAAATGCAGACGATACTCCAGAGCACACAATAGGCTTTTGTGGGTCAAGAGTGTAGAGGCCGCCAGACTCATGTCCTTTACCAATAATCTGCTTCGTCGTAAGATCCTGAAATAAACAATGGGTTGGAAAAAATGAGATACAACAATTTAAAGACCGAGTAAGTTGACTCACAGATATCAAATTAAAGGACAAATCAGGGAGACTAAGAACAGAAGATAAAGGTAAGGAAGGGATAGGGATAGCTTGGCCAGATCCAGTAACAGTGGATGTAGATCCATCTGCTAATGTAACATGAGATGAGGAGGTATGAGGCGTAAATGTGGAGAGTAATTTCGGATTACCTGTCATGTGGTCTGTAGCACCAGAATCTATGACCCATTTGGAGGAAGAGGAAAGTAGACATGTTGTCGATTTACCTGACTCAGCAAGAGCAGTAACAGGAGCATGCTGATGATTTAAATATTCTTGGTTCTGATCAGGTGATTCATTCACAGATGCAATATGGGCAAACTGCTTCCTTCTGTTCAGTAACTTTCGGCATTCATGCTTCATATGACCAGGTTTCTGACAATAACGACAAATGATGTTCCGAGACTCATGTCCCTTGTTACTCGTATTCTGATCATAGTTGCCAGATCCACGCCCCCTATCATTACCTCGATAGTTTTGTTTCCATGGTTCAGATGTGTGACTCACAAGAGCACTCGGAGGTACCGGTGTAGTATGTTCTGTGCGAAGAACTCTGCTGAACGCCTCTTCCAGAGAAGGAATCTCGGGACTAGACAAAATTTGAGATTTTGCACCTTCAAATTCAGAGGGGAGTCCAGCCAAAAAACTCATGACCGCCAGCTTTTCTCGTTGGCTTTGTTGGACGCTCACATCAGAACTGTATGGGAGCAACACATTAAGTTCTTCATAGGTCTTCTTGAGATCCATGAAATAGTCAGTGACAGATCTATCTCCCTTCTCCATACGATAAAACGCTTGGCTAGTATCGTAAATGCGTTTTATATTTCCTTTACCTGAGTACACAGTCTCCAAAAAAGTCATGATAGATTTTACAGAAGTACAATGACCAATCATACCTATCATACTGCTATCAATCGAATTACGGATCTGTAGAAACAACCGAGCATCATCTCGAACCCATTTGGTTTTAGTATCATCAGTCGGTGGGTCTTTAGTCAAATGGTCATCCATAGCGATACTCAACAGATAGATGCGAATGACGTTGGACCAATCCAAGTAGTTGGTGCGATCCAACTTATAGTCTGTGATTCTAGACATCGAATGAATCACATCAGTTGTAACAGCCGATTTCATCGCTACTAATTCACTGTTGTCAGTCATTGAGTTGAAAGAATCACAGATAACGAAACCCAACGAATAATGATTAAACAAACGGGCAAATAAATGACCCCAAAGAGCAGAAATTTAGGGCACAAAACCTGAAAATTGAACAAACCCAGACCAAAACGATTCTGGACAGCAACGAAAAACCTCGTTTTCTTCGCAACCACGTACTTTTTGCACCCACAAATACCGTAGACGAACCGGAAATACTATTCCGAGAAGAACCCAACAAACGGCAGCGGAAATGGGTGGCTCACGCGCTCTCACGCGCCGGCGCGTGGGGAAGACTACTTCAATGGACGGCGGCGCGTGGGGTCCACGTGCGGTCTTCTCCGGCGAAAAAAAAATAATAAAAATTTTGAGTTGCTTCTCCGGCGGGTGACGATTCTTTCTGTGGAGGAGGTGTCGAAAAAAGAACAACGAAAAAAAAAAAAAAAAAAAAAAAAAAAAAAAAAAAAAAAAAACCCTAACCCGGAAATCAACTCTAAAAAAAAAAATGATTTAGGAATTTTTGGTGCTCTGATACCATGTACATGTCAGAGAATGAGAGAATATTTGTGTCTTTCTTTCAATGAGAATCAGTGGGTATAAATACCCATACAATGTATTTACATAAGGAAACCCTAATTAATCTAATGCTAGTAATTAGGCCTTAATCAAAGGGAAAGGATATGAGAATATATATACAGCTGTAACAGATATTATAGCTTCCTAAAATAATAAAAGCGCAAGCAGGGAAACTCTATTACGGAAGGTTTTTGGTTAAATTACAAGTTTGGTCCCTAAACTTCGAAAATTGTGTCGGGTAGATTTCTTTTTAAACTTTTAATTTTGTGTGCAATAAATCCTCCTTGAACCTTAAAAAAGCATCTAATAAGTCCCAGAACTTTCAATTTCATGTCTAGTAAGTCTTTAAAACTTTTTCAAATATGAAGACCAGTTAGATACAAAATTGAAATTCACACCACACTTTTTAAAATTTAGGAAACCATTTGACATGTTTTAGAGTTCAAGTACTTATTAGACACAATTCTCAAAATTTAGAGACCAAACTTTTAACCCTAACCAAGATTTTCAAAACATTAGAAAGAATGAAGAAAATCATTATTCCTTGGGAAGGTTCCTCTAAAGTGGAAATTCTAAACAAGCAAAACTCTATAATAAGCCAATGGAAGAAGAGGAGAGGAGACGAATTGTACCCAGAAGCGATTTAACTTTGTTGCTCTGCAGATGCCCAATGAAATGCCATTCAATGTCTTGAGGAAGCTGAAAGCAAAGAGAAGCACAAACAGATAGACGTAAGTGGCGCATTCAATACAAAGACATAAATCCAATCGAAGCCCTAGAAAAGCAAAAGATACCTGAGGAGCTTTATCGATAATCTCTTGAACGTAGTTCTCGCCGAAGCAGCGGTGGGTGGCTTCGTAGACTTGGCGAATGAGGGACACAGGCTTTGTCTTGGAGACAGCGACAACTCGGACCTGATCGAATTGGCGACCAGAGCGCTCAGCCGCCTGCCGAGCTCGGAACATTACTGATCGGAGAGCTGCGGCGGCTGTGCCTTCGACCAGTGGAGCAGCCATGTCTTCAGCCAGCGGAGGAGGAAGTGGAAGAGAAATGAAGATTTGAGATTACAGTGAAATGAAGTCGTTGGTTGTTAATGTCCTTCATGCTTCCGATCCCTTGTGGTTGAGAGAAATCTTTGCGGAAAATTTTTGTATACAGATTTAAACTTTGTTTTTATTTGGTTTTTATTTGCTTCCTAAAATATCAAAATTAGTTTTGTGTTATTAAAATACATTTTGGTCAGTTTTTTGTTTTTTGTTTTTTTTTATGTTTCTGATTTTTTTTTTTTTTTTTTTGGTTTTTTTTTTTTAAAAACAACAATCATATGTGTTTCTAACTTTTTTTTGTTTTTTTTATTTTAAAAAATAGAAAACCAAACTACCAAACTTATTATAACTAGTTTTAGTTTTTTGTTTTTGGTTTTTAAAAACAAGGGAAGTTGGAAGTGTTTAGATAATTACTATTTATTTTATATTTTTTATAAAATATTATTATTATTTTTTATTTATTTATTTATTTATTTTAAATAATGTTAATTTATTAAAATGTAAAAATTGCAACCTTTAAGGTCCAATTACTAGATGAAATTGAAAAATTTAGGTTAAAAAATAATTTTCTCTACAATAGAATAAAACAAATATTGTGTCGTTAGTTTAATATATTAGACAATTTTTAGTTGACGTTTATCATCCCTAAAGTTAGAAAAATAAAATATGTTGATTATATAAAGTTGATAGGTATATTGATGTAACATCACAATAATACTAAAATATAATATACTAGAAAAAAATTATTTGAATAAAATTATAATATATTATATTAATAATATTTTTATATTAAAAAAAATATTAATAATTTTTTTTTAAGAATATATTAATAATATTAATGACAATTTTGAATGCAAAAATATTAATGACAATTTTATTCTAATTTCAATAAATAAATAAATATTTGAAGATAATTTCAATAATTATAGGGTTGGTTGCATAAATAGCAATCATGCCTAAAATAATGACAAATCTAACACAATATAAAACATTTTGTAAATATGGCAAAAAATCAATAATAGATTGATATCACTCATTAGTCATGATAAAATGGCTATCACCGTTAGACTAGCATCAGGGATAATCATTGACAAAATTCTATAAAAAAAAAAAATAGAAGATATTAGTATAGGTGTCTATATACTCATATCAGTATAGGTCTATAGGTCTATGAGATCACATAGGTTGATATACGATTCTTCTAATTTATTTTTCGAACATTATATCTCTCTCGATATAAACTCGTTTTAGTTAAATGATCACTCATTTTTATACATTTTTACGTGTTCTTTTGAACCATACTTATAAAGTAAGCAAAATTTTAAAGGATCTTGTCTATAATACCCCAAAATAAAAATAAAAAAATAAAAAATAAAAAATAAAAAATTAAAAATTTAAATGTTGGAAAAGGAGAGAGAAGAAAATACGAAAATGGGTGAGGAAAAAAAATGGGTTTTCTTGAATCGAGGTAAATTGATAATTTCACACTACACTTAAACCACAATTATGCCTCAACAGGTCAAAAACATTAAATTTGAGAGACAAACCAGTTTTGGCCAATCTTTAGCAGGTCAATATTTGCAATTTCCCAATGTATTTGTATATAGATTTAAACTTAGTTTTTATCTGTTTCCTAAAATTTCAAAATTAGTTGTTATTAAAATACATTTTGGTTACTTAGCCCGTTATCAAACGCGTTCAATTTTTTGTTTTTTATTTTTCTGATTTTTTTTTTGGATTTATGTTTTCTAAAAACAAAAATCATATATGTTTCATAAATGTTTTTTGTTTTCTATTTTTGAAAAATAGAAAACCAAACTTATTTGATAACTGTTTTTGGTTTTTGAAAACAACAAAAGTTTAAAGTGGTTGGATAATTATATTTGTTTTGTATTTTTTTATGAAACAAAAATTATTTTTTTAAAAATAATGTTAATTTATTAGAATGTAAAAATTGCAACAATTATCAAAATCTAATTAAGGTCCAATTACTTGATGAAATTGAAAATTTTTAGGGTAAAAAATGATTTTCTCTAAAATAAAATAAAAATTATTGTGTCATTAGTTTAATATATTAGACAATCTTTAGTTGACTTTTATCATCCCTAAAGTTAGGAAATAAAATATGTTGATTGTGTAAAGTTGATAAGTATATTGATGGTCAACAAGAGCATAGCTCAACTAACATGATGTATCGACTAGTGACTATGAGGTTTCAGGTTCAATCATTCACTCTTACATGTTGTAAAAAAAAAAATATATCAATTGGCATAAGGGTGTGCACAAAAAAAAAAATTACACTTTATCCCACCATTTTAGCTTTAATATGTATTCATAATATACGTATATAAGAAGATATTTCATACATAACTTAATCTTATGATTAAAATAGTTGGTATTTTTATTTATATAAAACTATATCATTTATAACAAATTGCACAATAATGATTGCATATGGTAGTATATTAATTTAAATTCGATTATACCATATATATATATATATAAAACATAAGGTCATATATTCCTTTCATATTCAAATATATCACCTTTGAATCTTATGTTCACATTTCTTTACTTTCAAATAGTTATCATTTGCATTTATATGAAAATATTTGATGTATAAATGTTCTATCATGTATGAATATATATTATCAATATACAGTATATAGCCAAACTGAGCATAGGTTCAATCCTCGCATTAATTTAAACTGATGACATTTTTATTTATATGAACATACACCATGTAAAATATATATATATATATATATATATGGATTGGTTAATATCATTAATGCCTTAATTTATGTTAAATTATTGATTTATACCTTAAATGGTTCAAATTTATTTTATTTTATTTCATAAAAAACTCAATAATTATATGAAGGGTTTTAATGTAATTGAACACTAACTTTTATGAAATACTCCTAATGTATTTGGTTATTTGTGAAATAAAGGGGATCATAGTACATATTTGTAAAATCATAGTAATCTTAAGGCTAAATACTTTTTTTTTTTTTTTTTTTAAGAATATACTGTTAGGATTTAGGGTTTAGGTTTAGGGATTATTCTTTCCTTATTTGTTATAGATTATTTTGTCCTTAATTATGTTTGTTCCTACCTTATTTGTCATAGCGATATCTATATAAATCCTCATGTAATTCTCGCTTAATAGAATGAATAATATACTTTCGATATATTATAACATGGTATCTGAGCTCCTTCTGAAACCCTAAGAAATCAAAAACCTTAGGGCAGCGGCTTTGACATCTGTCGTTGTCGCCCCTCGCCCAATTTCTTTCTTCCCTAATTTCGTTCATTTGATTTCGTTCGTCCAAGAAACCCTCGCTTTTAATTTGAATCTCTCTCTCCTCCCTTATGCACACTGCTGCCTATCTTTCTTTGCCTTCCGCCGCCGCCTACCGTCGCTTCGTTCAGTCACCTCCGCTTCGTTCGCCGTCGCGCGAAACCCTCCGCCCACTACAAGAAAACAAGGCTATTGTAGAGGTTTTTTTTAGCTATAGCAGCAGTTTTAAACTGCTGCAACACTTTTTGCAACGCTTGAGAAACCTCTAGCTAAACCAGTGTTGTAAGGGATCTAGCAACACTTTTTAAAGTGCTGGAATGACTTCTCACAACCGTTGCAATAGCACACATCCAACATTTTTGAAATAAATAACAACACTTTCTTATTTGTTTGGGCTTTAAATTTTTTACAGATTTGTTTTTATTTGGGCTTCGCCAATTGTCCAAAAAAAAAAATGAACACCCTATTGCAACACATTTTAAAATCGCAGCAAGAAAATCGTTGCAATACATATATTTTGCAACAGTTTTTTATTTGTTTCCAGAAATTGTTGCGATTTTATTAAATTTTGCAGCACTTTCTAAACCGTTGTACAAAAATTGTCGCAATAGACTAATTTTCTTGTAGTGGTCATTGCAGCCTTTGTTCGCACAAGCCTCAAATCTGCGCGCAACCGCTCTGTTCGCTTACAAAGTTGCCCAGACAGCCGCTGCTCGACTCACCGATCAACCATTCAGATTCGCCCTCACCGTTCGAATCCGCCTACATTGTCAGAGCCGCCCAGATTCGTCCGCCGCCGCAAATTCGCTGCACATCGCTGCGCCTATTCCTTCTTCAGTCTGCGCCTCCGCTAAGTTCACGCAAATGCAGGAGTATGTTCATCAATCCAGACCTAGTTTTGTTTTCGTTCAAATCGGTTGAACCCTAGTTCAGTTTTGGTTCAAATCGGTTCAACCCCGGTTCGATTTTGGTTCAACCCGATTCAATCCGGTTTCGTTTTAGCCTGTTTCAATCCAGTTCGGTTTTGCTTTGATAATCCCATGAAATGTGATTAAATTTAGCATCTTTTGTCACTTTTTATCGGTCAAAGTTGAGTGAAATGCATGTTTTTATCTTGAATTTAGTGAGTCTCTTGTTAAATTAAATTAGGAATCATTTTTTTTTAGTAATTTTTTGCATTTTGATTAATTTTAGTTTTATTTGCATTTGTTTTGAAGCGTAAGATTTGAAGATGATCAATTCTCATTTGTGTGGAAGAGAGAAAATTGTGGCAACTATATGCCCATTATGATGGGCCAGAAAATGGAATAGAAGAAAAGCTCGTGGATTATGGCTATGACGGAAAGAACCCAATTCAAAGAAAGAGAAAAAAAAAAGAATTGAGCAAAAATTAAATTAAATTAAATTTTGGCATGACAAGTGGGTGGTTCAAGAAGACAGTTGGTAAAAAGACAGAAAAGAAAGGAAGGGAAGATCAAGATTGCAAAAGAGGACGAAACGAAAAAGAAAGAAGAAAAAAAAGGAAAGAAATGATGAAATTGAGCATCAACTTAGGATTGATCTGAAGGAAATTTGGTGGCTGGAAAAAAATTTAGAAAAGCCACTCTCCTTCTCCTCTTCCTAGTTTTTAATTTATATTTCATACAGTAACTCTTAATTCTTTTATATTGTAGCACTGTTTAATTATTTCTTTTAGTGATAAATGTTTATGATTTCTTTAGTTTGAATCAAGTATGTTTATGATGAATGACTTGTTTCTATTTGTTTCATTGTTAAGAGTTATGAACTAAAACTTTTTAGGGCTGGAATTTGTAGTGTTTTAATGCCTATTTTACCCTTTTTGTTATACTGATGGCATATGTTGAGTAGTTTACTTGTGGGTGTTGAATGTCTATTTTCTATTTGAGATTGATCGCCTTAAATAGATTACAAACTGATTTTTAATACTGAAAGGGTTAAGAATTAGTGGAAAAAGCACAAGTGATGCAAGTATATTCATGCTTGTTTAAGTAGTAAATTCAAGGGTGTAGATATACATTTTTGGCTTGCAAAATTAGGGAAATAGAGTGTATTGGTGTTCTTGATGCTAGGTTTTCATAGACATATGATTAACTTAGTTCAAGGATATGTGTTCAAGGATTTTAAATTTTTTTTGGACTTATAAAATAAAATTCTCATTTACTGCTTGATTGTGTTCTTGAATTGGTGTAGCATTGTTATAACAAATGAGTGAAAATAAGCATAAAAATAGGCCATAAATTCCAGCACCTTAGTCAATTGATTCTTACGCTTAATTTTAATCAAATTTTAATTTTATGTCTTTAAGATAGTTAGAATTTAATTTTCTCATGTCAAACTTGCTTTTTGTTAATTTTATATCACTTAGTTGTTTTAGAATTACTTAGTTGTTTTAAAATTACTTGTTTATAGGTCTCAATTTTATAGAAATTGCGTTCATTAGTCTCTGTGGGATCGACCTTGTCTACCAATTACTACCTACGATTGCGTATGCTTGCGTAGCGAGTTTTTGCACAATAAGTTTTTGGCGCCGTTGCCGGGGACTAATTTATTTTGCAATTTTTTTTGGTTGAAATTGAGTACTTTTTACTTATTGTTGTTAGTTTTAGGAAATAAAACGAATATTTAACTGGTTACTTGTGTATCGTGCTTGGTGCTGATTATATTATATGAACAAGGAGCACGATCCTGAACTGTTTCCTCTTGATCTTGAGATTGAACGGACTTTTCATCAAAGAAGAAGGGAACAAAGATGGTTAGTAGAAATTGAAGACATGACTGATCTACCATTAAGAGTTAATAATGGAGGGAATTAAGCCAATGTAGTTGAAGATGAGAGAGACCGGGTATTACAAGAGTATGTTATGCCAATATTAACATCAGGAATAATGAAACCAGAGATACAGACACAACCTTTTGAACTGAAACCGGTGATGTTTCACATGATTGATCGGGTAGGCGAATTTAATGGGAATCCAACTGAAAATCTTCACCTTCACCTCCAATTATTTATGGGTGTATGCCAATCATTCAAAATTCAAGGGGTAACTGAGGAAGCTCTTAGGATGAACGTTATTTCCATATTCGTTGAGAGGCAAAGCACTTGAATGGTTGAATGGAGTTTCCCCTGGAACTATCACATGTTGGAATGACTTGGTGGAACACTTTCTGACAAAATATTTCCCACACACTATGATTGCCCAGCTCAGAAGCGAAATCACATCATTTCGGCAATTGGAGGATGAATCATTATATGAGGCTTGAGATAGATTCAAAGGCTTATTGCGAAATTGTCCAAACCATGGTGTTTCCTATAGTATTCAAATGCAGACCTTCTACAATGGGTTGAATTCCAACACTAGAATGGTTGTTGATGCTTCAGCAGGAGGAGCACTGATGTCCAAGACATACAATGAGGCTTATGAAATTTTAGAGAAATTTTCAAAAAATAACTATTCGTGGCCTACTTCACGTCTTAACCCGCCACGACAGGTAGTGGGGGTGCAAGATATGAATTCAGCGAATCTGGCAGCGCAAATAGCCACACTCAACAATACATTGAAATCGTTGAATATGGGCTCAGGAAGTCAATTTTTGCCTCCAGTTGTAGTGTCATGTGTATATTGTGGTGAAGGTCATAGTTTTGAGGTATGTTCGTCAAATCTAGCATCAGTGAACTATGTGGGTTATAATAAGAATTTCAACCCATTTTCGAACACATATAATCCAGGTTGGAGACAACATCCAAACTTTTCATGGAACAATCAAGGAGTTGGACCTTCTTACCAACCGATAAGACCTCAAACACCTCCTGGTTTCCAACAACAAGTGCAAACTCAACAAAATTTTCAACCACCAAAGGTACAAAATCAAGATTCTACATCTTCCATTGAAATTTTGTTAAAACAACATATGGCCAAAACTGATGCCATAGTGCAAAGTCAGGCGGAAACACTCAGAAACTTAGAAAACCAAGTGGGTCAATTAGCTTTAACTCTGAACAATAGACCTCAAGGGACATTGTCGAGTGACACTGAGAATCCGAGGACCAAAGGCAAGGAAACATGTAATGTTATGCAACTCCGGAGTGGGAAAGAATTAGAAGAACCTAAGAGCAATACCCTTAAGATAAATGAGCCCACTTCAATCCAAAATAAAATTGAGGAAAGTGAAAGCCAAGCAAAAGTTGAGGGTGAACAACAACTAGCAGAAAAGGTGAATTTGAGATCACCATCTCCCTTTCCTCAACGTTTTCAGAAAAAGGAACAAGATAAACAATTTGATAAGTTTCTCGAGATTTTGAAGGAGTTTCACATTAATATTCCTTTGGTAGAGGCTTTGAAGCAAATGCCTAATTATGCCAAATTTATGAAGGCTATTTTGACAAAGAAGATAAGATTGGGGGAATTTGAGACAGTAGCTCTCACCTCTGAATGTTCATCAATATTTCAGCAGAAAATTCCTCAGAAGTTGAAAGATCCTGGGAGCTTCACCATACCGTGTACCATTGGGAACACATATTGTGGTAGAGCCTTATGTGATTTGGGGGCAAACATTAATTTAATGCCCATGTCTATCTTCAAGAAGCTCGGTATTGGGGAAGCAAGACCTACCACGATCTCATTACAGTTGACAGATAGGTCAGTGGTATATCCTGAGGGAAAGATAGAAGATGTGTTGGTTAGCGTTGATAAGTTCATATCCCCTAAAGATTTCATCATTCTGGATTATGAGGGTGACACTGACATCCCGATAATTTTGGGGCGACCTTTTCTAGCCACAGGGAGGACACTTATCGATGTGCATAAAGGAGAGTTGACTATGAGGGTTAATGAACAACAAGTAACTTTCAATCTTTTTAACTCTTTACATTTTCCTAATGATGTTGAAGAATGTTCTTTGGTGCATGTATTAGACTCAACTGTGGCAGAAACTTGACAAGAAGACTTGTCAAATTCGAATGGGTTTGGTAAAGAAGGTGATGATGGACATGAGGGTAAAGTATTGATAGCTCACATGGGTGTTAAACAATATGGAGGAGTGAAGAGAAACCAGTTTGAATCGCTGGGACTATCAGAGAGGACTATTCTAGCAGCAAAACCATCGGTGGATAACCCTAAACTTTGGAACTTAAGCCACTGCCCACACACTTGAAGTATGCATATCTTGGTAAGGATGACACTTTGCCAGTAATCATCTCATCATCCTTAAATGTTGAATGTGAGCAGAAGTTGTTGAAAGTGCTGAAACAACATCAGAGAGCAGTTGGGTGGACCATGGCAGATATAAAGGGTATCAGTCAATCCATTTGCATGCATAAAATCCTGTTGGAAGATGATTGTACCAATTCAGTGGAGCATCAGAGGCGATTGAACCCTATCATAAAAGAAGTGGTAAAAAAAGAGATAATCAAGTGGCTTGATGCATGTATTATTTACGCCATTTTTGACAGTGCTTGGGTTAGCCCAGTTCAGTGTGTACCAAAGAAAGGTGGGATTACAGTTGTGGAAAACATGAGTAATGAATTGATTCCGACGAGAACAGTTACTGGGTGGAGAGTGTGCATGGATTATCGGAAATTAAATAAGGCGACGAGGAAAGATCATTTCCCATTACCCTTTATTGACCAGATGCTCGACAGGCTAGCAGGCAAGGAATATTATTGCTTCTTAGATGGGTATTCGGGGTATAATCAGATCACCATCGCACCAGAAGATCAGGAGAAGACCAATTTTACCTGTTCCTATGGCACATTTGCCTTTCGCCGGATGCCTTTCGGGTTATGTAATGCACCAACTACTTTCCAACGATGCATGATGGCCATTTTCAGCGATATGGTGGAGCAAATATTAGAGGTATTTATGGATGACTTCTCTACATTTGGTGAAACTTTTGATGTGTGCTTGTTTAATTTGCAGGATATTCTTAAACGATGTGAGGAGACCAGTATTGTCTTAAATTGGGAGAAGTGTCACTTCATGGTTTGTGAAGAGATTGTTTTGGGGCATAAAATTTCAAAGGTTGGAATAGAGGTGGACAAAGCAAAGATTGAGGTAATTGAAAAGATGTTACCACCTACCACAGTCAAGGGGATCAGAAGTTTCCTAGGACATGATGGATTCTACAGGAGGTTCATTAAGGACTTCTAAAAAATTTCTAAACCTCTATGCATGCTTCTTGAGCAATATAGACCTTTCATATTTGATGAAGAGTGTAACAAAGCATTATTGAGACTTAAAAAAGCGTTGGTCACAACACGAGTAATTGTTGCTCCTAATTGGTCTTTATCATTTGAATTGATGTGTGATGCGAACGACTTTGCAGTAGGTGTAGTGTTGGGTCAGAGAAGAGGTAAAGTATTTGACTCCATCTATTATGCTAGCAGGACATTGAATGCCGCTAAGATTAACTACACTACCACTGAGAAAGATTTGTTAGCAGTGGTATTTGCATTTGACAAGTTTAGGGCGTATTTGGTGGGTACAAAGGTCATAGTATTCACTGATCACTCAACTATTAGATACTTGATCTCTAAGAAAGAATCTAAGCCTAGATTGATTCGTTGGATATTGTTGCTTCAGGAGTTTGATTTGGAAATCAGAGATAGGAATGGGACACATAATCAAGTAGCAGATCACCTATCCGACTCTATGCAGAGACTGAGAAGCAACAACAAAGCCCCATTAAAGAGACTTTTCCAGATGAATAGCTTCTTAGTATTCATGAACACCTACCATGGTATGCAAATTTAGTAAATTATTTGGTGAGTGGAGTTCTACTCCCTGAATTGAGTAGACACCAATTGAAGAAGTTCTTGCATGATGTAAGATACTTTTTCTGGGATGAACCTTACCTATATAAGAAATGTGTTGATCAAATTTTGAGAAGATGTGTTCTAGAAGATAAAGTTCAAAGTATTCTCAACCATTGCCACTCAACACCCTATGGTGGCCACTTCGGTGGGGATATAATAGCAGCGAAAGTGTTACAGTCTGGATACTTTTGGCCCTCACTTTTTAAAGATGCCTATCAGTTTTCAAAAAGTTGTGATCGTTGTCAGAGAGTAGGGAACATCTCTTAAAGACATGAAATGTCTGTGAACAACATTTTAGAGGTTGAGCTCTTCGATTTATGGGGGATAGATTTTATGGGTCCATTTTCAAAATCTTATGGCAACCTCTACATTCTTTTAGCAGTGGATTATGTATCCAAGTGAGTTGAAGCAATCGCCTCTCTGACCAATGATTCCAAGGTAGTGGGCAAATTTCTCAAGAAAAATATTTTTACACGTTTTGGAACACTGAGAGCACTCATAAGCGATGGAGGAACCCATTTTGGGAGTAGAATGTTAGAATCCATGTTAGCTGTTACCTCTCCAAAAATGCATTATTTAAGGCCATATT
The DNA here is from genome assembly GCA_028017165.1 of Herpetospermum pedunculosum. Classification (NCBI taxonomy): domain Eukaryota; kingdom Viridiplantae; phylum Streptophyta; class Magnoliopsida; order Cucurbitales; family Cucurbitaceae; genus Herpetospermum; species Herpetospermum pedunculosum. The sequence goes on from CM051527.1 coordinate 714,381, forward strand.
TACCTAGAAATCATGGAAATTCTTGAGTGTTTTTGTTAGAAGTTAGCTTAATGTGTGCTTAAATGTGAGAATTTGAGAAATGATGCTAAATTAAGGCTTATTTGGAAAATGAACGAAAAAGGATGCAAAATGATGTAAAAAGAGCTAAAATGTAAATTGCAGGAACATTGCGGAGCTCGCAATGAAATTCACTGAAACAGAGCATTGCGGCCCTCGCAAGGAAACCGCAATGCCAGTCTTTTCTGCTGAACTTTTCCAGCCGTCAATCGTCGTTGTTGCGATTTCTCAGCCGCCAAAGCTTTCCACTGCTGCCACGTGAGAGGTTGTTACTCAGAATGGATGGAGATCCGCGGCTGAAGGTACCTGCAGAGGCTATAAAAGAAGATGAATGCCGAAGGAAAAAACAGACTCAGAAGCGAGGAGATCCCAGTTGCGAAGCAACCCACAGACGAAATTCCTTCTCCCGTTTGTTGGATCGAAGAAATCAGCCTTTGGCGTCGATAATTCGAGAGGAAGAAGAGAAGATCCCTCTTCTCTTCTGATTGAAATTATCCCCAAGATCAGCTAATCTTCCCCTTCATCCGAGGCGTTTTGCGACGAGGAGGATCCTTGCACGTTTACAGCTTTCTTACTGCTTTCTCTCTACTGCTTTCCATTTGCGACATTGTTCCGAATCATTCTCTAATACACTTAATCTTTACTGCTTTCGGATCATCGCACATTGTTCTATGAAGTGTTCTGAACCTTATTTTTAAAGAGTAATCAATTAGTTTTGTTGAGTTCGTTATCTTATCATTTCTTATTCAATTAATATTACTGAGTTCTTTAATTCATGTTCAATCAATCCATCTCCCTCAGTTCTTCGAAAACCATGAGTAACTAATCTAAGAGAGGTCTGCTAAAGATGAATCTGTAGGCTAGAAATATGAGAATTCAGCATGTAGAATAGCATGAATGCATTGAATGTATGTGAGCTTCATCCCATGGGCGATTTCGACTGGCCATCCATTTTGTCTAAAGAATTCCTAACCTCCGGAAGGAGTAAGAATTCAGAGTCAATCATTCATGTTAGCCTTTTATGGTAATCAGAGAATGACCTAGGAATAGGCGTTCTCCTAGCACGTTTGTTAGCTTGTGTGTATAAATAGGTTTTTAAGTCTTACTTGGATATGAGTAAACTAAAAGATCTAATGCATGTAATCGAGAGATGCATGAGACTTAGTTAAAACGATGCATGATATGTTAATCTACTTTTACACTTGCTTTCTTCTTGCATCTTCTATATTTCGGCACACCAACCCAAAATCTACCCAATTTAAGTTACCTTATCTAATTTAGCACATCAAATCGTTAGTCACTAAACTCAATCTTTGTGGGAAAACGAATTAAATTATACTTATCACTTGCTGCAAGACCATGTATGCTTGCATGATCTGAGTGCTCTCCCATTCAATTTTACGTACACACTGAGCACGCAACATTAGCCAAATATGGGATCAAGCACAAGGTTGCAACTGCATATCATCCTCAAACGAGTGGACAAACTGAAGTGTCTAATATGAAGATTCAAAGAATTTTGAAAAAGATGGTGAGTTCATCACGTAAGGATTGATCGCAGAAACTTGATGATGCTTTATGGGCCTACATGACTGCCTTTAAAACCCCTATAGGTATGTCTCCATATAGGCTTGTATTTGGCAAGGCATGTCATTTACCTTTGGAACTTGAACATAAGGCATATTGGGCCATCAAAGAGTTGAATATGGACATTCAAACAGCAGGAGAGGAAAGAAAATTGCAGCTTGTTGCACTTGAAGAATTGAGATGGTTCTCATATGAGAATGCTAATATTTATAAAGAAAAGACCAAAGCATGACATGATCGTCACATTCATTCCAGAGAATTTCTACCGGGGCAACATGTCCTTCTCTTTAACTCTCGATTGAAGTTATTTTCGGGTAAGCTCAAATCCCGATGGTCTGGACCATTTACGATCGTGACCGTGTTCCCTCATGGAGCTGTTAAGATCATGGATGAAAAATCAGGGGTTACCTTCAAAGTGAACGGACAACGAGTCAAACATTACTGGGGTAGTACCATGGATCGGGAGAAGGTTTGTGTGTTGTTGAGCGAAGAATGATGAGAAATAGAAGAGTCGGGTTGATGACGTTAAACCAAGCGCTTTATGGGAGGCAACCCATTCAAGGGAGAATTTCTTAGTTTTGAGTTGTTGATTTCTTTATTTTAGTTTATTTTCTTTTGGATTTTAAAAAAAAATAAAATTTGACATTGCTGATTCTTGATTTTCATTATGCAGATGAGAGTAAGTAAGTTAAGAGTGTTATGCATTGAGATTCAACGCCCATATTGATGTCGAGAAGAAGCATTGAGGGGGGTTTCTTTCCTGTACCTTTTTATACCCTCTTGTATTATTGCTATTATTTTTTAATAATGGTACTAGCTTTCTTTTTTTGTCGGGCTATTTGTGGTGCTATATTTGAATTGAATTTTGGATGCTTGGTCTTGTTGAGTTGTGAGGACACAACTTATCCTAAAGTTTAGTTATCTGTGGGTGTTTTTGGTGGTTTATTTTGTTGACCATGACTTAAAATATTTCCTCTTAATTTACATTTGACACATTGGAAATGACAAATGATTGAGTAAGTTAAAGTAATCCTTCACACTTAAGTTTTAATTGTCTAGCTTGTTGATTCTAAGAAGCTTTTTGGTCTTGATGAGATCTTAGGGGCTAGAGCGAGATAATTTGGTGTCTTGAAGTAAGCTTAAAGGTAGTGAGAATGAGTTGTGAGCAAACTCTTGTTATAAGTGTTAAGTTTAGGGGAGGTCACATCTTTAAAAAAAAAAAAAAAGATACTCCTCTTTCTAAAGTTGGCTTAGTAACCAGAGGTATTCATGAGCCCCATGTTTTCCTTTGCGTCAAACGGTTACTTAAGATATGAGTATGCAAAAGCAACCCATCTTAGTGATAGTGCTCGTAGTTAGGCGATCTTCATCACCAATGTTGTCGTTTAAATTGAAGGTACAAATGACTAGATGTGGTCCCTTAAAAAAAAAAAAAAGTTGTGTTCATATCTCCCCATTCCTTTGTTATTTTATTGGGTTTGAGAATGTTAGAAAGGGAAAAGAAGAATATAAAGAGAATGAAATAAGTATGTTCTCGAAGAAAAAGAAAAAGTATTTTTTTTTCACTTAAGTTTCATATCTTGAGCTTCATTTGTAAAGTTTTAATCTCATGGATAGGCACCTTAGTGAATGGCTGGTCAGCACCTCCGAAAGAAACGGAGGACTTCATTCAGTGACTCCGCGATCGACAAACATCGTGAGAAGTTGTCCAAGTTGCCAAGAAAGAGTTCCTTTGCACGAGTAAGAAACCCTTGTATTTCCACGGGCCCTTCCTATATCGAGAGATAGGCTAAGGCGCCTTTACTAATATTCTAATAGTTCGCCCTTCTTTCCTTTTTTGTTATTGAAAAAGGGGCACCTAGTTCTCGCTGATAGGCGCTGGTAGCTTGCTTCCAAGCCTTGCCAACTATAATAAATAGTTGTGGCCAGGGTAAGAGGGTGGGTCAAAACTAGGGTCAGGTCAAATTGCTTAAATAAAAAGAAAAAGAGAAAGATAGGGCGGACGATGTACCGACAACGCCTTACAGCGTTAGGAGGTGGATTGAGAAACAAGATTCGACTCACCGCTTTTGCATCAATTCCTTCCCTGTTTCGGGTCTCACTCCCACCTATTCCTACCGTCGAACGATACAAAATAACGAAAAAGTAAAAGTGACCGAGATGCGAGGGAAAAACTTTTGTTTAACATTTCCGGAAAGACCCGCTTTCCTAATCAAAAGATATGAGAGCACCCTTCTCCCGAAGTTACGGGGTCATTTTGCCGAGTTCCTTCGACCCAACCTTTTCACAATTACAATTCACTGCGCCCTTTACCTCGTAAACTCGGTAAAGCGGCTTGCAGCATTTTCTGCATCAGTGGATGACGAATCGCGAACATAATAATTTCTAGTTGACCATGTTCCAAGAAAAAAGATACTTTCGAGAAACGACGAGCACGACTGAAGTAGCTATACATACAAATCCATTTACGACCTTTTTCTTCGCTCTTCCGGAACCGGTACAGAAATGGGTGCTTTTTTTACGTTGTCGAGAATGGACAAGAAAAAGAACCTTTCCACTTTCCTACTAACAAATTAGCCAAGATTTTGACCGGATACGAAATCACTGGTGCTCGATCTAGTGGTGTGAAGGAAGTGGAAAGCTCTTTTCTTACTTTGATTTTAAGATCGAACAAAAGCCGATGATCGTAAGCTATGTCCTCCATCACGTGGATCGGAAAAAAGAGGGATTCCAGTTGTAAGATATCAGCCAAAAGAGCTAAAACTCTTTTTTTTAGTTCCCTTTGAGTTCCACTTCTCAAGGAAAGTCGAGTCTTATAAAAGACGCCACTCTACGAGAGAAGTCCCCGGGTCGGCAAAAGAGGTGACGGTGTATATGGGGCTCAAAGGAAGTACACAAGTCGACCCTTGCGAACAGCTTGATGCACTATCTCCCTTCAACCCTTTGAGCGAAATGCGGCAAAAGGAAGGAAAATCCATGGGTCCGAGGATCCGCATAGCCCTTGATTTATGTGTTATTTATCCATTTTTACTTTTTTTATGCCAATGTTGGTGACTGGAGTGTTCTTCGCTTAGTAGAGCTACCGGCCGTCGGACGACGACCGCTTCTTGTTCTCGCCCAGCCGCTTCTTTTGATTTTATTATTATTTCCTAGACTCAAGAAGAAGCTCCTGAATCAGCGCAGGGCCAAATCAGCTGCCAGCTTCCTCTCCCTCTCCGTCAATTCATTCGCTTAGGCTTCATGTCCACTAGCTAATTTCTATGACTTAAGCTTTTAAGTGACTTAGGTGATATAAGTTTGGTTAATTAAGGCTTTGCACACACACACCCAAGGGGTTACTTTGGCTGACAAAGAACTTTGTCATATCTTGTTTGTGTCTTTGTTAAATCAAAAGATTGGAGTCTACCTAAAGGCCGAACAATCTAAACTTTCATTGCCCTCACTTTTAACTTTTGTTTGTTGTCTTCTTTTATTTTTGGTGCATCACTCGAGGGCGAGTAATGAGCTAAGTTTGAGGGTGTGATAATCCCGTGAAATGTGATTAAATTTAACATCTTTTATCACTTTTTATTGGTCAAAGTTGAGTGAAATGCATATTTTTATCTTGAATTTAGTGAGTCTCTTGTTAAATTAAATTAGGAATCATTTTTTTTAGTATTGTTTTGCATTTTGATTAATTTTAGTTTTATTTGTCTTTGTTTTGAAGCGTAAGATTTGAAGCGAATCAATTCTCATTTGTGTGGAAGAGATGAAATTGTGGCAACTATACGTCCATTATGATGGGCCAGAAAATGGAATAGAAGAAAAGCCGATTATGGCTATGAAAAGAACCTGATTCAAAGAAAGAGAAAAAAAAGAATTAAGCAAAAATTAAATTTTGGCATGACAAGTGGGTGGTTCAAGAAGGCAGTTGGTAAAAAGACATAAAAGAAAGGAAGGGAGGATCAAGATTACGAAAGAGGACGAAACGAAAAAGAAAGAAGGAAAAAAAGGAAAGAAATGATGAAATTGAGCAGCAACTTAGGATTGGTCTGAAGAAAATTTGATGGCTGGAAAGAAATTTGGAAAAGTCACTCTCCTTCTCCTCTTCCGACTTTCTAATTTATATTTCATACAGTAACTCTTAATTCCTTTATATTGTAGCACTGCTTAGTTATTTCTTTTAGTGATAAATGTTTATGATTTCTTTAGTTTGAATCAAGTATGTTTATGATGAATGACTTGTTTCTATTTGTTTCATTGTTAAGAATTATGAACTAAAACTTTTTAGGGCTGAAATTTGTGGTGTTTTAATGTCTATTTTACCATGTTTGTTATATTGATGACATATGTTGAGTAGTTTACTTGTGGGTGTTGAATGTCTATTTTCTATTTGAGATTGATCGCCTTAAATAGATTACAAACTGATTTTTAATACTGAAAGGGTTAAGAATTAGTGGAAAAAGCACAAGCGATGCAAGTATATTCATGCTTGTTTAAGTAGTAAATTTAAGGGTGTAGATATACATTTTTGGCTTGCAAAATTAGGAAAATAGAGCGTATTGATGTTCTTGTTGCTAGGTTTTCATAGACATATGATTAACTTAGTTCAAGGGTCTATGTTCAAGGATTTGAAATTGTTTTTGGACTTATAAAATAAAATTCTCATTTACTGCTTGACTGTGTTCTTGAATTGATGTAGCCTTGTTATAACAAATTGGTGAAAATAAGCATAAAAATAGGCCATAAATTCCAGCACCTTAGTCAATTGATTCTTACGTTACTTTTAATCAAAATTTAATTCTATGTCTTTAAGATAATTAGAATTTAATTTTCTCATGTCAAACTTGTTTTTTTGTTAATTTTATCTTACTTAGTTGTTTTAGAATTACTTAGTTGTTTAAAATTACTTGTTTATAGGTCTCAATTTTATAGAAATTGCGTTCATTAATATCTGTGGGATCGACCTTGTCTACCAATTACTACCTACGATTGCGTATGCTTGCGTAGCGAGTTTTTGCACAACACGCTTCAACCCCGGTTCAATCCGGTTTGGTTTCGTTCAATCTTATTTAGTTTACTCTGATTCAGTTCGATTTATTTTGGTTCACTATGTTCGTTGTGTATCTGCCTCTGCAAGTTTGCCCAAACCCTCTGTCGTGAAGATTCAAATCTGCATTTGTTCGTCCAAATTATCTAACAAACTCAATTTAGTTTCTCAACTACCATTTTGAGTTTGAGGGAGGGTGTTAGGATTTCGGGTTTAAGTTTAGTGATTATTCTTTCCTTATTTGTTATTAATTATTTTGTCCTTAATTGTGTTTGTTCCTACCTTATTTGTCATAGCAATATCTATATAAATTCCCATGTAATTCTCCCTTAATAGAATGAATAATATACTTTCGATATACTATAACATATATTAATAATATTAATGACAATTTTCAATACAAAAAATATTAATGACAATTTGATTCTAATTTCAATAAATAAATAAACATTTGAAGATAATTTCAATAATTATAGGGTTGGTTTGCATAAATAACAAGGCCTAAAATAATGACAAATCTAACACAATATAATTTTTTTTGTAAATATGGCAAAAAATCAGTGATAATCACTGATAGACTGCTATCAGTGATAGTCATGGACAAAATTCTATAAAAAAAAATAGAAGATATCAGTAGCTGTCACTGATATGCTATCATAGTGGAAGGCTATAAGTGATCAAATTTGCCACATTTACAAATATTTTTAAAAAAGTGTTATATTTTTAATTATTTTACTCTAAATTGATACATGTTGGAATTTCCCATATCTAACTTGTTGAAATTTTCAATAAAGTTGAGAGAGAGAGAGTTGTAAAAAAAAAAAAATAACATTTGAGAGACCTGAAGTTTTGAAATAAAAAACTTTTGTTTTTCGTTTTTAAAATGTTTTAATGATTGTAAAAATGTTTTCAAAAACTTAAAAACTAAAAACTCAATTGGTTACCAAACAGACTTGTTTTCTGAAAATAAAAAACAAAAAACGAAAAAACATGAATTGAATGTGTTATCAAACGAGTCCCTAGTATTTCAACTTAGTTTTTATTTAGTCCCTAAATTTTTAAAATTAGGGGGGTGTTTGGGACACCAACCGTGGAGTTAGGTGGACTAGGTTTTATAATTTAGTCCATGTTTGACCCCAATAAATTAATTACACTAAGACCACATTTACTTCCCTCCAAACGTAATCAATCAACGGGAATTCTTTACTGTGAGACCCACATCGATTACGTTTGATAACGTCTACCAAAATCTGCAAATGTAATTAAACTGTGGGCCCCACCTCAAAATTTGTAATCTCATTACCCCATTTCTCTACCATCTTGGGGTGCTCAATGAGATTACCATTGAAGATTACATGGAGCCCACCGATTTTTGACCAATTTTCTTCCACAAATGCCCCTTCTCTCTCTTCCTCGATCCTTACATACCTTCACTCGTACACTTTCACCATTTTTTTCCTCTCTTCCTCTATTCTTCCGTCTCGAATTTAATTTTCATCTAAACACATTTACGTTTTTCTAGGTCTATCGATTTATTGTTTACCGAGACGAAATGCTTGAAAATCTTCATGTTTTTTGGATATCAATCCTCGACATACGTAGAAGATAGTTCTCGTCAAACCTCGTCATCAATCGAATTAATGCATAGGAGATGAAAAAAAATACAGATTTACACGATTCGCCAAACGAGTCTTTGGTAAACCCTAAACCCTAAACGAGTCTGCACATGAGAGAATAAACAGAGGGAAGTGAAGATTTATGTTGAAAAATGTGTTCACGAGTATCCACACGAGTCTGCACACGAGTAACGCTCGGACAATGAGTCAACACACGATTAAAGCGAAAGGGTATTATGGTAAACTCATGAATGATTACGTGCAAGTAAACACTATCAATGAAATTCAGATTACGTTTGAATTAGCCTTAAAATAAACACTATCAAAGGTAAACCGATTACGATTGAAGCTTTAATCCATTACAATTGATTCATTACGATTGTTGGGGAAAATTCATTACAAAGTGGTAAACATGGCCTAACTTCAATAGTTATTCATTATTCACATACTATTATAACCACCGAGTATTTTAACCCATTCTAACACCCCAAACAACCCCTAACACTTTTAGTTCTTAGGATTTGAATTTAGTCCTAATATTTCAGAAAAAATACAAATAAATAGTTTGTAGGGTAAAATTCATTTCATCTTTTGAGTTTGAAAATAAGTTTCTATTTGGTCCCTAAATTATTTTTAGAAGAGAAATTGTGTCCAATGAGATAAAAATATTCAAAGGTAAAATGAATTAATTTAAGATCATATTTTCACAAATATACAAGTATTTGAAAATATTCGTTTTTAGATTTAATGTATATTTTGTTGTCATTATGCTCCTTATCATGTTTCTCTCTCCATAATGAATTGATTTATTTACTTCATTTCATTTCCTAAATTACATATAATAATAATAGGTTTTCTTTTTAATTCCGAGAATTATCCTCGATTTTATGCCTTTTGATTTGGATATTCCCACAATTTTAGCAATTTTACTACAGACAATTTGTTTTCACTAATATACAATTTTCCTTCAATCCTTCAACATATCAAATCTTCATTTTTTTTCTCATGTTGACAATTTGATATTTCATCCATTTATATTCAACACACATTTCTTCTTCATTTGTTCATTTCAAGTCGTTTTCCACGTCTTCACTGTCTTATCCATTTTCTTTTGTTTATCTTCGCTTTTTTTCGACCAATTTTTTCGTTCTACTATCTCCAATTTACTGTCGTTCACTGTCTACATTTGTCTGGATATTTTTCATTAGATTTTTGTCTGTCATTTATTGTCATTCACCGTCTCCATTTTTCTTTTTTATTACATTATTGTACACAAAAATTAATATATATTATATATATTTCCATGTATACTCTTGCCAATATATTACCTCCATATATATACTTGTCACCTGTATATATACTTCCATATATATTGTATAGATACTTATATATAATATGTATTTTTAATGTATACCTACCATGTATACTTATATATAGTTCATATATCCAATATATACACATATATACTATTTTTTTTAAAAAAAAACATATATACCACATATTTATTTTATTTTTTATATTTGCTCAAAATCTTCACCCTACCTTTTCCGAAGAAAAAATTAGTGATTTTTGGAGATTTAAAAAAAAAAACATCAGAGAAATGGAAAGTTCTTTAAAGAAAAAACTTAGGGGCACGATTTTAAATCAAGTGAGATTTTTGGGTGCATGATTTTAGGGGCTTGATTTTAAATAAGGAAAAATGTGAGGTGTGAGTTAATGAATATTTTTTTTATAAACAAATTAGATGGGAGGGTTTTATTGTAAATGAACTAGGTTTATATTGTTGTTAAAAATATATGTCAGACATCTTTGTAAATAATTGTGAAGTTGGACAAAATGAAAATATACTCATTTTCTAAGGTTACCTATGTAGTTAGCCCTTTTTTTTTTTTTTTTTTTTTTATAACTTAGCATAATTTTCAAAACTAGAAAACAAAAAATAAAATGGTTATCAAACGCGACTGATAACAGTCTAAAAGTGCTAGTTTATAGTCGTTAAGTCTGACAAGTTGAGTATATTTAGGCTCCGTTTGAGATTGCGATAGCTTTTAAAATAATTGCTTCCAACTTTGCTTTTAAAAAAATCAGCTGTTTGATGAATCAAATTAGTGTCTGGTAAATTTTAGTTGTAGACTTAAATAAGTTGGTTATCGTGTTTGGTAAATAAGTATTAAATTATTGTAATTTAACTATAATCACTAAAATAGACATATTATAAAAAATTGTATAAATTGTTTTAAGAAAAAAATAGTAAAGTATTATTTTTTAAAAAAATATTTGCATTTGATTTATTAATTTAAAAATTATAAAATAAGATTTGGTGGTGTGAAATATATACTAGATATATAAAATAATTTTTAATTTTGGAAAGATTTGAAAATTTGTTAAAAAGTGATTGTTAGAGAATCTAAAAGCTACAAATAACAGCTTTTGAAAGCTGTGCAAAATGAACGTGTCATGCAAAATTGATTTTAACGAATTATAAAATAATTTGTTTTACCAAACACAAAAAACGGTTAAGATTTATTTTTAATCACTTCTAACTCTTTCAAACGCAATGCCAAACGAAGCCTTAATATGCTTAAGTTACATATTTTGCAGGATACGAGCATTAGAGGTTGAATCAAACCATTGTGCTCATTAAGAGCTTAAAAGCGGAGTTTACCTATAATTTGGAGCACTTGGGAGTTGAAGATAAAATATGGTGAAAAATGTGGCCAAAAAAGCATATGATAGAAAAAAAAAAAATGAGGGAAAAGAGGCCCAAACCCGAGGGCATGGCGCCTAGGCGCTCAGAAATTGATGTCAAAGCTCAGAACCAGTCAACAAATTGCGTGAACCGACGTCAGACCGGTCAACCTTCAGCTGAACCGGTCAACCCTTGGACACGCAGCCCAACTCCATCACGTGCACAACCAAAGTAGGCCTTTCCATAACGTCGAACCAACTCGCGTGAACCCTTCTTTCGCAAGCCCAGTGCGCACGCAACCCAGACACACGCGCAACCCGATCCTTCATTAAGTGCCTTCACTTCGTGCTCACGTGCGTGAACGCCAACCCAAGCGGGCCTTCAAGTTTCGTCTTGCCAAACTTTGCTTCAACCATCCAACTGCAGCAATTTGGTCCTCCCATCAGCCCACTTGCGCCCACTTGGTCAATAAACAAAGCTCGGTCTTCACCCACCCCCCTCACACTCGAAAATTCCTGTCTTTTTTGAGTTATTGAAGCCAACTTTCTCACATAAAAAATGGAGGAGTAAGTTGATGTTCTAAACTATTTTTAATGAAAATTTCAAGTATAAAAAGGGGAAAGTGGGGGAGTAATAGGGGAAAAATCATCGATTCTTAATTTTCATATTTTCTTTGTAGTTTCTTTTAGTCTCCTATATTTTTCTTTGTAGTTCTATTCAAATTATGATGAGTTCTTTAACCATCGTCATAATGATCAGCTAAAGTTCATCGTTCTAATTTAGAGGTTGGAGTTGCAATTAATGCATATGTGAGGAATTGTTCTTTGTATTTTTATCTCAAATTGTTAACATCTTTTTCCTATGTTTTTATTCCTTGGCATGCTTTTGCAATTAAATTGACGCATTGATTGTATTTGCATGCCTAACAGATAAAATTTAAATACATGATCTGTAATTGTTATGTATTTAATTGCATAAGTAGCTAGAATTGAATCATGTTTGTGTGGTTTATTGGCTTTTCCATAAACACAGCTTGCATGGTCTATTTTATGATTTAAGAAAAATCGATTTTACTTTAGGCTATCCAAGTTAACTAATTGTCTCGATTTTCCCGTATTGCTAGTGTCTAATTAATATGAAGCGCTATAGTGCCCAATTAATTAGACATTAAGTTTAATTGTGATTTTAGTCATGGTTAATTTTTCAGATTACTTGATACGGCTGTCTCGAGTAGGTAAGTCGAGTGCTAACAAGTTTAGATAATTTTATTAGAAATTCCTGTGATCAAAATTGCATTTTGGGATAATTCTGTAGGGATTTTGGCAATATATAAGAAGGGTGGTTGTCCCACATCGAAAAGATTCAGATAAGTCATGTGCTCCTAGGACTATAAAAGAAGCCTATGGCTTTGGGTTTTAATTATCCGTGTTAGAAACATTTTAAGCTTGGTGTGCTAAGTTAAATTCCCTATTGTATTCTCGAGTGTTAGAGTTGGGCAAAAGGTTGTGAGTGGTGCAAATTAGCTTTGAAGAGAGTATTTTGTAATTGGGATCGGGGAGAGAATTCTGTGTGATTGTAACAATTTTTCAAATAGTGGAAGTTCTTTCTGGTGGGCCGTGGTTTTAAATTCTTGTGTTTTCTATTTGTATTGCTTTCTTTTAATTTCTCAGTTATTTTCTGCTTATTCCCGCGGTAGAAGTGGGAGGGTTTTTCCCAACAAGGGGCATCAGAGCTTTAGGTTTGTAGTTTCTTGATTTATGAGTATGCTCTGTGGTTGTAGCATTGTCTGAGCTTCTACATCAGAAAAGATTTATTGAAACGAACTAGGCTTGTATTGTGAATATTGTGGGTTGTTTACTATTTGTAGATTTGCTAGGATTGAAGCAGAGATGTCAAGCTTTATGAGTCCAGTGAAGATTGATGTAGAGAAATTTGATGTAAAGATGAATTTTGGCTTGTGGCAAGTGCAAATCAAGGATGTGTTAATCACAATGGTGAGTTATAATTCTTTGTGTTGAGTATTATGGTTGTCGGTAAAGAAAATGGTGAGTTATAATTCTTTGTGTTGAGAATTATGGTTGTCGGTAAAGACAACGGATGCAACAAAAGTTGTGGACTATGGTTGTCGGTAAAGACAACGGATGCAACAAAAGTTGTGGACTATGGTTGTCGGTAAAGACAACAAATGCAACATAAGTTGTGGATTCTTCAAATATCTTGCCAAGGTGAAATTTGTAGGGATTTTGGCAATATATAAGAAGGGTGGTTGTCCCACATCGGAAAGATTCAGGTAAGTCATGTGCTCCTAGGACTATAAAAGGAGCCTATGACTTTGAGTTTTAATTATCCCAGTTAGAAACATTTTAAGCTTGGTGTTAACTCTAGTTAAATTTCCTATTGTATTCTTTAGTGTTAGAGTTGGTGTGAGTGGTGCAAATTAGTTTTGAAGATAGTATGGTGTGAGTGGTGCAAATTAGCTTTGAAGATAGTCTTTTGTAATTGGGATTGGGGATAAATTCCCTATTGTATTCTCTTGGGCAAAATGGTGTGAGTGGTGCATATTAGCTTTGAAGATAGTCTTTTGTAATTGGGATCGATGAGAGAATTGTGTGTGATTGTAACAATTTTTTACATAGTGGAAGTTCTTTCTGGTGGGTCGTGGTTTTTCTCCGGTTTTAGAGTTTTACACGTAAATTCTTTTGTTTTCTATTTGTATTGTTTTTTTTTTAATTTCTCGGTTATTTTTTGCTTATTCCTGCGGTAGAAATGGGAGGGTTTTTCTCATCAAATTCCACCCCTTTAAATTAGAATCTTGGTAAGATTAATTTCTCGATTTTGTTTAATTCATTAGCACTTAATATTCCGTTATTTGAAGTGACTTAATTTGCATGTTTATAGTTCTAAAAACCAACCAGAAACCCTCATTTTATGTTTTACACCTGCAACCAAGTTTAATTTGGAGAAATTAATTTTGGTTCCCTGAGTAAGACCCGATCAGCTGTAGTTTACTACAAGTCGTTGATCGGTATTCATAAATATATTTGACGAGCCTCGACAGGTCTCTTCAGTGACCTTTGTCACTAACTTAAAATGGTTCTAAAAGATTTTTGAATCGTTGGTTGACTAACAAATATTTTTTTTTTGGCACTAAACTAAAATTATTATAATATTTCCTTAGCTTGTGCAGCATTTCTCTTTCTTTCTTCCTCTAACTTTTTCTTCTTCTTCATTTTCACCTTCTTCAACTCCACCCTTCTCCTCCATTGACCTCCAAAAAGCCACAAACAAACGTGTGGATCTCCTATCAATTATGTAATGTGCAAAATAAAAAAAATATTATTAACCAAAACTTGGAAAACTATTAGAGTTAGACTTCAAAGTAAAGTTTGATTGTGAGAACAAACGTGGATAAACAAACTCCAAGTTCTCATATTTAGATCTGGAATGGAATTATGTTTATGGCTTCCATCGATGGTATCAATGAAGGCTTCCAGTGACAACGACGAGTGCTCCCAACGATGACAACGGTAAAGTTTGCTGAGGCGAGACTAAGATAAGAAAATGGAGAAGAAGAAAAAGTCAAAATAAGCAAAAATAATATTATTGAATTAATATATTTCCTAAATTAGCCTATACAATTAACAGTTTATCGTATTAACTAATGGTCAAAAGAGCCAAAGCGAGCATGGCTCAGCGGGCATATGTATGTGTTAACGACCACGAGATTTGTGGTTCGAATCCCCCCACCCCCAATGTATTCAAAAAAAAAAAAAAAAAAAACTAATGGTCAAAAGAGTCTATGGACCATTTACAATCATTGACAACAGGTATATTGGAAAAACTATAAAAAGATAATTGGGCAATAACATGAATACTGTAAAATTCATACAGAACAACACCAACTTGCACATTGCAGAATGTTGTTCTTAGATAAGACGTGTCCCCCACTTGCCTTGAATATTCAACACTCCGCTCCCAGCATACAACTCTCTTCAAGAGAATTTGTGTGCAACTAAACTCTCTTACGAATCCTCGTTAACTTGCATGCTAAAAAAGATGGAGAGATTTTGTGGAATAGTTTTTTTTTTCTTCTAGAAACATGTGTTCAAGTAATAACCTTGGGTCTATAATATATGGATAATGTTTGGTGCCTTATCTTGGTAACACTATTGATACGGTCCGATTTGTAATAATTACAAATGATTTGATGCAAATCGTTCACGTGGAGACATGTGAGTGAAAATATCCTATACAATGAGTTTGTATAAGACTGGACCACAAAATATATAATCTCTCTTTATAAAAATGTTATTTGAGAAAATTAATATTTCACAAGATCATCATATGTAGCTCGATCTTAATCTTGAGTGAATTATGAACTCCTGCTTATGAGGATTCATCTTTTGATCTGCATGGGTAATAATAGTCTTTATGACTGGTTCAATAAGTTTACAATCTTGTAGACTAGATGAAATACAGAGCTGCGAACATAATTTTCAAAAGATGTAATTCACTCCTTCTCACAGAGGGAAAGTAGATGACTAGTTCTTTAAGTACTGATTTCAAGACTTGAACAATGAGGCCTCACCCTCCTCTCACTGGCCCGGACTTGGTTTATGGTTAGATCATAAACATATTGTTCATTAGAGGATCAATAACACTTAAAGTAGAAGATGTAATTACAAGGGTAATACAAACTTTTGACCTAGCTATAGTTACGAACAACGTGTGAATGATCGACTTACATGTAATGTTTATATCCATGAACACAACTTGTCATATAGTGCATAAAAGTGCAACTCTCGGTTTATATTAGAGTGATTTAGAGTTAATGAATAAAAAATAATTAATAAATTTTGTATCATTGAAACTTATAATCTGTAGGTTCATAAGGTCTCTTGTTTAGACCATAAGAATATTAAGTGAATAATTTTGTTGGAAGAAAAATTTGAAATATTCAAATTAATATTAGATATATTGGATATATTAAATAAGAGAAAATATAATTAATGTATTAGATACATTAACTATTAGGGGAAAATAGGGCCAAAGTGAGCATAACTCAAACATAAAATATGTGTTAATGACCAAGAGGTATGTGGTTCGAATCTCCCACCCCATATTGTACTATATATATATATATGAAAAATGGTTTCGCCTTAGGTCACTACAAATATGACCTAAGGGTTAAGCCATCTACACGCCTAATTTGGTAATAGAAGAAATCTCACGCTTCTCAATTTCCCACCATTTCTTCAAAATGTTTCCACAACCTAGATCGATTGAGTCATAGTGGAGGAAGTGTTACAGGGGTAATTTTGATGACAACCAATCAGAGGGAGGCTAGGTTGTCGAGCCGCACACATGGGTGTTGTGGTGAACACAGTGGCCAACAACCATGTTGAGGGCGTGGTTGGGGGCGCGCGGCACAGTGAGCCAGCCAAGTGTTGGCAAATCGACGTGCAGGATGGGCGCGCAGGCAAGCATCTGCGGGCCGACGACAGACAGACTTGCGCGACAAACGCATGATCCACAAGGGCGCCATGCGAGCGGGACACAAGGAGCAAGGCAATTGTCTGCGGATGGGCGGCGAGGCTAAGCGGTGGTGCAAGCGAAAGTGAGCATCAGTGTAACAACCCTGCTATTCTAAACATATAAGTTTCAATTTGCTAGGGCTCTTCAAGAAATGAAGAAGCCACAACAAAGGTTCGTAAAGAAATGTTGAAACCCAAAAACTTAGCCAAGAGACTGAAAATAATTTGCTCACAACCTAAGTGGCCGACGATCGATGGAGAAAACGACTCCGATGGAACCTCCAAGCATCGCCGACGAGCAAGGGGGACGTGCGACGGTTGTGGTCAAGCGGAGCCGGCTGCCGGCGTGGAGGAACACGGAGGATGGTGGAGAAGAGAAACGACGAAGGGGAGAGGGAGGAATCAGAGAAGAAGAAGACCAATCCATCGAGTGGCTGGAGAAAAAAAAAACGAAGAAGAAGAAAGATAAAAATGGGTGTCTTTTAAATCTTTTAAAAAAAATCTTATCTTAATTTTTTTTTCTTTTCTAAACAAAAAACACACTTCTTTTTTAAAAGTGAGCCCGTGTTTCTTTTCCTTTTTTTTAAACCAAAATATTATTTTCTTTTTTTTTTTAAAACAAAATAAAGAAAAGAAATCTTTTTCTCTCTATTTCAAAAATATCTCAAAACCCTTTTCTTTTCTTGCTTTTCAACCCAAAATAACAAAAACAACAAGACCTGCTGACGTCCAGCGTTACAATTTTTCCCCTTTAGGAACTTTCATCTTCGAAAGCCTTCTAGCCTTTAAACAGGTCGGGATACTCGATTCTCATTTCATCCTCTCTCCTACGATGTTCCTCAAATTGGTGGTTATGCCAGAGGATTTTAACAAGAGTTATTTCCCTATTACGAAGTGTCTTCCTGTCCCTTGCAAGAATTTATTGGGACTTCTCCTCATAGCTTAAGTTCTCGTTCAAGTGTAAAGACATAATTGACCACATGTGTTGGATCTAACACATATTTTCGCAACATGGAGACATGAAACAGACCAAAAACTGCAAAGAAAGATTGTGGTAAGGCCAAGCGATAAACTAAAGGGCCAATGTGCTCCAAAATCTCAAACGATCCTATAAAGCGTAGGACTTAATTTTCATTTTCGACCGAACCTCAAAATTCCCTTCATAGGCAATACCTTCAAGAACACATGATCCCCAACTCCAAACTCCAAAACCCCTCGCCTTACATGAACATAACTCTTCTGTCTACTCTGCGCAGTTTCCATCCTTGTTCTAATCTTTTGAACTGGTTAATTTGTAACTTGGATAACTCGAGTCCTAATAACTTGCGTTCCCCTACCTGACCCCAATAAACAACAAACTTGCATCTCTTCCCATAAAGAGCCTTAAATGGTATCACGTCGATTGTTGGCTGATAACTATTGTCATACGCAAATTCCATCAGATGCAACTGTGTATCCCGCATACCTGCAAAATCTAGAGCATAAACTCGCAACACATCTTCTAAGGTTTGAATATCGTTATGTCTGACCATCGGTCTGTTGGTGAAAGTTTGTGCTAAAATCTACGTTCCAAATGCCCTGTGTAACTTTGTCGAAATACCAAAGATCTTTGTCTGACTTTTCGACATAGGTATACCCTTAAGTCTAACTTTTACCTTAAGTACACTTATGACACAAAAAGTGACCTTACCCAGAATAAGGTGTACAAACTTTAGACGATCTACAATTTTCCAAATCGTTGTGTAACTTTTTACTGTTATTGGTAGTTTCGATAGTGAAATCCATAGCAAAAACATCCATTTTTCTACAAATAGGAACACTTAGGGGGCGTTTGGCCACAGGAGTTGGGGGGAGTTGAAGTTGTTTAGTCTGGAGAGTTGTTTAGTTTGGGAGTCATAAAGTATGTGTGTTTGAGGAGTTCTGAAGTATGTGTGTTTGGGGCAGGGAGTTGTTTAGTCTGGAGTTTTAAAGTGTGTGTTTGAAGCAAAGAGTTGTTGAACTTGGAGTTCTGAAATCAGAGTTTATTTTAACGGCTTTCTTCTACACTTTCAAAATTTAATTATTAAGGACTTATTCCAATTCCAATAAATTCTAAAAATGATTTTATTTTTATTTTTATTTTATCTATCCTTCACAAATTTCTTTGAAGACAACAAAAATAATTTTGAACACAATACCTTACATTATTTTTTCACATTGATTATCAAAATATATATATATATATATATATCCATTTTTTTTTGGACTCATCTTTAATTTAATGAATTATAAGATTGAGATTTATTTTTTATTTTTATTAATGTAGGTATATTTTACAAACTTGTTTAAAGAAAAAAAAAAAACACATAAGTATAGTCTTACCGTGACCTATGTGTCAAACACATATTTCTCCGCCTTTACCCTCTTAAACTTGTCATTCCATCTGGATCCATGCACTCGAAAACCAGCATCTCAACAACTACGGTTTATTTTAGCTTTTTGTACATTATTTTCTATAATTTTCCATATTTTCATTGTTAAGGACTTATTTCAATAAATGTTAAGAATGCGATTTTTGCTTTTTATATTACGTATCCTTCACAAATTTCTTTGGAGATAACAAAAATAATTTTGACCAGAATACTTCACATTCCTTTTTCAATATCACTCACATTAATTATTCATTTTATTTGGATAGTTTTGAAATAAAAGAGAGTCGTACAATAGTGTGTTAAATATTACATGTGAATTGAAAGATTTTAATTCACTAATTTAAACGGATCCAAATAAGCTGATGTTTCTTTGAAGATAACAAAAATAATTTTGACCAGAATACTTCACATTCTTTTTTCAATATCACTCACATTAATTATTCATTTTATTTGGATAGTTTTGAAATAAAAGAGAGTCGTACAATAGTGTGTTAAATATTACATGTGAATTTGAAAGATTTTAGTTCACTAATTTAAACGGATCCAATTAAGCTGATGTTTTTATTTCTCTCCATTGTAAGAATACTACATTTTGAATTTGGTTTAAGTACAAATTTTTATTGAACAATTGAACAATCTAATTTATATTTAAAATAATAAAATAGGTTGAATTGCATTTTTAGTCCTTTTACACATTTTATTTAAATTACGTTTTTTTTAAATAATTAAAAATGGAAAACGGGACAGAGTTGAATAGTAATTACGGTAGAAGTCTGGGGAGTTGATATTTTTTATTCGAGTTCAACAAGTCCGTGGGCCAAACGAGGATAAAACTTCTCCCCCAACTTCTTCTCCAACAACTCCTTGGGCCAAACACCCCTTAAGGGTTGCAATAACCAAACAAACCTTTGCCCCAAACCTTTCACATGTCGATACTCCAAACACTTATTAACAAACAGAGAAAAATCTTTCTCCATGTTCCTTACAATATTCCACAAATAAAACTTCTCAAGATCTTTATACTTTTTGGTACTGCTAAAATGCACTAAAAAGGTGTTAGCTAAGTATAATGTTAGGCATAGGGTGGCAACACCCTATCATCCTCATCCAAATGGGCAAGCTGAAATTTCTAATAGAGAGATCAAAAGTATACTTGAAAAAGTTGTAAAACCAAATAGAAATGACTGGTCTTTTAAATTAGATGATGCACTATGGGCTTATAGAACTGCATATAAAACACCTTTAGAAATGTCTCCTTATAGGTTAGTATATGGAAAAACATGCCATCTCCCCCTTGAATTAGAAAACAAAGCTTTTTGGGCTTTAAAAGAGTTAAATTTTGCGTGACCGATGCGGGAACATTGCGGTCTCTGCAATTGCATGAATTAGATGAACTAAGACACATGTCATACGAGAATGCTAAAATGTATAAGGAAAAAACTAAAATTTGGCATGATAGTAGACTCAGGATAAAGGATTTTAAAAAGGGCCAACATGTATTGTAATTTAATTCACGATTGAAGTTGTTTCCTGGCAAACTTAAGTCTCGTTGGTCTGGTCCTTTTGTAATTACTAATGTGTTTGTTCATGGTGCAATTGAGATCCAAAATGTGGAACAAGGCCAGCCGTTCATGGTGAATGGTGCAAGGCTGAAGCATTATTATGAGGAAGGGGATGTGAGAACACTCTCAGCATTCCTCTTGTCCGAGGCTTAAAGGCAATTAAGGGAAGATGAGCAAGGGCGTTTATTGGAATTATCCTTGTGCTCAAACGTTGAAGGAATATGAAATAATTTTGTTCATTTACTGCTTTTATTAAAGTGTTTTTAATTTTTCTAAAACTAATTAAAGTTGTTTTAATTTTGATTAGAAGGTTGATGATTGAAGATCCTAACGGCAAATGGGTGGATCAATCAGGAGGTTAAGAGAAGATGAAGGAAGAATCTGGGAAAATCAAAGATTTGGTTTTGTTAAGATCTTGCGGCAGACGACAATTAAGGAGTAAACTTCCAACGGTAACATTTCAAAGATTTTGTAGGAGATTTAGAGGCATTGCAGAATCATTGCGGAGTTCGCAAAGGCGTAGCCTTTATTTGCGCAAACCATTATAAATAGGAGAGACTGCAGCTCATTCCCAATTCACAATTCGCAAAACCCTCGAACTCTCAACCGAATCCCTTTTTCCTTCTTCCTGAAAAATTTTCGTTTCTTCACCTCCAAGAAGTGACAATGGTTTCAACCCGAACGACAAGCTCTACCCCAACAAAACCATCCCCTACAGCAGAAGACACTGCCATGGCAGGGGATGCGTTGATTTCCCTAGCAACAGCTGAGGCTGCCAACACATCTGCACCAAGAAAGATCCCTGTGAAAAAGAAGTGGAAGGTTGCAACAACTGAAGCTGCAAGCCCCTCTGATCCAACGCAACTCTCTAAGAAAAGGAAATGAAAGGTTACAACGGAGAGAGACCCAAAATCCAAAATTCGAAAATCCACGAGTGAGGAAAGCCTCACCACCAGCAGGCCGTCGTTCGAGACTGCCATGCAAAGCCTTTCCTCCACACAACAACAGTCGGAGCCTGAGGTCTCCCCCGTGGAACAGCCAGATTCTGCATCTACCCCGGGCGATGATGCGAAAGAAGGAGAGGAAGTCATCTCTCCCACCAGGGACGAAAGCCCTGTTGAATTGGGGAGAAGGAATTCGATGGATGATACTTTGAATGAATGTATCAAGCGAGTAGCTGCCGAGGTGGTGGCTGGGTTGGAGAAACAGGCAAAACCAGTGCCTAAGAAAAGAACCCCTGTGATCATAAAGGCAAAGAGGCCGAAGGCTTCAAAGAAAGCCAAGAAAAAGAGGGCCGAATCCGAACTTCCTGTCAAGAAGATGAAGACGGAGGCTGTTGAGGCAACCAAAGCTAAGGCTAAGGGGAAAGGGAAGATGTTCCAAGAAGACGAACCTCCAGCTGAGAGGTATGTGTCCAAAGATGCAGAGGCTAGAGGTATGGATTTAATGAAAAGAGACCTCCTCCACGAAAGAGGATTTTTGGATTCTCCTTCGAACCTGCCGCAATTCTTGCGCGCAGGCATCGCAAACCATGGCTGGGAAGAGTTATGTAGGCCACCTATTCAGGCCTACTCTGAAATGGTCTATGACTTCTACGCCAACCTCACTCACCCCGAAGGCTGTTATTCGGTGGTCAGAGGCGTTGAGATAGACTTCTCCCCTGAGGCGCTCAATGAAGTTTATGCTCTCAAAGAGCATAAGAATTCTGAATATTCAAAGATCATGGCCACACCATCTGAGGCAGTCTTGGAGGAAGCATTGAGCATGATAGGCAAGCCTGAGGCAGCGTGGGCAGTCTCTAATCAGGGGAAGCACACATTGATGAGTGCAACACTTAAGGACAAAGCAGCCATTTGGTTCTCCTTGATTCGGAGAAGGATATCCCCTGTCACACATGAGACGACCATTAATTTGGGAAGGTCCTTGTTGGTGTATGCGATTATGAAGGGACTCACCATTGATGTGGGTGAGATCATATCAGCCTCCATCATCGAATGTTCAAAGAAAGGGAAGGGCAGACTTTTCTTCCCCAACACCATTACCAAACTGTGCCTTCGTGCAGGTGTGGCTGTGACTAGGGAGGAGAAAAAGTTAGCCTATGCTGGCCACTTGGAGCTGCCCAGTGATTTGAAGATGAAAAGGAAGGGCAATTTGGAGATTGAGGTTGGATGGTCTTGCAGCTGCTCAGTCCATGTCCATGTCCTGCTTGATGGACATACAGAGAAAACTAGCCCAATCGGCTGAGTATTCGCAAGCAAGGGATATGGAGTTAGCTAAGCATCTGAGGTGCAAATTCCCTCCATTCCCTGCTGTTCTGTTGAGCCCCTGGATGCCTCCACGTGTGGAGAAGAGTGATGACGAAGAAGAAGAAGAAAATGAATGAATGCCATTGACTGACGGCATTCGAGGGAGTATCTTTTAGCCCCTCAAACCTGCTTTTCTGTAACCGGTTACCCCCCCCCCCCCCCCCCCAAAAAAAAAAAAAAAAAAAAAATATCAATTACTGTTTGTTTTTAAATTCAGTAGAATAACTTAGTTAGAGTAGCATACATTAGTTTAGAATTAGCTTAGGATAGTTAGTATGTGATGATGTTTTAAAATTTCCACAAGCCCCATGGGCCACATTAGAATTTGCATAGTAGGAGCTTTGATCACTGTTAAATCTGCTCTGTTAGTGTCATTGCGATTCTATTGTGTGCATCGCAAAGTTTCTTTCAAGCATGTTGTTATTGAGTAATGTCTTTCCGCTAGTATGTTTTGTCCTTTAAATACTTGACTACATTTGTGATGTCTCTGTGTGGTCTGTTTAGTGAGTTTGCTGGATGAGTGTCGAGTACACTCTTTAACGTTGAATTGGCTTCATAAAATGATAAGCATGTGACCCTGTTAGACCTTACCATTTTGTTTTTAATAAATTTCTGCTGTTGTGTTATCTGAAGCTAGGAGAGCCATTCTATCCCTTGGATTTTTAACTTCTGTCTATTTTTAACTTAGACTAGATGCTTCTAAAACAAGTTTGGGGATGTGCCACCTCAAACTCTCATTGGGGACAATGAGAAGTCCAAGTTTGGGGGAGGCAGCCTCTAGTCCTAGGAACACTCCTCTCTCCCTTAGTAATGATGCATTGTTCTTCTTTGAAAAAAAAATGAAAAAAAAAAACAAGCAAAGAGAAAAAGAGAAAAGAAAAAGGCATTGTCTTCTCCTAGGAATGTTGAGTAATCAGGGTCATTTGTGTAACCCACAAGTGGCACTGCATCAAAAGGCAACTCAAGGGGAGGACTTTGCCAAAGAAAGGAAAGATAAAACAAAGAAGAAGAATCTATGCCGGCAAGTTGCAGCCTAGGTGCTTAGATGTCCTATGTAATGAACTCTGATCCTAAGTTAGCTAAGAACAGGGCTGTAACTAGAAGGTTTGTCGAGGGAGATGAGTGTCTGTCCTAAAATAGAAGTGGTGCCATGGCTTAGTTTGTTCTATGGATTCCGTACTCTGATACTTGTTTTGTTCTAAGCATGGCATGACTCTAAGGATTCCTAGGTAACAAAAGAATAAAACTTAGAAGCATGTACTGAGTCTGAATTAAAACTAGGGAGATGTTAAAAGCTTAGGGATGACTGCACAGTGTGCTTGATGATATAGGCAGATAAACCAAAAGATAGGAAGTGTTAGTAAAAACTGAAGGGTTTAAAAAGGCAAGGGAATTCAGAATAACAAAACATGAAGTTAGAGTTAGCTTAAAGAGTGTCACAGGACAGCAATACCTTTGACAGTAAACCAAGAGGATAAGCAAGTAGTTAGGTAGAGGTAAGGACAAGAGTCAGCAGCTAGGCAGAGAAAAGGAAGGGAAAGTAAGCCTTTGTAAATTGCTCGAGGACTAGCAATAACTCAAGTTTGGGGCTGTGTTACCTCTCCAAATGAGTGTTATTTAGGGCTTTAATTACTTGATATTTATGGAAATTCTTGAGCATTGTAGTTATAAGTTAGCATAATGTGTGTTTAAAAGTGACATTTTGTGAAATGATGCTAATTTAAGGCTTATTTGGAAAAGCTACGAAAAAGTGTGCAAATTGGTGAAAAAATGGCTAATTTATACCTTGCAGATGTATTGCTGAACTTTTGCGAATCACGCAATGGATCAGAGGAAGAACAGCTGGAAACAGAGCATTGCGATCCTCGCAATGCAACCGCAATACTAGTCTTTTCTGCTACGATTCTTCAGCCGCCAGTCTTTGCTGCTGCGCTTTTCCAGCCGTCAAACCTTTCTGCTGCTGCCACGTGTGAGGCTGTTACTAAAAAATGGTTGGAGATCCGCAGCTGCTGGAACCTCTGGAAGCTATATAAAGAGCTAGATGGAGAAGGATCAAAGCAATTGAATTCCCTTCAATTCAATCCACACAACGAATTCAAAAGTGAAGAAAATCGGCAGAAGCCAACACCCGAAGACGAAATCCCTTCCCCCGTTTGTTGGATCGAAGAAACAAAGCCCTTGGCGTCGATATTCAAAAGGAAGAAGAGAAGATCCATCTTCTCTTCTGATTGAATTCATCCCCAAGATCAGCTAATCTTCCCCTTCATCCGAGGCGATTCGTGGCTTCGAAAGATCTTCATTCAACTTACTGTTTTCTTTTAATTGTTTTCCTAATTAGCTACTGCCTTCTTTAAGTATTTGTTCGATTCATCTACTGCTTTGCTCCTTTACTTATTGTGTTCGGATCATAGTATGTTTGTTTACGAATTGTTATATGAATTGTCTTTTTAAGAGTAATCAATTAGTTTTGTTGAGTTCTTCTCTAAATCATCTTTAAATCAATTAGTTTTGTTTTGTTCTCCATTTCATGAGTAATCAATTAATCTTCTTGAGTTCTTCGAAAACCATGAGTAACTAACTTGATAGAGGTTTGCTAAAGATGAATCTATAGGATATGAGTATGTGAATTCAGCATGTAAAGTAGCATGAATGCATTGAATGAATGTGATCTTCATCCCATGGGCAATTTCGACCGGCCATCCATTTTGTCTAAAGAATTCCTAACCTCTGGAAGGAGTAAGAATTCAGAGTCGTTCATTCATGTTAGCCTTTCATGGTAAACAGAGAGTGGCCTAGGAATAGGCATTCTCCTAGCACGTTTGTTAGCATGTGTTTATGAATAGGTTTTTAGCCTTACTTGGACAGAAGTAATCTAAGAATCTAACGCATATAATCGGAAGATGTATGAGATCTAGCTAAGACGATGCATGAGATGTTAATTTACTGCTGAATGATCATAGTAAAAGCCTATAGAGGACTCTTAAGCCAACCTTGCTGTCTTCATTTTAGATTTTAATCGTTGCGAGTGTATTGCGAGCATATTGCGAGAACCGCAATAGCACTTTCTGCCTTTACCTTAGTCGTTTATCATTCTTTACAATCCCTTGCGAATCCATTGCGAAAGTATTGCGATACCCGCAATACTAGTTTTCAACACCATAATATTCTTTAGCTATTTTGCTTTGTGTTAACCTTGCACTCTCCTTACATCTTTTATAATTTCGTGCCTCAAACTAAAATCCATTCAATTTAAGTTACCTTATCTAATTTAACACTCACCAAATCGCTAGTCACTCAACTCAGTCTCTGTGGGAAAACGATATAAATTATACTTATCACTTGCTGCAGACCATGTATACTTGCATGATCTGAGTGCTCTTTACATTTAATTTACATACACACTGAGCACGCAATAATGGTCCACCGTACTGAGCTCGGATGGTGTTGGTGATCATGTCCTGCAGTTGTTGGACAGACAAGAAAGCAACCGAAGTTGAGTGCTGCGGTTGGTCTTCTTGGATGACAACCTTTTCTTTGTCACTTTTTCTTGCCGCCGGAGTTAGACTTGACTCTGCAACTTCTCGACTTTGCATCTGATTCCTCAGATGGGCAATCTCGAGGTCTCTATTCTCAACTGCTTTTATCAGGAGGTTTAGTTTCTTCTCCATTTCAGCCATCGCTTCATCGTTAGTGCGTGCGTCCACCATCATTACAGACATCACGTTTGGATCAGAAACTTTTTCCAAATGATCAGGGGAGGGGACATGTTCAACATACAAGGGATTTTTCTTGACGATTATCCCATTCTGCACAGACTCCGTCATTCGTTTGTAAATTTTGCTCACGATGACAGAAGTTTGTTCGCCTGTCTGCGAAACTTCTTTGATGAAGCGGATGCAGGTGGCAAGTCCCTTGTAAATGCTATTGGAAATGACAAACCTGTATTTTGTTTTCTTCTATGCCATTGTTAACTTTGGTTGAGAGAGGGAGAAATGAGATGTAGAGTTGTCCACTGGGTGTGCCAATTTGTTCACACGAAGATTTCGACGATGGAAATTCGACAAGTGTAAATGAATTTGATTTGTATTGTATTGTATTTGTATCAGTGCGTAGTGGATTACAATCTCTAATGTTTGATCCTCTGATTCTCTCTCTTAAATGTAAATGTACTCGAGGGCTTCGTAGCTTGTTCTCGAGGTTGAATCTTCAGCTTCGCGTAGCGGTGAAGTCTTTAGGTGTTTGATCTTCAAGCGGTGTTTAGTCTTCAGGATTCAAAGAGTGTTTCGTTGCTTGAGAATTCTCTCTGAGTTCTTAGGAGAAGAAATTTTCTGAACCTTGCAAATGAAGAATGAGCTCTCTATTTATAGAGTTCTCAGGAGCCTAATGGGCTTGGGCTTGGATCCAATGAGCTTGGGTCCAATGGACTTTTGGGCTTTGAGCCAACTTGTCATTTAAATAACTTTCTGGGCCGATTTGATTTTGAGCCCAAAATGCAATATGACCCAATTTGATCGGTTAAGTTTATTTGATCAAACGGTCATGATGAAGACATGTGGCGTTTTCTTGAGACTCGTCAATTTTTTCTTCAAATTTAATCTGAGACACCTGTCAATTTGAGATTCTTCCCATATGTAAGTTTGTCATCACTTTGTGAATAATGACATGACAACCGTTGATTGGTCGAAATTTCTCGGTCAACAGTGGTATTTGGCCATCATCAGGTAGAAGGCTTTGACTACAATGAGACATTTGCTCCTATGGCAAAAATGGTGATAGTACGAACATTCATTGTGGTCGCAACTATAAAAAATTGGGAGGTTCATAAAATGGATGCTCATAATGGTTTCTTGCATGGAGAATTGGAGGAAGAAGTTTATATGAAAATACCTCCAAGTTTTCACAATAAAAACTGTGATAAAGTTTGCAGAATGAAAAAAGCAATATATGGACTAAAACAGGCACACCGTTGTTGGTTTGCAAAATTGACTACGACTTTGAAAATTTATGGGCTCAAACAATTTTATTCTGATTATTCATTGTTTACTTTGACCAAGGGAAAACTGCAACTTCATGTGTTAGTTTATGTTGATGATCTCGTTATTGTAGGGAATGACAAATTAGAGTTGATTAATCTTAAAGCATATTTGGGAAGATGTTTTAAAATGAAGGACTTGGGAGTGTTGAAATACTTTATCGGGTTAGAGGTGGCCCGAAACAAACATGGATTTTTGTGTGTCAAAGAAAATATTGTTTGGACACATTATTTTTTAATCAGCTGGGAGCTAAACCTGCACAATTTTTCATGGAGTCCAACCAGAAATTGGCAGTGGCAGAAGGAAAAGTGTTAGAAGATGTAGAACAATATAGGCGTCTTGTAAGACATTTGATATATTTATTTGTGACTTGACCAGATCTTGCCTATTCGGTTCATATATTATCTCAGTTTATGCAGCAACCGAGAGAAGAACATTGGGAAGCAGCATTACGAGTGGTATGTTATTTGAAGTAAAATTCGGGTCAAGGAATTTTTCTTAGGTCCGACAACCCTATGAAACTAGAAGGATGGTGTGATTCAGATTAGGCAAGTTGTCCTCTCACTCGACGATCGTTGAGTGGTTGGTTTGTGTTTCTTGGTGCTTCTCCTATATCCTGGAAAACCAAGAAACAACATACAATGTCTCGTTCCTCTATTGAAGCGGAATATCGTTCAATGGTAACAGTTACTTGTGAGTTAAGTGATTGAAGCAACTCTTTTGTGATTTAGGGGTGCATCATGCACAAACCATGGATCTTTATTGTGATAGTCAATTTGCATTGTATATTGCTTTCATGAGAGGACGAAACACATTGAAACTGACTGTCATTTTGTGCGAGATGCTATCACAATAGACATTATTTCTTCTTCTTACGATCCTATAAAGATGCAATTGGGAGACATCTTCACCAATGTTTTGGAAAAGAGTCCATTTAAATTTATTTTAGGAAAATTATACATTCGAGATCTTCATGCTCCAACTTGAGGGGAGGTATTACAATATTATGATAATAGAATATTTAAATTAGTTGGGTTATATTGGAAAAATATAATTATTGACATATATGTGAATCTTGGAAAATCACTAGATTTTCAATTTTGGGATTTTTGATATTTGATATGTACAATGAAAAATAATATAAGAAGACGAGTATTGAGATGAATTTGTCAATATCAATAGTTGATTCCTAACACTTTTATGATCATGTATTGAAGTTCAAACTTATTCAAATTCATGTTAGACAATTACTTACAAAAACAAGGCAAAGACAAAAATAAATACTTTTTTTCTCTCTCTCCAAATTAGGCCTATATTCAGCCACAAGACTTATTATTATCGATATCGATATCGATATTAATACCGAAAAAAAAGATTTTTTTATCTTTCCAATGCGGGCGAGGTGGCAATTAGAGAGTTTGGTCGTGAGGATGATGGTTGCATTCCACCTCCTAGATCTTCTTCCTCAGGCTTAGATGAATATGAAAGAGACTCCGATTTCTTCATTTGATTCCTTATCCAATTAAACTTTATCCAAGTAAAACCCTCAAGGATCAAAGTGATTGTGCCCAAACCTATAAGAATTCCAAACACTGCGAACCTCCAATTCTCCCTATTCTCCGGTTTCAAAATTCTAATTCCTTCAAATATGTTTACAAACATCAATGCTATTAAAGCATATCCTAAGAAATGATGGTAGATGTTCCATACTTTTCGAAAGTCGTCTTCGAGTGACGGCCTAAACCTTATCGCTAATGTCTGCAATTATAAAAATTAATCAAGTTAGATGTGAATCAAAACGTAGTTCAAAATTAGTATGTTAATGAATCGATTATAATTTTAGTAGTAAATTTAATAACTTTCAATCGAAACGTAGTTCAAAATTAGTAGGTTCGTCTTTAAATTTTTAAAAAGTTGCAAATGATTTTAATATTAATAAACTTTTATTATTAAAACTCTCTACTTAATTTTTTAGTTTAGTTGACATGTCACGCTAACATTATATTCAAGTAAGCTATAGAAATATACTATAATCAAAATCTAAATTATCTAAAAAAGAAATTAAAAC
The DNA here is from genome assembly GCA_028017165.1 of Herpetospermum pedunculosum. NCBI lineage: Eukaryota > Viridiplantae > Streptophyta > Magnoliopsida > Cucurbitales > Cucurbitaceae > Herpetospermum > Herpetospermum pedunculosum. Next base: position 744,273 of record CM051527.1, read on the forward strand.
TTTTCAAAAGTAATTAAAACTTTTCAAAAGTAATTAAAACATACTCTTAAGAATTCTCTCATTTTTTCTTCTTTTCTAAACACTCTAATTTCTTTTCTGATTGTCACTTTTATTATTTTGTAGGGTGAACAAAACCAATCGAAAAATCAAACCGACCGATTGAAATCGATCAATTTAACTTTGATCCATCGGTTTATATCAATATTTCAATCAATTTTTTAGGTAGGAAAACCAGTCGGTCTGTCGGTTAGCCCAAAAATGTTAAAATCGACCGACTGTATTAAAAAAATAATAATAATAATAATTATCGGTTGGCATGTTGCATGCAAAACACCTTGGGAAGAGATGTCTTCCTCCCTCCCCAAGACATCTCTTCCCAAGGAATATACATTTAGCAATAAAAAAAATTACTTTTTTTACTTCATTTCTCTTCATTCTCTAACAAAAATCTCCCTCTCGTTTCTATCGTTGTCGTCTCTATACATCGTCGTATCTCTCTCTCGCCTCTATGGTCGTTGTCTCTAGCCTAAGTCGTCACCTCCATCTCCTATTTTTCACTATTTTTTTTTTAGAGTTCACCGGAGCTCTCTCTTCAAGTCGATTTCGGCTAAAATCGATCAAAATGACGTAAACTGATTTGTCGGTAGTTTGAGCCCAAAACTGATATCGATGATTGAACCCATGACCTCATAGTCACGGACACAATCTTATGCTAATTGAGCTATGCTCGATTTGGCAACACTTTTATAGTTGTTTAAACTATTTTTGAATGAAATAAATGAAAAGAAAAAAAAAAGAGTAGAGAGAGAAAGAGAATAACTTGTAAGGTGGCAAAAGCGAAAATGAGAATGGCGAGGACGCGATGAGTGAGGAAGGTATAGCGTGGCGAAATATGAGCGAGCCACATCCCAATGCCCCAACCAACCACGCCTAATAAAAAACCTACGCTTTGGCAAATCACATGTGCATAGAACCACCAATCTCTTTCAAATGGGAATTTTCTGAAAAATCTCGCTACTATCACTCCCACCGGCAACAACGTCCCCCACCCAATAATGTTCAATACTCCATGCACCTGAACGCAAAAGAAAACAAGAAATAAGAACGTTACGAGACGACTCGTTAAAAATGAGGAGAAATGAAATGAAATGTGCTTACTTGTCTGAGGTAAATCTTGAGGTGAGCTATTTCAGAACTTTTCCCAGAGAGCAAGTCAAGCCTCTCAACGCTATCAACATTCTTCAATGTAGCCACATGCTTCTGTGGCCTATCTCCATCAACATTAACCCCAATCTGCCACACAATATTCAGCCTCGACACATTATATTCCGCAGAAGACAGATTCAAACTCGCCCTAAACACATGATACCGCGTCGTTTCATCGTATTCAAATCCCAAGCATTTGATCTCCTCCATAGCCGACGGCCGTAGCTGGCACCCGATTCTCGTCTCGTAGCTCACATTGTAAGTGTTGCAGTAAAGTGTGCCGTTGGACGGGTCCTTGATGCCGATCGCGGCTCTCGTCCCGACCATCTCCGGCCCCGGCCCTGGGTTCACGCCCCAGGCAAGCCAACCCGTCTCCTCGTCGTCGTTCATCGGGGCGCCGAAGAGGACTTGGACCACATGGTGGGATGGTGATCGGTCCGTAATGGTCCAGCCGAGCTCCGCGCCGAGAGTCGGGAGTTTGTGGCAGTTTGAGTAGTGTTTGGCTTTGACAAGTTCGTTAAATTTGTCGGTGCATCGGTGGTGCTGATTCATGCTGCTTGTTTTTGTTGTTAGAAATAGAATCAACAAGGGGATTGAATAATAATGCATCTTTTTGGGGTTTGGTTAATTTGATGGAATTTTGTGTGTTGTGTTTTCTTGTGTTTTTTATATTTATATTTGTCTTAGTTTGAGTGTGTGTTTTTCTTTTTTTGGAATGGGAATATTAGGAAACTTTGTGATTACCCAAAGCATGATATATTTCACTTTATTGCTGCTAATTGTGTTGTGAAAGCTACCTACTAGGACCAACCTCACACCAATGTATTTTAATATTCCTCTAAACTTCACTCTCCCCTTTCTCCAAAAAGAAGTATTTCAAGATGGCCACAATAATAAACGTAATTCACATGAATCTCTATCTTTTCTCATTTTATCGTCAATACAAAGGAATACGTTTATACTCAGGAGAATAAATATTTTTCCATAAATCTACCTAAATATAACCATATTATATCTCAACTTCATCCCAACATACACTATTTAGATGTACCAAAGAGAAATTATAAAAATATTTCGAATTTAATTTTTATTCGAAGTTATTAGGGACATGTTTGTAAATTTTTGAATCCAAATCCAATAGATTATTATGAAGTAAACACATTGTGACGACAATAATTTTTTTTCTTTTCTCTCTCTCCCTCTTTTTTTCATTAATTATTCAATTAGGTTGGTTTGGTCTCTAGTAATTATTGTATATAAAATCGAAGTAATTTTGCAATTCCTCTCTTACATACATCCAACCGCCCGTATGGTGCAAAATTTATAGTTCAAAATTTATGGTCACATTATGACAACCTCCTCGAATAAATTTTCGGCCACCCTTCAACCCTATTTGGACTTTTCTCTAAACTTCTCTCTATGACATGGGTTCCACAGGTTGATTAACTTAACTGTAAAGGGTCCGAACTGTCAACAAAAGTGATTAAAATATACTTGCTTCATTATCAAAGTTTCCTCTTTTGTATTTTATGTATTTTGGAGCTCTCTGTATCTTTCTCTATAAGAGATCAAACTCCTTATGCTGTCATGTTTTCCTCTTTTGTGTTTCGATTTTGAAGAACTTCTCACTCTTTCTTTTCTGTCAATATTTGAGAATATATTTTTTCAGAGTTGGTATAGTATGGAATGATTGATGATCTATTTAGTTATTAGGATGACTTTTAAACATGCTCAAATTTATGATTTATTTATTTGAGAATCATTTTATTAAGGTAAATTGTAATATATATCAATTTTGAGTAAAATAATTAAAAATATAACAATTTTTTAATTTTTTTTTTTTGCAGATATTGCAATTTCTATCACTGATAGTATGGTCTATCAGCGATAGTAGTCTTTTTTTTTTATAGAATTTTGTCAGTGATAATAGTCTATCACTGATAGAAGTCTATCAATAATAGTCATAAACTCTATCAGTTATAGTCACTGATTTTTTTGCCATATTTATAAAAGGTTTTAAACTTTGCTAAATTTATAATTATTTTTGGTCTGATTGCTGTTTTTGCCTAGTCTATATGTAGAAGTTAAAGAAAGAGCTTTTTGGTGTTTCATGTATTTGATTGCTACAATATGCTTTTCCAACTAAATAAAGAAACCCTATGCAACTTTTTCATTAATAGCCAATAAAAAAGACCAATACCCTACCCCATGTTTCTCATTTTGGACACATACCTTTCCTTTGGAGCAGTTTTTTTTTTCTTTTTTTTTCCTCCACTTTCTTTCTGGATAATGATCTTCTTTTGTGCTGAATATTTTTAGAAATTGTGGGAGTTTGAAGATTTGCATATTTCTCCCGATAAAAATGTTTGATATGTATGAGAATAAGATTACTGAAAATAAAAGATGTTTGTGTTTGGTTGTGCAGTAAAATGACATAAAATATTTATAGAAATAGATGTTAGATCAATATTTTGTTTGATTACGAGTAGGAATATAAATTTTATTACATTATAAATATAATAATTAAATAAATTGAATTCAAATAAATAATATAAATTAATTTAAGTTATTATTTAGGGTTGGTTGGATAAACAACAATCATGCCCAAAATAATGGCAAATATAGCAAAATTTAAAACATTTTGTAAATATGGCAAAAACTTAGTGACTATCACTGATAGTCTGCTATCGCTGATATATGACTATCACTGATAAATCAGTGATAGTCACTGAATTTTTTTTATAAAATACTGAAGTGATAGACTATTATCAGTGATACATTACTATCAGCGATAGACTATTATCAGTATAGAAATTGCCATATTTGCAATTGTTTTTAAAAAGTGCTATATTTTTAATTATTTTACTCTAAATTGACATCTGTTACGATTTTTCATGGGCTGGTTGCACAAATAGCAATCAGACCAAAAATAATTGCAAATTTAGCAAAATTTAAAACCTTTTGCAAATATGGCAAAAAATCAGTGGCTATCACTAATAGACTTTATGACTATTACTGATATATTTTATGACTATTAGTGATAGACTTCTATCACTGATAAACTATTATCACTGACAAAATTCTATAAAAAAAACTACTATCAACGATAGACTTCTATCAACGATAAACTTCTATCAACGATAAACTTCTATCAGCGATAGACCATACTATCAGTAATAGAAACGGTCATATCTGCATTTTTTTTAAAAAGTGCTATATATTTTTAATTTTTTGCTCTAAATAATTGACATCTGTTACAATTTCCCATACATATATATATATATATATATATAAAAATTTATATTTATATATATTTATATATATATATGGTTAAACATTTTGATGTAAGGTGCTACTTAGGGTTTACGAATTGAACTTTTAAAAACTTCATACTTTGAAGTTTTTTATTTGAATTTAGTTCTGTGTTATCGAATGCCCCTCACGCCTCCAGAAGTTTCTCTTCATTTTCCTTCTCATTTCCTTTTCTTTTCTCTTTCGTTCGGAGTCCCACAACTCCGTTGCTCGGCGCCGAGGATAGCGGGACTATCAGAGGTGGTCCTCGAGGCGTTCGTGAGAAGAGGCTCGAAGAGTTCGTGACGAGGAACGAGCAGCGAAACTTGAAGAAATTAGAACTACAAGCGTATGTATTTCTAATTTCTCTTGTTTCCGTTGTTTGAACATGTTTCTAGCTTAATAAATTGATGAAATTAGAGTATCAACGATCCCAAATCGTTTCCGCTGCGTTTTACGCTCCATCAATTGGTAACAGAGCGTATTTTGATCAACTCAATTTGCATCAATTTAAGCTGGTGGGTATTTTAATTTAGAAATTGTTTTTGAATGGATGTCTAAAGTGTTGATTGGTTTTGGCATCGTTTCTTTTTTATTTTCATTATTTGTAATGGCCCTTGAATGTATGGGCTTTAATGTGTGTTGAAGAGTCTGTATTCTATTAGAGTCATTAGAGTCCATATAGGTTTCTTTGTGAAAGAAGCTCGAGTTTTGAGCTCGCCGAAGTGTTCGGTGCAAGTTCAAACTCGTTCTGGGCGGTTCTAAGAGAATCTCAAAGAGAAATTGGCCGAAGTGTTCGGGGGAGCAATCTTGTCTGAGGCGGTACGAAGAGTTCGAAGTCCGCTCAAGACTTAGCTTGTTGTTGAAGCTTGTAATAAATTAGTTATTGCTTGCTTGATGCCAAAACCGGTCCACTTTAGTGTGTTTAATTAGTTATGCATTGCGTATGTATGTTTAAATTAAATCCATGTTTGTGTGTGCATAACGTATGCCATATAGATTTAAAATCCCACCGTAGGAAGCATGCTCCATACATTGAAAATATGTTATAAGTGTTATAATATATAGAATGCATATTTGAGAATTCATGAGTATTGATATAAAAGTTATATTAGTTCATGAATTAGATGTTGTTAGTTTAATAGAATAATTAATATAAGTGTTATATTAATTATGAAATTAAACGTACAACATAGGTTGCCCTAGTTTTATGGATATTGTATGTTATAAGTGTTATAATGTATATGATGCATGCTCAATTCATGTGTATTCATATAAGAGTTAGATTAATTCATGAATTAGATGTTGTTTGCTTAATAGAATAATTAATATAAGTGTTATATTAATTATGAAATTAAACATCCAACATTAGATGCATATTGTATGTTAAAAGTGTTATAATGTATATGATGCATGCTTAATTCATGAGATTCAATATAAGTGTTATATTGGTTATGAATTAGGAGTTGCATATTTAAGAGCATAATTGATATAAGTGTTATATTGATTATGAAGTTAAATATTCAACTTATCATGCATTAGTGGTGCATGTTTGAGAAGCATGTAGATGTTTGTTCTAGAAAGTCTTAAGTTTTGCAAAGCGTTGTAAAATTGATTTAGATTTTTAAAATCTATAACAAAGACAAAAAGCATGTTCATTTAAGGTTAAATGATTCAATCTTTTTTATTAGATGAATAGTTCGATATCTTGTAAATGCTAACGTTACAAGAAACTCACCCGGTGAAATCCTGTTCGAGGTTGGAGGTATTTAAGCTGACGGTTTACGGAACACCTCCTACCTGGGGACAATCCGGTACTTGAGTAAAGTTAACCCGACTTTATTAGCATGCGAGAGAGGTGTGAGATTAGTAAAGTGTTAATAACCTAGACATCTGAGGTAAAAAGTTTACCTAGACTTAAGGTTTTATTTACTTAGCCGGATAAACCCTGAAGTAATTTACCCATAACCGTCCAAAATACTTAGTAGAGGTGTTGAGAAGGAATATATGATATATCCCTCTCCTGCTACGCACTCTGTGAAGTTCACAACGTGAGAATTATGTTCGGCCTCGTGATGTCAATAGGGCATCCCCCTTCAGATGACATTTGCATCTTTCAATAGCAAGGTGAATGGAGTAAGTATTTATAGTATGTGGGAGAAGGAAGTACGTCAATACATCCTGCGGTCTTCTCCATTGGATTGAACCGTGAGATTCCCATGTTCCGCCTGCAGGTTGCTCTTAGTGGCACCATCCTTTCGGAGGGCCGTTTCATGGGAGTCGGAACATCTCAATCACCATTTATGGATAAAGAAACATAGGGTCATTCCCAACACTGACATTCCCTTCGGTTGCACTGTTGGGGCCGTTCTGTGCATTCTAAAAATGGAGGGTCACACTTACGGGATTTGCTAAGGAGTTAGTTAATCTTGACCAAAAACGATAACTAAGATGCTATAGGAATAAGAGTTATTCTTGTATTAGCATTTAGTCAAGAGCGTCTTGGTTTAGTGAATGAGTGCTTGACTGCCCTTCGGTAGCGACCATTCTAACTCAATAAAGTATCGTTGCAAGTGAATAAAGAGTTTGGGTACTTTATTTGCTGCTAAATTTACTTGATTGGTTTAAGTAGGTTAAAATTGTTTCACTAATAGATTTACATTCTGTTTTCAGCATGTCGAGTTCATTTATTCAGCTATTAGCCCACGAAAAATTGACTGGCGAAAACTATGGGACTTGGAAGTCAAACCTGAATACGTTCTGGTTTTAGATGACCTTAGATTTGTTTTAACGGAGGATTGTCCTCCACCTCCTGGTTCGAATGCTACACGAACGGTTTGTGAAGCATACGATGGTTGGATTAGGGCTAACGATAAAGTCCGAGTCTATATCTTGGCGAGCATATCTGATGTTTTGTCCAAGAAGCACGAGGTTATGGTTTTCGCGAAGGATATCATGTCTTCATTGCAAGTGATGTTTGGACAACTGTTCTCATCTCTTATGTATGAAGCCCTCAAGTATATTTACAATTGCCGCATGGTGGAGGGTACCTCTGTTAGGGAACATGTCCTTAACATGATGGTCCACTTTAATGTGGCGGAAGTAAATGGTGTTACCATCGACGAGAATGGTCAAGTGTGTTTTATCTTGGAATCTCTTCCGAAGAGTTTCCTTCATTTCAGAACCAACATGGTAATGAATAAGATAGAATACAACTTGACATCTCTTCTGAATGAACTTCAGATTTACCAGTCCTTGCACACCTCAAAAGGAAAAGAAAAGGAGGCAAACGTTCTCACTTCTAAGAAGTTCTAAATGGGGTCGGGGTCAGAGAGTAAGTCTGAAGTCGCTTCTGTGAGTAATAAGATTATTCAGAAGAAGAACAAAAGCAGGAGGAAGGGTAAAGTCCCTACTGTTCACAAGGTAAAATCTTTAGACAAATGAAAGTGTTTCTATTGTGGTGAAGATGGGCATTGAAAGTGCAACTGCCCCAAGTACCTTGTTGAGAAACAAGCTTAGAAAGAATGACAAGGTAAATGTGATTTATTAATTGTCCAAACAAGTTTAGTGGATTATGAGTGTCATACCTGGAATTTTGATTCAGGAACCACTAATCATGTTTGTTTTTCTTTTCAAGGAAATTAGTTCCTGATAGCCGGTTTCTCAACGGAGATAACTTATGAAGACGTCTTTGTAGCTGAACGAGTGGGAGCTTTATGTAGTTGTTGTATAGAGATAATTTCATATGATGTAATTATTGTCTATATTTCTGGTTTGAACTGAACACATGTATATGATATCTTTTGTTTTGATAATGAATTGTTCATTTGACAAAAGATTTATACTGTTTGTGTTCTATTAAACTAAAAAAACAACTAGTGTGTTAAGAAATACTGCTTAAAGATTATTGGAAGCTATATTTAAATTAACAAGGGTTGTTAATACAGTTGGTTCTTCTCAAGTGTTGAGAAAGCCTCGATGCAGTGGGAGGATTATGGGATAACTCGGTCCATTGTATTGGCTTGTCCTATGACTCTAGTTATCATACTTGATGATGGCGTTGAGTACATAGACAAGAACCAGTGGCTCAAAGCCATGGATCTTCGAGAGGTTTTGAGACCTAGCCTCTAAGGTGAAAACCTTTAAGGCTTGACTTTCTGACAAAGGGACTGTCCCGAAGGGAAGGGGTTAATTGTGTATTAACTTCATCTCTTGTTGTCAGATGAAAGTAAAATAGATTACTCACATCCATTGCCCTGTTTTATGTGATAGGATAAGGAAAATGGATGTCAAGACTAGCTATCTTGATTGGAGTATCTATAAGTCTCAACCTGGGAGATTTATTGTTTAGGATTAAGAGCAAGTGGTTTGCGTGCTTATTCAATCCATTTATGAATTGGAACAAGCATCTAAATCTTGAATTATAGGGTTTGATATTGTGATCAAATCTTATGGCTTTGAACATTAGATTGATAAAACTTGTTTGACAAGTGTTTTAATCAACGTTGTAGCTTTCATAATAAATTTCCATAGTTCATGTCTTAATCATTAAGAATGATGTAGGACTCACTTCTCTGATAAGCATAAACTAGCGACCCAATTCCAAATAGTTGATTTGGATATGGCTTAGTATGTTCTAAGGATTCAGGTTGATCTGAATCGTAAGAACAAATCGCTAGTGCTGTCTCTAAAAATCTTGTATAGACAAAATGTTGTCGATATTCGATGGTCTATGGAAATGGTTTCCTAAGACACCTCAAGCGTTGAGGATATGAGACGCATCCATGTGCATTTACATATTGGAGGTCAGATGTATGGCTTCTTAGATACATGACCCGATATGTGTTGTGTAGTGGGAGCTGTCAGTTTTACACGGCTAGAGTTTTGTCTCAATGCTAAGAAGGAATAGAATACAAGAGTTGTATTTCTAATTCCTCGGTAATAGCTAAATTTCTTGCAGCTTCAGAAGCAGCAAAAATGTTTATAAGTTGAACTCTTGGATAATGCTCTGAGGAGATGTGATGGTCACATGGAAAGCCTCACAGCATTTCATGCTGATGTGTTTACTAAGTCTCTCACGGCTAAAGTGTTTGAGAGACACCTAAAGAGTTTAGGGCTCCGAGTTGTTGAGTAGGGTAGTGGGAGAAAAATTGAGATATGAGATATTTCGTTTTCTCGGCCAACATGTACACCACGGACGTTTTAGTCCAAGTGGGAGTTTGTTGGGTTCTATGTCCTAACACTCGTCGTTTGTAAACAGTTGAGTTTGTAAATACTCTATTTAGTAATAAAGAGTTATTAGATTTATTCAGTAAAAGAGTTTACTGGAATAAAGTGAAACGTGTTTAGAATAACCTATACCAATGACCAACACCCATGGCGATTCATGAGTACTTGAGCTTCATGTATGACATGATTGTGGATCAGGCTCAAGTAGATAGTCAAAACGGTTTATAGTATATGGAGAAGGCTGGGTACCTTATCCTGGTAACTGTTACGTCTCCAAAAGTACTTAATTTAGGGACTTATTTGCCATATAATTGTGTGAACTCTTAAGCGTTTTTGATAGAATTTAGTTTAATACGTGCTTATATATGAGAAATTATAGAATGAAACTAAATCAGGACTTATTTACAAAAGGAACAAGAAAGGATAAAAAACAAAGCTAAAAGAGTTGAAATTCTGTATTGCAGGAAAATTGCGGAAACATTGCTGTCTCCGCAATGTTTAAGCTGGAAATTATTAAGTTGTCCAACCGTCCGCCGTTCTGTTGCGATCTTTCAGCCGCCCAACTTCTCCCCTGCTGCCACGTGGTGGGACGTCGTTCAGAATGGATGGTTCTCCTTGGCTGAAGAGTACCTGCAAAGAGCTATAAAAGGAGGTCAAGGGGGTAGGAAAACAACAAGCTTGGAAGCGTAGAACTCTCCATCTTAACGCAGTTTCTTCTTATTTTCTCTCCCGTTAGTTGGAGTTGAAGGAATCAGCTGTTGGCATCGATAATCTGAGAGGAAGAAGAGAAGATCCTTCTTCTCTTCTGATTGGATTCTTCCCCAAACAAAGCTCACCTTCTCCCTTCATCTGAGGCGCTTGCGGCGAGGAGTTCACGCACACGTTTATATGCTTTCTACTGTTTTCTGTCTTTCCTTTCGTTTTTGTTGCTGCCTTTACGTCTGTTAGCTACATTGGTTTAATTCGTTTCCATTTGCTTAGTCATTATTGCTTTATAGTCGTTGCACATTAAGCTTTGAATCTTATTCAATAGAGGAATTGTTTGACAACTTCGCAAGTCTCTTATCACTTTATGTTTTCCTTTACTCCCATTTAAGTACTATTAAGCATGTTTAAACAATCTAGTCTTTCCAACTCCACACCATCCATGAGTAACTAAACCACACAAGGGTCTGCTAATGATGAATCTATAGGTAGAAATACGTGAATTCAGCATGTAGGATAGCTTCAAATGCATTGAATGTATGTATGCTTCATCCCACGGGCAATTTCGATTGGCCATCCATTTTGTCCAAAGAACTCCTAACCTCCGGAAGGAGTAAGAGTTCAGAGTCGTCCATTCATGCTAGCCTTTCATGGTAACCAGAAAACGACCTAGGAATAGGCGTTTTCCTAGCACAATTCATTAACTTGCTTATATAAATAGATGCTTAAGCCTTACTTGGACATAAGTAAACTAAAGGATCTAATGCATGTAATCGAGAGATACTTGAGAATGAGTTAAATTGATGCATGATAAGTTGAGCTACTGCTGAATAATCGTATGAAAAAGCCTATAGAGGAGTCGTTAGTTGACCTGGTTTCTCCATTTCACCCTTAAAACGTTGCTAAATTAATTGCTATACAATTGTTGTCTCCGCAATTCTTTTAAACCAGTTTTTGCCTTAGCCATTTTTCTAGTCTTTTACTTTTGCGATTTTATTGCTATACAATTGCTTTCTCCGCAATTCTTTTTCCTCTACATTCGAGTTAATCTCTTCACTTGTTTTTGTTTATGCTTGCATATCTTATATATTCTTCATTAGTTAGGCACATTAATCTTCAATTCACCCCATTTAAACCACCCTTTCTAATTTAGCATCTCACTTCGTTAGTAACTAAGAATAATTCTCTATGGGAAATCGAATGAAAAAAATACTTATTACTTGCTACAAGATCATGTATGCTTGCATGTTCTGAGTGCTCTCACATTGCATCTTTATTTAAACACTGAGCACGCAACAGTAACACTATTGGATGCGACTTGCTTTGTATAGTACAAAACGATGTGATCCGAATCGTTTCACATGGAAATGTGAGTAGCGAGGGCGTCCTCTGCAAAGAGTTTGCATAAGACTGAATCGTGAAATCAAGTCGCTCTCTCTTTATAACACCGTTTACTGAACATACCGACTTTTTCATATGATGGCCTAGGTAACTCGATCTTAATCTTGAGCTCGCTATGAACTCATATTTATTCGAGAGTATCATTTGACTTGCACGGGTGAGAGTGGCCAGATCACCGACTCAATAAGCCTACCATCTTGGGTATAAACTCGAATAGGTGGCTGGGGACATAGTACAGCAAGATGGAATTCACTCCTAACCCGCTCTTCAGGGTTAGTAGATAGGTTGTTCCCTTAATAGCTCACTCTAGGGCTTGAACAATGGCGCCCACCCTCTCCTTGGCAAGAGAGGGACCTGATCTGTTGGTTGGACCACATATCAATTGTTCATTAGAGCTGTCAGTGGTACTTAAGGAACAAGATGTAATGTAGGGGTTAAACGATATTAATGACCCAGCTGTGATTACGAACAACCTGTGAATGGTCGACTTGCCCATGACGGTTATATCAAGAGGACATAATATATCTACAGTGAGGAGAGTGCAACCCTCAGACTATAGTGGAGTCTCCGGGGGTTAACGAATGTTGATTAGTTCGGTTAAAAGAGTTTTGACCGGATAATCTCGTATCGTTGGAGCTCATAATTTGTAGGTCCTTTAGGTTCTGCTGGCTAGGAAAAGGAAAAAAATTTGAATTGTTCAAATTCATTTTTTTGGAAAAATGATGGACATAATTAAATATTATTTAAATATGAGAATGATCTAAAACATGAATAAGATTCATGTGCAAAAATTCGGTTTTCGAAAAACCGGGTTTATCCATATTATTTAATTAATATTTGATATTGAATTAAATAATATTAATTAATTAAAAAAGTTTAATTAATTAATATATATATATATTTTATTCATTAAAATGTTTAATTAATAAAATATTTATTATTATTTAAAATTAACTAAAAAGTAATTTTTAAAAATAATATATATATGTATATATAAAAGTGTCTTACCTGCATTGTGCATGTAAGACACTTGGTTTTTTAAGGTTTACGAATTGAACTTTTAAAAACTTCATACTTTGAAGTTTTTTATTTGAATTTAGTTCTGTGTTATCGAATGCTTCTCAGGCCTCCAGAAGTTTCTTTTCATCTTCTTTCTCATTTCCTTTTCTTTTTTCTTTCGTTCGGAGTCCCATAACTCTGTTTCTCGACGCCGAGGATAGCGGGACTACCGGAGGTGGTCCTCGAGGTATTCGTGAGAAGAGGCCCGAAGAGTTCGTGACGAGGAACGAGCGACGAAACTTGAAGAAATTAGAACTACAAGGGTATGTATTTCTAATTTCTCTTATTTCCATTGTTTGAGTATGTTTCTAGTTTGTTAAATTGATGAAATTAGAGTATCAACGATCCAAAATCGCTTCCGCTGCGTTTTACGCTCTATCACTATCAAACCCATTTTTCCCGATTTTAGGGCATTCACTATTCATCTTCTCCCTCGGGATTGCCGATTTTCTCCCATTTTTCTGGTCTTTCTTCACCTTTGGGCTGTATGAGGGCAAGAACCTCCATGGATTCTTGGAGGAGGGGTAGTGGATTTTACGAATGTCCACAAATCTCGGGTTGTCGAAATCCGCCAAAATGAAATTTATAAACCCGATTCCACTAAGCTATTTGTAGCTAATGGCAACGGGGTTGATCCGCAGGGAATTAGATTAAATTCAACTAGATTCAATTAAATTTGTTAACTAAGAAAACACAAACTTTGGGAAAAAGATTTGGGATTTTGAAACAACTCAAAAATAAGCTAACGGAAAATTAAGAATTTATGGACATGCAAAATTGACAAAAGCATTTAACTTGGGGAGCTCAAGATTAATAATTAGCGTAATTTTAGATCATGGACTAACGGAGAATTTAGCTAAATCAAATGAACATACAAATTGCTTATTCGAAGAATCGAAATAAACGCGCCCAAGGGATATTAATCAGAGAAATAAATTTATAATTAAACATAACAATTGGACATTGGTGGCCAACTCTCCACCAAGATCAATTGTTAGTAACGGGCTATTCGTGATGATTATCTAAATTCGGAAGCCAAAAATAGTATATCGATTTGAATTCAATCTCCAAGAAGAATTAATGCAAGGATAACATGGACGCCAATGCATCGTTTGCACAATTAATCTCTTGTTACCTAGGCGATTAAGAGAGGCACAACATCATAATCTATTAACGGAGAATACATAAACAATCAAGATCGTCAGTCCATTATGTAAACATATTGCTATGATTAAGAAAAGGAGAAGAATCATGCTCAAGGTTTAGACTAAACGATTAAGCTCTAATCTCCCTAAAATACTCTAATTAACAAATCCTTTACAATCCCAAGTTAAATACTTACTAACTATTCTCTCATGTAGGTGGGAGCTTCAAGGATCTTCATTTCAAGCTCCATGGTCTTCAACAATGGTGGAAAGCCACCCAAAATTGGAATAATCTGGTGCAAAATCCGAGGAAGACAAGACAACCCGACCTAAAATCGGACAATTTCTATTTATACTCGCCGTAGCGTCTCGACGCTACGGACGGAAAAATGCGGTGCGCGGAACTTCGGAGCGTCGAGACGCTTCGGGACAACGTCGAGCAGCGTCTCGACGCTTGCTCTCGGGTTTGAGCAAAATATTTTTCCTTTGAAAAATTCATTTTGTCAAAACTTCATGTTTTTGGGTTCCTTCTTTCCCGAAGTGTTCTCGAGGCCTTAAAAAGACTTACTTAGCTCTGAATGACATCAAACGGGATTCACGAGCTCTTAAGCGACGATCACCTATAATCAAGGCAAATTAGCATAATTAAGCACGATATTAGCTTGAATTAGGGAGTTAAACATAGCTCCAAAATAGAGCTGTCAATGAACTTTTTCTCCATGAAAACGTAGAGGTATTATGCTTGATTAGTTAGTTGAGGGATTCTTAATCTTTTGTATTAGGTGAGATTTGTACTTAAATGTATGTTTAGCATATTTGTATGAATTCTTGCATCTTCTACCTATATTAAGAATGAATGACTTTCCTTTCTAATTAGGAGTGACGTCCATAATTCTTACGCATGTTAGTCGGCTAGCATTAATCCTTGATTAGTCTTAATGCAAGTAGCGAAAGTCTAGCTCGTGGCTAATCAATTCGAGCCTAAGTGATAGTTGGGGGTTGGAGTTGATTAACGTTTTCACGGTGGGCTTAAGGTTAGGAGAGAAATCAAATTAGACTTAAATAATAATTCGTCGCGATATTACTTGTTACTATTCTTTGACTAATTTAGGACTAATCACCTTAGATTGATTAAGAGACATGTTTAATTAGAATTGTGTGTTTCTAATTAATTCATTGTGATATTTTTTGCGGAGACGGGCAAACATTTCGCGTGCATGAAGCATCTTGGCTAATTTTCATGTTAATCGATGAACCGAAATACAATAGAGTAATCTCGATACTTTCGAATTAAGCATTCTTGTCAATTTCGTATCTCCCGTTTTAATTTTCCGTTAGCGCAATTCCTACTTGTTTAGTGATTTTCCAAGCAAAACCCTCCTTGTTTTTACTTCATTACAAATTTAATTTAATTAAGTTAGGATTATAGTTCGCTTCCTGCGGATCAACTTGGTTGCCACTAACTACAAGTTAGTTGGGTGTAATCGATTATAAATATTATTTTGGCGGGTTTCAGCAACCCGAAATTTGTGAACATTTAAAAGTTCATCTACTAGGAATGGTGAGACTCCTTTACAAGAGAAAAGAAATGGAAGAAGAAGATGGAAATGGGAGGGAGTCTTTGTGATGAAGTTCTTGAGAGAGATGATTCTACAAGCACTAAGTTCATAAAAAATTAACAACCCCACCACCGAGAGCCTCAGCCAACTTCAAATAAAAAACCAAAACTTAACAATTAAGTTTTAAAATAAAATTAGTCATATACACATATAACAACATGCACATGCATATATATTAATTTATTATTTAAAAACTAATTCAAAATTAATTTTAAATAATAATATATATTTTATTAATTAATTTTTTTAATTAATATAATATATAATATATATTTTAATTAATTAATATTATTTAATTCAATATCAAATAATTAATTAAATAATATGACTAATCCTGGTTTTTCGTTAACCGACTTTTCGCACATGAATCTCTATTCATGTTTTAGACCGATCTCATATTTAAATCATATTTAAACATGTTCATCATTCTTCCAAAACCGAATTTAAATAAATTTAATTTTTTTTTCCTCTCATATTGTTGGAGCTCTAATCTGTAGGTCCTTGAGTTCATAGTGTGCTTAGGATTCAGATCGAGTTACCTAGGTCATTGAAAAAGTCGGTCTTTATAGTAAACAGAGTTGTAAAGAAAGAGCGACTTAATTTCGCGATTCAGTCTTATGCAAACTCATTGCACAAGACGCCCCCACTCGCATGTCCTCACATGAACGATTTCGGAGCACATCGTTTGTACTATACAAAGTGGGCCGCGTCCATAGTGTCCCCAGGATAAGATACTCAACCTTATCCCTATATTATAGATCGTGTTGGCTATTACTCGAACTTGATCCACAATTATGTCACACATGAATTTCAAGTATACAACCTATAGCCATGGGTTCTTTTTTTATTGGAGTTAGGTTAAAATTAAACGCATTTCACTTTATTCAATAACAATTTTACTAAATAAATCTCAATAACAATTTTATTGCTAAATAGAATATATATTCAGTTTACAAACCACGAGTTTTAGGACATAAAACCCAACACATCACACCGTGAACGACAACATTATTAATCAAACATAGTAGTTACGCATGTTTTCTGGTTTGTTAGAACTGCAAACACGCATCTCCTCCTTGTGTTCGAAGAATACTCATTCCACTTTATTACTTTTCTGAGGTTAAGTGTATACTTGCGCTTACTCTTGGCTGACAACTTTGTGTGTTAATTTAGTTGTATGCACTTACTCACCTTATGCATCATTTCCACTTACTTAATAATACACGGTTCTAACACATCCAACACACATCATGTTTTCATATTGCTAGTATCAAGTCATTGACACCGTTGTCAGGGATAAGTATACACAAAAAATCCAGCAATCAAGTTTTTGGCGCCGTTATCGGGGGGCAATCACGTTTTACTGAATTTTACAAGCTTTAAAAACAAGTTCAACTACTTTGCTTTTCACTTCTAATTTTCTTCAAAAACTTTGTTTGTAGGAGTGACAACCCACAATCAAAGTCTTGAGAAGATGAAGAAGTTTGTAACCTATTACCAAGTTGAGCGAGAGGCGAAGGCAATTAATGAGATGAAACAAACATTTCTCCCTCCTCCAATCAACATATTCCACAAGTCGGAGCCATATATGCACAAGAAAGAAAATATTGACTATACGGCTCCGATGCTAAAGAATTGTGCAAGATGCATAGTGACACCTGACTATATGGCCACTATATTTGAAATCACACCACGCATGCGCGAGGCCATGGTTAAAAATTGTCAATTCGGGGGCTTTCATAGCCAAGACCAACATATCAATCTAGGAAATTACCTAGAGGCTTGCAAACTATTCGTGCTAGAAGGCACCCCGGATGAAACTCTGCGTCTTTTCCTATTCCCATTGATATTGACGGGAGAAGCAACAATCTAGCTGAATTTTTGAGCCACCAACAACATAATAAATTGGGACTAACTGACGAGTAAATTCCTGAAAAAAAACATACTAGATGCCACAACATAGGCTAGAAAAGATAAGGCACATAGTCTTCTTTACGCAAGGTAAAGATGAATCTATCCCAGAAGCGTGTGGGAGCGTTACAAAGCGTTGCTGAGGACATGTCCTGAACATGCACTCCCCTGCACAATCCAAATGGAGAAATTCTACCACAGTCTCAAAACCATAGTCTTTAGGATAGAAATCAGAACCATAATCTTTAACTATTATAACTCTCTTACTTCTGCTAGGTCCAGTTTCTGTATATCCTCAAAAGGTTCACTACTCCTAATCACTGGAACATTGCGAGAAGATGTGCCCCACTATTTCTAGAAGAAGGGAATTTATTCTCATAGAAATCAACATCACTTGATTCTAAAATAACTTTTTGCATACAGACCATAAATTTTATAAGCTTTGCTATTTACAACATATCCTATAAATACACATCCATAGGCTCTACTTGCTAGCTTAATTCTCTTAGGATCAATAATTTTAATATATGTCAAACAACCCAGGTGCTAAGATAAGAAATATTAGGTTGCCTATTTTTCAAAATCTCATATGGAGAAACATTGCTTCTAGAACTTGAGAATTATATTTAACACATAACATACAATTAACAAAATTTCACCTCAGAAATGAGATGCAACACCAAAATTCAACAAGACAAAAACAATAGCCTCAGTAAAAGCCCTAATTTCCTTTCAGCTTTACCATTCATTTCAGGTGAATATGATGTCGTCTTTTCATGAATCATATTGGGAGTGTTATAAAATTCAATAATACTGCTTGAATCATATTCAATACCTCTATCACTACGAAGTTTCTTAATCTTCTTACTAAATTGATTCTCAATTTCAAACGCAAATAATTTAAACATATCATGCGCATCACTTTTATTTCTCATTAAATATACATAAGTATAGTAAGAACAATCATCAATAAAAGTAAGGAAATAATGTTTACCATTTCTGGTCAATGTTTCATCGAGCTCACATATATCAAAATGAATTAATTCAAGAGGCTAAGAAATCCTAACAACTCATTTATGTGATTTCTTTGTTATTTTTGCTTGACTACAAAAATTACACTTCTCAAAGTCATTCAGAGACATCTTAGGAATTAGACCTGGGTTACTCATGTTTTTAATAACACGCTTAATAACATTACAAATTCTAGCATGCCACACGTTGAAATCACACAACATATAAGACGATGAAACTTTATTCAATTCAACATGTCATCTTTAACATACTTATTTCCCACAAAAGTATCATTCTTAGTGATGGTGTACAAATCAACCCCTATAGTTTGAGTAAACTAAGCCTTATTGAGCAGAAAGTCAGAAACTAGATCTTGCCTCATCTTAGAAGTATGCATTACACATTTCACAATTAAGGTCTTTTCTGTGGTGAACTTGAGTTCCACACTTCGAATCTCGACAACAATAGTGGTGTGAGAGTCTCCCAACAACACTTTCAAATCCTCATCAGCAATGCATGTTTTGAACATAACACGATTATAGCAAATATGGCGTGAAGCACTAGTGTCTCAGTGCTTGACTTGTTCCTGCACTTTCATGCCATATTACCTGGCTTTTTACAATTGTAACATACAAATTGTCCAAAGTTATTATGTCTGGGTGGTTGCTGCTTACCATGTTAGTTCGTCGAATGGTTCCAATTCTGATTAGAATTTCTAACATTGTTGCGATTAGGATTTGAGTTCGAATTAAGATTCTTATTCTTAAAACTTTTGTCATTAGGCTTCAAAACTGCATTCGTAGACCTATTGGAGTTGTTGTTGGAAACAAAAAGAACCTCTCTCATATCTTGTTTTCGGGCTTCCTCCTCAATACGAAGACGGGTAATTAAACTTTTGAAAGAAAATTCCTTAGTTTTATGCCTAAGACGATTTTTAAAGTATTTTCAAGAAGGGGGCAATTTTATCTACCATTACAACTACTTGAAATTGTTCATCTATGGTCATACATTCGTTCACGATTTCATGAGTGATCTTTTGAAGCTCGTAAGATTGAGCTTCCACTGATTTGTCAACAATCATTTGAAATTTCAAGTACGAAATGACAACATACTTTTTGGTTCCAGCTTCCTCGGTGTAAGATTGAGCTTCCACTAATTTGTCATCAACCATTTGAAATTTCAAGTACCGAATGACAACATACTTTTTGGTTCCAGCTTCCTCGGTGTCATATTTATTTTGTAGAGCTTCCCAAATTTCCTTGGTAGGTTTATTAGATGTATAATAATTATACAGATCATCAAAAAGTTCATTTAAGATAAAAATTCTTACATAGAAAATCATTCTCCTCCCAAGACGGTAGTTCTTTAACCTTTTTACGGTAAAAACAAAAACACAATGTTTTTCATCGTCAAGAAAAACAACATCTCTTGTCTCTAACGCTTAAAGTGTAGACCCTCAAATATAAATGACTTATTGATTTCAGAGGTAGAACCAAAAAATTCATCAGCATAATTCATGACAAAAACTAAGGTCTTAAAATTGTTGCTGGAGAATAAACGGATAAAATCTTCTGGGGTGAGTCGCGGACCAAGTCGCTCTCTTTAAGACGTTTTGCGACTCTATCCAATTTGTGCACAAGAGTCTATCAACCACGTCGTCTCCAGGATATCATTCAACGTACACCCTTACACCAACTCGAAAACAGTAATAAAAAGTTTGGAAACCTTAATCTGGAAAATCTGGAGTCCGATAGAGGATTATGATATTTGTAGAAGAATGGAAATGCTTCTGTTCGGTGGGTTACTTTCACTCGGCTTTGGCCGACTTATATAGGAGGAGGTCGACAACTTGAATGTGTGGCTTATGACCAGAGAAATGGAGGGAGTGACTGAGGGAAAATTAAAAATTCAAACAACATTGTTTACTCAGTTTTATTCTTTTGTTTATTTAAAAAAATAAAACTAATAGTAAAAATACTTTCATGTGAGACAACCATTAACATCACACATCATGAAATGTCAAATTTTAACTATTCAAAAACCAAACCAGCAAAAACGAATTCTAAAGTATGAGAATAATAATTATTAAATTGTTTAAGAAAATCACCAATTACTTCCTAATATGAATAATCTATTTTGAGTAAATCTAAATGCATTTAAAATATACTCTACCTTTATAAAAGAGAAACTTTATTTAAATTGATAAAATAAAATTAAAATATCAAAGCATATTTACACGAAGTTGTTATTGGAAAGTCCGAGGTTTGAATCCCTAACCACTACAAGAAAACAAGCTATTGCAGAGATTTTTTTGAGTTATAGTAGCGGTTTTGAACTGTTGCAACACTTTTTGCAACGCTTGAGAAACTCCTAGCTAAACCAGTGTTGTAAGGGATCTAGCAACACTTTAGTGCTGGAATGACTTCTCATAACCGTTGCAATAGCACCCATCCTATTGCAACATTTTTGAAATAAATAGCAACACTTTCTTATTTGTTTGAGCTTTAAATTTTTTTAAAATTTTTTTTTATTTGGGCTTCGCCAATTGTCCAAAAAAAATAAACACCCTATTGCAACTCATTTTAAAATTGCAGCAAGAAAATCGTTGCAATACACATATATTTTGCAACAGTTTTTTATTTGTTTCCAGAAATTGTTGCGATTTTATAAAATTTTGCAGCACTTTCTAAACCGTTGTAAAACAATTGTCGCAATAGACTAATTTTCTTGTAGTGACCCCACATATTGTCAAAATATATATATATATAGGGTTGATTGCAGAAACTGCAATAATCAGGCCCAAAATAATTACAAATTTAGCAAAATTTAAAACATTTTGCAAGTATGGCAAAAAATCAGTGGCTATCACTAATAGACTCTATCGTTGATATATAACTATCATTAATAGACTTATATCAGTGTGATAGACTATTATCACTAGCAAAATTCTATAAAAAACTGAGGTGATAGACTACTATCAGCGATAAACTTTTATCAACAATAGACTATATTATCATTACATATCCGCAATTTTTTTTAAAAACGTACTATATTTTTTAATTATTTTTAATCATTTCTAACAAACAAAGGAGACTAGAAACTACTTTTTAAAAAGAAAAAAGAAATAAAAAAAAAGAACTCTTGAATTTGACATTTCAATAAATTTATGAGTATTAAAATAATGAAACATTGGGACGTAAATTATGACTTAAGGGCCTTTGCTTCTTTTTGTTTGTTTCCCCTCATATTAAGGTAAAAATACATGTGAGAAGGAGCATCTTTTGAGGGAAAATGCATGTGATTTCATGCAAATTTCAAGGTTGTGAACTTAGCCATAAATATATATATGTATTTCTTATATTGTAAGTTTCGACATTTAATTTTCTTAAAGCAAACATTTCGAACCAACTGTTTATTTGGTTCAAATTAAAGTTTGGTGCTTCTACTAATAAATTAGTTTGGACTTTGGCTTGTGCTTGGAATTAGGCCAATAGCTCACTTGAAAAGCAAACCCTTTCATGGGAACAAATCATTCCTCTTACATATTAAACAAGTACCTATTTCTAGCCTATAACTTGCCCTAATGCCACGAATTTATATGGTACGACCAAAAACTTACATTTTTTTTAAGAATAATTATATACAAATATGATTGAACAATTTTGACCAGTAAACTATAAATGGGTCGTTTGAAGAGTTGAATAGGTTAAAAATAATATGTAGTTGTAATAGTGTGGATTATAATATTTGTGAATAGTAAATACTATTGAAGAGTTACTTTATTACATGTGGGTTATAATAATTGGTGGGTCAAACGTAGACCGACCTAACTCTAAGTTTGTATCCCAAATAGTTCCTAAAAGTTGGTATTCCAAAGACTTCCTAAAAGATGTTGATATGAATTATTTGAATTATGTCCATATCCATGTTTTTTACCCTTTGTTAACATAAAAAAAAAAAAAATACAAAAAATTGTTTTTATGGTTTGACATATTTCTTTATGGATTTTTTTTTCTTTTTTTCATATAAAATACATGTAAGAAAATGAATTCTCATATAAAAATGTTATTATTAATTCAATTTATTTTGTTGATGTGTTTTAATAGATTATATCATAGTCTTTCACTTAAATTTTAAAGACTCCGTTTGAGAATAATTTTATTATTATTATTTTTTTATTTTAAAATTTATGTGTTTATTGACTAGATTTTTTATTTATATAGCCAAATTCTAAAGAATACAATTGTTAGAAAATAAATTGAATTTTTCAAGCCAACAATTGAATTTTCAAAAATAGAAATTTAAAGACAATTATGTTTGTTAAACAATTTCTAACCCCGTTTTTTAAGATAACTTTCCACCATTAGTTTCTAGAAATCGATACGTTTTAGTTTTATTTTTTTTGTTTTTGATAAAAATACGGTTTTAGTTTTCTTTTTTCTTTTTTTGTTTTTTATAAAAATACGTTTTAGTTTAAATAACGGTAGAGTAGAGATTCGAATATGGGAATGAACATAGTATATAATATATGCCCATTGTTATTTATCATATTTAATTTACCATACATATGGGACAAAATTTAAGGTTCAAGAAAGGAAGATCACCAAACTTTTAATCTGTAGACTTATTTTCATTTTTTGAATACAAAATTGAATGAAGTAAAATTAGGTTTCAATATTTAGGTGCGATAATATTTCTGTTTATATATTTTAATTTTTTTGCCAACAAAAGCATAGCTCAATGACACATGATGTGTCTAGTGACCATGAAATTCTAGCTTGTCAAACCGAACATACCTCAATTGGCATAAGGTTGTGTCCGTGACTATGAGGTCATGGGTTCAATACTCGCTTTAATTAAAATACTCTTACAAAAAAAAAAAAAAAAAGTTCTAGCTGTTCTTGTTCTTAACTTCTCTCTTTAGTTTATGAGACTTTTTAAAAATAATTTTGAAGTGTTAGCCAAATATAAGTAACATGAAACAAATATATTAAATTTTTTAAAATTTGAACAGGATTTCAAAAATCATTTTTAAAATATCATAAAATAGACTCTGTCATTTAAGTGTGTAGCATTTTAGAACAAAAAAACTAGAAAAAAAAATGATTATCCAACCCTATATTATTGGCCTTTTAGAAAAGAAATTGAAACATTGGGTTTCTCTTTGTTCTCTTTAGTTTTCATTTTATGCACAAATGTTACATTTTAACATTTTGCAAATTTATATAGTAGCTTAATTGTTATTAAATTTTCAAGACAAGCATATAGTTCAACCATAATTAAGTTAAGTTACCATGGGATAATTTTATCTTAAAATTAATTGGTAAAGAAAAAAGTAACTCGTGTATTTTATAAAAAAAAATTGAGATCCCTCTATTTTTCTAATATGGGATCCTTAACCGTACTCAAAAAATAAATTTCGACATTAAATCTACAAATTAAATTAATAAATTATTATAAGGGTTGGTTGCACAAATAGCAATTAGGTTCAAACTAATTGCAAATTTAGCAAACTTTAAAATGTTTTGCAAATATAGCAAAAAAATCTGTTTCTATCACTGATAGACTTTATCATATCACTGATAGACTATTATCACTGACAAAAATCTATAAAAAGCTGAGGTGATCAGCGATAGACTTCTATCAGCCATAAGATATCAGCGATAGAAATTGTTATATCCGCAAAATTTTTAAAAACATGCTATATTTTTAATTATATTATTCTAAAACATTTGTTTCAATTTCTCTTATTATAATGTAGCATAAAAAGAAAATAAAACTTCAGAATTCATGCATCACATCCAAGTCAAACAAGAAAATCCAAATGAAGATAAATGAGAAAAGAATTGTATATATACTCACGAAGCATATACCACAGATATGTTTGTGATCGGTTACAAATAAATCCTCACTAACAAACAAAAATAAAAAAGAAAAAAGAAAAAAAAAGTCATTGGCACAAAATATACTTCTCAAATCTCAATCAAATTCTTTATATAACAACAATCTTATTTTAAATATATTTTTTAATTCAGCTGTAGTAATTGTTTTAACCACAAAAATGTGGCTCTTTTTTTTTATTGTATTTGAAACTTTTTCAAATTGTCTTTTTTTTTTTTTTTTTTTTTTTGAACTGGAAAATCCAAGATGATTAAATATCCATCGAAGTAATGGATTAGAGAGTTTGTAATTGTAATAATAATTGAATATTATGCATACTCACACATGCCGTATACACAAAATTTACCACGCTTGCAAGGGTTGTTGCAACCACCGCAATGGCGCTTGTCATAGGCGACATCGACGCACTTTCCTCGACAACACTCGCCCGTGTACTTGCATTTCTTCTTGCATCCGCCACAATTGTGTTTGTCATTCATCAAGTCCACACACTTGTTGTTGCAACATTGCCACCCTTTTCCATGCATTGTCTCGCACATCTTCTTCTTCTTGTGGCAATGGCTCCCCGATCTAGGGTTTTTCTCTTCCTCCTTTAGGAATCGACTCAGACTTCTCGATGGCAACAACGTCGTCGTTGTCGTCGTCGTAGCTTCTTCTTTTTCGATGACGGGTGTTGTCGTCTCTGTCTTTGTGATTGTTTCTATCAGCGTTGTCGACTTTTCGTAGGTCTTCAGGGTGAGAGTGATGGATATAGCCATCGTTATAGTTATTATGAGCATTATTTTGAAAACTTCCATGGCTTCGCCGATGGAAGTTTTGGAGAGAGGAAGGGTATGGATTTGTTCGGTTTTTTGGAATCGGATTGTTAGAGAGGAGTAGAGAGAGGGGTAGGAGGTTAGGGGAGGAAGACTTTGATGTATATATAGTAGGACTATGGCGACAAAGATGGGGAAAAGGATGGGCAAAGAGTGTTGTTGAATTGTAGGTCAATAGCCCTAAAGATTAATTAAAGAAAAAAAGGTTTCATTGCTTTGGGACACTTCACAAAACTTGTTTTCTACATAATTTTAATTAATCAACGTCATAGCTCAAAAGTCAAAGGGGTAAATCTGTGATTTTAAGAAATAATTTAGTGTCTCTATGAAGGAGCTGGCCTGAGGAAATTAAGGCATGCTGTTAGGCTAAGCAAAGGGAAGTGATTTTGAAATGAAAAAAAGGAGAAAAGAAAAATAAAAAACACAAAATTGAAGCAAAAGAGATGGCATTAATTTAATAGAGTTTTGTGGTTGTATTGTGTATTTTCTTAGAACCAAATCATAAAATTCAATATAAATCTCTAAAAGGGCATAAAATAAGCAATAAATTCACACGAAAAAGGAACAAGGAGAGAATTTCTAGTAGTGTGGAGTTTTTCCATACCACTGTCTTTCAAAAAAATGACACGTGGCAAAATAGTTTAAAAAAATAATATATTTAATAGGATGGGTCCCAGTTAAACACCTATTTTGTCACGTGTCATTTTTTTTAAAGACAGTGGTATGAAAAATAGAATAAAAATGACATGTTTATGTTAGGGACAACTTAACTCCACATTGGTATGATATTATCTCGTTTAGGCATAACCCTCATGGCTTTCACATCAATAGAGAATGTTGTCCCTCCTTATATACCCAATGATCTTCCCATCTTCTAACCGATGTGGGACTTTGGTCGCACTCCCAACAATTTTTTCCTCGAACGAAGTACCACCTCCCCTCCCCTCAAATAGTCATTCCTATTCGTCTAGCTCTTATACATGCCAACTCCTTTACTTCATCGGTGTTAGCGTAAATTATGTATAAATTAGGGTTGTAATTTGGGGTTTCCATTTATGTTGTTTGCCTTTTTTATTTTTGTATATTCTGTATAAATTCTCATGTAATTCTCATTACAAAGTATCTGAATAATATACTCTTTTAATACAAAATTACATGGTATGAGAGCTAAATACCTAGAAATTTTGATAAGTTGAGCTCGCAGTTAGTGTTATGAGGAGATATGATTGTCAAATGGACAACCTTGTAGTACTTCATGCTGATTAGTTTACTAAATCTCTCATGGCTAAAGTATTTGAGAGACACCTAGAGGAGTCTAGGGCTCCGAGTTGCTAGATGGGACAGTGGGAGAAAACTTATGATATATGATATATTAGTTTTCTCCACCTAACATGTACACCACAGACGTTTAAGTCCAAGTGGGAGTTTGTTGGGTTTATTGTCCTAAAACTCGTGGTTTGTAAATTGTTATGTTTGTAAATATTCTATTTAGAATAAAGAGTTATTAGTTTTATTCAGTAAAAGAGTTTACTGGAATAAAGTGAAACGTTTTTAGGTTAACTTATACTAATGACCAACACTCATGGCTGAATATGAGTACTTGAGCCTCATGTATGACATGATTGTAGATCAGGCTCAAGTAGTCAGTCAAAACGGTCTTTAGTATACAGATAAGGCTGGGTACCTTATCCTGGTAACACTATTGGATGCGGCTCACTTTGTATTGTACAAAACGATGTGATCTGAATCGTTTCAAATGGAGATGTGCGAGTGAGGGCGTATTGTGCAAAGAGTTTGCATAAGACCGAACCGCGAAATATGTCGCTCTCTATCTATAACACCGTTTACTGATGAGACCGACATTTTCATTTGATGGCCTAGGTAACTTGATCTCAATTCTGAGCTCGCTATGAACTTCTGCTTATTCGAAAGTATCCTTTGACTTGCATGGGTGAGAGTGACCCATTAGCGCCGACTCAATAAGCCTACCATTGTTACGTCTCCAAAAGTGCATATTTTAGGGACTTATTTGCTATAGAATGGGGTCAACTCTTAAGCGTTTTTGATAGAATTTAGTCTAAACATGTGCTTATATATAAGAATTTATAGAATCAAGCTAAATCAGGACTTATGTGTAAAAGAAAGGAAAAAAAATCGAAAACAAAGCTAAAGAGTTGAATTTTCTGTATTGCAGGAACATTGCGAAAAGATTGTTGTCTCAACAATGTTTTAAGTGAAAATGTTAAGTTGTTCTAACCGTCTTCTGTTTTGTAGCGATCTTCCAGCCGTCCAATTCCTCTCATGCTGCCACGTGAAAGGTCGTCGTTCAGAATGGATGGTTCTCCTTGGCCGAATCGTACCTGCAAAACACTATAAAAGGAGGTCAAGGGGGAAGGAGAACAACAAGCTTGGAAGCGTAGAACTCCCATCTCAACCCATTTTCTGCTCTTTTCTCTCTTCCGTTTGTTGGCGTGAAGGATTCAGCTGTTGGCATCGATAATCTGAGAGGAAGAAGAGAAGATCCTTCTTCTCTTCTGATTGGATTCATCCCCAAACAAAGCTCCCTTCTCCCTTCATCCGAGGCGCTTGCGGCGAGGGTTCACGCGCACGATTTACCTGCTTTCTGCTACTTTCTGTCTTGCCTTTTCATTTCTGTTTGTTGCCATTTGCTCTAGTTTGCTACATTGTTTCAATTCGTCTTCGGTTGTTTAGTCTTTATTGTTTTCCAAATGCTACATTTTAAGCTCTGAATCTTACGCAATAGAGAAGTTATTCGCCTACTTCGCAACTCTCTTTATGGCTCTCTTTCTTCTTTTGCTGTCATTGGAATTCTATTAAGCATGTTTAAACAATCTATTCTCTCCAACTCCCCATCATCCATGAGTAACTAAACCACATAAGGGTCTGCTAATGACGAATCTATAGGTAGAAATACGTGAATTCAGCATGTAGGATAGCTCAAATGCATTGAATGTATGTATGCTTCATCCCACGGGCAATTTCGATTGGCCATCCATTTTGTCCAAAGAACTCCTAACCTCTGGAAGGAGTAAGAGTTCAGAGTCGTCCATTCATGCTAGCCTTTCATGGTAGCCAGAAAACGACCTAGGAATAGGCGTTTTCCTAGCACAAGTCATTAACTTACTTATATAAATAGATGCTTAAGCCTCACTTGGATATGAGTGAACTAAAGGATCTAATGCATGAAATCGAGAGATACATGAGAATGAGTTAATTTGATGCATGATGAGTTGATCTACTGCTGAAGAATCGTATGAAAAAGCCTATAGAGGAGTCGTTAGTAGCCCTTGTTTCCACACTTTACCCTTAAAACGCTGTTAGTACCATTGCTAGAAAATTGATGTCTGCGCAATTTTCTTAGTTTAAATTTTGCCTTAGCCATTTTTTTTCAGCTTTCTGTTTTGCGATTTTATTGCTAGATAATTGCTTTCTCCGCAATTCTTTTTCCTCTACATTCAAGTTAACCTCTTTACTTGTCTTTGTTTATGCTTGCATATCTCGCACGTTCTTTAATAGTTAGGCACATTACTCCCAATTCTACCCCATTTAAACCACCCTTTCTAACTTAACATCTCACTTCGCTAGTAACTAAGAATAAATCTTTGTGGGAAATCGAATGAAAAAATACTTATTACTTGCTACAAGACCATGTATGCTTGCATGTTCTGAGTGTTCTACCATTGCATTTTAATTTACACATTGAGCACGCAACAACCATCTTGTAGATAAAGTCGAATAGGTAGCTGGGGACATAGTACAACAAGATTGGAGTTCACTTCTAACCCGCTCTTCAGGGTTAGTATAGGTTGTTCCCTTAATAGCTGACTCTGGGGCTTGAACAACGTGAGCTCACACTCTCATGTGATGAGAGAGATAATTGATCTGATGGTTGGACCACAAATCTATTGTTCATTAGAGGTGTCAGTGGTACTTAAGGAACAAGACGTAATGCAGGGGTTAAACGGTTTAAATGACCCAGCTGTGATTACGAACAACCTGTAAAGGGTCGACTTGCCCATGACGGTTATATCAGAGGACATAATATATCTACAGTGAGAAGAGTTGATATGAACCGCCCAAGGCATCAAATTGTTATTTATATTTTATTAAATAATTTGATGTAATTTTATTGTTTTCTAATTTTATCCTTTTATGACATATTTAAGCAGGGTTATTTTAGTAATTTTGCTATGAATTATGATGTGACATCTAAGGTTTTGGGAGGCTATATAAAGCTTTGCCATTAGGTTGTAAGGGGAGATTAGGATGAATTGAAATTAAGCTTTAGCTTTCTCTTTCAAGTTAGCCAAGAGAGCTTCTTGATCCATTTTGCAATTCATGGCTTGAATTGCATGCCAAAGAACATTCAAGTAGGATTGATCATCCTATTTTGTGGAGTGTTCGACTCTTGGGCCAAAAACTTGTTCTTTGTCTCAAGAGCTTTGATCTTAAGGCAATCCGCGTCTAACCCAATCCTTGGGGTTGAAAATCGAATAGATTTGGGGGTTTTAACATTTGAGAATTAGGGGTTCATATAACCAAAGGGTTCCTAATTTCAATTGGCTAGGGTTTTCAAATCATTTGGTATCAGAGCATAGGCGCTCTAGATCGAATATATCCTGTGAGTATCTTTTATTCATTGAGTTTAGAATTGCATCTTTAGGATTTTGTTTATTTCTTTTAACTTTTATTGATTGAGTCTAGAATTTGCACGTTTTGGTTCTTGTGTTCATTTTGGAAAAAACTGAAGAAAAAAAAAGTATTAAATTGAATTTAGGGTTTGAGTTTTAGAATCTTAGTTGTTAATTTCTAGTTGATTCTGTGAGTTTTGATGTTGAATTATCTTTCGATTGGGGTTCCAAAGAAACGATTGCCTTGTGGGTAAAGGAGGGAGAGGAAACTTCAAGTTTCGGTGGTGACTTCGTTGTAGCGTTGTAGAAAAAAAAAAGACTAGCGAGTTGAGAGTTCTTTTTTTTTTTTTTTTTTAAAAACATTGTTTTGAATTGGTGCCTGAAGAAAACAAAATTATGGAAATGTCGGTGGAATTATGGTGCTTACGGATTGTTGAGTAAAAAAAAAAACCTTTGTTCTTGGTTTGACGGCATATTGGTGGATTGGCGAAGAACAAGAAAGAAAGAAAGAAAGGAAAAAAAAAAAAAAAAAAAAAAAGAAGCATGTGAGAGTGAATCTGTGTATCAATTTTAGTTGGTTGAATTTCATGTTGGTGCATTTGAAAATTTAATTTACTTTGAATCAATTGAGTGGTTGTGGTTGAAGTTTGTAGCTGTTGAAGCAAGCATGTCAATGAAGCAGCTGAAATTTTATAAGTTTTAATAAGTTAGGTTTTTTTTGGGGAAGATTATAATTTATTCTCACATTGAAGCAAACATGAGAAGTTTTGAAATTGTTGGAGTAGGTGAAAATTTTAAGATCAAGCTCTCATAATCATTTGAGATTTTGACTTCTAGGGTTCTAAAGCTAAATCTTATCAAATTTGAAGTTTTGGAGAATTTTTTGTTTCTATTCTTGGTTTCTTTTACGCTCAAAATTGCTTCTATTAATGTCAAATTACTATAAAAGACGATCATTAGTGTTAGGGACAACGATCCACCACATATGTCTTCATTGGTGACCCCGAAAAATCCTAGTTTTAGAAGTTTTGTTTCTTTGTTTTTCTTTATTTCTTTGTTTCCTTGCTTCGCTTTGAATCTTGCCTAATAATCTTGCATTTTTCATTGTTAATCCTAAGTAACTCTTTGAGTCTTGGATCGTAAATACTTGACTCTAGTTATCTATTTTGTTTCTTGATAATTCTAGTTGTTGTATCTTGAACATTAGGTTCTTGATTCTAAGTTTTCTTATTTTTGTTAATTCTACTTGTTTCTTTGCATGAGTGTCAATACTTAACATCAATCTTGTTTTTGTGTCTGAGGCTTGCTTCTTAAGTACATGATATTGCAAACTCTTGACTACTTGTTTCCTATTTTGAGAGAATCTACATATTTGTAAGGGAGTGTTACATCTTTGAGTGTAAACACGAGTGAATTTCATCGATCGAGTGAAACACGTGAGGGAGTGAATTGTGAGGTCCGCTTTTTCTTCACTTGTTATTCTTTTGCAGCAATGAAATTCTCAAAGTTTCATGGAACATTTAATCTTGAAGACTACTTACAGTGGGAGCATGAAGTTGGACACATTTTCCATACCAACAATCTCACTGAAGAGAAAAAGGTAATCATCTCTCTGACACATTTAAAAAGTTATGCCCAAACTTGGTGGGATGACGTGTGTTCTAAGAGAAGGAGACATCAAAAAGGTAAAGTGAAAACATGGCTAGAGTTGAAAGAGCTCATGAGGAAGCGATTCGTACCGAAACTATACTTGAGAGATTATGCACTAAGACTTCAAGCTCTACGTCAAGAGAGCAAAAGTGTTGATGATTATTAACAGGAGATGCAAATATTGATGGAGAGATTGGACTTACATGAGGAAGAGGAAGAGAAAGCTACCATGGATCGATTCTACAATGGTCTTAATGGGAAGATTGCTAAGATGATTGTTGAACGAGAAAAAATTCAGCCTTGCGAGGATTTGGAAGAGATGGTGTACGTTGCCATCAAGATAGAAAGGACACATCAAAGAAGATCTTCAAGGTACGCTAAATTTAAATCTAGCTCCAATTCCGATATTGTGGGAATGATTAATTTACCTACAAAATATGAGCATTTTACTAAAGTAGAGTGTGGTATAGAGAACGTTGCTAATATTGTACCTATGCATGATAATGAAATTATACTTAGTAGGCCATTAGATAGCAAAGAATCACATGATTGCAATTCTACTACAATTGTTGTACCACTTATTTCTGGAGTAGCATGTGTTGATAGTAGTCGAGTAAAGGAAGTAGATGGTAGTGAGCTTGAAATGAGAGTACTATATGAGGACATTGTTAGTGCATTAGACAATCACAAAGTAACATATGATCCTACTATTGTATCATTTCTTCCAAGAGAAGTAAAACTTGTGTGTGTGAGTTGGAAAACAAAAGGCATGAGACTGAGGAAAAAGCAATAGAGATATATGAAGAAGAAAAGTGTGAAAACACGAATGAGATAGAAAAAAATGTGAGTAATACTCAATCTCTAAATAAAAATGAGAGAAAAGCCAAGAATGTGAGTTTGGAAACTTTTGAGGTAAAATCTTTTTTGATTTCAAAACAAAACATTCATGAACTTTTTAATAAAAAAGTTTGTTTTCTGACAGATGAGCTT
This sequence comes from Herpetospermum pedunculosum, assembly GCA_028017165.1. NCBI lineage: Eukaryota > Viridiplantae > Streptophyta > Magnoliopsida > Cucurbitales > Cucurbitaceae > Herpetospermum > Herpetospermum pedunculosum. Next base: position 776,858 of record CM051527.1, read on the forward strand.
CGACCAAGTTTGCTTAGTTTTTCTTTTGAGTTTTCGCAGGCTATTAAAGCATTGATTATAAAGCAAATCTCAAAGATTGGCCTTAAACATATTCATGGTCGTCAACTGCATGTGAATTGTAATGATCAACATTATTTTCGAAAGAGATGGAATTCAAGAAATGAGTTTTTGACATCACAAGACTATGAAATCGCTTTACGAGGGAGACCATCCAAGAGAAACCCAAGAAGAGTTATACCATTTTCTTCTCATGACTTTAAAACAGCATTAGAAGGAATTAATTTGGATTCGAGGACGAATCCTTCAAAAGAAGGAGACGATGATATGAACTGCCCAAGGCATCAAATTGTTATTTATATTTTATTAAATAATTTGATGTAATTTTATTGTTTTCTAATTTTATCGTTTTATGACATATTTAAGTAGGGTTATTTTAGTAATTTTGCTATGAATTATGATTTGGCATTTAGAGTTTTGGGAGGCTATATAAAGCTTTGCCATTAGGTTGTAAGGGAAGATTATGATGAATTGAAATTAAGCTTTAGCTTTCTCTTTCAAGTTAGCCAAGAGAGCTTCTTGATCCATTTTGCAATTCATGGCTTGAATTTCATGCCAAAGAACATTCAAGTAGGATTGATCATCCTATCTTGTGGAGTGTTCGACTCTTGAGCCAATAACTTGTTCTTTGTCTCAAGAGCTTTGATCTTACGGCAATCTGCGTCTAACCCAATCCTTGGGGTTGAAAATCGAATAGATTTGGGGATTTTCGCATTTGAGAATTAGGGGTTCATATAACCAAAGTGTTCCTAATTTCAATTGGCTAGGGCTTTCACATCAAGAGTGCAATCCTCGGACTATAGTGGAGTCTCCGGGGTTAACGAAAGTTGATTGATTCGGGTTAAAACAGTTTTGACCGAATAATCTCGTATCGTTGGAGCTCATGATCTGTAGGTCCTTTAGGTTCTCCTGGCTAGCTCGGATAACGTCGTGCAACAGTACAAGAGAAAAGGAAAAAGAAAAAGAATTTGAATTGTTCAAATTCGATTTGTGGAAGAATGATGAACATATTTAAATATGATTTAAATATGGGAATGGCCTAAAACATGAATAGGATTCATGTGTAAAAAAATCGGGTTTAGTCATCTTATTTAATTAATTTTTGATATTGAATTAAATAATAATTATTATTAAAAAGTTTAATAAATAAAAAATTTATTATTATTTTTAATAATAATAATAATTAAATATATATATATATATATAATTGGAATGGCTAAACATGGATTTTGGCGGACAAAAAGGGGTACTCAATTTTATGAACAAAAAAATTGAAAATTAAGTATTTTTTCCTTATTTTGTTCTCTCCCTTCGGGCATGAAAAATTATAATTATAATCTTTTTGAAGTTTTTGAAACTTCAGCCTTCCATTAATCTTCTTCTTCATCTCCTTTCTTTTCTTTTCTCTTTTTTCGGAGTCCCACCATTCTGTTGCACGGCGCCGAGGATAGCAGGACTACCTGGGTGGTCCTCGGGGCATTCGTGAGAAGAGGCCGGAAGAGTTCGTGACGAGGAACGTGTGACGGAGCTTGAAGAAATTAGAACTACAAGGGTATGTTTTCTAATTTCTTTAGTTCCGTCGTTTGAGCATGTTTTCTATTTGTTAAATTGATGAAATTAGAGTTTCAACAATCCAAAATCGCTTCCGCAGCGTGATACGCTCCATCATGCCAGTCTAAATTTTCCACGTCAATCTCTACTTAAACACCACCAATTCTAATCTTACATCCCTCCTCTGTTTTCTGCTCTGTCCACGACATTATAATATATATATATATATATATATATTCTTCAAAAACCCAAATTCCAAAAATGGTAAAACTGAAAAGATTTAAGAAATTTGTGAAGAGTTTACTTACTCGATGATGGGTGTTGCGGAAATTGAGGTGAAGTTGATGTGAGAGTGAAGAGATTTATTTCTTTATAGTAGGCAAGTTTCCAACCGTTAGCCTTGAATTCAACGAAGAAAAATAAAAAGAAGAAATTATTAAAGATTCTATTTTTGGGTTTGAGAAAAAGAAAAAGAAAAGAAAGGGGGCGTTTGTTTGTTTGAATGAGATAAATTTGTTTCGAAAATCTTAAGAGGAAAAGGCAAGATGATGTGGATGCCACGTGAGCATCCAACACTCAATCAGGTACGTGCATGTGTAATTATTGAAATCCACAAGATTAGAAAATCAAAGCTCTAGAAATCCACAAGCCAACCAACAAGTTGGGAAGCACGATGGGTTGAGGCGGATCAGAAGTTGTAGTGCCTCCTGGAGAAGGATGAAATGTACTGGAAGTAGAGGTCGCGTAAGGAGTGGTTGGTTTGGGGGGATAAGATATCCAAGTGGTTTCATGAAAGAGCCAATCAAAAAAGGAAACATAACAAAATTGTTCGGTTAATTGATGAGGGAGGACGACTGAGGACTGCGAGAGGGGAAATTGGCAATATTGCAAACCAATATTTTCAGACTCTATTCACATCCTCGTATGCTAAGGTGGAGACTGGCGCCATTGTGGATTGTATTCCGAATACAGTCAAGGAATATCAGAATAGTATTCTGCGCAGAGCGTACACAAGAGTTGGGGTGGAGGCTGCATTAAAAGGCATGCACCCGACCAAGGCTCCAAGCCTTGAGAGGGTCAATGCCCTTTTTTACCAAAGACATTGGGACATTTTAGAGGACGTACCTTGATGTTCTGAATGGTAGATCCTCTGTTCACGAGTTGAGTCACACTCACATAGTGTTAATTCCAGACCTGAAGGCAATGATATATTTTCGACCTATTAGTCTGTGTAAACTTGATGTACCAAAACGTGTGTGTTTAATTTGGTTCAATAACCTGCAATGAAGTTTATGGTCAAGTGCAAGTATACACTGTCAATCAAGTAATAATTTGGAAAGTATTCCAAGTATCGTATCCCAAGAGACTGTTGAAGAATTTAGTTTTATAAAGAATTTGTTTTTCGAAAGCAATAAAAAGGTAACACAAATAAATTGATAATGGTTGGTTGGTTTTGGTTTGAAAGGAATAATAAAAACAGGGATCCAATCATGTTTCAGCCCTAAGTTGAGTTTACTTGACAGCCTGTGACCACAAAGTCACCACATAGTACCTTATGCTTTTGGATCAGATTCATCTCCTATTCAGCCTCTTTTCAAGTACCTTTAGAAGCCTAAGCCATTATACTCACGGTCCAGTGGATAATGTGATCTTAGATGGTTAAGAATACAATCCTATTGATCCTATAGTCTTTTGCCCCAGTCATCAAGGACAATCGACGAAATCCTATTCCTAGGTTTTTCTGCTATATCACCTTTACGAGAGCCGTTAATTGCCCGACCTGTCCAGTATCGACATTAACATTTCATGCTAATTAAGTGATCAATTTAATATAACATTTTTGCATATATTCAGTAAAGGACGAACCACATAAGGCATAAGGGGTAAAACCGTAATTTACAGCTGTCAAGCTAGCTCATTTCTTAACGGGCATTCACATAATTGAATCCCTTAGGAAAACTTAGCTCATAATGAGAACTAGACTAAAATACTTCATTGAAAAATAATGCATAAGTACAAAAATTGCTAAAAGGGTAAAATGGTAATTTTACTCGAAAATTAAAGATAAAATGAAAATAGAATAAAAACAGAATGTGAATAATAAATAAAGGACGGAATTGGAATAACAAAGGTTTTTAACTGAAAATTAAATTATAAATGCGAAAGTTGCTAAAAGGGTAAAATGGTAATTTTGCATGTAAAGTTAAGAACGGAAATAAATGCGAAATAAAAACAGAATGTAAATAGAAAATGTGCAGAATTAAATAGAAAGTAAATCTGGAAATTTTCCAACTTTCTCTCTCTCGAACTCGTGGACAATGGATGAAGGGTCTCTACTCGCTCGATTCACGTCGTCAATGCGAATCGAATCCTCGCAGCACCTTCCTTTCGGAGCTGGCTGAAGTAGAACTATTACAGAGGAGTGGTCCGCTCTTGTTTGGAATTTCGGGAATTTGGGTGAGTTCTTCGAGAGAGAAAGGAGGTTGATCGACTATGTGGAGATGGATTGTTGTAAAGAAATTATCGATGATTTGAATGAAGGCTTGAGGTGCCTTTTATAGGCCTTGAGGTTTGTTTGGAGGTTGCTAAAATGAGGGAGAAATCTTTGGGAATGTTTGTTAGGTCAAATAGGGAGTAGGTTGGCTGAATCTTTGGAAGATCTTTGACAAAATATCTCAACCAATTCGTTTGACCAGTCAACTGCACTCTGTGGCCTTTTATGTGGCCACAAGCTGGATTCTGCACTCTGTGACTCCTCTGTGGCCACAAGCTGGATTTTGCACTCTGTGACTCCTCTGTGGCCACAAACTGAAACTCTGTGGCCACAAGCTGAAGCAGAATACAGTTTTCCTGAAAATAATTAAAACAACATTAATTCTTATAAAAAATGACTCTTTTACCCTCTTAATTGCTTCATAATGACAAAACGACCTTGAGCATGTGACTTTCCTATTTTTATTCTTTTCTTATCAATTACATGCCCAATTATCTTTAATTTAACTCAAAAAGTCAATTAATGAGTATGCTTTAAAGGGTAAAAACATGACATAAATGACGTTCATCACACCCCCAAACTTAGCTTATTGCTTGTCCTCAAGCAATTCAACACATAATAACAACAAGAATGTACAATTATGAAAATGTTTAACATGCTTTCAACAAAGTTCGCTTATAAACAACCTTTCAGGAGAGGTCTCATACTCTAGTGCTAGTCATAATCCCATAAGTAATTTCTCACATAAGTTTCTACTTTCATTTTGTAAACAAAGTTTTTTTCTAGTCTATCCTAACCATATGCTTAATCTATCTAACCTTTAGTCACTGAGTCTAGGATAGTCCCTTTCGTGAAATAAACTAAGCTTAGACTTTTCCTTCTTTGTGTGAATTTTTAACACTTTCTCCCCCAAACTTGTGTTGCTGCTAGGCTTCTCATTTTTTATTTGTCTTTCTCTCTTTTTTTCTTTACCATTCTCTAGAGAATCTTTATTGCTAGACTCACCTTCGTTCCAGCTTGCCTGCAATTTCATTGCACAGTGCATCTAGCTACGAGCAAGCCTCACAAACTACGATAAATACTCACTTCCTAGTTACCCTTTCATGCAGTGACAACCATGGGGCCCATGATCGCCCCTGGTTACTCAGCTAACTTAAGAAGGAGGAATACCTCTAGAAATAAGGTTTTTTTTTTTTTTTTTCTTTCAACTCTTCTTCCTTTGGAAGAGACATAACAATCAAGACCTAGCAGTCAACACATTACAAATATACTTCACCCCCCCAAACTTAAAGGAGGCAATGTCCTCATTGACTATTCAAGAGATTTTTTCAAAAGGGATGGTGTGAGCATTAGTTTACAAAAAAACGTCAAGGCTAAACTCTCCTAAACATGTTAAACGGGTTAAACAAAAGGAAGTTTAGACTTGTGAAAAAGTTTTGCATAGAAAAGTACTAATGGAACCCTATGCTTTTGAAAAAAACTTACAAGCTATGACATGTGGCACTATTTGAGCAGAGATAAACTCTAGTTATCATCATAAAGGTTACTTTAAAGAAAACAAAAGAAAGATAGCATGCTAAAACATTCTCATACTTGTGCAATCAAGTCATTAAGTTCAATTAGGCACATTCCACAAAACGTCTATTCTAGCAGGAACAACTACAACTACTACCCTAACAAAACAACGAAATAATGAAATAACAAAATGCAACTTCTACCCTACCAGAAAAACAATGAAATAATGAAATAACAAAATGCAACTTCTACCCTACCAGGAAAACAAACAACTAAAAATTGAATCTTAGCAAATAACAAAATATTCAGAAAATGAAGGAAAAGAGTAGAGAGTAAAGAAGAACGGTACTCCCCTAATCTTCAGACGAGGTATCGTCTTCGGAATCAGTATTCGAAGGAAGATTCAGGCAAACGGGAGGAAACGTCGGGAAAGCAGGCATCAAGGTCGGGGCCAAGGCATTAAAGGACCCTTGAATGAGCTCATCCCTATCTTTGGCATATGCCCAGTATGATGGAGCGCCCATGGCACGCAGCGGAAGCGAATTTGGATCATGGACACTCTAATTTCATCAATTTAAACAAACGGAAACATGCAAACGCAATGAAAAAGAGAATTTAGAACACATACCCTTGTCGTTCGTAATTCTCCAAATTCACCGCCAGAAGCTCCTCACGAGCTCACCGAGCCTTCTCACGAAACCTTCGTGGACCACCCACGGTAATCCCGCTATCCTCGGGCCGAGAAACGGAGTGGTGGGACTCTCTCCAAATTCACCGCCAGAAGCTCCTCACGAGCTCACCGAGCCTTCTCACGAAACCTTCGTGGACCACCCACGGTAATCCCGCTATCCTCGGGCCGAGAAACGGAGTGGTGGGACTCCTTTTACAAGAGAAAAGGAGAAGAGGAAGCTCCACTGAAAAACTCTTTTTCAGAAGCCTTGAGAGAAGAAGAAGACAGAAGCAAAGCAGACGGGTTCTTCAATTTTCAATTTTGAAAATCAAAATGAAATTGTATACCCCAATCTCTATGAATTGAATCAAATTCAATTCTGTGTAAACAAAATTCTTCTTATCTCTACTTGCAGCCCAGCCCAGCTCATCTGAAGTTACTTACGTAACTAATATATATTAATATATACTTTAACATGTGTCTTGCATGCAGCAAGACACATGTATGTATATATATATATATATATTATTATTATTAAAAATAATAATAATAATTTTATTTATTAAACATTTTAATAAATAAAAAATATATATAATTATTAATTAAACTTTTTAATTAATAAATATTATTTAATTCAATATCAAATATTGATTAAATAATATAACTAAACTCGGTTTTTCAGAAAAACCGACTTTTTTCACATGAATCTCATTCATGTTTCAGGCTGATGCCATATTTAAATCATATTTAAATATGTCCATATTTAAATCATATTTAAATATGTCCATATTTAAATCATATTTAAATATGTCTATCCTTCTTCCACAAATCCGAATTTGAACGATTCAAATTCTTTTCTTTTCTTTTATATTGTTTCACGGCTTTATCCGAGCTAGCCAGGAGAACCGTAAGGACCTACAGATCATGAGCTCCAACGATACGAGATTATCCGGTCAAAACTCTTTCAACCGAACTAACCAACATTCGTTAACCCCCGGAGACTCCACTAAAGTCCAAGGGCTGCACTCTCCTCACTGTAGATATATTGTGTCCTGTTGATCTAACTATCATCAGTAAGTCGATCCTTCACAGGTTGTTCATAATCACAACGGGTCATTTAAACCGTTTAACCCTTGTATTATATCTTGTTCCTTAAGTACCACTGACACCTCTAATGAACAATTGATTTGTGGTCCAACCATCAAATCAGATTCCTCCCTGATCAGGAGAGGATGGGCCCAATGTTCAAGACCTGGAGTCAGCACTTAAGGGAACAACCTCTCCACTAACCCTTAAAGCGGGTAGGAGTGAATTCCAATCTTGCTACAACTATGTCCCCAGCCACTTATTCAATCTTATCCCCAAGATGGTAGGCATATTGAGTCGGCGATCTGGCCACTCTCACCCGTACAAATCAAAGGATAAGGTTCAATAAACAGGAGTTCATAGTAAGCTCAGGATTGAGATCGAGTTACCTAAGTCATCATATGAATAAATCGGTCTTTACAGTAAACGGTGTTATAAAGAAAGAGCGATTTTATTTCTTGGTTCGGTCTTGTGCAAACTCATTGCACAGGACGCCCTCACTCACATGTCTCTACATGAAACGATTCGAATCACATCGTTTTGTACTATTCAAAGTGAGCCGCGTCCAATAGTGTCCCCAGGATAAGGTACCCAGCCTTATCCCTATACTATAGACCATTTTGGCTGTCTACTTGAACTTGATTCACATTCATGTCACACATGAAGTTCAAGTACTCATACTATCGCCATGGGTGTTAGTTATTGGTATAGGTTAATACAAACACAATTCACTAAAATTCAATAACAACTTTATTGAAATATAATATTTACATTCAAACAGTTTACAAACTACGAGTTTTAGGACATAAAACCCAACAAACTCCCACTTGGACTAAAACGTCAGTGGAGTACATGCTGGTCGAGAGAACTAGAATATCAAATATCTAAAGTTTCTCCCACTGTCCTACTGAGCAGCTCGCAGCCCTATACTTTGTAGGTGTCTCTCAAACACTTTAGCCGTGAGAGACTTAGTAAACGGATCAGCAATGTTGTGCTCCGAGGCTACCTGTGTGACGATCACATCTCCTCGTTGCACTATCTCCCTGATGAGATGATATTTCCGCTCAATATGCTTTCCACGCTTATGGCTTCTAGGTTCTTTAGAATTTGCCACTGCACCACTGTTATCACAATAAAGGGTGATTGGCAAGTTCATATTTGGAACAACTTCCAAATCCGTCAAGAACTTCCTAAGCCATACAGCTTCCTTCGCTGCTTCACAAGCTGCGACATACTCAGCTTCCATGGTGGAGTCAGCAATACAACCTTGCTTTATACTCCTCCATACTATTGCTCCTCCGTTAAGAGTGAACACTGATCCTGATGTAGATTTCCTAGAATCTATATCAGTCTGAAAATCAGAGTCAGTGTATCCTGCAAGGATCAAATCCTTCGCGCCATACACAAGCATATAGTCTCTCGTTCTCCTAAGATACTTGAGGACGTGTTTAACGGCTGTCCAGTGATCATATCCTGGATTGGACTGGAACCTACTGACAATTCCTACTGCATAGCAGATGTCGGGTCGTGTACACAACATAGCGTACATGAGACTACCAACTGCAGATGCATAGGGAATTCGTCTCATATCCTCAACCTCTTGAGGTGTCTTAGGAGACTGTTCCTTAGACAAGTGAATTCCATGCCTAAAAGGCAGCGAACCTTTCTTGGAATTCTGCATCGAATATCTTGACAACACCTTGTCAATATAAGATGCTTGAGACAGCGCTAGCACTTTGTTCTTACGATTCCTTATGATTTGAATCCCTAGAACAAACTGAGCCTCTCCCAAATCTTTCATTTGGAATTGGGTCGCTAGCCAATTCTTAACGTCAGTTAGGAACCCTACATCATTCCCAATGAGTAGTATATCGTCTACGTACAAGACTAAGAAAGCTACAACAGTATTGACTACTTTCTTGTAAACACAAGGTTCGTCAATATTTTGTTCAAAGCCATAAGATTTGATCGCCGTATCAAACCTTATATTCCAGGATCTAGATGCTTGCTTCAACCCATAAATGGATCGATTAAGCTTGCAAACCTTTTGCTCTTGACCCTGAAGTATGAATCCCTCTGGTTGAGCCATATAGATACTCTCCTCAAGATTACCATTCAGAAAGGCAGTCTTGACATCCATTTGCCAGATTTCATAATCATAAAATGTAGCAATGGATAAGAGTATTCTAATCGACTTTAACATGGCAACAGGAGAAAAGGTTTCTTCATAGTCCACCCCTTCTCTTTGGGAATAACCTTTTGCCACAAGTCGAGCCTTAAAGGTTTGCACCTTACCGGCTTGGTCTCGTTTTCTCTTGTAGATCCACTTGCAACCGATAGGTCTTTCACTATCTGGTTGGTCTACAAGATCCCAGACCGAATTGAAGTACATAGACTTCATTTCGAGATCCATGGCTTTAAGCCACTGGTCCTTGTCTATGTCATTCATTGCCTGTTTAAAGGTCAATGGATCCTCAACGCCATCATCAGGTATGACGACTTGAGTTTCAGACAAGCCGATGTAGCGGTCGGGCTGTCTTACATCCCTCCCACTGCGTCGAGGTTTTCTCAACTCTTGAGAAGGACCAGCCTGATCAACAACCTTTGTTGATCCGTCTGTAGCTTTCCTGGAAAATTCGGACAAAACAATTTTGCTCGACGGTTGATGATCTCTCATGTGGTCTTCCTCTAAGAACGTGGCATTAGTCGATACTAGTACCTTGTTCTCATGAGGATCGTAAAATAGACCACCTTTCGTTTCCTTGGGGTAACCTACAAATAGGCACAATTTTGAACGATGTTCCAACTTCTTTGGATTGGGTACTAGCACATGTGCTGGACACCCCCAAATTCTGAAGTGACGTAAACTACCTTTACGCCCTCTCCATAACTCATAAGGTGTTTCAGAAACACTCTTAGAGGGAACCATGTTCAAAATATATACTGCAGTCTCTACTGCATATCCCCAAAACGAACTAGGCAAATGAGCATAACTCATCATAGATCGAACCATGTCTAACAGGGTTCTATTTCTCCTCTCGGACACACCATTCTGCTGTGGTGTTCCTGGCGCTGAGAGTTGAGATACTATTCCATGTTCTATCATATAGTCCTGGAATCTTAAATCCATATACTCTCCACCTCGATCTGATCGGAGTGTTTTTATCGATTTACCTAATGTGTTCTCAACCTCTGCCTTATACTCTTTGAACTTTTCAAGAGCTTCGGACTTATGATGCATTAGATAAAGATAACCGTACCTAGAATAATCATCAATGAAACTGATGAAATATTCATACCCTCCTCGTGCTTTGACATTCAAAGGACCGCAGAGATCCGAATGCACGATTTCTAGAGGTTCTTTGGACCTATGACCTTTTTCAGAAAAAGATCGTTTGGTCATTTTGCCCTCAAGACAAGACTCACATGGCGGTAAAGAGTTGTCCTCTAAACGATTTAGCAGACCACTCTTAACCAATCTCCCAATCCTATTGAGATTAATGTGACCTAGTCTTAAGTGCCAAAGATAAGTACTAGGAGAAAGTTTCTGCCTTTTAGTTTGAGTCTCAGCTGTTTTAAACATTTCAGTGTTCAAAATAGCTTTGGTTTCGGTTGGTCTTAACACATATAAGTTGTTTTCAAGTTTCGCAGAACAAATACGTACACCTCTTTTGCTAATGAACGCTTCATTATGAACAAAAGATACTTTATACAACTGTTCTAACAAACAAGATATAGATACAAGATTCCTCTGGAAGGTAGGAACCAGGAGTACATTTTCTAGTAAAATGAAACTATCTCTATACAACAACTTTACAGCTCCCACTGCTTCAGCTGAGACAACCTCTCCAGTTCCAACTCTGAGAGTTATCTCACCGCGAGAAAGTGGCTGCCAAGAACTAGTTTCCTGAAAAGAAGAACAAACATGGTTAGTAGCTCCTGAATCAAGTATCCAGGTATGACAATCATGTTCTACTAAACATGTTTCAACAACAAGTAAATCATATTTACCTTGTCTTTCCTTCTCAGCCTTTTTCTCTGCAAGATACTTTGGGCAATTCCGTTTCCAGTGCCCATCTACACCACAATGGAAACATTTTCCTTTGTCTGTAGATTTAGTCTTGCTCTTAGCAGTAGCAGGTGCTTTTCCCTTCCTTTTATCTTTCTTCTTCTTTTGAATACTCTTATTCTTAATAGAAGAAAGTTCAGACCTACTCCCTGAAGACGACCCCTTTTGGAATTTCCTAGAAGTGACAACATTTGTCTCCTTCTCTTTTCCTTTAGAAGTCTGTAGGGACTGATAGGTCTGTAGCTCGCTGAGGAGAGAAGTCAAATTATACTTTATCTTGTTCATTACCAAATTGGTTCTGAACTGAAGGAAACTCTTCGGAAGAGATTCCAAGATAAAGCTTACTTGACTTGACTCATTTATAATAGCTCCGTTTACTTCCGCCACATTGAAGTGGACCATCATGTTAAGGACATGCTCCCTAACAGAGGTTCCCTCCTTCATGCGAGAGTTGTAAACGAATTTGAGGGCTTCATGACAGACCGATGAGGACGGAAGTCCAAACATCTCCTGTAATGAAGACATGATTTCTTTAGCAGAAACCATATCCTCGTGCTTCTTAGCTAACACATCAGATATGCTGGCTAAGATATAGACTCGGGCTTTATCATTAGCCCTTGTCCATCTATCATATGCTTCTCGAACAGTTCGAGTCGCATCCGAGCTAGGAGGGGGAGGACAATCCTCTGATAAGACGAACCTGAGATCATCTAGAACAAGAATCGTATTCAAGTTCGATTTCCAGGTCGCGTAGTTATCGCCGGTTAACTTATCGGAAGCTAGTAAGTGAATGAAAGAGCTAGACATGCTGAAAAGAGAATGAATAAATATTAGTGAAAAGGTTTTAACCTAATTTACACACCAATCAAGAATTTAGCAAAGAATAATAATGTACCCAAAACTCATTATTAAACTGCAACGATACTTCAGTGGGTCAGAATGGTCGCTACCGAGGGGCAGTCAAGCATTCCTTCACTGAATCAAGACATTCTTGACTAAATGCTAATACCAGAATATCTCATATTCCTATAGCATCTTAGTTATCGCTGTTTGGTCAAGATTTACTAACTCCTTAGCAAATCCCGTAAGTGTGACCCTCCATTTTTAGAATTCATAGGGCGGCCCCAACGATGCAACCGAATGGAAATGTCAAAGTTGGGAATGGCTCTATGTTTCTTTATCCATAAATGGTGATTGAGATGTTCTGATTCCTATGAAACAGCCCTCCGAATGGATCGGTACCACTTGTGGGCACCTAGCAGGCGGAACATAGGAATCTCACGGTTCAATCCAATGGAGGAGACCGCAGGATGTATTGACATACTTCCTTCTCCCACTTACTATAAATACTTTCTCCATTCACCTTGCTCTTGAATTATGCAAATACCATCCGAATGGGGATGCCCTATTGACATCACGAGGCCGAGCATAATTCTCACGGTGTGAACTTGACAGAGAACGTAGGAGGAGAGGGACATATCATATATACCTTCTCAACACCTCTACTAAGTATTTTAAGACGGAATGGGTAAATTACTCAGGCATTATCCGGCTAAGACAATAAGGCCTAAGTCTAGGTAAAACAAACTTTTACCTATGATGTCTAGGTGATAAACATTTTATTACCTCACACCACTCACGCATGCTCATAAAGCCGGGTTAACTTTACTCAAGTACCGGATGGTCCCCAGGTAGGAGGTGTTCCGTAAACCGTCAACTTAAATACCTCCAACCTCGAACAGGATGTCCCCAGGTGAGTTTCTTGTAACCTTAGCATTTACAAGATATCGACCTATTCATCTAATGAAACGGAACGATACATTCAACCCTAAGTGAGCATGCCTTTGTCTTTGTTATAGATTTTAAAAGTCTATGCCAATTTTACAACGCTTTGCAAAACTAAGACTTACTACAACAAACTTCTACATGCTTCTCAAACATGCATCACTAAGGCATGACAAGTTGAATATTTAATTTCATAATTAATATAACAATTATATCGATTATGTTTTTAAATATACAACTCCTAATTCATAAATTAATATAACACTTATATCAATTCTCATGAATTAAGCATGCATCCTATACATTATAACACTTATAACAAACAAAATGCATCTAATGTTGGATGTTTAATTTCATAATTAATATAACACTTATATCAATTATTCTATTAAGCAAACAACATCTAATTCATGAATTAATATAACTCTTATATTAATACTCATGAATAAACATGCATCCTATACATTATAACACTTATAACATACCATGTGCATAAAACTATGGCAATCTATGTTGTTGATTTAATTTCATAATTAATATAACACTTATATCAATTATTCTATTAAACTAACAACAACTAAATCATGAATTAATATAACTTTTATATCAAAAATCATGAATTGCCAAATATGCATACGATATATTATAACACTTATAACATATTTTCAATGCATGAAACATGCTTCCTACGGTGGGATTTTAAATCTATATGGCATACGTTATGCACATACAATCATGGAATTTAATTAAAACATACATTCGCAATGCATAATTAATTAAACACACTAAAGTGGATCGATTTTGGCATTTAGCAAGCAATAACTAATTTATTACAAGCTTGATCAACAAGCCACGTCTTGAGCGGACTTCGAACTCTTCGCACCGCCTTTGACCAACTTGCTTCCTCCGAACGCTTCGGCCAAAAAATCTTCGAATTTCTCCTTGTATAGCCTTGAATGAAATTGAACTTACACCGAACATTTCGGCGAGTTTCAATCTCAAATTTCTTTCACAAAGAAACCTATATGGACTCTAATGACTCTAAAAATACAGACTCTTTAGCATGCATTAAAGCCCATACATTCTCGGGCAATTACAAATAATGAAATTCAAAAGAAACTATGCCAAAATCGATATTCACTTTAGAATTCCATTCAGAAACAATTTCTAAATAAAACCCACCATAACTTAAATTGATAGAAATTGAGTGGCCAAAAACGCTCTGATACCAATTGATGGAGCGCCCATGGCACGCAGCGGAAGCGAATTTGGATCATGGACACTCTAATTTCATCAATTTAAACAAACGGAAACATGCAAACGCAATGAAAAAGAGAATTTAGAACACATACCCTTGTCGTTCGTAATTCTCCAAATTCACCGCCAGAAGCTCCTCACGAGCTCACCGAGCCTTCTCACGAAACCTTCGTGGACCACCCACGGTAATCCCGCTATCCTCGGGCCGAGAAACGGAGTGGTGGGACTCTCTCCAAATTCACCGCCAGAAGCTCCTCACGAGCTCACCGAGCCTTCTCACGAAACCTTCGTGGACCACCCACGGTAATCCCGCTATCCTCGGGCCGAGAAACGGAGTGGTGGGACTCCTTTTACAAGAGAAAAGGAGAAGAGGAAGCTCCACTGAAAAACTCTTTTTCAGAAGCCTTGAGAGAAGAAGAAGACAGAAGCAAAGCAGACGGGTTCTTCAATTTTCAATTTTGAAAATCAAAATGAAATTGTATACCCCAATCTCTATGAATTGAATCAAATTCAATTCTGTGTAAACAAAATTCTTCTTATCTCTACTTGCAGCCCAGCCCAGCTCATCTGAAGTTACTTACGTAACTAATATATATTAATATATACTTTAACATGTGTCTTGCATGCAGCAAGACACATGTATGTATATATATATATATATATTATTATTATTAAAAATAATAATAATAATTTTATTTATTAAACATTTTAATAAATAAAAAATATATATAATTATTAATTAAACTTTTTAATTAATAAATATTATTTAATTCAATATCAAATATTGATTAAATAATATAACTAAACTCGGTTTTTCAGAAAAACCGACTTTTTTCACATGAATCTCATTCATGTTTCAGGCTGATGCCATATTTAAATCATATTTAAATATGTCCATATTTAAATCATATTTAAATATGTCTATCCTTCTTCCACAAATCCGAATTTGAACGATTCAAATTCTTTTCTTTTCTTTTATATTGTTTCACGGCTTTATCCGAGCTAGCCAGGAGAACCGTAAGGACCTACAGATCATGAGCTCCAACGATACGAGATTATCCGGTCAAAACTCTTTCAACCGAACTAACCAACATTCGTTAACCCCCGGAGACTCCACTAAAGTCCAAGGGCTGCACTCTCCTCACTGTAGATATATTGTGTCCTGTTGATCTAACTATCATCAGTAAGTCGATCCTTCACAGGTTGTTCATAATCACAACGGGTCATTTAAACCGTTTAACCCTTGTATTATATCTTGTTCCTTAAGTACCACTGACACCTCTAATGAACAATTGATTTGTGGTCCAACCATCAAATCAGATTCCTCCCTGATCAGGAGAGGATGGGCCCAATGTTCAAGACCTGGAGTCAGCACTTAAGGGAACAACCTCTCCACTAACCCTTAAAGCGGGTAGGAGTGAATTCCAATCTTGCTACAACTATGTCCCCAGCCACTTATTCAATCTTATCCCCAAGATGGTAGGCATATTGAGTCGGCGATCTGGCCACTCTCACCCGTACAAATCAAAGGATAAGGTTGAAAAAACAGGAGTTCATAGTAAGCTCAGGATTGAGATCGAGTTACCTAAGTCATCATATGAATAAATCGGTCTTTACAGTAAACGGTGTTATAAAGAAAGAGCGATTTTATTTCTTGGTTCGGTCTTGTGCAAACTCATTGCACAGGACGCCCTCACTCACATGTCTCTACATGAAACGATTCGAATCACATCGTTTTGTACTATACAAAGTGAGCCGCGTCCAATAGTGTCCCCAGGATAAGGTACCCAGCCTTATCCCTATACTATAGACCATTTTGGCTGTCTACTTGAACTTGATTCACATTCATGTCACACATGAAGTTCAAGTACTCATACTATCGCCATGGGTGTTAGTTATTGGTATAGGTTAATACAAACACAATTCACTAAAATTCAATAACAACTTTATTGAAATATAATATTTACATTCAAACAGTTTACAAACTACGAGTTTTAGGACATAAAACCCAACACAGTAGGCCATATTTTGGTGGATCATATGCTGCCATTGAGAAGGGGTGATGCTTGGAATATTTTCTGAACTGGTGGCAGGTTGTGACTGCTCTGTGGCCACAGAGGTGGAACAACCTTTTGGCTTGGGCGCACATGACGTCGATGCTTTCTCGGTCTTTTGGTTGCTGAAAAGCTGTAACTTGTGAACAAGCTGCGCAGTGATGGCTGACTTTGGCAAACTTGTCTTCTCACCTTGTCGAGGCTTAAGTCCTACTTTAAGGCAAAGTCGAGTGACAAGTGACCCAAAGAATAATTTTTCAGCCATCGTCTTGCCATAAGCAATCAACTCTTCTCTTAGAAATCTCCCAATATTGAGATAAAGACCGTTTTAGGATGCAATGCAGCAGCATCCCTCGTTCCAAGGAAATGGTTGTGTCATTTGTAGGATTCCCTTCTTGAACTTCTTCATTATTTCCTTCAATCTCCTTCTCAGTTGAAGAAGTGTTTGACTCAAATTTCATTCCTTCAGTCTCATACTCAAATAATCGGTCGAATTATTCCCCAGTTGCTATCTCTTTTCCTTTCATTTTTTTTTCTTTCTCTAATCAATTTTTTTTCAATCTTTCTTCACCTTTCTTCATTTTTTTTTTACTTTTTTTTTCTCAGCTTGTATCAAAATTTTCTCTTCTCGTATTCTCTCTTCTTCTTTCCTTGTTTGTTCAGCAATATCTCTTTGGAGAGCTTGCTTCGTTTCTTGACAACTTTTATTTTCTTGATATTCTGCTACTAGCAAGGCTGCCTTCTCCACGACTTCTTTAATCATCCTCTCCAACGTGGTCGGGAAAAAAAATATTCTTGCATCGAACTCCCAACTGTATTTCTTCTTTTTTAATTCAAAGTTGTAGTCGATTGGGGTCTCAGATTGCTTCTTGGTGTGCCTGTACACTAAGGTTTTTCTATCAGAACGTTCAAGAATTGGTGGAGGAATACTTACTTTTGACACTAGAGGTGGGTCCTCGCGCACAGAACGCGATTTTGTTGAGGTCGTCCCAGCTTCCGGTTGAACTTCTTCTTCTTCACTTCATGAATTTTCAGCACATTCAGCTAGGGCTCGTAGCCTATGTTCTCCCATCTTTTTTTATCATTTTACGCCAACCGGTAGTTCGAGTTTTCAAGGGCTTTTTCCCTATCACCGATTCTTGGGTTTGAACATTTAGGGAGCTTGAATTCAACTTAGGGCTTCCAGTAGCTGGATTTTTCTTCTCTTCACCTTCACGCATAACAATGGCCGATTGTATAGGTTTCTTGAATTCAACCTTCTTCTTCGAGGATGATGAAGGTAAATCGACCAAAGGCTCCACTTGTATGGGCTTAGGTGGAACATCTTCGAACTTCTTCCGGCGTCCAGAACGCAAGGAAGGTTAATCAGCGGCGGCCCCATCGGTGATCAGAGTGGATTTTCCAGCCATGGGCTCCGACGGGTTCTAGCATGCGTGAGAGAGGGAAGAATTTTCGTGAAGGGACTTTTCAACCTGGAAACTCTTGGAATGACTTGCATGTTGAAAAATGAAAGGGTCTCTTGACTTATATATGTTTCCAAAATAGGTCAACCCCTCTGACTTTTTTAAATGACGTCATTGCCCTTCACTTGTGTACTTTGTGGCCACATAGCAGTTTATGCTAGTCAGGTTTGTGGCCACAGAGTTCTATAAATCTATATTTTGAATTTCCTAGTCAAATCTCCATCCATGAGAATCTTTCCTGAAACACTCATAAAAACATTAAAAAGTTCATAAACAAAAATAACAAGCTGGATTAGTTTGCTTTTTTTTTTTTTTTTTTCAAAACACATATTTTTTAATATTTCTTATAAGTTCCTATGGAGTGGTTTCAATCAAATCATCTCCCAGTTAGGTCCCCAGGAAAAGGTGTTCCCTACGTTCAACTTAAATACCTTTTCCTTGGCAGGACCAGTCTACGCCAGAGTTGATTTTTCTTGAAATTACTCTACAAAACTTATAATATATATATATATATATATATATATATATATATATTTAAATGAAATAAAAACATATTAAAAGAATACTTATCTAATCTCCAAAATGGAGATTGATGTCTTATTCACTCTTTTTGGACCGTCAACTTTCATCTTGCACCTAGGTCTTGATGATGGACGAGATTTAAGCCTTAGTTGAGGTGCTTTAATCATGTACGGCTTTGTTGACTTGAAATTTTCTTTCATCAGCTGAAGAGATCTATGTATGCTTTTGTATGCAGAAATTGGGGTCGCAATATCTGGTGCATTATCTTCCTCCATGATCTCCTCTAATACTTCTTCCCTGAATTCTTTTTCTTTTAGTGTTTCCTGCAAGTTACAAAAAGTAGAAATATCAATTAAACCAATAGCAGGAAATTCTTGGACTTCATCAGGGAAATTCAATGCTTGGAGAACATTGAATGCTTCTTTTTGTGAAGTTGTCGCCTCATGGCTCAGTACAACTTCATTTTCTGGTTCCTTCTCTTTTTTGTTTTCTTCAAATGAATTTTCTTTAATCTCTTCTCTCCATTCTGGCCTTTTAATGTTTTCAATTACTGGAGTGCTCCTTGCTTCTTCTGGGAACAAAGGTTCTTTATCTTCAATGTCACTTTTGATTGTCATCGCCTTAGATTTTTCTATTTCGTCATATTCGGAAGTCTCTATGCCTTCAAGCAAGGTTTTGTGTGAGTTGATTTTCAATTCTTCCACCCTCTGTTCTATCTGGATCTCAGAATCCTGAATAGATGTTCCTTGGCTTTGCATCTCAGCATCGACTTTCGCTCTATATTCCTTTATAAGTTCTTCGATGCTCTTGTCCTCGGTTGACACTTGTGGGATCGCTTGTTCTTGCACCTTTTGTTGATCTCCCCATAGAAAGTTGGAGTGATGTCTCCATCTTGAGTCGCTAGCAGTGGGGTAAGGAATTAACATATTCTCACTGCCTGGTTTCCCTATAAAAAATATAGAGTCGGGGTTATAAGGACAATCATCAAATTCATGACTTCCTCTACAGTAAACACAAGAAATAGACAAATAACGATTAAGTGGACAATGTTGAGAGAAATGTTCCTCGCAACAATTAACGCAAAAGATATCAGAAAGTTTGTACACAAGAGAAATGTGGGTATCATTTCTCATGATTGATTTTCTTAGCATGTTTGTTATCTTTGTTGTGACGTCTTCTTCCATTGTGTAAATCAAAAGTGTTATGCTCTTTGTTTCTTAAATAAATAAACCTGCAAAAGAAAACAAAACAAAAATCAGATTCTTTGAGAAAGAGATATTTTTATTTTGTAGGTTGATAGGAGGATCGACTCCAGGTGGATGATTTAGAAGTTTTTTTTTTTTGAGTAAACAAAACTTCTTATAGATTTCCCGTGCGCTCAACTCCTATTTTTCCTAACCGCAACCGAATAACAATATCTAAATAAAATAAAATTCCGCTAACAGTCCCCGGCAGCGGCGCCAAAAACTTGATGTACCAAAACGTGTGTGTTTAATTTGGTTCAATAACCTGCAATGAAGTTTATGGTCAAGTGCAAGTATACACTGTCAATCAAGTAATAATTTGGAAAGTATTCCAAGTATCGTATCCCAAGAGACTGTTGAAGAATTTAGTTTTATAAAGAATTTGTTTTTCGAAAGCAATAAAAAGGTAACACAAATAAATTGATAATGGTTGGTTGGTTTTGGTTTGAAAGGAATAATAAAAACAGGGATCCAATCATGTTTCAGCCCTAAGTTGAGTTTACTTGACAGCCTGTGACCACAGAGTCACCACATAGTACCTTATGCTTTTGGATCAGATTCATCCTATTCAGCCTCTTTGCAAGTACCTTTAGAAGCCTAAGCCATTATACTCACGGTCCAGTGGATAATGTGATCTTAGATGGTTAAGAATACAATCCTATTGATCCTATAGTCTTTTGCCCCAGTCATCAAGGACAATCGACGAAATCCTATTCCTAGGTTTTTCTGCTATATCACCTTTACGAGAGCCGTTAATTGCCCGACCTGTCCAGTATCGACATTAACATTTCATGCTAATTAAGTGATCAATTTAATATAACATTTTTGCATATATTCAGTAAAGGACGAACCACATAAGGCATAAGGGGTAAAACCGAAATTTACAACTGTCAAGCTAGCTCATTTCTTAACGGGCATTCACATAATTGAATCCCTTAGGAAAACTTAGCTCATAATGAGAACTAGACTAAAATACTTCATTGAAAAATAATGCATAAGTACAAAAATTGCTAAAAGGGTAAAATGGTAATTTTACTCGAAAATTAAAGATAAAATGAAAATAGAATAAAAACAGAATGTGAATAATAAATAAAGGACAGAATTGGAATAACAAAGGTTTTTAACTGAAAATTAAATTATAAATGCGAAAGTTGCTAAAAGGGTAAAATGGTAATTTTGCATGTAAAGTTAAGAACGGAAATAAATGCGAAATAAAAACAGAATGTAAATAGAAAATGTGCAGAATTAAATAGAAAGTAAATCTGGAAATTTTCCAACTTTCTCTCTCTCGAACTCGTGGACAATGGATGAAGGGTCTCTACTCGCTCGATTCACGTCGTCAATGCGAATCGAATCCTCGCAGCACCTTCCTTTCGGAGCTGGCTGAAGTAGAACTATTACAGAGGAGTGGTCCGCTCTTGTTTGGAATTTCGGGAATTTGGGTGAGTTCTTCGAGAGAGAAAGGAGGTTGATCGACTATGTGGAGATGGATTGTTGTAAAGAAATTATCGATGATTTGAATGAAGGCTTGAGGTGCCTTTTATAGGCCTTGAGGTTTGTTTGGAGGTTGCTAAAATGAGGGAGAAATCTTTGGGAATGTTTGTTAGGTCAAATAGGGAGTAGGTTGGCTGAATCTTTGGAAGATCTTTGACAAAATATCTCAACCAATTCGTTTGACCAGTCAACTGCACTCTGTGGCCTTTTATGTGGCCACAAGCTGGATTCTGCACTCTGTGACTCCTCTGTGGCCACAAGCTGGATTTTGCACTCTGTGACTCCTCTGTGGCCACAAACTGAAACTCTGTGGCCACAAGCTGAAGCAGAATACAGTTTTCCTGAAAATAATTAAAACAACATTAATTCTTATAAAAAATGACTCTTTTACCCTCTTAATTGCTTCATAATGACAAAACGACCTTGAGCATGTGACTTTCCTATTTTTATTCTTTTCTTATCAATTACATGCCCAATTATCTTTAATTTAACTCAAAAAGTTAATTAATGAGTATGCTTTAAAGGGTAAAAACATGACATAAATGACGTTCATCACACCCCCAAACTTAGCTTATTGCTTGTCCTCAAGCAATTCAACACATAATAACAACAAGAATGTACAATTATGAAAATGTTTAACATGCTTTCAACAAAGTTCGCTTATAAACAACCTTTCAGGAGAGGTCTCATACTCTAGTGCTAGTCATAATCCCATAAGTAATTTCTCACATAAGTTTCTACTTTCATTTTGTAAACAAAGTTTTTTTCTAGTCTATCCTAACCATATGCTTAATCTATCTAACCTTTAGTCACTGAGTCTAGGATAGTCCCTTTCGTGAAATAAACTAAGCTTAGACTTTTCCTTCTTTGTGTGAATTTTTAACACTTTCTCCCCCAAACTTGTGTTGCTGCTAGGCTTCTCATTTTTTATTTGTCTTTCTCTCTTTTTTTCTTTACCATTCTCTAGAGAATCTTTATTGCTAGACTCACCTTCGTTCCAGCTTGCCTGCAATTTCATTGCACAGTGCATCTAGCTACGAGCAAGCCTCACAAACTAAGATAAATACTCACTTCCTAGTTACCCTTTCATGCAGTGACAACCATGGGGCCCATGATCGCCCTTGGTTACTCAGCTAACTTAAGAAGGAGGAGTACCTCTAGAAATAAGGTTTTTTTTTTTTTTTTTTTCTTTCAACTCTTCTTCCTTTGGAAGAGACATAACAATCAAGACCTAGCAGTCAACACATTACAAATATACTTCACCCCCCCAAACTTAAAGGAGGCAATGTCCTCATTGACTATTCAAGAGATTTTTTCAAAAGGGATGGTGTGAGCATTAGTTTACAAAAAAACGTCAAGGCTAAACTCTCCTAAACATGTTAAACGGGTTAAACAAAAGGAAGTTTAGACTTGTGAAAAAGTTTTGCATAGAAAAGTACTAATGGAACCCTATGCTTTTGAAAAAAACTTACAAGCTATGACATGTGGCACTATTTGAGCAGAGATAAACTCTAGTTATCATCATAAAGGTTACTTTAAAGAAAACAAAAGAAAGATAGCATGCTAAAACATTCTCATACTTGTGCAATCAAGTCATTAAGTTCAATTAGGCACATTCCACAAAACGTCTATCCTAGCAGGAACAACTACAACTACTACCCTAACAAAACAACGAAATAATGAAATAACAAAATGCAACTTCTACCCTACCAGAAAAACAATGAAATAATGAAATAACAAAATGCAACTTCTACCCTACCAGGAAAACAAACAACTAAAAATTGAATCTTAACAAATAACAAAATATTCAGAAAATGAAGGAAAAGAGTAGAGAGTAAAGAAGAACGGTACTCCCCTAATCTTCAGACGAGGTATCGTCTTCGGAATCAGTATTCGAAGGAAGATTCAGGCAAACGGGAGGAAACGTCGGGAAAGCAGGCATCAAGGTCGGGGCCAAGGCATTAAAGAACCCTTGAATGAGCTCATCCCTATCTTTGGCATATGCCCAGTAGGCCATATTCTGGTGGATCATATGCTGCCATTGAGAAGGGGTGATGCTTGGAATATTTTCTGAACTGGTGGCAGGTTGTGACTGCTCTGTGGCCACAGAGGTGGAACAACCTTTTGGCTTGGGCGCACATGACGTCGATGCTTTCTCGGTCTTTTGGTTGCTGAAAAGCTGTAACTTGTGAACAAGCTGCGCAGTGATGGCTGACTTTGGCAAACTTGTCTTCTCACCTTGTCGAGGCTTAAGTCCTACTTTAAGGCAAAGTCGAGTGACAAGTGACCCAAAGAATAATTTTTCAGCCATCGTCTTGCCATAAGCAATCAACTCTTCTCTTAGAAATCTCCCCTTCATGCTAATTAAAGACAATCCTGGGAAGAAGATGCAAGAAGCTCAAAGTATATTAAACATTCATAAATGGGCATATCTCCCCTTCAATCAGTAGTTTACAACCCCAAACTCAAAATCAAGCACTAGCCTTACTTAGCCTTCCATGGAGGATGAATTTCTCCAAAACTCCATGAAAAAGCTTGGTGGCATCCAACAATGGAGAAAGAAAAGCCCAAAAATGGAAAATAATCAGTAATCCCGAGGAGAATCTGTTAAGAAGATGGCCTAAAATCAGACTTTTCCCTTTTTATACTTGCTGTAGAGTCGAGACTCTACGGACGGAAATGCACAGCGCTCGCGCGTTCGGAGTGTCGAGACGTTCTTCGACAACGTCTCGACGCTTGCTCTCGGGTTTTGACAAAATATTTTGCCTTTGGATGCTCCCTTTAGGCAAAAACTTCACTTTTGTTGCTCCTCTTTTCCCGATGCGATCTCGAGGCGTCTAAAACATTCGTCTTAGCACTGAAACACGGTTTGAGACTCCTTTAGCTCTCGACCATGAATTCACCTACAACAAGGCATTTTAATCAATAATAAGCATTGCTATCAAAAAAAAAAAAAAAAAAAAAAATCAATAATAAGCACGATTCTAGCCAATATTAAGGACATAATAATAGCTCTATTAGAGCTATCAAGCTTCTTTTGATCTTCGTTGTCCTTTTTTTTCTTACGGAACCTGAGACAACTAAGCACATTGTTTTGGGAAGTGTAAGGTGTTTCATAAACTTTGGGACCATTTTTTCGACCCTTGTGTGGATTCTACTTTATGTTGCCGGAATTCCTGGTTAGCTCTTGACCATTATGAGTGGTTTAAGGAGAATGGTGAGAAGCACAAGATGACGATCTTTCAAGTTCTATTATGCAAGGTCTGACATTGTCACAATCGCCTAGTTTCACAAGTCTGTGACTATCCATGTAAGCTTTAAAAACAACCATTGTTGACGCAATCTAAGAGTTCACTACAAGTCCGGACAAGCGGTGGGATGGTCTCCACCTCCGTCTGCGATGTGGGCTCTCACTTTTGATGCATCATGGATGGAGAAGGACCAACGTGATAGGCTTGGATGGGTGTTGCGAGATAGTTCCAGTGACCTTATTGAGGCCGAGTGTCAGACATTAAAACCCTAGACTAATGATTGTATCAATTTAAAACCTGATTTTTTAGAACGGTATCAATTTACACCTCTTGTTAGAATATCATTAATTTAAGGGTTTTTTGTTTTTAACAACATGCTGGGGTGGAGGTTTGAATCTAGGACCTCATGGTCACTAGACGATATCATGCCGTTGAACTATGTTGTTGTTGACAAAGTTTTAATTGATACAATATCCAAAGTTTAAGGATATAAATTGATTTTTATCCTAAATTTTATTAAATGATAAGGATAAGTATGCTTTCTCACCTGTTTAATTATGCTTTGCTGTTGAAATCCTCCGAAAAACAAATTTACTGCGTGCATTGTACACGATAATAAACTAATTATTTCTTCTAAAAAAAAAAAAAGCTATTATTTTAAATATTTAATAATAGATATTTTGAGAGCTTATCCAATGAAATAAACAGGATTTGTTCTTATGGAAGAAGAAAAGAATCTTTGATCATGGCCGCACACGTGTAGGGCAGATGTTCGAAGTTCGAAGTCAGAAGCAGTACGTAGCTTCCTAGTTGTTAGCAAAACGATAAGAGAAATTGAAGTTCATTGGGTTATCTACCGTTGAAACTTTTTCTGAGCCTCTCGCTTTGGTTCTTGTCTTCAAGGTGAATGAATACTCATCTCTTTGATTTTATTTTGCTTCAATCTTCTGTTTATTTTCTAATCAATTTGGACCACGATCGCCTTCTGTTTTCGTATTTTCTTTATGCATCTGCTGTTGGATTTTGACTGAGCTTCGAGCTTCGGAAATTGCTTAATTTGTTTTGTTTTCTTTATGTTTTTTGTTGTCTGATTTCTGAGAAGTTGTCGGTAACTTAGATCTTTGAAGCTTTTGATTGTTGAGTGTTGCTAGACCACTTAATTCGAACATTAACTTCCTATTTTTTTTTTTTTTTTTCCATTTTTCGTGTTTTCGCCTGTTGAAAACCATTATTTGTAGCTTAGTGTTGCTTTGTTTGACCATCGAACAACTCTTAAATTAAAAAAAAAACTAAGCCCTTTTTGCTCGATAACCATTTGGTTTTTTAAAATCAAGCCTATAAACACTACTACCTCCTACACGTTTTCAAAATCCAAACTAAGTTTTGAAAATTAAAAAAATAGTTTTCGAAATTTGTAATTTGGCTAAGAATTCAAACCTTTCTTAGAATGGTGAACCCATTATAGAGAAATGACGGAAAACAAGCACACTTTTTTAAACCAAAAATCAAATGGCTATGAAACGGACCCTAAATTAAAAAATTGAAGAAATTTGCCTATATGCTTAAACAATCTCTTAAGCGAAGCTCCAGTTTCTTTAGTTTTTCGTAATCTCACGCTTCATATTACTATATTTTTTCATGTATGAAGTGCTTATTTTATTTATATATTGTGTGTCTCACCCAACGAAGGTTGCATATTTTGCGTTGCCTCTGGCTTGCCTCAAAAGTATTGCAGTCCAGGATTTAAATGTAATATGGATGTCTCAATTTTATGGAAATATCGATGTAAATATCCATAAAATGTTGATCTCGATGGATATTTTTTTGAAGATTTTTAAAAATAATAATAAAAAAAAATTATTAAAATTAATAAATAAACATTTTGCACATTTAAATGTGTTAAAATACATCTATTATAATATTATATTCGCTGTAGGTTACATTTGTTTGTTGTTTTTTTAATAATTCATCGATTTTGTACGGTAGGATGAAAATGTTGATTCCCCTCATGTCGATGTCGAACCTATCGATATGTAAATTTTTTGACAACATGTTGGGGGTGGAGATTGAACCTAGGATTTCATGGTCATTAGGCGATACATCATGGCGTTGAGCTTGCTCTTGTTGGCATCGATATGTAAAAATGTCGACGAAAAGTTAATACCATGCACTTAAAGTGCATTTTGTAGTTTGAGCAACAGAAAATAACTTCTGCTTTGACATATTGATGATAAAAAATTTATAAAGTTGTTGCTTTAGTGTTTTCTTGTTTTGGAAATGTGGACTTTGGTTTGTAGATATTTTTTTATACATCAAGATAATTAGAACTGCTGCAGTGGCACTTGGGCATGTCTAGTTTCAGCACGATCTTGAGTTTCAAACTCAGCTTCATCACTGAATATCTTTTATTTTTTATGAGTCATACTTGTTGTATTCTTCTTTATTTTAGTTTTTTTTAGAATTCTTTTATTTTAGTCATTGTAATGTCGCATGTCCAAATTTAGTCCTCCTATTTTTAACAAATTTTAAATTAATTCTTACTATTAATTTATTTGTTAACTTTTTCTAAACTAATTTAGTCTATATTAACATCACTCTATAAATTTTGGAGAGTATTCACAATGATTTTCAACTATAAATTTTGTATCTAATATGTCCTCAATTTTTTTATTTTAAGTCTAATAAATCATTTTCCTATTCGACATTTTATTAAATTCAGTGATTTATGACACGTTTAAAATTTAGAAACTTATAAAATAATAGATTGAAAGTTTAGGGACCCATTAGAATTTTTTTAAAG
Organism: Herpetospermum pedunculosum; assembly: GCA_028017165.1. Lineage (NCBI taxonomy): Eukaryota > Viridiplantae > Streptophyta > Magnoliopsida > Cucurbitales > Cucurbitaceae > Herpetospermum > Herpetospermum pedunculosum. Next base: position 804,170 of record CM051527.1, read on the forward strand.
TTTAGAGATCCAATAGACTCAAGTTTTAAAGATCATAGACTAAACTCATAATTTAACCATTTTTTTTCTATTTGATAAAACATCGAGATGAGCTAAATTATATGATGGTTTTCTTACTTATTTTTATCACCAATAACTTTTTTTTAAGGTCAACATAACATAATGTGGGAGTGTGGACTCGAATCTCTGACTTTTTTGTGATAATTTTTTTTAATATTTATATAGTTAATTTTTTGGCCCCCCAAACATTAATGTCTAAATCCTTCCTTGCTTGTGTGCTCATCTTTTGCATCCTTTATTGAATTGTTGCCCTTGTGACTGCCGTTGGATTTAAATTAAGCATGTTTTCAATTCACAGTTAGCAACATGGGTACCAGAATCAAACTTTTTACAGCCGTGCTCTTCATGTGCTTCCTTATGTTACCAATGGTTTTTTCTGCTTCCAATGATGGGAAAGTTAGAATTGGACTTAAAAGGAGGAAATTTGACCAGAACAACCGAGTTGCTAACAAGATTGCTACCAAGGAAGGAGTTTCCTTGAAAGATTCTGATGAGAAATATCAATCTAGTAGGAATGTGGGAGACTCGGCCGATACTGATATTGTATCATTAAAGAATTACTTGAATGCTCAGTATTTTGGTGAGATTGGTATTGGTACTCCCCCTCAGAAGTTTACTGTTGTATTTGACACTGGTAGTTCTAATCTGTGGGTTCCATCATCTAAGTGCTTCTCTGTAAGTTCCCATCATCTTAATTGTGAAAAGATATAGTAGTCCTTTATATTTAAGAGCATGCTTTGATTTTGAGCTGTCTGCAGGTTGCTTGTCTTCTCCATTCCAAGTACAGGTCTAAGCGTTCAAGCACTTACAAGAAGAATGGTTAGTACTCTTCCCAGCTTGTGTTATTGTTGTGAAACCGTCTTCTTATAGATACTTATTTTACTAATGCATTTCAGTCACTTCATGCATCTCTTGTGACATTTTACTAATGCATCTTCATCAATGTGTCTCCTTTCTGGTATTATGGATCTTTATTTTGCCTTTTTACTGCAGGAAAAGCCGCTTCGATCAAATATGGTACTGGTGCTATTTCTGGCTACTTCAGTCAAGACCATGTTAAAGTTGGTGACCTTGTAGTTAAGAAACAGGTATTTGTTTATGTTTATTTCTGTCATTTTCATTCATTTATTCTTTGTTGTCCTTTATTCTAATAATATTTTTCATTCCAGGATTTTATCGAGGCAACTAAGGAACCCAGCGTCACGTTCGTACTGGCCCAATTTGATGGCATACTTGGACTTGGCTTTAAAGAGATCTCAGTTGGAGACACAGTGCCTGTATGGTATGTAGTTGGATCATATATTGTTGAAATGACTGCCCTGCTACTTGGATGTGTTATGCAAAGAAGAGTTGATGTTGATGGTATAGATTGCTAAATGTTTAGTAGTAGTACAGGTACAACATGGTTGACCAAAATCTTGTAAAGGAACCTGTTTTCTCTTTTTGGTTTAATCGCAATGGGGACGAGGAAGAAGGTGGTGAAATTGTCTTTGGTGGTGTGGATCCTAATCATTACAAGGGGGAGCATACATATGTTCCAGTTACTAAGAAAGGATATTGGCAGGTTCGTTATGTGCCGTTTGGTAAACTAGTTTACATGTAATTTATAATTGTCTTGTTATTAGTTTATTATTAGGTATTAATTTATGTATCATTGTTCATGTTGGCAGTTTGATATGGGTGATGTTCTGATCAATGGAAAAACAACTGGTATGTTAACAGTTATCGATGTTGTGATCAATCGAATACGGTTTTCATATCTGCTTTATTAATCTTGACTTGAAACAATCATATTGCAGAGTTCTGTTCAGGTGGTTGCTCAGCCATTGCTGATTCAGGAACTTCTTTGTTGGCTGGTCCAACGGTATGCTTTTTGATAAGAAACAATTTATGTCTGAAATTTACAAAAGAGATCAATACCCTTCATGTGCAATAATGGAGTTGAAACATGTTTTTGTTTTGTAGTATATGATTTTTCGTATGTTGTAGGATGCCTTTAATTTAGCTCCATTCATATTAAATCTTTCAGTTTTTCCAACGTTCTTACGGTGCGCATACTGCATACTGCATCATGGATATATTGTTATAGGATGAATGCATACTGCATCATGGATATATTGTTATAGGATGAATGTGGAAGATGTCTATTGTTGAATAAAATTTACCAATCTATAATCATATTTTATATATGTTATACTTTTACCTTAAATCATGGTGATTTGTCGAGGGTCCATTGAATGTTTGAACCTGTGGTTTGATAATGTTCAATATTACCATTACAAGTTATGTATATTTCTCAGCAATTGGTGCTTTTACTTCCAAAAAAATAGCCATTTCGATGTTGTTTTAAGTCCACACGTGTGCAAATTTCGCAGACCATGGATACTTTATTTCATTTTCTGTTTTTGGCCTGGTGTTTTTTTCTTTTCATAGTAGGCCTCTTGAGGTTTCTTGTTTGCATTAATTTTGAGCGTATTATACGTTGCTGAGTTTTCCCCCCTCATTTCAGACTATTATTACTCAAGTTAATCATGCTATTGGGGCCTCGGGGATTGTTAGTGAGGAATGCAAGACTATAGTTGCAGAATATGGAGAAACCATAATTAAAATGCTATTGGCAAAGGTATTTGATGTCCCTCTTTACATTATCGAAACTTTAATGTAGGAATCTCATTTGTTCAAACTCAACTATTTTTATTCTACTTTGGCAGGATGAACCAAAGAAAATCTGCTCTACACTTGGTTTGTGTACTTTTGATGGGACTCGAGGTGTAAGGTTTGATATTTTCCCCCTCAGTAGAAGTTGATTTTTGTTTGGGTTGTTTTCTGGAGGGGGAATATTTACATTCCTTTCCATCTTTTGGTGGTATTGGTTTCAGTATGGGCATCGAGAGCGTTGTGGATAACACCACCCAGAAATCTTCGAATGGTTTGCGTAATGTTCTGTGCTCGACGTGTGAAATGGCAGTCGTATGGGCACAAAGCCAGCTAAAGGACGAGCAATCACAAGACCAGATTCTCAATTATATAGATGGGGTAAGATAAGTCTTCACCCTCATAATTTTCCTCCAAAATTCAGCTTCACCTGCTCATGTAGTCGTCTATTGTGATTGCAGCTATGCGAGAAGCTGCCTAGTCCAATGGGAGAATCACTAATTGATTGTGATTCCTTGTCTACTTTGCCTAATATTTCATTTACAATTGGTGGAAAGGTCTTTGACCTTACGCCTGAGCAGGTAAGATATGGTCGGTTATCTTTCTTTGTTTGACTGCATCATGCTACATTCTTCGGTATCTTCCACGTCTGGTCCCCTCCCCCGGAAAAAAACATTGTTCTTCCATTTTCATCTGGGCATTTCTTTTAGCTGCAATCTTGTTCCATTACAAAACAAGTCTGCAAACCATGATGGATTTGTTGGAATTTGGGCATCTTCTGAAAAGTTGTAGTATATTTATTGTAGTATACTGAATCTATATGTATTTGTTTTACTGCAACCAGTACGTCATGAAAATCAGCCAAGGACCTGTAACGCAATGCATCAGCGGATTTGCAGCTTTGGACGTGGCGCCTCCGCGTGGACCTCTCTGGTTAGTCTTTAATTTATCTTAAAGGACATTGATTCTAGTTGAGTGATTCTTCTTCACTTCCCGCATCCCCGAGCTTTAGCTCGCTAACATGGTCGGTCTCGCTTGTCGCGCAGGATTTTGGGGGATGTTTTCATGGGTCCATACCACACGGTATTTGACTATGGAAACTTGAGAGTTGGATTTGCAGAAGCTGCTTAAATGCTGGAATTGTTTCTTCAAGTTGCCAGTTTCCACGAAGAGACTCTCTTATGTCAATAAGCTTATAGATTGTAGCTGCTGTGCATGTAAATATGTATTTAGCAACCTTTTCTGTGGAAATGGACTGTATACTTCACTTTTAAAAAGATCTCAAGGATATTTGGACTGTTAAAACAGGTTGGGACTTGAATGCCACCATCTATTTAAGAGTGGACTTACTACTTTTATTCAGGATCTTACAACTCTTTTGGTTGCTGATTAATGAGTTTGCCAAATAAATGTGTGGGATATTTTTTAAAAACAATTATTTAAATTAATAATTTAAATTTTATTATATTAGAATTAATAGATGATATTTTATTCATTCTTAATATCTATATTGAACTTTTTAATTTACGATGTATCGATATGTTGACGGATATTCTGTGATCATTCATTCTCCTCACTTGTCTTAACACACTTTGTTTTGGCAGCTTTCCATGCCTTACTTTACTAGTTCCTAGGCTCCATGATCCCAAGCTTTGGTTCAAAATTATTGAAGACCTAGAGATAAAATTTAGGTTATGAGATTAGAGTTTGTGCCATGGAGATTTGCTCTCATTTCCTCCACTCTTGTGGTTGATTCCTAATGAGCATCTCAATTTGCCTCTTGGTTGGTATTGTAACCCTAAACTCTGATTGGATATTGGAAATGATTTAGAGTTGCAATACCAACCAAGAATTAGCAAAGGAAACATAATTACTTCTTGAAAATCCTTGGTTACTGCCCTTTCCATTGTGTGCTTTTCACCATTTACAATGTTTAGGGTGCTCTATTACATACCTAACAAGAATCGAGAAATGAGAGATTAGGAATTTGATGTCAACAAAAGCATAACTCAACTGACATGACGACTAGTGATCAAGAGGTCTTAGGTTCTCCCACTTCTACATGTCAAAAAAAAAAAAAAAAAAAAAATTAGGGATTTAATGAGTGAGAAATGGATGGTTGTTTAAATAAATTAGATGACTTTACACTATATTGAAATGAAGATTAATCCATCGATTTTGACATCGACATGAGAGGTGAATTGATATAATCATTATATCATAGAAAAATATCAACAAAATATCACTAAGGTGAACCTACTATTAATAATAAGAAATGTAAACTTATTTTTAAACAATTTTTTAAAGTTTTTTTTATATGTAAAATTCTTGCAGAAATATCCATTGACATTTTATCGATATTTTTATCCGCATTTTCATAAAATTGAGACATCAACATTTTATTGGTCTCAAGAATGAACTACTTGTCAAATCGAGCATAGTTCGATTAACATAAGTTTGTGCACTTTTTTTTTTTTTTTTTTTGACAACATGTGGGGTGGAGATGATCTCATAGTCACTAGTTCATACATCATACCAATTGAGATATGCACTTGTTGGTCATAAGGTTGTGCACTTAATTATGAGGTCATGAGTTCAATCCCCGCATTAATTAAATACTTTTTTTTAAAAAGAATGAACTACTTTGTAATAATTCTACGGCTTGGTTGGAGGAGATGAAACAAATTTGGAAGGTAAAATTCCAAAGGAAGTTAAAGGATGGTTGGCGTCAATTTAGATTTTTTTTTTTTTTTTTTTGACAACATGTTGGGATGGGGGATTTGAACCTACCTCATGGTCACTAGGTGTCAATTTAGATTATGTTTATTGTTTTAGATTAAATGAAGATTAAATTATCAAGTTAGTCCATGAACTTTGAGGTTTGTATCTATTTGGTCCCTGAACTTTCAAAATTATAAATTTAGTTTTTTGAACTTTCAGATTTTATAAAATTTATGGATCCACTAGACACAAAATTGAAATTTTAGGGTACTTTTAGACCAAAAAAATCAAATTTATATTTAATAGATCAATTATTTTTTATTTTTTTTGAATTTGTCAAGACATTTTAGATTAAAAATTGAAAGTTTAGAGACCTATTAGACACTTTTGAAAGTTCATGAACCAAATAGATACAAACTTCAAAGTTTAGTGACTAAACTTTTAATTTAGTTGACGGATTTTTTTTAAATAATTTTTTATCCAAATAGTAGAAATTCTGAAAAACAACAATGTTTTAAGTATAACTAGAATTAAAATTTAAAATGCAGACCAAAGTCCCACATCAGTTAGGAGAGGGGAAGATCATGAGTATATAAAGAATGACAACATTCTCCATTGGTATGAGGCCTTTTGGGGTGCCCAAAAGTAAAGTCATGCGGGTGTAGGCCCAAAGTAGACAATATCATACCAATGTGAGATGTGGAGGTCCGATTTTCCTTATCAAGTGGTATCAGAGTCGTGCCCCCAAACTTAGGCGTGTGATGTGGAGGTCCGATTTTTCTTATCAAGTGGTATCAGAGTCGTGCCCCCAAACTTAGGCGTGTGATGAAATCCTCGAGTGTCGAACAAAGAAGACTATTTGAGGGGACGGATATGGATGACTATTTGAGGGGACGGATATGGATGACTATTTGAGGGGACGGATATGGATGACTATTTGAGGGGACGGATATGGATGACTATTTGAGGGGACGGATATGGATGACTATTTGAGGGGATGCTCGGTGGTACTTCGTTCGAGGGGAAGATTGTGTTGCTTAGGGATGAAATCCTCGAGTGCCGAACAAAGGAGAGCCTTCAAGGTGTAGTCATTGACATAAGATCCGTCGTGCCGGAAGGGCCTAGATAAGTCTATCTAGACGAATATGGATGACTATTTGAGGGGAGGCTCGGTGGTACTTCGTTCGAGGGGAGGATTGTTGCTTAGGCGTGTGATGAAATCCTCGAGTGCCGAACAAAGAAGAGCCTCCAAGGTAAGGTGTAGTCATTGACATAAGATCCGCGGTGCCGGAAGGGCCTAGATAAGTCTATCTAGAAGGATAAGGATGACTATTTGAGGGGAGGCTCGGTGGTACTTCGTTCGAGGGGAGGATTGTTGCTTAGGCATGTGATGAAATCCTCGAGTGCCGAACAAAGGAGAGCCTTCAAGGTGTAGTCATTGACATAAGATCCGTGGTGCCGGAAGGGCCTAGATAAGTCTATCTAGACGAATATGGATGACTATTTGAGGGGAGGCTCGGTGGTACTTCGTTCGAGGGGAGGATTGTTGGGAGTGCGACCAAAGTCCCACATCGATTAGGAGAGGAGAAAATCATGAGTATATAAGGAAGGACAACATTATCCATTGGTATGAGAACTTTTGGGGTGGAACCAAAAACAAAACCATGAGGGTTAGTGGACAATATCATACCAATGTGGAGGTATGATTTTCCTTATCAAGTGGTATCAGAGTCGTGCCCCCAAGCTTAGCCGTGTGATGAAAACCTAAAGTGTCGAACAAAAGAGGAGCCTCCAAGGTGTAGTCATTGACATAAGATATGTGGTGTCGGAAGGGCCTAGATAAGAGTATCTAGACGGAGTCATTGACATAAGATCCGTGGTGCCGAAAGGGCCTAGATAAGAGTTTTCCTTATCAAGTGGTATCATAGTCGTGCCCCCAAGCTTAGTCGTGTGATGAAAAGCTCAAGTGTCGAACAAAAGAGGAGCCTCCAAGGTGTAGTCATTGACATAAGATCTGTGGTGCCGGAAGGGCCTAGATAAGAGTATCTAGACGGAGTCATTGACATAAGATCCGTGGTGCCGGAAGGGCCTAGATAAGAGTATCTAGACGGATATGGATGACTACTCAAGGGGAGGCTCGGTGGTACTTCGTTAGCCTCCAAGGTGTTGTCATTGACATAAGATTCGTGGTGCCGGGAGAGCCTAGATAAGAGTATCTAGAGGAATATGGATGACTACTCAAGGGGAGGCTCGGTGGTACTTCGTTCGAGGGGAGGATTGTTGGAGCCTCCAAGGTGTAGTCATCATTTACATAAGATCTGTGGTGTCGGACGGGCCTAGATAAGAGTATCTAGACGGATATGGATGACTACTCAAGGGGAGGCTCGGTGGTACTTCGTTAGCATCCAAGGTGTAGTCATTGACATAAGATCTGTGGTGCCGGAAGGGCCTAGATAAGAGTATCTAGACGGATATGGATGACTACTCAAGGGGAGGCTCGGTGGTACTTCTTCGTTAGCCTCCAAGGTGTAGTCATTGACATAAGATCCGTGGTTCTGGAAGGGCCTAGATAAGAGTATCTAGACGAATATGGATGACTACTCAAAGGGAGGCTCGGTGGTACTTCGTTCGAGGGGAGGATTGTTGGGAGTGCAAGGAGTATGACCAAAGTCCCACATCGGTTAGGAGAGGGGAATATATAAGGAATGACAACATTCTCCATTGGTATGAGGTCTTTTGGGGTGACCAAAAGCAAAACCATGCGGGTGTAGGCCCAAAGTGGACAATATCATACCAATGTGGAGGTCCGATTTTCCTTATCACAATCCTCGCTTTAATTAAAATATCGTTGCAAAAAAAAAAATTAAAATGCAAAATGCAAAATTACACTTAAAAAGTTGAAAACTTTAATATATAATATTTCATGTTATATACTCGTATCATTTTGATTAAAATTAAAACATATATAACATAATATGTTATAAATTATATAATATAGTAAATTAATTTCTTATACAAAATTTATAACATAAAACATGTACATGAATTAATTAATGATAGTTGAGATCAAAGTTTAAAATGTCGTTAATGTTGAGGTCTCAATTTTATGAAAATATTGGTAAAATGTTGATGTGGATGGATATTTCTGAAAAAATCTTGAAAACAAAAAATTTAAACAATATATATAAATTAAGAAATAAATATTTTACATTATTTAAAGGACTGGTTGAATAAATAACAATCATGCCCAAAATAATGGCAAATATAGAAAAATATAAAACATTTTACAAATATGGCAAAAAAATCAGTGACTATTACTAGTATCACTGATATTTATTGATAAAATCTAGACTATTATCAATGATACTCACTAACAAAATTCTATAAAAAGAAATATAGAGGTATATCAGCAGCTATCCTTGAAAGTCACTATCACGGATGAAAGACTATCAGTATAAAAATTGTCATATTTGGAAATCTTTTAAAAAAAATGTTATATTCTTAATTATTTTACTCTAAATTGACATTTGGTGCAATTTTCCTTATTTAAATGAGTTAAAAAATGTAATATTTTATCAACTTTTTACGGTATAATAATAAAAATGGTTCACCATTTATGTTGATGTCGAACACCTTGACATCTGTAATTTTCAAATCACTTACCAAACACGTTGTAAAATTTTCCAACAGAACCTAGCTGATGTTAAGAAATTGGAAAGAGTTAGTTTTTTTTTTTTTTTTGAGAAAATAGGCTTCATTAAAGTAGAATAGAAACGGTTGAAAGCCTACATCAATACAATTATCTTTTTCAAGAAAAGTTAATAGCCAATCACGAAAATTAGAGAGCCAAAGACAATATATTTGGGAAAATCATTTTTTTTTTTTTTTTTTGGATAAAAGGTAAGCACCTAAACAGAAATAAAGCACCATGGGCTACCAACTGCTAAAGACAACAAAAAAACTCGAGGGAATAAGATCCTCCCATTTAGTCGAAAAATGAGCATCCATCGCTCTAGAGGCTAACTGATCAGCCATAACATTGGTCGTACGAGGCAAATGGGTGAATGAAATCACCCCAACAACATCCTTCAAGTCTAGGACTTCGCAGCTGAAGAAGGAAATTGTGGTGATGTCGACACTCGTGCCATTGAGAAGCTTGCAAACTTCCAAACAATTTGTCTCAACCTCGATTGAGCACTTGCAGGGATTCTAAGACGAGGAGATTGCTCTGAGACCTTCGACTATTGGCATGGCCTCTAAGGTCTTGGTCTCAAATTGGTCGGTTAGAGTACGACAACATGCCAATTTAACAATCCCTGATGATCCCGAATGACCCATCCAAGACAAGCACTCCTGGAATGAAGATTAAAATATGCATCCACATTCAACTTCCATCGATTGCAGACGGGAAGTTGCCAACTGCCACTAGCATTAGCTGAAATCCCTGTATCCCTAAAACATTAATTACATGGTAATAACTGCTCATTTCATCAATGATGATTGAAACTTGCACAAAAGAATTCTGAATTTTTGTCAAATTAGGGTATTGAGAAATGCTTGCAAAATTGGGGTATTGAGAGATTTTTTACTGTCACCGTTGATAATGCTAGCTCAAATGATGAAGCAATGACTTATTTAGTTAAAAAGTTTAAAGGAAGAATTTTTTTGGTGTTGGATGGTGAATTTCTTCATGTGAGATGTTGTGCTCACATCCTTAAATTGATTGTGACTGATGCTCTTAAAGATTTGCATGGGTCTATCATTCAAATTAGAAATGTTGTGAAGTATTTTAGGTCATCGTCGTCAATGAAATTCGACTTTCATCATGTTGGATGGAGGAATTAAGTTTTAAAATACATTTGAAATATTAGAGGTACATAATCCAAAATATTTTCCAGAAGGTAAGATACCTACCATTGAAGATTGGAACAATGTTAAGGTGTTTGTGGAGTTTTTGAAGACTTTTTTAGATGTTACTTTAAAGTTTTATGCATCTATGTCTATGTCTGTGACTTCAAACATATTTTTTCATGAAATGTGTTTAGTTCAAGAAATAATTCGTGAATACCCGTTGAACGAAAATGATTTGTTGAATTAGATGGCATCAACCATCCGAAAAAAATTCAACAAGTATTGTGGTATAACTACAAGTGAGAAAACCAACTTATTGTTGTATGTTGCTATTGTTCTTGACCCTAGATATAAGTTGAAGTATGTGAGTTATTGCTTTCATAAATTTTTGGAAGAGAGGGCAAAAAAATGGGCAGATAAGGTTGTAGAAGCTTTGCAACGACTATGTGATGATTATTATTTAAGAGTATTAGTGCAAACGGAACTTCCACAAACACAATCATTGGGGTATATATGTTGTTGTTGTTGACCCTAGATATACGTTGAAGTATGTGAGTTATTGCTTTCATGATTTTTTGAAGGGAAGAGAGTGCAAAAAAATGGACAGATAAGAATGTAGAAGCATTGCGACAACTATGTGATGATTATTATTTAAGAGTACTAGGACAAACAGAACATCCACAAACACAATCATCTACACCCCTAGAAGCATCAATCTCCTCTAATGCACCAGGTGAAATTGGATCTTATAAGGTACGTGCTGCTATTCATGATAAATATAAACTAAGTACTAAAAAGATCCAGATGATGGTAAAACAGAGGTAGCACGTTATCTAGATGAAGTTTGTGGAGAAGATGAAAATTTTGATATGTTAAATTGGTGGAAGTTGAATTATACTAGATTTAAGATTATTAGTCAAGTAGCCGGAGATATCTACGGTATTCCTATAACTACTGTGTCATCTGAATCAACTTTCAGCACTAGAGGACGAGTGTTAGATTCTTTTAGGAGTTCATTAACTCCCTCAAACTGCAGAGACTATCATTTGTGCTCAAAATTGGCTTCAATCTAAACCTTTGGATGACATGAGCCTTTAATAGGATTGGAACAAGCGACGAACGTGAAGGAATTGATGGAGCTGAAGAAATTGATGAAGGTAATGTTGAATAAATAATGTTATTGTAATGTGTTTTAAGATTATCCGTCCATCTCTGGGCGTACTCTTTAAAGCTTTCAACGTTTTTCTTCTCCATCCTCTGTAAATCCAATCGATCAAGAGCCATATCTATGTTGTGTTTGTATTGTTTCAAAAAAGAATCAACCATGTTCTTCCAAGAATAGATGTGTACCTATCCAACTGCATGTACCAACGAGCTGTCGGACCAGTTAGACTATCTTGGAAGCAGTGAATCAATAGTTTATCATTCTGAACATATGCTGCCATCTTCCTACAATACATGATGAGATAATTTTTTGGGTAGGATGTTCCGTAATACTTTTCAAATTCTGGTACTTTAAACTTTGGTGGGAGAACCACACCTTTAAACTTTGGTGGGAGAACCACATCTGGAACCAGACATAGTTAAGTAGCATCTATGTTGCCAAAAATATCAGTACCTTCTACTGCTCTTAATCTTTCTTCCAGGACTTCGAGTTTTTCGCTAGCAGGGGCTTTCTCAACCTCAGTCAATCCTTTCTTGATATCAGGGTCATCGAGATTAGAAACCGAAACAGTTACCCTAGATGAATCTTCTTTAGGGAGTGAAAATATGGCTTGACTATTTACATGAGTCTGTTTCATCTTATTAAGAAATGAAAATGAATGTTGCTCTACTCGAATATTGTACAAATGATTGTACATTGTATAATGTTGAAGGAAGCCATCTGAAGTTTGATGAAGTGGAGGACTAATCGTGAGGGAATCATTAACAACTTTACTAGACTGAGCAACGTCAACCACTGTTTTTCCTTTTTCTAAGGCGAGGAGAATTGCATCCATTTTTTCTAGCAACTCCTCGATATATTTCCTCGTTCTCTCCAGTATTCTCCTCCTCCATGATCATTTTTTTGTATCTTGTAGTGTAAGTGCAACGAATTCGTGGTGATCAAGCTATTTTATGAATCTGTTTGTTTTTTTATTGAAAGAAAAGAGTTTAGTGTAATGCATGACATTTTCTAAAAACACATGAGGAATGAATGAAAATCTTACTCTTGAAAGGAAGAACAAAAAGTAGACAGTTAAATGTGTGAGAAAAATCAAAAAATTGTATTTAATACCCAAAATAAAGGAATATGAAAGAATGGAGTAGCATTAATTGCGTCTAATTGAATTACAAGTTTTTTTTTAAACAAAATATAAATTAAAGTACAAAATCAATAAAATTGCCCCCAATACTCCAAACTTCTATGAAGTTTCCCCAAGAATTTGAGCATATTATTGTTGATCGGTTGTGTAAGTGTGATGACTGCGGTTAAGGTCCGTGCATCTTCTGCCAACTCATCCGCCTTCCTAGTAACTCATCTAATTTGTGTGAGTACATGCTCTGACTTGCTACGCAATGTTGTATTGTCCTGTCTTAACACTCCAAAATCTTCACTTAATCTGTCATATTGCTCTTCCACGTGGGTGTAATCTCTCATTAATCCTTCAACAATATTCTGATATTTATTGAGGCGAATATTGAGTAATTGGAGAGATTCTAGAGTCGTGTTTTCGCGGCTAACCTCGTTCAATTGCTCATCTCTTGCATTGAGTATTAGTTGCAAGTCATCGACTCTTCTGTGTAATGATCTATTTTTCTCTTCTATTTCAACAATTTCTTTGTGTTCTTTGACCAATGCCTTCTTCTAGTTCTTTTACCAATTCATGGAGTGAGGCGATCTGGGATTTTTGCTTCAAAATTTGAACATCTCTTGACTTTATAGTTACTCGTGAGGCCTCACTTTCTCTTCTCAGTCGATGCATTCTCTTATTCATGTCACAAACTTCTGTATCTAATGCATACAACTCTTTTTCTAATTTTCCTTGTTTGCTGACACTGACTTTTATCTGATTCAACTCTTTTTCCAGTTCAATATTGCGCCTTAATTCTTGTTTTACCTCTACCTACAATCTTTTATTTTCTTGGATTAATGATGAATTTGTTTTTCACAGTGCATCACATTCTTTCTCGCATGCTCTCTTCTCTGCCAATTGATTTGGTATCGCTTCTATATTAGGTTATTCTTTTACTTTAATGCTTGATAACATGATCATTGTTTTTAGCATTGTTGGAATGCCATATTTTGTACATCTCTGAGGTATCGTCATGCTTGATGACATGATCATTGTTTTAGGATTTTGCAACTTAATCAATGAATATATAAGCTGGTTTGCCTGAGTGGTTAAGGGGGAAGACTTAAGATCCAACAATTTATTCCACAAAAACTTGCATTAATTATAAATACCTTTGCAAAAAAAAAAAAACTTGACTAATATATAACAATGGAGCGAGCACAGCATACCTTCAAAAATAAAACCGCATTAAAAATGCACAATGCAAACAATGCTAACTCCTTATCTTTATTGAAGGGTAAGTATATATTTTATAAGAAAACATAAATTCTTACCCTTTGTCTTTACATGTTTTTCAATTTTACTTGCGAATCTTGCCCAAAAATGTAGATAGTGCTTTCTTCATTGTAAGCTCTTCATCATAAGGGTAAACCTTAATCTCTGTTTGTGATTGCATATGCAACAATGACTAGTATTCTTCAATAGTCGGAGTCATGTCTATTGAATCGAATGTAAAACATCGGTAGACTGGATCCCAATGTTGAACCAATGCTTTTAATACTAAGGGTTAACCTGCACATACATGAGTTGACCTGCACATACATGAATATATAAGTTGGTTTGCCTGAGTGGTTAAGGGGGAAGACTTAAGATCTTCGGTACATAAGTGTGCATGGGTTTGAACCCTATAGCCAGCAAATTATTCCACAAAAACTTGCATAATTTATAAAATTTTGCAAAAAAAATTTTTATAGCTCCCTTTTGATCTGGTTCGAATCCTCCTTCGTGCTTTTAATTAAGGTACCTTTCCAAAAGAAAAAAACTTATTCCATGAATGCGAAAACTTGACTTGAGGGCATTTTTTTTTTTTTTTTTTTTTTTTTGAGTACATTGGGGGTGGGGGGAACGAACCACAGACCTATTGGTCACAAAGTCATACATATGCCAGCTGAGCTATGCTCGCTTTGGCTACTTGACTTGAGGACATTTGAATTCACATGAGGATTCAAATATATAACAATGGAGCACATCCTATAAATTTTTCAGTGCCTTTTATCCTACAATAATTTAAATTCTGCTTCCACGTTAACAAATAACTTGACTACACATTCCTCAACATATCCGCATACCTTCGAAAATAAAACCGCATTAAGAATGCACAATGCAAGCAATGCTAACTCCTTCTCTTCATTTGAGAATCTTTATTGAAGGGTAAGTATATATTTTATAGGCAAACATAAATTCTTACCCTTTGTCTTTACATGTTTTTCAATTTTTCTTGCAAATCTTCCCCAAAAATGTAGATAGTGCTCTCTTCATTGTAAGCTCTTCATCATAAGGGTAAACCTTAATCTCTGTTTGTGATGGCATATGCAACAATGACTGGTATTCTTCAATAGTCGGAGTCATATCTATTGAATCGAATGTAAAACATCGGTAGACTGGATCCCAATGTTGAACCAATGCTTTTAATACTAAGTGTTAACCTGCACATACATGAGTTGACCTGCACATATAGGAATATATAAGCTGGTTTGCTCGAGTGGTTAAGGAGGAAGACTTAAGATCTTCTGCACATAATTGTACATGGGTTCGAACCCCATGGCTAGCAATATATTCCTAAAAAACTTGTATTAATTTAAATATCTTTGCAATAAATTTTTTTTATAGCTCCCTTTTGATCGATCTGGTTCGAATCCTCCTTCGTGCTTTTAATTATGTTACCTTTCCAAAAAAAGAAAAACTTATTCCATGAATGCGAAAACTTGACTTGAGGGCATTTGAATTCACATGACTGAGGATTCAAATATATAACAATGGAGCACATCCTATAAATTTCCCAGTGCCTCTTATCCTACAATAATTTAAACTCTGCTACCACGTTAACAAATAACTTGACTACACATTCCTCAACATATCTGCATACCTTCGAAAATAAAACCGCATTAAAAATGCACAATGCAAGCAATGCTAACTCCTTCTCTTCATTTGAGAATCTTTATTGAAGGGTAAGTATATATTTTATAGGCAAACATAAATTCTTACCCTTTGTCTTTACATGTTTTTCAATTTTACTTGCGAATCTTGCCCAAAAATGTAGATAGTGCTCTCTTCATTGTAAGCTCTTCATCATAAGGGTAAACCTTAATCTCTGTTTGTGATGGCATATGCAACAATGACTGGTATTCTTCAATAGTCTGAGTCATATCTATTGAATCGAATGTAAAACATCGGTAGACTGGATCCCAATGTTGAACCAATGCTTTTAATACTAAGGGTTAACCTGCACATACATGAGTTGACCTGCACATACAAGAATATATACGTTGGTTTGCTCGAGTGGTTAAGGTGGAAGACTTAAGATCTTTTGCACATAAGTGTGCATGGGTTCGAACCCTATGGCTAGCAATTTATTCCACAAAAATGTGCATTAATTAAATATCTTTGCAATGAATTGTTTTTTATAGCTCCCTTTTGATCGATCTGGTTCGAATCCTCCTTCGTGCTTTTAATTAAGGTACCTTTCCAAAAAAAAAAAAACTTATTCCATAATGCGAAAACTTGACTTGAGGGCATTTGAATTCACATGACTGAGGATTCAAATATATAACAATGGAGCACATCCTATAAATTTCTCAGTGCCTTTTATCCTACAATAATTTAAACTCTGCTTCCACGTTAACAAATAACTTGACTACACATTCCTCAACATATCCGCATATCTTCGAAAATAAAACCGCATTAAAAATGCACAATGCAAGCAATGCTAACTCCTTCTCTTCATTTGAGAATCTTTATTGAAGGGTAAGTATATATTTTATAGGCAAACATAAATTCTTACCCTTTGTCTTTACATGTTTTTCAATTTTACTTGCGAATCTTGCCCAAAAATGTAGATAGTGCTCTCTTCATTGTAAGCTCTTCATCATAATGGTAAACCTTAATCTCTGTTTGTGAAGGCATATGCAACAATGACTGGTATTCTTCAATAGTCGGAGTCATGTCTATTGAATCGAATGTAAAACATCGGTAGACTGGATCCCAATGTTGAACCAATGTTTTTAATACTAAGGGTTAACCTGCACATAGATGAGTTGACCTGCACATACATGAATATATAAAATGGTTTGCCCGAGTAGTTAAGGGGGAAGACTTAAGATCTTCTGCACATAAGTGCGCATGGGTTTGAACCCCATGGCCTGCAATATATTCCTCAAAAACTTGCATTAATTAAATATCTTTGCAATAAATTTTTTTATAGCTCTCTTTTGATCGATCTGGTTCGAATCCTCCTTCGTGCTTTTAATTAAGGTACCTTTCCAAAAAAAAAAAAAACTTATTCCATGAATGCGAAAACTTGACTTGAGGGCATTTGAATTCACATGACTGAGGATTCAAATATATAACAACGGAGCACATCCTATAAATTTCTCAGTGCGTTTTATCTTACAATAATTTAGACTCTGCTTCCACGTTAACAAATAACTTGACTACACATTCCTCAACATATCCGCATACCTTCGAAAATAAAACCGCATTAAAAATGCACAATGCAAGCAATGCTAACTCCTTCTCTTCATTTGAGAATCTTTATTGAAGGGTAAGTATATATTTTATAGGCAAACATTAATTCTTACCCTTTGTCTTTACATGTTTTTCAATTTTACTTGTGAATCTTGCCCAAAAATGTAGATAGTGCTCTCTTCATTGTACGCTCTTCATCATAAGGGTAAACCTTAATCTCTGTTTGTGATGGCATATGCAACAATGACTGGTATTCTTCAATAGTCGGAGTCATGTCTATTGAATCGAATGTAAAACATCGTTAGACTGGATCCCAATGTTGAACCAATGCTTTTAGTACTAAGGGTTAACCTGCACATACATGAGTTGACCTGCACATACATGAATATATAAGCTGGTTTGCCCGAGTGGTTAAGGGGGAAGACTTAAGATCTTCTGCACATAAGTGCGCATGGGTTCGAACCCCATAGCCAGCAAATTTTCCACGCTTCCACGTTAATAAATAACTTGACTACACATTCCTCAACATATCCGCATACCTTCGAAAATAGTCGGAGTCATGTCTATTGAATCGAATGTAAGACATCGTTAGACTGGATCCCAATGTTGAACCAATGCTTTTAATACTAAGGGTTAACCTGCACATACATGAATATATAAGCTGGTTTGCTCGAGTGGTTAAGGGGGAAGACTTAAGATCTTCTGCACATAAGTGCGCAGGTTCCTGCTTCCACGTTAACAAATAACTTGACTACACATTCCTCAACATATCCGCATACCTTCGAAAATAAAAATGCACAATGCAAGCAATGCTAACTCCTTATCTTCATTTGAGAATCTTTATTGAAGGGTAAGTATATATTTTATAGGCAAACATAAATTCTTTCCCTTTGTCTTTACATGTTTTTCAATTTTACTTGCGTATCTTGCCCAAAAATGTAGATAGTGCTCTCTTCATTGTAAGCTCTTCATCATAAGGGTAAACCTTAATCTCTATTTGTGATGGCATATGCAACAATGACTGGTATTCTTCAATAGTCGGAGTCATGTCTATTGAATCGAATGTAAAACATCATTAGACTGGATCCCAATGTTGAACCAATGCTTTTAATACTAAGGGTTAACCTGCACATACATGAGTTGACCTGCACATACATGAATATATAAGCTGGTTTGCCCGAGTGGTTAAGGGGGAAGACTTAAGATCTTCTGCACATAAGTGCGCATGGGTTCGAACCCCATAGCCAGCAAATTTTCCACGCTTCCACGTTAACAAATAACTTGACTACACATTCCTCAACATATCCGCATACCTTCGAAAATAAAACTGCATTAAAAATGCACAATGCAAGCAATGCTAACTCCTTATCTTCATTTGAGAATCTTTATTGAAGGGTAAGTATATATTTTATAGGCAAACATAAATTCTTTCCCTTTGTCTTTACATGTTTTTCAATTTTACTTGCGAATCTTGCCCAAAAATGTAGATAGTGCTCTCTTCATTGTAAGCTCTTCATCATAAGGGTAAACCTTAATCTCTATTTGTGATGGCATATGCAACAATGACTGGTATTCTTCAATAGTCGGAGTCATGTCTATTGAATCGAATGTAAAACATCGTTAGACTGGATCCCAATGTTGAACCAATGCTTTTAATACTAGGGGTTAACCTGCACATACATGAGTTGACCTGCACATACATGAATATATAAGCTGGTTTGCTCGAGTGGTTAAGGGGGAAGACTTAAGATCTTCTGCACATAAGTGCGCATTGGTTCCTGCTTCCACGTTAACAAATAACTTGACTACACATTCCTCAACATATCCGCATACCTTCGAAAATAAAACCGCATTAAAAATGCACAATGCAAGCAATGCTAACTCCTTATCTTCATTTGAGAATCTTTATTGAAGGGTAAGTATATATTTTATAGGCAAATATAAATTCTTTCCCTTTGTCTTTACATGTTTTTCAATTTTACTTGCGAATCTTGCCCAAAAATGTAGATAGTGCTCTCTTCATTGTAAGCTCTTCATCATAAGGGTAAACCTTAATCTCTGTTTGTGATGGCATATGCAACAATGACTGGTATTCTTCAATAATCGGAGTCATGTTTATTGAATCGAATGTAAAACATCGTTAGACTGGATCCCAATGTTGAACCAATGCTTTTAATACTAAGGGTTAACCTGCACATACATGAGTTGACCTGCACATACATGAAAATATAAGCTGGTTTGCTCGAGTGGTTAAGGGGAAGACTTAAGATCTTCTGCACATAAGTGCGCATGGGTTTGAACCCCATGGCTAGCAATATATTCCTCAAAAACTTGCATTAATTAAATATCTTTGCAATAAATTTTTTTTATAGCTCCCTTTTGATCGATCTGGTTCGAATCCTCCTTCGTGCTTTTAATTAAGGTACCTTTCCAAAAAAAAAAAAAACTTATTCCATGAATGCGAAAACTTGACTTGAGGGCATTTGAATTCACATGACTGAGGATTCAAATATATAACAATGGAGCACATCCTATAAATTTCTCAGTGCGTTTTATCCTACAATAATTTAGACTCTGCTTCCACGTTAACAAATAACTTGACTACACATTCCTCAACATATCTGCATACCTTCGAAAATAAAACCGCATTAAAAATGCACAATGCAAGCAATGCTAACTCCTTCTCTTCATTTGAGAATCTTTATTGAAGGGTAAGTATATATTTTATAGGCAAACATAAATTCTTACCCTTTGTCTTTACATGTTTTTCAATTTTAATTGCGAATCTTGCCCAAAAATGTAGATAGTGCTCTCTTCATTGTACGCTCTTCATCATAAGAGTAAACCTTAATCTCTGTTTGTGATGGCATATGCAACAATGACTGGTATTCTTCAATAGTCGGAGTCATGTCTATTGAATCGAATGTAAAACATCGTTAGACTGGATCCCAATGTTGAACCAATGCTTTTAATACTAAGGGTTAACCTGCACATACATGAGTTGACCTGCACATACATGAATATATAAGCTGGTTTGCCCGAGTGGTTAAGGGGGAAGTCTTAAGATCTTCTGCACATAAGTGCGCAAGGGTTCGAACCCGATAGCCAACAATATTTTCCACAAAAACTTGTATTAATTAAATACCTTTGCAATAAAATTTTGAATTCACATGACTGAGGATTCAAATATATAACAATGAAGCACATCCTATCAATTTCTCAGTGCCTTTTATCCTACAATAATTTAAACTGCATTAAAAATGCACAATGCAAGCAATGCTAACTCCTTATCTTCATTTGAGAATCTTTATTGAAGGGTAAGTAATATTTTATAGGCAAACATAAATTCTTACCCTTTGTCTTTACATGTTTTTCAATTTTACTTGCGAATCTTGCCCAAAAATGTAGATAGTGCTCTCTTCATTGTAAGCTCTTCATCATAAGGGTAAACCTTAATCTCTGTTTGTGATGGCATATGCAACAATGACTGGTATTCTTCAATAGTCGGAGTCATGTCTATTGAATCGAATGTAAAACATCGTTAGACTGGATCCCAATGTTGAACCAATGCTTTTAATACTAAGGGTTAACCTGCACATACATGAGTTGACCTGCACATACTTGAATATATAAGCTGGTTTGCCCGAGTGGTTAAGGGGGAAGACTTAAGATCTTCTGCACATAAGTGCGCATGGGTTCGAACCCCATAGCCAGCAATTTTTCCACAAAAACTTGCATTAATTAAATATCTTTGCAATAAAATTTTGAATTCACATGACTGAGGATTCAAATATATAACAATGAAGCACATCCTATAAATTTCTCAGTGCCTTTTATCCTACAATAATTTAAACTCTGCTCGTTAACAAATAACTTGACTACACATTCCTCAACATATCGCATTAAAAATGCACAATGCAAGCAATGCTAACTCCTTATTTCATTTGAGAATCTTTATTGAAGGGTAAGTATATATTTTATAGGCAAACATAAATTATTTCCCTTTGTCTTTACATGTTTTTCAATTTTACTTGCGAATCTTGCCCAAAAATGTAGATAGTGCTATTTTCATTGTAAGCTCTTCATCATAAGGGTAAACCTTAATCTCTGTTTGTGATGGCATATGCAACAATGACTGGTATTCTTCAATAATCGGAGTCATGTCTATTGAATCGAATGTAAAACATCGTTAGACTGGATCCCAATGTTGAACCAATGCTTTTAATACTAAGGGTTAACCTGCACATACATGAGTTGACCTGCACATACATGAATATATAAGCTGGTTTGCCCGAGTGGTTAAGGGGGAAGACTTAAGATCTTCTGCACATAAGTGCGCATGGGTTCGAACCCCATAGCCAGCAAATTTTCCACGCTTCACGTTAACAAATAACTTGACTACACATTCCTTATCGGTTGATAAACAATCCCCATGAGCATGTTGTATGCCCTCTGACCATTGACGCACTGTTGCTTGATCTTCAATGCTCAACTCTTGCGGGGTTGGTACTAAAGGAGGTGATTTTATGAAATTCGCTAAGATAAAATCTAAATCTTGGCAAGCATATAAGATAATGCACAAACCTATAACTTGATTCCTAAAATCAAAATTTCATGAAGGTCACACTATTCAGTCTCTCAGTCTAGTCCTAAAAAGTAGAGCGCCCGGGTAGAAAGCTCGTGAATGCATGTGTGAAATGGGTTATTGATTACACATAATATACAAATAAATGAGCGCCCGGGTAGAAAGCTCGTGAATGCATGTGTGAAATGGGTTATTGATTACACATAATATACAAATAAATGAACTCGCATAAAAAAAAAAAAAATCAACAATCATAAATGAGATTTGAAGGGAAAAATAATGAAACAATAATAATAATAAAATAATATAAAGAAAAGGACTTAAAAAAAAATGGAAGGATAACAACGATAATTATGGCTTGACTCTCTAACGTCCTCAGTGGAGTTGCCAAGCTGTCACAACGTCATCGCGATCAATCATATCGGGTGTGATTAATCACCTTTTAAAGAATAAATCGGTCTAACAATTCCAAAAATTAGGCTCGGGAGTCGTTTGAGTGTAGGGAAGGTGGTAGCACCCTACAACACCCATTTAAAAATGGTAACCATATTTATCTCATATTATCCCAATTAAAACTTATTAAAAATGTCATTAGTTTGAAGAAGAAGAAAAGAGGAGAAAAAAAAAACGTTATACAATGTCTCAACAAATCATGTCTTACTTTAAAAATAAAGTAAGAGTTTAATTTATGAGTGAGTAATACCGATGGATTTATTATCATGTTTGAAATTTTCTTTTATCTAAAGAAAACTGTCACATAAAAAATTTAAGAAATCATCTCAATTGTGTCATAGGACTTTTACATGATAATGTTTAAATATCAAAAGATGTTATTTTTAAACGGTGATTATTAAGATTTTCATATACTTGCACCGAAATCGAAACTCCATGAAAGCACATTACTCAACTATCAAAAATACATTATTTAGTGACCATGAAGATTTTCGTACGCTTGCATGGAAGTCGAAACTCCATGAAAGCATATTACTCCGTCCTCAATATACATTCGAAAGAAAATGTTATTATTTTTTAAATTAATGGTTGATTGTTTAAAAAAAAGAACCATATTGAAAATTATTTTGAAATTTAAAATTTAAAACTAAATTTCAATTCATTTGAAGATATTAAAATTAAAACCAAATTTAATTTTACTTGAAAAATCACTAAATTGCAGTTCATTTAGAAAGTCCAAATTAAAATAAATTTGAGTTCCTTTTGAAAATTAAAAGAATTGACCAATTATGAACCATTCATGTAAATGAAAGATAAGTTAAAAAAATTAATTCAACAAATGTTAATCTTGAAGGTAATGACATAAATTGAAATGGAGAGAAAGAGAAGTGAAGATGACAATTTTAAAAAAATTAATAATAATAATAATAATAATAAAAGAAAACAAAATTAAAATAAAAGAGAATGAAAAAGATCGCAAACATGAATAAATACATGTGTACAATAAAAACTACATTGGAGAAACCATAAAACAAAAAGAAGGAAGAAAATAATAATAATAATTAAATTAAACCAAAATATATATATATATATATATATATATATATAAACCAAAAAATATATATAGTAGGATCCACATCCTTTATTAATTTGTTGCTTTTATCTCTTATTTATTTGCTAAAGCAAACATTATTTCGCTGACGCATGTATGTGTTGACGGTCAAGAGGTCTATGGTTCGAATCTTCCCACCCAATGTACTAAAAAAAACTCTTATTTTCCCTCTTCCTCGGGTGCTTCATCCTCCTCCAAAATTTTCTTTTGCAACTTTTCTTTCCGCTAATATCTAGTGAATCGAACCTTCCACGGAATAAGAAAAATGAAGATGAATGGAGATGAAAAGTAATTTGGACCTCAATTTTTTTTAATCTCCTAAATCTCAATTCCTACACTCTCTTGAATTCTCTCCTTTACTTCTTCTTTTTGGGTCACCCAAAAGTAATTACTCAAATTCATTTTAGAGCCAAATTCTCTACTCCAAACAAATATTTTAATAAATAAAAACTCAAAATTTTAAATTTACCCAATCAATTTGAAAAGTTTTTTTTCTTTTCTTTTTCTTTTTTACTTGAACCATCTAATTTAAATTGAAATAAAGAATAAATATGTACTTAAACCATTTAATTTAAATTTAAATTAGAAATATATATTTAATTAAACCATTTAGTTTAAATTAAAATAAGGAATAAATATTTACTTAAAACTATTTAATTTAAATTAAAATAAGGAATATATATGAAATAAAAATAAATATATTTGGACCAAATACGGTATCAAATACGTTTGATTTGTTTGGATTGAAGGGAGATTTAAAAAAAAAAAAAAAAATCAAATTTTGGTTATGTGGTCTGACCGTAAATAAGCGTATATATCATGGGTATAACCAGGATGTAAATTGTTAACTCCCCTGCAAATCCAGTGAGATAAAAATATTAAAGTTTGTTAGCTATTTTTTAATTTAATTTTTTCTTTCTAGCTATACTTAAAAATTCTCTAAAAAAAACTCCATCAGTGAACTGAATCGAACCAAACCGATTCAGGTTAATTATTCTAAAATCGGTTCAATTTGAATTTTCTCTGCAGAACGATTCGGTTCGAGTCGATTCAATTTTTTCAAAAACCGACCCATTTACTAAACCAATTGATCACTTTATCTTTCAAACACGATTACATTTATGTTCACTACAACAATCAAAAGGCCAATTAATTATCCAAGTAATTATTAAGCTATCATTGGTCATCCAATGAGAATATGAGAAATACAACTTGAACTCTTTTAATTAACACATCTCTCTCCATGAATGAAATGTGAGAATATTGAGATTGACATTTTCTAATATAATTTATTAATTTCCTTTTATTTAGTGGAAAATTGTGGGAATCAAAAGAGAGTTATTTGCGAAACCGAGCATAGCTCAATTGGCACAAGGTTGTGTCCGTGACTATGAGGTCATGGGTTCCATCCTCGCATTAATTAAATGTCGTTTGCAAAAAAAAAAGAGAGTTATTCCACATGAAACCTTTTCATTTAGTTTTAGAAACTAAAAACAACAAACAAAAACCACATTGCACATGAGAAACACAAACACAAAAGGCTATATAGGGCTCTAGAGACCCTTTTCATTTGTAGTAAAAAACACATGCACATTCTTGAGTTCTTCTTCAAGGGAGTCCACCTCCAAGTCCACCTCCGGCACCGCTACCTCCGCCGAACCCTCCGCCTCCTCCACTTCCAAGTCCGCCACCTCCACCTCCACCACCACCACCACCAAACCCTCCTCCACCACCTGCTCCACCACCATTTCCTCCTCCTACACCGGACCCTCCTCCGAACCCACTACCACCTCCAAAACCGCTTCCTCCGCCTCCTCCTCCACCAAACCCTCCTCCAGCGCCACCACCGCCGCCAACACCGCCACCACCACCAAATCCAGATCCTCCACCAAAACCACTTCCTGAACCGCCACCTAGCCCTCCACCTCCGCCTCCACCAAACCCTCCACCGCCTCCGCCACCCAACCCTCCACCGCCAAATCTCGGGCGGTGGAAGAACTTCTCATCTTGAAAAGAGGCAGTCAACTTGCGAGCCCCAGAAGTGGTGCAGACAAAAGCACCAAGAAGCACAAGGAATAGAATCTTGGAAGTCATATTTTAGAAAAGTGCTGTGTAGTACACACAGTTGGTTTTTGGATATTGGATGAGAAGTGAGGGAATTTGTTTATATAGAGAGAAAAGGGGAGAGTTTAACAGTTGAGAAGGGCTTTTAATTTGATCACTTTCTCAACCATAAACCGTTTCTTCCCATTGTTAATTAATGACTCAGCAAATTGAAACCCAATTTTTCAACAAGCAGTCCATTCATGTCCAGCTTTGACTTTTATGATTAATAATTATAAAATAGAAATAGTCAGCACATTATTCATTCACACACTTATCTTTTGGACTTTGGAGATCAACTTTCTCATGAAATGGGAAAAAATCTTTCTTTTTCTCTTATAAATGATTATGATCCAACCATAAGTACGAATAAGTAAACTATCTATACTATACTATATATACAAAATATGAATAGGAATATATATATATATATATATATATATATATATATATATTTTTGACGATATTAACTTTAATTTTTAAATAATACCTAACATATTCTTCAAAATTCATAAATATGTCATTTATTTAATGTAGTATGTGGCTCTAATAAATTAAGTTATTAAAATGTTGAATTATCTAAATATAATAATAATAATAAAATAATAAAAAAATATTGTAATATAACATTTAGATATTAAAGATTTACTTAAAAAAAAATAGATATTAAAAGTGAAAATATAAATAAAAAAATGATACAATAACTTCAATACTCCGCTCATTTGAAAAAAAAAAAAAAGAAAAAAAAAACTCCAATCCCGATTTTGGTTTTTGTTCTAAATAACCAATCACATGTAATAAAACTCAATAATAATGTATAAAATTTTAAAAGTTGGAATGTGAGCTCTATAAGTTTTGTCTATTTAATTATATAGTAAATATATAGAATTTTAAAGATTAAAATGTAAAGGGTTTTTTCCTACCAATTTAAAAAATAAATCTTTAATTATAATCCATAATCGAATTTTATAATTAAGTTTTAGAATTAAAAAAAAATTGTACTATAAAAATTGGTTTTCATTCGTGAGTTTCATATGTTTTCAATTGTTGTTTGGAGCTGAAGGTTCTTCATCTCATCACAACTTTATCAAATGAAACTTCTCTTTAATCTAAATCTGTTTCGTCCATTGCCTCATAGGCTCAACCAAACATCTTATAGTTAGTAACAATACACAAATAGTTCTAAGTTCAACGACAAAACTTAATTTCCCTTCACACAACTCATCTAGAATCTTCCTCGTTAATTTTTCAACTTTTGGAAATGACTCACATTAGTTCATGGGCCTCGACCCATTACAAGCCCCTTTATGGGGAGAACAAAACTATATATCCCACATTTCAGCCTCATCATCGGGCTCGTGGCCCAAAGGTCGGCCCAAGTCCGATTCAAGCTCGGCTCAAAGTCAAAGTTTGACCGGCCGAGTCGACCCAACCCAAACATTCATTGGATTGGATATGGATCATCATTTTGAAGAAGGGGTTGGTCCATAGGCCAACCCGTTTTGGCCCTAATTGGATCGGTTCGTCGGACCGACCCAACGGGTTTTTCTTTGGACTAACCCAAATATATAAGTCTATATACAATTCCTTATTTATTATATATTAGGGTTGATTGCATAGATAGCAATCAGGCCCAAAGTATTAATAAATATAGCAAAAGTTTAAAAGAATTGCAGATATAGCAAAATAAGAAGGCTTACTCATTTAAATTACCAAAAAACCCATACATTAAACCCAATTAGAATTAAAAAACGCTGACTCATTTCTTCACCTAAACCTCAGTCGTTTCCTTTTCTCTAATTTCTCCAGCGATTCTTCTCCTTCCCCAACCCTTCAGTTCTTCATCTTCACTCATCTACAACGTCTTTTCCGATTACTCTTTCCCCAAGCCTTCAATTCTTCTCTGATTTCTCCTTCTCCAACCCTTGATTTCTTCATCTTCAGTCTTCTACAGCGTCTTCTCTGATTCATCTTCAGTCGTCAGCCAACCCTTCAAACAACATTATGTCAACTGAACAAATGAAGGGAACCAAAAAGAGTTTGTTCAAAGGAGGGGGTTCATCTTCCAACAAAAAATCGAAGAAAATTGTTGAGGTATATCAATTATAAAAAAAAAAAAAATCACTATTTTTTTTTAGTACATTGGGGTGGGGGGATTCGAACCACAGAACTCTTGATCGTCAACACATACATATGCCCGCTGAGCTATGCTCACTATTAAATAGATAGAATGCATGTATGGTTATCAGTAATATCAATTATAGTAAATAAAATGCATGACTAACTATCAGTGATAGAATGCATGATTGACTATCAATGATATAATGCATGAAGTATCGTGCATGTTTCCCTTAAAAAAATCATTATAGTTGGGACAAATCTTGTTTACAATCACTGGGAACTTTTGGGGATTATTTTTGGTTAAATGTTGCTGGAATGCAAGATGTTCTTGGATCTGATTGGGATGTTGATCTCTGATTTCGCTTCCTTCATCTCAATTGTCTTCTGTCACTAATAGACTCCATTTTCTATCACTGATAAACTCCATTTTCTATCAGGGAGATAGACTTTATTTTCTATCAGGGATAGACTTCTAGTAGTGATAGTTTCATACTATGTTTACTGTAGGATGTGTAAAAGGAATTTTACATTGTCTGTTGCTATGTGTTTGTCTATCATTGATTAACTGTTCTTTTTTTTCCCCTGCCTATCATATGTTTGATGTTTAGTTATGCTTTATGTTATGTTTATGTTATGTTTAGTGATAGACTCCATATAAGTTTTACTTAATGTATGTTGAATGTATGGAACTTTAAAATAAGTAGAAGTATCGTGCATCTTTCCCTTAAAAAATCATTTTAGTTGGGACAAATCTTGTTTCCAATCATTGGGATGTTTTGGTTGAATGTTGCTGGAATGCAAGATGTTCTTGGGATCTGATTAGGATGTTGATCTTTGATTTCTCTTCCTTCATCTCAATTGTCTTCTGTCACTGATAGACTCCATTTTCTATCACTGATAGACTTCTATCACTGATAGACTCCATTTTCTATCAGGGAGATAGATTTCTATCATTGATAGACTTTATTTTCTATCAGGGATAAACTTCTAGTAGTGATAGTTTCATACTATGTTTACCATATGATGTATAAAAGGAATTTTACACTGTCTGCTGCTATGTGTTTGTCTATCATTGATTAACTGTTCTTTTTTTTTCCCATGCCTATCATATGCTTGATGTTTAGTTATGATTTATGTTATGTTTATGTTATGTTTAGTGATAGACTCCATATAAGTTTTACTTAATGTATGTTGAATGTATGGAACTTTAAAATAAGTAGAAGTATCGTGCATCTTTCCCTTAAAAAATCATTTTAGTTGGGACAAATCTTGTTTCCAATCACTGTGATGTTTTGGTTGAATGTTGCTGGAATGCAAGATGTTCTTGGATCTGATTAGGATGTTGATCTGTGATTTCTCTTCCTTCATCTCAATTGTCTTCTGTCACTGATAAACTCCATTTTCTATCACTGATAGACTCCATTTTTTATCAGGGAGATAGACTTCTATCATTGATAGACTTCATTTTCTATCAGGGATAGACTTCTAGTAGTGATAGTTTCATACTATGTTTACCATAGGATGTGTAAAAGGAATTTTACATTGTGTGCTGCTATGTGTTTGTCTATCATTGATTAATTATTCTTTTTTTTTCCCTGCCATATGCTTGATGTTTAGTTATGCTTTATTTTATCACTTATAGAAACCTATTAGTGATTAGTATATAATTTTTTCTTTTGTTTATTTTGTTGTTTTAACATATCATATTCATTTGTTTAAACAGGAAAACAAATTGATTGTTCCCAAGAAACAATGGACGTCCATACTTAAAATTACATTGTACTTTAAATTAGAGGTCATAGGGCATATAGAGAAATTCTTGGACAATAGATGTATGGAGATACTTAGGGGTGAACCCTTTGGAAATCTGATGGATTTGAAAATGGGGAAGGTCCCCCTTCAACTGCTTTCCCACCTTCTTAAGAGACAATGTAAATCAAAGAAGGAAAATGTTTTATCATTTAACCTAGAAGGAAATATTATAGAATTTGGGTTGAAAGATTTTTTTCTAATTACAGGATTGATCTGTAATGAATATCCAACTGTGAATATTTATGATGATAGTGAAGAAAAACTATCTGTAATTAGAAATACATTTTTCAAGAACATTGACACCTCTGTAGATAGAAGAGACCTGCAGTCAGCCATCAATATAGGTGATATTTGTAATGATGATAACATTAAGGTTAAACTTGTCAATTTGTACTTATTGGAATGTTTGTTAATTCCAAAACAATCCCACAATAAGTTAGATTGGGGACATATGGCAATGTTAGATGATGAAAGAAAATTCAATGCATTTCCGTGGGGGAGGGCTTGTTATGACCTTACAATAGAATATTTAAAAAAGGTTGTAAATAGTAAATCAAAGTATGTCTACCTTCAGGGGTTTTCGATAGTTTTAATTTATTGGGCTTTTAAAGTTATTCCCAAACTTAGTGACCCAATTATTGGACTTGCAAAGAGAATTATAAATCAAACTCCAAGAATGGTATGTTGGGAATCTCACGAACGAGGAGATTGGCAAAATCTGAATGACAACATATTCCTAGCTCATGATGTAAGTTATCTTCCTTAACTTTTTCATCTGTGATAGTAGTCTATCAGTGATAGAGGTCTAAAAATGATAAAATACTATCAATGATAGACTTCTATCATTCATTAACTTCAATCATAGATAATTTTATTCATAGTTTATCTGATTAAATTTTCAATTGTTTTTTTTTACATATTTAGTTTGTTGTGGTTCCAATGGTTGCTACGGAAGAAGAGATTGTTCCAAAAAACTTCAATTATTTTATTGAGTTATCATAACAGAAGAAAGAGAAGAACAAAATGGCTGAACAAAAAGGAAAAAATATTGGAGGGGGAGAAAATGATGAAGAAGAGAAAAAGACGACAATGAATAAACAAGAAGGTGAAGATATTGGTGAGAGAGAAAATGATGAAGAGAAGAAAAAAAAACATGAAGGCAAGATATCTTATTTAGAAAAAGATATCGAAGAGCTGAAAAAAGGACAAAATGAGATTCTTAAAGGACAAAAAGAGATTATGAAATTGTTAGTATCTTTAGGGGAAGTAGTCAATGAGAGACTTCCACCAAAGTATGAAATGGAAAAACAATCTTAAGAGTCCTTACATAAGAACATCCCTCCATCTGTTAGCCTTGAACAAATAGATGTTGACACCACCAATCTTGATAAGATGGTTGATTATGCAACCACCTATGCTTCTGAAATCAATGATAAAATGGTAAAATTAACAATCTCTATTTCATTCAATTTTTTTTTGTCAATGATATTCTAATATCAATAAAATATCAATGAAAGGTTGAAGTTGAAGCTTAAGAGGAAAAAAAAGAGAAACAAGAAGAAGAGAGTGAAGAAGAACAAGAAGAAGAACAAGAAGAGAAAGAAAAAGAGAAAGAAAAAGGGAAAGAAGATGACCAAAAAGATGACCAAGAAGAAGACAAAGAAGAAGACCGAGTAGAAGAGCAAGAAATAGAGGAGAAAGAGGAAGAGGTAAATACTTAACCCTTCTATTTCATTTCCTATAACATTGCCAAATTCTGAGTAAAAGTATATCACTGAAAGAAGTCTATCAGTGATAGACTTCTATCACTGATACACTTTATAACAGTTTGTAGTCTATCAGTGATAATCGTTTATCACTGATATACTTTTGCATGTGATAGAAGTCTATCATTGATTCTTCAAGCAAAACAATTTGTTTATTGAACTGATAGTTGTTTGTTGTTTGTTGTTCATTGAAAGGGTGATATAGAAAAGGAAAAGTGGACCAAAAGAGTACATGACATAGAAGGGAAGGTAATGTTTTTGTTTTTTCATGTATCATCTACTAATGTCTATCAATGACCATTTGAGTATCTAATTACATTTTAATGTTTTTCAGGTTGGTGAAAAAAAGAAAACGAAAAGAATAAGACCTAAAGTTCTTGTTGATAATGTGCGACCTAAAAGACAACCTAAACCAACAAGAAAGGTCTTGTCAAATGCAAAAACCCAAAAGAAAGATCCAATTGAAAAATTCATTCTCCAAGGCTGAAGGCTATTCATGCACCAAGTTTCAATTTAAATATCTCTCAATGAACATGTGTAGAATTTTTGTGTATGAAATTTACTAGACTTTTTGTTTATATTGTAGTAGTTGTCGTGGTCACTTAAACAGATATAACTTTTTGGTTTCAGACTATTAATGTTGATTTGTGTTTGTTCTTTAATGTGAAGGTTATTAGTGTTTATTTGTGTTTGTTCTTTAATGTGATTAGACCTTGTAATTGTAATGATATGTTTCCTTTGATCGCCTTTGTAGCACAATTTGAAACATGATTGTTGTAACTTCGTATGGCGTTAGAAGTGATTTTTATAATTTTTCAAAAACTTTATGAATCAAATAAGATTAAGTAAATCACGAGTTGATATATACATAGGTTGTTAGAGGGGTAAATTAAAGGTTAAGATTTATATCACTGATAGACTCCATTTTCTATCAGTGATAGACTTCTATCACTATTAGACTTCTACCAGTGATATATATAAAACTCAACTTATGGAGGAGTTAAAGGCACACTTTATTAATTATTATGTAGGTCCAAAAAAGTGGCATATATCTCAAGCACAATTTGGCGAAACATAAACAAAGTTAGTATATCAGTGATGGAAGTATAACACTGATAGAAGTCTATCATTGATTTTTAAGATAAAAAAAATTTAAAGACGAGTAGAAGAACCATCTAACATTGATAGCTTTGTTTTCCAATTTTTCTCGTCTCCACTCTCATCTATCCTATGCCATTTAGTTTATTTAATTTTGTAATGTGTCGAAAAACCAAAAAAAAACTATCAAGCAAGAGGACATCTTAAAAAATTGGACAACAAGGGACAAACAAGAAAAGTCTTGAAGAATGCAATAGATATTAAACTTTCAATCTCATGTATTATTAAAACTCCAAAACTAAAAAGAATTTCAGATGCTTTCAAAGTCTTAATCTACTAAACTTATATTCTCCAAAATCGTGAATGAATAATTGCAATCATCAATAACTAGCTACTTAAAATATATTACATCATTGTAAAGTTGGTGGAAATTTACATGTCCTACGATTGTGACCAACACGGTGACAACGACTACATTGTGTGCGACTTTTGAATTCACCAATTGATAGCATCCTTTGTTTTCGAGGCCTTCCTACTTGACGTTTAACAACTGGAGGTAATAAATCCGCACCAACATCTACAGAGCTCCAACCCAAATGATTTCCAACTGGCCGAACTGGAACATTATAAGTTTTCGACAATATATTGGAATAATAATAATCAGACACATATGAATGAACCGTCAAATCAAGCCCACGAATAACAGCAAGTGCATGAGCACATGGAATTTCATCAAGATTCCAAACACGACAAGTGCACGATCCAGAATCGAAGTTTACAATGAACTGATTATCTCCATCAATTACTTTGTGTTCTTCGTCGCTAATAACTTCAACCTGAAAATCAAAATATAATCAACAATATAAAGAGAAAATAATCACTTATAGGATAGATTGACAAACTTCTATCACTGATAAACTCCATTGTCTATCACCGATAGACTTCCATCTCTGATAGACTTCTACAATTTATATACTCTATTTAGAGTTTGTTTATTTATTGGTCAATAATAAATAACTCTTACCTTGAAGCTTCTGGATTGATCGTGTTGTTTACGCAATTCACCTTCAGCCCAACTAGTCAATATAGTCTTCATAGAAGGTGATATTTTACTTCGTTTATAATACCACTCCTGAAGTGTCTGTCTAATTTCTTCAAGAAGTGATGCAACAGGATAATCTCTAGGCTCTTTCAACTTTGAGTTCAAGCTCTCTGAAGAATTTGTAGTCATCATTTGATATCTTCTTCTCTTACAAATTTACACGAGCCCACTTCTCAAAACCAACTTTATAGAGATATTCTCGAATAGTAGGAAATATAGACTCCATCCACCTCATATTCAACTCAAAGTCTTGAACTGTATAAGCTTTTGCGCAACTATAAAATATCTTATCAATCAAAGAATCTTTATATGTCATCTTCAAATTTTGCAAAAGGTGTTGTATACAAACACAAAACTCAACAGTTTGAAAAACGATCGAAACAACTTTTTGAATGCTTATATGTCGATCCGAGATAATGACTAATCCTTCTCGATCTCCAAAACATTTTTTTATATTCTCAAAAAACCATTTCCACGATGCATCATTTTCTGAATCTACAATGCAGAAAGCTAACGGAAAAATTTGATTGTTACCGTTAAGAGTTGAGGCTATCAAAAGAGTTCCACCATATTTATTTTTCAGAAATGTTCCATCAACGGATATGTTGGGTCTACAATACTTCCAAGCCTCAATAAATGAAATGATAGCCATAAAACAATACTTAAACTGTCCATCTGCGTCGATTTCATAGTCTGTGAATGTACCTACAATAAAATAAAAAATAAATAAACAACTACTAAGTTAAAAGAACACTAATAAATGGTATATCAGTGATTGAAGTATTTGAAGTATATCCGTGATAGACTCCTATACAAGTTACCAATCTATTAGTGATATAGTTCTACCTGTGATAAAAGTCTATCACTGATACTCTATCACTGATAGACTGATATTTGTGATAGTTGTCTATCAGTAGTAGACGGTTTACTTCTGATAACTGATAAACGATAAGAAAATAAAAACCTGGATTCATTTCTTCCAACTTCAGCAAAAACTTTGGGATCAAGGCGTATGATTCTCGTGAATCACCTCTCAACAAATTCATTATATGTTCTTTTGCTCTCCAAGCTTTATAATAACTAACATTAACATCGAGATCATTACGCACTTTATTCATAATATCTTTTGGAGTCGTCCTATCAGAAGAACTAAATTTGTATTCATTTTTCAAACAATCCCCAATTAAAGATGAAGAAGCGTGCCTATGAGAACTCTGAATATTATTGATAGAACAATTATGAATATCAACAAACTTCCTAAGCATCCACAATTCACTGCCCTTGTAACGAGATGCACTGACGTACCGTTTTGACTTACTACTTGAGCCTGATCCACAATCATGTCATACATGAGGCTCAAGTACTCATATTCAGCCATGGGTGTTGGTCATTGATATAGGTTAACGTAAACACGTTTCACTTATTCCAGTAAACTCTTTTATTGAATAAAACTAATAACTCTTTATTCTAAATAAAATATTTACAAACATAACAGTTTACAAAGCACGAGTTTTAGGACATAAAACCCAACAACAACCACTCAACTATGCAGATTCTTGTTTCCCTTATTATGTTTGTAAATTGAATAAAGCTATCTATGGCCTCAAACAAGTGCCTCGAGCTTGGAATAATGAGCTGAAATCTGTTTTGTTAATGTGGAGATTTTCTAATTCTCAGTCTGATGCCTCCTTTTATTATCTTCGAAAGGGTAAACTTTGTGTCCTCCTCTTGGTTTACGTTGATGATGTTATCTTAACAGGCAATGATAATGCCTATCTCGCTCGTCTTATTTTGAGCTTAAATACAAAATTCTCTCTGAAGGATCTTGGCTTGTTGACATACTTTTTGGGTATTCATGTTACATGACTACCCTCTGGTCTACATTTACATCAGTTCAAATACATCGAACACTTGCTTCTCTGTCTGAATTTGTAGCACCTCAAGCCTGCTCCTGCGCCTTCTGTGGTCAACCAACACTTGTCGCTCAACGATGGGCACCTCTTAGCAGACCCGCTACCTTATCGTAGTGCAATTGGTGCGCTCCAATACTTGACCAATACACGTCCGGATATTTCCTTTATTGTAAACAGGCTCAATCAATTTTTGAAAGCACCGACTGATATACATTGGCAAGCGGTAAAACGAGTTTTGCGTTATCTTCGTGGAGCTGCTTTTCTTGGGTTGACTATTTGGCGTAGTGATCAACTAGTCCTCACTGCCTTTTCGAATGCTGACTGGGCATCGAATGTTGATGATCGTCGTTCTGTTGCAGCATATTGTGTTTACATTGGTGATACGTTAATATCTTCGGCCTCGAGGAAACAAGCAATAGTGGCTCGCTTTAGTACGGAGTCAGAATATCGTGTTCTTGCCCATGCGACGGCTGAGATCTCTTGGCTACAACAGCTGCTACGTGAAATTGGCCTTCAACCGTCTGCTATGTCTGTGCTCTGGTGTGACAACTTGGGTGCTGGAGCTTTGGCCGCTAATCCCGTTTATCATGCTCGTACGAAACAACTAGTACTTCGTGGCTTACTTCAGGTTCGATATGTCCCCACAAATGAACAACTAGTTGATTGCCTCACAAAATCCTTGTCTCAGTCCCAGTTCTTGTATCTTCGGTCCAAACTCGGGCTCATGGAATTACCCTCTCGTTTGCGGGGGAATGTTGAAGATAAAGAGCGAAGCACGGGCAATGTCGTTTCACCTAAATGAGTTAACCCACGGTTAAAATATAATTGCAGAAGCTTCTGTCAAATGAATCTACACTCAATATTCATTATGTTATTTTGCTATTCTTAGCCTCCAATAGGCTTGTAACTCTTGTGATTTGTTATTGTTGTTAGCACCATTGTATTCTATTATTGACTAATTTTAGGCTTTAATCTTCTCTATTTAAAGGTAGATTGGAGGTCATGTAAATTATTGAGTTGTGAAGAGAAAATAAGAATTTATCTCTTAGCTTCAGTATTAATTCGTGCAAGCACACAAAAATTCTCGCAATCACTTTTTAAAAATAAGTATCTTCAAAATTTAAATTTATCCTATGAAAAATCCTACGACGGAGTTAAGATAATTTATCAAATTTTTTAGGTAAACAATTTTCTTTAAATAAAATGAAATTTAATAGGATAATTATTTAAGGATAAATCTCATTCAATACATCAAACTCTAACTTTATTTTTAAAGTTAAGATTTGATTCAACCAGACACTGTTTATAAAATTATTATTTCTTTTCTCAAATTAAGAACCCTTTTTTAAATGAACTGGATAATATAAGATAAAATATGTCTACCGTGTTTAACGGGTGTTGTAGGGTGCTAATACTTTCTCTACACTCAAACGACCTCCGAACCTAATTTTTGAAATCGTAGACCAGATGTCTTTTCAAGGTGACCCCAATCACACCCGAAATGATTGGTGGCGACTCCAAACTCTTATTTTAAAACGAAACCCTTAAAAGAGGACGTCGATCGCTCCGCGTCGCGATGACGTTGCAACAAACCTCGTTCCTGAGAAGCCGTCGAAACCGTGTGGTGTTGCCAGACTTTTTGTCTGTAAGCACCTCTTCAACATTTATTTTTCCTCTAAAAAACTTCAAATTCAATGGTTTTCCCCTCTATTAACCCTAAATTGCTTCTTAGCCCCCAAATTACCTTAAATTTGAATGATATCATCTTCGGGATCTCTTCTTCATTCTTTCTTTCATGTCGTTGACTTTTCAAAACCCTTCTTCTTATCTTTGTCCTCAATTTGAAAAATCTAAAAATATCGAAAAAGAAAATAAAAGTGTCTGCAACTCTAAATTCATCCATTAGTAGGTTGAAAAAGCTCTCATTGTCCACCTCTTTCTTCTAGTTCGATCTCCTTAGAGTTTTTCTTCGTTCTTCTCTCTTCTCTACGTTTGTCTGAGAAAATCGTTTGAGAGAAAGGTTTCATTTTATCACCTCTTCACTCTGGCTCATCTCGCTGGGCCATTGGCTTTTCTATCCTCTCTCCCCTCTTCCCAAATCTCCATTCTCATTTCTCTCATTAATTCTCTTTAAATATCGTCACATATTTCTTAATCCCTATTTTTCTCCCTATAATACGTTACCACATCCAACCATTCCAAAAAAAATAAAATCATTTCCCTCTTTTCTTTTCTCTCTCTCATCTACATTTTCTCCAACTTTTTCTCTCTCTACATCCAACCATTTAAAAAAAAACAATTTCCCTCCCTTCTTTTCTCTCTCTCGTCTACATTTTCTCCAACATTTTCCCTCTCTTAATAAATTTATCCCGTCACATTCTTCTCTTCCCAATATCTTTTCATGAAAAAGAAAAAAAATGCTCCATTATTTTCATGGAGTTTCTTTAACCTTCTTTTTTGTGTTTAATGAAATCCTCTCACCTTTTCAATTTATTGTTTTTTTTTTTGCATTTATCAACCCCGACAATTCACAAGTTTGCATTTCAAGCTCACTATCATAGTGAAGTCACGTTCGCTTTCAGGGAGATGTTAGACTAATCTATAAACTATACTCTTGCAGATATTTACTACTTTAATGCTCTGTATTCATTTTCAGACTAAATTGCCTTTGTGAGGCAAATGTGCTGCCCACCACTCGCTAGACTCTGCAAGCCAAATTTCAGTGTCCTCAATGGCTCATTTTGTTTGCAAGAGGATGTTAATAAATATGATTAGTGTGGTTAATTTAGTCTTAGCGTCAGTATATTTTCTCTATTTCTATTCATATGTTGTTATGTTTTCTCCTCTAATTGTCTAACACGTGTCTATGTAAGGGTGTAGGGTTGCTTATATAATACAATTATCTCCTCCTTTCATTAAGGAGAATATTGAATATTTTTCATTACTTTCTCTCTCACCATCTGGGGTTTCTATCCCTTTCTCAAAAATCAATTTTTTCTCTTCTTTCCAAAATTTAAACCCAACTTAATCCCCTAAAATATTTGGAAAAATATAATTGTGAAAAGGGATTTGAGTTTTTTTTTAACGTGAAGATAAGGTCTAAAATTATATTCTCAAAGCTTTGAATTAAAGATTTAATTATAAATCTTTTTTCCCAATATTTAAGATTAATTTATCTAACTTGAGGGTTAAACTTAAAAGTTCTAATTTTGCAAATTGGAACCAAAAGAAAAATGAGGTCCAATTAATATTGAATCGGAAGAGATATCAAGACATATCTCCCAAATAGCCAAATTTTAAAATGCAAGGCCTTACTTTTTTGTTATCCAAATTATATCGTATAAATAGTAAATATGGCTGGTTGCACAAACAGCAGACCCAAAATAATTGCAAATTTAGCAAAGTTTAAAACCTTTTGCAAATATGGCAAAAAAAATTGTGGCTATCACTGATAAACATTATGACTATTACTAGACTTCTATCCGGAATAGTCTATCTCTGACAAAATTCTATAAAAAAGACTACTATTAGCGATAGACTTCTATCATCGATAGACCATACTATCAGTGATAGAAATGGTCTTATCCGCAAGTTTTTTAAAAAAATGTTATATTTTTAATTATTTTACTCTAAATTGACATGTGTTACAATTTCCCTACTAAATATGTGGGAGTAATTAGTTTATTATTTAAGAAATGTGAGACAGGTAGCAAAACTAAAATTACAAAAGACACATCATAAAAGAGTTGAAAGAAATATTTAATTCTTAAACAAACTTGTCTAAGTTTAAGGAGTTTTAAGTAGAGGAGGAAATAGATATAATATTACTTTGATAACTTATACGCCTCTTGTTGAGTCATAACAAACACTTTTCCTTGAGTACATGGCGTGCCAACTTGTTCTTTTGATTGCTTTGGTTGTGAAAATGATTCTTGCAAAACATTGCTCCTTTGCGTCAACAATGGATACTCTCTCCTCATGTTGTCGGATTGCTCATAGTTGTAAGAAAGATGTATCTTACCACAATTCTTTGAAGGCTCTTTTTGTTCGACCTTCAAAGCCGCTTCTACCAACCTTCTAAATTCCCTCCATTCCACAACATTGATGCAAGTTCGGATCTCCTCTTGTAGACCATTTTCAAACCTTCTACATTTATCAATCTCGTCTTTGATGATGGTTGCGGCATACTTCGAAAGCTCAGTATACTTCTTTTCATACTCAGCAACCGTCATCGATCCTTGTACCAATATCAGGAATTCACTTCGCTTTGCATCCCGGTAGGATCGCGGATAATATTCTTCATAAAATGCTTTCTTGAACTCACTCCAATTGGTTATTTCAGACTCTGATCGTTTGCTTCTTATTGATTTCCACCAGTCGTTTGCTCCTTCCTGAAGTAGAAAAGTAGCCAGCCTCACTTTTCTATCTGTTGGGCATCCCATCACATCGAAGCATTTTTCTACCATGTCCATCCATATTTTGGCATCAGATGGGTCTCTTGTCCCAGCAAACGTAGTCGCACCTAGAGTTTTCAACCGCTCAATTTTAAAATTTTTATGTGGGTCTTTTACGAGCATCCTCATTCCTACCGCCATCCTTTTCGTAATTTTTTTTTTTTTTTTTTGGGAGAGAGAAGTGAATTTTGAGTGATGATGGAAGAAGAAGATAATTAGGGGAAAGGATAAATGAGAGAATAAAAATTGGATGGAATAAAATTGGGAATTTGGTTTAAAAGTATTCTCTTGAGCAAAAAAAATAAAATAAAATAACCTTCACGTGAGAATGGTGTGGAGGAAACTTAAAATAATAAGGAAAGAAAATAAGGAAAAGTTGCTTTCGAAGATGGATAAATAATTTATTTTATTATTATTATTATTTTTTTTTATTTTTTTTTACAACATGTGAAGATGAGGTATTGAACGTAAGACAATTTAATCACTAGTGATACTTAGTTGAGTTCATTATTAGTATATTATAATTGGTAAATAAATATCTACTTACAATAGTGTTAAATATATATTTTAGAGTAGAGATAAGGATAAGGGCTGGTTGCACAAATAGCAATCAGGCCCAAACTAATTGCCAATTTAGCAAACTTTAAAATGTTTTGCAAATATGGCAAAAAAACCCGTTTCTATCACTGATAGACTTTATTATATCATTGATAGACTTTATTATATCACTGATAGACTTCTATAAGTGATAGACTATTATCTCTGATAGACTATTATCACTGACAAAAATTTATAAAAAGCTGAGGTGATCAGCGATAGACTTCTATCAGTCATAAGATATCAGCAATAGAAATTGCTATATCCGCAAAATTTTTAAAAACATGCTATATTTGCAAACAATAAGTCTTAAATTGTAATTTACTACAATTTTCCTAAGGATAATAATATTTTCATTATTTAGCGGTTTTCTTTTTTAATAATAATGTTGTTGAAGTTTTTTATAAAAATATGGTTAATAGCAGACTATTTTTAAAAATATGATTGTTTAAATTGCAAATCGTCTTTTCAGAAGGCGATGTGCATATAGGTGTCTTTCAGTCCATCGTCTTTTGCATTCAAAGATTGATATATTTTTATTCATATAGTACGAATGACTTTTCACGCGATTGGTAGTGCTGATGAGATCATCCGAACAAGAAACTTACGTTTTAAAAATTGGATCAAATGTCATTGAGATCCCAAATGGGTTATCCGTACAAAACCCCCTAATAAACATGGTGATTTATATGTGAATGTGTTTCTTTAATGTATATGAACTATTTGAGATCCGGCTAGATTGTTTAAAAAAAAAAATTGAGAACAGAAACATATTCTCTCTCTTTTTTCATTAATACTCTAGTACTTGTAAACCAAATTCCCATTTTTATTCCTTCCCTTTTTTTAATTCTCCTTCATCCTTTTCCGTAATTATCTTCTTCTTCTATCGTTAGTTAATTTTTGTAAAAAAATAATGTCATCGTGAGTATGGTTGAATAGGCATAAAGCATACGTCTATAACCAATATGTCAAAGGTTTGAATACTCTATCAAACAATAGTGTTGTTGAACCCAAAAAAAAAAAAATCACTTTTGTGCAAAGGAGCTTTTTTCTTTTTTTAATTCCTTCATATTCTCTCTTCCCTTCTTACCATATTCCCTCTCTTTTCCTTCTTTCCCTATTCCCTCTCTTTTTTCTCCAAGCAATAATCATCTCTCCATGTAAAATAAATTAAGCTCCCTTCTCTTATAACATTTAACTCAACTCCACGAAATTCTTGGGTAAAAGAAACATAATGCACAAATCTAGGGGTTTTTTAACCGATGACCCCCCTTAGGACGTAAGATTTTTTTACCCGACACGATCACGAAGAGACAACTATAGTGTCCTCGTACTCAACGAAGGATACAAATGATTTTTCACAAGGGAGGAGACTTGCTTATCACGAGAAGGTCAAAAAACATAAATTTTAGAGGAAAGGTAAAAGAACCTTGCGCTCCCCGAGGGGGTCATCCGTACAAAAAAAAAAAAAAAAAAAAAACCCCACAAATCTACCCAAATGACCTTACTCCCTCTCACTTCAACCTTAGTTTACATTCTTCTATAATCTTAGAAACACCCAAAGTAAATTTGTAATGTGAGGAAAAAAAACCACACAATTCCTCTTTTAAACTCCACTTCTTTTTCCATGTTTTCATTGAAATAAACTTACTAATTTTTCTATCTTTAGTTGTGTATCCTTGAAACAAATTGAACTTACCAAGTCCTCATCACCACTTTTTTTTTTCCTTTGCTTACTTTTTATTTTAACCTTTAAAAAAGTGCTAAAAGACATGTGTATCCTTATAAAAACTTTGGCTGATTGGTTTTGGAAACTCTTTAGTTAAATGAACACACATAAGTCACAAACGCCAAAACCTTAAGAGTACTCAAGGAATAATATAATAGTCTCAAAGGAAACTTAGGTTTAGGATTACCTTTAGCAA
Organism: Herpetospermum pedunculosum; assembly: GCA_028017165.1. Lineage (NCBI taxonomy): Eukaryota > Viridiplantae > Streptophyta > Magnoliopsida > Cucurbitales > Cucurbitaceae > Herpetospermum > Herpetospermum pedunculosum. The sequence goes on from CM051527.1 coordinate 846,297, forward strand.
TCGAATAATTTGAAGGTAAGGATAAAAAGTTTCTTTCTAATGTTTGAAGCAGTTGACAAGTTTGGCCAACAATTAAATTTGAATGTTTATAGGAACTTAGGAAAATGTAAGACTAGATTTGCACCAAGCATATATTCCATTGGTAATGAGCATAAACGTCGGAATAATCGCCTACCAATACATTCATCTCTTTAGGTCATTTTTGTTTCTTGATTTGTTGGAGGCAATAAAGGAAAAATTTAGACAAAATCTAGATGAAGAGAGATTATGGAGAATTTTCTTGTATTGAGTGCTATGGCACTTTGCTCAATTGAAGCTTACTTACAAGGGATGGAGAACACCTCTATTTATAACTGTTAAAAGAAGACTCTAGAGATTCCTAGAATTAACTCTCTAGGAAGTTACATGACTTTTGCATATTCCTAGACCCCTTACATATTCTAAGGAGTTACAATCAAGAACTCAAAGGACTAATTATTGGAGGTTACAAATTATTCATTTAACACCCCCTCTTAATTTGTAAGTTTCAAAAACTTCTTGAACTTCTCGAACTTCTCTAACGTAACAGTTTGGTGAACATATCAGCCGGTTGATCACTGGTGTTAATGAACTTCAAATAGATTTCTTCTTTGTTTACCAAATCTCTAATATAATGATGACGTAACTCAATATGCTTTGACCGAGCATGAAAGACAGGATTCTTGTTCATTGCAATTGTTGACATGTTATTACAAAATATTTTTGTCGGCATGACCTCCTCTATTTGAAGATCTTTGAGAATTATCCTTAACCAAACAGTTTCACAAGCGGCTTCAGTTGCAGCTGTATATTCTGCTTCAGATGAAGATAAAGCTACAGTTTGTTGCTTTCTCGAACTCCAAGATATTGCATTAGTTCCCAAACATAACACATAACATCAAGTGCTTTTTCGATCGTCAAGGGAACCAACTCAAACATTGTTAGTGTAGCCAACCAACTGACAATCCTTCTCTTGAACATATTTGAGTCCATGCTTTTTGGTACCCTGGAAGTATCTCAAAACTTTTTTAGCAGCAGCATAATGATTTTTGCTTGGTTCATTTATGTACCTGGAAATGACGCTAACAAGATGTTAAGAAACTCTCACGATTGGATCTAACAACCTTGCTGAAGAACAAGACCTTTAGATCTCAAACCTGAAAACCCCAAAAACGCAATTGGAATCAACCCAAGGAAAAGTGTAGAACGGATTACCTTGACGATCAAGATCAAGAGTAAGAAACTTGTTTCTAAACTCGTGATTCGAACCACTCCACAAAAGGTATGATCAACACCACTTGAATGATTCTAGCATGCAATATCTAAACATAAGAAATTGCAAAAGTTGGAAGAATTAGCTGTCAACCAAAGCTTAAAGGTTAAACCCACTTTAATTTAAATTGATGATAATTGTGTGCCCTTTACAAACACTCCAAAAGAGCTTTATATAGCCCTTGAAAATTTCAGCCACTAACTTCCCGACTAACAAGAGTAGTTTTAGTCATTAACTGCCCCACTAACAAGAGTAATTTTAGCCACTAACTCTTGTAACTTTCATCCACTAACCAAAGTAATTTTCAACTAACAAATTCTAAAATGCATTAATGTCATAATATCCACTAATAAATATAACCTATGATATGAAATAACATAAGACAAAGTTTAAATTCTGGAAAATAAAGCATTCTATCTAATGAGCTTTCCATAACCGGCCATGAGTGAATATGAATGTAGATGAGATGTTCCGGTTCATATCATCCTCCCCTTCTTCAAGAGGATTTGTCCTCAAATCTAAATGTTCCCCTTGTAATGCATACTTGAAATCATTTGCATGTTGTGGTCTTGCTCTCCTCAAGTTTTTCACTTTGAACCTCAGGCCATGAATTAATGTAGAATGGAAATGAGAGTGTCGATTCTGATGTAACCCTTTGCTCTTGTAATTCCCACGTGCTCGACATTGACTCAATGTTGAAGCAGCCTTTGAATGTTTCTTTTCAATAAGCATTTTAATTTCCTGCAAGAATTCAAAAGAAAAAGTAGGTACACTTGGTTTAAGTGCACCCCTTAGAAAGCAAGTCTTTTCGGTTACAAGTTCTTGTATGTGTCGTTTTGAAAACAAAACAACATTCTTCTCACAAACTCTAATAACTGAATCCTCTTTCTCTTTAATCTTTATACAAGTCTCAAATTTTTCTTTTTCCCACTCTTTCTCTTTTTTACTTTCCTCACTTTTTTCTAGAGACTTTGTCGTCATCTCATTCTCACCACATACTTCAAATATCTCTTTAGCTTCCATAATAACCTCAACAATGCTCTCTACCTCTTCTAGATTTTGATGAGCACCGTCATTTTGAATTTGTTGGTCATGCTCTTGAGGCATTGAACGATCTTCTTCATGTGTAACATCCTCTTGAGGCTTTAAGCAATCTTCCTCTCTTTGAAGAGATTGTATGGCTTGTCTTCTTGCTTGATCACGCAAATTTAACTCTTGATTTATTTCGAAAAGGTCATTCATGCATTGACGTATCTTGGCTATATTATTTCGAAAACTCTTCCAAAAGTCAGCATCAATATTGTAAGTCTCATGACGCCTTTGTGCTTGATGACGCATGGATTTTGTTGAACTTCTTTTGTGAAACATGATTTATGCAAGCCGAATTTCAATTTGAAATATCAGACGAAGTTGAAGATCAAGACGTGATCTACAAGATTACAGAAGACAATGGAGAACGAAAGTAATACTATTTTTTGTTTTTATATTTTTATACAGAATACAAGGAGATGAAGAAAAGAACAAAATTTCAAAACGAAAAAGAAGAAAATAACAACGGAAACATATATCCGATCTTGAGCCTAAAGCTATGATACCAAAATGTTAAGAAACTCCCACGATTGGATCTAACAACCTTGCTGAAGAACAAGACCTTTAGATCTCAAACCCGAAAACCCCAAAAACGCAATTGGAGTCAACCCAAGGAAAAGTGTAGAACGGATTACCTTGACGATCAAGATCAAGAGTAAGAAACTTGTTTCTAAACTCGTCGATTGAACCACTCCACAAGAGGTATGGTCAACACCACTTGAATGATCCTAGCTTGCAATATCTAAACACAAGAAATTGCAAAAGTTGGAAGAATTAGCTCTCAACCAAAGCTTAAAGGTTAAACCCACTTTAATTCAAATTGATGATAATTGTGTGCCCTTTACAAAGACTCCAAAAGAGCTTTATATAGTCCTTGAAAATTCCAGCCACTAACTTCCCCACTAACAAGAGTAGGTTTAGTCATTCACTCCCCCACTAACAAGAGTAGTCACTAACTCTTGTAACTTCCATCCACTAACCATAGTAATTTTCAACTAACAAATTCTAAAATGCATTAATGTCATAATATCCACTAATAAATATAACCTATGATATGAAATAACATAAGATAAAGTTTAAAATCTGGAAAATAAAACATTCAATCTAATGAGCTTTCCATAACCGGCCATGAGTGAATATGAATGTAGATGAGATGTCCCGGTTCATATCACAAGATACATAATATCTTGCCTGATATTAGTAAGATAGATCAACGAACCCACCAGACTTCGAAAACGTTTTGGATCTGCTTTACGAGCATTATCATCACAACATAACTTCTCATTTGATGTCATAGGAGTTGCAACTGCTTGCATTTGCTCATGTGAAACTTCTTGAGTAAATCGTCAACATATTTTTCTTGAGAAAGAAAAATCTCACCTTGATGTTGTTTGACTTGAATTCCAAGAAAATATTTCATGAGACCCAAATCAGTCATTTCAAATTTCTTTATCATGCTCTATTTAAATTCCTCCAGCATTTCTGAGTTACTTTCAAAAAAGATCAGATCGTCAACATATAAGCAAACCACAAGGAAATTTGTTTCTTTCTTTTTGTAACGACCCGTAATTTTTGACTAATCCCGAGTACGTTATTAACAACTGACTTTTAAATCTCGTTTAAACTAACCGTATTGCTCCGAGAATTTCGGCAGCATAACGACGTATTTACAATAACCTACCGAATTATGTAACACATGAAAAGCAGAAAATCTAGAAAACTTTGCATAAAGCCACCATCTAGTCCAACAACGCTCTCAATCAGAAAAATAAATATAAAACCCTTCGCTCAAAGTCCTAAAATACAACTCAAAGTCTAACTAAAAAAAAATACAACCTTATTAACTTTATAAGACCAATTTCAACTTCAAAGTATGCCCAACAAAACCTTATTAACAGCATCAATGCTGAACTTTAAAACGAGCTGAAACAAGAAGAGAATAATAACCTTAGCCAATACACAACTTTCAACTTTAAGCCAACTACTAGAAATAACACAAAAAGACTAAAACCAACGGAAGCAACTTCATAAAAAAATAACAATTGACTAACTATAAATACATAAAAGAGATTCAGCTAATGGTCTCTTTTTCTCACGTCTCCTCGTCAGCATCACCAAGCTCGTAGTAGTACTCATCACCTGCAAAAAATGCATAATTTGTGAGGGTCAGTACATAACACGTACTGGTAAGTAGCTCCTACCTGAGGAGCCACCAAACAACAAACATACATGCATCACAACGATGTGCTTCTCACATCAAACATATCAACAATAATAATTTCAACATGCTCAATAAATAAATAACAACAACATCATGCATAACACTCGTGTCATACATATCCATCGACTAACTCGAGCTCTAACAAGTTCTCTCGAAGTACAATCGAGTACTCACAACTCTTTCCAGCCTTCACGAAATCCACTAAGTCCTTTCTGACTCAAATCAAATTTCACAAGCTCTCTCAGATCCTACTGAGTTTTCTAAGTCCTCTCTTGGACTCCACTAGTTATCTCAACTCAACTCTCATGGCCCTCACAAGCCCCCTGAGACTAACTCCTTCGAGTCACGTCGACCCCTGACCATTTATACCCAGGGCCTCGACACTTCTCTACGGCGCTCAACGTTTGATCCTTGACCATTTATACCCAAGGCCTCGAACTGTTGCATCGCCCCTTGACCATTTGTACCCAAGGCGCATCGATGACTTTACAACGTACTCCATCCACTCATAAAGTTCATTTCCATAACCTCGAGCCTTACTCTTTCGAGACGTGTCGACCCCTGACCATTTATACCTAGAGCCTCAACACTTCTCTATAGAACTCGACGTTCGAGCCTTGACCATTTATACCCAAGGCCTCGAACTGTGCATCGACCCTTGACCATTTATACCCAAGGCTTCGATGACTCCGCAATGTATTGACCCTTGACCATTTATACCCAAGGCCTCAATACTTGCCTCAAGACTCATCACACCGACCCTCGACCATTTATACCCGAGGCCTCAGTGCTTCTCTTATACAACAATGGCGTATCGACCCCCGACCATTTATACCCGATGATAGCACACTAAATGGGTTATCTTTAGAGCCTTTATTATGTTAGTTTTGGAGTTTAAATGAATGTTTTAATGATATTATTTATCTAAATTGTAGATTTGGAGCATTTGGAGCAAACCGAAGCATTTTAGAAGTTATGGCATGAAAAATTAGCTTAAAATATGAATTTTGATGACCAAGAGCCAAGAAAAAGAAGGAATCAAGCCAAAAATGCCGAGGGGATAGCGTCGAGACGCTCCAAAATGAAGTTTTCAAGCCAGAATTCTCGAGGAGACAGCGTCTCGACGCTGTCCTTCATCAAAGAAAAAATAAAAAATAAATATGTGCACTTGTTCAGCCCCAAACTTGGGTAAGCGCGCGCACACTGCTCACATGAGGAGCGCCCAGACCACCACGCCATTCAACTAATTTTGTTATATATTCCGAATTTGTAATACATATACCTGTAGCGTCAAGTTATAGTGTCTCACGCTATGCTCGACGGTGGCTTTCCAAATCAGTTTTTACGCGTTTTTAAGGGGCAGCGTCGAGACGCTATGCCGATTTTTCCTATAAATACATATTTTTCTCCATTCGACGGGGAGGCCAATTTTTGGGAGATTTGAACCCTATTTTCGAAATACACTCATTGGAAAGGCGAAGGGACACTCTAGAGAGCTGAAGAAGAGATTTGGAGGCTCGGGAACGAGGCTTGGCACGCTACAAGAGTTTTTCTCCTTTACCTTTGATTTTATTGCTTTATTTTATGGATTCTAAACATTGTTTAAGCGTTATTTTAGTGATTATGAGTAGCTAAACTCTCACTTAGGGGATTGATGTAATCGGTTTAGTTTTCATGTTTGATTAATCTAAGTTCTTCATATTGCATCAATTATTCGTGTGGTTGTTTGCTTAATGCTTTTATCCTTTTGGCCAAAGTATAAATTGTTGTTTGTTTAATCTCTAATTTGAAAAAGTAGTTTTTAAAGTAGCGCATGGCTATTTGTAAATTCTTGCATGGACATAAAGAATTCTCTTAGAGGCCATTAATAGAAGTTGCTTAATGCCTTTCTTTTCTATTAAAAACTAGACAGACATGTTAGTTTTATAAAAAGGAAAGAGAATTATTTGACCTCTAGCGAGTCTTTTATGATTTTTATTCTTGACCTATAATTGTATGCATGACTATTTTTGGATTAATAGATTAATTAAGCATGAATCTATTCGATGAAATCAATTCCCTAGGTTTTTCTCTCCAAAAGGTTTCCCATTATTTTTTCAGTCATTTAATTTTCACTCAAACTCAAAGTCTTTTTAATCTAAATAAAATTTGTGGTTAGTACCTACGGTACTCAATTGATCTAGAAAACAAATCCTGTGGACGATACTCCATAGACTAAATTGTTACTTTCATGAAAGTTTAGAAAATTTAGAGACAAATGTTTTTTAACCAAAAACAAGGAAAAACTTAACCCTCATTTGATTAGGATTTCATTTTTAGTTTTATGTTTTTTTTTTAAATTGGGCTTGTTTTACTCACGATTTTTATATTAGGGTCTTCACTCTCTTAAGGAAATATATTCTAAAATCAAAAACATGTTTATCAAAAACATGTTTTTAAAAATTAGTTTTTTTATTATTTTCAAAACTTTACTTATATTTAAAAGTAGATGACAAAACAAAGAAACTCATTATGTATGAAAGTAGTATTTATAAGTTTAATTTTTAAAAACTAAAAACCAAAAACAATACTTATAGGACTTGTTTGATAACGTTCTCGTTTCCTGTTTCTTGTTCTCGTTTCTCATTTTTTAAGAAACGGACTTGTTTGATAACTATTATCGTTTCTTGTTTCTAAATTTTCAGAAACGTTTCTAAAAAAGAGGCAAAATTTGAGAAACTTCAAAAAGGTGTTTCTCCCAGTTCCGTTTCTCTTTATATTAATCTGTTCCTAAAATGAAGATAAATTAGTATTGGTTCATTGGCAAGAGAAGCACCCAAATAAGCTCCTCGACACTTTAAACTTTGCAAATTAGCATTTCAATATTTTTAAATTAGTTTAAATTTCCCACTATTAAATATTAGGTTCACAAATAGTGATATTTTAGTTATATAACATAAATTTATCTATAATATAATTGAAATGTCGATTCACCTCTCATGTCGATATTGAGCTCATTGACACGTAGAAATGTCTACACGTCAACGAAAATTTAAAACGCAACCCATAACAAACAATGACGAATGACAACGACTTCGAGATTTTAGAGTAAGGAAGGCATCATCCTCGAGGTAGAGAAAAGTGTTTAACTATCGACATTTTTTCACTCCGAAATGCTATTGAACTTTGTTTTGGCGTGTTGGAGACTCGCTTCCCTATTCTTAAATAAAAGTCTCCTTACCCTATCAACACACAAAAACATATACCAAATCAAATCAAATTTAGATAACATTTGAAATATAAATACAATTTTATGGTTGTTTTTAATTTTGCATCGAGACTTATCTGTATTCGATTATGTAAACTTTGGATAGTTTTTTTTTTTACTTTTTAATGCATGTTATATCTTTTTTATATTATGTATGCTAAATTTTATTTAAACTAAAAAAAAAAAAAAAATAACAAAAAAAATAACAAAAAATAATTATCAAACATGACGATGATTCTATTTTGTTTTTTTTTTTTTCTTTCAAGGAATAAGAAACAAGAAACGTTATCAAACAAGTTTCTGTTTCTGTTTCTTTTTTTTTTTCAAGAAACAAGAAACAAAAGTAGTTATCAAATATGTTTTTGTTTCTGGTTCTCAAAAAACAGGGAATAAGACACAGGAAACGAGAAACGAGAAACAGAACAAGAAACAAACGGGCCCATAAAAACTACTCTTCTTTTTTTCAAAACTATTTTTATAAAGTATATAATGAGAGATTTTTTTCTTCTTTTTTTCAAAACTAATTTTATAAAGTATATAATGAGACAGATCTTTTTTTCAAAACCATTTTTATAAAGTAAATAATGAGAGAAACTCAAACCCCATTTTTATGAAAGGCAACTAGATATGCATATCTTGTGTCCATTAAAATTCTTGTGTTCCTGGACAATAAAATCTTCACATATCTCTACTTTAGGATGATATTGTCCACTTCAGGCATAAATTTTTGTGACTTCTTTTTTTCACCCAAAAGACCATATTTCATTGGAGATAGTTGTCATCGTTTATATACTCATGATCTTCCCCCTTCCTTATGTAATCAATGTGAGACCTTGGATGCATTCCCAACAATCCTCCCCTCAAACAAAGTATCACCGAGTCTCCTCCCTCAAATAGTCATTCTAGCTCTTTATCTAGGCCAACTCATTTCTTACATAGCACACGACTGATAGAGCTCAACTATGAATCTCCACCATTATTACACCTACAAGGCTCGCTCACATAACCTCCTCATATCTCCATGTTAGTATGATATTGTCCACTTTAGGCATAAACCTATGTGGTTTCTTCTTTTTTTTACCCAAAAGATCTCATTTCATTGGAGATAGTTGTATCATTTATATACTCATGGTCTTCCCCTTCCTTATGTAGCAAATGTGAGACCTTCGTTGCATTCCCAACAATTAGGGATGGCAAAATTCTTCGTAGGGTTGGGGAATCTCCAATTTGACCAAATACGGAGGTCAAACCGGGGATTTAATCGGGTCCCCGTCGGGGACGGGAATCTCTGCCTCGTCCCCGAACCTGCCCGAAATCATTTTTTATTAATTTTTTAAATAATATATATAATAATTATAAATATATAATATTATAATATATTATATAATTGTTTATATATTTTTTAAAATTACCCTTAACTACGGTCTACTTGAGTTTTTTTTTTTCTTTTCTAATTTAATTTCATTAATTTTTATATTAATTTTCATTAATATGAAACTTTCAGTCAATTTTTTTAATAAAATGTTAAATATATTTTTTAATTATCAATATTAAATTCATTTTTAATAAAAAAAAATAATAATTAAAAAATAAATAAAGGCGGAGATTTTTTTCCACGAAGATTCTCCGACCCCGACCCTGACTCCCCAAAACGGGGAACGGGGCGGGGATGGGGTGTGCATCCCCGACCCCGGCCCGCCCCGTTGTCATCCCTACCAACAATCCTCCCCTCCCGTCATTCTAGCTCTTTATCGAGGCCAACTTATTTCCTCCAGAGCACACTGTCAGTCCAATAGAACTCAACCACGAATCTCCACCATTACTACGTCTAGAAGGCTCACTCACATAACTTCTTTGTTCAGCATTCGAGGATTCTATATTGACACGGCTAAGTCATCCCCCTTGTACAATACAATCATATGAGTATCATCTGACCACCTTTACACTTGTATTGGTTATAAACAAACCCAAGCAATGGCTCTGGTACCATTTGTTAAGGACAAGTGGAACCTTCACATCGATATGAGATATTGTCCACTTTTGGCATAAAACTTCATGACTTTACTTTTGGTTTAACCCAAAAGCCTTCAAGGGAAATAACTTTACTTTTGGTTTAACCCAAAAGCCTTCAAGGGAAATATAGTCTCTCACTCATATACTCATTGTTTAGACAATGTGGGACTTTGGTTGTCTTCCCAACATTCTCACGTTCTCCTTAATCATTCCCCTCAAATCTAGCTTTTCGATAATATATAGATTAAATTCAAAAGTATTTTTTCAGTAATATATATGTAATTTCTACTTGGTTTTTTCTATTGTGTAGTTTCTCAAATTTTGTTCCATTTTTAGAAACAAAAAACGGAAATGGATAAATCTGTTTCTTAAATAAAAAAAAAAAAAAAAAAAAAAAAAAAAAAAAAAAAAAAAAAAATCGGGAACCTTACCAAACAGACTCAAAATTTCTACAAACGTTAAAATATAAATCATGATAAGATGTAAATATAAAAAATTATTGATCATTTCAGCATCCACATGTAGCAGCATCCAGAAAAGACTTGGTTATAAGATATTATGTTATCACAGTCACAGCACAGAATAAAAAAAATGGAACAATTTAATTTAAAAAATGAATAAAAATAAAAAGGAGTTGTACCATCAAATGAGTAACTTCTTTATTCAGTCAATTTTAATCTTATAAACAAATTAGAAGTAAATAAACAAAAACCCAGGTAATCCCATGCTATATATTTACATGGAAAAAGAGAAAAGAAAATCACCTTTCTTCTTCCAACCAAAGAAGAAGAATATCTTGTTTATACTAGACAAGGACCCCATGACTATTTAAATGCAAATTCAGTATAATTTACAATTCCATCCCAAAAGATTAAAAAAATCAAAATCCCAAGCTAAAATGGCAGGCAGCAGAGTTTCAGCTGGTGTCTAAACAAATGTCCAACCATTTTCAACAGGAGTAGCGGATGCAGTTTCTGATTTGTGAGGAGGCTTCTTTGCAAATAAAGATGATTTGGTGTCGAAGAACGACCCGAATGGCTGCGGTGAGGAGGGACTTTCGTCCGAATTCGCATTTTTCGGAGAAGATTTGTTTGAATGTCCATCCTTGCCTACAAAGTTCAGACTCAGCTTCTTAAAACGTCGTTTCAGCTCGCTGGCTGTCATGTTTGATTCTTCTGGCTGCTGAGCCTTCAGAATTTCCTCTGGATTCACCATCATGGTCTCCACTGTTTCATAGACCTGTTTCTCACAATTAAAATGGATCCCATCAGCTTCAATCAAGATCCTGATTTGATACTAATTAATAAACATACAACAAAAGTTTCAAAATGCTGATGATTCTATTAGCTGCCCTGTTCCCACCATGGGAGATAACGGAAATTCTCTCGTTACCTGGTCAAAGACTTGGTTGAATGTGAGATCTACTCTACATTTTAATTAATAGGCATAGGAATAGGAATAGGAATACAATGCCCCGATCCCAAAGCATTTAAAAGATTTGTGGTTCATATGATGTGCATGAAAGCAGCAAAAAGGTGTAGTTTTAAACCAGATGAAAATAGGGTTATATTAAGTTTTTTTCCTTCTTTCTTTACTTTTTAACCCTTCAGTCTGCATCAGGACATGAAATGCAAGAAAAGCAAATCCATTGCTTTATTGAAACTTTGTAAGAAATGAGAAATAGTTCTGTTACCAAAATAATTGCATAGAAATGTAAATTGAAGCCTCATGAGAGCGAACCTGACAAATATCATCAACTTTGTTGCTCCAAAAGCTGCCTTGACAAGTTGCTACAACATAGTCCTTGCACTCAAAGAACAGCTTTGACAAATTGTTATTGTTAGCCAAATTGGCCTCGGCCATTATGAATCCTAAACCAAGCTGCAGATATAACAGAAGATTATGTTACGAGGGGAGGTGGTTATAAATAGAGTAAAAGAGAGTGAAAGACAAATAATTGTATGGTTATTTGGTTTGAACGCCCTCAAGAGGGAGGTGTCCGAGTTGTTGAAACTACTTAAGATATTTTACTGAATTTTCTTGTTCTTCATGCTTTCAATACAATTTATATTCCAATTTTGTGGTTCCTATCACAACATTTCCTAACACTTCAAAAGCGAGCATGCATGTTGCATCCATCCATACACATAACGTCTACTTGACCGGGGACAAGCAGCCACCCATTCCGTTCTTAACTATATGTGAAATAAAAATAGTGAAGAAGTTGATTGTTCATTACTTTGCAGGAATAATGTTGTGCTAAAATGATGAGCTTCATTCTTGAGATCCAATCTACCTAGAATTATTACTTTTCTAGATGACAGATAAATTCAAGCCCATTTCCCAGTAAGTAGGTTATAAAACAATAGGAATAAGTGTAGTAATTATAAACTTACTAAACCAATGAACAGTGGCTCAAACAGCTCAGAAGGTGGCAATTCCTCCAAATCATTCAGAATACCTTCCCTGCAGTATCAGAGTTTAGCGCCACATTTTCAAGATCTTTATCTGCCAAATATAGAGCAAACAAACAATAACATGATTTTTAATTCCTCCAACTTACACAACCAAATCCTCATCAAAGAGTGGTGTTTGTTTAACAGCAGGCACTGCTTTCGATGTTTCCCATAGTTCACGCCACAAATTACCTGGGATAAATAACAGAACACTCCCTCAATTTAAGCCAAATATGCACATTCCAATTTATGAGAAATATCAGCACCATAATGTCACAAAATTAAGTCGTAGTGAACATCAGATAAAGGGCTACACCTTCTTTTTGCATTCGACTACTAAGTTGACCTCTTGAATCGCTACTAATAGAAGAATCTACACCATCATCACTCGGTTCAGGCTCTGTCCAATCAGGAGGGGAGTGCCATCTTACAAAATCTTCCAAGATACAGCCAGGATTGGCAGACTAGAATAATAGAAACTGCAAAGTTAGTCTACAAGCACACATGAACTTGAGTACTCCGTTTATCAATATGGTAGACAATAGATATTGACAGAAAAAAGTGACCTTGAAAGCTTGCATGTCTGAAAGAAGTTGAGAACATCCAGCACCCACACTGAGCATTGGAGATTTTGCAGTTGTTAAGCAGAAATACCGAATGATATACTGATTAGACTAAAAAATGGTGCAATAATATACCTTCCAGTTCGAAGAACAAACTCCTCTGTTTCTTTAATGACATCTTCTGTTAGCAGAGGTCCTTCCTGTCCACAAAAAATAGGTTGGATTAAGCTTTTTGCATTCTTCAACGCTGAAGAAATAATCCAATACCATTAGCCAAACCTGTGTAACAGGAGAGTAAACTGCTTCACCAGTTTCCAACATTTTAAGGTTACCAAATGGGCAATCAGCGCCTAGTCGAAGTGCAAGTTCCCCATTATTGAGTTTAGCATACAAAAGAGAGTTTGCAGGAACAGTGACTTCAGATGTTCTTGATTCTGCGTTTGAACTTGCTACCCGTAGCACAGCATCTAACGAGTCAGTTGCTATCTCATGGCGTCTTTTGCGGGAGACACAACAATTTATAACCTGGAGTCGCTGATATAGAAGACATGAATTTAGATCTGGAATTTCATCTATTGGAATGCCAGGTAGATATTGCTCTTCTGACCAGAATCTCCTCATCTGCATAATAAATGATTCCAAACAAACTTCATTAGTTACAGACACATAAAAGGTTGAGCTATCAGGTAAGCATGAACTAAGTTTCCTTGGATAGAAGAAAACACATGTAAATTCAAATTAAACATGAAAGCAATAAATTCCCTCAATCCATTTTATGAACACAAATTCTTCCTCTCAAATAAACAAGGTATCTATAAAATTCTGAACAATAAGCTTTAAGTACAAAAAAAGTTCATTATCTATAAAATTCTACATTGTGAACTCACTTCATCAACGATTCTGCACCAAAAAAGTGCCATTTTCCGTATTGATCTAAAGCTTCCTATAACTTCAGAAATCTTAACAAGAAGGCTATCTGGAGGAGCACCATGAATATCTCTAGGCAAGGATGTCACAATTGTGCCCTCTGGAGCAGTGCCAAAGCTCCTTCTGAGAAAATCTCCCTCTGCACATATCTTGCAGATATTACCATGGAAGTGAAAGATCATAGCAGGAAAATATGCAAGAAATTACAAGAATAGATCGTTGTTCCTCAAGTCAATGCATCATGCATCACCTGGAATGTGCATTTACCTGCATCAAAGAGTGAACAAATCAAAGATTGAATTCTCGCATCATGACGAAATGCAGTTGAACTCTTTTCCTCCTTTTCAGGAAGCATTAATGCCCTCACAGAAGATAGACTCAACCCAGACTTCTCCCTTGCAGCTGAAGAATCTCCTGATGAAGCAAGCAAACTCTTCATTGTCTTGGATTTCTTTCCAGCCCTAGTCAAGAGTATGGATATTGAGGTATCAGTAACAACTCGCAATGCAAGCTTGACAAATAGTTTATAAGAAAACATCGATAAAATGACCCCAGACCAAGACTGTCAAGTGGAAATAAAGGCAGAACCAAGTATGGGGGGAGTTCTCTATCCTTGAAAATAATTGTGTGAATACATGATCCACCAAAAAATCTAAGCAAAACCTTAGAATTGAAGCAAAACATTGAAAATGTGAAAGAAAAGAAACTCACTCAACAGCTATAGCCAACTGCTTTATAACTGAAAAGGGAGGAATACTAGCTCTGTCAGTAGCCAACAAACTTTCAACTGATGGAATTTTTTCTGCATTCTAAATAAATATGAGACTAGTTAGTATAAGAGAAAAATCAATTCAACAAGAAATATTTCAATTATATTACAAAGATTATTATTAATTCTAGAGTCATCACCTCTGGGAACATTATTTGTATTGACTATTATGGTCAAAGAGACCTACAGACTTGAACATTAAGGTTCCTCCTTTCCTAATTGCTAATGTATGCAGAACCTTTGTTTTCTCTAATTAAAGAATAAGTTACATCTAATATCACAACTTGGAAGTTGGATCCACTTACACACCATGCTAGGTAACTTAGAACAACAGACATTATACATCAGAAAACACAATATAATTTATGAATGTGTAATACCTTTGCCTCAATATCATTTTTCATGTTCAGTAGGTACAAGTTCTCGTCATAAAATGGTACAGACATGGTTGGATTTTCAAGTTTTTCAGTATCCTCAGCAGCTTTCCGCCGTATTCGTATGTTTTTAAACTTATCTTGCCAGTCCTGTTTGGTCCCTGTGTTGGATAGTCTCCACCTCGAGTTCTTTGGCTCAGTGTGATTCTGAAACATCCCACATTGCATGAAACGAACGCAATTATTTGATATATACGCATTGAAAATCTAAATGCAGATTATGAATAACCATAGACATTTCCAGATTCCATAAAAGACTAAATGCGAAGAAAAGTATGAAATGGGCGGTCAACCTGACACCGACCCTTTTTCAAAAAAAAACCCAGTTTTTGTTTGACAGAAAACCACAACACAATTGGGTTAATTCTGCAAAAATGATGGAAACAAAGAGAATGAGAAAAACCCAAGTAAAAAAAAAAAGTGAAGTGGGTGAACAGAGAAGAGAATCATACCCTTATCTGTTGTTGGTGGTGGGATGAATCGAGCAGATCCTTAGGAGGAGGAAGTCGCTGTTTATGAAAATCTTGAGGGAAGGGATGAGAGAGTTGGAATCAGGAAGGAGGGGTAAAAGTAGAAGGGGAATTGAATTGAATTGAATTGAATTGAATTGAAGAATCCAAGAAAAAAAGGAGGAGCAAATTTAGAGAATGGATGAGGGGATTATTGTGCGTACCTTCTAGATCGGATTTAGAATCGAAGAAAATGCCCTCCGCTTTAGCAGCCGCGGAATGAAAGGCAATCCTGGCTTTGGAAACAAAGGAGGGCGGGGGTGGCGCCTCCATAATCAGATAAAACCAAAAAACACACAAAAATGGAAATCAAAGATAGTACTGCAATGGAGATCAACGCATCTGTCTCCTCTCCACCAAATTGAAAATGAAAACACAAAACAGATTTAACATATGGAAGATGGAAGGAAGAAACAACCAAAATCCACACACTCTTTTTCTATTCTTTCCAATTCTATATGCACTGGATATCACTTTTACACATTATTTTTTTATATTATTCCAGACTTTTTTTTTTTTTTTTTTTTTTTTTTTTTTTTGAAAAAATATTATTCCGTTTCTTCCTATTATGATTCATTCTCATCATGCATGTTATTAAATTTTTCCGACATATTTTCATATATTCAGGAACATTTCTATCATCTAGTACAAAGTCAATGATATATTAAAAAACAACAAAATATAATTTAACATAGCGACGGATCTAGAATTTTATATCAGGGAGCACAAATACATATACATATAATTTTAGATACATTGATATATAACATTAAGATTAAGTAATATTAAGATTAAATAATAAGTTTAGTCCCTCACTATCATGTTTGTGTCTATTTGACCCAAAAACTTTAAAAATTGTCTAATGGATTCTTAGAATTTCAATTTTATGTCCAAATGGTCACTGAATTTTGAAAAATGCCTTTTTTTTCTTCAATATGTCATTAAACTATTAATTTTGTATGCTCAGATTTTTCAAATTTATGTAGCACAAATACATATAAATATCATTTTAGATACATTGATATATAACATTAAGATTAAATTAATATTAAGTAATATTAAGATTAAATAACAAGTTTAGTCCCTCAACTATCATGTTTGTGTCTATTTGACTCAAAAACTTTAAAAATTGTCTAATAGGTTCTTAGAATTTCAATTTTATGTCCAAATGGTCACTGAATTTTGAAAAATGTCTTTTTTTCTATATGTCATTAAACTATTAATTTTGTATCTAACAGATTCCCGATTTTTCAAATTTATGTCAAATAGATTCTTCACATATTCAACATTTAATAAGAAAAAAAGTTACGAATCTACAAAATTGAATCTTTAAGGTCTCATTAGCCATCAAATTTAGTTTAATATCTAATAGATCAATTAATTTTTTTAATTTTTAATATGTTAGATACCTATAAAACATTAAAATTGAATGTTTATGGATATATTAAATATTTTAAGAGTTTATGATCTATTAGACACAAAATTGAAAGTTCAAAAACTTATTTTAACACTTTTAAAATGCATGGACTAAACTTATAATTTAACATAATATTAGTTACAAAACTATAACAAACCATTATATACATCAATATAAATATATAAGCAAGTAAAAGAAATAAAAATATTTACCAAAGATTTTTAAAAATAAACTTAAGTTTTTTTTTTTATGCAATTAGTTTTTGTAAAGGAAGGTACTCAAATTTAAAAAACTGGGGGATATATTTGAATATGGTTTTATATATATTTACAAAAATTAAAATAACTAAAGATTAAAATAAAATGTAGCGCTTAGTTTTTTGAAAATGGACGACTGGGCTGCACGTTTTATGCAAAAACAAAATAAAACTTAAATTGTGCAGCAGCAGGCATCGAACGCCAGACCTTGGAAGTTGCATGTGCTAGGGTGCCCCATCTACCAACGATCAACATAAAAATCTCATTAATTTGATCAATATACAATTGATATAATATCAATATTACTTTAAAATTAATTATAAAATACAAACAAAAAAAATTGAGGGAGGAGCACGTGCCCCTCTGGCCCCTACGTGGATCCACCCCTGAATTTTAACGTGAATATAATATTATAATAAGTATATTTTAACTTATTTAAAAGTGTAAATGCTAATTTATTAATTTAAATATGTCTTTTAAAAAAATTATTTTTAAAAATCTTCCCGTAATAACAATCGAAATCGATATTTTATGAATATTTTTATCGACATTTCTATAAAATTGAGATCTCATACTTTCGTTGACAACGACATTTAAATACTTACATTCAACTCAGGATGAGGTATCTCGTTACATTGGCCCCACCAGCGGGTAGGTCCGTCGTGGGTGGGCTTTCCCGGTGGTCTGATTCGGTGCGAGATACTGAGGCGCCTTGAGAAGTTGGCGCGTGATGCATCATTCTAGAGGGGCAACGTGTCGTCTCTTCGTTGAGGGAGAGGAAACGACTCCAACGACGTGTCGCTTGCTTCGGGGCGACGTTTCGTTTGCCTTAGGTAGGATCTGGGTCGTTGATTCTGATCGTTCGGTCCAGATTTTCCCCCGTGCTAGGGCTTTAAAATCAGGGGAGAGGGGAAGGGTTTTCCACGCTCTCATCTTAACCTTTATCTTTCTTCTCTTCGTCTGTCTCGTTTTATCGATGGCTTGTGGTGACTCTGCTCTGTCTGGCGTTCGTGGTAGTGTTGCGGGCACTCCTTCTGTGCCACCCCGGAACTTGACAGAGGAGGATCTACGGGTGCTGAGGACTACATATAAGATTTTGTCATGCGTCAAGCTGCAGTTGCCCGAACCGGGGGAGACGATTAAGTTGTCGCCTCTGGGGTGCGTCGGCCTTTATCGGAATATGTTTTCGTGCGGGCTTCGCCTTCCCTTGGCTCCGGTGGTGCAATTGTTTTTTAAGGCGGTGGCCTTGCGCCGGCGCAATTGGCCCTGTCTGTTCGCCTTTTGCATCTTGTGGAAGAGATACGGGGATTGGTCGGATGCGACGGTGGTGCAGCTGCTACACGTCTACTCTTTGCACCCCGTCCCCTAGCATTTGTCTCGCTACTTTCTATCAACGAGGGCCATGAGAAGGAAAGATTGTGGAGACCCCTTCGTCCGTGAAAGGATGGCGGTCTCAATGGTTTTATGCATCCAGGGAATGAGCGGTCGTGAGTCCGAAGAACATTCCCGTGTGCGAGGTCCCGACCGAATTTGGGGATTTAGGTAAGTCTTGCTTTTATGTCGTCCTTCCTTTTACTGATAGGCGTTGTGATATGAATTATTTTGGCAATCTAATTCATATCCATGATGAAGCTTAATGAAGTCAAACCATTGTTATGGAGGAAGAATCAAAGTCAACAGGGAAGATAAATGCATAAACTTCATTATCTCACAAGTCCATTTCGTGGAAGACTAATAGATCATATTAAACTAAGTTTAAAATTCATATTTGGTTACTTAATGTACTCATTTAAAGTGTAACTAAGTTTTAGGTGATCTTTCATATTTCAAGATAAACTTTTAGTTTTCCAAGGTGCCTTTTAGAATATCAAGGCATCTTTTGGTATTTCAAGGTGAATTTTCATATTAGCATTTATGTTAGGAGTCTATTGGCTTAATTCATTGTCTATAAAAGGGATTAGCCTTGTCTATTGTAAACGACAACTTGATATGAGATATGAAATGTAGTGTTTTGGGTTTTAAACCCTAAAAACTTTTAAGCTTTGTTTCTTGTGTGTTATTGTGATAGAATGCAAGAATATTTTGAGCATTCAAGTGAGGATTGATCTGTCTTGCTTGTGAAGTGCTTTGAAGATCGAGGGTTGATGGGAGCGAAAAGCTTTCTTCAATCCTTGGTTTGTTAGATCATCTAAGTAACCTGTATTCTAGCCTATCTTAGGGGCTGAGATCGAATTGGCTACTGGGGTTTTCAAGTTAATGTGTTGAGGGTCCGTATAATCAAGGGGTTCTCACGCTTATTCTTGGAGGTTTCGTATCATTTGGTATCAAAGCTTTGGCTCTAGGTCGGGTATATCATCTATCTTTCTTTCGTGTCTTTTGTTTCAATCTTATTCAAATCCAAAAAAAAATATATATATATATCATCTTGTTGAAATATTTCTTTGTTCTGTCTTCCGAGTGCATCTGTTGTATTTTGTATGTTTGAAGATGAAAATTGCATTATAGTTGACGAATTTGTTCTTTTCTTGTTCACCACGAATTTATCTATCCAACAAGACAAATTTCACTCTAATCTAAGGCTTATAACTTTAGTTATCGATTTTTCTCCAAGCCCTAGAAGCTTTGAGTGTTCTGCCCAGTTTTTAAATTTCCTGATCTAGGTTTGGATGCATTAATCTTTGTGTTCTGTATCTCCAAAATATTCCTGTTTGTTATCAAATTGAAGCTGTGCGAGTCAGCTATCGACACATATCAGTTTTGTAGAATTTAATTCAGTATAATAAAAGATATGAATTTTTGAGTGAATATTGTTCGGTCTGGAAAAACTGCTATCTACAATCTGCTGCTGCTGACTTCGAAATATGATATCTTTCTGATTGCTATTTCTAAAGTAGTCAAATTGGGTACCATTTTGAAGCTTTTTGAAATATCTTTATAACCTTATTTGTTTTGTTACAATCCGAGCTTTGAGGAAGAAGATATCACACAAAGAGTAAAGAACCTCCTGCAGAAAACTTTCCATATTTGGAAATCCAACCATTCTTGAAAACAAATTGATATATCTTAGTGAATTATTTTGACAATCAAATTCTCATCCAAGGTGGTGCTCAAAAAAACTTTTGGATTCAAGGACGAATCCTTTTGAAGAATGGGAGGATGATATGAATTATTTTGGCAATCTAATTCATATCCATTATGAAGCTTAATGAAGTCAAACCATTGTTATGGAAGACAAAGTCAATAGGGAAGAGAAATGCATGAACTTCATTATCTCACAAGTCCATTTCGTGGAAGACTAATAGATCATGTTAAACTAAGTTTAAAATCCATATTTGGTTACTTAATGTACTCATTTAAAGTGTAACTAAGTTTTAGGTGATCTTTCATATTTCAAGATAAACTTTTAGTTTTCCAAGGTGCCTTTTAGAATATCAAGGCATCTTTTGATATTTCAAGGTGACTTTTCATATTAGCATTTATGTTAGGAGTCTCTTGGCTTAATTCCTTGTCTATAAAAGGGATTAGCCTTGTCTATTGTAAACGACAACTTGATATGAGATATGAAATGTAGTGTTTTGGGTTTTAAACCCTGAAAGCTTTTAAGCTTTGTTTCTTGTGTGTTCTTGTGATAGAATGCATGAATATTTGGAGCATTCAAGTGAGGATTGATTTTTCTTGCTTGTGGAGTGCTTTGAAGATCGAGGGTTGATGGGAGCCAAAAGCTTTGTCCAATCATTGGTTTGTTAGATCATCTAAGTAACCTGTATTCTAGCCTATCTTAGGGGCTGAGATCGAATTGGCTACTGGGGTTTTCAAGTTAATGTGTTTGGGGTCCGTATAATCAAGGGATTCTCACGCTTATTCTTAGAGGTTTCGTATCACGTTGCCTTCTTACTGACTTTACCAAATGACAGTCATGCCCTCCCTTCTGGTTTCTAGCGCTAAGTTGTTGGCCTTGATCTGCCATCATATCGTGAAGATATCGTCGTTCCAGTGGTTGTTCTCCATGGTTTTCCGTGAGGAGAACCTGATTCACGCGGGGCTGAGATATTAGTGTTCCCTTACTCTGTTGGCGAACGAGCTTCTGTGCCGTCTCGTTTTACCCCCGGAGGGTGATGACCCTGAGGTTGCCTTGGATGCGGAGGCAATTCGTCAAGTCGAGGGAGAGAGTATTGATTCCTCTAGTTAAGGGAACGATGAGGGTGCGTCGAGGGCGAACAGGGGGGTTGGAGGTCCGACCTTGTCTGTTTTTGGTGGGTCATCGTCGAGTCAGGCATGCCGGGAGATGGGGAGTAGCATCCAACTAGCAGAAGAGTTGGAGCGGGAGCTCTCAACTGTGTCCTCCTCCAAGCGGCCTTTCGTGGAGAAACGCCCCCTGGTTGGTGCGGGAGACGTACGGCTGACCGTTGGAGTGGCGTCAGGAGCCGAAGCGGGACCGTCGGTTCTCTCCACCCGATCACCTAAGAGGTATCGGGTGGTAGATGATGCAGATTCTCCGTCGCCCTGTCGTCCGCTAAAGAGGCGTCGTACAGTTCATCTCTCTGACGACGAGGAGGTTGCCTCCCTTGGGGTGGAGGAGGAGGAGCCTGATTCTGGCCCACTGCGGTGGCCATCTCTTCTGGTACAGTGGAATGTTCTGGTTCTGTCCCAGCGGATGGACCGAGCATCGTGGCGGCCTCTCCCGGGATGGAGGAGAAGCTAAGTTTGGGCCCGGTAGATGGGCCAAACAAAGTAACGGCCTCTCGCAGTGCGGAGGAGGGGCTCGACTCGGGCCCCTTGGGTGGGTCGAGTGATGTGGTGACCTCTCCCAATGTGGAGGAGGAAAGCCCTGGATCGCAGGTGGCGGGGTTCGGCCGCGGGCGTTTTCTTGCTTTGACTCTGGGGGAGGTTGGTCGTTCCTCCGTCGAGGGGGGATGTGGCTCCCTTCTCCGAGGAGGAAAAGGTTTGGGAGGAGGCGGTGCGTTCCGTTCGGCAGGTCATTTGTGGTGAGGTGGTCGAGCCCCCGATTGAGTTGGGGCAGCCTGCGAAAGTTCTCGGTTGTCGGTTTGTGAGTTCACGCAGGTGAGTTAATTAGACCTCTTGCACCGTCTTTCTCTCCATCTTCATGTAATGCTTACTTTTGTGTGTGTTTACCTCAGGCCATGGTCCGAGTTTCTTGCAGTCGGTCCGTTCTAGGCGCGACTTGGAGGCACGGCTGGTTCGTCTCTCTGTTACGGATGCCGAACTTCTGGAGACTAAGCGTCCTTGGAGGAGGCTATCGAGGCGTTGGTCCTTGCGAGGGGGAAGCTTGCGAATGAACGACAAGCCCACTGAGAAACGGAGAAGAGGCTCTCCGAGGAGGTGACCCTTCAAGAGGGTGCTCTCGTGGTCGAGAGGCTGATTGCGAGAGATGCACGCCGGATTTGATCTCTTTTTAAGGCGCAGATTGTCGAACAGAGGTCGAATTTTTCGAAGTTCGAGGGTGCCTTCGCTAGCTCTGTACCATACAAAACTATGGAGAAGGAGATGATGTAGAAAAGTCGAGAGCTTTTCTCTAGCAGACCTGTGTTGCTGACTGCTGCCCAGGTGGAGGCGCTCCAAGGTGTGCTGGACAGATTCTGGAGCGCGGCGTCTTCATCTTTAGAGGACGTCGCACTTTGATCCTCTATTTTCTTTCTTTTCGAGGTTTTGTCCCCTTGTAATGGTCTTGGGGTCTGGCCCCGTTTTTGTGATTGTGAAAAAGTTCTTCAAGATGATTTTTCTTCTTTATTTGTTGTGTCATCTGTTGCATGGTGATTATGCTGCAAGCTTAGTCCCCTTCGGCCCTACTCGAAGTTGGTTGCCTCGGGGGTCGGCCGACGTCGAGTATGTTTGACTGAGCTACGACTGGCCATGTTGGCGGGCGTCGAACCCTTCTGATGCAAGGTTCGGGGGTACCTTGGAGTGATGTCGCGTGATGGGGTGATCATACCTCGCGGTTGCCTGGGTATGTCGTGCGTGGTTCCCTCATTCGGGTCTATTGGCAATCATCCCTCCGTGTCCGGAGTAGGGGTGCAAGGGAAACCGGAAAAAATCGAACCGAACCGAAAAACCGACCGAAACCGACGTTAATTTCGGTTCGGTTGACGGTTTCGGTTTGAATATTAAGAAAACCGAATATATTCGGTCGGTTTTCGGTTTTGATGCTTTAAAACCGATGATAACCGAACCGACCGATTACTATATATATATAATAAACCGAAGGATTATCAATAATTGTAAGCGGTCCAGTGGCTTTAGAGACGCCTTATAAGCAAGATGTCTTGAGTTCGAGCTTGACAATTTGCATATTTTTTGAACTATTTACTCCTACAAAGTAGAATGGGCCCATAACCCATTAGCGGCCCATCATCCCCCACTAAACTTAACCCAACTCGGCCCATTGCTCTTTGAATTAACTAATCGGTGAACCGCCAGACCGAACCGATTAAACCGTCGGTTAATCGGTCGGTTCGGTTCGGTTCACAACCTCCGGCGGTTCGGTTTCGGTTTCACATTTTCTTCACTATTCTTATCGGTTCGGTTTCGGTTCAACACTCAAACCGAGCCGAGCCGAACCGAACCGATTACACCCCTAGTCTGGAGGGTTGGTTGCCATAGGTCCTCCTGACTGTGTCGGGTGTGGCCTTCTCATTCAAGTCCGCTTTGCAGTCACCCTTTCTTGTCTGCTTGCCAGGACTCGGGTGTGATGATGCTTGTGCACGACCAGAGAGTGGCGTGTGGTCGACAGGAGCTGCGTCTGGGCCGAGGTTGAGGACCTGTTGTCGGTCACCATGTACTTCTCCTTCTGTTTGCCAGAACTCGGGTGTGTTAATGGTTGTGCACGACTGACGAGTGGCGTGTAGACGAGGCGAGAAGTTGCGTCCGAGCGTGAGGTTGGAGAACCTGCGTGTCCGACACCATGTACTTCTTCGTCTGTTTGTCAAGACTCGGGTGTGATGATGATTGTGAACGACCGACGAGTGGCGTGTAGACGAGGCGAGAAGTTGCGTTCGAGCGTGAGGTTGAAGAACCTGCGTGTCCGACGCCATGTACTTCTTCGTATGTTTCCCAGGACTCGGGTGTGCTGATAATTGTGCACGGCCGACGAGTGGCGTGTAGACGAGGCGAGAAGCTACGTCCGAGCGTGAGGTTGCAGAATTTGTGTGTCTGACGCCATGTACTTCTCTGTTTGTTTACCAGGACTCGGGTGTGCTGATAATTGTGCACGACCAACGAGTGGCGTGTAGACGAGGTGAGGAGTTAAGTCCGAGCGTGAGGTTGGAGAACTTGCGTGTCTGACGTCATGTACTTCTTCGTCTGTTTTTCATAACTCGGGTGTGCTAATGATTGTGCACGACCGACGAGTGGCGTGTAGACGAGGCGATAAGTTGCGTCTGAGCGTGAGGTTGGATAACCTGCATGTTCGACGCCATGTACTTCCCCATCTATTTGTCAGGACTCGGGTGTGCTGATGATTGTGCACGACCGAAGAGTGTCGTGTAGACGAGGCGAGAAGTTGGGTCTGAGCGTGAGGTTGGATAATTTGCGTGTCCGACGCCATGTACTTTTTCGTCTGTTTGCCAAGACTCGGGTGTGCTGATGATTGTGCACGACCGACGAGTGACGTGTAGACAAGGCAATAAGTTGCGTCCGAGCGTGAGGTCTGAAGCCTGTGGACTTAGCATTTTTCACGTCTTTTAGATCTCTGCCCGGTTACGTGGGTATCCGGGTAGAGCAGTTGGGAGCCTCGAAGAGCGCTCCTGTCTAGCAGGCGAATGGTCTCGTCGAATCCCTGCTCATTGAGAAGACAATTCGGGCGCTGAGGAAAACGTATCGTTGTGTGTGGTTTCGAGGCATCGTGGATTTCTCAGGTCATCTTCGTCTGTCGGATGTGGGATGTGGTGGACGGCTACGATGGCCCATGGGTTGCTATAAAAGGGGGACGACCCCTACAACATTCTCCACACCTCTTCTTTCGCTAATACCAATGGCCCTTCTTGCCTAGAGATTGTCCTGTTTTGCATGGCGTTGGGCGAGATTCCTATCGTGGGATCTGGGAGTAAGTTGTCTCCCGATGACTTCTGATGGCTCCATACGAGTACTGTTTGGTGAGGCCGCCTGGGTGTATGGTCGTCTGGTGGGGCGTCTGCCTTCATTGTTCGAAGGCGGAGTCTTAACTTAATTTTAGGGAGAGCGCCATTGTCGATGTTGCGTCCCCACAGACGGCGCCAGATGTTAGCACAAGATTTTGGACCTCCCCGTGCCTCTGTGTGTTTCGCCGCGGAAGAGCGCCGACGACGTGGTGGGGGTACCTGCAAGAGGAAGGGAAGCATAAACTTGCACCGGTGTGGGGCTGGGCCCACGAGGCTCTGATGCTTAAGTCAGAAAGGTCTGGGCATAAGTAAGACTAGTTTAGAGGGTGGGCAGAGTTACTCGTTGTTACGTACATCTCCATCCTTGAACATGATGGGTATTTATAGACAATGAGGAGGGAGTGTTTCCTAAACGGTTCTGCTGGCCCGCTATCACGTAAGTCCTCGGACCGGGGTGAGGAGATTCGGGTCGACCTCGTGCCTCGTTATGATGGGGGTAACCGTCGTTCTCCAATTCCCAAGGGAATTGAGGGTGTTGTTGCACCGTCGTCCCGTTAGGGGAGTCAAGGTGTCTTGTCGATCACTTCTCACGTTGATCGAGATGCAGTCTGGAAACAACGAATCCTCAGTCGGGCTGCTAAGTCTGTACCCTCGAAGTCCTGGGGTCGTCCCAATTCGTTGAGTCGTTCGATGCTGGTGTCGTGGCCACAACTTCCTAGGGAAGCAGGTCGTGATGTCAACGGCTGACCTCAGGCTGAGGTAGTCCGTAACAAGTGTCAATAGACAAAAAGTATGGAAAATGTTTATATTATAGGTGTTCTTCGTGGTTAGGTGTGTTGTTCGCTCCAGCCTTTTTATGTGTTCCTCCTTTGGTTCTTTTTTCTTGAGTGTTTTGTTTTTGTTAAGTTCTTGATTGTCTTGGCCCAAGTTGCGGGGTCTCATGCGTTTACTTTAGTATTATATAAACGTTGCAAAAAAATAATAATAAAAAATTTAAATGTGCAGCTGCGTTTAATATATATATATATATTTAAGAAATTGCATGTATAACATTTTTTTAAATATAATATATATTTGGGAAATTGTAACAGCGGTCAATTTAGAGTAAAATAATTAAAAATATAGCATTTTTTTAAAAACAATTGTGGATATGACAATTTATATCACTGATAGTAATTTTTTTTATAGAATTTTGTCAGTAATAATAGTTTATCAGTGATAGAAGTTTATCACTGATAGAAAGCTATCAGTGATAGCCACTAATTTTTTTGTCATATTTGCAAAATGTTTTAAACTTTGCTAAATTTGTAATTATTTTGGGCGTGACTGCTGGTGCAACCAGCCCTATATATTTCTATCATGGATTACTTTAAATAATGCTAACTAATATACTAACATTAGCATAGCTCAACTTACATATTGTATACACCAGTGATTAAGAGGTCACGAGTTCGATTTTCATCCTTACATGTCAAAAAAAAAAATGTTAACTAATATAATTTTATTTTAGGGGCATTCACAAAAATAACATAAAATAAATATGTATTTTTAAATATAGCAAACATTTAAAATTTTATATAAATAGCATAATCCAAGTAAAACTCAAATTCAAATGTAATATTAAAAAATACAATAAATTTGTGAAAATTTTATGGGTATGTTTGGTGGGTGATAACAAATATTTGATAATAAATGATTCAACGAAAACATGGTTGCATTTTATATTTTCAGATATGTGTTTGGTAGCAGATTTATAAATTGGATCTCAATTTAACTAATACTTCAAAATGTGTTTGAGAAGATTTTTATAAACTATTAAACTAATGGAAAATTGTAACAGATGTCAATTTAGAATAACATAATTAAAAATATAGCATGTTTTTAAAAAAATTGCAGATATGACAATTTATATCGCTATATCTTATGGCTGATAGAAGTTTATCGCTGATCACCTCAGTTTTTTATAGATTTTTGTCAGTGATAATAGTCTATCACTGATAAAAGTCTATCAGTGATAGAAACGAATTTTTTTGTCATATTTGCAAAATATTTTAAATTTTGTTAAATTTGTAATTAGTTTGAGCCTGATTGCTATTTGTGCAACCAGCCCTAAACTAATTGTAGTTATAAACTAATTATTAGGTTGAATAAAAACTATTATTAATTAATTAATGAACATATTTTATGTTATAAATTTGGTATAATGTATAATTTTTTTAAAAAAATGAATTGAGTTTATAATATGAAATATTATATTTCTTCAAATTTTTCTCATTTTAAATATAATTATGCATTTTAAAATTTAATAAAAAAAAATTTAAAAATTTGTTTTCAAAATTTACTGGGAATCTGAAAACATAAAACAAAATTTGAATTATCAACCAAACATACTCTTAACTATTTAATGAAATTTCTCTTTATTTTCATGGATCAACATAATTGATTATTTAATTAAAAAAAAAACATAATTGATCCTTAACTTTGATATTTATTATAAATATATTTTTTATTGATTTTAAAATAATTAAAATCATTTTTATAGTGTTTAAAATCACCTAAAAACATGGTTTTAATAATTTAAAATTAGTCGTTGCAAAAAAAAATAAATTAAAATCAATAATTATATGACATTCTCGTTTAAACTAGTAAAATCCAACATTAAATTGTTTTTTAAAAAAAATCGAATGATTAAAGACATATTTTAAATAGATTTTTAACACGATAAAAAGTTATTTTAATATTCAACCTGGGGGCTGTTTTTTCATAATATTGTATTTTTTAAAACTTATTATAAAAATATTGTAAGTTTGAAACTATTTTTAAAAATATTGCAGTTTTGTCGTCTTTTCAAAAGACGACCTCTACTTTTTGCTCCACGTGGATGAAGGTCGTATTTTGCTCCACATGGATGGAGGTCGTCTTTTCAAGGGAGGACTTTCATTCAGTATGTATTTCTTTTATTAAAAAATTGATATCTTTTTAACCAGATATTCAAAATTTTCAAAAAATATATGGTTGTAAAGGTAACGGCGGGGGCTTCAATTTGATACCTGGTTTCACTGTTTTTGGAGAGCTTCAATTTGATACCTGGTTTCACTGTTTTTGGAGTTGTGTATCAAAAGATAAAGACCATCGAAGTTGGACTATAATTCTGCAAATTTCAGAACTGAAGATTCTTTTGAGGAGTGCATTGAAAAATTGACATCTTTTTACGCAGATATTCAAAAATTTCGAAAAATGTACGGTTGAAAAGCTAACAGAGAGCTTCAATTTGATATCTAGTTTCACTATTGGTAGAGTTGTGTATTAAAAGATACAGATCGTCGAAGTTTAGCTACAGTTTTGAAGTTTTCAGTCGTATCTTCAGATCTGGGTTTAGTGAAGTTTTCATAACTTTGACGATATATATGTTTTGATATACAACTCCAAAAATAGTGAAACTACATGTCAAATTGAAGCTTTTTGGGTTAACTTTCCAACAGTACTCTTTTAAAAAAAAAAATTGAATATTTGGGTAAAAAGATATCAATTTTTTAATGCACTCCTGAAAAGAATCTTAAATTCTGAAATTTGCAGAATTATAGTCCAACTTCGACGATCTTTATCTTTTGATACACAACTCCAAAAATAGCGAAACCAGCTATCAAATTGAAGCTCTCCCTGTTAGGTTTCCAACCATATATTTTTTGAAAATTTTGAATATTTGATTAAAAAGATAACGATTTTTTAATAAAAGAAATACATTTTTAATAAAAGAAATACATACTGAATAGAGGTCGTCTTTTGGATGGAGCCTGGAGCAAAGTCGTCTTTCAAAAGACGACTTCCATTTAAAACTGCAATATTTTTAAAAATAGTTTCAAACTTACAATATTTTTATAATAAATTTTAAAAAACAGCTTTTATAAATTATATTTTGTACTATACTTGTAATTGTTATTTAGCTTTTTTTGGGTAAATTTTTATCTAAATTATGTTAGATTAGATATAGAAACATAGATAACATGTCTATGTGGTTATATCAACTAATTGAAATATCTTAGTACATTTTTTTTTTTTTTTTGACATGTTAGGGTGGGGGATTTAACCTAAGACCTCATAGTCACTAATCCATACATCATGCTATGCTCTTGTTGACAATATCTTAGTACACTTATTAATTCATGTTGTTACCGAAATATGGTAACAACGGTAAATTTAATAGAATTAGTGGCACGAGTTTGACCTTGCAATATCTGGAAGAAAAAAAAAGTAAGTTAGGATCGGTGAGGGCTTTCTACACCGGCTTCAACGCTCAAATTAGGTTATAGAGAGAGAGAATGGAAGAGAGAGGGTGAACTCAATATGAAAAAATTATGAATTATGGAATTTGAATAATATAATTTGTTTACCCAATGAACTAATGATTTTTTCCTTATATATGGATTCTTATGGGTCGATTTGATAGCGTTCTCGTTTTCTGTTTTTTGTTTTTTGTTTTTTGAGAATTAGAAACAAAAGTATGTTTGATAACTACTCTTATTCTTTGTTCCTCGAAAAAAAGAAACAGAAATATAAACTTGTTTGATAACTGTTTCTTGTTTCCTCTTGTTTTACTTTTTTTTTTTTTTCTTTTTTTTATAGTTTAAATAGAATTTAGATATATAATATAAAAAATATAACAAGAGTTAAAAAATATATAAAAAAATAATTATAAAAAATCTACATTATCTAATTCTCATACAAAATTCTTTTTATCTTTCAAATATTGTCCAGATTTGATCTGATTCAAATTCCATAATTCATAATTTTTTCATATTGAGTTCACCCTCTCTCTCTTCGATTCTCTCTCTCTAGAGCCAACTTGAGCGTTGAAGCCGGTGTGGAAAGCCTCATCGATCCTACATTGAGCCTTAAATGATGTCGACTCAGATCCAATTCAATTATATATCTCGATAAATGTCGTGGTTTTAAAATATTAAAGTGAAAGTAAATGCATGTTTTAGTGAGCAAAATTTTATATTTGCAAAATTCTAATTGATTGAAGTTTACTAAAAACTAAAATAATATATATAAATTGTTGGGTTTTATGTTCTAAAACTCGTGGTTTGTAAACTGAATGTATATTCTATTTAGCAATAAAGTTTTTATTGAATTTTATTCAATTAAGTTGTTATTGAATAGAGTGAATTGTGTTCTTATTAAACTTATTCCAATAAATTAAGAACCCATGGCTATAGTTTAAGTACTCGAACTTCATGTGTAACATAAATGTGGATCAAATTCAAGTAACAGCCAAAACAGTCTATAGTATAGGTATAAGGGTTGGGTACCTTATCGTGGGGACACTATGGAAGCGACCCACTTTGTATTGTACAAACGATGTGATCCGAAATCGTTCATGTAGAGACATGTGAGTGGGGGCGTCATGTGCGATGAGTTTGCATAAGACTGAACCGCAAAATCAAGTCGCTCTTTCTTTACAACATTGTTTACTGTAAAGACCGATTTTTTCATATAATGACCTAGGCAACTCGATGTGAATCCTTAACATGCTATGAACTCCTGTTTATTCGGGATTATCCTTTAGACTTGTACGGGTGAGATTGACCTAGTAGAGCCGACTCAATAACCCTACCATCTTGGGAATAATATCGGGCAGGAAGCTGGGAACATAATACTGCTAGATGGAATTCACTCTTACCCACATTTAGGGTTTAGTAGATAGGTTGTGACCTTAAGTGTTGTCTCCGGGTCTTGAACAATGGGTCCACCCTCTCACTGGCCCGAGAGGGATCTGGTTTAGTGGTCGGACCGCAAACCAATTGTTCATTAGAGATGTTAGTGGGACTTAAGGAACAAGACGTAATTACAGGGGTAAAACGGTATTGTTGACCAGCTGTGAATTACAAACGACTTGTGAAGGATTGACTTACTGATAATGGTTATATCAAGAGAACACAACATGTTTAGTGAGGAGAGTGCAACCTTTGGACTTTAGTGGAGTCTCTGGGGTTAACGAATGTTGGTTAGCTAGACTAAAAAGTTTAGCTGGTTAATCTTGTATCGTTGGAGCTCATGATTTGTAGGTCTTTTAGGTTCTCCTGACTAGCTTGGATTAAGCCGTGTAACAATACGAGAGAAAAAGAATTTGAATTTATTTCAAATTCGTTTTTTGAAGAATGATGAACATATTTAAATATGGGATCAGTCTAAAATATGAATAGGGATTCATGTGTGATGAAACCAGTATTAGTCTTATTATTTAATTAATATTTTATATTGAATTAAATAATAATATTAATTAATTAAAAAATTTAATTTAATTTTTTTATTTTATAATTAATTTTAAAATGACAAAATAATACAAGTGAGATTATCCAAGTTGAGTGGATTTATCCAAATTGAGTGGGTTTATCCAAGTATGTGGATTGTGAATCACTAACTACGCGGATAAACTCATCCATTGTTGATCCATTTTGAGGTGTCATACTAAGCAAAGAGTTTGTTGCATGTGAATGACCTATAAATTGGATGGAATTCAAATGGTTTGAAGTTTGATGAAGATTGAGATTTTGATGAACTTAGATGAATGAGATTCATTTTTTTTTCAAACCTTTCTCTATCACATAGATCAACTCCTCCATCCATTTTTCTTTCTTTCTTTTCTCTTGTAAAGGAGTCTCATCACTCCGTTACTCGGTCCGAGGATAGCGGGACTACCGGAGGTGGTCTTCAAAGCGTTCGAGATAAGGTTCGTAGAGTTGGTGAGGAGATTTGAGCATCGGGATTTGAAGAAATTTGAACTAGTATGAGTTCTAATTTCTTTTATTTCCAAGTTTTAAACATGTTTCATATTTAGCTAAATTAATGAAATTAGAGTGTTAATGATCCGCGCTTCATCATATATATATATAGAGAAAAATTGTACTAGATGTCAATTTGGTAGATATAACATATTTTGAAAAGTTGTGCAAATATGACAAATTTGTAAAATGGTTTTTTTTTTTTATTTTCGTATTACCCTTATTTAATTGATTTGGTTTATCCAATTTTACACTCCAAATTCGAAATCGAACAACCAAGCCTCTTCGAAATCACTGATAGTACACTCCAAATTCAATTTTGTAGATATAGCTTTTTAAGATGCCTTTTCCCTTTTCGATTTCTTGGTTGCTCTGTGAGTTTGTTTTTCCTATTAGCTCAGTAAGTGGGTTTAATTTGCTTATGGTGTTGGTTGAATCCTTGGAAGACTGACAACTTCTTGAAGATGAAACACCTGAAGACTTCACCGCTACGCGAAGCTGAATATTCAACCTCGAGAACAAGTTGCGAAGCTCTCAAGTACATTTATATTTAAGACAGAGAATCAGAGGATCATACTTTAGAGATTGTAATCCACTACGCACTGATAGATACAAATTAAATACAAATCAAAGTTCATATTACACGTTTTAAATTTTCTTCGTCGAGTTGTGTCCAAAATTGGATTTCGATACTTTGTTTCCTTTGTTGATGATTACTCTCGTATGACTTGGTTATTTTTCATGAATAATCGTTCTGAGTTACTTTCTCACTTGTGTAATTTTCATGTTGAAATTCGAATTCAGATTGATGTTCCCATTAAAATTTTGAAAAGTGACAATGGTGGTGAGTACTTTTCGGAAGCATTGAGGACGTACCTATGTAAACATGAAATTATTCATCAATAGAACATTTTATTTATATTTTATTTATTAATTTTGCAGTATTTTTTAGGATAATTGTAGTACATGTCAATTTAGGATTCTAATTTTGTAGATGTAGCAACTTTTAAAAAGTTTTGGAAATATGAGAAATTTGTTATTAACCTTATTGAATTGATTTGGTTTCACGATTTACTCTCGCTTCTTCTTCCTTCTCTCTCGCTATCTCGTCGCCAATTACATAATCCACAAGGGCTCTCGAATGTACGTCAACGTCTGAGAAATTCAACGAAACCCCAATCAATGGGAAGATGATGCCGAAAACTCCATTAGAGGGGTTGGAGGTCAATTCGAAGCAGTGAAGAAATGGGGAGTGATGGTGCAAAGAAAAAAGACGAAGCATAATTGGGTTGTTCATTTGATTTGCATTATGGGAAATGAATATGTGATCCTGTGATTTTATATGCGAGAGATTGGTTGGATGTTGTTGATGGAAGGTGGGAGTGGGTTTCGTGATAGAAATTTTCTTGGCTCAAGTAAGAAAAGTCCTATTGTAAAAAATATGGTTCGTTTCTGAAAGGGTAATATAGATTTTAGACTTATTTCTTCTGCTTGGAGTTCCACCCAGAGAGGTTTCTAATTTGAACTGGTGACACGAGGATTTTCAGTCCTATGCTCTACCAACTGAGCTATCCCAGTCATTTCCGACACATTATCCTTATTATTTTAATAGATGACTTTGGTCTATGTCAATTGTAAATAAGAAAAAAGGTATTCCAAAGTCTTCGTTTTGAAGATCCACGAAATTTCAGGGCTCGGGCTCTTTGAGGTCCTCCACAAATGAAACAACCCGTACCGTAGACAGTATTGATAATAATAAGTGGGATTTTGGAGGAAGTGATTTTCGTTACTTTCCATTCGGGTCCGGCAGAAGAAATTGTGCAGGAATTTCAATGGCTGAAAGAATGTTTTTGTATTTGCTTGCTACACTTTTGCATTTGTTCGATTGTAAAAGAGAAAAATGTCACAAATTGGAGATTGAAGAGAAATTTGTGGTTTTTTTTTTTTTTTTAAGAAGAAGACTCCTTAAAACAAAATGGTATATAATGAACCGACCGGTCCATTGGAGCTCCGCCAAACAGACCTTGAAACCTAAGAAATATGTTTGCAAATTCAGTTTCGTCATGAAAACGACCTCTAAGGTTGAGCACAAAACTTAAAGGGTTTGATTTGATCAATTTGTTGGTGCTGAAGAAGGTTGAGCACAAAACTAGAGCAAAACAAAAGATGATGACAAACCAATGAAGAAAGTGTGAGGATAATATCAATGATTGAAGTATACGAGTGATAGCTTACTATCATTGATAGACTTTATAACATTTAACAGTCTATCAATGATAGATATACTTCTACATGTGATAAAAGTCTATCACTGATACTCTATCATTAATTCTTCAAATCATTTTAATAGATTGATTTTTATCGAGTAATGCAATCTGTATTATGAAGTTTATAAAAAGAAAAATTATTTATTGCATTCTATCACCGATAATTTCAATAAACTATCACTGACAGCATTCTATCAGCGATAGTATTCACAATCTTTATTATGAATGTTACGAAAATAAAAAAATATTTATAACTTTCTATCACCGATGGTATCAATAAACTAATAACATTTTATCAACGATAGTATTATATCACTGATAACATTCTATCAGCGATAATATTATATCATTAATAACATTCTATCAGCGATAATATTCTATCACTGATAGTACTCTTATGATTTTACCAAGTAATGCAATCTTTATTCTGAAGTTTACGAAAATAAAAATTATTTATAGTATTCTATCACCGATAGTATCAATAAACTATCATTGATAGCATTTTATCAGCGATAATATTATATGACTGATAACATTCTATGATTGATAGTACTCTTCTGTTTTTAATCTTTATTTTGAAGTTTAGGAAAAGAAAAATTATTTATAATATTCTATCACCGATAGTATCAATAAACTATCATTGATAGTCTTCTATCACCGATAATATTAATAAACTATCACTGATAGGCTTCTATCAGCGATGATATCAATAAACTATCACTAATAGCATTCTATCAACGATAGTATTGCTATCATTGATAGAATCCGATCGCTGATAGTACTCTTTCAATTTTAATAGACTGATTTTAAGGTTGTCAATTAAGTTTGAGCTTTTTGGACTTTTTGGTCTTTTACATGGACGAAGCTTTTTTTTGCTATATATACAAAATATTTTACATTTTGCTATAATTATAAAAAATATTTTGGGCCGAATGCTATCTATGCAATCAATTTTTTTTTTTTTTTTTTTTTTTAGTTCAACCATACGAGTAAATAATCTAACTTTTTAAGATAGTTTTAATCTTATCTAGTTATGAATTGAATTTTTATAGTATTACTTAAATCTTGGTATAGTTGGCAAGTTTATCAATTAGGTTGATTTTATCTTAAATCTTGGTATAGTTGGCAAGTTTATCAATTAAGCCGATTTTATTTACTTAGTCTAAACGCTTGAAAACTTGGTTTTTTAAAAAGAGTTTTCAAACAATTTAAAAATATTTTTTTTTTTGTCGTTAGTTCTAATGTGGCAAGTTTATCAACAAAGTCTATTTCATGAATCTCCTTGAAAAAAAAAAAAAAAAAAGTATTTCATGAATTTTATTTGATATCTTTATTTTTTCTCAAAGAATTGCATTTGATATCTTGGTTTTTTCTCAAAAGAATTGTAGTTGATATCAATTAAATAGATTAATAATTAAACAAACAAACAAAAATATCCTTTTTTTTTCATCACTCCTCACCCACGTTCAATCAAACAAGCAATTAAAAACAACAAAAATTAGATAAACAAAATAAAAAATAAAAACATACTTCCTTTTCATCATCTTCCCGAAAAAATAAATAAAAACAAAAGAAGCAATGAATGAGAAGGAAGAAGAGGCGACAAAAGCGACGACCATGAA
The DNA here is from genome assembly GCA_028017165.1 of Herpetospermum pedunculosum. NCBI lineage: Eukaryota > Viridiplantae > Streptophyta > Magnoliopsida > Cucurbitales > Cucurbitaceae > Herpetospermum > Herpetospermum pedunculosum. The sequence goes on from CM051527.1 coordinate 882,257, forward strand.
TGAGATGAAGAAGGAAAAGAAGAAGAGAAAGAGGAAGAAAAAAAAAGAATAGAGAAAAAAATATATATATAGAATATGAGAGTTTGAACCTCTAACCTAAGAAGTACATGTTCAATTATAATTGAACTATGCTCACTTTGATAAAGTTATAGCAGATTCTGATATGAATAGTATTTGTCATTGTTTGATCACCTCAAGAAAATGATGACTTTGCTTGACAAACGTGTGAGCTACAATTGAGGAAGTGGACGGTTACTTGAAGATCATGGTTGGTTATTTGCAAACATGAGAAGTTACCTCCGACATAGTGGCGACATAGTGGGCTGTTGCTCAAAGGTGAAGAGTTATCTCTAACTTAGTGGATGGTTGCCATGTAATGGGTAGTTAGCCTCAAATTGTGGAGGATTGTGGGGAATGTCCACAATACATCTACTATATAAAGAAGTTTTATTGGTAGTGAAAATGAGAGGAAAAAGATATATAATTTTGAGTTTTAAACTTTAAAAGCTTTTAAGCTGTGTGTTCTTGTGATAGAATGCATGTATCAGAGCATTCAAGTGAGAATTGATTTATCTTTTGTGCTTTGAAAATCGAGGGTTGATGAGAGTCAGAAGCTTTGTCCGATCCTTGGTTTGCTTGATCATCTAAGCAATTTGTATTCTAACATTTCTTAGGGGTTGAGACCAAATTGAGTAATGGAGTGTTTTCGAGTTTGAGATCTTAAAGTCTTGTTCTTCAGCAAAGTTGTTAGATAGAGTGGGAGTTTCTTAACAGATTCCCACTTGATTAGAGACAAAATACATAAAACATAGGTTAAAAAGTGGGAGGATTATTCATGCAAATCCATGTTGATCTAATTCCCGAGTCCAATGTTGGGAAAAATACACGAGATATAAATAACGCGGAATAACAACAATATTATATCTCCCGTTCCCACTTCACAGGTTAGAACCAAATAAGTTATCGATCACAAAATGCAATAATAAAGATAAGGGAAAGAGAGAACGACACTGTAAGTTATACTGGTTCGCCCCGATCTCGGGACTATGTCTAGTCTTCTGCAACTGCAGGTTCAACTATAATGAAGATTACAAGAAGCCTCAACTCGGCGCTACAAACTACCTTCAATAGCCCAACAATGACTATTGACTTTCAAGTATCACAATCCGATAGCTTGAGATCAACAATGAAATAAAAATCGCTCAAGAGAAAATTCCCTATTTTCTCACAATACTCAGTGCATTCACACAAAGAAGAAACAAATAAAAATCAGTTATTTTTCTTCAGCCCCATCACCTCTCTATTGCTGCAAAAAAAAAAAAAAAAAAAAAAAAAAAAAAGCCAAAACTAACATATATTTATATATATGTTATCAAGCTAACAAATGGGCCAAGGCCCATTTTACTTCAAATTTATTTTCTTCTCAACTAAGCAACTCAACCTCAATTTTAGCCAATCACTCTTGCAGCCATTTTAGCCAATCACAAATAAACATCATTCATTTAATTCAATTAATCATTTACTTAATGAAATTAATTGGACTTATGGACTTTAAGATTATTTTGGCTTCACATTCCTAAAATCCAACTACACATGTATCAAATTTCATTAAGTGATAGCAAGTATTGGATTAAATAAATCAAGATGCTAACAATCAAATAAATCCATTTTTCTTCCATAAGGAACAGATTTGCAAGCTCATTTTAACACAGAAAAAAGGAAAAAATCACTTTCTGATCCAAATTTATTCAACCCGACCCGACCCGGTTTAAAAGAGCTATAAATTTTGAGTTTTCGCGCTTTATTACGCACAAATGGAGGAACTGGACGAAACCGAAGCAGTGCCTCAGGTCGATCATTTTTCTTCTTCTTCTTCTTCTCCTTTTCTCTCTGCGTTTATCTGTTTCACAATTTTCTTCGCCTATCAACGAGATTAATCCAATGCATGCTTGTTCTTCTGTATTGTGATTGACTAGATGAAACGAGAAAAGTTAAGTGTGCGATTTTGATCTTCTCTGCGTTTCTCCGTCTTACAATTCATCTCTGCTTGATGAGAAATGGATGAAATTCAAACTGTGATTTCCTTGTAGTGTGTAACTGGATGAGAACACAAAAATAAGCGAGAAGGCAATTCATTTGAAGGAACCTGGACTGGACTACTGATTCTTCTTGTTGAATTTTACTTTAGATTTTGATCTCTCCGGTGTAATTTGTTAATAATTTGGTGAAAAATAGTTGAATCTTTTGGAGATTTCATTGTTAAGAGTCTGGAAACAAAATAGCGAGGACGGAAGAGAAGCACAGTGAATCAGTTTCTGTTTATCTTCTAATTTAGGAAAAGCTATGGAATAGAGATGATATGGAACCTAGATTTCTTCATTATCTCTGTATACAATGAATTGACGTCATTTTGATTTAATTGATGGATAACTTAACTAATCACAGTTATACTCTAATTCTTTTTTTAAGTGAATCAGTTTCTGTAATGTCATGTGATGAATTCTAGATCGGGTAAGAATCAGATGAAAAAGAACTGATGGGGTGCATCATGTGAAATGAAATTGGTGAAAAGTTTGCCCGTCTTCCATTATGTTGAAGCTATAGACTCAATACCTCGTACATCTTTTTCATATTTGCTGAAAATTCTAAATTGATAAATGTTCTTTACTGGTTTGGTAGTTCATCACCACCCTTCTCACTGTGTTTCCCTTTTTATTCCCCTGGCTTGAACGACAGATATACATGGCTTGTGTCAAACATGGACAGAGGTGAGAATTTCCTTCTATACATTTCTTCTAGGTTCCTACCATTGTTTGGATGTAAGTATCAAGTGAAAACACTATGCGAGGGATTTACACTTAAATTTGAAGTATATTAGTATGCCAGTACAGGTAATTGACTTTTATTTGGATGTAAGTATGCATAGTTGCATACTGATACTAACTATTGCTGAATAATATCTAAAATTGTTTTTGATCATATTTTCAGGAAATTAATAGACATCTTCTTAGACATTGACTAAAAGAAGCTAAAATGTGAATTCTCATAATTTTTATGTTGCTAAGTTCCAAGAGACAAAATGTAAATAGTTGAAGATAAGGTTCCCTGGGTTAAAGGAGGATGTAATGTAAATATACATTACGTATTGCTGCCTTGGTTACATGATGTGAAATGTAAGACATGCATGACTTAGCAAATTCTCTTCTCAGAGTGGGAGTTTCATACTACGATTCCAGCATCCGTCAGCTTCATGTGCTGGAAGTTTGGGAAGATGGCAGCATGGAATATCCTCTGATTGAACTAGGTATGAGTTCAAGCCTCTTTGTTAGGATCAAGGATGTAAGCTTTCTGATATGTTTTAATTCCATTGGGTATGTTTCCTGATATCATTGCTGGATAACTTTAATGAGAATTAGATATAACTTCTTTAATACCATTCCCACTGTTTAGTGTTTACACGTTCTTTCTCTATATTTCTTTGGCTGCAGTTGTCAAATTCTAATAGGCTAATAGCTTTGTGTATCATGTTTGCCTCCGCCTTTCCTTTTTGTTGATTCAGTGAAATATCAAGCTAAGCCCCTAATGATATATTCTAGCACTAAAAGTGAGGAGTCTTTCTTGGCTGCTTTGGAACGGAATGGTATGCTAATTTTTGCTTATTTTATTTATGGACTATCATCCTTTCGTATTTGTTTACACTTTTAAGCAATGCAGATGGCATGTCTGAGGCTCCTACAGTGAAGCTTGTGAAGAGTTCAATTTTCAGCTATGAACAGGCCTGGCACAGGTATCAAACACAGAAATATTGTTTGATTTTCAGTAACTATTAAAAATATTTGAATATTGCAATCTTCAGGATGAAAAGGAACTTCTATTAGAAACAGTCTAGTTCGATCCCTACCCTCTTCAACCCTGTTACTGAAGTAGTTCAATTTTTGGCTTCCCTCAATCTTTTGCTGCACAGATTGATATACCTACGAGTAACAGGAATGGATGATGGATTAAACATCAAGGAGAGAATTTCTTATGTAAGTTGATAACTGATACATATTTTTCGACTTTTTTTTTTTACTTATTTATTGAGGCTATTGTTGACGTAGAAGTTCAGTTATATGTCTTAAAATAGTGCTAGAGCCTGCTGAGCTGGTGACAATATCCTAGTTTGCGAACTGGTTCAATTTGTGATTCTGTGAACATACCAACTTGAGTAATTGGTGAATGAATGAATAAGTAAACATAAAATAGTTTGATGCTAGTGGTCTAGTGGTCATAAAGGGCCTTGGGACTTCAATACCCTCCTAGAGGGAATGGGTTCAATCCTTGGTGGCCACCTACCTAGGAATTAATTTCCTACGGGTTTCCTTGGCAGCCAAATGTTGTAGGGTCAGGCGGTCTGTCCCGTGAGAATAGTCGAGGTGCGTGTAAGCTGGCCTGGACACTCACAGATATAAAAAAAAAAAAAAATAGTTTGATGCTATTGAAGTATTTTAGTTTATTACTGCAGAAAATATTAACATAAATAATAAATACACCATTAAATTTTGCTTATTCTTTAGAGCAACTTCTTCCATATATTTGTCTTTTTTGCCCCCTCCTATGATGACACTGTTGTAATGTGTGAATATAAGAGTTTATTAGTCTTTTGTCCTTTATTTGTTTGTATTTTGAGTATTAGTCTCTTTTCATCTTTTCAATGAAAAGTTTTGTGTCCTGTTTAAAAAAAAAAATTAGTCTTTTGTCCTTTATTGAAATTTTACTATTATTAGTTTAGGGCTTTCATGTATGCCTGATTCTCTCATATTTGTTCTTACAATATCATGGTATTAGAGCACTAGGTCTTTTCCTAGGGCAATTAGGGTAAGCCATTAGGGTTTTGTGAATCTCTGGTTTGGGATTTAGTGATACGAAAGCCTAGGGATATGGATCAAGAACTCCTTGGTTATACGAACCCTTGAATCACAAACACGAAAACCCCTTTATACATTCAGTTTCACCCCAAGATAAAGAGAAGAATAGAAATACCTTTAGATTGAATATCCAAGGATGAGGAACTTGTCCCTAACCTTGAACTGAAACACTCCACTATTAGATTGATCAAGTCTAATAGAATGCTTCTAAAACATGCAAGTCATACAAGAAATGCAAATAGGTAACCAAATAGCTCTGAGCTATGGAAATGCTCCAATGGAGTTTTCAATTCAAATATCAAAGTTTTGTTTTACATTAGACAAGGCTAATCCTTTTTTTGTAGACAAGGAAATCAGCCAAGAGACTCCTTAACTCCCTAACATAAATGCTAATATGAAAAGTCACCTTGAAATACCAAAAGGTGCCAAAAGGTGCCTTGATATTCTAAAAGGCATCTTGGAAACCTAAAAGTCATCTAAATATATGAAAGTTCACCTAAGACTTGGTTACACTTTTAATGAGTGTATTAAGTATTAAGTAACCAAATGTGAATATTAAACTTAGTTTAAACATAATCCTTTAGTCTTCCATGAATTTGGACTTGTGACAAAGTAAAGTCCATGCATTTGTCTTCTTTAATGACTTCGGTCCTTGCTCCATAACAATGGTTTGAATTCTTGAGCTTCGTATTGGATATAAATTTGATTGTTAAGATAATTCATATCATTTAGGATCCTTTTGTTTTCAACTTTGGGTTTTGTGGACTTGTTCCTTCTGCACCCATTTCGCCACCATCACCTTCAGTCTCCGCCGCTACCGCCGTCACAAGTTTGTCCATCTTTTTTCGTCATCGCCTAGTCCAGGAGGAAGCCTAGTCGTCGATTAGCAAAACCCTCAAATCCGGTCCGCCGGCACGTCAACACGTGAGAGCGCGTGTGGTTGGAATCTTCTTCGATTTCGTGGTTTGCTGTTTTTTTTCCATTTCCGACTTGTTTGTGTGGTTTTCTTGGTCATAATTGGCTCGGGTTAGAAGTCATTTTGGAAAAGTATTAGCGTTTTTGTTGGGAACTCCATTTGGATCAGATTTTCAGAAGTTGTGTGTGGTCACTCGATTTTGATTTCGTGGATTTAAATCCAATTTTGCGTGTCTACATTTTTCATTGACCTATGGCCGAGCAAGAGCTAACAATGATATCTAATTTGGTTCAATCGGGGACTCAATCCATCTATGGTTCATCTATGAAGTCATTTGTTAATTCTATAGTCGAATTTTCTTCGCGAGGCCTCCGTCAAGGTGACCCCCTCTCTCCCTTCCTCTTTGTCATTATCATGGATTGTTTCAATGAGGATTGAAGCGAGTGCTACTAATATCAAAGGCATTGAGATTGGTAAGTGTTAGAATAGTTATTATAGCATTGTAAATATATTAGTTGTAATGTCCTTTACTGTCTTTTCCCCTTCCCCTAATTAGGTTAACCTTGTACATTGTTATATATATATCTCTCTAATGAATGGAATAGATAATTCTGATTCTCTCAAACCCTTAGCATTAACATGGTATCAGAGCGTTAGGGTTTTAGAATTTTTTTTGCGTTAGGGTTTTAGAATTTTTTTTGCGTTAGGGTTTTTCAAGTGGGGGTAGGTTGGCGTTTGGGTCTTTGTTTAGAGTGACCGTTTGTCAACACCACCCACTTCAGCAGCTGCGCCGCCGTCAGGAGAGGAGACACGCCGTCGCCGTCCGTCAGAAGCAGCCGCGCGTGAAGCCCACGCGCCGCCGAAGGGTCTGTCTCTGCCGCCACGCGCCGGCGCGTCCGCCACCCGTTCTCGCTTCCGCCGCCTGGGTTCGTCTCGCAACGTGGTTTCCAGCCTGTCTGTGTATGTAGGTTTGACAAAATCTACTCGGTTTGCCTCTGGTTTGTTATTTTCCCTCGGTTTGGGTTTAATTTTTGAGTTTTTCAGTTCTGTTTTTTCTGTCTTATGGGTGATAAGACAACCGTAGTTATGTCCGGCATGATACCGATGGTTTCGAAGGTTACAGAAGACAAGTTGAATGGGTCTAACTACTATGCATGGCGATCGAACGTTCGTCATTATATTCGGAGCATTGAGATGGAGGATCACTTGACTAAGAAACCACCAACGGATGACACCAAGAAGACTTGGTTGAGGGACGATTCTAGAATGATCCTACAAATCAAGAATTCGATTGAGAAAGAGGTTGTTGGGCTCGTGAATCACTGCGAATCGGTTAAAGAACTAATGGAATACTTGAAATTTCTCTATTCTGGGAAAGATAACCTCAACAGAATGTTTGAAGTGTGTAAGACCCTCTTTCAACCTGCTCAGAGTGGAAAATCTCTTTTGAGTTATTTTATGGAATGCAAACGGAATTGTGCTAAATTTAGTACTTTGTTGCCCGTGGGTCCTGATGTCAAGGTTCAGACTACCCAACGCGACAAATTGTTTATCATGAGTTTCTTATTTGGTCTTGATCCTCAATATGATATGGCAAAAGATCAAGTTCTGTCTAGTTCAGATGTCTCATCGTTGGAAGATGCTTTTACTCGTATACTTTGTACAGAAAAGTCCGCACCTTTGGTCCCACCATCTGAGTCGAACAGTGCTTTCGTTGGGCATACCAATGAGCATAGAGGTAATTGAGGTAATAAGAAGCAAGAAGGGAATTATGTTATCACAGAGAAAATATGTACTTGACTTGTTGGCTGAAACAGGAAAATTAGGGGCTAAGCCATGCAGTACCCCAATGATGCCCAATTCACAGCTCACAAGAGAGGGCGAATTGCTGAAAGATCCTGAAAGATATAGGAGGTTGGTGGGAAAACTTAATTACCTTACAGTAACTCAACCAGACATAGCCTATTCAGTGAGTATTGTGAGTCAGTATATGTCTTCCCCTACAGTTGACCATTGGGCTGCATTAGAACAAATTCTGTGTTATTTGAAAGCTGCCCCTGGACGTGGTTTATTATATAAAGATTATGGTCATACTAACATTGAATGTTTCACCGATGCTGATTGGGCAGGATCTAAGGAAGACAGGAGATCTACTTCAGGCTATTGTGTATTTGTTGGTGGTAATTTGGTTTCTTGGAAGAGTAAGAAACAGAATGTGGTGTCACGTTCTAGTGCTGAGTCAGAGTATAGAGCAATGACACAATCTGTATGTGAATTAGTGTGGATATATCAACTTCTCATTGAATTGGGATTTGATATCACAACACCGACTAAATTATGGTGCGATAATTAAGCAGCTCTTCACATCGCATCTAATCCAGTATTTCATGAGCGAACTAAACACATTGAAGTAGACTGTCACTTTGTACGTGAGAAAATACAGCAAGGCTTGGTATCCACAGGATACATCAAGACTGGAGAGCAGTTAGGAGATATCTTCACAAAAGCATTAAATGGAGCACGCATAGATTATCTCTGTAACAAGTTGGGCATGATAAACATATATGCTCCAACTTGAGGGGGAGTGTTAGAATAGTTATTATAGCATTGTAAATATATTAGTTGTAATGTCTTTTACTGTCTTTTCCCCTTCCCCTAATTAGGTTAACCTTGTACATTGATATATATATATCTCTCTAATGAATGGAATAGATAATTCTGATTCTCTCAAACCCTTAGCATTAACAGTAAGGTTTCTCTTTAGATTCACCATTTCCTTTTTGCGAATGATCGTTTTTTCCTCCATGGATGATATGGCTCTTTACAGTCTCTTCAGCTTTGTTGGTTCATTTGAAAAGGCTTCCGGATTGAACATCAATCATAAAAATCTGAAATTTTGGGGATTAACATTGAACATGAGGAGGTTGATTTGATTGCAAAAAAATTGGGTGTAGACATGGGCAATGGCCGAGTGTTTACCTTGGTCTCCCCCTTTTTGGCAAGCCTAGAAAATTTTCCTTTTGGGATCCTATTGTTGAGAAAATAGAGAGAAAGCTCTATTCTCTGAATCACGCTCATGTATCTAAGGGTGGACGTCTTACACTGTTACAAGCCACACTATCAAACCTTCCCACCTATTATTTGTCTCTCTTTAAGATCCCTTCGACGGTGGCATTGACCATTGAAAGATTGTATCGGAAATTTCTATAGAAAGGGGGCACATTACAAACTGGTACACACCTTGTTAGATGGGAAAAAGTCATTAGACTCCTCTCACATTGAGGCCTTGGTATTCAAGGTTTGGAAGATAAGAATTGGGCCCTACTAACTAGGTGGGTTCGGAGATGCTACCATGAAGAGGATGCATTATGGCAACAAGTGATTGAGGCAAAATACAGAATTAGCCCTCTTGAATTCATGGGCCAACGTCAGTTTCCAGATTATATGAAGGGGCCATGGCGATCTATCTTGCTACACTTGTACCTCATTCGGGAAAGATTAACATACAAGGTGGGGAATGGGGCTAACTCTTCACTTTGGCATGACTGCTGACTTTGTGAGGAGTCCCTTGCTGAAATTTTCCCTAGCCTTTACTGCTGACCATAAACAAAGACATATCCATTCAAGGCATATGGATTGATTCTCATAATGGCTGGAACCTCAGTTTGTGAAGAAATAACAACCTCACTGATGACGAGATTGAAGAAGGGATTAGACTCATGGATCTCTTAAACAACGTGCATTTAACTCTCGCTAGGGACCACTGGGTTTGGAAGCTGGACCACAAAAAGTATATTCTCAACAAAATCTTTGTTGATTGACATGGACAACAATTCGGTTGCACCATTGCATCCCCTACATGAAGCGATCTGGATGGATTTTTACCCAAAATTTTCCTTTGGGAACCTAACCACAACGCCATCAATACCTTTCATAGAATGCAACGGTGCTTTCCTGTTATAGTATGCTTGTGAATATAGGAGCTTATAAGTCTTTTGTCCTTTATTGTAATTTATTATTATTAGGTTAGAGCTTTCATGTATGTCTATATATTGTTAACTCTTCTAAATGGAAAGGTGAATGATTCTCTCATATTTGGTCTTACAATATCATGGTATCAGAGAACCATCAAGGGTTAGCCTAGTGGTCATGAAGGGCCTTGGGACTTCAATGCCCTCCTAGAGGGAATGGGTTCAATCCTTGGTGGCCACCTACCTAAGAATTAATTTCCTACGAGTTTCCTTGGCAGCCAAATGTTGTAGGGTCAGGCGGTCTGCCCCGTGAGATTAGTCGTGGTGCGCGTAAGTTGGCTCGGACACTCACGAATATCAAACAAAATATCATGGTATCAGAGCTATCTTTTTCTATGGCTATTAGGGTTTTGTGAACCTTTTAGGTTTGAGGTTTAGGAACCTTTTGTTCAATCCCTTGGCATCTATTATCGCCGCCGTTAGTATCTTCCGCTGCAACTGCTCTCGTCAGTAGCTGTCGCCGCCATTTTTTTTCCGTCACCGCCCAACCAAGGTGGAAGCCCAACCTCCGATCAGCCATACCCTAAAGTACGGTCCGATTCTGACGTGCGTGTGAGGCTCACGCGCCGCCTCTATCTTCGGTGACTATTCTCACGCGCCGGCACGTCCGTGGTCGACAACTTCCTTGGTTTCGTGACTTGCCAGTTTTTTGCAATTTCCCGACTTGTTTGTGTGGTTTTCTTGGTCATCATTGGTTTGAGTTAGAAGTCGGTTTGGAAAAGTATTAGCATTTGTGTTGGGAACTCCATTCGGATCTGTTTTTCAGGAGTTGTGTGGTCATTTGGTTCTGATTTAGTGGATTTAGATCCAGTTTTGTGTTTCTATATTTTTCATTGATCTATGGCCAAGCAGGAGCTAGCAGAGACATCTAATTTGGGTCAATCGGGGACTCAATCCATCTATGGTTCATCTAAGAAGCCATTTGTTGATTCTATTGTCGAGGTTGCTAAATTTACACATTACCAGAACTCATCGAAAGCATCTTCTTCATCATGCGCGCTTAACTCTATTACAACCATTGTTGGGTCAGGTAACATGAACCATTGTCTTATTTCATCAACTACCAAATGGGTCATAGACTCTGGTACTACCGACCATATGACAGGTAATCCCAATTTGTTTTCCACACTTTCGTCATTTGCATCCCTTGCTAAGGTTACTTTGGTAGATGGATCAACATCTTCTGCTATTGGCTCTGACACAATAATTTTAACCTCATCTCTTTCGTTGTCATTTGTCCTACATCTGAGGGACATTTGTCTCAACTTTCCTTTAATTTGATCTCTACTAGTAAAATTACTCGTGATCTTAATTGTTCCGTTTCATTCTATCCTGGTTATTGCTTGTTTCAGGATCTAATGACAAAGAAGATTATTGGTAGAGGACATGAATATGGAGGACTTTATATTTTTGATCATTAAGTGTCGAAAGTTGCTTGTTTTGGAGTCGTCACTCCTCTTGATGCCCATTGTCGTCTAGGTCATCCATCTATTTCAGTATTAAGAAAGCTTTGTCCTCAATTTCATAACTTGTCTTCATTAAATTGTGACTCGTGTCAGTTTGCCAAATTCCATCGTCTTAGTTCGAGCCCTAGAATCGATAAGCGAGCAAGTGTGCCTTTCGAATTAGTTCATTCCGATCTTTGGGGTCCTTGTCCAGTTGTGTCCAAAACTGGATTTCGATACTTCGTTTTCTTTGTTGATGATTAGTTTCATATGACTTGGTTATATTTTATGAAGAATTGTTCTGAGTTACTTTCTCACTTATGTAATTTTCATGCTGAAATTCGAACTCAGTTTGATGTTTCCATTAAAGTTTTGCGAAGTGACAATCCTGGTGAGTACTTTTCTGAAGCACTTAGGTCGTACCTATGTAAGCATTAAATTATTCATCAATCATCTTGTGCTGATACTCCATCCCAAAATGAAGTTGCTGAACGAAAGAAGGCATCTTCTTGAAACTGCAAGAGCATTATCCTTTCAAATGCATGTTCCAAAACTCTTTTGGGTTGATGACCTGTTTTTTTGATTAATCGAATGCCTTCATCTGTTCTTAAAGGTCAGATTCCTTATGTTTTATATCCAACAAAACCTTTGTTTCCTATTGAGGCAAAAATATTTGGTTGTACTTGTTTTGTTCGGGATGTTCGTCCTACTTTGACAAAATTAGACCCAAAATCCTTGAAGTGCATTTTCTTAGGCTATTCCGGTGTTCAGAAAGGATACTGGATACATATGCTATAATCCTAGTTTGAACATGTATTTTGTATCTCGTGATGTTACTTTTTTTTGAAGACAAGTCTTTCACTTCATCTTTGCCTAGTACGAGTCAGAGGGAGGATGATGATATTTTTATCTATACACGTGTGTCCATTACATCCTCCTCCGATCAATCTCCTTTGGAATCTGTCCCTACTCGTCCACCGATCACAGTCAAGTCTACTCTAGACGACAACACCCTCCAAGTGAATGTCTTGTACCAGAAGCTTCTTCGTCATTAGATCCTCAACCAAGTGATGAGCTTCCTATTGCTCTTCGTAAAGGTAAGCGTTCTTGCACTTTCCCTATTTCTTCGTTTGTCTCTTATGACCACTTGTCATCTTCTACATGTTCTTTTGTTGCATATCTGGATTCTATCTCGATTCCTAAAACTGTTCATGAAGCCTTGTCTCATTCTGGTTGGCACAATGCGATGATAGATGGGATGAATGCCTTAGATGATAATGGTACTTGGGATTTAGTATCTCGCCCTGCAGGGAAGAAGGCTAGAAGGCTATCAGATGTAAATGGGTGTTTGCAATTATGGTCAATCCAGATGGGTCAGTTGCTCGATTAAAAGCGCGCCTTGTTGCCAAAGGTTATTCTCAGACGTATGGGATTGATTATTTTGATACTTTTTCTCCTGTTGCTAAACTAACTTTTGTCAGGTTATTCATTTCCATGGCTGCTTCTCAATGTTGGCCTTTGCATCAGCTTGATATTAAAAATGTCTTTCTCCATCGAGATCTTTAGGAGGAAGTTTATATGGAGCAACCGCCAGGGTTTGTTGCTCAGGGGGAGAATGATAGAGTGTGTCGCCTTCGCAAGTCTCTATATGGGTTGAGACAAAGCCCACGAGCATGGTTTGAATAATGTAGTCAAGCACTTGAGCAATTTGGAATGAAGAAAAGCAAGTCGGATCATTCTATCTTCTATCGACGATCTAAGAATGATATTATTCTACTCGTTGTATATGTTGATGATATTATAATTACCGGAAATGATACATTTGGCATTTTATCTCTAAATTTTTTTCTCCAAACTCAGTTTCATACTAAAGACTTGGGAACATTAAAATACTTCTTGGATATTGAAGTAATGAGAAGCAAGAAGGGTATCTTTATGTCACAAAGGAAATACGTGCTTGATTTGCTATCCGAGACGGAAAAATTGGGAGCCAAGCCATGTAGTACTCCAATGATGCCTAATTTGCAACTTACAAAAGAAGGATAACCATTTATAGATTCAGAGAAATATACAATATTGGTTGGAAAGTTGAATTATCTTACAGTGACACGACCAAACATAGCTTATTCGGTAAGTATTGTGAGTCAGTTTATGTCTTCACCTAAAGTGGATCATTGGACTACAGTACAACAAATTCTATGTTATTTGAAGGCTGCACCTGGACGTGGGATCTTATATAAAAACCATGGTCATATGAAGATTGAGTGCTTTACAAATACCGATTGGGCAAGATCAAGAGAAGATAGAAGATCGACTTCTGGCTATTGTGTTTTTGTTGGGGGCAATTTGGTTTCATGGAAGAGTAAGAAACAAAATGTAGTCTCACGATCAAGTGCTGAATCAGAATACAGAGCGATGGCACAATCAATATGTGAAGTAATGTGGGTACATCAACTCTTGATCGAGTTTGGCTTCAATATTGCAGTTCCGACCAAGCTGTGGTGTGACAACCAAAAACAACCCTTCATATTGCATCCAACCCAGTGTTTCATGAGCGGACTAAACATATTGAAATTGATTGTCATTTTATTCGTGAGAAAATACAACAAAGTTTGGTGTCTACTGGTTATGTGAAGACTGGAGAGCAATTAGGAGATATTTTCACGAAAGCTTTAAATGAGTTCGAATAGATTACCTTTGTAACAAGCTGGGCATGATTAACATATATGATCCAGCTTGAGGGAGAGTGTTATAGTATACTTGTGAATATAGGAGCTTATAAGTCTTTTGTCCTTTATTATAATTTACTATTATTCGGTTAGGGCTTTCATGTATGTCTATATATTGTTAACTCTTCTAAATGGAAAGGTGAATGATTCTCTCATATTTGGTCTTACAATATCACTTTTCATATATGGCTTTGTCTCCTCATTGTTGCCCTATTTGTAAATCAGCACACGAAACACACATGTTCATCTTCATCTCTTGCACTTTTACCGACAGATTTTGAAAGGATCTAACTTCCTCCTTCAGCTGGTCCACAGCTCTTCCTAATGAGATTAACAGCCTCCGTCCTTTCATACACTCTCAACTGACATCCTTTTTCTTCCTTTTACTGAAGAGAAAAAGATTATGTGAGCGCATCTTATTTGGGCTTTCATAGGGACTACTTGGAAGGAACAGAACTCTCTTCAATGAAAATGATAGTACTTCTGAGAATTATTTTGAACAGATTATCTTTCTTGGTTCTTGCTATGTCTTCGTGCAAATACACTTCTTATTATAGCTCTTATAGCCTCTCTACCCTTTTGACCATCAATGAAATTTGTTTCTTATAAAAAAGAAGAAGATATATTTGTCTTTTTTTTGTGCATGAACTGTAAAAAGATCTATGTTTATCTGTTTATTATTTGAATTAGTAGCTAACATCATTCGTGATAAGAGATTTTGAATTCTGTCAATGTTTACTTTCATTTAAAACTTTGCTTTGTAGTTCCACCACAGCAGCAGTTTAATTTTTTAATCTGGAATTGAACAATTATTTTGGTGGGGCTGGGGATGTTTCCTCCTATCCAACAATTATAGTTGAGTTCTATGATGGACATGGGAAGTGATATTCAAATTCGTGCTAGTGGGGGCCTTCTTGCCATACTGGAGAATGAAAGGATCGTGGACACCTTTGAACAGAAGGAACTTGGAACTTCATCAATAACGATTGATTCTGTCATAGAAATTTCATTGTATCCTTTTACTTGTTATCATATTAGCCAAGTTGCTTTTCCGTGCTTAAAGTTAAAAAGTAAAAGAATTTTGTAGTAATCCCTCCTTTACTTCTGATAAAACAGAAACAAATTTCTAAAACTCGATGCAACAGCTTTGGAAGCATTGCAGATATTTCAAACCGACAAACATCCAAGCCATATGGGCATTGGAAGAGCAAAAGAAGGGTGATTTGAAAACTTACTCGTCAGTGTTGCTCTGAAGGAAAACTAAACCAATATTTCTTGTTGCAGGTTCTCTGTATTTGGCATGATGAATAAGGTTTGTACGTATTGGTTTATTTAATAATTTGAAGCACATTTACATGATCTATTGATTCAATCTCCTCATTCCAGTGTGTGACACCTATGGGTAGGCGCCTCTTGAGGTACACACTTTCTACTAGGAACTTACTAATAGCCTTTTCTTCATATATCTCTAATATTTCAAAAACTTGGATAATGCCTGTTCTCATTTAGAAACTGGTTCCTGAGGCCATTGGTGGATCTTGAAAATTTGAATAAGCGACTTAATGCTGTATCCTTCCATTGTTTGACAATATAAGTGAGCTTACCTTTAAATGGGCTAACGAATATGTATTATGTTGTAAAATTATGAAAAACATTTCTAAGGATATGACTATTCTTTAACACAATAAAGATATCATTCTTTCTTTCTTCTGATGAATTGATGCTTTCTTTGCGTGAAACTCTAAAGATTGTCAAAGACATTCCCCATATACTCAAGGTAGAAGAATTTCTTCTATTCTTTATAGTTTCTATAATTTCTGCTCGCCAAAGATAATACCCACAAACATGCTAGGACAGTTGTTTTCTAGTTGTAATTGGCTTAATATGTATACTTTCAATTTTTCTTACATGATAGAAATTCAATTCCCCAAGCTCAACATATTCTTCAGGTGATTGGACAGCATTCTTGAAGGTATGTTAACCTCCTTCTCAAATGCTGTCTTTTTGACTCCGTTACCTGCCTTATAACGCCCCTGACTTTTTCTTAGACTTGGACTGTCTAGGATTGTTACCACATACATGTCTTAGATATTTAAAAACCTTGGAAATTTATTCAATGTTAAAAATAACTTCCATGAAAAAAACTTTTATAAACAAAAAATTTAAAACCTTTAGTTGGGATCCCACTGAAAACATTGTAAAACATAAAAAAAAAAAAAATTGATAAATAAATAACTTTTGATAAAATAATTTAAGAAAAGATGAAAACTAAAGAACACTAATGCAGAAAACTCATGCTGATGCGGAAAGCGAAATCCATGACACAGCGGACAGACATCTTCGTCACTCACCTTGTACTTCGTTGTTATTACCTGAGAAAAAGATGCATACACACATATTACGTGAGACCTAAAACTTTTCCTCTTGGCCATATCGCCAAATGTGTTCATATCTTCACCTTTCATTTTGGCCATATCTTCAAATGTGAAGACATTTATGCAGTCATCCCATAAAACATCCTTTGCAACATGCAATGCAACATGAGAAACATACATCAATTCGATCATATACAATTGAAACATACAATAAAAAATCACACAATTCTCCAACAGCCGGTGCAGAACCACTTACCGCAATAACGAATCCAAAAATATCTCTTGAATCAACAATTGAGAGGGAAGAGCGTGAGGGGAAAATTTAGAGAGGAACTTTCTTTCTAAGAATGAGATGGTTTAAGTCTAACCCAACTATTCTATTTATAGGTACGGTGAGAGTCTAACTTAAACCCTATTCAAATTCCAACAAGTCTCAATAGGATTTCTAATTCAAATTCCAACTTTTAACTGGATTTCCTATTTATCTACTCTCTCTCTCTCTCTTTTCTTTTTTTTTAATTAGAGAAAAATTCTAATAGATAACGCTATAATCTTTTAAACTAAAACTAAAACTAATTATTTAATTCTGAAATTACCAATTTAATTAATAAAAGACTCTTCTGGCCAATTCAGAAGACCAAGAAACTTAATTCATTAACCTAGATTTAAATATAAATTCACTGAAATACGGGCTGTATATGTCTAATGAGCAATTGTTCTCTTATAGACGTGCCCAGGTGTTGGTCAAACAGCGAAGTCAAAGCTATGAGAAAATTGTTGTATCATTTTTGTTCTGGTGTTTCAACTTTTGCTCACCATTAGTTTGCTTCTGACTTGTGTGTCACATTTTAACTTGGTCGATATTTGAATAAGTTGCCATCTTTTAATGTTAAACTCATCACATAATCTTTCCAAATCATCATCAATAATGTCCCATCATTATTTTCAAATCAAATAGTGATCATGTGAGGTTGGGACTTCAAAGGGTTGGCCTAGTGGTCATAAAGGGCCTTGGGACTTCAATGCCCTCAAAGAGGGAATGGGTTCGATCCTTGGTGGCCACCTACCTAGGAATTAATTTCCTACGGGTTTCCTTGGCAGCCAAATGTTGTAGGGTCAGGCGGTCTGTCCCGTGAGAATAGTCGAGGTGCGCGTAAGCTGGCCCGGACACTCACGGATATCAAAAAAAAAAAAAAAAAATCATGTGAGGTTGGGACAATGATTTTTCCTCGACAACATCGTACTAGAAATCCTTCCATCTCATCAACTGTATTTCCAGTTATCATTTGATTTTATAAGAATGAGGAGAAAATTCAGGGGGAGTTGGCAGCCAATTCCTGTCCATTGAAAATAAAATATGAAAATATGCTATTGCTAACCTTGAACAGGGAAGATAGTAAATTGTTGTACCCTAAACCCTAAACCCTAACTCTCTCTCTCTCCCCCCCATATTGTGAGAGATTTTATAACAAATAAATTGTTAACTTATTGTTTTGATGGTCTGTTTCTTATTCTTTTTTCTCCTGCAGAGTGTTTGTTCACTTTTGCACGTGAATAAGATATTTGAAGTTGGCATGTCAGAGAATCTTAGAGATAGCATGAAGTACTTGGATTTGGACATTGTTGAGAAGGTACACAATAATAGCATCGACTCACTTTCCATTTGGTCAAAATGACATTTTGATCTTTCAAAAAAAAAAAAAATGAAAAAGACATTTTGATGAGTCTTGTGTAAATCTTTGTTTATTGCAGGCCAATTCATGCATTACAACAGAGTTGGCTTATGTTTACGAATTGGTCATTATTTCTTACTTCCCTGGTATTCTATTTATATTTCTGTTTAATCTGTCTGCTGATGTTTCTGCAATAATGGAGAAAGAAACTATGGGTTTCTTCTAATAATTTGGGTGGTGGAACTAGTCAGGGTTCATTATCCCTTCACTATTCTCTTTAAATGTACATTACTTTGATTGACTTTTCTATAAGCCCATTGGATTTGTACCTCATAAAATATTTGGCTTTTCATGTTGAAGGTTATTGGCGTCTTAGATGTTAGTAGAAGCAAAGAGAAGTCATATGAGACAATTGTGAAGGAGGGTTTTTGTGATGAGGTGAGAGATAGTTAACCAGTTTATGTGCTCGTACTACCTACATATTATTATATTCTTAGAGCTACTGCACATATTTTAAGTCATATGAGACAATTGTGAAGGAGGGTTTTTGTGATGAGGTGAGAGATAGTTAACCAGTTTATGTGCTCGTACTACCTACGTAGTTAACCAGCTACTGCACATATTTTAAGTCATATGAGACAATTGTGAAGGAGGGTTTTTGTGATGAGGTGAGAGATAGTTAACCAGTTTATGTGCTCGTAGTACGTATTATTATATTCTTAGAGCTACTGCACATTTTGCTTGTCCGACGAGAATACAGACTATTCTCTTCCTGTCATCTTTCCAAGGTTAGTTTATTAAGACGTTGGTATATCATGCATAGAGTTGATTTCATTATCTGTAAGAATTATAATATTTTTTTTTTAATTTATGATAGTATTTAACTTTTACTTTTGGATTACTTTGGAAATAAACTTACACATTTTTTTTTGGGATGTCTAATAGTTGGATGAGCTGAGGGAAATCTACGAGGAATTGCCTGAATTTTTGGAGGAGGTGCATTATGCATATTTTAAACATCAAAAGGTAGACGTCCAGTTGGATGTAGGAATGAGTTTGTTCATCAATTTCACCATTCCTGACAGGTTTCATCAATGGAAATTGCTCAATTTCCTCAGTTGTGTAAAGACAAGCTTTCCCCATGTATTGTCTATATACATCAAATAGGTCTGCATTCTTTCCAGAGCATTCCCATGAAAACATTTCTTCAAACTATCCATACTCTGTAGGCATTTCTGGTGGAAAATTGAGGCGAGTATATGAAATAGCCTATTAAAGTGATTTTATGCAATGATTATCCATGTGTTGTCTCTCCATATATTGGAACTTGTAAGAGACTAGGACATGATTATTACCATCCTTTAATGCGGTGAAAAAAAAAAACAAAAAAAATGAAAGAAAAAGAAAAGCTACTTGTTATTCTAGCATGTCAGTGTTTTGTACATCTTGCATGTTATTGTTTCTCATTTTCCAGCAACCAGCAACCGGAGCCAGGATTTATATCTCTCCCCCTGCCCCCCCTCCAGGATATTTATTATGCATATTTGAAGAGAAACTTGAAGAAAGCACATTAGAGACCCTACGAGATTTTGAATTTTCTGTAAGTTGATGTCTAATCTAATCATCATACTGATAATTCTTACATTATTCTATCTGCTTTAGCTAAAAGTATTACCAATGTAGTTCTCTGATGTGGATGGAGAGATAAAGAGATACTTTTACCATAGTCCAAAAACACGAGAACTGGATAATCTGCTTGGAGACATTTATCACAAAATTTTAGGTACTGTGATAGTGTCCATTGTTCTGTATTTTTTTAATTTCTTGCAGTAGGTTATTTGAATATTTATTTTGTTGGTTGGTATATATTTCAGCATAGCTTAATAAGACTTGGATGCTTGGTTCTAAATTCCAATTTATTCACAAATTTAGCACTTAACAAATGGAAATTAAAAAAGAGAACAGAGCCCTTAATCTTAGTTTCGATAGTCACGTCCTTTAACTTACTCTAATATTCGAACTTGTCTATATTGATTCCTTGAAGATATGGAGAGGGCAATTATTAGAGACTTGGTGTCACATATACTTGTTTTCTCTCTGCATCTGCTCAAGGCTGTAGATTTTGCGGCTGAACTTGATTGGTGAGAACAATTGTTTTTTTTTTTCCACTTATGCTCTGCGTCTCTATATGTTACCCCTTTATTAGAGGATCCTGAATATAATTGGCATTCTCATTGTGCATTTGAACATGGTTTTGTACAGCTTTTTATCTTTAGCACTGATTGCTCATCAGAACAACTATGTAAGGCCAGTTTTAACTGCAGATAGCATGCTTGATATACAGAATGGAAGGTTGGAACCTTTGATTGTGCAGGTCATGTTGAATATTCAGGCAAACCCTGATAAAAGAGCACTTAGATTAATAGTACATTTGTTGTAGGCATGTTTTGCAGGAAATGGCAGTAGATACGTTCATTCCAAATGACACGAATTTTTTTGATGATGGTAAACTGATGGTGCATTACATATCTGTACTCAACTTTAATCTAAAAACGCGCATCTGTTTCCATTAATTTTTTGAGTTCATGTCTTTTCAGGAAGAGTTAATATCATTACTGGCCCAAATTATTCTGGTAAAAGTATCTACATAAAACAGGTAAATAAATGTTCATTTTTTCTTTCTAGAATGGTGTGCTGTCTTCCTGTTTCTCCCAACGTTATTGCATATTTGGTGAATTCATTCTCTTTCTGTGGAGTCTCCATTTGTAAATGAAGTAATATGGGTCCATAATTGGCATTTAAATCTACAGATATGTTTAAAGATCCAATGCAGAGTGAGGATGTTACTGACTGATAATTTTTTTTTCCCCCGTTTTGCAAAGTCATAATTGATTATCCTTGCCACTGATTTAGGCCACTCTTCACGAAAGATTAGTTGAATATGGTCAGAACGACCGTCATGAATTTCAAGTTTGTATTTCCTGTGCTGCGTGTGTTAGGGATTAACCTCCTGTATACTTATTCAGAAGCCTTAAGGACACATCAGGGAGAGTTGGGTGAGAGACGCGACACAATACGACACGGCGACACGCCAACTTCCAAAAAAGTAGGACACGACACGTTGGGGACACATTAATTTTTTAATATATATATATATATATGTATATTTTGATTTGTCATATGGTTAATATTTAATACTTTTAATATAATTTTTTTCTACCTTTAAACATCAAAACAACATACATTCCATACAATTCATTAAAAAGATAGAGATAAATCATAAGATAATCAAAATCATCAACAATGTCCAGCCATCCAAAATCTAATAAGTTATTTAGATGAGAAGGAAATCGTAAGAAAAGTTGGAGTTGGAGAAAAAAAAAAGTGACTTTTGCCCTTTGCCTTAAAATTTCATTAAAAGTAAATGGGCTTCAAAATAGGCCTTGAGGGTTATGTTTTTAAAGACCCAAAACAAATCAGTCATCCTAACAAATCAACCATGTCCCCAGAAGTGTCGCAGAAGTGTCGGAAAATAAAAATAATAATTTTAAAATAGACACGCCAGCTGGCGTGTTAGACACGTGTCGGGGGCGTGTCGTGTTGGACACGCGTATGACACAGACACTTTTCCATTTTCAAGGTGTCGGTGCTTCTTAGGTTATTGTAGGGATATCTTAGTACTTTGTACACATGTTAATGTCTTTGGCGAGAGTATTGTTGCAGGTCTGCCATCTGATATGTGAGTTATTTTTTTTTTTGAAAAGAAACGATGATATTGTTGGAAAAAGACCTCCCACTTATACCATAGGAATAAACAGAAAAATAACTGAGAAATTAAAAGAAAATAACAAAAATAAAGAAACACAAGAATTTACGTGAAAAACTCCATGGCCCACCGGAAAGAAACTTACTATGTGAAAAATTATTACAATCACACAAAATTCACAAAATTCTACAACTGATCCCAATTACCAAAAAACACTCTCTCAAAGCTTTATACTGATAATGTAAGACCAAATATGAGAGAATCATATAAGACCAAATATGAGAGAATCATACACCTTTCCATTTAGAAGAGTTAACAATATATAGACATACATGAAAGCCCTAACCCTAATAATAGTAAATTACAATAAAGGACATTATAAGCTCCTATATTCACAAGTATACTATAACACTCCCCCTCAAGCTGGATCATATATGTTAATCATGCCCAACTTGTTATAAAGGTAATCTATTCGAACTCCATTTAAAGCTTTCGTGAAAATATCTCTTAATTGCTCTCCAGTCTTCACATAACCAGTAGACACCAAACCTTGTTGTATTTTCTCACGAATAAAATGACAATCAATTTCAATATGTTTAGTCCGCTCATGAAACACTGGGTTGGATGCAATATGAAGGGCTGCTTGGTTGTCACACCACAGCTTGGTCGGAACTGCAATATTGAAGCCTAACTCGGTCAAGAGTTGATGTACCCACATTATTTCACATTCTGATTGTGCCATCGCTCTGTATTCTGATTCAGCACTTGATCGTGAGACTACATTTTGTTTCTTGCTCTTCCATGAAACCAAATTACCGCCAACAAAAATACAATAGCCAGAAGTCGATCTTCTATCTTCTCTTGATCCTGCCCAATCGACATCGGTAAAACACTCAATCTTCATATGACCATGGTCTTTATATAAGATCCCACGACCAGGTGCAACCTTTAAATAACATAGAATTTGTTGTACTGCAGCCCAATGATCCACTGTAGGTGAAGACCTAAACTGACTCACAATACTTACCGAATAAGCTATGTCTGGTCGTGTCACTGTAAGATAATTCAACTTTCCAACCAATCTTCTATATTTCTCTGAATCTATAAATGGTTCTCCATCTTTTGTAAGTTGCAAATTAGGCATCATTGGAGTACTACATGGCTTGGCTCCCAATTTTCCCGTCTCGGATAGCAAATCAAGCACATATTTCCTTTGTGACATAAAAATACCTTTCTTACTTCTCAGTACTTCAATACCCAAGAAATACTTTAATGTTCCCAAGTCTTTTGTATGAAACTAAGTTTGGAGAAAAGCTTTGAGAGATAAAATGCTAGATGTATCATTTCCGGTAATTAGAATATCATCAACATATACGACAAGTAGAATAATACCACTCTTAGATCGTTGATAGAAGATAGAATGATCTGACTTGCTTTTCTTCATTCCAAACTGCTCAAGTGCTTGACTAAATTTTCCAAACCATGCTCGTGGGCTTTGTTTCAATCCATATAGAGATTTGCGAAGGCGACACACTCTATCATTCTCCCCCTGAGCAACAAACCCTGGTGGTTGCTTCATATAAACTTCCTCCTCAAGATCTCCATGGAGAAAGGCGTTTTTAATATCAAGCTGATGCAAAGGCCAACATTGAGAAGCAACCATGGAAATGAATAACCTGACAGAAGTTAGTTTAGCAACAAGAGAAAAAATATCAAAATAATCAATCCCATACGTCTGAGCATAGCCTTTGGCAACAAGGCACGCTTTTAATCGAGCAACTGACCCATCCGGATTGACCTTAATTGCAAACACCCATTTACATCCGATAGCCTTCTTCCCTGCAAGACGAGATACTAAATCCCAAGTACCATTATCATCTAAGGCATTCATCTCATCTATCATCGCATTGCGCCAACCAGAGTGTGACAAGGCTTCATGAACAGTTTTAGGAATCGAGATAAAATTCAAAGATGCAACAAAAGAACATGTAGAAGATGACAAGTGGTCATAAGAGACAAACGAAGAAATAGGGAAAGTGCAAGAACACACCTTTACGAAGAGCAATAGGAAGCTCATCACTTGGTTGAGGATCTAATGACGAAGAAGCTTCTGGTACAAGACATTCACTTGGAGGGTGTTGCCGTCTAGAGTAGACTTGAGTAATCGGTGGACGAGTAGGGACATCCAAAGGAGATTGATCGGGGGAGGATGTAATGGACACACGTGTATAGATAAAAATATCATCCTCCTCCCCCGACTCGTACTTGGCAAAGATGGAGTGAAAGACTTGTCTTCAAAAAAAGTAACATCACGAGATACAAGATACCTGTTCAAACTAGGATTATAGCATCTGTACCCTTTCTGAACACGGGAATAGCCTAAGAAAATGCATTTCAAAGATTTTGGGTCTAATTTTTTCAGAGTAGGACGAACATCCCGAACAAAACAAGTACAACCAAATATTTTTGGCTCAATAGGAAACAAAGGTTTTGTTGGATGTAAAACATGATAAGGAATCTGACCTTTAAGAACAGATGAAGGCATTCGATTAATCAAAAAACAAGCCGTGGAAATGGCATTAACCCAAAAGAGTTTTGGAACATGCATTTGAAAGGATAATGCTCTTGCAGTTTCAAGAAGATGCCTATTCTTTCTTTCAGCAACTCCATTTTGGGATGGTCAGCACAAGATGATTGATGAATAATTCCATGCTTACATAGGTACGACCTAAGTGCTTCAGAAAAGGAGAACAAGCATGTTTTTGAGGAGGATGAAGGGACGGGCGAAGGAGAAGGAGTGTTAATTAGAGTTTTAAAATGATAATTTGCAATCAGCCTATCAAATTTAGCACGAAGTTAATGTTAATTAGAGTGTTAATTAGAGTTAGATTAAATTAGATTAAATTAAATTATTTTCAAATGATTGGAATATGGGTTTTCACAGAACTCAAGGTTGGACAAAAAGGTCATAAACCTCAAACCTAAAAGGTTGATAAAACCCTAATAGCCAGAAAAAGATTGCTCTGATACCATGATAATGTAAGACCAAATATGAGAATCATACACCTTTCCATTTAGAAGAGTTAACAATATATAGACATACATGAAAGCCCTAATCCTAATAATAGTAAATTATAATAAAGGACATTATAAGCTCCTATATTCACAAGTATACTATAACAATTAGAATGTATAACCTTTTCACCTCTTACAAAGATTTATGGCTCCATCCATCAGGACAGGAGCATTTAATTATTTTGTGCATGTATATGTTGTAGTGCATGAGCCTTGAAATGTGTGTAAATTTTGTGTATGAGTTAGCAAATGATTGCAAATTGTAAATGAGAGCGGGAAAGAGGTTAAGCTGGATTTGGAAGCTTTGGAGGTTGATGCTTAAAAGTTAAAATCCTGTAATTTTGGTTGCTAGACTTTCTTCTCTAGTGGCAAGCTATTCTACCAGCGAGGAATAAATGAATTGAAGAGGAATTACAAGTCTGCATAGTTCTAATCCCAGTCCTCCCTCCACATTTCAGGTTGCTCTTATAGTATTCTTGTCTCATATAGGAAGCTTTGTTCCAGCAGATGCTGCAACCGTAGGTTTGACTGATAGGTCTGTCTTCCGTATGATTACTACCTTCCTCGTACCTGTGTTGCATTTAAATTATTACTAATCAATGATTGGAATATGGGTTTTCACAGAATATTTTGTGCTATGGGAAGCAAGCATATGACTGCAGAACAATCAACTTTTATGATTGACTTGCATCAAGTGGGGTTGATGCTGAGGTACACTCCATAATAGTTCCTAAGTGCTTGCATAACCAGAAAAGTAGCTAAGGTTGCATGATTTTCCTAAAATAAATCTTGATTATTGCGTGAGCGATGATATGACCTTAGCAGTTAAATTCACTACTTCTCGATCATAAATTTTGTTTTATTAAGAGAATACAGTAACCCTTCTGTTTTAAATATTGTTATAATGAAAAATTCAGGCAGGCAACATGTCAATCTTTGTGTTTGATAGATGAATTTGGTAAAGGTACCCTTACAGAAGGTTAGGCTCACCAATTTACACTAATTTGATTGTACTTTCCATATCCTGCGTATGATTTATGTTTGGCAGTTACAATGCCTCGGATGTTAGTAAACTCACACTGTTTTCTTTGAACATTTAAGATGGTATTGGTCTTCTTGGTGGCACCATCAATCACTTTGCGAGTTCTGAGGACTCTCCTAAGGTTTGACTTCCTCTCCTTGATAGCATATTGTTTTGATTGCTTGGTTTATTTCTTTCTTCAGTAAGTGTTAAAGTTTCATTTCTTTTGAAGTATCAACAGCCCTTCATGTCCTATATCAACAAAACAGTTGAACTATTTTCAAATTTTCTGCTTTACAAAACTACGCTATTCAATTTTTTTCCCTTAAGCCGGAGTTCATCACCTCAATTCAGTTTTTATTTTGATTCTTTTTTTTTTTATTTCTTTATTCAAAACTATTTGATTCGGTACAATTATTTTCACCAGATATTTGTTTGATATAATGTCCTATTTTAATCTTGTGAGTTTTTCATATTCATTCTGTTTTGGTAACTTTTAAACGTATAGTTTAGTGAACTTTCATAAAAATTTAGTTTAGTTGAATTTAATTTAATTTTTGTAAGGCATTAAATAGAAAGCTTAGGCCATTCATGTCCAAAATTTGATACAATACATGATATATGTAAATATACTAAGCGCATGTAATGGCGACATAACATTTATGATAAATGGCCAACAAGAGCATAGCTCAACGGCATGATGTATCGCTTAGTGACCATGAGGTCCTAGGTTCAATCTCCCACCCCAACATGTTGTAAAAAAAAAAAAATGCGATATGAAAGCTCAACTATAGGAATCAATATGGATTTGTATGAAAGCCAAGGTTTGGAGTTAAAAATAGAATATTTGAAAGTGTCAGACCTAAAACGAAATAACTGAAAGAGTTGAGAAGCCAACGAAAATAAAAAATAATTTTATGAAGCGGCTTCTGGATAATAACAGGTCTGCTATTTTGTTTTTCAATTACGTAGGGTTAGAGTTAGATTATGGGCAGTCCTTAAAATGATTGCTCATGTTTCCAGGTGCTGGTGTGCACTCATCTAACTGAGCTAATTAATGAGAGTTTACTGCCAATGGTAATTCATTTGCGTTCTTCTATTCTAAAACATTTGTGGTCTTGTGACATGAAATTTCTAATGCCCCTTTTCACTTACTAGTGTGAAAGGATCAAGTTCTACAACATGAGTGTGATACGACCCAACAATGATTGCACTGAAAATGAAGATATTGTATTTCTTTATCGGTAAGTAACATATGTGATACTCCTCTTTTGTTAGATTGCTAATAATCCCAGCTTCTCTTTTGGTAGCATTCTTTTTCATTCCTTTTGATAATCTATTTTTCTATTAGTTTCTTTAAATTTGAAATTGAAATTGAAAAAGAAGATGGACATTTTACCATTTATTCTATTGTATTTTGAAGTTTACAAACAAGAAAAGAAACTAGAAACTTTGCTTTGATTCAACTTACAGAGATTAGAAATGAGACGTTTTTCAATGCAGTTATTCTGAATAACTAGAAAATAAGATTACTTTTTCTTTGTTTGTTGGTTTCCATAGAGTTGTTGGGCGGGCTGAAGTCCCCTTAGAATGCCTGTTGATACTTAAATTGTTGGAAAAAATACACGAAATATAAATAAGGCGGAATAACAACAAGATTATATCTCACGTTCCCACTTCACAGGTTAGAATCAAATAAGTTATCGATCACAAAATACAATAATAAAGATAAGGGAAAAGAGAATAACACCGAAAGTTATACTGGTTCGCCCCGATCTCGGGACTACGTCCAGTCTTCTGCAACTGCAGATTCAACTATAATGGAGATTACAAGAAGCCTCAACTCGACGCTACAAACTATCCTTAATAGCTCAACAATAGTTATTGACTTCCAAGTATCACAACCGGATAGCTTGGGATCAACAATAAAGAGAAACCGCTCAAACCCACAAGAGAAATTATTTCTTTTTCTCTCCGTAGCTTACTGTCTTCAAACATAAAAAACAAAGAAGTAAAATGACATCTACCTTTTCCTAAAATGACATCTACCTTTTCTTTTCCTTTGTTGATTTGAACATCCACTCTACCACTTTTTCTCTTTGTTGGATAATCAAAGAATGATACTCCAATTCCCTTTTATAGAAAAAAATTCACCGCCCTACCATTGATTTTTTCCAATTAAATTCAACCAAAAACAAGCCAATTAAAAACATGGCTTAGTGAGGAATCTTGGGCTTGATGGGCTTTCAGGAGTTTGAGCTCCAATTCTTAACAATCTCCCACTTGGAGGAGACAAAACGACGATCTTGCCTCCCACTGCAACAAAACTTCTCATCTTAGCAAACTCCAAGGATCTTCTCACACTACAACTGTTATCTCTGATCTTTTTGGCAAACTCCAAGGTTCAAAAAGAAAACCTGTAAAATAACACAACTAACAAGACAGGTAACCATCAGAAAAATAATTGTAGCTCATATGTGCTCGCCCTGAGAAATGGGCTTGCTACGTGGAACTATCTCCCAGACATAAAGGACAGTCACGTACTCCCACTTCAGCTAAGTGGTAACAACTAACATCTTCTTCGATCTTGAACACCTCTTCCTGAAAAAGATATATTCTGCAAGTGACTTGACTCCTTCATTCAAGTCTGCTGCCAAACTAGAGACTAAACTTGTGACCATAGCAACTGCCTTGGTCTTCAATTTTGATGCCCTTACTCGCCTAGGCGACTTCATCAATTCATTCGAATGTCTGAAAATTGGGGATTGAAGATAGCCATCATCTTTCTCTCTTGAACTTCCCAATTGTTTCTGAACTGATGGATCTTGATCTAACTGATCGAAATTGGCTATCCTTGTTGTTGGCTCAGCTGTACCTCTACACCTACCATTTGCAGTTTTAACTGACATCCACCGTTTCTTTGAATCTTTGGCAACATTCAACTGACATCTATACAATGTAGATTTTCTGTGGCCAACTGCCACTACCTGGGATCCTAGTATGAGTTTACACTGACGACTGCCAAACTCACACCTGTAGCCTTCATCTGCCAACTTGCCAGTAGAAATGAGATTCATCTTAATACTGGGCACAAACCTGACATCATGCAACACTAGAACTCTGCCACATTCTGACTTCAGACTAACATCCCCAATCCCACTGGTTTTGGAGACTCTACCATCACCCATTCTCACTAGACTATGATCAGTGTTGTTGAGGCGCTCGCCTAAGGCGAGAGGCGACCCCAGGCGAGGCGTTTGGAGGGTGGTGCGCCCTGTACATGTCCAGGGCGACGACCTTCAATCGGGCGCGCTCGCGCATCGCCTGGCATCGCCTTCGCCTTTGAAGGAGGCGCGCGCCTCATTGAAATTAACCATTTAAGTTTTTTTTTTTTTTTTTTTTTTTTATAAATGCTTAACTCAACTTAAAACCCACGAAAAAAAGAAGAAGCAGTAAGAAGAAGAGTCGGAAGAAGAAAGAAAAATAAGAAGAAGAAGAATAGAAAAAAAAGAAAAATAATGAAGAAGAAAAAAGTTGAAGGGAATACGAGGAGAAGAATAGAAGAGAAAATAATAAAAAGGATTTAAGAAAAGATGTGAGAAGAAGAAGAGTTTCCAGAGCACTAAGTGCTGTTGCATGAAAGCCAGATGGCAGTATACTTTATCATATGACAGCTTCTTGAAGGACTATAAAAGGTCGGTTGCACTTCTCAAAAAACAAATATACGGCTGGTTGGATGCTTAGTTTACTCCCATTAATATTTCTGGCATGTTTAATAGTTAATAATTGGTTAGATAATTTTTTACCATATATTTTTCTTTTTATCTCTCTATTCCATTTTCTAAATTAGTTTAATTACTTTTAAAAAATATTAAATGATTTGGTAGTATTTTTATGCTTTTTAGAATTGAGTATTTATTATTATTCTTCATCTACAAGTCTTATAGAATATATTTATTTATTATTTTATTATGTGCGCCTTGCTTCACTCAGGCCACGCCTTTT
The DNA here is from genome assembly GCA_028017165.1 of Herpetospermum pedunculosum. Lineage (NCBI taxonomy): Eukaryota > Viridiplantae > Streptophyta > Magnoliopsida > Cucurbitales > Cucurbitaceae > Herpetospermum > Herpetospermum pedunculosum. The sequence goes on from CM051527.1 coordinate 912,200, forward strand.
TGTCGCCTCTCGCCTTGAGGCGATTAAAAGACTTGTCGCCTTAGAGTGCGCCTTGCGCTTTGAAAACACTGACTATGATGTTCACCCATGAATGATGTGAATAAATTTCTATATGAAGTTATGTGTACAGTAGCTGCACTGTCTAAAATCCACTCAAATGAATTACTACAACTCTCTACTTCCAACAACACAAACATTGGCATCATTAACTATGTTTGCCTCCCGTTCCTCTCTTAGTTTTCTACACTGACTTTTAAAGTGACCCATTTTGTGACAGTAAAAACATTATATCTCCTTATTCCTATGACCCCACTTCTTCCTACTGCTACTCGGTCTACTTTGCTCATTAATAATTTCTTTACCTTTAGTTAAAGCTAAAGTTGATCCTGTAGTAGATGACTCTCTACCACTACTCTTTCTTTGAATTTCTTCAGCTAGAGCTAAATCACGAACTCCTGAAAACTTTAGAGTATTTTTCCCTGCCGAATTAGACACAGTTGTCTTCATCGTTTCCCATCTTTCAGGTAAAGACATTAATAATTGAATAGCGTATACTTCATCAGTAAATTCTATCTTAACAGACTTCAACTGATTTATCAAAGTGATAAGCTCATTGATATAGGAATTAATAGATGCATCTTCAGCCATTTGCATGTTGAAAAATTTCTTAAGAAGATATGCTTTACTGTTAGCAGACGATTTCTTGTACCGGTTTGTAAGCGCTTCCATTAGCTTGATTGCAGTAGTCTCATTGGCTACAAGACTAGCAACTTCCATTGACAAACTCATTCTTATGTTTGCAACTGCTTGTTCATCTAGGTCATCCCAATCTCCATCTGACATCTCTTTCGGTCTCTCCTTAAGTGCCTTGTGCACTTTCTTGCAGGTTAGAAAATCCTTCACCTTCATCTTCCAATAACCAAAATTTTCCCCATCAAATTTTGCGACTCCCTCTAAACTTTTTGGATTCGTCGCTCCCATGATTCCTGAACCAACGGCTCTGATACCACTTGTTGAAAAAAAATACATGAGATATAAATAAGGCGGAATAACAACAAGATTATATCTCACGTTCCCACTTCACATGTTAGAATCAAATAAGTTATCGATCACAAAATACAATAATAAAGATAAGAGAAAAAAGAATAACACCGAAAGTTATACTGGTTCTCCCCGATCTCGGGACTACGTCCAGTCTTCTGCAACTGCAGATTCAACTATAATGGAGATTACAAGAAGCCTCAACTCGACGCTACAAACTACCCTCAATAGCTCAACAATAACTATTGACTTCCAAGTATCCCAACTCGATAGCTTGGGTTCAACAACAAAGAGAAACCGCTCAAACTCACCAGAGAAATTATTTCTTTTTCTCTCCGTCCGTAGCTCACTGTCTTCAAACAATAAGAAACAAAGAAATAAAATGACATCTACCTTTTCCTTTGTTGATTTGAACACCCACTGCACCACTTGCACCACTCTCTTTGTTGGATAATCAAAGAATGATACTCCAATTCCCTTTTATAGAAAAAAATCCACCGCGTACCATTGATTTTTTCCAATCAAATTCAACCAAAAACAAGCCAATTAAAAACATGGCTTAGTGAGAATCTTGGGCTTGATGGGCTTTCAGGAGTTTGGGCTCCAATTCTGAGTTTGGGCTCCAATTCTTAACATAAATATCTGGACAACATATTCTATATGTTTTGCTACTCTTTGGTAATTAACTGCTCTAAAATACAGTTGACTTCTATGCATTATCTTTGGCTGTTGTCTTATGGGCAATATTGTCTATTTTAGCCTAAATACTTGGGACTTAGTTATTATTGGTTTAATACATTCTTGTCTTCACCAATTGCAGTTTGGTCCCAGGACATGCACTTCCTAGCTATGGTAAGTAGATGATATAAATACATAGATACATCTTTAAGCATATGCAAGCGCATACGTGTATATAAATATGAATATACTATGCACTTACACATACATACATACCATTCTCAGAACTGTGAATTTATATTCTGCAGGTCTGCATTGTGCACTGCTTGCTGGTATATCTCAAAGACAGATGAGTTTTAAATATTTCTGCATTCTTCAAATTGAAAGTAAAACTTAAATTGATGCCCCACCCCCAACCCATTCCCCCCGTTTGAATACTCGACCCAAATATTTCAAAAGTAAATGCTTAGTTTGCTTTAGAATTTCCTGCTGTCAAAAAAAGCGTGGTGTCGTTGATTATACCATAATTACAGTGATATTCTTGCTCCCATTTTTGTTGCACACTGATCCTATTACTTGTATAGGCGTTCCCGAGGAGGTTATTAAGAGAGCAGCCTTTGTTTTGGATGCTATGGGGAATAATAAGCATGTTGATCGGCTGCACAATGTGAATCTATCCGCTCAAGATAAGATATACCAGGTGTTTTATAACTCCTTGGGTTGTAGTTATTTGTGTAGTTTGCACTACTTATGATGCCTTACCAGTTGGAAGAATGATGATGTGATTGAACCCTGAACTAAATACAGGATGCCGTCGACAAATTGCTGGGACTTGATGTTAATAAGTGTGATCTTAGCTGTTTCTTTCACGACATATTTCCTTCGTAATCGAACATCTTAAGGTATTCCTGTTTCTCTCTCTCTCTATATATATATCATCTTAGTTAAATTACAAATTTAAATCTTAAACTTCTAAACTTTGATGATGGTTATATTTATTTAGTTGATGTACTTTCAAATGTTTCAATTACGTCTCGAATCAAAACGAATCAATGTGATTATGCTGATTCGATGAAAAGAACAGACGAATCAATGTGATTATGCTGATTCGATGAAAAGAACAGACGTGCATAGAAGCCTTTAAACCATTTTGTGTAGCGTGTTAACTCTTATTTTATCACTAGCCTACTTGTTTGTGTCATGCGATGCCAAATGGTTCATCTTCAAATCAACGTGTCACATCACATCCATGTTTAAGTGATGGTGTTAGGTGTTAGAATCAAAATTGAAAGTTTAGAGACGTGATTAAAGCTTTCTATAGTTAAGTGATCAAATTGACACAACTAATGGACTAAATTTGTAATTTTTATGTACAGTTTTCAATTGTAGCCTTCTCCAGAGAAACTTTCTGGTATGGTTTGCAGAAGATTCCGTTTCCATAGTGGAGGTAATACGTCGGCAATCAAGAATGATTAGTTCATCATTTTTTTTCTTTTTCTTTTTTTCCTCTTGAAAATGGCGTTTCCATAAAGAGTTTTGGCATGTTTTTTATTTTTATAAACTAATAATAGGACTTTTGACGGTAGGAAACAGGGTTTGGGCGGCCAAAAAATTATGTTATAAAAATATAAAAAAAAAAATATCATAAAAAAGTGGTTTGGGCGGCAAAAAATTATGTTATAAAAATATATAAAAAAAAAATTATGTTATAAAAATATATAAAAAAAAAATATCATAAGTTCGAATTCACGCTCTCCGTTATTTTGATCTTAAAAAAAAAGTTATTGGTGATAAGAATAGGTAATCGTACTAAAATCTTCTTAGTTCAAATAAAAGTTATTGGTGATAAGAATAGGTAATCGTACTAAAATCTTCTTAGTTCAAATAAATTTAGTACATCCTATAGTTCAATTTTGTCTATTACACTTTTAGAAAAACTTAACGTTTAATATTTGTTCAATGAATATTTTTGTCTATTACACTTAGAAAAACTTAACGTTTAAGATTTTTTCAATAAAACTAAATTTAGACATTTGTGTTTAATATTTTTTAATATAAATATATATATAAAAAAAAACTTGAAAAATAATTAAAAAATAAATTATTTCTTATAGAATTAAATATTTAAAACTAAATACGAAATATTTATTATTTATATTAATAATAAAAATGGTTGGTTGTATAAATAACAGTTGGTGGTTAGGGTTTAGCAAATAGGTCCCATTGGTAGGAAATGTCTCTTTTGCCCCCTTTTTTAACAAACCCCAACTTTTCTTTCCTCTTCTTTCTCCCTCACGCATGATTGATCTTTCCTCTTTTATCGCTCCACGCACATTAATATTCTAGTTTTTGATGATCGCAAGTTTCTGGCGAATACGACGAGTTCAATGATAGTTCTTTTTGAAACTTCAACAATGGCAACGACAACCAAAATGCCATGTTTTTAACAATATTGATTGTTTTCTCTTAGAAAAATTTCACCACACATTTTTAATGTTCTAAATTTTTTCTAGCATCTTCTAGCAGTGAGATGGTGTGAGAAATTTTTCAAAAAAATTCTAGTAACACATTTTTAAGGTTTTGAAATTTTTCTCGCACCTTCTCGAGATGGTGCGAGAAAAACCACAATAATAATTTTGATGAATTGGAAATGCGAGAAAGATTGCATAAATATAATTTAGAGGATTCAATCAACTAAATCTTTGTGCCTTATTTTCCTTCCCTACAAACACCTTTTAACAAGCTTCATATTTTCTCTGTCTATCATCCCGTTCTCCAACATAACGAACTAAAACACAAACATGAGTCTCATTTAAAGTATCACAAAATTTGTGATATTTTACTGTCACACCCCGTTCCAGATTACCCTACCGAGCCTAAGACGAGTTGTGGCGACAACATATCTCGAGAGTGCAACAGAATCCATTGTCAAGTCTCTCTCTAGTTAATAACTTAAACCCCATTCATAAGGTGCTTGTCAGCGTCATCACCTGCATTACCATGGAAAGAGAGGAGGTTGTGAATTAACTCAGATTTAAGTTCAAAATTTTCTGCCACTACCGGATACGTGATACACAATGGTTGATGATCCAAGTCTAGCGCTACCAACTACTTAAGAGTCCTCGGGGGCTCGTTGCTTGCCATGGCTTCTCGCTCAACATTCCCTAAACCGTCTCCTTCAAACAATCTCCTTTCTTTTCCTTCCCTTCTTAGTCGTCGTTCTTCTTTGTCAATCTCAGGTATAAACTGCAGTCCACTAACTTGAAAGGAACAAGTCATACAATAAAAGGAAGACAAACACTAACAGAACAAAAAAGCAAATAAAATTTAAATCCAGATAAACTAATTAAAGTGTTTCCCGACAATGACGCCAAATTTGGTAAAGCGTTGTCGAGGCCTGCCAAATTACATTTATAAACTGGTATCTATTATAACTTGTAGAACTGTGGTAATCAGGTCGATCTTAGAGAATCGATAAATTAACCTCTCTTAATCAACTTTTATTTTCCTTAATTAAAACTCAAAATTAAAACGGGGGATTAGTTAGTTTCAAATTAAACTTCAGAAACATGCAATTTTAAAGCCAACAGAGAAATTGAACGATAAAATTAACGATTCAGAAAAACGTGCTTAATTAAAAGGATTGGGATTGATCGCTAATATAATTTGGATCATCGATATTCTTAGACTTAGCTAAAACGTCTCAAACACATAATTTGCTTGTCCGAAGCTGGTACAAGCAACCCAATTAATTAATTAAGACTATGCCATCCTAATCAAACTTGACAATTAATCAATTGGGGGCGATTGTTCCATATTGATTAATTGCCAGTGACGATAACACTATGACAAATATTTAACTTAAATAGCCTAAGTTAATATTCTGATTTATCTTCTACCCCAACGTTATCTAGGCAAACTAAGGTGAACATGGATAACCGATGTCACCTACGACATAACTCAACCTTCGTTACTCGACGATTAGAAGAGGCGACCGCACCACTAATCTTTAACAATCTAGCATGCATAAATCATTAAAGCGTCAATATAATAGAAGATCTTTGCTAATGTGATACATACATGAGAAGAAGATGCTTGAAAGAATTGCTAACTAGAAATTAACATGCTAATCTCACCTTCATGCAATAACTAATCAATCTCTAACCTTCAAATCAAGACATTAACCTCTTAGCCTTCCATGCAGGAGGAAATCTTCAAAGATTCAATGGAAAGGTTGGAGTTCATACAAAAAAATGGAGGAAAGTTGAAGAAATTGAGGGAAGAGGCTCAAATCCCGAGAGTTGACAAGACAATAATGACCTAAATTCGGGAAAATGAGATTTTACACTTCAAAGTAGCGTCTCGACGCTACATGTAGAGTCTCGATGCTACAGACTGAAAATCTCTTCGCGCGCCTTTTCGAAGCGGTAATCCAGCTAATGAACTTTTTCGTAGCGTCTCGACTCTAATGTTCAGCATCGCGACGCTGAAGCAGCGTGTCGACGCCGGAGGTGCAGAGTGTCGAGACGGTTGCTTTCGGGTTGGAACTTCAAATTCATCTCCTTTGAGCGTCTCGACGCTGGACCTTGAGCTGCAAATGAACATTTGGCTTTTCTTCTTCACTTGGTTCATCTCTGAGGCTACTTTAAACTCTTCTTTTAGCTCTGAAAGGATTTCTATGGATCTCTTGAGCTCTTCGCCGATCTTAACCTATAACATGGTCATAAAGCAATGATAAGCACGGTAATTAGCGGGATTAAGGTAATATAAAATAGTACTTTAAGAGCGCTATCAAGTACACACAATTGTTTACAGAGTTCCAAGGCAAGGTTGGGCAAACAACTCAGATGCAACCTCAGACGGATTTTGTTTGGAAACCTCCCTCATCAGAGTTTATCAAATTAAATACAAACATTGCTATCAGAACAAGGGAGAGTGTGTGTGCAATTTCGGGGATGTTTAGAAATGAAATCGGAGAGATAATGCTTACCTTTTTCTAATTTTTATGAAAACTTGGCGGAAGTGGATGTGTTGAAGGCTTTAGTTGTGCGGGAAGGTCTGATTATTGCGGCTGAGGTGAGTTTCCAAGCTCTGGAAGTGGAGACGAACTCGTTGAGAGTAGCCAATTTGCTTATGAAGAAGAAATTAGATGAGATTTCAGAATTGGGAATGATCGCGTCTGAAGTCAGGGAGCAAACTTACCGTTTTAGAATATGCACCTTTGGCCACTGCAGACGCAAGGGAAACAAGCTTGCTCACGAGGTGGCTCAATGGGCAGTGAGGCAAAGAATTTCGACGGTGATGATGGAAGAGGTGTCGGAGGAGCTCAGGGGATGCTACGTTTGGGAGCGCCAGACGATGTTGGGCGGACCTCTCGATTCCAAACATGTCTAGATTTCAGCGTATGCTTTTGTCTTAATTTTTTGCCTTCTTTTTGTTTTCGTGTTTTAGTTACTGCTTCCTTGTTCACATAAAAATCTAACGATTTCGTCCAAATTCTCTCATCTTAAAACGTTAATGCTTTAGAAGAAAAAAAAATCCCACAAAACACAATCCATAGTTGAATCATATTCTTTCATGATTTTTCTTAGAAACTTACCTAATATGAAGTTTTGACCCATAAACTAATTGTATCACCTCCAAGATCGAAGAAATTGACGTTGGATCTTTCAAATTAATCTCCTTCCTCTCCAATTTTGGCTCTTTCTCAACATTCTCTCCTCCCTCTTTTTTTTTTTTTTTTTCTATTTTTCGAAAGTCTCCATTTTTTTTTAAACACTAACCACATGCCACATTCCAACACATTTGCCCCCAGGTGAAGAGAGAAAATTTTTTTGTTTCTTCTTTCAAAACGGATTAATTTCAAAAAAAAAAAAAAAATCTTTTAATAACTAATCATTTTTCTTTATTTCTAAAAAAAACGGGTCCTTACATTTATCGACCACAAATTATCACGAATTCTGAAAACGATATTCAACGGTTGACGATATTGATTTCCAAACGTATGCTTAAGTCAAAATTATGACGAACATGATTTTGTTACGTACGATTAAGATCAATTTTACGTGTATTTTGAGCACTATTTTGCTACCGTATACTAATCTCGATTTTAATATACATTTAACCCTGGAATGACAAGGGCACTATATAAGAAGGAAAAATTTGAAGTCCTTCGATAGTCGTACTACTCTTTACTGTCTGAAGTTCTTCTATGTTGAGGATCCCACATCGAAAAGATGAAGGGAATTCACTCACAATATAACATACATAGGCTACTCCTCTTATCACCAATTGGTTTTAGGAAATTATCACCCAAGATGGATTTAAAGCTCATGTTGAGGATCCCACATCGGAAAGATGAAGGGACCTCACCCACAATATAACATACATGGGCTACCATTTGTTTGGGAGATCGGTCTAGTCTGCTAGACTAAATTTCTTTGTTTCGACTCCATTGAACCTCGTATGTGTTAAGGCTTAATTTTATTCTTCAAAACAGTCTATAATTATTGGTAGTTTAAGGATTCTTGTTCGGTATTGTTTTGTCTGCAAGAGACATTATGAACTCATTGAAATTTGGTTGCTATGTTCAGAAGTAAATCATTATATCCATCAGTTTGTGATGTTGTCAACCCGATCTGAATTTCAATTAACTGCGACACTATGTTGGTTGACACATAAATAAATGGCTCACCCTCTAAAGCTTAGCGATGTTGAACACTTCCCTGCACAAATAACAAACATGTTGCACTTTCGTCACGAAAATGCAGTAATCAAGCGCAAACTTTGTTCAACGAGCTAGACATGTTTAGGAGAACCTTATTTGGGCATTTTTTGATGTCCAATTGATATTCAATAGTTCATTAGTGCACTACATTATGTTGAGAGGTCGAATGTTGTAAGTGCAAACAAAGTCTCACATTGGTTAGGAAAGGGGAAGATCATAGGTATATAAGTATGGGACAACATCTGGTTGATCTCGTGGTCGAGCTTATCCGACAGGGGTATGCTCTCATGAAGAGTGGTCTGGTTAAAGGTGATAATGCTCGAGTTTAAACACGGATAGATAAATGATTATTTGAGGGGAGACTTTGTGGTCCTTCGTTTGAGGGGAGACTTTGTGGTCCTTCGTTTGAGGGGAAGATCATGGGTATTTTGAGGGGAGACTTTGTGATCCTTCGTTTGAGGGGAATATCATGGGTATATGATCATGGGTATATAAGTATGAGACAACATCTACATTGTGACCAAAAGCAAAGCCATGAGGAGGGCCATGCCCAAAGTGGACAATATCATTACAATGTGCAAATTCAATTAGTTTTTTTTATCAACGAGAAGATAGTTACGTTCAGGAAGGAGAATTTTTTTATTGATCACTGAAATGTGGCCTTCCCATTCTATTCCAATGGCGAAGAGTAAGAAACTAGTAACATCGACATGTTTACAGGAAAAAAAAATCAAGAACAAGAGTGTTCTGCACCCTAGAGATTTGGAATTTGAGTATGAGAATGATGAGGATGTCGTGAAGATCACCATGATTTACTACATTGAGAATGTGATGACGGGGAAGGACAAAGTAAATACGAATGTGAACAGTGCTCTGTTTAGTTATGTTGAAGATTTTGAGTACTACAACAACATACTCTGGGGAAACATCATATGGCGTAGGACATTTAAGGGTCTTCAGAATGCATTGAAGGACAAATTAAAAAGTTATAGGTTGATGACGGATACGAATCCTTCGTTCAAAATCAAGTACGGTTTTACTGGATTTCCACCCGATTTCATGATATGTTAGTATGGTAATCTTATAGTTTGGTTAAAGTTGATAAGGAGAGTCAACAAGGTGCTGACATGGACACACAAAAGAGTGACCAAGCAGCTGATATGGAGAGGTGACTCAGCTGCAACCTTGGAGGAATACGGTTACTCATTACCCAATAGGAAAGCTACACACTATCTCAAAAGTTGTTATTCCAGCTGTATTTATTTTTGTCTTTACTCTTGATTCATTGATTCTTTTGTGTATATAAAGGAGGCTAGGGTTGCTAGCCTCCATATGAATTAAATCCATTCAGTCTGCAATATAAGAAGAATATATACAAATATTCCACTGACTTCTTCTTCTTCTTTCTTACGATTTCCAACTTGGTATCAGAGCCAAGAATGTCTAACCCTATTTTGCAGCCTTCTTCTTCAAGCGCCAACACAGGCAGCTTCTCAGGCCCACCCCTCAACCAGTTACTCAATCAGATCACCTCTATCAAACTCGACCGATCAAATTTTCTCTTATGGCAAAACCTTGTCTGGCCGATACTTCGAAGCTACCAACTGGAGGGACATCTCACAGGCACAGATCCATGCCCTGCTACTCACATCTCAATTCCGTCTGAAGCAATTTCTGAGGAACCTGATGAGAACTCCAGTACTTCAACTCCCACACTGACTACTGCTCCATCTAAAACTCCTGTGCCACAAAAAATTGCAAATCCAGAATACACAAAATGGGTTACCATAGACCAATTGTTGCTTGGATGGCTCTATAACTCCATGTCTCCAGAGATAGCAATGCAGGTGATGGGATTCTATACGGCTAAAAGCTTGTGGGAGGCTGTTCAAGATCTGTTTGGAATTCATAGCAGGGCTGAGACTGATTATCTGAAAAGGATGTTCCAACAAACAAGGAAAGGCTCTCTAAAAATGAGTGAGTACCTGATCACCATGAAAAAATACTCTGATGGCTTAATGCTTGCTGGTAGCTCTGTGTCTACAGGTGACTTAATATCACAGGTACTCTCTGGGCTTGATGAAGATTACAACCCAATTGTGATAATGGTTCAAGGAAAATCTGGGGTCAGCTGGTCTGAGATGCAGGCAGACCTTCTCTCCTATGAGAAACGCTTAGAATACCAGGCTGCCCTCAAGTCTGGTTTATCTGGTTTGTCCCTGAACAATGCCCCATCTACTGTCAACATGGTGCAACAGAGGCCCAATCCTCCATTTAATCGTTCACCTGGCAACAGCTCTCCTACCTCGGGTGGATCTTCTAACTCATGGACAAGAGGTAATCGAGGTGGTAGGGGCAGAGGACGTGGTAGCAGTGGGCCTGACTTTCGACAGATGCAATGTCAAGTTTGTGGCAAGACAGGGCATAGTGCAGCAGTTTGCTATTCACGCTTCCTCCCTGATGTAAACAATCCACGAAACACCCACCAAAGGGAAAATCAGCACCCTTATAGTCAGTCTTCTCAAGGGCCTGGCTCCTCTTCTTCAGCACAGAACCAACAACCTCGTGCCTTTCAGTCTACCCTAATGACCAACTCAGCAGTGGCCAACCCTGAAACAGTTATTGATCCCCATTGGTACGCAGATGTTGCGTGCTCAATGTGTAAAGATAATTATGCAAAAGTGTAGAGAGAGCACTTAGAACATGCAAGCATACATGGTCTCACAGCAAGTAGTAAGTATATTTCATTCGTTTTTTCCACAGAGACTCATTTTTAGCTATTCGCGAAGTGTGTTTGTTAAGAAAGATGGGATGAATTTGATGGGGTAAAATTGGTTTTTAATTATCTAATTTTTGCTGAATGTATAAAAGGATATAACATAAACAAATTAAAGTTAAAATCAGACTCAAAGGACCAGAGATGGAATTAATAAACGATGAAGAAAACAGCTAAACAGAATGCAAACTAAGCAGAATTGCGAGAGCCGCAATTAATCCGCAATTAACTGACAGCGAAACTGATTAAAAGGGTGAATTAAGGGCTACTAATGACTATCCTATAGGCAGTTTATTACGATTATCAAGCTTTGGATCAACTCTCTATACATCAAACTCACTCTATCTCAAGTATCGTCCGATTCCATGCATTAGAGACTCAAGTTTACTCGACTTCAAAGTAAGGTCTTAAGCATCTTGTTAGAACAGGAGTGTTCAGTTTGTACTAGGGAAACGCCTATTCCTAGGCCGTTTCCTGATTACCATGAAAGGCTAGCATGATTGTATGACTCTGAACTCTTACTCCTTCCAGAGGTTAGGAGTTCTTTGGACAAAATGGATGGCCAATCGAAATTGCCCGTGGGATGAAGCTTACATACAATCAATGTTCGAGTGTTAATCTGCCTACTTGATTCACGTTTTTTAGCCTATAGTTCTGTCATTAGCATGCCCCTAAGTGATTTTAGTTACTCATGGATATGTAGAGAACAGAAATGGTAGATAAGATAGACATGCTTAGAAGAAAAATGTGTGTAAAACAGTAAGCCAAAACCGTAGCAGAACAAGATGGACACTGTAAATTGCAGAATTGTACTTTGATTACTTTAAGTGTTTGAATGACAAAGGAAAGCTTTAAAAGAACTGAATCCAAGACAGACAACAACGAAATGCAGTAATTGAAATGCTAAACTAAGAACAACAGTGATCAAAGATGGAAATAAGAAGAACAGAGCAGAAAAACAGTAAAGGTTTGCTAGAAAACTCCGTGGCAGTCGCCTCGAATGATGGTGATGAAAAGTCAGCCGTGCTTGGATGAATCCAATCGAGAGAGAAGAAGAATCTTCTCTCCTTCCTATCAGATTATCGACTCCAAAAGCTGAGACTCTCACTCCAACACACGGCAAAGGAAAACAGCTGGAAATGGTGGACTGCGAGAAGACTTCTTCGCCTCGAATGATGATTGAACCTCCGACTTTGACCCCCTTTTATAGTAGTTTGCAGGTGCGTTTGGGCCAAGGAGAACCATCAGTCTTCAACGTCATATATCAGAATGGATGGAGGAGAAAGAACGAATCCCTGAAAAGTCGGATCTAAACAGAAAAAGGTCAGCCAACTTACGGTTTTAACTTGAATAATTGCGGTCACCGCAATGTTTTCGCAATTCATTCGCAATGCTCATTTTTTCATTCTTTTCCTTCGGTTTTCAACCCTTTTTCTACCTATTGTCCATAAGTCCTACATTAGCTACCTTCTTCTAATTCTCATATTAAAGCATAGGTTTAGGCTAAATGCTAACAAAAACACCTACATGTGTACATCTTCTTAAGCTAAATGGGTCCTAAATAAGTCACTTTCAGAGACTTAACACACCCCCAAACTTAAGGCTTTGCTTGTCCTCAAGCATACTAAGGACTTACCTAGGCTGTTATTTTATCTTCTTTAACTACTTACCGACTCCCCTATATCCCTATCTCTAGCAGTGCTGTCCTGTGACACACTTCTAAGTTTAGAACTAACCTCTTTATCAAGCTTCTTCTGACTTCACCTGCCTACTATACCCGCTGCTTTTGTTAACCCCCTACTACTGATCTAACTACTTCTATGATATCATGCTATTATCCCTAAGGTTTCAAATTCTACCAAGCTTTACTCCAGACTCAGTACATGCTTCTAGCTTATTTTTAATGTGTCTAGGATTCCTTAGAGTCATGCCAGTCTTAGTATTAACGGTGACAGTGGTACTTTTAGAGAACAACCTAAACCCTGGCATCACTACATTGGATATACATTCATCTCCCTAGACAAACCTAAAAGCTACAACCTTGTGCTTAGCTCATTAAGGATCAGAGTTCTTTTTACATATGACATCTAAGCCACAAGATTATAACTCCCAAGCATACATTCTTCTTCCCCTATTTCTCCTTTTTTCTTTACTTAGGTGGAGTCTCCCCTTGGTTTGCCTTTTGATGCAATGCCACTTGTGGTTTACACACTTGGCACTGATTACTCAGCCACTTGAGAAAGACTCCCCTCTTTATTCTATTTTTTCACTTTTTCTATTTATCACAAAAAAATTTTTTAGGAGAAGAAGAATGCTTATGTCTTAAGGAAGAGAGGAATGTTCCTAGGCCTAGGGTGGCCTCCCCCAAACTTCAACTACTCATTGTCCCCAATGAGTGTTTGAGGTGGCACACCCCCAAACTTGTCCTAGAAGCATCTAGTCTAAAGCAAAACAAAGAGAATCTAAAAATCCTAGGCATAAGCAAAACATTCTAAAAGCAATTATCCCAGCAGCAGAAAATTTGAACATAACAGAAAGTTTTAAGGACTTATGGTTTCTGCATACTGAGCACTATTTAGAGGCAAATTTAAACTATCAAAGGGTGTCCTATGACACTCATCCAGCATGCTTCAAGATCAGCTATATAAGGTAGTCATGCTAGCAGCAAAAGATAGAATTTAACAGATCACAGCCTAACTAAACAGACAGTCCAAAACATGCAATCAGTCACAAAAATTGCGGGAACCGCAATTATTTCGCAATTCAATCTGGGCAGATTTAACATTGATTCAGGCCCCTAGCATGTTTTTTTCTGTTACTCATGCATCCTAAAAATAAAACTAAACTATCCTACCTAAACAGCTAACATCAGACTAGACTAAGCAAAAGAAAAAAACAGAAAACTAAACATTAAAAACAGATCAAAAATTGAATACAAAACAGCATACTATACATGATTCTATCAAAAAGCAGGAAAATTGTCTTTTGTTTCTTAAGGGATCAGTAATACTCCCTCTAGTGCTCTTCAAACCAGCACTCAATTCTCATCATCCTCATCTGGTTGCCTTGGTCGTGGGGGCACCCATGGAGTTAGGAGGTTGGTGGGGAAGTCTGGGAAGATGCACCCCAACTGGTCTGCAACTTCTCTGTCCCTCGCCTGCGCATAGTTGGCCCATTGAGCCATTCTCCTCTGCATGTCCATCAAGCAGGCCATGGATAGGGACTGTTCAGCAGCCAGCCTATCCAACTCAAATTCCATGTTGCCCTTTCTTCTCAGCCTTAGGTGTGCAGGCAACTCCAAATGGCCTGTGTAAGGCAGCTGCTGCTCCAAGCGCTCGGTGGGAACTCCTGCAAGCAAACACAACTTTGTTATAGTGTTGGGGAAAAATAATGGTCCCTTACCCTTTTTAGCACACTCAGCTATGGCAGCAGTGATGACTTCTCCCACGTTGATCGTGAGACCTCTCATTATAGCATAAACCAGCAGCGAACGGCTCTGGTTAATTGTAGTCTCATGAGTTACTGGGGAGAGTCTTCGTCTGACGAATGAAAACCACACAGCTGCCTTAGCCGTGAGGTTGGCACTCATGAGAGTGTGCCGCCCATTGCGTGACACTGTCCAGGAGGCCTCAGGCTGGCCAATTGTGCGAATGGCCTCTTCCAGCACAGCCTCGGTCGGCTCATCAACTATCCGTGCATAATCTGTGTGCGCTTGGCCCTTGAGACCAAAGGCTTCATTGATGGCCTTGGCTGAGAAATCAACTTCCACCCCTCTGACCACAGATAGGCCATCCTCAGGGCTGAGCACATTGGCGTAGAAATCGTACACCATGCTCGTGTAGGCTGGATTGGGAGGTCTGCAGAATTCCTCCCAGCCATGGTTGAGCACCCCTGCGCGCAAGAACTGCGGCAGGTCAGCAAGTCGATCAAGGAAACCTTTCTCGTGCAATAGGTCCCTCTTCCTCAGCTCAACACCCCTGGATTCAGCATCAGATGAGACATACCTCACTGATGGAGGTTCATCTTCAGGGTAGAGTTTAGCCTTCCCCTTATCGGCTGGTTTGGATGATTCAGCAGCCTCCACCTTGAGGCGTTTGAGTGATGGCTCCGTGCTTTCTTCGTCTGCTGAAGGCACTCGTTTGGCCTTCTTCTTCTTCAGCTTCTTGGACTTCTTGGCCGTGCCCATCTTGGCCTTCTTCTTCTTTTTCTTAATGTTGATCTGTTGGAGGCAAGCCCCCAACGTCTCCTCCATGGAATCATCCTGCTGGGCAGGAACATCAGGGCTGTCTTCTCTCATGGGAGAAAAGACTTCTTCTTCCCCAGCATCTCCACTGCCCTGCGTAGACTCCTGATAATCCCCATAAGGGAATTCAGGATCGGGCCGTGGAGAATTGTGCTCTGCTGATGGTGTATGCGCAGAACTCAGTGGCGAAGATGGTGGTTCAGGGCTCTGCGCTGCTGCAGGTGGCGGATCAGAACTCTGAGGTGCTGGAGACAACTCGGAGCTCTGTGCAGGCGGTGACGACTCTGCGCTTGGCACTGGTTCAGACGAGAGGGGACTGCGCGCAGGTGACACAGACAGCGACGAACCTTCTTTGGCTGACTCGTGGGCTGCACGATCAGTTTCTTGACTCTCCACAGAGGGAGTCCTGGCGGTGCTTGGTTCGGCGGCAGTCTTGACACTCCACCGTCGTTTCTTGGGCGTGCCCACTGGCTCAGATGGGCCAGCAGGGATCTCAGTGACCACCCTCCACTTCTTCCTACGAATAGGAAGCTTGGACAGACGGCCAGTGCGTACAGCACCCTCATCAGCAAGGGCGAGAAGCGCTTCCCTCGCAGCCGCTTCAGCTGCGTCGTCGGCCTTCTTCTTGGCGGCGGATCTCTCCGATCGTGTGAACACCATAGCTAAATCTTGAAGATCTTGAGAGAAGAATCAAAGATGGAGAGAATCGCTGAAGTCTTGGAGATCAAAGAATGGGAGAATCGTATCGAACGAGCGCGGTCTAACGGCTATAAATACAACGGCAAAATCCCAACGGCTCTTTTTGCGGATCCAGCAATTTTTGCGCAATTGTAGGGATATTATTTCATAAAAATCTCCAACTTCGCTCGTCCGTATCTTTTATTTGGCTCAACCATTCCTTGATTTTTAAAGCTTGATTTACTCCCCTTGATCCCCTCTTTCGATTCCCTACAAAAACAAATAAAACAAACATTAAATACGCAATTAAAAACACATCACAAAACATACAAACGATAAGCAAAAAAAACAGTAAAAATAAACTAAGGCATTGGCCTTGACTAAACGAGCACAGTAACCACTCGTTCTCTCTCGTTCTCTTTGTCATGCTTCAGTCAAGAGGAAGGCCGAGAGAGTCTTCACATCTCCTTCCTCATAGTAGTGCTTCAACCTGGCACCATTGACCATAAATGGCTGTCCTTGCTGCAAATTTTTAATCTCTATTGCACCATGAACAAAGACATTAGTAATAATAAATGGACCTGACCATCTAGACTTTAGTTTGCCTGGAAACAGTTTTAATCGTGAGTTAAATAATAGTACAAGTTGGCCCTTCCTAAAGTCTTTGATCCTGAGTCTACTGTCGTGCCATATTTTTGTCTTTTCTTTATACATTTTGGCATTCTCATAGGCCATATGCCTAAGCTCATCAAGTTCATGTAGCTGCAAAGATCTCAATGTCCCCGCATCCTTTACACAAAAATTCAATTCCTTCATGGCCCAAAATGCTTTGTTTTCTAACTCAAGTGGCAAGTGGCAAGCCTTGCCATACACCAACCTATAGGGAGACATTCCTAGAGGTGTCTTATATGCTGTTCTATAAGCCCAAAGTGCATCCTCAAGCTTAAATGACCAGTCTTTTCTATTAGGTTTAACTACCTTTTCTAGGATGTTCTTTATCTCCCTATTGGAAATTTCAGCTTGGCCATTTGAGTGTGGGTGGTAGGGAGTAGCTACCCTATGTCTGATGTTATACTTAGCCAATATTTTCTCCATAGCCTTATTAATGAAATGTGACCCCTCATCACTAATGATAGCACGAGGAGTCCCAAATCTAGTGAAAATGTGCCTATGCAAGAAGTTAGTGACTGTTTTAGCATCATTATTAGAACATGCCTTAGCTTCTACCCACTTTGACACGTAGTCTACTGCTACTAAGATGTACAGGTTACCTGATGATGGAGGGAAGGGTCCCATGAAATCAATGCCCCACACATCGAAGAGCTCCAACTCTAAGATGTAGGTGAGGGGCATCTCATCCTTGCGACTGAGGTTACCTGTCCTTTGGCATTCGTCACAGTTGTGGGCATAGTTGTGGGCGTCCTTGAAGATTGTTGGCCAGTAGTAGCCACTCTGAAATACTTTAGCAGCTGTTCTTTGACCACCAAAGTGCCCACCGTAAGGAGATGAGTGACAGTGCTGCAGCACAGACTTCGCTTCAGCAGCTGAAACACACTTCCTCAACAACCCATCAGCACAGGTTCTATAAAGTATGGGGTCATCCCAGATAAATTTCCTTGCTTCATGGAGGAACCTCTTCTTTTCTTGTCCTCCCTTGAACACTGGTAATACCTGTGATGCACGGAAGTTAGCAATGTCAGCAAACCAAGGTTCCTCATCGTTATCACGATGAGTCAAAGCAAAGATATGTTCATCTATAAAAGCATCAGTAATTGCGGGGTCCGCAATTTCTTCGCAATTGTGCTGCAATCGAGACAGGTGATCTGCAACCACGTTTTCACATCCCTTCTTGTCCCGAATGTCCAAATCGAATTCCTGCAGCAATAACACCCATCTAATCAATCTAGGCTTAGCATCAGCCTTCCTCATAAGATATTTTAAAGCAGAATGGTCAGTATATACAATGGTCCTAGTTCCTACAATATAGTTCCTAAATTTTTCACAAGCAAATACTACAGCAAGCATCTCCTTCTCTGTAGTTGTATAGTTACATTGAGCCTCATTCAAGGTTTTACTAGCATAATAGACAGGATGTGTGAGCTTGTCAATCTTCTGTCCTAACATGACTCCTACAGCATAGTCACTGGCATCACATAGCATCTCAAATGGGAGATCCCAATTTGGTCCCACTATGATTGGTGCTGTGACCAGTGCTTCCTTAAGGGTTTTCCAAGCTACTACACATTCTTTAGAGAAGATGAATGGCCTACCTAGCTCCAGTAGCTCACATAGAGGCTTGGCTATCTTAGAAAAGTCTTTGATGAACCTTCTATAGAAGCCAGCATGCCCTAAGAAACTCCTAATGGCCTTGACATTCTGGGGCTCTACCAACTTCTCTATGACCTCTATTTTTGCCCTATCCACTTCCACACCTGCCCTTGACACTCTATGTCCTAAGACAATCCCTTCATCTACCATAAAATGGCACTTTTCCCAATTTAGGACTAGGTTGGTCTCTTCACACCTAGCCAGGACTTGTCCTAGGTTCTCTAGACAGGTTTTAAATGAGTCCCCAAAGACTGAGAAGTCATCCATGAATATTTCTATTATGGACTCATCCAACTCAGAGAAGATTGCCATCATGCACCTTTGGAAAGTTGCCGGTGCATTGCATAAGCCAAAAGGCATTCTGCGGAAGGCAAACGTTCCAAAAGGGCAAGTGAAGGTAGTCTTCTCTTGATCCTTAGGGTCTATAGTGATTTGATTATAGCCAGAGTACCCATCTAAAAAACAATAGTAGGCTCTACCAGCTATTCTGTCTAGCATCTGGTCAATGAATGGTAGAGGGAAATGGTCTTTTTTAGTTTCTTTATTTAACTTTCTGTAATCCATACACACTCTCCACCCTGTGACAGTCCTTGTTGGAATCAGTTCGTTGTTCTCATTGACTACCACAGTTATTCCCCCCTTTTTAGGTACACATTGGATGGGGCTCACCCACTGGCTACTAGCTATGGGGAAAATTACTCCTGCATCTAACCACTTTATTATTTCTTTCTTCACTACCTCTTTCATAGAGGGGTTTAACCTACGCTGGTGATCTACCCTAGGTGTGTGCTCCTCCTCTAGTATAATTTTGTGCATGCAATAAGAAGGGCTAATGCCTCGAATATCAGCAATAGTCCAAGCTATAGCCTTTCTATGTTGCTTAAGCAGTAAAATTAAATCAACCTCATGCTGTTCACTTAGCTTAGAAGAAATAATTACAGGCAGCGTATCATTATCTCCTAGATATGCATATTTGAGGTGAGTTGGTAGTGGTTTCAGTTCTAAAACAGGTGGATGCTCAATGGAGGGCTTTAACGGATTTACAGTTCTATCAGTTAAGTCTATAGTCATACATACATGCTGAGGTCTATCTACAGGCATATTCATTATGTCAGATACATTTAGATCATCTACATCTAATCCTACATATTCGTTAGCATGCTTGGTTAATAATACATGCTCTAATTGTTCTTCCATTAGTGAGTCAACAACATCAATGCTAGCACAAGACTCAGAATCAGAGGGATACCTTAAAGCTTTGTAAACACTAAATTTTACCTCTTCATCATGAACCCTCATAGTTAACTCACCTTTTTGCACATCTATTAGTGCCCTACCTGTGGCTAGGAATGGTCTACCTAGCAGGATGGGGACCTCCTTGTCTGCCTCATAGTCCAGGACAATGAAATCTGCAAGGAAAATGAATTTGTCAACTTTAACTAGAATATCCTCAATCTTACCTTCTGGATATGCGATGGATCTGTCTGCGAGTTGTAAAGTGACTGTGGTTGGACGTGCTTCTCCCATTCCCAACTGGCGAAATAGGGACAGGGGCATGAGATTTATGCTGGCGCCCAGGTCACAAAGCGCTCTGCCCACATGCTTGCCTCCAAGTTCTACAGGTAAGGTGAAGGAACCAGGATCCTTCTCCTTCTTGGGCAGCTTGTTTTGGAGGATGGCACTGCACTCCTCGGTGAGGTTTACTGTTTCAAACTCACCAATTATTTTTTTGTTAGTAATAATGTCCTTCAAAAACTTTACATAAGAAGGCATAGACTGTAAAACCTCTACAAAAGGAATGTTCACATGCACTTGCTTAAGTATTTCTAAGAATTTATTAAAATGAACTTCCTGTTCCTGCTTCTTCTTAAGCCTTCGAGGATAAGGAGGTGGTGGCACATATGCAGGCACGTCAGGACGCCTTAGGATAGGTGGAGGCCTTGAAATTTCTTCTACGTCCTCTACAATTGGCTCTAGCCTGGCTCCTGATGTGCTAGTTGGTGGTGGACCTTGGCTTGGCAGAGACTCCAGTGGAGCACTAGACTCAGTGTTCTCTACTCTCTTTGGTGTGTCCTTTGTGTTGCTCACCAATGGTCTTCCACTCCTAAGTTCAATGGCTTGAACTTGTTCTTTGCCATCTCTCCTTGGTACCTCGGTATCAGCAGGGAGTCTACCTTGGGGCCTACTTTTAAGTTCATTGGCTAATTGGCCTATTTGGTTTTCCAGGCTCCTAAGAGTAGCTTGCTGGCTCTGAAGAGTAGCATCATTCTTAGCTATATATTCCTTGAGTAGGTTTTCTACAGAAGATCCTACAGGTTGATTATAAGGTTTTTGGTACATTGACTGGTTATGTTGAGGAGTGAAACCAGGTGTTCCACTCGGTCTAGGTTGGTTAGAATTTTGATTAGTGTTTTGCTGGCCACCCCATGACAGGTTAGGGTGGTTTCTCCAACCAGGGTTATAGGTGTTGGAGTAGGGGTTATTCCTAGGCTGCTGCTGGCTTCCTACATAGCAGACTGAGGATGGATTCCCAGGGCAGTATTCATAAGGGTGCCCTTCCCCACAGAATCCACAGATTGGTGCCTCGCCTTGATTTGGTTGAGTACCCATTGACATGGCTGTGGCGGTATTGGCACTGGTTTGGAGATTGGCCTGAGCCATTTGCTTGACTAAGTTGGTCAGGGCATTTATTTGGGTGCTCATGGCGCTTAGAGCATCCTTGTCTTGAGCCCTAGTGGGCTCTACTGGATCATCCGACCACCTACAGTGAGATGCTGAGATCTTCTCCAAGATCTCATAAGCTTCGTTGTAACTCTTGGACAACATGGAACCTCCAGCAGATGAATTTAAGACTTGTCTGGTGCTGGGGTTGCATCCTTTAAAGAAAACTTCTATTTGGATACACCATGGAATGCCATGGTGTGGACATTTAATGAGAAGGTCTTTGAATCTAGTCCAAGCTTCGTGAAGAGACTCATTATCAGCTTGTTTAAACTTTATGATATCATCACGAAAGGTGGAATTCCTATCAGGTGGGAAGTATTTGACTAGGAATTTTTCTGCTAAATCTGTCCAATTGCGGACAGATCCTGAGGGCAATGAATTTAACCATGTTTTGGCTTTGTCCCTCAAAGAGTAAGGGAAAAGATATAGCCTCAGGGCTTCTTGGGAAACTCCAGGGATTAGGAATGTGTCACTAACTCCTAGGAAGTTCCTAAGGTGGTTATGGGGGTCCTCATTTTCTATTCCAAAGAATTGTCCCACAGTGGACAACATTTGGAACATCACTGGTTTTAACTCGAATGAGTGGGCAGTGATTTCAGGACGGATTATGCTGGGGTTCAGCTCCCCAGGCATAGGTACTAGATATGAAAGAATGGCACTATTCTTGTCATTCGCTATTTCGATGGGGTTGCGAATGGCTTGTGCCGGATTTGGAACTATATCGCCCATTTCTTTAGTTTCAGGTGTGGTTTGAGGTACAGGAGGTTGTTTAAAGAGACGTTTCTTTGCCTTATTCCTAGCTCGAAGTGATCTTTCAGGTTCAGGATCGAACTCTAAATTACTATGTGAACGCTCACTCATAAACTACCTTAATAGCACCTGCAAAAGAAATGAAACTGATTAGTTTCACTCAATGATAAACTTGATTTTTCAAACTTAACAACTTCGTTTTCACTTAAAATAAGTCCCCGGCAGCGGCGCCAAAAACTTGTTGCGTGCTCAATGTGTAAAGATAATTATGCAAAAGTGTAGAGAGAGCACTTAGAACATGCAAGCATACATGGTCTCACAGCAAGTAGTAAGTATATTTCATTCGTTTTTTCCACAGAGACTCATTTTTAGCTATTCGCGAAGTGTGTTTGTTAAGAAAGATGGGATGAATTTGATGGGGTAAAATTGGTTTTTAATTATCTAATTTTTGCTGAATGTATAAAAGGATATAACATAAACAAATTAAAGTTAAAATCAGACTCAAAGGACCAGAGATGGAATTAATAAACGATGAAGAAAACAGCTAAACAGAATGCAAACTAAGCAGAATTGCGAGAGCCGCAATTAATCCGCAATTAACTGACAGCGAAACTGATTAAAAGGGTGAATTAAGGGCTACTAATGACTATCCTATAGGCAGTTTATTACGATTATCAAGCTTTGGATCAACTCTCTATACATCAAACTCACTCTATCTCAAGTATCGTCCGATTCCATGCATTAGAGACTCAAGTTTACTCGACTTCAAAGTAAGGTCTTAAGCATCTTGTTAGAACAGGAGTGTTCAGTTTGTACTAGGGAAACGCCTATTCCTAGGCCGTTTCCTGATTACCATGAAAGGCTAGCATGATTGTATGACTCTGAACTCTTACTCCTTCCAGAGGTTAGGAGTTCTTTGGACAAAATGGATGGCCAATCGAAATTGCCCGTGGGATGAAGCTTACATACAATCAATGTTCGAGTGTTAATCTGCCTACTTGATTCACGTTTTTTAGCCTATAGTTCTGTCATTAGCATGCCCCTAAGTGATTTTAGTTACTCATGGATATGTAGAGAACAGAAATGGTAGATAAGATAGACATGCTTAGAAGAAAAATGTGTGTAAAACAGTAAGCCAAAACCGTAGCAGAACAAGATGGACACTGTAAATTGCAGAATTGTACTTTGATTACTTTAAGTGTTTGAATGACAAAGGAAAGCTTTAAAAGAACTGAATCCAAGACAGACAACAACGAAATGCAGTAATTGAAATGCTAAACTAAGAACAACAGTGATCAAAGATGGAAATAAGAAGAACAGAGCAGAAAAACAGTAAAGGTTTGCTAGAAAACTCCGTGGCAGTCGCCTCGAATGATGGTGATGAAAAGTCAGCCGTGCTTGGATGAATCCAATCGAGAGAGAAGAAGAATCTTCTCTCCTTCCTATCAGATTATCGACTCCAAAAGCTGAGACTCTCACTCCAACACACGGCAAAGGAAAACAGCTGGAAATGGTGGACTGCGAGAAGACTTCTTCGCCTCGAATGATGATTGAACCTCCGACTTTGACCCCCTTTTATAGTAGTTTGCAGGTGCGTTTGGGCCAAGGAGAACCATCAGTCTTCAACGTCATATATCAGAATGGATGGAGGAGAAAGAACGAATCCCTGAAAAGTCGGATCTAAACAGAAAAAGGTCAGCCAACTTACGGTTTTAACTTGAATAATTGCGGTCACCGCAATGTTTTCGCAATTCATTCGCAATGCTCATTTTTTCATTCTTTTCCTTCGGTTTTCAACCCTTTTTCTACCTATTGTCCATAAGTCCTACATTAGCTACCTTCTTCTAATTCTCATATTAAAGCATAGGTTTAGGCTAAATGCTAACAAAAACACCTACATGTGTACATCTTCTTAAGCTAAATGGGTCCTAAATAAGTCACTTTCAGAGACTTAACAGCAGACAGTGGCGCCTCCAACCATGTCACTGCCAATCCTGGGTTTCTAACCAACAAGGCTGAGTACACAGGTAATGAGACTGTTGTCGTAGGCAATGGTAACAAACTCTCAATCTCTCACTTTGGTGACACGTCTCTAACAACTACACTTGGATCTTTAAAACTCAATAGCGTTCTGTGTGTGCCCCTGATTGCTAAAAATCTTATTAGTGTATCCAAGTTAGCAAATGACAACAACATATTTATTGAATTTTATGCTGATTTCTGCCTGATTAAGGACAAGGCTACGGGGGAGGAACTTCTGAAGGGCACGCTTAAGGATGGACTATATCAGATTGAACCGTTGAGGATGTCCATAAATAAAGCACAAGTCTCAGGTCCAGATTTAACAAAGTCTCCTGCTGCTTGTCTACCTTCCTCTCCAATGACTTCAGTTGTTGCTGCTAGTTCCCTTTCACAGCCTACCACTCAAATTAACATTGTACTTACCAAATCTTTGTTACACAAAAGATTGGGACATCCTTCTATCAAAGTCTTGGATACTGTTATTAGAGAATGTAAACACCAATTTCAAGTCAATGATGAGTTCAAATTTTGTGAATCCTGTCAATTTGGAAAAATGCACGCACTGCCTTTCTCCCATTCTCAATCTCATGCTTCAGCTCCATTTGATCTTGTCCACACAGACCTATGGGGACCTGCTCCTGTCCTATCCTCAGATGGCTTCCGCTACTATATGTTGTTTGTTGATGACTTCAGCAGATTTACATGGCTCTTCCCTCTACGACAAAAGAGTGATGCTCATATAGCCTTTACTGAGTTTCTGTCGTTTGTTTCAACACAATTTCAAAAGAAGATAAAGACACTTCAAATGGACAATGGTGGTGAGTTTCAACCAATAACTCAAATCTGTCAAAAGATGGGCACTATAGCTCGTTTCTCCTGCCCTTACACGTCTGCGCAAAATGGCAGGGCTGAGAGGAAACATCGTCACTTAGTTGAGACTGGCCTCACTCTCCTTGCACAAGCATCTCTACCTCTCAAGTTTTGGTGGTTTGCTTTCAGGACAGCAGTGTTCCTGATCAATGGCCTTCCATCCCCTGTGCTTCAGAATCGCTCACCTATAGAGACATTGCTACACAAGAAATTAGACTACTCCACTCTTAGAGTCTTTGGGTGTGCTTGCTATCCGAACATGAGACCATATCAACAGCACAAGTTTGATCATCACTCTGCCCAGTGTGTCTATCTTGGGCCTGCACCTCAGCATAAGGGGTATGTATGTCTTCTGTCCAATGGAAAGATCATTATCACTCGACATGTCAGGTTTAACGAAGATCATTTCCCTTGGCAAACTGGCTTTGGCTCTAATCATCAACCTATTACAGTAACCTCACCAGCCCCCTCTATTCTCCAATGGTTTGGCCCATCACAACTATCTGACCCTACCTCTTCCCAAATTCCTATCACAACACCTCCTACTCAACTATTTGATCCTTCCCCTTCCCCTCTTCCAAGCTCCAGTCCCAAATCCCCAATGGCTCCACTCTTATCACCTATCCCATCCCCTGTACCCTCATCACCAACATCCTCCTCCCCAACCCCATTAGTAACCAATGTCCATCCCATGACCACCCGAGCTAAAGCTGGTGTTTTTAGACCCAAGGCCTGGACAGTATCTTGTCCCACAGACTGGTCTCTCAAAGAACCATCCAAAGTCTCCACTGCGCTTGCCACACCACAATGGAGACAAGCCATGACAGAGGAGATTCGTGCACTTCACAACTCCCAAACCTGGACGCTAGTTCCACCTTCCAATCAGTACAATGTTGTTGGCTGCAAGTGGGTCTTTCGGTTGAAACAAAATGCAGATGGTTCGATACAGAGGCACAAGGCTCGCCTTGTGGCAAAAGGGTTCCATCAACATCCAGGAGTTGATTACTTTGAAACCTATAGTCCAGTGGTTAAGTCTTCAACCATTCGGATTGTTTTGTTCTTAGCTTTGTCGAATGGGTGGAAGCTAAGACAGCTTGACTTCAATAATGCTTTCCTCAACGGCACCCTGCAAGAAACAGTGTACATGTCTCAGCCTCCGGGGTTTGAATGTCTCTCACGTCCCTCTCATGTCTGCAAGCTTCATAAAGCTATCTATGGTCTGAAACAGGCCCCAAGGGCATGGAATGATGAGTTTAAAAACTTCTTGGTCAGCTATGGTTTTTCTGTGAGTAGATCCGATGCCTCCTTGTTCTTTTATCAACAAGGAACTGTCTCCATAGTTCTTCTTCTATATGTTGATGATGTAATCCTAACAGGTAACTCTCCATCTTTTCTCACTCAGCTCATAAGCGTTCTCAACAACAAGTTTGCTCTGAAAGACCTTGGCCAACTCAACTACTTCTTGGGCATTCAAGTCACATATCTACCTTCTGGCCTACATCTAAGTCAGTCCAAGTACATTCATGATCTGCTGGAAAAGGTACAACTCCAACACACCAAATCTTGTCCTTCTCCTGCGGTCACGGGCAAACATTTGTCCATATGTGATGGCTCCCTCTTGTCGGATCCACTTCAATATCGCAGCACACTCGGGGCCCTACAATATCTCACCAACACCAGGCCAGACATAGCATTCATAGTCAATAAGCTCAGCCAGTTCATCAATGCACCAACAGACATACATTGGATGGCAGTTAAGAGAGTCCTCCGTTACTTAAAAGGTACACCTTCGTATGGCCTCCTTATTCAACCCAGCTCTCAAATCTCAATCACTGCATTCTCGGATGCTGACTGGGCAGCAAACGTTGATGATCGCAAATCCGTAGCTGCCTATTGTGTGTTCTTAGGCCCCACCTTGGTTTCATGGTCCTCAAAGAAACAAGTTGCAGTCGCTAGATCTAGCACAGAATCTGAATATCGTGCCCTCGCACATGCCACGGCTGAAATCACTTGGTTAAGACAATTACTTGGTGAACTCGGTATCCCATTGTCATCCACCCCTCGCATATGGTGTGATAACATCAGTGCAAAAGCCCTCGCAGCCAACCCAGTTTTCCATGCCAGGACCAAGCACATTGAGATCGACATACATTATGTTCGAGATCAAGTTCTGAGCAAACGTCTTGACATACAATACATACCATCTGAAGAACAACTAGCTGACTGCTTAACCAAGTCCCTCACACACTCTCAGTTCTCCTACTTAAGATCCAAACTTGGGCTCGTAAACCTCTCCTCTCGTTTGAGGGGGAATGATAAGGAGAGTCAACAAGGTGCTGACATGGACACACAAAAGAGTGACCAAGCAGCTGATATGGAGAGGTGACTCAGCTGCAACCTTGGAGGAATACGGTTACTCATTACCCAATAGGAAAGCTACACACTATCTCAAAAGTTGTTATTCCAGCTGTATTTATTTTTGTCTTTACTCTTGATTCATTGATTCTTTTGTGTATATAAAGGAGGCTAGGGTTGCTAGCCTCCATATGAATTAAATCCATTCAGTCTGCAATATAAGAAGAATATATACAAATATTCCACTGACTTCTTCTTCTTTCTTACGATGTCCAACTAAAGTAAATTACCAAATTGAGAATGACTTAAAATGATTTCGTTATTTTATTTCGTAGGCGTGGGTTTACGAGATGTTCCCATCATTATTGAATAGTAATGCTGCTATGCAATTGGATGTTTTGATGTTAGTACAACATTATTTACCCTTAATGGGAAAGCATTCACTTTACATACATTTGTATTCGTCCCTCTGCGGCTCTGCCTCCATCTTCAATCCTCACAGACACTTGCTTTTGCCCAAAAAAAATAATATTGGTTTTCAGCCAACAGAAAACCGACCTGGTTGGATCCGCGGCGGTTTGGGCGAAAAACCGACTCATACTCACCTCTAGTTTCCATCAATTATTTTAAAAGCTACAACAATCTAAAACGAATCGAGTTTTGATCTAATTACCACGTAATTTTGATCACCCTACTCCATCTAATTATCACATAATTCATTTAATTCAATTTCCCTTTTCCAGAATATCTTAAGAAGATGTGTTTGATATAATCATATAACTTATAATTTAAGCCATTTTTAAAAAATTATTTTCAATAAAAATATTTTTGTAAATTAAAATTTTAAGAAGGTGCTTTAAATAACAATTTTTTTTTGTTACCCTATTGTTAAAATTGATTCTATTAATTATATATATATATATATATATATATATATATATTTATATTGGTTAACAATTTAAAGTATATATATATTTTTTTTTAAACTATCTCTCAATTATTTATTTAAAATCAGCTTTTAAGTTAATCCAATTGTTTAAGTACTTTTTCTTTATTAAAAAAAACACTTCTTATCATCTAAAATAATTCAAAAAAATATTACACAATTCAAATTATTAAATTTTCCAAGAGAAAAATAGATTTTGTTTCAAAAGCAATTTTTCAAATGATATTTCCAACACATTAAATGCATGTTTGAATTCGCTACTAGAAATTATGTTTTTCAAAAATGTATTTTTCAAAAGATTTTTTTATAAAAATATTATAATTAAAACATTCATACGTTTGGTTACATTTTCAAGTTCGTTCTGTTTGCTCTACAATAAAAATGAAATTTACTATAAAGGACGACTAATAATAAACAACATGAATTAAAAAGTTCAAAATTTATATTTAAAACACTATGACCGACCGTTGACTATCGTCGATGATCAGCAGCGGAGTGTAGGCGCGATGGTAGTCGCCAGAGATGGTCATTGGAAGTTGTCAAAGGTGGGCAACGGCGATAGTGTTCGTCGGAGGCAGACGACAACGAGTAGTGAAGGGCACAATGGTGTTCACTGACGATAAGCGATGGTGGTCGTCGATAGTTGCTGGAGGTGGGCGATGGTGGTGGTCGCTGATGACAACTATGGTGGAAGTGAAAGTAGAGAGTTTTGAAAGGGTAGTGCAAGGCAACCGGCGGTGGTGATCTCCAGGCGGGCAGCGGTGTTCATCAACGATAGGCAATGGTGGTCGTCGGGTCGGAGGTGGCCAGTGGTGGTTCTCGCCGACCACAACCATGGTGAAAGTGAAGGTACAAAGTTTTGAAAAGGGTGTACGAAAATTTGAGAGAAGTCCCAATTAAACACAAGACTTAATTCTAAAACTCATTTTGAGTGGCTGTCAAACACCACAACTTTAATTAAAATAATTTTTTAAAATAAAACTAAACATTGGGGGCGTTTGACGAGGCAGCTTGAGAAAGTAAAGGAAATGCAAACCAGTGAAGTGAACTCGGACCAAAACATTGAAGTAGAAGCTGAGTGAAACAACTTGCATTTTGTATGGTTGTGGAAACTAGAGCTCTAAACATGAGGTTAATTACTTTTCTTTTGGACGTACTTATAGGGAATTAGAACTATGAAGGTTTCTTAACCTTGGGAATTAGGGTTATTTTGGGTTCACAACCTGAGAATTAGAACTCTCAAGTTTTCTAAACCCTCAAAATCAGAACATTGTATTCAAAGTGCAGTGTTCTAAAACTCGAGTTTGGACAATTTTTTAATTATTTTTTTTTCTTTTCTCGTGAATTTTTGTGAATGGTAGAACTTTTTATGCAACACAGGAGCAATTTGTTTTTGGGACTTTTGAATAAAACATTAAATTTATGTTATAGTCTAAAAATAAAAAAATGTTTCCAAAAATAAAAAAAAATTGTTTACCATTAATTAACAAACAGAAAAAATATTATGTTAATGATTTGATTTTTTTATTTATTTAAAAAATAAATATTTGGATAAAAAATTAAAAAAAAATGAAAAAGAGAACCATAAAAACTAAAGTTTATAATTTCAAACCATTTCATAGAGATGGAGTTTCTCATTTCTTAAAAAAAATAAAAAAAAAAATAATTGGAGTTTCTCATAAATTATAACCTAAGGGGAAAAAAAAATTGCAAATTTTTTTAAAAAAATTAGAAATGAAAAAAAAAAATCTAATTCTATAATATGAAGAAAACTACATTCTATTTTGAAATAATTTTGTTGGATAAATAAAAGTTACCATAAAAATATAATTTTGTTGGATAAATAAAAGTTACCATACAAATAATATGATTGAATATTGTTAATTAGTATTTTTTTTTAATTTTAATATGTTAACTAAAAAATTACATGTTATTTTTTAAAATATTAATGTGTAAATCATCTAAGTATATTCTTCTTATCTTATTTATTATTAATTAGATTCTAAATGAATGAAAAGAATAATTTTATTTAAATAAATATAATTAAAAAATTATATAATTATAGTTAGATATGATGACGCTAACCCCTAATCATAATTAAAAAAAAAAAAAAAAAAAAAAAAAAAATTAGCAAGACCCACCAAAAAAAAAAGATAAAACCGACCATAAGAAAAGTGAAATGGTGGACCCACCAAGATCTTATAATATTAAGAAAAATCATAAGTTCAAGAGTAACTAGTTTAGCTTCTCAAAACTATCCCCAAGCGCCCCCTAAAAGTCAATCCAAACCCACTTTGATTAGTTTTGATTGAAAAGTGCTTTTAGATGGTATTAAAAGAACTTCTCACTCCTAAAATCTGGGAGTTGAGCCAACCATTTATAGCCCAAAATACAACTCACGAAACACATTTCACTCTTTTAAGTGACAAAAACTAGGCAAGCAAAAAAGAAAAAAGTTAAGACTACCAAAATATGGATAAGGTCATAAGGGTGCATTTTGATTGCCAACTTAAACCTAGAAACAGCAGCATAGGCATAGGAATCGCTAGAAACTGAAGCACAAATGTATTTGAAAATCAGAAAACAATATTCTTACAATACATGTTTACCACTGATACTGATTATACAGCTAAACATACTCTGAAGCAGATTGAGTTCAAACATCACTTCTAAACTTCATAGATCATCATTCCTCAGCTTGAGGTGAATGGCTGCAACACCATAAAACATGAACGCATAACATGAAAATTTTGGAAAAGTAATCAATAAATGAAAAGAAGAAGAAGAAAACAAACCTGTTATATCCCTGATGCTTTGGGCTTTGAGTCCCACCATAACTGGGGCTATCCCCAGGTTCTGCCACTGTATTTAGCCGCTCGGCATGACCATTTTCAGGGTTTGACCTTTCTCTATCACGAGGACTATAGGTAGTGCCACGTACATTGGTAGGACTCCCCCTCTCTCTCCCGTAAGGACTACGACTTCGGTTTGGGACTCGGTCATCCTTTGCTCTTTCCCTCTGATGGGTAGGACTCCCACGTACATCGGTAGGACTCCCCCTCTCTCTCCTGTAAGGACTACGACTTGGGTTTGGGACTCGGTCATCATTTGCTCTTTCCCTCTGATGGGTAGGGCTCCCACGTACATCGGTAGGACTCCCCCTCTCTCTCCTGTAAGGACTACGACTTCGGTTTGGGACTCGGTCATCATTTGCTCTTTCCCTCTGATGGGTAGGACTCCCACGTACATCGGTAGGACTCCCCCTCTCTCTCCTGTAAGGACTACGACTTCGGTTTGGGACTCGGTCATCATTTGCTCTTTCCCTCTTATGGGGAGGACTCCCACGTACATCGGTAGGACTCCCCCTCTCTCTCCCATAAGGACTACGACTTCGGTTTGGGACTCGGTCATCATTTGCTCTTTCCCTCTGATGGGGAGGACTATGGCTAGGAGCCCTAACATGGTCACTTGATCTCTCTCTCTCTCTCCTATAAGGACTATGATTGGGGCTACGACCACGGCCATAATCAGGAGAGCCCCTTTCTCTCTCTCTTTGATAAGGACTTGGACTGCGACGACTTCCATAGTCGGGACTAGCCCTTTGCCGCCTATATGGACTGCGGCTAATATCATTGCCATAATCAGGGCTTCCTCGCTCTCTTCTATAGGGACTTGGGGATCGCCGTTTTCTATCAGGAGACCTATCACGATTCCTATCAGGACTATATCCATTTCTTTTCTCGTCGTCATCTCGAACAGCATATTCCACTGAAATCACTCTATCCATCAATTTGCTGTACACAATAATAATAATCAAAAGGCATAACAATAACAATAACTGAACACGCACACAATAGCCTACAAGTGAAAATATCAATGTAATTATCCTTCACATGGTCTCAGTGCAACAGGGGCAAGCAAAGGGGGATTGATTAATCAACCTTCAATATGATGACCGTTCTATTCAAATAAAATGACGCAATCCAATGATAGAAACTCACCTCATGTTTGTAAGCTCCAATGCTCTAGTGGCATCCTCCTGCACTTCATACTGAACAAATGCAAAATTCCTTCGAATCCTTACACTCAATATCTTACCATAAGGATCAAAGTGCCTCTCCAAATCCCTTGTCCTCGTATGATATGGGTCAAAGTTGATTACAAATAAAGTCTTTGAAGGTCTTGTATTAGTAGAGGATTTCCTCGAACCTCCTCCACCTCCTCCTCCACCACCTCCACTTCCATCTCCACCTGGTCTTCTAATGCCACGCTCTTGCTATAGAGTAAAAGAATGAAAGATCAAAATACAGTTTGACGGAATAGTAAATCAAATCAAATAAAAGTTCCACAAAGGGATGGAAAGAAAAGAATTCATTAGTTGTGGCATATCAATGTATATTACTTTGGTCCACTCAACACGTAGCCTGCGGCCCTTTCGGCCAAATTCTCTTCGATCAAGTGCACGGATAGCATCCTCAGCATCTCTCTCATCCTCCATGTAGATAAAAGCAAAACCTTCAAACATCCAAAACAGAATAAACTAATTATGACATCTGTGAGAAACAATAGAATTTTCCCACCAAAGATTAAAGAATTCCTCAAAATGCAATATCAATTTTCTCTCTGACGAAATATTCAACAAGCCACAAAAATTTCTTACCATAAGAAAAAAATATTTGCAAACCACCTTGAAATCTATAAACTAAGTTACCAGTGATTTAGCAACAGACCTTGTGTCATGAACTAAGTGGTGTCAAGGAGCAATAATCCAAAACAGGATGTCACATGGTAGGTCTACAAATAGAAAGTGCCTTCTTCATTATTGTGCAGCCTCAGCTGAGGTTGACAGTGTTTCAACCTTGAAATAATGTATGAATTGTAGGCAGGCAAAAATCATGAGGGATGGAAACTGGAAAGCAAAATGTCGGAGGAAAATGTAAGATGGTAGTGCCATTGAGGATCAGTATGTATCTTCTTGGAAACAAGAAGAGGAAGCTCGTCACAGGCGGAAAACTCAATTCTGAAGAGCCATCCTTATCCAAGAAGGTTATGAATATGCAAATAAAATCCTGCACCAAAGAAAATTCTGGCCAAGGCGGTTTAGGATTTAAAACATACCCTCTTTTTTTCTCAAATTTTTGTTTAGAATCCACCACCAAAAACTCGACAAACTCTGATTTTCGTATGCTGGATGATGCCGAATCGTGTTGCAAGGCACCAAATGCATTGAGAATAACTTCTCCTTCGGAGGAATTTCCGACATCTGAATTTCCTTGCCTTGCCGGCGTCGTATCCAATACTTAGTGGATTGAGAGTACTTAGTGGATTGAGAGTAACTTATTCAATTCAGTATATTGCATATATTAAAAATTAGCAAGTGTCTTGTATCGACATGATACAAATTATAAACAAATTAAAACTGAATTCAGGAATCAAAACACAAACGTCTTTCTAATATACATCTTATAAGTTTCTTATTAAAAAAAGGAATCAAAACACAAAAAGATATGCTATGACTAGAAGCTCACCAGATTTCATATCTACTCTATCAACTTTTCCATATCGACCAAAAAGTCTTTCCAGATCAGGCTGTCGAGCATCATACTCAAAGTTTCCACAAAAAATCGGCTTCATACTACCTGAACACAAGTCGGGATATAAAAAAAAAAACATAGAAATGCGACATCTGAGTTTATGAAACCTAATAATTTCACCACATCAACAATTGGAGCACATATTGAAACTAATCCTAAGAGTGAAGAACATATTGAAAAAATCCATAATTATGCAGTTACCGTTTCCAGACAAGTCTATGTCCAATTTCTATCCGCCGTGGAGAGTTTCAGGCCGCCGTCGGAGAGGCTCCGAGTGAGAGACAGAGAGAGAGAGTTGCGTACCGTGGGAGAGCTGCAGGGCTGTGGAAAAAATAGGTGATTCTAGGGTTTTTTTTTTCTTTTTTTTTTCTTTTAACCCTAATTTAATTTACAAAAAGATGTTGTAAAAAAAAATAATAATAAAAATAATAATAAAAAAAAATAATACTTTTAAAATAATTTCAAATACTTACAAGGAAAATTGTTCACATTTGTTTTTTTGGTTTTTTTTTTTTTTTTTAGTAAAAGAAAAATACAAGGCTAGTTTAGAAAATAAAAATAAGTTTGCTATATATACTAGTTTTCAATGCATGTGTAATCATTTGAATAAAACACGATTCAAAATTAATTAAGATTAGTTTAATACATTCATATATTATTATTTTTTTTCAATTTTAATATTTTGTATATAATTTTAATATAAGATAAGATAATTTTATTTTATTAGGTTATATCGTTCTATTATAATATTTTTTTTTGTGAAATCGTAACAGATGTCAATTTATAGTAAAATATTTAAAAATATAGTACTTTTTTTAAAAAAAATTGCAGATATGACAATTTTTATTACTGATAGTATGGTTATCGCCGATATTAGTCTATCGTTGATAGTAGTCTACCACCTTAGTTTAGTTTTTTATAGAATTTTAGTCTATCAGTGATATAGTAGTCTATTAGTGATAGTCATATATCAACGATAACTTCTATAGCCACTGATTTTTTGTCATATTTGCAAAATATTTTAAATTTGGCTAAATTTGCAATTATTTTGGGCATGATTGCTGTTTGTGCAACTAACCCTATTTTTTTTATGTAAATATAATAAAAAAAAATTGAAAAATAAGATTTATTTTAATTTTTATAGATATTATTATTATTGTTATTATATAATATATTTTGTAAGACGACGGAAACACTTAGATGTGTGTTGACCGAGAAATTTCGGCCAATCAGCGGTTGCCACGTCATTATTCACAAAACGAATGACAAACTTACATCCGAGACGAATCTCAAATCAACATGTGTCTCAGATTAAATTTAAAGACAAAATTGGCGAGTCTCAAGGAAACGTCACGTGTCTTCATCATGGCCGTTTGATCAAATAAACCTAACCGATCAAATTGGGTCATATTGCAATTGGGCTCAAAAATCAAATTGGCCAAAAAAGTTATTTAAATGACAATTTGGCTCAAAGCCCATTGGACCCAAACTCATTAGGTTCCCATGAGAAACTCTATAAATAGAGAATTCATCCTTCATTTCCACGGTTCAGAAAATTTCTTCTTCTAAGAACTCAAAGAGAATTCACATGCAACGAAGACTCTTTGAATCCTTGGAAGACTGAACACTTCTTGAAGATCAAACACCTGAAGACTTCATCGCTACGCGAAGCTGAAGATTCAACCTCGAGAACAAACTGCGAAGCCCTCGAGTACATATACATTTAAGAGAGAGAATTAGAGGATCAAAAATTAGATATTGTAATCCACTACGCACTAATACATACAAATTAAATACAAATCAAATTCATATACATGTATCGAATTTCCTTCGTCGAAATCTCGTGTGAACAGATTGGCATGCCCAGTGGGACCACTTTATCTCTTATCTCTCATTCTCTCAACTAAAGTTAACGATGACATCGAAGAAAACAACATCCAGGTCTGTCATTCCCAACAGCCCTTACAAGGGACCTGTCACCCGCAGCCACTTCATCAAAGAAGTCTCGCAGACGGGTGAACAAACTCTTGTCATCGTGAGCAAAATTTACAAACAAATGACGGAGTCTACGCGGGGTGGGATAATCATCAAGGAAAATCCCTTGTATGATGAATCTATTCCCTCCTATTATCAGTCGAAGAAAGAGTCTGATCCCAACGGGATGTCTGTAATGATGGCAGACGCTCGCACGAGCGACGAAGTAATAGCTGAAATGAAAAAGAAACTAAACTTTCTGATGAAAGCAGTTGAAGACAGAGACCTCGAGATTGCCCACTTGATGAATCAGATACAAAGCCGAGAGGTTGCAGAGTCAAGTCTAACTCCTGCAGCATAGAGAAATGACAAAGAAAATATTGTCATCCAAGAAGACTGGCAACAAGATTTTTGGATGTCCTGCTGTAAATTCGGGTTGTCGAGACCCGCCAAAATACAATTTATAAGCCTATTAACCAAAGCTTTGCAGCTAGTGGCAACAGGGTCGATCCACGGAGAAGGTTATTATTGAAATTAAATTGAACTTGAAATTAATTAATCAATTGGGTTTTCATAACGGGGGGATGTTTAAGCATGCAAGAAAGACAAATAATCGCTAACGGATGAATTAAAGAGAGGGAGAGAAAGATGAGTGCACGGTTTGGGGATTTCGGGATTTCTTTGTTAGACATTTTACGCTTATCATTTAATACAATCCTAAGGCTAACAGTTCGTAATACACACGGTCAGTTACCCGGGAAGCCCCAAGTGTAACCGACTCCATAGAAATTAATTAGACCACAAAGTTCTAATTAAACATTATCTAAAGTTGCATTAGGGTGATCAACCCCAAATTGACTCTAAATAGTCACTAGCATACCGCGACAGACATTCGATCACATAATCTAATTGCTAACTGGCTACCCGCCAACGCTGTATGTAACCAACAATTATCATGCATGAATCGATACTCCGGTTTAATTTTATTATTCTGTGTTACTAGTCGAATAGTGAGAGGCACGACATCGCTACTCTTTAACTCTAACAAAATTCTAGAAAACACGAGTGTCAATCGGCGAAATCTAACATATGCATATGATGAAGCAAGAATAATAAATGCATACAAATCAGCAACCAAGTTGGAAATTAAAGCATGGATTATCAAAGCATAAAACTCTAACAAATTATCCCAAACTGTTCACTTTACCTTAGTCGTCCATAGGACGGATTGTCACTACCGCTCCAAGGAAAGCTATGGAAGTCATCTCTATCCTATTACAACTTACAAGCTCCAAAACATGCCACAAATGGCGGAGCTAAGGTGAAAATGGGGAAAAGCCGAGAGGAAGAAGATGAAGTTCGGAAAATGGTGAAAGAATATGGCTGAAAAATCGTCCTTCAGCCCTTTAAAATCGTCGTAGCGTCGAGACGCTAGGGCAGCGTCGCGACGCTGCGACCTAATTAATCCTCGCGCGCCTCGCGATGGCGTCTAGACGCTAGGGCAGCGTCTCGATGCTGGCTCGATGATTTCTTGGGCGCGCCTCCTCCGGAGCGTCTCGACGCAACAGCAGGGTCTCGACGCTGATGCTCGACGCTTGCTCTCGGGTTTGGGCTGGAAAATTGCCTCTCCTAGGCAATTTTGGTCCATTTCTTCTTGGATTGACTTGCCCTTTTCCCGATGCACTCCCGGGGCGTTAAAACTCTGCTATTAGCTCCGAAACGGGTCCAATGGACGCACGAGCTCTTTGCCGCATTTCTCCTACAAACGAGATTAATTAAACAATTAAATGCGAAATTTAGCCATAATTAGGAAGTGAATAATAGCTCCAAAATGGAGTTATCAGCGGGCAACGTACCTGGGAGGATCGCAGAAACATTATCCTTTTTTTCTTTTCAGTCCCTCTGGACTTTCTTTTCTTTGTGCACCAGCTCCTGAGAAATTTGGCATATTTTGGCACTTGGCTCACTGCCTCAAGGAGCGGTATGTTCACCATCACCTTCTGGAAGGTTCTCAAGACCTCCTCGTCTTCGGTCTCCAAAGTAGGCTTCGCAAGCCTACTAGGGAAAGGTGCTTTGGCAACATTCTCTTGCACATTCATTTCTTCTTTCTTCTCATCATTCAGATTCTTGGGAGCAATCGGGGCGGACTCATTCAGGCTATCCTCTGCTTCCTTCACGACTCTGGAGGGAAGTGATTTCCCACTCCTGAGCTGGATTGCACTCACGTTCTCACATGAGTTCACCGTGGTTTGTGAAGGAAGCTTCCCAGAGCTCTTGCTCTCTATTTTGCTTATCGACACCGCCATGTGCGTCAGTTGCTTGTTCAAGTTTTGCAGCTCGGCTTTGTGTGAGTTTAGATCTTCTCGAGCTTCTTTCTGAAATTGGCTTGTCGACGTCACGATGGTCCGAACCATCTCTTCCAATGAGCTGGAGGAGCTCGAGGCTTGAGCTTGAGAGGAAGTGTTCGGCCTATCATGGGACTGGCCTTGGAAGCGTTGTTGTCCTTCCCTATTCCCATAGCTGAAATTGGGGTGGTCACGCCAACCGGGGTTGTATGTGTTCGAGTAAGGATCATACTTCCTTGGGTTGGAAGCATATCCCCCGATTGCGTTCACCTCCTCCGCCTCGCGGTTTCCTCCGACAAATTTTTTCAATAAATTTCCAATCTCGGCCACCTGGGCCTTCATCTCTGTCATCTCATGGCTTTGGGTCACACTGTGAACTTGCCCCTGCCCACGAATACCAAACTGCTGCGAGTTGGCCGCCATGTTCGCAATTAACTGCTTGGCCTCCACCGGGGTCTTATCAATCAAAGCCTCACCACTCGCGGCGTCGATCATCTGCCGATCATGAGGCGTCATACCCTCATAAAAATACTGGATTAGGAGCTGATCGGCAATCTGATGATGCGGGAAGCTTGCGCACAGGCGCCCAAAGCGTTCCCAGTACTCATGCAGAGACTCACCCACGTCCTGAGTGATCCCATAAATTCTTTTCCTCAGTGTTGTGGCCAGGCACGTAGGGAAATACTTCTCCAGGAAAACCCTTTTCATGTCTTGCCATGTTGTGATCGATCCGGAGGGCAGATAATAAAGTCAATCCTTGGCTTTATCCTTAAGCGTAAAGGGGAATGCCCTCAAATGCAGCTGCTCCTCCGTCACTCCTGGGGGCTTCATCCCCGCACAGACGCAATGAAACTCCATTAAATGCTTGTTTGCATCCTCTCCTGCATTGCCATGGAAAGAAGGCAACTAGTGAATTAAACCGGATTTTAATTCAAAATTACCTGCTACCACGGGGTAGTTGATGCACAGGGGTTGCAAATTCAAATCTGGCGCTGCCAGCTGTTTCAGCATCCTTGGCGCTTCTCCTTGCGCCATCTCGTCACCAAAGAATGGATTGCCTTTTTCTTCAAACAACCTTTGCCCCTCCCGGGCTTCTCTTCTCAACCGCCGCTCTTCTCTTTCGATTTCAGGTATAAACTTTAATCCACTAATCTCAGAAGAACGGGTCATACACAAACAAAATTTTAAACATACAAACTACAAACAGAAAAAAATTTCAGCACACAATCAATCAACCAAATTCAAATTCAAACATGATTTCAATCAATTTTTGCCCTTCCCCGGCAACGGCGCCAATTTTGGTAACAGGAATTTTGAATGTCCTTGGTAACGATATTTTGGAACTATCGCCAATCATCGGGTTGTCGAGACCCGCCAAAATGAATTTATAATTGCCCGAATTCACTAAATTATTAGTAGAGTAGCGGCAACGGGGTCGATCCACAGGGAATTAAGTTAACTTGGCTTAATCTTAATTAAAATTGCAAACTTATGATAGTGAATGAAATATGGGGGATTTGCTGATTTTTGATTAACTAAGAGGGAACAATGCAAATGGAAAAATTTAACTAACGGAGTTTTCGACTCGGGACGATCGGGAATAAATTTAGCATGCCTCTTGGATCATGGGTTGACGAGTATAATGGCTAAACACTTTAATGAATACGCAGCTCGTCTTAAATTAATAAATTAACTCAGACATGCTTCATGGAAATTAATAAATTAACTCAGACATGCTCCATGGAAATTAATTAGACATAATTAATCATGCTAATCAAGCATATCGATCGGACATTGGCGGCCAACACTCTCCCAAGACCGATCGATAGCAACGAGCTAACTGCGACGACTATCTAATTTGGACGCGAAATTAGTGTGTCGATTTGGGATTCTAATTCGGGAAGAACGATCACCAAGAGCGCAAGGACGCCAATACGCTCAAAAGGTGTCGTAAATCCTTGTTACTTGGCGGTTTAGAGAGGCACGACATCAAAACCTTTAACGAATGAAACATGCTCAAAATCAAGGGTGCCTAGTCCTAAATCATTCAAACATGCTCATGGAATAAGCAAGGAAATATAACTCAATTCAATAAATCATCCAACCAATTCAGAATTCAATTCAACAACCTCACCAAGAGTGTAAACTACATTATTCTGTTACAATCCCGAGCCAAAAACGGTAAAACTACTCACTCATGATGTGTGTGGTGTGGGATGGCTTCAATCCAAGCTTCCTAGCCTCTCCCATGGTGAAAATGGCTGCTGGAACGTCAAATCAGGTGCGGAGCCCGAGGTAGAAGACGAAGATGGCGGCTAAAATCGGACAAAAACTTTAAGTAATCCGTCGTAGCGTCGAGACGCTAGGGCAGCGTCTCGACGCTGCGCCCTAAATAACGCGTGCGCGCTGTCGGGGTGGCGTCGAGCGAGCGTCGAGACGCTCTCGCTCGACGCTTGCTCTCGGGTGGATTTTCATTTTAGCGCTTCAGACTTCGGAGCGTCGAGACGCTCTGGCAGCGTCTCGACGCTAGCTCTCGGGTTTTGCATGGAATTTATGCCTTCAATTTCCCCAAAGCGCCCAAACTTCATGTTTTTGCGTGGTCTTTCCCGGGAAGTGTTCTTAGGCCTCCAAAAAGCGATATTAAGCCTCGAAAAGCGCCGGAACGCTCCCGAGGGCGAATTACTGAGAACACCTGCAATTAACACATAAAAGCAAGATTAAGCAACTAATAAACGTGAATTAGGGACATAAATATAGCTCCAAAATGGAGCTATCAAACACCCCCAACTTAAATCTTGCTAGTCCTCGAGCAAGGTGGAATTCTGATTAATCAAAACAAAACGAATACGCATGCTAGGGACTCAATTCTCAGTACTGGAAACGACAAGGCAATTGCTTTCGAAAGAAACAGCTGCATGCATGCAATGGCTAAGAACAATTCGAGAAATTTAAAGATGCTTCCCTATTTATGCTTCGGACCAAGCTCCTCGATCTTGGATTTCAACAGGCTTAGAACAGCTCTACCCATCCTAAAATTTCGCCTTCCCCCTACTTATGGCTAAACAGAACAGTCTAAGGGCAATTCATCGTCTAAGCAAGTAATAGATCGCAAGGCATCTTTTCTTTCTTTTCTTTGATCTCCATGAGCGCCTAACATGTCAATTTTACTTTCGTTTCAGCTTGCCTGCAATTTCATTGCACAGTGCATCTGACTACGGGCAAAATTCACATTTTTAAGGACTAGCGTTCGCTTCTTTGTGCTTCCTTTTCATACAGTGGCGACCGTGGGTTACACGACCGCCCCTGGCTACTAAGGCAACTCAAGAAGGAGGAACACCTCAGGAGATTATTTTCTTTTTATAAACATGCATTCCTTTTTCTTTTTAGCCTAAAAATCATGTTAAAATTTTAAGCACATGGATTACAAACAAGAGCGAATCTTAGCCCATCCTAAGGTTGCCTTTCGAGGTGACAACGAATTTCAAAACAAGCAGAGCTACCCTAAACCCACAGATCCAAGATAGAATGCTAACAAACGAAGCTTAAACAGGGAAATAACTTGAATTTTTTTTTTTTTTTCAAAATGGCCTTAACAAATGCAATCATGCTGAATTTCACAACAAAAACAAATACGAAGGCTTTAACAGTACATCACAGAATTTCATAGTCCAACAAACATGCATTCATTGCAACAGAGTATGCTTATCAGAATTCCACAACTAAGCTCGACAATCACTATAAGGTACAACCCATCACCCCCAACTTAAAAATGGACAATGTCCTCATTGGACCAAATATGCACAGTCAAAATTGTAAGGAACGAAAACCTTCCCTGAATTGTGACTTAGAGGGTTGGAGAGCGCGCTTTATCCTTAGCCAATAAACCTCAAGGACGAGTCATTGATTCACATGAAAAACTCACAACATCAGAGTAAGAATCTAAGCTAATCCTAAAGACGGTAAGTAAACAAAAAGCATGTACAGTTCAAGCTCGGGTGCCTCCGAGTAGCGCAAATTTTTAGAGTCGATTGCTCGACTTTACCAAAACTCGTTTCATCCTTTCTCATAATCTGGCTCTTTCAAGTAGGCATGGTCGTCGAAATCCTCTGACATTCCCTCATGAAAGATCTTCAGTCGTTGGCCATTCACTGTGTATTCCTTCTCTGTATCTAAGCTCTAAATCTTGACTGCACCATAGTGATGGACATCAGTTATAATGAAAGGACCAAGCCACCGGGAACGAAGTTTACCTGGCATGAACTTTAGGCGGGAGTTGAACAAGAGGACCTTCTGACCAACTGCGAAGTGTTTTCTGACGACTCGTCTGTCGTGAAACATCTTGGTCTTTTCCTTGTAGGTCTTCGAGTTCTCATATGCATCCAGGCGAAGCTCCTCTAGCTCTTGCAATTTGAGGAGTCTTTCTTCGCCAGCCTTGTCAAAGTCCATGTTACACTTCTTCACGGCCCAGTAAGCTTTGTGCTCGATCTCCACTGGGAGATGACAGGCTTTCCCAAAAACCATCCGGTAGGGAGACATCCCTATGGGGGTTTTGTAAGCCGTACGATAGGCCCACAAAGCGTCGTCCAACCTTAGGCTCCAATCCTTCCTTCCTGGACTTACTGTTTTCTCGAGGATGCTCTTTATCTCTCGATTGGAAACTTCTGATTGGCCATTGGTTTGAGGATGGTACGAGGTAGAGATTTTGTGGTTTACCCCATACTTCCTCATCAAGGCCTGGATCGTCTTGTTGCAGAAGTGGCTCCCCTGGTCGCTTATGATGGCTCGTGGAACTCCATACCTGCTAAAAATATTGGATTTGACAAAACTGGAAACAACATTAGCAGTATCAACTTTGGTGGCCGTAGCCTCCACCCATTTTGACACGTAGTCCACAGCCAATAAGATATAGACAAAACCAAATGAAGGGGGAAAGGGTCCCATAAAGTCCATACCCCAAACCTCAAAAATTTCACAAGTTAAAATGGGGTTTTGGAGCATTTCATTCCTACTAGTGATGGACCCTTTTCTCTGACACTGATCACATGATTTGCAAAATTCATAACAGTCCTTAAACAGTGATGGCCAGAAAAACCCACAATCTAATATTTTTCTCGCCGTCCTATTTTGCCCAAAGTGTCCCCCACATGCAAATTCATGGCAAAATGTAAGTATGGACCTATGTTCAGACTTAGGGACACACTTCCTAATTACTTGGTCAGCGCAAAATTTCCATAAAACTGGCTCTTCCCAAACGTAAGTTTTGGCTTCGCTTTTCAGCTTAGCTCTTTGGTTATACGAAAAGTCGAATGGGAACGTACCTGTGACCAAGTAGTTGACAATGTCGGCGTACCATGGTGTTTCCACACTTACCTGGAAGAGGACTTCGTCAGGGAACTCATCATTCAGAGGCAAATCATCCTCATTACGCACAATGCGGCTCAAGTGGTCAGCAACGGTATTTTCTGATCCTTTTCTGTCCTGGACCGAGACGTCGAACTCCTGGAGTAGTAATACCCATCTGAGCAGTCTGGGCTTCGAGTCCTTCTTGTTCATCAAGTATCGAACTGCTGCATGATCAGAAAAAACAATCACTTTAGATCCAAGAATATATGGCCGAAATTTATCAAGAGCGAAAACAATGGAGAGCAGCTCCTTCTCTGTTGTTGTGTAACCGATTTGCGCGGAGTTGAGCGTCCTGGAGGCATAATAAATCACGTGGCTTTTCTTGTCTATCCTCTGGCCCAATACAGCGCCCACGGCATAATTGCTTGCGTCGCACATGATCTCGAAAGGAGTCCCCCACTGCGGTGGATGAATGATGGGTGCGTTGGTCAAGCACTTCTTCAGAACATCGAAGGCAAGCTTGCACTGCTTGTCAAAGCAGAATGGGACATCCTTTTTCAGCAAGCTTGTCATCGGAGTCACTATCTTCGAGAAGTCTTTTATGAACCTGCGGTAAAAACCTGCGTGACCAAGAAAAGAACGCACTTCCCGAAGGTTCGTGGGGTAAGGTAAATCAGATATGACATCAATTTTTGCTTTATCAACCTCTATCCCCTTAGCCGACACAACATGACCTAATACTATGCCCTGACTGGCCATGAAATGACACTTTTCAAAATTTAAAACAAGATTAGTTTCGATGCATCTTTCCATGACTCTAGACAAGTTAAACAGGCAATCCTCAAATGAACTCCCATATACAGTGAAATCATCCATAAAGACTTCGATGCATTTTTCTACAAATTCAGTAAATATGCTCTTCATGCATCGCTGAAAAGTCCCTGGAGCATTACAAAGCCCGAATGGCATTCTCCTATATGCGTAAGTTCCGAATGGACAGGTAAAAGTAGTCTTTTCTTGGTCTTCCTGAGCTATGGGAATTTGAT
Source organism: Herpetospermum pedunculosum (assembly GCA_028017165.1). Classification (NCBI taxonomy): domain Eukaryota; kingdom Viridiplantae; phylum Streptophyta; class Magnoliopsida; order Cucurbitales; family Cucurbitaceae; genus Herpetospermum; species Herpetospermum pedunculosum. Next base: position 956,640 of record CM051527.1, read on the forward strand.
AAAACCCAAAAAAACCATCTAGAAAACAGAAGTATGGCTTCCCAGCTAAACGCTCCACCATTTGATCTATGAAGGGAATAGGAAAGTGGTCCTTCTTAGTTACATCATTCAGTTTTCTAAAATCTGTACACATCCTCCACCCATTTTGCACTCTCTTAGGTACTAACTCACCCCGCTCATTTCTAATGACAGTTATGCCCGTCTTTTTAGGTACAACATGAATAGGGTTAACCCACTGCTATCAGAAATGGGAAAGATAATACCTGCATCCAGGAGTTTGTGTATCTCAGACAACACTACCTCTTTCATTGCTGGGTTTAGTCTCCGCTGAGGTTCTCGGGATGGCTTCGCTCCTTCATCCAACCGAATCTTGTGCATGCACAGCACTGGACTCAACCCGTGCAAGTCCGCCAATGTCCATCCTATGGCTCTTTTGTTCTTTTTCAAGACCTCAACCAACTCGCCTTCTTGCTCCGATGTAAGCTCCTTGGAGATAATTACCGGAAGTGTCTCCACCTCACCCAAGTACACGTACTTGAGATGACCCAGCAACTCCTTTAGTTCCAACTTGGGAGCCTGCAAAAGAGATGGCAATATTTTAGTTGGCTTTTCACATGCCTCTAAAGCAAAAGTAGGTTATTCAGATGACAATATGGGAACACTACTTTCAACCTCGCCAACAATTTCAGTAAAAACGAGTGGGTCATCCCCATCAACTACAGTCATGCATTCTTCTTGTTCTAAAGTATCTAAAAGATCAATTTTACAGACAGAATGCACATCAGCATGTTGTTTCATGGCATCAAATACATTAAATTCGAACACATCCCCTTCATACTCAACAGATAAGGTACCATCATGCACATTAATTTTTGTCTTAGCGGTTTTCATGAATGGTCTACCTAGTAAAACTGAAGTAGTGGGTGATGCGTTTTCTTCCATATTTATCACATAAAAATCAGCAGGAAAGATCAAATCCTTAACTTTAACCAACACATCCTCAATCACCCCTAAAGGACGAATAGAAGACCTATTAGCTAACTGGATAATTAAACTTGTTTCCTGCATACCTTCTAAATCGAGACTCTTGTAGACTGAGTATGGCATTACATTAATTGAGGCTCCTAAGTCTAGCATGGCGTGCTCGATTTCTCTATCTCCTATAGTACATGGCAAGAGGAACATACCTGGGTCCTGGCATTTGCTTGGAATACCTTTGGTTATCAGGGCAGAAACATTCTTGCTTACCACGACTCTCTCAGCACCTTTGGTCTTCCTCTTCATGGTGCACATCTCCTTTAGAAATTTAGCGTACCTTGGGATTTGCTGAATTGCATCAAGCAGCGGCATATTGATCCCAACCTTTTTCAGCGTCTCGAGGACATCCGCGTCCTCTACCTCCTTAGGTGGCCTCACCAACCTACTCGGAAAAGGAGCAACGGGAGTGTAAGACTTCATAGAAATATAAGGAGAAGCTACAACCGTTTCAGAGGGTGTTTGAATACACTTATCTGGAGATATCTCTGGATCCTTGTTAGTGTCCTCGGGAGTGGTCCGTGATGGTATCTCTTTGCCACTTCTGAGATTTATCGCACTAACGCCTTCCGCTTTGGATTCAATCTTACTCATCCTTTCTTTCACCTCCGTGAACCCATCTCTTAGCGATTGCATCTCCGACCTGGTCTCATCTCTTAGAGACCGCATCTACGAATTGGTCTCATTGCTAGATTCCATAAGTGATTTGAACATGCCTTCGAGAGCTTGACCTGAAATAGAAGAAACAGCCTGAGATGATTTTTCGTGCATCGTATGAAACAAACCAAATACCTGAGACACTTTTTCTTTGAGCTCTTCTATGTCGGTAGACATTTTAGCTTGCTCGTTTCTTCCCCCGTATTGACGACGGTTCTCAGCCATGTTGGAGATCAACTGCCTGGCTTCCGCAGGTGTTTTCTCCCAAAGGGCTCCTCCACTCGATGCATCAAGCATCTGGCAGTCGTGCGGAAGCAAACCTTCATAAAAGAATTCGATAAGCGCGGCTTATGCTATCAGATGGTTCGGGCATTTCTCACAGAGTTTAATGAATCTCTCCCAGCATTCGTGAAATGCTTCGTCCTCTTCTTGCTTGAAACGGTGGATATCTTTTTTCACGGCTCTGGCTTTTGAAGCTGGGAAATACCTTTCCAAGAATAGACTCTGTAACTTCTTCCAAGTGAAGATGGTTCCCGATGGTAAGTAATGTAGCCAATCTCGAGCTTCACCTCTCAAGGTGAAAGGAAAAGCTCTCAGGTAGAGTTGATCTTCAGTTATGTCGCCTGGCTTCATCGCGGAACTTGTCATTTGAAACGCTTTGAGGTGTTTAAAGGGATCTTCATCTGTTTCACCACAAAAGGAAGGCAAATGGTCAATTAAGCCTGACTTAAGTACAAACTCACCTGAGATTTCCGGGTAGGAAATACAAGAAGGTTGGTGGCCCATAGCAACCGATGTCCACTGTCTGAGTGTTTTTGGGACTCCAGCCTCGTCGGCGATCTCCATTTTCTCAACAAAAAAAATTAGGCACTTCTAGCACACTTAAACAAACAGATCAAAAATTGCAAATAATAAAAGAATAAACAAATTTTTTTTAAAATAAAAATCAAAAGTCTACAAATCAAATTTAAACTAGGCCGAATTACACTCAATTCCTCGGCAACGACGCCAATTTTGGTAACGATATTTTGGAACTATCGCCAATCATCGGGTTGTCGAGACCCGCCAAAATGAATTTATAATTGCCCGAATTCACTAAACTATTAGTAGAGTAGCGGCAACGGGGTCGATCCACAGGGAATTAAGTTAACTTGGTTTAATCTGAATTAAAATTGCAAACTTATGATAGTGAATGAAATATGGGGGATTTGCTGATTTTTGATTAACTAAGAGGGAACAATGCAAATGGGAAAATTTAACTAACGGAGTTTTCGACTCGGGACGATCGGGAATAAATTTAGCATGCCTCTTGGATCATGGGCTGACGAGTATAATGGCTAAACACTTTAATGAATACGCAACTCGTCTTAAATTAATAAATTAACTCAGACATGCTCCATGGAAATTAATTAGACATAATTCATCATGCTAATCAAGCATATCGATCGGACATTGGCGGCCAACGCTCTCCCAAGACCGATCGATAGCAACGAGCTAACTGCGACGACTATCTAATTTGGACGCGAAATTAGTGTGTCGATTTGGGATTCTAATTCGGGAAGAACGATCACCAAGAGCGCAAGGACGCCAATACGCTCAAAAGGTGTCGTAAATCCTTGTTACTTGGCGGTTTAGAGAGGCACGGCATCAAAACCTTTAACGAATGAAACATGCTCAAAATCAAGGGTGCCTAGTCCTAAATCATTCAAACATGCTCATGGAATAAGCAAGGAAATAGAACTCAATTCAATAAATCATCCAACCAATTCAGAATTCAATTCAACAACCTCACCAAGAGTGTAAACTACATTATTCCGTTACAATCCCAAGCCAAAAACGGTAAAACTACTCACTCATGATGTGTGCGGTGTGGGATGGCTTCAATCCAAGCTTCCTAGCCTCTCCCATGGTGAAAATGGCTGCTGGAACGTCAAATCAGGTGCGGAGCCCGAGGTAGAAGACGAAGATGGCGGCTAAAATTGGACAAAAACTTTAAGTAATCCGTCGTAGCGTCGAGACGCTAGGGCAGCGTCTCGACGCTGCGCCCTAAATAACGCGTGCGCGCTGTCGGGGTGGCGTCGAGACGCTCGCGCAGCGTCGAGATGCTGTGCGGCGTCGAGCGAGCGTCGAGACGCTCTCGCTCGACGCTTGCTCTCGGGTGGATTTTCATTTTAGCGCTTCAGACTTCGGAGCGTCGAGACGCTCTGGCAGCGTCGAGCTAGCGTCGCGACGCTGTCGCTCGACGCTAGCTCTCGGGTTTTGCATGGAATTTATGCCTTCAATTTCCCCAAAGCGCCCAAACTTCATGTTTTTGCGTGGTCTTTCCCGGGAAGTGTTCTTAGGCCTCCAAAAAGCGATATTAAGCCTCGAAAAGCGCCGGAACGCTCCCGAGGGCGAATTACTGAGAACACCTGCAATTAACACATAAAAGCAAGATTAAGCAACTAATAAACGTGAATTAGGGACATAAATATAGCTCCAAAATGGAGCTATCAAACACCCCCAACTTAAATCTTGCTAGTCCTCGAGCAAGGTGGAATTCTGATTAATCAAAACAAAACGAATACGCATGCTAGGGACTCAATTCTCAGTACTGGAAACGACAAGGCAATTGCTTTCGAAAGAAACAGCTGCATGCATGCAATGGCTAAGAACAATTCGAGAAATTTAAAGATGCTTCCCTATTTATGCTTCGGACCAAGCTCCTCGATCTTGGATTTCAACAGGCTTAGAACAGCTCTACCCATCCTAAAATTTCGCCTTCCCCCTACTTATGGCTAAACAGAACAGTCTAAGGGCAATTCATCGTCTAAGCAAGTAATAGATCGCAAGGCATCTTTTCTTTCTTTTCTTTGATCTCCATGAGCGCCTAACATGTCAATTTTACTTTCGTTTCAGCTTGCCTGCAATTTCATTGCACAGTGCATCTGACTACGGGCAAAATTCACATTTTTAAGGACTAGCGTTCGCTTCTTTGTGCTTCCTTTTCATACAGTGGCGACCGTGGGTTACACGACCGCCCCTGGCTACTAAGGCAACTCAAGAAGGAGGAACACCTCAGGAGATTATTTTCTTTTTCTAAACATGCATTCCTTTTTCTTTTTAGCCTAAAAATCATGTTAAAATTTTAAGCGCATGGATTACAAACAAGAGCGAATCTTAGCCCATCCTAAGGTTGCCTTTCGAGGTGACAACGAATTTCAAAACAAGCAGAGCTACCCTAAACCCACAGATCCAAGATAGAGTGCTAACAAGCGAAGCTTAAACAGGGAAATAACTTGAATTTTTTTTTTTTTTCAAAATGGCCTTAACAAATGCAATCATGCTGAATTTCACAACAAAAACAAATACGAAGGCTTTAACAGTACATCACAGAATTTCATAGTCCAACAAACATGCATTCATTGCAACAGAGTATGCTTATCAGAATTCCACAACTAAGCTCGACAATCACTATAAGGTACAACCCATCACCCCCAACTTAAAAATGGACAATGTCCTCATTGGACCAAATATGCACAGTCAAAATTGTAAGGAAAGAAAACCTTCCCTGAATTGTGACTTAGAGGGTTGGAGAGCGCGCTTTATCCTTAGCCAATAAACCTCAAGGACGAGTCATTGATTCACCTGAAAACTCACAACATCAAAGTAAGAATCTAAGCTAATCCTAAAGACGGTAAGTAAACAAAAAGCATGTACAGTTCAAGCTCGGGTGCCTCCGAGTAGCGCAAATTTTTAGAGTCGATTGCTCGACTTTACCAAAACTCGTTTCATCCTTTCTCATAATCTGGCTCTTTCAAGTAGGCATGGTCGTCGGAATCCTCTGACATTCCCTCATGAAAGATCTTCAGTCGCTGGCCATTCACTGTGTACTCCTTCTCTGTATCTAAGCTCTGAATCTTGACTGCACCATAGTGATGGACATCAGTTATAATTTAAGGACCAAGCCACCGGGAACGAAGTTTACCTGGCATGAACTTTAGGCGGTAGTTGAACAAGAGGACCTTCTGACCAACTGCGAAGTGTTTTCTGACGACTCGTCTGTCGTGAAACATCTTGGTCTTTTCCTTGTAGGTCTTCGAGTTCTCATATGCATCCAGGCGAAGATCCTCTAGCTCTTGCAACTTGAGGAGATCACAGTTGTCTCCTCGTGATCGTGATAAGCGAAGGGTACGAATGACTTTGTGCACTTCCTTATCACGAGAGAAGGTAAAAAAAACATAAGTTTTCGCAAGGAGGGTTAAAAAACCTCGCGGCTCCCGAGGGGTGGATCATCCGTACAAAACCCCCACTTTAGTTAGAGGATAGGGCATTACCACCTATATGCAGTCCTCCATTAAAGAACCTCCTAAGTTAGACCTGAAACGTCTCCTTGCAAGATATGCTTATCTAAGAGAGCAAACAACTCTTCCGATAATCATTTCAGCACACTTAGCTTTAGAAAATGAATTTCAGCTGCTCCGATTGCTGAAGCAATATAAAAAGGCCATCGAATGGACCTTAGCTGATATTCATGGAATTGGCACATCCTTTTGTATGCATAAAATAAATTTAGAAGATGGGAACTTTAAAACCATTGAGCATCCAAGGAGGCTCAGAGGAAGTAAAGAAAGAAGTAGTTAAGTGGTTAGATCTTGGAATTATTTATCTTATTTCTGATAGTAATTTGGTTAGTTTGATATATCTAAAAAATGATGGATGACTGTGGTAGTTAATGAGGCTAATTAATTAATATCGATGAGGACACTGATAGGATGTAGACTAGAAAATAAGGCCACTCATGACCACTTTTTCCTACCCTTCATTGACCAAATGTTGGATAGGTTAGCCAGACAGGAGTATTACTTTTTTTTAGATTGTTATTCTGGATATAACCAAATTACCATAGATCTCCCGGACCAAGAAAAAACCATGTTTACGCAATTGCCCCTACGACAATTTTGCGTTTAGGAAGGATGTCTTTTGGTCTCTATAATGACCCAACAACTTTTCAAAGATGTATAATAGTCATATTTTCTGATTTAGTACGAACCATCATGGAAGTCTTTATGGACGATTTCGTTGTTTTAGAGAACTCTTTTCAAGCGTGTTTAGAAAATTTAGGAAGAGTTTTACAAATATGACAGATAAATTTAGACCTTACTCGATAGGGAGCAAGGTAGTCGTTTTTAACTATCATGCTGCCATACTTATTGTCTAATGCCAAATTTTAACACGCCCACCGAAGAACTTATTGTTGTGCTCTATGCCTTTGATTTACATTGATGAACTATGTATGATTTTCCCACAAATTGGCTAAACAATTTGACATTCGACTCTAAGATGAATCGTATATTGTAGATGCAATTTTTGTTGCGGTGCATTTTAAGGTATTTCATATTTGAGATTTTTGTTTGTGTTGTTTTTCAGCCCAAGTAATCTTTTCATTTTGGTCAATCGATTGGATTCAATAGCATAACTTTAAGTTGTGTTGCAACAAGCTAAACATAGCAATGTACGAGGATTCGATGAGTTGAGTCTCTTCTTTCTCATTTATGTCTCACTTGTTTGTAAATTATTGATTTTTCTTGATAGTTTTGTAGTTAAACAAACATCCCAAGATACTTTTGGTTATCGTTACACTCTTATAGCATGCAAACACACATGTTTAATTTAGATAAACTAAAGACATGTTTGAGAGTGATGATTAGATTATTGATTTTAAGGGAAGAGATTTAATAACAATTGATTTTGTAAAATTGATTTGTATATAATTATTTTAATGTTTGGTTTGGAGTGATTTTCATATAATTAAAAATGATTTTGAATTATTATGTTTGGTTGTAAAAGTGATTTTAGAATTATTAAATTACTAAAAAAAACATTATATTTATAAATTATTTAACTGATAATTGGAAATCAAAATTAAAACGTTGCACATCATAAATGAAACAAAAAAAAAATTGTTTGTGATGGAGCGTTGATGGAACGCAGCGGAAGCGATTTGGATATAGACACTCTAATTTCATCAATTTAAACGAACGGAAACATGCAAAAGCAATGAAAAAGAGAAATTAGAATATATACCCTTGTCGTTCGTATTTCTTCAATTTTCACCGCCAGAAGCTCCTCACGAGCTGAACGAGCCTTCTCACGAAATCTTCGTGGACCACCCACGGTAGTCCCGCTATCCTCGGGCCGAGAAACGGAGTAGTGGGACTCCTTTTACAAGAAAAAAGGAAGAAGAAGTTCACTGAAGAAAAACTAATTTTTCAACCGAGCGAAGAAGAAGAACTCAAATTGAAAATTTCAATTTTCAAAATGTTATGTGAGCCCAAAAAGGCACTCACATAAATGTTTTTTTTTTTTTAATTCATCTGATGAATCACATATATATACTGAGTATATATCTTACATGTGTCTTACATATTGCATGTAAGACACATGTAAATATATATATATATATATATATTATTATTATTAATAAAAATAATAATAATTATTTTATTAATTAAACTTTTTAATTAATAAAAAATATATATATATAAATTAATTAATATTATTTAATTCAATATCAAATATTAATTAAATAATATAATTAATCCCGGTTTTCCGAAAATCGACTTTTTGCACATGAATCCTATTCATGTTTTCAGACCAATCTCATATTTAAATCATATTTAAATATGTCTATCCTTCTTCCACAAACCTAAATTTGAACGATTCAAATTCTTTTCTTTTCTTTTATATTGTTCCACGGCTTCATCCGAGCTAGCCAGGAGAACCGTAAGGACCTACAGATCATGAGCTCCAACGATACGAGATTATCCGGTCAAAACTCTTTCAACCGAACTAACCAACATTCGTTAACCCCCGGAGACTCCACTAAAGTCCAAGGGCTGCACTCTCCTCACTGTAGATATATTGTGTCCTGTTGATATAACTATCATCAGTAAGTCGGTCCTTCACAAGTCGTTCATAATCACAACGGGTCATTTAAACCGTTTAACCCTTGTATTATATCTTGTTCCTTAAGTACCACTGACACCTCTAATGAACAATTGATTTGTGGTCCAACCATCAAATCAGATTCCTCCCTGATCAGGAGAGGATGGGCCCATTGTTCAAGACCTGGAGTCAGCACTTAAGGGAACAACCTCTCTACTAACCCTTAAAGCGGGTAGGAGTGAATTCCATCTCGCACAACTATGTCCCCAGCCACTTATTCAATCTTATCCCCAAGATGGTAGGCATATTGAGTCGGCGATCTGGCCACTCTCACCCGTACAAGTCAAAGGATAAGGTCAAATAAACAGGAGTTCATAGTGAGCTCAGGATTGAGATCGAGTTGCCTAAGTCATCATATGAAAAAATCGGTCTTTACAGTAAACGGTGTTATAAAGAAAGAGCGAATTTATTTCTTGGTTCGGTCTTGTGCAAACTCATTGCACAGGACGCCCTCACTCACATGTCTTTACATGAAACGATTCGAATCACATCGTTTTGTACTATACAAAGTGAGCCGCGTCCAATAGTGTCCCCAGGATAAGGTACCCAGCATTATCCCTATACTATAGACCATTTTGGCTGTCTACTTGAACTTGATTCACATTCATGTCACACATGAAGTTCAAGTACTCACACTATCGCCATGGGTGTTAGTTATTGGTATAGGTTAATACAAACACAATTCACTAAAATTCAATAACAACTTTATTGAAATATAATATATATTTACATTCAAACAGTTTACAAACTACGAGTTTTAGGACATAAAACCCAACAGTTTGGAAATTACTTACTATTTAAAATTAAAAAGTCGTGAAACTAAAATTCTTGAAAAGTCATGAAAATCAAAATTAAAAGGTTGGTTGGTTTCGAACCTTGGTATGGATGAGAAAGGGTTCGAAACAAGCAAAAATATTTCTCCTTTGACCAACGAACCAAATTCAGATTTTCATAAAAAAAAAAATAAACATAGTTATAAATATAGATATACAATGGATATTTTTAATTAAAAAAAATAGTCATTTTTAAAACAAAATCTCACAATCACTTGGGAGGTGATTGACCGAGAATCACTAAAAGTGATTTAAGATTCTTCCAAAATCAATTTTTTACCATTGTCAAACATCACCATTTTGAAATAGAAGTGATTTTGAGGATGAAAAATTGATTTTAGTCCTCCCAAAATCACTCCCAAACATGCCCTAAATTTCTTGTGCTTCGATCCTAGAATATTCCTTCCTTGTACCACTTGTTGGTCTCTAGTGTGCACTTGCACTAGATTTCAGGTTGGCGTTGTGTATGAACATTTACCACCTTTTTGTTATCATTTCATCCCATAGCATGCACTATTTCACCCAATCACACATCTATACGCCATTACACAACATAGACAACAATTGAGTTTATCTGCCATTACACAACATAGACGAGTTCATCTCTTTCTTGATACTTATTAACGGTTCTTGAACAAATCGGTTTAAACCAGTAAGGGGACTCCGTCAAGGAGATCCTCCCTCCCCCTATATGTTTCTCATTTGTGCGGAAGACTTTTTTGGCCATATGAGGAAAGCTACGCATCCAGCTCTCACTATTACTCACCTCTTTATTGCCGATGACAACCTTTTATATTTTAGGTAAAATTACATGGTTGGTCTTTAAAGTTTGGGTTTGGTAGCATTTGGGTCCCTAAGCTTTCAAACTCGATAATTTTACCCGAGATTTGCTTTTGGCGCGTTTTTTGTCCCTTCGTTAATTTTTCAGTTAAATCCCACGGAAAGTTGACGTGACACCTATTTTTATTAAAAAAAAATATATTTTGAATTTTTTTCATTAGTAAAATTTTAAAATAAAAATAAAAAAAAATAACATTTTTTTTTCTTTTTCCTCTCTTCCTTCTCCCTCAACCTTTCATCTTCTTCTTCCTCTAGCCACCACCACCGTCGATTGATTCACTTGTCGATCTACTTGTCCAGATCCAACGCCGCCAAAGAAAAATTGCTTAAATTCGCGCACATCCAGCCTTTGTCTGCTTCAGATTTGATCGCGCAAGACGTATTCACGCTCAGATCTTCCACCGTGCACAACCTCCGTCGCTCAGACATTGTTCATGCACCTCTACCCGTCGTGCATACCTTCAAGCTGCCCAAATTCGACGTGCCTGAACTCTCTGCTCGCTCCAGATCTACTTGTCGTCGTCCTCAACGCACTGCCAGCCCAATCTACACCAAATTTGTGCGCCCTAATCCCCGAAACTCCGACCAAATACCCGTATGATGACTTCAATTACTAGGTCAGATCCAAAGTCATACTCTTTGAGCAACTCAACACTTCTGAAGGTCTTGAGCCCAAGGAACTCAGGGGAGCAAGGTGTATGAGGATAGTGAACTTGTTCGAGGAAGAAGATAGAAGAAGGAAGAGAGGGAAAAAAGAAAACAATATATTTTTTAAATTCTAATAATTAAAAGTTAATATAAAAAAAGACTGGTGAATTCAGCTTGTTCACACGAGATTTCGACGAAAGATAGAGATTCGAACACGTGTAAATGAATTTGAATTGAATTTGTATTTGTATATATCAGTGCGTAGTGGATTACAATCTCTAATATTTGATCCTCTGATTCTTTCTCTCTTAAAATGTAAATGTATTTCGAGGACTTTGCAGCTTGTTCTCGATGTTGGATTTGTTTCGAGGGCTTCGCAGCTTGTTCTCGATGTTAAATTTGGATCGAGGGCTTCGCAGCTTGTTCTCGATGTTGAATTTGGATCGAGGGCTTCGCAGCTTGTTCTCGATGTTGAATTTGGATTGAGGGCTTCGCAGCTTGTTCTCGATGTTAAATTTGGATCGAGGGCTTCGCAGCTTGTTCTCGATGTTGAATTTGGATCGAGGGCTTCGCAGCTTGTTCTCGAGGTTGAATTTGGATCGAGGGCTTCGCAGCTTGTTCTCGATATTGAATTTGGATCGAGAGCTTCGCAGCTTGTTCTCGATGTTGAAGGATTGTTCAGTCTTCCAAGGATTCAGGGAGTCTTCGTTGTTTGGGAATTCTCTCTGAGCTCTTAGGAGTAGAAATTTTCTGAACCTTAAAAATAAAGAATGAGTTCTCTATTTATAGGGTTGAGTTCTCATGGGCCTGGTGTGCTTGGGCCTGGATCCAATGAATTTTTGGGCTTTGGGCCAAATTGTCATGATTTCGAGCCCAATTGAGCTATTACCGAATGCTAGGTTAAGTTTATTCGATCCGCCGGCCAAGATGAAGACACGTGGCGACCGCTGATTGGCCAGTCTCTGTTGGGATTTAGCAAAAAAAAAAAATTAAAAGACGAACCAAATGCAAACATCAAGTTCCCCATAATACTAAACACTAATGCCCGAGCATCAAGACATGTGGTAAACTTGCAGAAGTGAGCAATCATATTTGGCAAATCCACAGATGAAGGGACAAAGACCCAGGTTAGCACGGATTCAGAATGATCATGGAAAATATGTAGGGTACGTACCCTTTGTTCCATCTCAAGGAACAAAAAGGCCCCAATGACATGAGGAACGGAAATGGAAAGATTATTCCAAACGGGAAAGGAAGGAAGTCCTTGGGTTGGTACAATCTGAATTTGGGGAATTAGTGTTCTAATCCATAAAAGGGATTCTTATACAACCAAAGGATGGAAAGTTCCACAGCTCAACACAACAGTAGCTGAGAAGCTTTGCCAATTCGAGAGTCTGAATCGAATTTTCATATTACAAATCATATTTTTTTTTTTTTATGTATTCATGACCTTTAAGTCGACTTAAAACATATAACATCAATCAAGAGATAAGATATTCAAATCTCCACTTCCACATGTTAAATAAAAAAAAACACTTTCGATACTATCAAACCAAACCACTAAGAAAATTAATTTTGAGAAGTCATTCCAAACTCAAAGCCTGAAAGAAAATAGAGAGGCGAACATAAATAAAACAAATTCCACACCGAACATGTTTCACTTTTATAAAACTAGTAAAGCAAAAAGGAACAAAGACTGGCAAATATGGATAAGGGGCTAGAAACTGATGTAGTTTGACTGTTAACTTGAATATAGTAACAGCATATATCCATATAATCGCTAAAAACTGAAGCCATAAGCATAAAATCACAAAAACAATATCCTTACAATACAGGTTTACGCCACTGATACTGATTATACAACTAAACATACTCTGAACCAGATTGAGATCAAACATCACTTCTCACTTCCTTCATAGATCATCATTCCTCAGCTTGAGGTGAACGGCTACAACACCATAAAACATGAACACATAAGATAAAAATTTTGAAAAATAATCAATAATAAGAAGAAGAAAACGAACCTGTCATATCCCCGGTGCTTTGGGCTCCGAGTCCCACCATAACTGGGGCTTTCCCCAGGTTCTGCTACTGTATTTAGCCGCTGGTCATGACCATTGTCATCAGGGTTTGACCTCTCTCTATCACGAGGACTATAGCTAGTGCCACGTCCAACAGTAGGGCTCCCCCTCTCTCTCCCGTAAGGACTGCGACTTCGATTCTGGACTCGATCATCATTTGCTCTTTCCCTCTGATGAGGAGGACTATGGCTAGGGGCCCTAACATGGTCACTTGATCTCTCTCTCTCTCTCCTATAAGGACTATGATTGGGGCTACGACCACGGCCGTAATCAGGAGAACCCCTTTCCCTCTCTCTCTGATAAGGACTTGGACTACGACGACTTCCATAGACAGGACTAGCCCTTTGTCGCCTATGTGGACTGCGGCTAATACCATTGCCATAATCAGGGCTCCCTCGCTCTCTTCTACTGGGACTTGGGGATCGTCGTTTTCTATCAGGAGACCTATCACGATTTCTATCAGGACTGTATCCATTTCTCTTCTCGTCATCATCTCGAGCAGCATATTCCACCGAAATCACCCTATCCATCAATTTGCTGTACACAATAATAATCAGCAAATGGCATAACAATTTTGATATAAAAAAAAAATAAAAAAATCAAATGGCATAACAATAACAGAACATGTAATCAATGGCCTAAAACAAGTGAAAATATCAATGTAATTTTCCTTCAGATGGTCTCAGTGGGACAGGGCCAAGGAGGAATTGATTAATCAAACTTCAATATGATGACCATACTACTCGTACAAAATGCAAATCACTGATGGAAAACTCACCTCATGTTTGTAAGCTCCAATGCTCTAGTGGCATCCTCCTGCACTTCATACTGAACAAATGCAAAATTCCTTCGAATCCTTACACTCAATATCTTACCATACGGATCGAAGTGCCTCTCCAAATCCCTTGTCCTGGTATGATATGGGTCAAAGTTGATAACAAATAAAGTCTTTGAAGGTTTTGTATTAGTAGAGGATCTCCTCGAACCACCTCCACCTCCACCTCCACCTCCAACTCCACCTGGTCTTCTAATGCCTCGCTCTTGCTACAAAGCAAAAGAATTAATGATGGAAACCCGTTTGAAGGTATGGTAAATCAAATCAAATAAGAGTACCACAAATAAATGGAAAGGAAAAGAATTCATTGAAAGTTGTGCCATATCAATGTAAATTACTTTGGTCCACTCAACACGTAGTCTGCGGCCCTTTCGGCCAAATTCTCTCCGATCGAGTGCACGGATAGCATCCTCAGCATCTCTCTCATCCTCCATGTAGATAAAAGCAAAACCTGAACCAATAAAACATCCAAAACAGAATAAACTAATTATGGCATCTGTGAGAAACCAAAGAATTTTCCCACCAAAGAATTCCTCGAAATGCAATATCAATTTTCTCTCGAACGAAATCTTCAACAAGCCACAAAAATTTCTTACCATAAGAAAGAAATATTCGCAACCACCTTGAAATCTATAAACTAAGTTACCAGTGAATTGAGCAACAGACCTTGTGTCATGAACTAAGTGGTGTCAAGGAGCAATAATCCAAAACAGGATGTCTCATGGTAGGTCTACAAATAGAAAGTGCCTTCTTCATTATTGTGCAGCCTCAGCTGAGGTTGACAGTGTTTCAACCTTGAAACAATGTATGAATTGTAGGCAGGCAAAAGTCATGAGGGATGGAAACTGGAAAGCAAAGTGTCGGAGGAAAATGTAAGGTGGTAGTGCCATTGAGGATCAGTATGTATCTTCTTGGAAACAAGAAGAGGAAGAGCTCGTCACAGGTGGAAAACTCAATTCTGAAGAGCCATCCTTATCCAAGAAGGTTATGAATATGCGAAGAAAATCCTGCACCAAAGAAAATTCTGGCCAAGGTGGTTTAGGATTTAAAAAATACGCTCTTTTTTTCTCAAAAAAATTTTAGAATCCCCCACAAAAAAAACTCGTCAAATGTTGCCTTTCTCTGATTTTCCGTATGCTGGATTGATGCCAAATCGCGTTGCAAGGCACCAAATGCATTGAGGACAACTTCTACTTTGGGGGAATTTCCAACAGCTGAATTGCCTTGCCGATGTCGTATCCAATACTTACTTAGTGGATTGAGAGTAACTTTTTCAATTCAGTATATTGCATATATTAAAGATAACCAGCAACTTCGCAAATTGCACTCGACATCATACCATTTTTCTTTTGCAATGGATATGTATCAACATGATACAAATTATACACAACTTGGAAACAAATTCAGGAATCAAAACACAAACGTCGTCTTTTGTGTTTTTAATATACGTTTTTTAAGTTTCTTATAAAAAAAGAATCAAAACACAAACAGCTCACCAGATTTCATATCTACTCTATCAACTTTTCCATATCGACTAAAAAGTCTTTCCAGATCAGGCTGTCGAGCATCATACTCAAAGTTTCCACAAAAAATTGGCTTCATACTACCTGAACACAAGTTGGAAAAACAATACAACATTTAACATATCTCTCATGATAAAAGGATAACAAAAGAAAACATACAAATGCAATATCAGAGTTCATGAGACCTAATTTCACCACTTCAACAAGACAATTATTTGAAACTAATCCCAAGAGTGAAGAACATACATAAAAATCCATAACAACTATGCACTTGCCCTTTGCAAACAAGCCTGTATCCAATTTTTCCCCTAAAAATAACTTACTTTTTACAAATTAACATAAAAGATAATTGTATTTTTAAATATATCATTACTTTTATATTTTTTATAAAAATAATTTAGTATTTAATATGTGATTGTCACGTTTTGTAAATCAAAAAATATGTTGCTATAACGAAAAAAAGAACATAGAAATGAAACATCAGAGTTCATGAAACCTAATTTCACCATATCAACAAGAAAGTTATTTGAATAACATATAAAATATTTTTTTTAAATATAGTCACTTTAATATTTTTTATAAAAAATAATAGTGTGTTTTTTTTAATACGACATGTAATATGTCATCACTAGTTTTTGTAAATTAAAAAATGTGTTGCTATAAACATAACTACATAAGACCATATATATATATATGAATGTTGCTATTTTTGGAATTCCCTAAAAAATAAAAAATAAAATAAAGAACTTGCAGTTTATGGTTAACCGAGCCCAAAACTGAAAACTATCATCAAACTTTTCCGGATTTTAGTCATCTAGATAATAACAGTTTCAGTATTTGAAGTATATAGCATAAGTAAGGACCCACAACTGACAGAGAGAGGGGGGAAAAGGCAATATCTTTTGGTTCATACAAAAGGTTTTTTAAGTTTGACCTGCCATATCCAACCTTTGAGGTCCTAATTTCTAACCACTAGCAACCATAACTTTTGTGTTATAAATGCTTTCTGGAGCTTTGAGAAAACGCAAGGTGCAAAAAGCAAGGTGCAAAGAAATATCTCAAAATAGTTGAACAATTAGATAGACAAACTGAACTATCTCACTCACTGATCATCATTACAGAGGAATCATTTTTGTAAACATATATTCTCCAAGCTACTCTTACTAACCTCCCTACCTACTGCATCTCCATTTTCGAAATGCCTAACAAGGTTGTCAAGTGCATAGAGAGAGATTGTTCTGGAATTTCCTTTGGGGTGGAAGAGTTGAGGGTTTTAATAAACATCTTTTCAAATGGAAAAAAGACATACTTCCCATCAACATTAAGGACAAAACCAGGCTCTTCTCACAAAATGGTTGTGGAGATATCAGAAGGAAAAGAAAACTCTTTGGGGGTCAATTATTGATGCAAATTATGACAATTCATCCCTCAATAACCACCCAGGCAGAATCTCCCTTCACACTTCTCGGGAACCATGGAAATCTGTTTTAAACCACCAGTCACTTGTCCAAGATTCTGTTTCGACAAAAGTGGGAGATCCACAGATTTTTGGTGGGGACCGGTGGCTGAGGCTCCACTATTTCTCTCTTTCACATTGCTTTATTCTTTATCAAACAGCAAACAAGCTTCGGTTTGGGATTTGTGGCATCAAGACTTGGCCTTTTGGAACTTGAATTTCAGACGAGCTCTAAAGGAAGATGAAATTGATGAATGGACTGATTTATTACTTGCTTTATCCAGCATCTGTTTGAATAATGAAGAGGACAGTTGGGTGTGGATATTCGAGAAGAATGGGCCTTCTACAGTGAAATCATTCATTGCTCAACACTCTGGTTTCCTCGAATGAAGACAGCACAATTCTTTTTCAAAGGCATTTGGCATGGGGATTATCCAAAGAAAATCAAATTCTTCATTTGGGAATTGGCACACAGGGCAATTAACACACATGATAGACTTCAAAGGAGGCTGCCCTACATGTGTTTATCTCCAAATTGGTGTATCCTTTGCAAATCCAAACAGGAAACACAAACTCATATTTTTATCTTCTGCCACTTTGCTCATCTCCTTTGGATCAATATCAGATCGGTGTTCCGTTGGAAGACGGAATTTCCAAAGGATTTAGTGAAGAAAGAGATCCTTTGGAAAAATCTTGTTCGGGCTTTTTTGGATTGGGATCGAAAGAAATCACAAGATTTTTTATTCTAAGGAAAAGACATATCCGGTCTTTTTAGATGGAGTTCTTTACCTTGCTTTATCTTGAAATAAATTGTACTCCTCTTTTTTTCCTTCTTATAGCTTATCTTCACTTTTGTCCAATTGTAGATCTTTTATGTAACTTCTTTGGATTGGGGCTCTTCTCACCCCTCATTTATGTAAAATTTTCATGGCGTAATGAAATTGTTTCTTATCAAAAAAAAAAAAAAAAAAAACAACTTCTAGGGATAAGAACCCCTTAAACTTGGGCTTCTTTTTTATCATTTCGAAGCTTCTAAGGGTTTTCAAATTCTCAATCTCCTTGCAACAGCAGTCAACCTTGTCTCTCATCTTCGAGATTTTTACCTTCTACAGCACTTGGTGTTCAAAGGAGTACATCTCTTCCATCTCCTCGCGGTTTATCCTTTTCTCCTTTGTTGTTGAACCTTCTTCTATTCGTAGGGCAGGGCATTTCATTCTACTTCTTTCTCCCATCCTGACTAGTAACATTCCAGCTCATGTTTGTGCCTTATCTATGATTGTGGCTTATTCAGATGAAATGGGTAGCTCGATTGTTGTTCTATGTCACAGTCAACCAATGTGCATTTTCCCAAACATATGCAAACACACAATTCGTCAATCGCAATTTCATAATAGATGCATAACGAGAAGTATACAAATAAGTTCAAGAGTCATACAATCAAACAGACCTGAAATGATAACTACTTACTAAGGTCCTTTATGCACTTCAATCCCTAATGGTTCGAGTTCCTGAAAACGTTGCTGCCGACTTGGATCCTTGCTGAATCGTGACTGAATGGGAACTAACACACTGAGTTAGTCACCGTGAGTCTCGATCTTCGAAGGAAGGACTTACCGCCGCAGATCGGGCCGTCGGGGTGTGTCTGTAGCAGATGTGGCAACGCGAAGGTTGGGTCGTCGCAGATCTGAGTGTCCCTGGGATGGGCCGTTGCGGAGGTGGGTAATGTTGCAGATCTGAGCTGGGTCGCCGTTGCCTGGTCGTGACGCCGCCGGATTAGCCGGTATCGGAGAGGGAAGGGAATTGCGAGAGAGAGAGAGAGAGAGAAGTGCGTTCAGCGGGGTTGGGGAAAAGTAGCGCTTAGGGTTTTGTTTTGTTTTGTTTTTACCCTAATTTTATTTTACAAAAAGATAATTTGGGAGCATTTTAATTGCTTGGTCAAAATTCATAGAGAAAAATCTTCCTACCTAATCTCAAATTCCTAGGGTAGCTTTGAGTTCGAGTTTAGTGTGTGTTTAGCAATTATCATTTTGCTTTTTTTTTTTTTTTTTTTTTTAGTAGAAGCATTGTAGGTTGAGGTGCGGAGTGAATTATTAAGTTCAATAATTATAATAGTATGTGAATAATAAATATTATCGAAGTTAGTATGGTTACTCTATTGACGGTGAATTATAATAGTCGGTGGGTCAAATGTAGAGATGTCTCTAGGGCGGGTGGAGTCACGTAATGTTTTTCCCACCCCGTCCCCTATTCTATTACCCGTCCCCACAAAATTTCTCGTTTAATTTCGCTAGGACGGGCTAGCATTCCTCGCGGGGATCAGGTATTCTCCGCGAGTAATTTTTCCCGAAACTTTTTTTTTTTTTTTTTTGCAAGATGTGCTTATTTTTTTTTAGACCGAGTAATGAGTTTGTGGTTTTTTTTATGAATATTATATATATATATATATATATATATAAATATATATAATTATACGGGGCGGGGCGGGAATGTTATTACCCGTCCCGCTCCGTTTAACTAACGTGGCAAAAAAAAATCGCTCCCTGCTCCATCTCATGTAATTGGGGATTTTTCGTCTTGTTCGGGGCGAGTACCCGCGGGGTCGGGGCAGGGTTGGCTAAATGGACATCTCTAGTCAAACGTGGATTGAATTATAATAATCAGTCCACTCAACTCTAAATTTGTGCTCTCAAACACCGTCAAAGGCTTAATCATTAAATTACGCTCATGTTAGCCAATAATTTTAATTTTTAAGCCTACTAGATTTATGCAAATATTGTACTCCAAAAAAATAAAAATTAAAAGATTTATTTAAATATACAAAACTAATTTAGAAAAAAAAATGTTACTCATAATCAAGCTCTCGTAATAATAATCAATTAATGAAAATGAAAATTATTACTCAGTCCATTACCATGCAATCTCATTATCATTCTTGATTAGGCAAAACAAAAAAAATATGATCAACTTGATTCTCATTCCTTATTAAGTGGGACTCAAACCATGAATCTATCATTCTTTGTCCGGGTATCTTGATCATTTCGCTTTTTGTTCTCAAAGTCTCCTCAGATACGAATCTCTCATTTTTTCTCCCTCTCGCTTTTTAAAATATAATTCTCCTTATTGCTTGCATTTTTACAAAAAAAAATCTCGGTTATTCTGCTTTATAAACAATGCCCTATATCGCATTTTTTGTGATTCTCCATATTGCTTTTCTGCATCGTTCGACCTTTTTTGTATTTGGGTTTTTGATTTCGAATTGTTAGGCCAATTGCTTTGTTGGGTTTTTCTGTTCGCGAAATTTTTTGGAGGGAAAAAGAGGAAGATGCAGTTTTTTTTTTTTTTTTTTTGGCTTGATTTAATGATTAGGGAGCAAGAGCGCAATCGAGATAAAAACTTGTTGTTCGATTTCGCAAGTGTACGAATCGTGTCAAGTAATACACCAAGTAATACAGTAGTATAAGTAACAATTATTGTTCTCCACAAAGAAGGAAAGTTACTAATTACCAAAATTTTTAGCTTCAATTTTATTTGAGAATCGATCAATCAAAGGTGGATGAAATATGAAATTTCTTTGAATGAAAGTAATTAAAAAAACACGAAAACTAACAACGACAATGGTAAATTAAGATGGTTGAAACTCTAGAGCAAAGATTTCATCGCTATATCCTCCTACTCTTCAATCATCGAGAGTTAGAATTATTTGATTTCTATTGTTGACAAGTTCTATCCTATAGACTTGTTATTCTCACTCGAGCAATAACAATATTCATTGAAAAAGTAAATTGCTTATATTTTTATGACAATTCGAACAATCCAATTATGAAGAATGTTGAACTACAACTGCCACAAAATTAAACCTCCAAGGATATGTCTATCTCTTGTATAAATTCGGGAAAACAATTAAGAATCATCAATGATAATTGTCTCTCAACCTCAAAGCATTGACATCAATTCAAAGTAAGAGTGGTCAAATCCTAACATGCATTAAATTCATAAAAGTTTTCACAATCAGATATGAAATCAACGTTCTACCAATAAACTATGAAGAAGAGGATTCAATAACGATTACATTTACGCTCTAGAAAAAGAAATTAGTTCATAATGGAAATTCGATCCCTCGTCCCCCCCCCCCCTCCCCTCGCCTGACCCGCACATGAACTCTTTACTCGTCGAACCGACTAAACTATCGATCTAAGCGATTCGATCGGCCGATGCAGTTTAGCCCACTGGTTCAACGTCGGTTTCCATTTTCCTTAACCAAAATAGTCGGTTCGACTCCGATTTTGCATAGTAACCGAGCTGAACCGAGCCGCTTGCACCCCTAACGTCAAATAGTAAATTGGAGGCTCAAAATTATGAAAAAATGCCTTCACAACCAGAGCTAAATCCTCGAGAGAATGTGAGTACGTACTATCACTCTGAGAAGTGGAAAGAAAATCCCTTCAAACACTCCACCCTAGGAGAGGGATCAGAGTCGAAAAGCACCTAAAGAAGGGAGCCTTGCCAAAGAATCGAAAAGGGTAAGTTTTGATCCTCCATTGTCCATTAAATCTCACGTTACAAAAGCTCATTTTTCTTGCAGATTCACTAAACCAAAAGAAAATGGGAAAAAATAAATTCTTGATCAAAATGTGGAGGTAAGTATTACTCGACTTGATGAAAATAATCATATACCTCACTATGAAAATATAAGTATAGTAGAGGAAATGTTCATTTTTCCTAAAGAAAAATTATCTCATTCATGTATGTCTCTTTGGTGAACGGGTTATCGAGGCTAGCCAAATTACATTTATAAACTGGTATCTATTCTAACTTGTAGAACAATGGTAACCAGATCGATCTTAGGGAACCGGAAATTAACTTCTCTTAATTTAATAAAAAATGCGATAATAAAAACAAAAGAAAAACATTCAGGGTTTTGGTTGAAGAAAACTACTTAATAACATGCACAAATTAAACTAACGAAAATCTAAATGCAAGAAAAATAAACTTAAGGAAAAAACAATGTAACTGGTGCTTCTAATTTAAAGTATCGGGATTGAACATGGATGCATTTCAGATCATTGGAACTCTAAAGAACTTAACTATTTTACCTCAAACACACAACTTGCTTGCCCGGACCAGTAACAAACAACCAAATTAAATTAATTAAAATCATGCAATCCTAATTAAACTTGACATGTAATCAATTGGGCACGGCCGTTCCATATCGATTAAATGTTAGTGACAAGAAACACTGAGACAGACAACCAATTTTGATAGCCTAAACGGATTGCCCGATTTATCTTTTATCCTAAAGTCTATCATACAAACTAATGCGATCATGGATAGTCGATGACACACATAGGCAGACTCTTGTTACTTGACGATTAAAACATGACTCATGTTTTTAATCTTTAACTATCTAGCATGCAAGAACAATTAGAGCGTCAATTCAATAAAAAAATGTCTGTTAATGTGATACATGAAAGAGTTTCGGCATGCATAACGGAAGAAATTATGGATCTAAGTACTCTAATTTTGTTAATTTCAAAGGAAAAAAACATGTAATTTGAAAATCAAAGATAATAAATTAGAAATTACCTTTGAAGCTCAAATTCTTCTCGATTCCAAACTCGATCTTCGAACGTAACGGTCACGAACCACCACGAGAGTCTTCCCGACTATTCTCCGGCCTTAGAACGTGATTGTGGGATCCTTTGAGTGACTAATTTGAAAGGAAATTGAAGATGGATTTAGAGAGAATGAAAGAGAAATTGTCTTTACAATTCTCAAATTTAATCAAAATTCCAAGAAGAAGTTAATCTAATTAACCCTTTGTATATATAGAAGACTACATGCAAAAACATGCAAAATTGAGTTAATATTAGGATGACATCTAGAATCCACTCAATTTAGTGGGATTAGTTGTTTGATGTAGGATGAACACTTACCAAAAAAGTTTGAGTCATAAAAACACCAACAAATGGTTTTTCTCACTAACTCAAGAATTAGATTTTTTCACTAACTTAAGAATTTGATTTTTCCACTAACTTTAGTCATCATATTTCTTGACCTTCAAGGTTTAGTGGAGTCAACATTTGACTTTTGACTTTCAAAGTTTTAGTCAATTGTCAACATTTTGACTTTTGACTAACTTTGATCAAATTAATTCAATTTAAAAATTAATTCAAATAATTAATTAAACAATTTAATTAATTCAAATTTAATATCCAATAAATTCATCACTAATCCGGACCATTCCCGTCCGGACCATTCCCGATATACTTGATTATGAATCCCTATTCATATTTTCGATATTTAAATCTGATTTAAATATTTTCATCTCTCTCTATTGTTCAATTCACAATTGATAGTTATGTCATTAAATGTATCACATATATTTAACGCTTATTCCCTAATCTGAATTTGAACACTTCGAATTCACTCGTCACATTGTTCTAAGGTTTAGTTCGATATGAGCTAGTAGGGGGACCTCATGGACCTACAGATCATGAGCTCCAACGATCCGAGATTAACTGATTAAACTCTTTAACCAGTTAATTAACATTCGTTAACTACCAGGACATTCCAGTATAGCCTAATAGTTGCACTCTCCTCACTGTAGATATATTTATGTCCACTCGATATAACTATGATTAGTAAGTTGACCCTTCTTAGGTTGTTCGTAATTTACGGTTGGGTCAAATATCTGTTTTACCCCTGTAATTACATCTTGCTTCTTAAGTCCCACTGATCCTCTAATGAACAATTGGTTTGTGATCCAATCACTAAACCGATTGGTATGTGATCTAATCACTATACCGAGTCCCTCTCGGGCCAATGAGAAGGTGGGGCCCCTTGTTCAAGACATGAAGTCAGCACTTAAGGGAACAACCTATCTACTATCCCTAGAGACGGGTCAGAGTGAATTTCATCTGGCACTCTATGTCCCCAGCTATCTATCCGATCTTACCCCTGAAATGGGAGACTTATGGAGTCGGCATTGTTGAGCCACTCTCACCTATGCAGATCTAAGGATACTCCTGAATAAACAGGAGTTCATAGTTAGCTCAGGATTAAGGTCAAGTTACCTATGTCATCATTTTGAAATAGCCAGTCTTTAAAACAGTAAACAGCGTTATAAAGCAAGAGTGACTTATTTCGCGGTCCGGTCTAATGCAAACTCTTTCCATAGGTGTTACCTCTCCAAATGAGAGTTATTGTTGGCTTTAATTACTTGATATTCAAGGAATCTATTGAGCATTTTAGTTAGAAGTTAGTATAATATGTGTTTAAATGTGACATTTTGTGAAATGATGTTAATTTAAGGCTTATGTGAAAAAGCTATGCATAAGTGTGCAAATTGGTAAAAAAATGACTAATTAATACCTTACAGATGTATTGCTGAAATTTTGCGAAGCACGCAATGGGATCAGACGAAGAGCTACTGGAAACAGAGCATTGCGATCGCAACGCAATCGCAAACCTGGTCTTTGAGGCTGCGTTTTTTCAGCCGTCATTCCTTTCGACAGCTGCCACGTGTGAGGTTGTTACCTCAAATTGAATGGAGATCCGCAGCTGATGGAACCTCTGGAGGCTATATAAAGAGTGATAACTCCATTTTGGAGCTATTATTCACTTCTTAATTCTAGCTAAATTCCGCATTTAATTTGTTAATATGTCTCGTTTATAGGAGATTTGCGGTGAAGAGTTCGTGCGTCCATTGGACCCGTTTTGAAGCTAAAAGCGGTGTTTTAACGCCCCGGGAGTGCATCGGGAAAAGGGCAAGTTGATCCAAGAAGAACCGGACCAAAATTGCCTAGGAGAGGCAATTTTCCAGCCCAAACCCGAGAGCAAGCGTCGAGCAGACAGCGTCGAGACGCTTGCTCAACGCTGCCGAGCGTCGAGACCCTGCCGTGGCGTCGAGACGCTCCGAGGGAGGCGCGCGCAAGAAATTATCGGGCCAGCGTCGAGACGCTCGCCTAGCGTCTCGACGCCATCGCGAGGCGCGCGCAGATTCATTAGGTCGCAGCGTCGCGACGCTGTCTCAGCGTCTCGACGCTCCGACGGATTTAAAAAGCTGAAGGACGATTTTCAGCAGCCATCTTCGAACTTCATCTTCTTCCTCTCGGTTTTTCTTCCATTTTTAGCTTAGCTCCGCCATTTGTGGCATAGTTTTGGAGCTTTTATTTGTAATAGGCTTAGAGATGATGTCCATGGCCTCTCTTGGAGCGTTTGTGACGATCCGCCCCATGGTCGGCTAAGGAAGGCCATGGAAGTCATCTCTAAGTTATTACAAATTAAGAGCTCCAAAACATGCGACAAATGGCGGAGCTAAGCTAAAAAATGGAGAAAAGCCGAGAGGAAGAAGATGAAGAACGAAGCAAGAATGGCTGAAAATTGTCCTTCAGCCGATTTAAAATCGTCCTTCAGCCGATTTAAAATCGTCGTAGCGTCGAGACGCTAGGGCAGCGTCGCGACGCTGCGACCTAATTAATTCGCGCGCGCCTCGCGATGGCGTCGAGACGCTAGGGCAGCGTCTCGACGCTGGCCTGATAATTTCCTGCGCGCGCCTCCTTCGGAGCGTCTCGACGCCGCAGCAGGGTCTCGACGCCAGGCAGCGTCGAGCAAGCGTCTCGACGATGACTGCTCGACGCTTGCTCTCGGGTTTGGGCTGGAAAATTGCCTCTCCTAGGCAATTTTGGTCCGGTTCTTCTTGGATTGACTTGCCCTTTTCCCGATGCACTCCCGGGGCGTTAAAACTCCGCTTTTAGCTCCGAAACGAGTCCAATGGACGCACGAGCTCTTCGCCGCATTTCTCCTATAAACGAGATTAATTAAACAATTAAATGCGGAATTTAGCTAGAATTAGGGAATGAATAATAGCTCCAAAATGGAGTTATCACTAGTTTATGCTTAAGTGCCAGAAAGTACATCCTATTACATTCTCAATGAATAGGACATTAATTACGGAAACATATTATGAAAGTTATAGTATTGATAAAACATTTGGCCAGCAAAGTTTATCAATAACATGTTTAAGCCATAAGATTTGATTTGAACATCAAACCTTAATCATTCAAGATTAAGTTGCTAGTTCCAATCTATAAAAGAATTGAATAAGCTAACAAAACAATTTTGTTCTTAATCTTGTATATGACTCTCAGAGAGATTATGACTTATAGACACTCTAATCAAGATAGCTAGTCTTGATTTCTATTTATCTTATCCTATCTAGTATAGAACAAGAAAAAATAGATGAGAGTAGTCTAACAACTTACGTCTGGTAACAAGTAAACAAGTTGATACACAATCAACCTCTTCACTTTGGGACAGTCCCATTACCAGAAAATCAAGCCTTAAAGGTTTTCACCTTAGAGGCTCGGTCATTTAACCTCTTGAAGATCTACAGCTTCGAACCATTGGTCTTTGTCTAAATAATCCATTGTCTAATTAAAGACAACGAATCCTCAATTCATCATCTGATATGATAACTCGAGTTTTATAGACAAACCAATGAGTTAGGGTTTTCTCAACTATTGAGAATAACCAACTCTACTATCAACAACCCTTGTTGATTTAGATATAGCTTTCCTCTTAATACGCCTAGTCTTAACATCCATGTTGTTTTCTGAATTAACAGAACATGCAAGTATACATCTTTTGTAAAATGAACCGTTCATTTATTGACACCAAAAGATACTTATATACATATGCTAAAAAATACAGAAATATGTACAACTTAATTACACATATCACATATGTGATTTAGGTTCATACAGACAACAACATCATAAGCACAAAACTCCCACTGTGCAGCTGAATAGACGTCTTCTCAAGTCATCCAACACGGAGAAACCGACAATCAGGAACTAGTTTCCTGAAAGAAAAACAAACATGATTAGTGGTTTCTGAAAAACATTCAGGTATGACATTCATAAATCCACTATACATGTTTAGACAAATAAATCTTATTTACCTTGTCGTTCTTTCTCGGCATGTTTCTCCGCAAGGTATTTTGGGCAATTGCGCTTCCAATGCCCTTCTTCATTACAAAGGAAACACTTCCCTTTGTCCGAAGACTTTACCTTGGCCACAACAACATGGGCTTTACCCTTTCTCCTATTCCTCTTCTTTTTACAAATAGTCCTACTACTCGTAGCAGTTGCTTCAGACTTACTCTTAGACCCAACCCCCTTCAGGAACTTCTTCGAAGTGACTACATTAGCCTCCTTCTCTTTTCCTTTAGAGGCATGAAGGGTCTGGTAAGTCTGCAACTCGTGCAGAAGAGTGGTCAAGTTGAATTCTATCTTATTCATGACCATATTTGATCTGAAATTCAGGACACTCTGCGGGAGAGATTCCAAGATAAAACTTACTTGACTCTTCTCGTCAATCGCAGCTCCGTTCACTTCTGCCGTCATGAAGTGG
This sequence comes from Herpetospermum pedunculosum, assembly GCA_028017165.1. NCBI lineage: Eukaryota > Viridiplantae > Streptophyta > Magnoliopsida > Cucurbitales > Cucurbitaceae > Herpetospermum > Herpetospermum pedunculosum. The sequence goes on from CM051527.1 coordinate 983,948, forward strand.
ACCATCAGGTTAAGGACATGTTCCCTAACAGAGGTTCCTTCCTTCATTCGAGCATTATAAACGAATTTGAGGGCTTCATGGCGAAGAGACGAGGATGGTTGTTGTTACGTCTCCAAAAGTGACCTTTTTAGGACTTAATTATCTTAGAAAGATGTTCACTTTTAGGTGTTTTTGTTAGCATGTAGCCTAAACCTATGCTTAAATATGAGAATTAGAAGAAGGTAGCTAAATTAGGACTTATGCATAATAGGAAAGAAAAGAGTTTAAAACCGAAGGAAAAGAATGAAAAAACAAGCATTGCGATAGAATTGCGGAAACATTGCGGTTCTCGCAATGTTTCAAGTTAAAACCGTAAGTTGGCTGATCTTTTTCTGTTTAGATCCGATTTTTCAGGGATTCGTTCTTTCTCCTCCATCCATTCTGAAGTACGACGTTGAAGATTGATGGTTCTCCTTGGCCCAAAGACGTCTGCAGACTACTATAAATAGGGGTCAAAATCGAAGGTTCAATCATCATCCGAAAGCGTAGAAGTCTTCTCGCAGTCCATTTTCTCTCCTGTTTTCCTTTGCCGTCTGCTGGTTTGCGAAGCTCAGCTGTTGGAATCGATAATCTGATAGGAAGGAGAGGAGATTCTTCTTCTCTCCCGATTGGATTCATCCAAGCAAGGCTGACCTTTCTCATCCTTCATTCGGAGCGGCTGCAACGAGTCATTCGAGCTGTTTTACTACTTTCTGTTCTTCATTTCTATTTTACAACTCTGTCTTGTGTTGTTTCTGTTCTTGTGGTTCATTCAGTTCATTTCGTTGTGTTCTGTCTTGCTGTTCTTTACTTTAAGTATCTTTTATGTTCATTCAAACAATCAATTAATCAAACGCAAAGTTCAGTATTTCACAGTCTCTCGCCTTTGCATTCTACTGCTTTCCCTTACTGTTTTAAGCACATCTCTCTTCTAAGCATGTCTATTTTATCCTTTAGTTCTGTTCTCCCTATATCCATGAGTAACTAAGACACTTAGGGGCATGCTAATGACAACTCCATAGGCTAAAAAACGTGAATCAAGCATGTAGGATAGCTCTCGAAGCATTGATTGTATGTAAGCTTCATCCCACGGGCAATTTCGATTGGCCATCCATTTTGTCCAAAGAACTCCTAACCTCTGGAAGGAGTAAGAGTTCAGAGTCATATTATCATGCTAGCCTTTCAAGGTAACCAGGAAACGGCCTAGGAATAGGCGTTTCCCTAGTACAAACCATATCTTTCTGCCTTAACAAGATGCTTTAGACCTTACTTTGAGTTGAGTAAACTAAAGAATCTAATGCATGGAATCGGACGATACGTGAGTTTGAGATAGTTTGATGCATAGAGAGTTGATCCAGTGCTTGAGAATCGTATAAAAATGTCTGTAGGATAGTCATTAGTAGCCCTTAAATCACCCATTTACCCACTTTCGCTGTTATTATAATTGCGGTAGAATTGCGGTCTCCGCAATTCCGTCTAAGTTTCCATTCTGTTTAGCTGTCTTTACCTTCATTTATTAATCTCGTTTCTGTTCATTTGAGCTTAGATTTCACTTGTTCTCGTTTATGTTACTACCCTTTACACATTCAGCAAAAATTAGATAATTAAAAACCGATTTTACCCCATCAAATCCACCCCTTCTTTCTTAACAAAACACTTCGCAAATAGCTAAAAATAAATCTCTGTGGGAAAACGAATGAAATATACTTACTACTTGCTATAAGATCATGTATGCTTGCATGTTCTGAGTGCTCTATCTCTTTTATTGCCTAATTATTTCAACACATTGAGCACGCAACAAGTTTTTGGCGCCGCTTCCGGGGATTTATTTAAGTGAAAACGAAGTCTGTTAAGTTTGAAACACCAAGTTTATTATCTATTGAAACTAATCTACTTTTCATTTCTTTTACAGGTACTAGTAGGGTAGTTTATGAGTGAGCGTTCACGTAGTAATTTAGAGTTCAACCCTGAGCCTGAAAGATTACTTCGAGCTAGAAACAAAGCAAAGAAACGTCTCTTTAAACAACCCTCTCTACCCCAACTAAGTGCTGAAACCGAAGAAATGGACGAGATAGTTCCAAATCAGGTACCTGCCATTCGCAACCCCATCGAAATAGCGAATGACAAGAATAGTGCCATTCTTTCATATTTAGTACCTATGCCTGGGGAGCTGAACCCCAGCATAATCCGTCCTGAAATCACTGCCAACTCATTCGAGTTAAAGCCAGTGATGTTCCAAATGTTGTCCACTGTGGGACAATTCTTTGGAATAGAAAATGAGGACCCCCACAACCATCTTAGGAACTTCTTAGGAGTTAGTGATACATTCATCATCCCTGGAGTGTCCCAAGAAGCTTTAAGGCTATACCTTTTCCCTTACTCATTGAGGGACAAAGCAAAAACATGGTTAAACTCATTACCATCGGGATCAGTCCGCAATTGGACAGATTTAGCAGAAAAATTCCTAGTCAAATACTTCCCACCTGATAGGAATTCTACCTTTCGTGATGACATAGTTAAGTTCAAGCAAGCTGATAATGAGTCTCTTCACGAAGCTTGGACTAGGTTCAAAGATCTTCTTCTTAAATGTCCACATCATGGCATCCCATGGTGTATCCAAATAGAGGTCTTTTTCAAAGGATGCAACCCCAACACTAGACAAGTTCTAAATTCATCAGCTGGAGGTTCCATGTTGTCCAAGAGTTACAACGAGGCCTATGAGATCTTGGAGAAGATCTCAGCATCTCACTGTAGGTGGTCAGATGATCCTGTTGAGCCAACCAGAGCTCAAGACAAGGATGCTCTAAGTGCAATGAGCACCCAAATAAATGCCCTGACCAACCTAGTTAAGCAAATGGCTCAGGCCAATCTCCAAACAAGTGTCAACACCGCTACCGCCATGTCCATGGGCACCCAGCCAAGTCAAGGTGAGACACTACCCTGTGGATTCTGTGGGGAAGGGCACCTGTATGAGTACTGCCCTGGGAATCCAGCCTCAGTCTGCTACATTGGAAGTCAGCAGCAGCCTAGGAACAACCCCTATTCCAACACTTACAACCCTGGTTGGAGGAACCATCCAAATCTGTCATGGGGTGGCCAACAAAATGCTAACCAAAATCCTAACCAACCTAGACCGAGTGGAACACCTGGTTTCACTCCTCAACATAACCAATCCATGTATCAAAAACCTTACAACCAATCTGTAGGATCTTCTGTAGAAAATTTACTCAAGGAATACATAGCTAAGAATGATGCTACTCTTCAAAGCCAGCAAGCTACTCTTAGGAGCCTAGAGAACCAAATAGGCCAATTAGCCAATGAACTCAAGAGTAGGCCCCAAGGTAGACTCCCTGCTGACACTGAGGTGCCAAGGAGAGATGGTAAAGAGCAAGTTCAAGCAATTGAACTTAGAAGTGGTAGACCCTTGGTGAGCAACACAAAGGACACACCAAAGAGAGTAGAGAACACTGAGTCTAGTGCTCCACTGGAGTCTCTGCCGAACCAAGGTCCACCACCAACTAGTACATCAGGAGCCAGGCTAGAGCCAATTATTGAGGAGATAGAAGAAATTCCAAGGCCTCCACCTATCCTAAGGCGCCCTGACGTGCCTGCATATGTGCCACCACCTTCATATCCTCGAAGGCTTAAGAAGAAGCAGGAACAGGAAGTGCATTTTAATAAATTCTTAGAAATTCTTAAACAAGTGCATGTCAACATTCCTTTTGTAGAAGTTTTACAGTCTATGCCTTCCTATGTGAAGTTTTTGAAAGATATTATTACTAACAAAAAAATAATTGGTGAGTTTGAAACAGTAAACCTCACTGAGGAGTGCAGTGCCATACTCCAAAACAAGCTGCCCAAGAAGGAGAAGGATCCTGGTTCCTTCACCTTACCTGTAGAACTTGGAGGCAAGCACGTGGGCAGAGCGCTTTGTGACCTGGGAGCCAGCATAAACCTCATGCCCCTATCACTATTCCGCCAGTTGGGAATAGGAGAAGCACGTCCAACCACTGTCACTTTACAACTAGCAGACAGATCCATTGCATACCCTGAAGGTAAGATTGAGGATATTCTAGTGAAAGTTGACAAATTTATTTTCCTTGCAGATTTCATTATCCTGGATTATGAAGCAGACAAGGAGGTCCCCATCCTGTTAGGCATACCATTTCTAGCCACAGGTAGGGCACTGATAGACGTCCAAAAAGGTGAGCTTACTATGAGGGTTCATGATGAAGAGGTGAAATTTAGTGTGTATAAAGCCTTAAGGTACCCCTCTGACCTTGAATCCTGTGCTAGCATGGACGTTGTAGATTCTTTAATGGAAGAACAATTGGAGCATGTATTATTAACCAAGCATGCTAATGAATATGTAGGATTAGAATTAACTGACTTAAATGTAGCTGAGATAATGGACATATCTGTAAATACCCCTCAGCATGTTTGTATGAATATTGAACTAACTGATAGATCCTTAAATCCTTTAAAGCCATCCATTGAGCATCCACCTGTAGTAGAATTAAAACCTCTCCCCACTCACCTCAAGTATGCATATTTAGGGAGTAATGAAACTCTGCCTGTTATCATTTCTTCTAAATTAAGTGAGAAGCATGAGGTTGAACTGATATTATTGCTTAAGCAACATAGGAAGGCTATTGCATGGACTATTGCTGATATTAGAGGCATTAGCCCTTCTCATTGCATGCATAAGATTATACTAGAGGAAGAGCACACACCTAGAGTAGATCACCAACGTAGGCTGAATCCCTCTATGAAAGAGGTAGTTAAGAAAGAGATAATTAAATGGTTAGATGTTGGTGTGATCTTTCCAATAGCTAGTAGTCAGTGGATGAGCCCTATACAGTGTGTGCCTAAAAAGGGTGGGATGACTGTGGTAGTCAATGAGAACAACGAACTGATTCCAACTAGGACTGTCACAGGGTGGAGAGTATGTATGGATTATAGGAAACTAAATAAAGAAACTAAAAAAGACCACTTCCCTCTACCATTCATTGACCAAATGTTAGACAGAATAGCTGGTAGAGCCTATTATTGTTTCTTAGACGGTTATTCAGGCTATAACCAGATCACTATAGATCCCAAAGACCAAGAAAAGACTACCTTCACTTGCCCTTTTGGAACTTTTGCCTTTCGCAGAATGCCTTTTGGCTTATGCAATGCACCGGCAACTTTCCAAAGGTGCATGCTGGCAATCTTCTCTGATTTGGATGAATCCATGATAGAGATATTCATGGATGACTTTTCAGTCTTTGGGGACTCATTCACCAACTGTCTAGAGAATTTAGGACAAGTCCTGGCTAGATGTGAAGAGACTAACTTAGTCCTTAATTGGGAAAAGTGTCACTTCATGGTAGATGAGGGGATTGTCTTAGGTCATAGAGTGTCAAGGGCAGGTGTAGAAGTTGATAGGGCAAAGATAGAAATCATAGAGAAGTTGGTAGAGCCTCAGAATGTCAAGGCCATTAGGAGTTTCTTAGGGCATGCTGGCTTCTATAGAAGGTTCATTAAGGACTTTTCTAAGATAGCCAAGCCTCTGTGTGAACTGCTAGAACTAAATAGGCCATTCATCTTCTCTAAGGAATGTGTAGTAGCTTGGACCACCCTTAAGAAAGCACTAGTCATAGCACCTGTTATAGTAGGGCCAGATTGGGATCTCCCATTCGAGATGTTATGTGATGCTAGTGACTATGCTGTAGGGGTCATGTTAGGACAGAAGATTGACAAGCTAACACACCCTGTCTATTATGCTAGTAAGACCTTGAATGAGGCTCAATGTAATTATACAACTACTGAGAAGGAGATGCTTGCTGTAGTGTTTGCTTGTGAGAAATTCAGGAACTATATTGTAGGCACTAGGACAATTGTATACACTGACCACTCTGCCTTGAAATATCTTATGAGGAAGGCTGATGCTAAGCCTAGGTTGATTAGGTGGGTGTTATTGCTGCAGGAATTTGATTTGGACATTCGAGACAAGAAAGGATGTGAAAATGTGGTTGCAGATCACCTTTCTCGATTGCAGCACAATTGCGAAAAAATTGCGGAACCCGCAATTTCTGATGCTTTTATTGATGAACATGTCTTTGTTTTGACTCATCGTGACAACGATGAGGAACCTTGGTTTGCTGACATTGCTAACTTCCTTGCATCACAGGTATTACCAGTTTTCAAGGGAGGACAAGAGAAGAAGAGGTTCCTTCATGAAGCAAGGAAATTCATCTGGGATGACCCCACACTTTACAGAACCTGTGCTGACGGCTTGTTAAGGAAGTATGTTTCAGCTGCTGAGGCGAAGTCTGTGCTGCAGCACTGTCACACAGCTCCTTATGGTGGACACTTTGGTGGCCAAAGAACAGCTGCAAAGGTATTTCAGAGTGGCTACTATTGGCCAACAATCTTCAAGGATGCCCACAACTATGCCCACAGCTGTGATGAATGCCAAAGAACAGGTAACCTTAGTCGCAAGGATGAAATGCCTCTCACTTACATCTTAGAGTTGGAGCTCTTTGATGTGTGGGGCATTGACTTCATGGGACCATTTCCCCCATCATCAGGTAACCTTTACATCCTTGTCGCAGTAGACTATGTCTCTAAGTGGGTAGAGGCCAAAGCATGTCCCAACAATGATGCCAAAACAGTCATAAAATTCTTGCATAGGCACATTTTTACTAGGTTTGGAACACCTCGTGCTATCATTAGTGATGAAGGAACACATTTCATTAATAAGGCTATGGAGAGAGTGTTGGCTAAGTATAACATTAGACATAGAGTAGCCACTCCCTATCACCCACACTCGAATGGACAGGCTGAAATTTCAAATAGGGAAATTAAGAACATCCTAGAAAAAGTGGTCAAACCTAATAGGAAAGACTGGTCCTTTAAGCTTGAGGATGCACTTTGGGCTTATAGGACAGCATATAAGACACCCCTAGGTATGTCTCCTTATAGGCTGGTATATGGCAAGGCTTGTCACTTACCACTTGAGTTAGAAAACAAAGCATTTTGGGCCATGAAGGAATTGAATTTTTGTGTAAAGGATGCGGGGACATTGCGGTCTTTGCAATTACATGAGCTTGATGAACTTAGACATATGGCCTATGAAAATGCTAAAATGTATAAGGAAAAGACCAAGATTTGGCACGATAGTAGACTCAGAGTTAAGGACTTTAAGAAGGGGCAACTTGTCTTGCTGTTTAACTCACGATTGAAACTATTTCCAGGGAAACTTAAGTCTAGATGGTCAGGTCCATTTGTGATTACTAATGTGTTTGTTCATGGTGCCATTGAGATAAAGAACTTGCAGCAAGGCCAACCATTCATGGTTAATGGTGCAAGGTTGAAGCACTACTATGAGGAAGGAGATGTGAAGACTCTCTCGGCCTTCCTCTTGACTGAAGCATGAAAACGAAAACGAGAGAGGACGAGTGATTGCTGTGCTCGTCAACATAAGGCTCATGCCTTAGTTTATTTTTTGTGATTTTCCGGTTATCGTTTGTGTGTTTTGTTGTATGATTTTAATTATGAATTTGATGTTGCTTTTATTTATTTTTGTAGGGAATCGAAAGAGGGAATCAAGGAGAGTAATTCCAGCTTTAAAAATCAAGAAACGATTGAGCCAAATAAAAGATACGGACGAGCAAAGATTGACATTTTGATGAAAAAATATCCCTAAAATTGCGCTGGATTTGCAGGATCCGTAAAAATATAGCCGTTGGGATTTAGCCGTTTCCTTTATATCCGTTAGAAGGCGCTTGATCTGTACGATTCTCTCACTCTCTGAATTCCAAGAAAGCTGCGATTCTCTTCATCTTTGATTCTTCTCTCCAAACCTCCAAGACTCAACAATGGTGTTCACACGGGCTGAAAGATCTGCAGCCAAGAAGAAGGCTGACGACGCTGAAACAGCTGCGAGAGACGCACTGCTCGCCTTGGCTACGGCTGACGCTGCGCGGACTGAACGCCTTCCCAAACTCCCGATTCGCAAGAAGAAGTGGAGGGTTGTTACTGAGATACCTGCTGGACCCTCTGAACCAGCAGGCACACCCAAGAAGCGCAGATGGAGTGTAGCGGTGGCTGCTGAACCGAGCAAAGAAAAGACTCCCTCTGTGGAGAGTCAAGAAACTGATCGTCTGTCCCACGATTCAGCCAAGAAGAGTGCCTCGCCACCTGCACCACCAGCGCACAGCTCTTCCCCATCATCGCCAGCGCAGAGCTCTGAGCAGCCGTCTTCACCACAAAGTTCTGCACAGACACCTACAGCAGAGCAATCAACCACGCCGTCACACACTTCTCCACGGCCTGACCCTGAATTCCCATATGGGGAGTACCAAGAATCAACGCAGGGCAGTGGGGAAGGTGAGGAAGAGGAGGTGTTCTCTCCTGTGAGGGAGGCTAGTCCGGAGAGTCTTGAGCAGAAGAATGACTCAATGGAGGAGACACTGGGGGCTTGCCTTCAGCAGATCACCATCAAGGCTAAGCTCAAGAAGAAGAAGACGGCCAAGATTCTCAAGGCCAAGCGATCCAAGAAGCTGAAAAAGAAGAAGGCCAAGAAGGCGCCTTCATCAGACAAAGAGAGCACTGAGCCATCGCTCAAAAGACTCAAGGTTGAGGCTGCAGAATCATCCAAGCCAGCAGACAAAGGGAAAGCCAAGCTTTACCCTGAAGATGAGCCTCAATCAGTGAGGTATGTGTCCTCTGACGCTGAGTCCAGAGGCATTGAGTTGAGGAAAAGGGAGCTGCTGCACGAGAAGGGCTTCCTCGACAGACCTGCTGACCTGCCACAGTTCTTGCGCGCAGGAATTATCAATCACAGCTGGGAGGAGTTGTGTAGGCCACCCAATCCGGCTTACACAGCTATGGTATATGACTTCTACGCCAACCTGCAAAACTCTGAAGAGGGGCTGTCTGTGGTGAGGGGAGTAGAAGTGGACTACTCAGCAAAGGCCATCAACGAAGCCTATGGCCTCAAGGGCCAAAGACACACTGATTATGCGAGGATCGTTGATGAACCTACTGAGGCAGTGCTGGAGGAGGCCATTCGAACCATTGGCCAGCCTGAAGCAGCGTGGACTGTATCACGCAATGGGAGGCACACCCTCATGAGTGCCAACCTGACAGCAAAGGCAGCTGTATGGTTTGCCTTCGTAAGGAGAAAGCTGGCCCCTGTGACCCATGAGACGACCATCAACCAGAGCAGATCGCTGCTGATCTATGCCATTATGCGAGGTCTCACGGTCAATGTGGGTGAAATCATGTCAGCCGCCATTGCTGAGTGCGCCAAGAAAGGTAAGGGACCATTGTTTTTCCCTAACACCATAACCAAACTATGTTTGCTTGCAGGAGTCCCCACTGAGCGACTGGAGCAACAGATGGCTTACACAGGCCACTTGGAGCTGCCTGCTAGCTTGAGGCTGAAGAGGAAGGGGAATATGGAGTTTGAACTGGATAGGCTGGCTGCTGATCAGTCACTATCCATGGCATGCCTGATGGATATGCAGAGGAGGATGGCTCAATGGGCCACTTACGCGCAGGCACGGGACAAGGAGGTTGCAGACCAACTTGGGTGCATCTTCCCTGACTTCCCCACCAATCTCCTGACTCCATGGGTGCCTCCACGCCCACGACAGCCTGATGAGGATGAAGACATCTGAGTGCTGGCTTGAATTGCACTCAAGGGAGTATTGCTGTTCCCTTAGAACAAAAAAAATTTTCTGCTTTCTGATAGACCATGTGAATTATGCTGTTTTTAGTACACTTTTGATCTGTTTTAGATGCTTAGTTTTATGTTTTTAATTTTGTTTAGTATAGTCTGATGTTAGCTGACTAGGTAGGATAGTTTAGTTTTATTTTTAGAGAGCTTGAATGACTGGAAAAAGCATGCTTAGGGGCCTTAGTGAATGATATATCTGCCCTGACTTGATTGCGAAATAATTGCGGTCCCCGCAATTTTTATTACTGAAAGCATGTTTTGGACTGTCTGTTTAGCTAGGCTGTGATCTGTTTAAATTCTATCTTTTGCTGCTATCTTGACTACCTTATATAGCTTATCTTAAAGCATGTTGGATGAGTGTCATAGGACACCTTTTGATAGTTTAAATTAACCTCTAAAAAGCTCAGCATGCATGACTGTAAGTCCTTACTTGTCTGTTTTTTTATTTTCTGCTGCTGTGATATTTTCTTGTAGCATGTTCTGTCTATGCCTAGGGCTTTTAGATTCTCTTTGTTTTACCTTAGACTAGATGCTTCTAGGACAAGTTTGGGGGTGTGCCACTTCCGACACTCATTGGGGACAATGAGTAGTTGAAGTTTGGGGGAGGCCACCCTAGGCCTAGGAACATTCCTCTCTCCCTTAGAAACATAAGCATTCTTCTTCTCCTTTACAAAAAATGATGAGCTAAAAGAAAAAAAAAATGAAAAATAGAATAAAGGGGGGAGTCTCTCTTAGGTTGCTGAGTAATCAGTGCCAAGTGTGTAACCCACAAGTGGCGTTGCATCAAAAGGCAACCAAAGGAGAGGTTCCACCAGAGTAAGAAAGAAAGAAAAAAAGAAGAAGTAGGGAAGAAGAATGTATACCTAGGAGTTGCAACTTTGTGGCTTAGATGTCCTATTTAAAAAGAACTCTGATCCTCAAATTAGCTAGGCACAAAGTTGTAACTTGTAGGGTTGTTTAGGGAGATGAGTGTATATCCAATGTAGTGATGCCAGGGTTAGGTTGTTCTCTAAAAGTACTACTGTCACCGTTAATACTAAGACTGGCATGACTCTAAGGAATCCTAGACACATTAAAAATAAAGCTAGAAGCATGTACTGAGTCTGAGGTAAAGCTAGGCAGAGTTTGAAACCTTAGGGATAGTGGCATGATATGGCAAAAGCAAATAGATCAGTTGTAGGGAGTTAATGAAAACAGAAGGAGTGTTAGGCAGGCAAAGTCAGAAGAAGCTAGATAAGAGGGTAGTTTTAAGCTTAGAAGTGTGTCACAGGACAACACTGCTAGAGATAGGGATATAGGGGAGTTAGTAAGTGGTTAGAGAAGAATTAACAGCAGCCTAGGAAAGTCCTTAGTTTGCTTGAGGACAAGCAAAACCTTAAGTTTGGGGGTGTGTTACGTCTCCAAAAGTGACCTTTTTAGGACTTAATTATCTTAGAAAGATGTTCACTTTTAGGTGTTTTTGTTAGCATGTAGCCTAAACCTATGCTTAAATATGAGAATTAGAAGAAGGTAGCTAAATTAGGACTTATGCATAATAGGAAAGAAAAGAGTTTAAAACCGAAGGAAAAGAATGAAAAAACAAGCATTGCGATAGAATTGCGGAAACATTGCGGTTCTCGCAATGTTTCAAGTTAAAACCGTAAGTTGGCTGATCTTTTTCTGTTTAGATCCGATTTTTCAGGGATTCGTTCTTTCTCCTCCATCCATTCTGAAGTACGACGTTGAAGATTGATGGTTCTCCTTGGCCCAAAGACGTCTGCAGACTACTATAAATAGGGGTCAAAATCGAAGGTTCAATCATCATCCGAAAGCGTAGAAGTCTTCTCGCAGTCCATTTTCTCTCCTGTTTTCCTTTGCCGTCTGCTGGTTTGCGAAGCTCAGCTGTTGGAATCGATAATCTGATAGGAAGGAGAGGAGATTCTTCTTCTCTCCCGATTGGATTCATCCAAGCAAGGCTGACCTTTCTCATCCTTCATTCGGAGCGGCTGCAACGAGTCATTCGAGCTGTTTTACTGCTTTCTGTTCTTCATTTCTATTTTACAACTCTGTCTTGTGTTGTTTCTGTTCTTGTGGTTCATTCAGTTCATTTCGTTGTGTTCTGTCTTGCTGTTCTTTACTTTAAGTATCTTTTATGTTCATTCAAACAATCAATTAATCAAACGCAAAGTTCAGTATTTCACAGTCTCTCGCATTTGCATTCTACTGCTTTCCCTTACTGTTTTAAGCACATCTCTCTTCTAAGCATGTCTATTTTATCCTTTAGTTCTGTTCTCCCTATATCCATGAGTAACTAAGACACTTAGGGGCATGCTAATGACAACTCCATAGGCTAAAAAACGTGAATCAAGCATGTAGGATAGCTCTCGAAGCATTGATTGTATGTAAGCTTCATCCCACGGGCAATTTCGATTGGCCATCCATTTTGTCCAAAGAACTCCTAACCTCTGGAAGGAGTAAGAGTTCAGAGTCATATTATCATGCTAGCCTTTCAAGGTAACCAGGAAACGGCCTAGGAATAGGCGTTTCCCTAGTACAAACCATATCTTTCTGCCTTAACAAGATGCTTAAGACCTTACTTTGAGTTGAGTAAACTAAAGAATCTAATGCATGGAATCGGACGATACGTGAGTTTGAGATAGTTTGATGCATAGAGAGTTGATCCAGTGCTTGAGAATCGTATAAAAATGTCTGTAGGATAGTCATTAGTAGCCCTTAAATCACCCATTTACCCACTTTCGCTGTTATTATAATTGCGGTAGAATTGCGGTCTCCGCAATTCCGTCTAAGTTTCCATTCTGTTTAGCTGTCTTACCTTCATTTATTAATCTCGTTTCTGTTCATTTGAGCTTAGATTTCACTTGTTCTCGTTTATGTTACTACCCTTTACACATTCAGCAAAAATTAGATAATTAAAAACCGATTTTACCCCATCAAATCCACCCCTTCTTTCTTAACAAAACACTTCGCGAATAGCTAAAAATAAATCTCTGTGGGAAAACGAATGAAATATACTTACTACTTGCTATAAGATCATGTATGCTTGCATGTTCTGAGTGCTCTATCTCTTTTATTGCCTAATTATTTCAACACATTGAGCACGCAACAGTTGTCCAAACATCTCTTGCAATGAAAACATGATTTCTGTAGCAGAAACCATAACCTCATGCCTCTTGGCCAAGACATCCTGCATGCTTGCCAAGATATAGACTCGGGCTTTATCATTAGCCCTAATCCAACGATCGTACGCCTCACGAATAGTTCGTGAACCGTTTGAGCTAGGAGTTGGAGGACAGTCCTTCGTCAAGACAAATCTCAGGTCATCCAACACAAGAATCGTATTCAAGTTGGATTTCCAAGTTCCGTAATTCTCTCCGGTAAGTTTGTCGTTAGCTAATAATTGTACAAAAGAGCTCGCCATGCTGAAAAAGAATGTAAACCTATTAGTGAAATGGTTTTAACCTATTTAAACCAATTAAAAACAAACTTTAGCAGTAAATAAAGTACCCGAACTCTTTATTTACTAGCTACGCTACTTTAGTAAGTCAGAATGGTCGCTGCCGAATGGCAGTCGAGTCACTCCTTTACTAAATCAAGACATTCTTGACTAAATGCTAACTCCAGAATAACTCATATTCCTATAGCATCTTAGTTAACGTTTTTGGTCTGAATTTACTAACTCCTTAGCAAATCCCGTAAGTGTGACCCTCCATTTTTAGAACGCACAGAACGACCCCAACATAGCAACCGAATGGAATGTCAGTGTTGGGAATGACCCTGTGTTTCACTATCCATAAATGGTGACTGAGATGTTCGATCTCCCATGCCCCGCCCTCCGAATGGATCGGTTCCTCCAGGGGCCACCTTGCAGGCGAAACATGGGAATCTTACGGTTCAGTCCAACAGAGGAGACCACAGGAAGCACCGACGCGCTTCCTTCACCCACTTACTATAGATACTTACTCCATTCACCTTGCTATTGAAAGTTGCAAATACCATCCGAATGGGGATGCCCTATTGACATCACGAGGCCGAGCAAAATTCTCACGTTGTGAACTATAGGGAGTGCGTAGCAGGAGAGGGATATATCATATATTCCTTCTCAACACTTCTACTAAGCATCGTGGACGGTGTTTAGGGTAAACTACTCAGGTTTTATCTGGCTAAGTAAATAAAACCTTAAGTCTAGGCAAACTATTTACCTGAGATGTCTAGGTTATTAACAAATTTAATTAACCTCACACCTCTCCCGCACGCTCATAAAGCCTGGTTAACTTTACTCAAGTACTGGATCGTCCCCAAGTAGGAGGTGTTCCGTAAACCGTCAGCTTAAATACCTCCAACCTCGAACAGGATTTCACCGGGTGAGTTTCTCATAACCTTAGCATTTACGAGATTTCGACCTATTCATCTAATGAACCTGATCGAACCATTAACCCTAAATGAACATGCTCTTTTCTTTGTTATAGTTTTTAAAAGTCTAAGTCATTTTTACAACGCTTGCAAAAGCAGACTTTCTATAACAACTATCTATATGCTTCTCAAACATACAATTGCTAAGGCATGACAAGTTGAATATTCATAATCAATATAACACTTATATCGATTATGCTCTTAAACATACAACTCCTAATTCATAAATTAATATAACACTTATATCAATTTTTATGAATTAAGCATGCATCCTATACATTATAACAATTATAACATACAATATGCATAAAACTTATGTTGAATGTTTTAATTTCATAATTAATATAACACTTATATTAATTATTCTATTAAGTAAACAACATCAAATTCATGAATTAATATAACTCTTATATTAATACTCATGAATTAAACATGCATATACATTACAACACTTATAATATACAATAAGCATAAAACTAGGATAATCGATGTTGTACGTTTAATTTCATAATTAATATAACGCTTATATCAATTTCTCTATTAAACTAACAACATTCAATTCATGAATTAATATAACTTTTATATTAATTCTTATGAATTCCTAAATATGCATACTATATATTATAACACTTATAACATATTTACTATGCATGGAGCATGCTTCCTACGATGAGATTTTAAATCTATATGGCATACGTTATGCACATACAAACATGGATTTCAATTAAAACATACATTCACAATGCATAATTAATTAAACACACTAAAGTGGATCGATTTTGGCATTTAGCAAGCAATAACTATTTTATTACAAGCTTGATCAACAAGCAAAGTCTTGAGCGGGCTTCGAACTCTTCGCACCGCGTTGGACCAGCTTGCTCCCCCGAACGCTTCGGCCAATTTTTCTTCGAGCTTCTCATTTGTATTGCATAGAACGAGTTTGAACTTAAACCGAACATTTCGGCGAGCTCAAAATTCGAGCTTCTTTCACAAAGGAACCTATATGGACTCTAATGACTCTTAAAATACATACGCTTCCGCACACATTAAAGCCCATACATTCTCGGGCAATTACAAATTATGAAATTCAAATAGAAACAATGCCAAAATCGATTTTCACTTTAGACGTCCATTCAGAAACAATTTCTAAATTAAAATACCCACCAACTTAAATTGATGCAAATTGAGTTAATCACAAAATCGCTCTGATACCAATTGATGGAGCGATATGCGCAGCGGAAGGCGATTTCGGACCGATGATACTCTAATTTTATCAATTTAACAAATAGAAAACATGCTCTTAAAGTAGAAATTAAGAAAAATAGAAAACATACCCTTGAAGTTCTAATTTTTCTTCGCGTTCCGCCAACCGTTCTTCGTCACAAACTCTTCAAATCTCTTCTCACGAACGCGTCAAGGACCACTCGAGATAGTCCCGCTATCCTCGGCGCCGCGCAACGGAGTTGTGGGACTCCGAATAGAAGAGAAAAGGAAAAGAAAAAAGGAAGAAAGAAGAAGAAGAAGGAGAGGCAGAGAGCAAAATGAAAAAATCAAAAAACCTCATCCAAGTTTTTTTTTTTTTTTCATTTACGTATAACCCATTCCAACTTTTTTTTTTTTTTTTTTTTTTTAGCCAAAGGACACTTGCATGGGATGCAAGTGTCCATGCCACATTTATATATATATATAAATATATATATATATATATATATTTAATATTTATTTAAAAAAAATAAAAAATAAAAATAATATATATATTTTTTATTAATTAAACTTTTTTTTTTTGCAAAAATATTTAAATTAATGCGAGGATAGTCACGGGCACGATTTGGCAAAATTTGCCTTGGATATAATGCAGTTAAATATTTTAAATCATGCATGCCCCGTCAACCCCCAAAATTTGCCTTGGATATATCTGCTATCTTAGGCGGAGCGCTCACCCACTGCACCAAGTGGTTGTTCGATATTAATTAAACTTTTAATTAATAAATATATATATTTTAATTAATTAAAATTATTTAATTCAATATCAAATATTAATTAAATAAAATGACTAAACTCAGTTTTCCGAAACCGACTTTTTACAGATGAATCCTATTCATGTTTTAGGCCATTCCCATATTTAAATCATATTTAAATATGTTCATCCTCCTTCCATAAACCGAATTTGAACAATTCAAATTTTTTTTCTTTTAATTTTCTCTTATACTGTTGCACGGTGTTATCCGAGCTAGCCAGGAGAACCTAAAGGACCTACAGATCATGAGCTCTAACGATACGAGATTATTCGGTCAAAGCTCTTTTAACCCGAATCAATCAACATTCGTTAACCCCCGGAGACTCCACTATAGTCCGAGGGTTGCACTCTCCTCATTGTAGATATATTGTGTCCTCTTGATATAACCATCATTGGTAAGTCGACCCTTCACAGGTTGTTCGTAATCACAGCTGGGTCATTTTAAACCGTTTAACCCCTGCATTACGTCTTTTTCCTTAAGTACCACTGACACCTCTAATGAACAATAGATCAGTGGCCCAACCAACAGATCAGTTAACCCTCTCATCACATGAGAGTGTGGGCGCTCATTGTTCAAGCCCCGGAGTCAGCTATTAAGGGAACAACCTATCTACTAACCCTGAAGAGCGGGTTAAGAGTGAACTCCATCTTACTACACTATGTCCCCAGCTACCTATTGGACTTTATCCCTGAGATGGTAGGCTTATTGAGCGGACATCCTGCCACTCTCACCCATACAAGTCTAAGGATACTGTCTAATAAGCAGGAGTTCATAGTAAGCTCAGGATTGAGATCGAGTTACCTAAGCCATCAGGTGAAATAGTCGGTCTCTTCAGTAAACGGTGTTATAAAGAGAGAACGACTTTTCGTGGTTCAGTCTTACGCAAACTCATCGCGTAGGACGCCCCCGCTCGCACATCTCGATGTGAAACGACTCGGATCACATCGTTTTGTACAATACAAAACGGGCCGCATCCAATAGTGTTACCAGGATAAGGTACCCAGCCTTATCCATATACTATAGACCGTTTTGACTGTCTACTTGAGCTTGACCCACATTCATGTCATACATGAAACTCAAGTATCCATGATCGTCAAGGGTGTTGGTCATTGGTATAGATTAATGCAAACACGTTTCACTTTATTCCAGCAAACACCTTTACTGAATAAAACTTAATAACTCATTATTACTAAATAGATAATTTACAAACATAACTGTTTACAAACCACGAGTTTTAGGACATTAAACCCAACAGAGACATCCCTAGAGGTGTCTTATATGCAGTCCTATAGGCCCACAGTGCATCATCCAGCTTGAAAGACCAATCATTTCTACTCGGTTTTACAATTTTTTCTAAAATATTCTTGATCTCTCTATTGGATATTTCAGCTTGTCCATTCGAGCGTGGATGATAAGATGTTGCTACTCTATGTCTAACATTAGATTTAGCTAACACTTTTTCCATAGCTTTGTTTATAAAGTGGGTTCCTTCATCACTTATGATGGCACGTGGTGTGCCAAATCGTGAAAAAATGTGCCTATTTAGAAATTTAACGACTTTTTTGGCATCATTTAAGGGACATGCAATTGCTTCTACCCATTTGGAAACATAATCTACAGCTACTAGAATGTAAAGATTACCAGCAGATGGAGGGAATGGTCCCATGAAGTCAATGCCCCATACATCAAAGAGTTTCAACTCTAAGATATAGGTGAGAGGCATCTCATCTTTTCTACTAAGGTTACCTGTACGTTGACACTCATTGCAGCTGTGTGCATAGTCGTGTGCATCCTTGAAAATCGTGGGCCAGAAGTAGCCACTTTGGAACACCTTTGCAGCCGTCCTCTGAACACCAAAGTGTCCACCATAAGGAGCTGTATGACAATGCTGCAAGACTGACTTTGATTCAGCAGCTGACACACACTTCCTTAGCAATCCATCCGCACAACTTTTGTAAAGTGTTGGATCGTCCCATATGTACTTCCTAGCCTCGTGTAAGAACCTCTTCTTCTCTTGCCCCCCTCTGAAAGTTGGTAACACCTGTGAGGCAAGGAAGTTAGCAATATCCGCAAACCAAGGTGTTGGGTTTTATGTCCTAAAACTCGTAGTTTGTAAACTGTTTGAATGTATATATTATATTTCAATAAAGTTGTTATTGAATTTTAGTGAATTGTGTTTGTATTAACCTATACCAATAACTAACACCCATGGCGATAGTGTGAGTACTTGAACTTCATGTGTGACATGAATGTGAATCAAGTTCAAGTAGACAGCCAAAATGGTCTATAGTATAGGGATAAGGCTGGGTACCTTATCCTGGGGACACTATTGGACGCGGCTCACTTTGTATAGTACAAAACGATGTGATTCGAATCGTTTCATGTAGAGACATGTGAGTGAGGGCGTCCTGTGCAATGAGTTTGCACAAGACCGAACCAAAAAAATAAAATCGCTCTTTCTTTATAACACCGTTTACTGTAAAGACCGTTTTTATTTCATATGATGACTTAGGTAACTCGATCTCAATCCTGAGCTCATTATGAACTCCTGTTTATTCGACCTTATCCTTTGACTTGTACGGGTGAGAGTGGCCTTATCGCCGACTCAATAAGCCTACCATCTTGGGGATAAGATCGAATAAGTGGCTGGGGACGTAGTTGTGCGAGATGGAATTCACTCCTACCCGCTTTAAGGGTTAGTAGAGAGGTTGTTCCCTTAAGTGCTGACTCCAGGTCTTGAACAATGGGGCCATCCTCTCCTGATCAGGGAGGAATCTGATTTGATGGTTGGACCACAAATCAATTGTTCATTAGAGGTGTCAGTGGTACTTAAGGAACAAGATATAATACAAGGGTTAAACGGTATAAATGACTCGTTGTGATTATGAACGACCTGTGAAGGATCAACTTACTGATGATAGTTATATCAAGAGGACACAATATATCTACAGTGAGAAGAGTGCAGCCCTTGGACTTTAGTGGAGTCTCCGGGGGTTAACGAATGTTGGTTAGTTCGGTTGAAAGAGTTTTGACCGGATAATCTCGTATCGTTGGAGCTCATGATCTGTAGGTCCTTACGGTTCTCCTGGCTAGCTCGGATAAAGCCGTGGAACAATATAAAAGAAAAGAAAAGAATTTGAATCGTTCAAATTCGGGTTTGTGGAAGAATTTGGACATATTTAAATATGATTTAAATATGAGATTGGTCTACAATATGAATTGGATTCATATGCAAAAAGTCGGTTTTCGAAAAACCGGGTTTAATTATATTATTTAATTAATATTTGATATTGAATTAAATAATATTAATTAATATATATATATATTTTTATTAATTAAAAAGTTTAATTAATAAAATAATAATTATTATTTTTAATAATAATAATATATATATATATATATATATATATATATATATTTACATGTGTCTTACATGCAATGCAATGTAAGACACATGTAAATATATAAGGTATATATCGACAGATCCATCAAATTTAGAAATAAAAAATAAAAAAAAAAAATTAAAAAAAAAATAGAAAAAGAAATGTCAGTGGACTTTGGGGTTCACATTGAATTGAAATTGTGATTTCAATTTCTACTTCTTCTTCTCTCGGCTCTTTGTAAAATTAAAGAAATTTTTTTTTTCTTCAGTGAGCTTCTTCCTTCTTTTCTCTTGTAAAAGGAGTCCCACTACTCCGTTTCTCGGCCCGAGGATAGCGGGACTACCGTGGGTGGTCCACGAAGGTTTCGTGAGAAGGCTCGGTGAGCTCGTGAGGAGCTTCTGGCGGTGAAAATTGAAGAAATTCGAACGACAAGGGTATGTGTTCTAATTTCTCTTTTTCATTGCTTTTGCATGTTTCCGTTTGTTTAAATTGATGAAATTAGAGTGTCTATGATCCAAATCGCTTCCGCTGCGTGCCATGCGCTCCATCAATTGGTATCAGAGCGTTTTTTGCCACTCAATTTCAATCAATTTAAGTTATGGTGGGTTTTATTTTAGAAATTGTTTCTGATTGGCGTCTAAAGTGAATATCAATTTTGGCATAGTTTCTTTTTTAATTTCATTATTTGTAATTGCCCGAGAATGTATGGGCTTTAATGCATGCTAAAGAGTCTGTATTTTTAGAGTCATTAGAGTCCATATAGGTTTCTTTGTGAAAGAAGTTTGAGTTTGAAACTCGCCGAAATGTTCGGTGTTAGTTCAAACTCGTTCTAGGCGATACGAGGTGAAATTCGAAGAGTTTTTGGCCGAAGCGTTCGGAGGAAGCAAGTTGGTCAAAGGCGGTGCGAAGAGTTCGAAGTCCGCTCAAGACGTAGCTTGTTGTTCAAGCTTGTAATAAATTAGTTATTGCTTGTTAAATGCCAAAATCGATTATGCATTGCGAATGTATGTTTTAATTAAATTCCATGATTGTATGTGCATAACGTATGTGTTGCGTGCTCAATGTGTAAAAGAAATAAGCAATAAGAGAGAGAGAGCACTCAGAACATGCAAGCATACATGATCTTGTAGCAAGTAGTAAGTATTTTTTCATTCGTTTTCCCACAGAGATTTATTATTAGCTACTCGTGAAGTGTATTGTTAAGCAAGAATGGGTGGATTTGATGGGGTAGATTTGGTTTAAAAATGCCTAATTACTAATGAATCAATAAAGGATAGCAACATGAACAAGTGCAAGTCAATGATAAACTCAACCGTAAAGAGAAGAGATTAATAAACGAAGAGAAAAATAACTAAGCAGAATTTTTAACTTAGTAGAATTGCGAGAACAACAATTTTACCGCAATGTTACTAACAGCGAAAGTGTGTAAAATGGAGAAACAAGGGCTACTAACGACTCCTCTATAGGCATTTTCACACGATTCTCAAGCATTGGATCAACTCACTATGCATCAAACTAACTCATTCTCATGTATCTTCCGATTTCATGCATTAGATTCTTTAGTTTACTCATGTCCAAGTAAGGTCTTAAGCATCTTGTTAAAGCAGTAAGTTATGATTTGTACTAGGAAAACGCCTATTCCTAGGTCGTTTTCTGGTTACCTTGAGAGGCTAGCATGAGTGTATGACTCTGAACTCTTACTCCTTCCAGAGGTTAGGAGTTCTTTGGAAAAAATGGATGGCCAATCGAAATTGCCCGTGGGATGAAGCTTACATACAATCAATGCATTCGAGAGCTATCCTACATGCTTGGTTCACGTGTTTTAGCCTCTAGTATTGTCATTAGCATGCCCCTATGTTACTTAGTTACTCATGGATGTAGAGAGAACAGAAATATTAGATGAAGTAGACATGCTTAGAAGAGAATTAAAGACAAAACAGCAAGGAACAACAGTAGGCAGAAAAGGTAAAGACAAAGTGTGAAATGATGAATTGTGCTTTGATTAATCAATTGTTTGAATGAACAAATGAAAACTTAAAGTGATTAACATAAAGACAGAAAGCAACGAAATGGAATGGATTGACTAATGGAAAAGAAATAACAACAAAACGGTGCTGGAAATGAAAAGTAAAGACAAAAAGCAGTAAAATGAGCTTGATCGCCTCGTCGCAAACGCCTCGGCTGAAGGAAGAGAAAGGTAAGCCTTGCTTGGATGAATCCAATCAGGAGAGAAGATGTCTTCTCTCCTTCCTATCAGATTGTCGACTCCAACAGCTGAACCTCTCAAACCAACAGACGGAGAAGAGAATGAATGGGAAAGACTGCGCTGCGAAGAGACTTCTACGCTTTCAGATGATGATTAAACCTTCCTCTTTGACCTCCTTTTATAGTATTCTGCAGGTGCGATTGGGCCAAGGAGAACCATCCATCCTCAACGTCGTACTTCAATATGGATGGAGGAGAAAGAACGAATCCCTGAAATATCGGATTACAACAGAAAAAGGTTAGCCAACTTACGGATTTCACTTAAAACATTGCGGTTTTAGCAATGTTTCCGCAATGCACAATTTTCATTCTTTTAACTTCCTTTTTCATTCATTTTCTTTCCTTTTGCACACAAGTCCTAATTTAGCTTCCTTCTTCTAATTCTCATATATAAGCATAGGTTTAAGCTAAATCCTCTCAAAAACACCTAAGAGTGTACATCTTTCTAAGATAAATAAGTCCTAAAAAGGTCACTTTTGGAGACGTAACACACCCCCAAACTTAAGGTTTTGCTCGTCCTCGAGCAAACTAAGGACTTACTTAGGCTGCTGTTTTATCCTCTTTAACCACTTGCTGACTCCCCTACATTCCTATCTATAGCCGTGCTGTCCTGTGACACACTTCTAAGTTTACAACTACCCTCTTACTTTGCTTCTTCTGACTTCGCATGCCTAAAGCTCCTACTGTTTCATTAACCCCTTACAGCTGATCTACTTGCTTCTGTCATATCGTGCAACTATCCCTAAGGTTTCAATTTCTACCTAGCTTTACCCAGACTCAGTACATGCTTCTAGTTTTTACTTTTGAGCTACCTAGGATTCCTTAGAGTCATGCCAGTCTTAGTATTAACAGTGACAGTAGTACTTTTAGAGAACAACCTAAACCCTGACATCACTACATTGGACATACATTCATCTCCCTAAACAACCCTACAAGCTACAACTTTGTGCTCAGCTAATTGAAGATCAGAGTTCTTTTTATTCAGGACATCTAAGCCACAAAGTTGCAACTCCTAGGTATACATTCTTCTTCCCTATTTCTTCCTTTTTTCTTTCTTACATTGGTGGAGCCTCTCCTTTGATTGCCTTTTGATGCAATGCCACTTGTGGGTTACACACTTGGCACTGATTACTCAGCAACCTAAGCGAGTCACCCCTCTCTTTCTATTTTTCATCATTTTTTTTTTTCTTCTTTTTTTTTTTTTTTTTTTTTTTTTTTTTTTTTTTTTGATAAAGGAGAAGAAGAATGCTTATGCTTTAAGGGAGAGAGGAATGTTCCTAGGCCTAGGGTGGCCTCCCCCAAACTTAAACTACTCATTGTCCCCAATGAGTGTCTGAGGTGGCACACCCCCAAACTTATCCTAGAAGCATCTAGTCTAGGGTAAAACAAAGAGAATCTAAAAAGCCCTAGGGATAGACAGAACATTCTAAAAGCAAACATTACAGCAGCAGAAATTTATAAAAACAGGCAGGGAAGGACTTAAAGCTACGCATGCTGAGCACTTTTAAGAGGCTAATTTAAACTATCAAAGGTGTCTTATGACACTCATCCAGCATGCATTTAGATAAGCTATATAAGGTAGTCAAGATAGCAGCAAAAGACAAAATTTAAACAGAACCAGCCTAGCTAAACAGTCAGTCAAAAACATGCATTTACTAATAAAAATTGCGGATTCCACAATGGATACAGGACAGATATATCAGTGATCAAGGCCCCTATGCATGCTCTTTCCAGTCATTTAAGCTATACAAAAAGGAAACTAAACTAATCTACCTATTCAGCTACCATCAGACTACACTAAACAAATTTAAACAACAAAAATAAAGAACTAAAAACAGATCAAAATTTAACTCAAAACAGCAGAATTCACATGGTTCAACAAAAAGCAGTTTGGTTATTTTTTTTCTTTTAGGGAACAGGAATACTCCCTTGAGTGCTTCTCAATCTAGCACTCAGATGTCCTCATCATCATCATCCTTCCGTGGTCTTGGAGGCGCCCATGGAGTCAGTAGGTCCGTGGGGAACTCAGGGAAGATGCAGCCTAATTGGTCAGCGACATCTTTATCCCTTGCCTGCGCATATGTGGCCCATTGCGCCATCTTCTTTTGCAGATCCATCAGACAGGCCATTGACAGAGACTGAGCAGCAGCCAGGCCATCTAGCTCGAACTCCATGTTCCCCTTCCTTCGCATCCTCAAGGCAGTAGGCACCTCCAGGTGCCCCGTGTAGGCCAGCTGCCTCTCCATCCTCTCGATTGGAACCCCTGCACGTAAGCAGAGCTTAGTAATTGTATTAGGAAAGAAAAGTGGACCCTTACCCTTTTTGGCGCAGTCAGCGATTGAGGCTGCAATGACCTCGCCCACATTGATTGTGAGGCCCCTCATGATCGCTGATAGCTCCATTTTGGAGCTATAATTATGTCCCTAATTCACGTTTATTATTGGCTTAATCTTGTTTATATGTGATTATTGCAGGTGTTCTCGGTGCTTCGCTCTCGAGAGCGTTTCGGCGCTTTTCGGAGCTTAATATCGCGATTTAAAGGCCTAAGAACGCTTCCGGGGAAGTTCCATGCAAAGGGATGAAGTTTGGGCGCTTTGGGGAGATTGAAGGCGAAATTCCATGCAAAAACCCGAGAGCTAGCGTCGAGCGACAGCGTCGCGACGCTAGCTCGACGCTGCCCAGCGTCGAGACGCTGCCCCTAGCGTCTCGACGCTCCGAAGTCTGAAGCGCTGAATTGAAGAAAAACCCGAGAGCAAGCGTCGAGCGACAGCGTCTCGACGCTCGCTCGACGCCGACAGCGTCTCGACGCTGAGCGAGCGTCTCGACGCCACCCCGAGCGCGCGCGCGGATTATTTAGGGCGCAGCGTCGAGACGCTGCCCCTAGCGTCTCGACGCTACGACGGATTACTTAAATTTCTGTCCGATTTTTAGCCGCCATTATCATCTTCTACCTCGAGCTCCGCGCCTGATTTGACGTCCAACAGCTATTTTTCACCATGGGAGGGGCTAGGAAGCTCGATTCGAAGCCGTCCCACACCACACAAGTCATGAGTGAGTAGATTTACCGTTTTTGGCTCGGGATTGTAAGGATAAATGTAGTATAAACTCTTGGTGAGGTTGTAGGATTGAAATTCTGAATTGGTTGGATATTTTATTGAATTGAATTCTATTTCTTAGCTTAATCTATGAGCATGTTTGAATGATTTAGGACTAGGCACCCTTGATTTTGAGCATGTTCATTTGTTAAAGGATTTGATGCCGTGCCTCTCGTTTCCGCCAAGTAACAAGGAATTATGGCACTTTGAGTGTATTGGCGTCCTTACGCTCTTAGAGTTCGTTCTTCCCGAATTAGAATTCCAAATCGACATACTAATTTCGCGTCCAAATTAGATAGTCGTCACAGTTAGCTTGTTGCTACCGTTCGGTCTTGGGAGAGCGTTGGCCGCCAATGTCCGAACGGTATGCTTGATTAGCATAATTAATTATGTTTAATTAAATCCATGGAGCATGTCTGAGTTATTTATTAATTTTAGACGAGCTGTGCATTCGTTAAATTATTTAACCATTACACGCGTCAATCTATGATCCAAGAGGTTTGCTAGATTTATCCCCGATCGTCCCGAGTCGGAAACTCCGTTAGCTAAATTTTCCATTTGCTTTGTTCCATTTTAGTCACGTAAAAACCAACAATTCCCCCTTATTTGGTCTATATTAATTGTTTGCAAATTTAATTAAGATTAAGTTAAAATACCTTAATTCCCTGCGGATCGACCCCGTTACTACTATTCTACAAATAGTTTAGTGATTTCGGGCACTTATAAATTTATTTTGGCGGGTCTCGACAACCCGATGATTGGCGATAGTTCAATAATATCGTTACCAAAATTGGCGCCGTTGCCGGGGAACTAAGTGTAATTCGGCCTAATTTAAATTTGATTTGTAAACTTTTAATTTTTACTTTAAAAATTCTGTTATTCTTTTATTATTTGCAATTTTGATCTGTTTGTTTAAGTGTGCTAGAAGTGCCAAATTTTTATTGAGAGAATGGAGATTGATGATGAGATTGGAGTCCCAAAAACGCTCAGACAATGGACATCATTTGCTATGGGCCACCAACCTTCTTGTATTTCCTACCCGGAAATTTCAGGTGAGTTTGTGCTTAAATCAGGTGTGATTAACCTTTTACCCTCTTTTTGTGGTGAAACAGATGAAGATCCTTATAAACATCTCAAGGAGTTTCAAATGGTAAGCTCCGCGATGAAGCCTGGCGACATAACAAAAGATCAGCTCTACCTGAGAGCTTTTCCATTCACCCTGAAAGGTGAAGCTCGAGATTGGCTGCATTACTTGCCATCGGGGACCATCTTTACTTGGGAGAAGTTGCAGAGTCTATTCTTGGAAAGGTATTTCCCAGCTTCAAAAGCTAGAGCAGTGAAAAAAGATATACGACAATTTGAGCAAGGAAAGGACGAGGCGTTTCACGAGTGCTGGGAGAGGTTCATTAAACTCTGTGAAAAATGTCCGAACCATTTGATAGCGGAGGTCGCGCTTATCGAATGCTTCTATGATGGGTTGCTCACGCATGACCGCCAGATGCTTGATGCAGCAAGTGGAGGAGCCCTTTGGGAGAAGACGCCTGCGGAAGCCCGTCAGTTGATCTCCAACATAGCTGAGAACCGTCGCCAGTACGGAGGAAGAAACGAGCATTCTAAGATGTCTTCCGACATAGAAGTGCTCAAAGAACAAGTGTCTCAGGTATTTGGTTTAGTTCATACGATGCAAGAAAAATCATCTCAGGATGTTTCTTCTATTTCAGGTAAAGCCATTGAAAGCATGTTCAAATCGCTCATGGAAGCTAGCGATGAGACAAGGTCGCAGATAAAATCTCTAAGAGATGAATTCACAGAGGTGAAGGAAAGAATGAGTAGAATTGAATCCAAAGCGGAAGGGGTTAGTGCGATAAACCTCAGAAGTGGTAAAGAAGTGCCATCTCAAACCACTCCCGTGAGTCCTCCAAACGATTCAGAGATATCTCCAGATAAGTGTTCTCAAGCACCCTCTGAAACTGTTGTAACCCCTCCTATTATTTCTATGAAGGCTTACACTCCCGTTGCTCCTTTTCCTAGTAGGCTAGCAAGGCCATCTAAGGAGGTCGAAGACGCGGATGTTCTTGACACGCTGAGAAAGGTTGGGATCAATATACCGCTGCTTGATGCAATTCAGCAAATCCCAAGGTACGCTAAATTCCTTAAGGAGATGTGCACTATGAAGAGGAAGACTAAAAGTGCCGAAAGAGTCGTGGTAAGCAAGAATGTTTCTGCCCTGCTAACCCAAGGTATTCCAAGCAAATGCCAGGACCCAGGTATGTTCCTCTTGCCATGTACTATAGGGGATAGAGAAATCGAGCACGCTATGCTAGACTTAGGAGCTTCAATTAATGTTATGCCATACTCAGTCTATAAGAGCCTCGGTTTAGAAGGTATGCAGGAAACTAGTATAGTTATCCAGTTAGCTAATAGGTCTTCTATTCATCCTCTAGGGTTGATTGAAGATGTGTTGGTTAAAGTTAAGGATTTAATCTTCCCCGCTGATTTTTATGTGATAAATTTGGAAGAAAACACATCCACCACTTCTGTTTTACTTGGTAGACCATTCATGAAAACCGCTAAAACGAAAATTAATGTGCATGATGGAACTTTGTCTGTTGAGTATGAAGGGGATGTGTTCGAATTTAATGTTTTTGATGCAATGAAACAACGTGCTGATGTGCATTCTGTCTGTAAAATCGATCTTATAGATACTTTAGAACAAGAAGAATGCATGACTGTTGTTGATGGGGATGACCCACTCGTTTTTACTGAAATTGTTAGCAAAGTTGAAAGTAGTGTTCCAATATTGACTGAATTGTCTGAACAACCTACTTTTGCTTTAGAGACATGTGAAAAGCCAACTAAAATATTACCGTCTCTTTTGCAGGCTCCCAAGTTGGAATTGAAGGAGTTGCCGGGTCATCTCAAGTACGTGTACTTGGGTGAGGTGGAGACACTTCCGGTAATTATCTCCAAGGAGCTTACATCGGAGCAAGAAGGCGAGTTGGTCGAGGTTCTGAAAAAGAACAAAAGAGCCATGGGATGGACATTGGAAGACTTGCACGGGTTGAGTCCAGTGCTGTGCATGCACAAGATTCGGCTGGATGAGGGAGCAAAGCCATCCCGAGAGCCTCAGCGGAGACTGAACCCTGCAATGAAAGAGGTAGTGTTGTCTGAGATACATAAACTCCTGGATGCAGGTATTATCTTTCCCATTTCTGATAGCCAATGGGTTAGCCCTATTCATGTTGTACCTAAAAAGACGGGCATAACTGTTATTAGAAATGATAAGGGGGAGTTAGTACCTAAGAGAGTACAAAACGGGTGGAGAATGTGTATTGATTTTAGAAAACTGAATGATGTGACTAAGAAGAACCACTTTCCTATTCCCTTCATAGATCAAATGGTGGAGCGTTTAGCTGGGAAGCCATTCTTCTGTTTTCTTGATGGTTTTTCTGGGTTTTATCAAATTCCCATAGCCCAGGAAGACCAAGAAAAGACTACTTTTACTTGTCCATTCGGAACTTACGCATATAGGAGAATGCCCTTTGGGCTTTGTAATGCTCCAGGGACTTTTCAGCGATGCATGATGAGCATATTTTCTGAATTTGTAGAAAAATGCATCGAAGTCTTTATGGATGATTTTACTGTATATGGAAGTTCATTTAAAGATTGCCTGTTTAACTTGTCTA
Source organism: Herpetospermum pedunculosum (assembly GCA_028017165.1). Classification (NCBI taxonomy): domain Eukaryota; kingdom Viridiplantae; phylum Streptophyta; class Magnoliopsida; order Cucurbitales; family Cucurbitaceae; genus Herpetospermum; species Herpetospermum pedunculosum. The sequence goes on from CM051527.1 coordinate 1,012,550, forward strand.
GAGTCATGGAAAGATGCATTGAAACTAATCTTGTTTTAAATTTTGAGAAGTGTCATTTCATGGCCAGTCAGGGCATAGTATTGGGTCACGTTGTGTCTGCTAAGGGGATAGAGGTTGATAAAGCTAAGATTGATGTCATATCTGATTTACCTTACCCCACGAACCTTCGGGAAGTGCGTTCTTTTCTTGGTCACGCAGGTTTTTACCGCAGATTCATTAAAGACTTCTCGAAGATAGTGACCCCGATGACAAGCTTGCTGAAAAAGGATGTTCCATTCTGTTTCGACAAAGGGTGCAAGCTTGCTTTTGATGTTCTGAAGAAGTGCTTGACTAACGCACCCATCATTCATCCACCGCAGTGGGGGACTCCTTTCGAGATCATGTGCGACGCAAGCAATTATGCCGTAGGCGCTGTGTTAGGCCAGAGGATAGACAAGAAGAGCCATGTGATTTATTATGCCTCTAGGACGCTCAATTCCGCGCAGATCGGTTACACAACAACAGAGAAGGAGCTGCTTTCCATAGTTTTCGCTTTTGATAAATTTCGGCCATATATTCTTGGATCTAAAGTAATTGTTTTTTCTGATCATGCAGCAGTTCGATACTTGATGAACAAGAAAGACTCGAAGCCTAGACTGCTCAGATGGGTATTATTACTCCAGGAGTTCGACGTCTCTGTTCAGGACAGAAAAGGATCAGAAAATACCGTTGCTGACCACTTGAGCCGCATTGTGCGTAATGAGGATGACTTGCCTCTGAATGATGAATTCCCTGATGAAGTTCTCTTCCAGGTAAGTGTGGAGACACCATGGTACGCCGACATTGTCAACTACTTGGTCACAGGTACGTTCCCATTCGACTTTTCATATAATCAAAGAGCTAAGCTGAAGAGCGAAGCCAAGACATATGTTTGGGAAGAGCCCGTTTTATGGAAATTTTGCGCTGACCAAGTAATTAGGAAGTGCGTTCCTAAGTCTGAACATAGGTCCATCCTTACCTTTTGTCATGAATTTGCATGCGGGGGACACTTTGGGCAAAATAGAACTGCGAGAAAAATTTTAGATTGTGGGTTTTTCTGGCCATCACTGTTTAAGGACTGTTATGAGTTCTGTAAATCTTGTGATCAGTGTCAGAGAAAAGGGACCATCACTAGTAGGAATGAAATGCTCCAAAACCCCATTTTAACTTGTGAAAGTTTTGAGGTTTGGGGTATGGACTTTATGGGACCCTTCCCCCCTTCATTTGGTTTTGTCTATATCTTATTGGCTGTGGACTACGTGTCTAAATGGGTGGAAGCTAAAGCCACCAAAGTTGATACCGCTAATGTTGTTTCCAGTTTTGTCAAATCTAACATTTTTAGCAGGTATGGAGTTCCACGAGCCATCATAAGTGACCAGGGGAGCCACTTCTGCAACAAAACAATCCAGGCCTTGATGAGGAAATATGGGGTCAATCATAAAATCTCTACCCCGTATCATCCTCAGACCAATGGTCAAGCGGAGGTTTCCAATCGAGAGGTGAAGAGCATCCTCGAGAAAACAGTAAGTCCAGGAAGGAAGGATTGGAGCCTCAGGCTGGACGACGCTTTGTGGGCTTATCGTACGGCTTACAAAACCCCCATAGGGATGTCTCCCTACCGGATGGTTTATGGTAAAGCCTGTCATCTCCCCGTGGAGATCGAACACAAAGCTTACTGGGCCGTGAAGAAGTGCAACATGGACTTTGACTTGGCGGGCGAAGAAAGACTCCTCAAATTGCAAGAACTGGAGGAGCTTCGCCTGGATGCATATGAGAACTCGAAGACCTACAAGGAAAAGACCAAAATGTTCCACGATAGGCGAGTCGTCCGAAAGCACTTTGAAGTTGGTCAGAAGGTCCTCTTGTTCAACTCCCGCCTGAAATTCATGCCAGGTAAACTTCGTTCCAGGTGGCTTGGTCCTTTCATTATCACTGATGTTCATCACTATGGTGCAGTCAAGATTCAGAGCCTGGATACAGAAAAAGAATACACGGTGAATGGCCAGCGATTAAAGATCTTTCACGAGGGAATGTCTGAGGACTTCGACGACCATGCCTACTTGAAAGAGCCTGATTATGAGAAAGGATAAATTGAGTTTTGGTAAAGTCGAGCAATCGACTCTAAAAATTTGCGCTACTCGGAGGCACCCGAGCTTGAACTGTACATGCTTTTTGTTTACTTACCGTCTTTAGGATTAGTTTAGATTTCTACTCTGATGTTGTGAATTTTCAGGTGAAACAATGGCTCATCCTTGCGGTTTATTGGCTAAGGCTAAAGCGCGCTCTACATCCCTCTAAGTCACGATTCAGGGAAGGTTTTCTTTCCTTTCATTTTTGACTGTGCGTATTTGGTCCAATGAGGACATTGTCGATTTCTAAGTTGGGGGTGATGGGTTGTGCCTTATAGTGATTGTCGAGCTTAATTGTGGAATCCTGATTTACTTGTTGAGTTATGGTGAAAGCATGCTAGTCTGACTATGAAATTCTGTGATGTACTGCTGAGGTCTTCGTATTTGTATTTGTCATGAAATTCAGCATAATTGCATATGTTAAGGCCATTTTGAAAATTTTTTCAAAAATATTTCCCTGTTTAAGCTTCGCATGTTAGCACTCTATCTTAGATCTGTGGGTTTAGTGTAGCTCTGTTTGTTTTGAAATTCGTTGTCACCTCGAAAGGCAACCTTAGGATGGGCTAAGATTCGCTTTTGTTTGTAATCCGGGCGCTTAAAATTTTAATATGATGCTTAGACTAAAAGAAAAATGAATGCAAGTTTATAAAAAGAAAATAATCTCATGAGGCGTTCCTCCTTCTTGAGTTGCCTTAGTAGCCAGGGGCAGTCGTGTAACCCACGGTCGCCACTGCATGAAAAGGATGCACAAAGAAGTGAACGCTAGTCCTTAAAAATGTGAATTTTGCCCGTAGTCAGATGCACTGTGCAATGAAATTGCAGGCAAGCTGAAACGAAAGTAAGATTGACATGTTAGGCGCTCATGAAGATCAAAGAAAAAGAGAGAAAAGATGCCTTGCGATATATTACTTGCATAGACGATAAACTGCCCTTAGACTGTTCTGTTAAGCCATAAGTAGGGGGAAAGCGAAATTTGAGGATAGATAGAGCTGTTCTAAGCCTGTTGAAATCTAAGATCGAGGAGCTAAGTCCGAAGCGTAAATAGGGAAGCATCTTTAAAAAAAAAAAAAAAAAAAAAAATTTCGAATTGCTCTTAATTCATGCATGCATTCGGCTGTTTCTTTCAAATGCAAATGCCCTGTCTTTTCCAGTACTGAGACTCGAGTCCCTAGCATGTATTCTCGTTTTATTTGATTAATCAGAATTCCACCTTGCTCGAGGACTAGCAAGATTTAAGTTGGGGGTGTTTGATAGCTCCATTTTGGAGCTATAATTATGTCCCTAATTCACGTTTATTATTGGCTTAATCTTGTTTATATGTGATTATTGCAGGTGTTCTCGGTGCTTCGCTCTCGAGAGCGTTTCGGCGCTTTTCGGAGCTTAATATCGCGATTTAAAGGCCTAAGAACGCTTCCGGGGAAGTTCCATGCAAAGGGATGAAGTTTGGGCGCTTTGGGGAGATTGAAGGCGAAATTCCATGCAAAAACCCGAGAGCTAGCGTCGAGCGACAGCGTCGCGACGCTGCCCAGCGTCGAGACGCTGCCCCTAGCGTCTCGACGCTCCGAAGTCTGAAGCGCTGAATTGAAGAAAAACCCGAGAGCAAGCGTCGAGCGACAGCGTCTCGACGCTCGCTCGACGCCGACAGCGTCTCGACGCTGAGCGAGCGTCTCGACGCCACCCCGAGCGCGCGCGCGGATTATTTAGGGCGCAGCGTCGAGACGCTGCCCTTAGCGTCTCGACGCTACGACGGATTACTTAAATTTCTGTCCGATTTTTAGCCGCCATTATCATCTTCTACCTCGAGCTCCGCGCCTGATTTGACGTCCAGCAGCTATTTTTCACCATGGGAGGGGCTAGGAAGCTCGATTCGAAGCCGTCCCACACCACATAAGTCATGAGTGAGTAGATTTACCGTTTTTGGCTCGGGATTGTAAGGATAAATGTAGTATAAACTCTTGGTGAGGTTGTAGGATTGAAATTCTGAATTGGTTGGATATTTTATTGAATTGAATTCTATTTCTTAGCTTAATCTATGAGCATGTTTGAATGATTTAGGACTAGGCACCCTTGATTTTGAGCATGTTCATTTGTTAAAGGATTTGATGCCGTGCCTCTCGTTTCCGCCAAGTAACAAGGAATTATGGCACTTTGAGTGTATTGGCATCCTTACGCTCTTAGAGTTCGTTCTTCCCGAATTAGAATTCCAAATCGACATACTAATTTCGCGTCCAAATTAGATAGTCGTCACAGTTAGCTTGTTGCTACCGTTCGGTCTTGGGAGAGCGTTGGCCGCCAATGTCCGAACGGTATGCTTGATTAGCATAATTAATTATGTTTAATTAAATCCATGGAGCATGTCTGAGTTATTTATTAATTTTAGACGAGCTGTGCATTCGTTAAATTATTTAACCATTACACGCGTCAATCTATGATCCAAGAGGTTTGCTAGATTTATCCCCGATCGTCCCGAGTCGGAAACTCCGTTAGCTAAATTTTCCATTTGCTTTGTTCCATTTTAGTCACGTAAAAACCAACAATTCCCCCTTATTTGGTCTATATTAATTGTTTGCAAATTTAATTAAGATTAAGTTAAAATACCTTAATTCCCTGCGGATCGACCCCGTTACTACTATTCTACAAATAGTTTAGTGATTTCGGGCACTTATAAACTTATTTTGGCGGGTCTCGACAACCCGATGATTGGCGATAGTTCAATAATATCGTTACCAATCGCATAGACCAACAGTGATCTGCCTTGGTTGATTGTGGTCTCGTGAGTTACTGGGGACAGCTTCCTCCGCACGAAGGAAAACCAGACAGCAGCCTTGGCTGTGAGGGTAGCACTCATCAGAGTGTGCTTCCCATTGCGTGAAACTGTCCACGCTGCCTCAGGTTGGCCAATGATCTGAATTGCTTCCTCCAGGACAGCTTCTGTCGGCTCATCAATGATCCTGGCATAGTCAGTGTGCTTTTGCCCCTTGAGGCCATAGGCTTCATTGATTGCCTTAGCTGAGAAATCCACCTCGACTCCTCTGACCACAGATAGGCCATCCTCAGGGTTCATCAAATTGGCGTAAAAATCATACACCATGCTGGAGTAGGCGGGGATGGGCGATCTGCACAGCTCTTCCCAGCCATGATTGGTGATCCCTGCGCGCAAGAATTGCGGCAGGTCTGCAAGTGCGTCAAGGAACCCCTTCTCATGCAGCAGGTCCCTCTTCCTTAATTCAGTGCCTCTGGACTCAGCATCAGAGGACACATACCTCACAGATTGAGGCTCATCTTCAGGGTACAGCTTGGCTTTCCCCTTGTCCTTTGCCCTGGCTGATTCAGCAGCCTCGATCTTGAGCTTCTTCGGGGAAGGCTCACTACTAACCTTCTTTGATGAAGGCTCACCCCTGGCTTTCTTTTTCTTGGTCTTCTTCGATATTTTTGGCCGTTTGGCCTTGACAACCTTGGCGGCTTTCTTTCTTAATCTCGCCTTGGTTGTGATCTGTTGGAGGCAATCCCCCAATGTCTCCTCCATCGAATCATCCCCCTGTGCTGGGCTCTCGGGGCTGACTTCCCTCAAAGGAGAGAAGACCTCTTCTTCTTCAGCTTCTTCACCGCCCTGCGCCGATTCTTGATGCTCTTCATCTGGAATTTCAGGTTCAGGCGTCTGGGAGATGGGTGATGCTTCAGGGCTCTACGGCGGTGGAGTTTGTTCAGAGCTCTGTGGAGATGGAGACGGTTCAGGGCTTTGCGCTGGTGGAGATGGAGAATGGCTTTGCCTGGCCGTCTCGTAGGATGGACGGCCACTTTCTTGACTCTCCACAGAGGGAGTCTTCTTCTTGATTGCTGCGTCGGCCACAGCCACCTTCCACTTGCGTTTCTTGGGCGTTCCTGCTGGTTCAGACGGCCCAGCAGGGATCTCCGTCACCACCTTCCACTTCTTCCTGCGGACAGGGAGCTTGGGAAGGCGTTCGGTTCGTGCGGCTTCAGCATCTGCCAAGGCAAGGAGTGCCTCTCTCGCAGCTATCTCAGCGTCTTCGGCCTTCTTCTTGGACGCAGATCTCTCAGCTCTTGTTAGCACCATGGTGGAATCGTAGGAATCTGGAAAGAGGGATTGCAGAGGAAGAAAGAGAGAGCTTTCTTGGAGTTCAGTGAATGAGGGAAGCGTACTGGCCACGACGCATCTAACGGCTATTTGTAATGATGGAAATCCCAACGGCTATTTCTGTTGCGGATTCAGCAAATCCTTCGCAATTAAGTGGCCGTTGGAGATTTCTTCGTTTCAAATGCCAATATTTCCTCAACGTAATCTTTGATTTGGCCCAATATCTTCCCCGATTTTTTTATCCTGGATTCATCTCCTTGATTCCCTCTTTCGATCTCCTATTAAAAGAAATAAAATCAACATCAAATTCGTAATAAAAATCACACAAAAACGTACACAAATAGTAACCGAAAGAATAGCAAAAAATAAACTAAGGCATAGCCTCGCATGGACGAGCACAGTGATCACTCGTCCTCTCTCGGTTTTATTTTCACGTTTCAGTCAAGAGGAAGGCCGAGAGAGTCTTCACATCTCCTTCCTCATAATAATGCTTCAATCGTGCCCCATTAACCATGAACGGTTGCCCTTGCTGCAGGTTCCTAATCTCGATTGCACCATGAACAAACACGTTAGTTATCACAAAAGGACCTGACCATCTGAACTTAAGTTTGCCTGGAAATAATCTCAACCTTGAGTTAAATAATAAGACAAGCTGGCCTTTCTTAAAGTCCTTAATTCTAAGTCTACTATCATGCCAAATCTTAGTCTTTTCCTTATACATTTTAGCATTTTCATAAGACATATGTCTAAGCTCATCAAGCTCATGTAATTGCAGAGACCGCAATGTTCCCGCATCGGTCACGCAATAATTCAGTTCTTTTAAGGCCCAAAATGCTTTAATTTCTAATTCGAATGGTAAGTGACATGCTTTGCCATACACAAGTCTATAAGGAGACATACCTAGGGGTGTCTTATATGCAGTCCTATATGCCCAAAGTGCATCCTCGAGTTTAAAAGACCAATCTTTTCTATTGGGTTTGACCACTTTTTCGAGTATGTTTTTAATCTCCCTATTTGAAATTTCAGCTTGGCCATTCGAATGTGGGTGATAAGGGGTGGCTACTCTATGTCTAACATTGTATTTAGCCAACACTTTTTCCATAGCTTTATTAATAAAGTGTGTCCCTTCATCACTAATTATAGCACGAGGTGTACCAAACCTAGTAAAGATATGCCTATTAAGGAACTTAATGACTGTTTTGGCATCATTGTTTGGGCATGCTATGGCCTCTACCCACTTAGACACATAGTCTACAACTACAAGTATGTAAAGGTTACCTGATGATGGGGGAAATGGCCCCATGAAGTCAATGCCCCACACATCAAAGAGCTCCAACTCTAAGATGTAAGTGAGAGGCATCTCGTCCTTTCGACTAAGGTTACCTGTTCTCTGGCATTCATCACAGCTGTGTGCGTATTCGTGGGCATCCTTGAAGATCGTGGGCCAATAGTAGCCACTCTGGAACACCTTTGCAGCTGTTCTTTGGCCACCAAAGTGTCCACCATAGGGGGCTGTATGGCAGTGCTGCAGCACAGACTTCGCCTCAGCAGCTGACACACATTTCCTCAGCAAACCATCTGCACATGTCTTGTAGAGTGTAGGATCATCCCATATGAACTTCCTAGCTTCATGCAGGAACCTCTTCTTTTCTTGTCCTCCCTTGAAAGTTGGTAGTACCTGCGATGCAAGGAAGTTAGCAATGTCAGCAAACCAAGGTTCCTCATCGTTATCACGATGTGCTAATACAAAGACATGCTCATCGATAAAAGCATCAGAAATTGCGGTTTCCGCAATGTTATCGCAATTATGTTGCAATCTGGAAAGATGATCTGCAACCACGTTTTCGCATCCTTTCTTATCTCTAATGTCCAGATCAAACTCTTGCAGCAGCAATACCCATCTAATCAACCTAGGCTTAGCATCAGCCTTCCTCATAAGGTACTTTAGTGCAGAGTGATCTGTATACACGATTGTTCTAGTGCCTACAATGTAATTCCTAAACTTCTCACAGGCAAACACTACAGCTAGCATCTCCTTCTCAGTGGTTGTGTAATTACATTGTGCCTCATTAAGTGTCCTACTAGCATAGTATACAGGGTGTGTTAGCTTGTCAATCTTTTGTCCTAGTATAACCCCTACAGCATAGTCACTTGCATCACATAACATCTCAAAGGGAAGGTCCCAATTTGGTCCTACTATAATAGATGCTTTGACTAATGCTTCCTTAAGGGTTGTCCAGGCTAGGAAACATTCTTTAGAGAAGATGAATGGTTTGTTCAGCTCTAGAAGCTCACACAAGGGCTTGGAGATCTTTGAAAAGTTCTTAATGAACATTCTATAGAAGCCTGCGTGTCCTAAGAAACTTCTAATGGCTTTCACATTCTGAGGTTCCACTAACTTCTCTATTATTTCAATCTTGGCCCTATCGACCTCTACTCCTGCTCTAGACACTCTATGACCTAGGACTATCCCTTCTTCCACCATGAAGTGGCATTTCTCCTAATTAAGGACTAGGTTGGTCTCCTCACACCTAGCCAGGACTTGTCCTAAGTTCTCTAAACAGTTTGTGAATGAATCACCAAAGACTGAGAAGTCATCCATAAATATCTCTATCATGGATTCATCTAAGTCAGAGAAGATTGCCAACATGCACCTTTGAAACGTTGCTGGTGCATTGCATAAGCCAAAAGGCATTCTGCGAAAGGCAAATGTTCCAAAAGGGCAAGTGAAGGTGGTCTTCTCCTGGTCCTTAGGGTCTATAGTGATTTGGTTATATCCTGAATAACCGTCTAGAAAGCAGTAATAAGCTCTACCAGCTATCCTATCTAACATCTGGTCAATAAATGGTAGAGGGAAGTGATCTTTTTTTGTTTCCTTATTCAATTTCCTATAATCCATACAAACTCTCCATCCTGTAATAGTTCTAGTTGGAATCAGTTCATTGCTCTCATTTACTACTACAGTCATCCCCCCCTTCTTAGGTACACATTGTATAGGACTCACCCACTGACTACTAGCTATAGGGAAGATTACACCTGCATCTAACCACTTTATGATTTCTTTTTTAACTACCTCTTTCATAGAGGGGTTCAACCTACGTTGGGGATCTACTCGGGGTGTATGCTCTTCCTCTAATATTATTTTATGCATGCAGTAAGAAGGGCTAATGCCTCTAATGTCAGCAATAGTCCATGCAATAGCCTTTTTATGCTGCCTAAGTAATAATATCAGTTCAACCTCATGCTTTTCACTTAATTTAGAAGAAATAATCACAGGCATAGTATCATTACTTCCTAGATATGCATACTTGAGGTGAGTGGGTAAAGGTTTCAATTCTAAGATAGGTGGATGCTCAATGGATGGTTTTAATGGATTCAAGGATCTGTCAGTCAAGTCATTATTCATACAAACATGCTGTATCCTATCTACAGGTATATCCATTATTTCAAAAACATTTAAATCAGTTAAATCTAATTGTACATATTCATTAGCATGCTTAGTCAATAATTCATGCTCCAACTGTTCTTCCATCAGTGAATCTACAATGTCCATGCTAGCACAAGATTCAGAGTCAGAGGGGTACTGTTGCGTGCTCAATGTGTTAAAATAAATAAGCAATAAGATAGAGAGAGCACTCAGAACATGCAAGCATACATGATCTTATAGCAAGTAGTAAGTATTTTTTCATTCGTTTTCCCACAGAGATTTATTATGAGCTACTCGTGAAGTGTAAAGTTAAGAAAGAATGGGTGGATTTGATGGGGTAAAATTGGTTTTAAATTGTCTAATTCCTAAGGGATATGTAAAGGATAGCAACATAAATAAGTGCAAGTCAAAGTTAAACTCAAAGGAAAAGAGATGAGATCAATAAACGAAGAGGAACTTAGCTAAACAGAATTTTAAACTTAGTAGAATTGCGGAAACAGCAATTCTACCGCAATTTTACTAACAGCGAAAGTGTGTAAAATGGAGAAACAAGGGCTACTAACGACTCCTCTATAGGCATTTTCTCACGATTCTCAAGCATTGGATCAACTCTCTATGCATCAAACTCACTCAATCTCATGTATCGTCCGATTCCATGCATTAGATTCTTTAGTTTACTCATGTCCAAGTAAGGTCTTAAGCATCTTGTTAAAGCAGAAAGTTATGGTTTGTACTAGGAAAACGCCTATTCCTAGGTCGTTTTCTGGCTACCTTGAAAGGCTAGCATGAGTGTATGACTCTGAACTCTTACTCCTTCCAGAGGTTAGGAGTTCTTTGGACAAAATGGATGGCCAATCGAAATTGCCCGTGGGATGAAGCTTACATACAATCAATGCTTCGAGAGCTATCCTACATGCTTGGTTCACGTTTTTTAGCCTATAGTATTGTCATTAGCATGCCCCTATGTGACTTAGTTACTCATGGATATAGGGAGAACAGAAAGAAGAGATAAAACAGACATGCTTAGAAGGAATTTAAAGACAAAATAGTAAAGAAAAACAGTAGATCGCAAAGGTAAGAAACTGTGAAATGCTGAATTTTGCTTTGATTACTTGATTGTTTGAATGAACAAAGGAAAGCTTAAAATGAATAACATAAAGACAGAAAGCAACGTAATAACATGAACTAGTCACTAGAACAGAAACAACAACTAAACAATGCTGGAAATTAGAAAGGAAAGACAGAAAGCAGGTAAATGAGCTCGAACGCCTCGTTGCAACCGCCTCGGCTGAAGGATGAGAAAGATCAGCCTAGCTTGGATGAATCCAATCGAGAGAGAAGATGAATCTTCTCTCCTTCCTATCAGATTATCGACTCCAAACAGCTAAACTTCGCAAACCAACAGACGGCAAAGAAAAACAGGAGAAAAGATGGAGCTGCGAGAAGACTTCTACGCTTTCGGATGATGATTGAACCCTCTACTTTGACCCCCTTTTATAGTAATCTGCAGGTGCGTTTGGGCCAAGGAGAACCATCCATCCTCAACGTCGTACTTCAAAATGGATGGAGGAGAAAGAACGAATCCCTGAAATAACGGAAATTAACAGAAACAGATCAGTCAACTTACGGTTTTCACTTGAAACATTGCTGTTTTAGCAATGTTTCCGCAATGCTATCGCAATGCGCATTTTTCACTCTTTTCCTTCGGTTTTCATTCCTTTTCTTTCCTCTTGCATACAAGTCCTAATTTAGCTACCTTCTTCTAAATCTCATATATAAACATAGGTTTAAGCTAAATCTTATCAAAAACACCTAAGAGTGTACATCTTTCTAAGATAAATAAGTCCTAAAAATGTCACTTTTGGAGACGTAACACACCCCCAAACTTAAGGTTTTGCTCGTCCTCGAGCAATCTAAGGACTTGCCTAGGCTGCTGTTTCATCTTCTTTAACCACTTACTGACTCCCCTATATCCCTATCTATAGCAGTGCTGTCCTGTGACACACTTCTAAGTTTAAAACTATCCTCTTATCTAGCTTCTTCTGACTTCGCATGCCTAATACTCCTACTGTTTCATTAACTCCCTACAACTGATCTACTTGCTTTTGTCATATCATGCCACTATCCCTAAGGTTTCAAATTCTACCTAGCTTTACCCCAGACTCAGTACATGCTTCTAGTTTTTACTTATGAGCTACCTAGGATTCCTTAGAGTCATGCCAGTCTTAGTATTAACAGTGACAATAGTACTTTAAGAGAACAACCTAAACCCTGACATCACTACATTGGACATACATTCATCTCCCTAAACAACCCTACAAGCTACAACTTTGTGCTCAGCTAATTGAGGATCAGAGTTCTTTTTAATCAGGACATCTAAGCCACAAAGTTGCAACTCCTAGGTATACATTCTTCTTCCCTACTTCTTCCTTTTTTTCTTTCTTACTTAGGTGGACCCTCTCCTTTGGTTGCCTTTTGATGCAATGCCACTTGTGGATTACACACTTGACACTGATTACTCAGCAACCTAAGAAAGACTCCCCTCTTTATTCTATTTTTCATTTTTTTTTTTTTCAGCTCATCATTTTTTGTAAAGGAGAAGAAGAATGCTTATGCTTTTAAGGGAGAGAGGAATGTTCCTAGGCCTAGGGTGGCCTCCCCCAAACTTAAACTACTCATTGTCTCCAATGAGTGTCTGAGGTGGCACACCCCCAAACTTGTCCTAGAAGCATCTAGTCTAAGGTAAAACAAAGAGAATCTAAAAGCCCTAGGCATAGACAGAACATTCTAAAAGTAAATATCACAGCAGCAGAAATTTGTAAAAACAGTCAGGTAAGGCCTTAAAGCTATGCATGCTGAGCTTTTTAGAGGTTAATTTAAACTATCAAAGGGTGTCCTATGACACTCATCCAACATGCTTTAAGATAAGCTATATAAGGCAGACAAGATAGCAGCAAAAGATAGAAGTTAAACAGAACCAACCTAGCTAAACAGACAGTCAAAAACATGCATTCAGTAATAAAAATTGCGGTTTCCGCAATTATTTCGCAATAAAGACAGGGCAGATATATCAGTGATTAAGGCCCCTATGCATGCTTTTTCCAGTCATCCAAGCTATACAAAAATGAAACTAAACTAATCTACCTATTCAGCTATCATCAGACTACACTAAACAAATTTAAATACTAAAATTAAAGAACTAAAACAGATCAAAAGATTAACTCAAAACAGCATAATTCACATGGTTCAACAAAAAGCAGTTTTTTTTCTAAGGGAACAACAATACTCCCTTCAGTGCTTCTCAAACCAGCACTCAGATGTCTTCCTCATCATCATTCCGTCGTGGTCGTGGAGGCGCCCATGGAGTCATTAAGTTCGTAGGGAAGTCAGGGAAGATGCATCCCAATTGGTCAGCAACCTCCTTGTCCCTTGCCTGCGCATATGTGGCCCATTGAGCCATCCTCTTCTGCAGATCCGTCAGGCATGCCATGGTCAAAGACTGAGCAGCAGCCAAGCCATCGAGCTCGAACTCCATGTTCCCCTTCCTGCGCAACCTCAAGGCAGTAGGCAATTCCAGGTAGCCCGTGTAGGCCAGCTGTCTTTCCATTCGCTCGATCGGGACTCCTGCACGTAAGCACAACTTAGTAATTGTGTTAGGAAAGAAAAGAGGTCTCTTACCCTTTTTGGCGCAGTCAGCAATTGAAGCTGCAATGACCTCGCCCACGTTGATTGTGAGACCTCGCATGATTGCGTAGACCAGCAGCGATCTGCTCTGGTTGATGGTGGTCTCATGAGTCACTGGGGACAGCTTCCTCCTCACGAAGGAAAACCAGACAGCCGCCTTGGCTGTGAGGGTGGCACTCATCAGGGTGTGCCTCCCATTGCGCGAGACTGTCCAGGATGCCTCTGGCTGGCCAATTATCCGTATTGCCTCCTCCAAGACAGCTTCTGTTGGCTCATCAACAATCCTCGCATAGTCAGTGTGTTTTTGGCCTTTGAGGCCATAGGCTTCGTTGATCGCTTTTGCTGAGAAGTCTACCTCAACCCCTCTGACCACAGATAGGCCATCCTCCGGATTCATCAGATTGGCGTAGAAGTCATACACCATGCTGGAGTAGGCTGGATTGGGCGGTCTGCATAGCTCCTCCCAACCGTGATTCGTGATTCCTACGCGCAAGAATTGCGGCAGGTCAGCAGGTGCGTCGAGGAATCCCTTCTCGTGCAGCAACTCTCTCTTTCTCAGCTCAGCGCCTCTGGACTCAACATCAGAGGAGACATACCTCACTGATTGAGGCTCATCTTCAGGGTAAAGCTTGGCTTTCCCTTTGTCTTTTGGTTTGGCTGACTCAGCAGCCTCAATCTTGAGCTTTTTCAGCGACGGCTCATCACTTTCTTTCTCTGATGGAGGCGCCCTCTTGGTTTTCTTTTTCTTTGACTTCTTGGGCCGTTTGGCCTTAACAGCCTTGGCGGCCTTCTTCTTTTTCAACTTCGCCTTGGTTGTCAACTGCTGGAGGCAATCCCCAGTGTTTCGTCCATCGAATCAGTCCTCTGTACAGGGCTCTCAAGACTGGCTTCCCTCAAAGGAGAGAAAACCTCTTCTTCCTCAGCTTCCCCACTGCCCTGCGTCGATTCTTGGTACTCCCCATATGGGAATTCAGGGTCAGGTTGTGGGGAAGTGGGTGATGCTGCAGGGCTCTCTTCTGGTGGAGATATGTGTTCAGAACTCTGCGGCGATGGAGGAAACTCAGGGCTTTGCGCTGGCGGAGATGGCGAAGAGCTCTGTTTTGGTGACTCGTGTGATCGAGGATCACTTTCTTGACTCTCCACAGAGGGAGTCTTTTCCTTGCTTGCTTCTTCGGCCACCGCCATACTCCATTTGCGTTTCTTGGGTGTGCCTGCTGGTTCAGAGGGTCCAGCAGGTATCTCCGTGACAACCTTCCACTTCTTCTTGCGGATCGGCAGTTTGGGAAGTCGTTCAGTTCGCGCAGCATCAACGTCTGCAAGGGCAAGAAGTGCTTCCCTCGCAGCAGTTTCAGCGTCGTCAGCCCTCTTCTTGGACGCCGACCGTTCAGCTCTTGTTAGCACCATCGTTGAATCGTTGGAATCTGGAGAGAAGAATTGCAGGTGAAGAGGAAGAGGATTTTCTTGGAGTTCAGATAATTGGGAAATCGTATAGATCAGCGCGCGTCTTAACGGATATAAGTAATGATGAAATCCCAACGGCTCTATTTTTGCGGATTCTGCAAATCCAGCGCAATTCTAGTGACCGTTGGAGATTTTTTGCGTTTAAATGCCAATCTTTCCTCAACCGTATCTTTGATTTGGCCCAATATCTCTTCGATCTTTTTAGCTTGATTTAATCTCCTTGATTCCCTCTATTGATCCCCTACAAAAAGAAATAAAATAAATATCAAATTCATAATTAAAATCGCACAAAAATATACACAAACGATAACCGGAAAAATAACAAAAAATAAACTAAGGCATGAGCCTCGCATGGACGAGCACAATAATCACTCGTCCTCTCTCGTTCTCGTTTTCATGTCTCAGTCAAGAGGAAGGCCGAGAGAGTCTTCACATCTCCTTCCTCATAGTAGTGCTTCAATCTTGCACCATTAACCATGAATGGTTGTCCTTGTTGCAGGTTCTTTATCTCGATTGCACCATGAACAAACACATTAGTTATTACAAATGGACCTGACCATCTAGACTTAAGTTTACCTGGAAATAATTTCAATCGTGAGTTAAACAATAAGACAAGCTGGCCTTTCTTGAAGTCCTTAATCCTAAGTCTACTGTCGTGCCAAATCTTGGTCTTCTCCTTATACATTTTGGCATTTTCATAAGACATATGCCTAAGCTCATCAAGCTCATGTAATTGCAAAGACCGCAATGTTCCCGCATCGGTCACGTAGTAATTCAACTCTTTTAGGGCCCAAAATGCTTTAATTTCTAACTCGAATGGCAAGTGACAAACTTTGCCATACACCAGTCTATAAGGAGACATACCTAGGGGTGTCTTATATGCAGTTCTATACGCCCAAAGTGCATCCTCGAGTTTAAACGCCCAATCCTTTCTATTGGGTTTGACCACTTTTTCAAGTATGTTCTTAATCTCCCTATTTGAAATTTCAGCTTGGCCATTCGAATGTGGGTGATAAGGAGTGGCTACTCTATGTCTAATATTATACTTAGCCAACACTCTCTCCATAGCCTTATTAATGAAATGTGTCCCCTCATCACTGATTATAGCCCGAGGTGTCCCAAATCTAGTAAAAATATGTCTATGCAAGAATCTTATGACTGTTTTGGCATCATTATTTGGACATGCTATGGCCTCTACCCACTTAGATACGTAGTCTACTGCTACCAATATGTAGAGGTTACCTGATGATGGGGGAAATGGTCCCATGAAATCGATGCCCCACACATCAAAGAGTTCCAACTCTAAGATGTAAGTGAGAGGCATCTCATCCTTTCGACTTAGATTACCTGTTCTCTGGCATTCATCACAGCTGTGGGCATAGTTGTGGGCATCCTTGAAGATCGTTGGCCAATAGTAGCCACTCTGGAACACCTTTGCAGCTGTCCTTTGGCCACCAAAATGTCCACCATAGGGTGCTGTATGGCAGTGCTGCAGCACAGACTTCGCCTCAGCAGCTGAAACACACTTCCTGAGCAGACCATCAGCACATGTCTTGTAAAGTGTGGGATCATCCCATATGAATTTCCTTGCCTCATGAAGGAACCTCTTCTTCTCTTGTTCTCCCTTGAAAGTTGGTAGTACCTGTGATGCAAGGAAGTTAACAATGTCAGCAAACCAAGGTTCCTCATCGTTATCACGATGAGTCAATACAAAGACATGTTCATCAATAAAAGCATCAGAAATTGCGGTTTCCGCAATTTTTTCGCAATTATGCTGCAATCTAGAAAGATGATCTGCAACCACATTTTCACATCCTTTCTTATCTCTAATGTCTAGATCAATCTCTTGCAGCAGCAAAACCCATCTAATCAACCTAGGCTTAGCATCAGCCTTTCTCATAAGGTACTTCAAGGCAGAATGGTCAGTGTACACAATTGTCCTAGTGCCTACAATGTAATTCCTAAACTTCTCACAAGCAAACACTACAGCTAGCATCTCCTTCTCAGTAGTTGTGTAATTACATTGTGCCTCATTAAGTGTCTTACTAGCATAGTATACAGGCTGTGTTAACTTGTCAATCTTCTGTCCTAACATAACCCCTACAGCATAGTCACTGGCATCACATAACATCTCAAAGGGAAGATCCCAATTAGGCCCTACTATAATAGGTGCTGTGACTAGTGCTTCCTTAAGGGTTTTCCAAGCCAAGAAACATTCTTTAGAGAAAATGAATGGTTTGTTTAGCTCTAGAAGCTCACATAAAGGCTTGGAGATCTTAGAAAAGTCCTTAATGAACCTCCTATAGAAACCAGCATGCCCTAAGAAACTTCTAATGGCTTTTACATTTTGAGGTTCTACCAATTTCTCTATTATTTCAATTTTTGCCCTGTCAACTTCTACACCTGCCCTTGACACTCTATGACCTAAGACAATCCCTTCATCCACCATGAAGTGGCACTTTTCCCAATTTAGGACTAGGTTGGTCTCCTCACACCTAGCCAGGACTTGTCCTAAGTTTTCTAGACAGTTTGTGAATGAATCCCCAAAGACTGAGAAATCATCCATGAATATCTCTATCATGGACTCATCCAAATCAGAGAAGATTGCCAACATGCACCTTTGGAAAGTTGCCGGTGCATTGCATAAGCCAAAAGGCATTCTGCGAAAGGCAAAAGTTCCAAAAGGGCAAGTGAAGGTAATCTTTCTCTTGGTCCTTAGGGTCTATAGTAATCTGGTTATATCCTGAATAACCGTCTAAGAAGCAGTAATAGGCTCTACCAGCTATTCTATCTAACATCTGGTCAATGAATGGTAGAGGGAAATGGTCTTTTTTGGTTTCTTTATTTAGTTTCCTATAATCCATGCAAACTCTCCATCCTGTGATAGTCCTTGTTGGAATCAGTTCATTGTTCTCATTGACTACCACAGTCATCCCCCCCTTCTTAGGTACACATTGTATAGGGCTCACCCACTGACTACTAGCTATGGGGAAGATCACACCAGCATCTAACCATTTTATTATTTCCTTTTTAACTACCTCTTTCATAGAGGGGTTCAGCCTACGTTGGTGATCTACTCTAGGTGTATGCTCTTCCTCCAATATAATTTTATGCATGCAATAAGAAGGGCTAATGCCTCTAATGTCAGCAATAGTCCATGCAATAGCCTTCCTATGTTGCTTAAGTAGTAATATCAGTTCAACCTCATGCTTTTCACTTAATTTAGAAGAAATAATCACAGGCAAAGTATCATTACTTCCTAGATCTGCATACTTGAGGTGAGTGGGGAGAGGTTTCAATTCTAAGACAGGTGGATGCTCAATGGATGGTTTTAATGGATTCAAAGATTTTTCAGTTAAGTCAATATTCATACAAACATGCTGAGGGTTATTTACAAGTATGTCCATTATCTCAGCTATGTTTAAGTCAGTTAATTCTAATCCTACATATTCATGAGCATGCTTAGTCAACAATTCATGCTCCAATTGTTCTTCCATTAACGAATCTACAATGTCCATGCTAGCACAAGATTCAGAGTCAGAAGGATACCTCAGTGCTTTAAAAACACTAAACTTAACCTCCTCGTCATGAACCCTCATAGTGAGCTCACCTTTTTGGACATCTATCAGGGCCCTACCTGTGGCTAGAAATGGTCTGCCTAACAGGATGGGGACCTCCTTGTCTGCTTCATAATCCAGGATAATGAAATCTGCAAGGAAAATAAACTTGTCAACCTTTACAAGAATATCCTCAATCTTACCTTCAGGGTATGCTATGGATCTGTCTGCTAGTTGTAAAGTGACAGTGGTTGGACGTGCTTCTCCTATTCCTAGCTGGCGGAATAGTGATAGGGGCATGAGGTTTATGCTGGCTCCCAGGTCACAAAGAGCTCTGCCCACGTGCTTGCCTCCTAGCTCTACAGGTAAGGTGAAAGAACCAGGATCCTTCTCCTTCTTGGGTAGCTTGTTCTGGAGTATGGCACTGCACTCCTCAGTGAGATTGACTGTTTCAAACTCACCAATTATTTTCTTGTTAGTTATAATATCTTTCAAAAACTTTACATAAGAAGGCATAGACTGTAAAACTTCTACAAACGGAATATTAACATGCACTTGCTTAAGAATTTCTAGAAATTTATTAAAGTGCACTTCCTGTTCTTGTTTTTTCTTTAGCCTTCTAGGAAATGGAGGTGGTGGCATATATGCAGGCACTTCAGGTCGCCTTAGGATAGGTGGAGGCCTTGGAATTTCTTCTATCTCTTCTATGATTGGCTCCAGCCTTGCTCCTGATGTGCTTGTTGGTGGTTGACCTTGGTTTGGCAGAGACTCCAGTGGAGCACTAGACTCAGTGTTCTCTACTCTCTTTGGTGTTTCTTTGGTGTTGCTCACCAATGGTCTACCACTTCTAAGTTCAATTGCTTGAACTTGCTCTTTACCATCTCTCCTTGGGACTTCAGTGTCAGCAGGAAGCCTACCTTGGGGCCTACTCTTGAGTTCGTTGGCTAGTTGCCCTATTTGGTTCTCTAGGCTCCTAAGAGTAGCTTGCTGACTCTGTAGAGTGGCATCATTCTTGGCTATATATTCCTTGAGTAAGTTTTCTACAGAAGACCCTACAGGTTGGTTGTATGGTTTTTGATACATGGATTGGTTATGTTGGGGAGTGAAACCAGGTGTTCCACTCGGTCTTGGTTGGTTAGGAGCTTGGTTAGCATTTTGTTGGCCACCCCATGACAGGTTTGGGTGGTTCCTCCAACCAGGGTTGTAAGTATTAGAATAGGGGTTGTTCCTAGGCTGCTGCTGGCTTCCAACATAGCAGACTGAGGCTGGATTCCCAGGGCAGTATTCATACAGGTGCCCTTCCCCACAGAATCCACAGATAAGTGTCTCACCTTGACTTGGCTGGGTGCCCATTGACATGGCTGTGGCGGTGTTGACACTTGTTTGGAGATTGGCTTGAGCCATTTGCTTGACTAGGTTGGTCAGGGCGCTTATTTGGCTACTCATGGCATTGAGTGCGTCCTTGTCTTGAGCTCTAGTTGGCTCAACTGGATCATCTGACCACCTACAGTGAGATGCTGAGATCTTCTCCAAGATCTCATAGGCTTCGTTGTAACTCTTGGACAACATGGAACCACCAGCAGATGAATTTAAGACTTGTCTAGTGTTGGGGTTGCATCCTTTGAAAAAGACCTCTATTTGGATACACCATGGGATGCCATGATGTGGACATTTGAGAAGAAGGTCCTTGAACCTTGTCCAAGCTTCGTGAAGAGACTCAGTGTCAGCTTGTTTGAACTTGATTATGTCATCACGAAAGGTAGAATTCCTATCAGGTGGGAAGTATTTGACTAGGAATTTCTCCGCCAAGTCTGTCCAATTGAGGACAGATCCAGAGGGTAATGAGTTTAACCACGTTTTGGCTTTGTCCCTCAAAGAGTAAGGGAAAAGGTATAGCCTCAAGGCTTCTTGGGAAACTCCAGGGATGATGAATGTATCACTAACTCCTAAGAAGTTTCTAAGATGGTTGTGGGGATCCTCATTTTCCACTCCAAAGAATTGTCCCACAATGGACAACATTTGGAACATCACTGGTTTTAACTCGAATGAGTTGGCAGTGATTTCAGGGCGGATTATGCTGGGGTTCAGCTCCCCAGGCATAGGTACTAGGTAAGAGAGTATGGCGCTATCCTTATCATTCGCTATTTCGATGGGATTGCGAGTGACAGGCACCAGATTTGGAACTATTCCATCCATTTCTTCTTGAGACAATTGCGGAGGAATTGCGGTTCCCGCAATTATTGGAGGTATAGAGGGTTGGTTAAAGAGACGTTTCTTGGCTCTATTTCTGGCTCTAAATAGTCTCTCGGGCTCAGGATTGAACTCTAGATCACTACTTGATGACTCATTCATAAACTAACCCAATGGTACCTGCAAAAGAAATGAAACTAGATTAGTTACAATAGACAATAAACTTGGTGTTTCAAACTTAACAAACTTCGTTTTCATTTAAATAAATCCCCGGCAGCGGCGCCAAAAACTTGTTGCGTGCTCAATGTGTTAAAATAAATAAGCAATAAGATAGAGAGAGCACTCAAAACATGCAAGCATACATGATCTTATAGCAAGTAGTAAGTATTTTTTTCATTCGTTTTCCCACAGAGATTTATTATGAGCTACTCGTGAAGTGTAAAGTTAAGAAAGAATGGGTGGATTTGATGGGGTAAAATTGGTTTTAAATTGTCTAATTCCTAAGGGATATGTAAAGGATAGCAACATAAATAAGTGCAAGTCAAAGTTAAACTCAAAGGAAAAGAGATGAGATCAATAAACGAAGAGGAACTTAGCTAAACAGAATTTTAAACTTAGTAGAATTGCGGAAACAGCAATTCTACCGCAATTTTACTAACAGCGAAAGTGTGTAAAATGGAGAAACAAGGGCTACTAACGACTCCTCTATAGGCATTTTCTCACGATTCTCAAGCATTGGATCAACTCTCTATGCATCAAACTCACTCAATCTCATGTATCGTCCGATTCCATGCATTAGATTCTTTAGTTTACTCATGTCCAAGAAAGGTCTTAAGCATCTTGTTAAAGCAGAAAGTTATGGTTTGTACTAGGAAAACGCCTATTCCTAGGTCGTTTTCTGGCTACCTTGAAAGGCTAGCATGAGTGTATGACTCTGAACTCTTACTCCTTCCAGAGGTTAGGAGTTCTTTGGACAAAATGGATGGCCAATCGAAATTGCCCGTGGGATGAAGCTTACATACAATCAATGCTTCGAGAGCTATCCTACATGCTTGGTTCACGTTTTTTAGCCTATAATATTGTCATTAGCATGCCCCTATGTGACTTAGTTACTCATGGATATAGGGAGAACAGAAAGAAGAGATAAAACAGACATGCTTAGAAGGAATTTAAAGACAAAATAGTAAAGAAAAACAGTAGATCGCAAAGGCAAGAAACTGTGAAATGCTGAATTTTGCTTTTATTACTTGATTGTTTGAATGAACAAAGGAAAGCTTAAAATGAATAACATAAAGACAGAAAGCAACGTAATAACATGAACTAGTCACTAGAACATAAACAACAACTAAACAATGCTGGAAATTAGAAAGGAAAGACAGAAAGCAGGTAAATGAGCTCGAACGCCTCGTTGCAACCGCCTCGGCTGAAGGATGAGAAAGATCAGCCTAGCTTGGATGAATCCAATCGAGAGAGAAGATGAATCTTCTCTCCTTCCTATCAGATTATCGACTCCAAACAGCTAAACTTTGCAAACCAACAGACGGCAAAGAAAAACAGGAGAAAAGATGGAGCTGCGAGAAGACTTCTACGCTTTCGGATTGAACCCTCTACTTTGACCCCCTTTTATAGTAATCTGCAGGTGCGTTTGGGCCAAGGAGAACCATCCATCCTCAACGTCGTACTTCAAAATGGATGGAGGAGAAAGAACGAATCCCTGAAATAACGGAAATTAACAGAAACAGATCAGTCAACTTACGGTTTTCACTTGAAACATTGCTGTTTTAGCAATGTTTCCGCAATGCTATAGCAATGCACATTTTTCACTCTTTTCCTTCGGTTTTCATTCCTTTTCTTTCCTCTTGCATACAAGTCCTAATTTAGCTACCTTCTTCTAAATCTCATATATAAACATAGGTTTAAGCTAAATCCTATCAAAAACACCTAAGAGTGTACATCTTTCTAAGATAAATAAGTCCTAAAAAGGTCACTTTTGGAGACGTAACAGGTACCTTAAGGCTTTAAAAACACTAAATTTAACCTCCTCATCGTGAACCCTCATAGTGAGCTCACCTTTCTGGACATCAATCAGGGCCCTACCTGTGGCTAGAAATGGTCTGCCTAATAGGATGGGGACCTCCTTGTCTGCTTCATAATCCAAGATGATGAAATCTGCAAGGAAAATAAACTTGTCAACCTTTACAAGAATATCCTCAATCTTACCCTCAGGGTAGGCTATGGATCTGTCTGCAAGTTGTAAAGTGACAGTGGTGGGACGTGCTTCTCCTATTCCTAGCTGGCGGAATAGTGATAGGGGCATGAGGTTTATGCTGGCTCCCAGGTCACAAAGAGCTCTGCCCACGTGCTTGCCTCCTAGCTCTACTGGTAAGGTGAAGGAACCAGGATCCTTCTCCTTTTTTGGTAGCTTGTTCTGGAGTATGGCACTGCATTCCTCAGTGAGATTCACTGTTTCAAATTCGCCAATAATTTTTTTGTTAGTGATTATATCCTTTAAAAACTTAACATAAGAGGGCATAGACTGTAGAACTTCTACAAAAGGAATATTGACATGCACTTGTTTAAGAATTTCTAAAAATTTGTTAAAGTGCACTTCCTGTTCTTGTTTTTTCTTTAGCCTTCGAGGAAATGGAGGTGGTGGCACATATACAGGCACTTCAGGTCGCCTCAGGATAGGTGGAGGCCTTGAGATTTCTTCTATCTCTTCTATGATTGGGTCCAGCCTTGCTCCTAATGTGCTTGGTGATGGTTGACCTTGGTTTGGCAGAGACTCCAGTGGAGCACTAGACTCATTGTTCTCTACTCTCTTTGGGGTTTCTTTAGTGTTGCTCACCAATGGTCTACCACTTCTAAGTTCAATTGCTTGAACTTGTTCTTTTCCATCTCTCCTTGGCACCTCAGTGTCAGCAGGAAGTCTACCTTGGGGCCTACTTTTGAGTTCATTGGCTAGTTGTCCTATTTGGTTCTCTAGGCTCCTGAGGGTAGCTTGCTGGCTTTGTAGAGTAGCATCATTCTTGGCGATGTACTCTTTGAGTAGATTTTCTACAGAAGACCCTACTGGTTGGTTGTATGGTTTCTGATACATGGATTGGTTATGTTGGGGAGTGAAACCAGGTGTTCCACTCGGTCTTGGTTGGTTAGGAGCTTGGTTAGTATTCTGCTGGCCACCCCATGAAAGATTTGGGTGGTTCCTCCAACCAGGATTGTAAGTGTTGGAATAGGGGTTGTTCCTAGGCTGCTGTTGGCTTCCAACATAGCAGACTGAGGCTGGATTCCCAGGGCAGTATTCATACAGGTGCCCTTCCCCACAGAAGCCACAGATTAGTGTCTCACCTTGACTTAGTTGTGTGCCCATTGACATGGCTGTGGCGGTGTTGACACTAGTTTGGAGATTGGTTTGAGCCATTTGTTTGACTAGGCTGGTCAGGGCGCTTATTTGGCTACTCATGGCATTGAGTGCGTCCTTATTTTGAGCTCTACTTGGCTCGATTGGATCATCTGACCACCTACAGTGAGATGCTGAGATCTTCTCCAAGATCTCATAGGCTTCGTTATAACTCTTGGACAACATGGAACCACCAGCAGATGAATTTAACACTTGTCTGGTGCTGGGGTTGCATCCTTTGAAAAAGACCTCTATTTGGATACACCATGGAATACCATGGTGTGGACATTTAAGCAGAAGGTCCTTGAACCTTGTCCAAGCTTCGTGAAGGGACTCATTTTCAGCTTGTTTGAACTTGATTATGTCATCACGAAAGGTAGAATTCCTATCAGGTGGGAAATATTTAACTAGGAATTTCTCCGCCAAGTCTGTCCAATTGAGGATTGATCCAGAGGGTAATGAGTTTAACCACGTCTTTGCTTTATCCCTTAAAGAGTAAGGGAAGAGGTAGAGCCTCAAGGCTTCTTGGGAAACTCCAGGGATGATAAAGGTATCACTAACTCCTAGGAAGTTTCTAAGATGGTTGTGGGGATCCTCATTTTCCACTCCAAAGAATTGTCCCACAGTGGACAACATTTGGAACATTACTGGCTTTAACTCGAATGAGTTGGCAGTAATTTCAGGGCGGATTATGCTTGGGTTTAGCTCCCCAGGCATAGGTACTAGGTAGGAAAGAATGGCACTATCCTTGTCATTCGCTATTTCGATGGGATTGCGAGTGGTAGGTACCGGATTTGGGACTGGTCTGTCCATTTCTTCTTGATAGGATTGCGGAGAAATTGCGGTTTCCGCAATTATTTGAGGTATAGAGGGTTGGTTAAAGAGACGTTTCTTGGCTCTATTTCTGGCCCTAAGTAATCTCTCAGGCTCAGGATTGAACTCTAGATCGCTACTTGAAGGCTCATTCATAAACTAACCCAATGGTACCTGCAAAAGAAATGAAATTAGATCAGCTCCAATGGATATTAAACTTTGTGTTTCAAACTTAACAAACTTCGTTTTCACTAAACTAAATCCCCGGCAGCGGCGCCAAAAACTTGTTGCATGCTCAATGTGTAAAAGAAATAAGCAATAAGAGAGAGAGAGAGCACTCAGAACATGCAAGCATACATGATCTTGTAGCAAGTAGTAAGTATTTTTTCATTCGTTTTCCCACAGAGATTTATTATTAGCTACTCGTGAAGTGTATTGTTAAGCAAGAATGGGTGGATTTGATGGGGTAGATTTGGTTTAAAAATGTCTAATTACTAATGAATCAATAAAGGATAGCAACATGAACAAGTGCAAGTCAATGATAAACTCAACCGTAAAGAGAAGAGATTAATAAACGAAGAGAAAAATAGCTAAGCAGAATTTTTAACTTAGTAGAATTGCGAGAACAGCAATTTTACCGCAATGTTACTAACAGCGAAAGTGTGTAAAATGGAGAAACAAGGGCTACTAACGACTCCTCTATAGGCATTTTCACACGATTCTCAAGCATTGGATCAACTCACTATGCATCAAACTAACTCATTCTCATGTATCTTCCGATTTCATGCATTAGATTCTTTAGTTTACTCATGTCCAAGTAAGGTCTTAAGCATCTTGTTAAAGCAGTAAGTTATGATTTGTACTAGGAAAACGCCTATTCCTAGGTCGTTTTCTGGTTACCTTGAGAGGCTAGCATGAGTGTATGACTTTGAACTCTTACTCCTTCCAGAGGTTAGGAGTTCTTTGGACAAAATGGATGGCCAATCGAAATTGCCCGTGGGATGAAGCTTACATACAATCGATGCATTCGAGAGCTATCCTACATGCTTGGTTCACGTGTTTTAGCCTATAGTATTGTCATTAGCATGCCCCTATGTTACTTAGTTACTCATGGATGTAGAGAGAACAGAAATATTAGATGAAGTAGACATGCTTAGAAGAGAATTAAAGACAAAACAACAAGGAACAACAGTAGGCAGAAAAGGTAAAGACAAAGTGTGAAATGATGAATTGTGCTTTGATTAATTAATTGTTTGAATGAACAAATGAAAACTTAAAGTGATTAACATAAAGACAGAAAGCAACGAAATGGAATGGATTGACTAATGGAAAAGAAATAACAACAAAACGGTGCTGGAAATGAAAAGTAAAGACAGAAAGCAGTAAAATGAGCTTGATCGCCTCGTCGCAAACGCCTCGGCTGAAGGGAGAGAAAGGTAAGCCTTGCTTGGATGAATCCAATAAGGAGAGAAGAAATCCTATCAGATTGTCGACTCCAACAGCTGAACCTCTCAAACCAACAGACGGAGAAGAGAATGAATGGGAAAGACTGCGCTGCGAAGAGACTTCTACGCTTTCGGATGATGATTAAACCTTCCTCTTTGACCTCCTTTTATAGTATTCTGCAGGTGCGATTGGGCCAAGGAGAACCATCCATCCTCAACGTCGTACTTCAATATGGATGGAGGAGAAAGAACGAATCCCTGAAATATCGGATTACAACAGAAAAAGGTTAGCCAACTTACGGATTTCACTTAAAACATTGCGGTTTTAGCAATGTTTCCGCAATGCTTCCGCAATGCACAATTTTCATTCTTTTAACTTCCTTTTTCATTCCTTTTCTTTCCTTTTGCACACAAGTCCTAATTTAGCTTCCTTCTTCTAATTCTCATATATAAGCATAGGTTTAAGCTAAATTCTCTCAAAAACACCTAAGAGTGTACATCTTTCTAAGATAAATAAGTCCTAAAAAGGTCACTTTTGGAGACGTAACAGTATGCCATATAGATTTAAAATCCCACCATAGGAAGCATGCTCCATGCATTGGTAATATGTTATAAGTGTTATAATATATCGTATGCATATTTGGCAATTCATGAGTTTTGATATAAAAGTTATATTAATTCATGAATTAGTTGCTGTTAGTTCAATAGAATAATTGATATAAGTGTTATATTAATTATGAAATTGAATGAACAACATAGGTTGCCCTAATTTTATGCACATGGTATATTATAAGTGTTATAATGTATAGGATGCATGTTTATTCATGAGTATTAATATAAGAGTTATATTAATTCATGAATTAGATGTTGTTTGCTTAATAGAATAATTGATATAAGTGTTATATTAATTATGAAATTAAACATCCAACATTAGATGCATTTTGTTTGTTATAAGTGTTATAATGTATAAGATGCATGCTTAATTCAGAGTATTGATATAAGTGTTATATTGATTATGAATTAAGAGTTGAATGCTTAAGAGCATAATCGATATAAGTGTTCTATTGATTATGAAATTAAATATTCAACTTGTCATGCCTTAGTGATGCATGTTTGAGAAGCATGTAGAAGTTTGTTGTAGTTAGTCTTAGTTTTGCAAAGCGTTGTAAAATTGGCATAGACTTTTAAAATCTATAACAAAGACAAAGGCATGCTCACTTAGGGTTGAATGTATCGTTCCGTTTCATTAGATGAATAGGTCGATATCTTGTAAATGCTAAGGTTACAAGAAACTCACCCGGGGACATTGTTACGTCTCCAAAAGTGACCTTTTTAGGACTTAATTATCTTAGAAAGATGTTCACTCTTAGGTGTTTTTGATAGCATTTAGCCTAAACCTATGCTTAAATATGAGAATTAGAAGAAGGTAGCTAAATTAGGACTTATGTACAATAGGAAAGAAAAGGGTTGAAAACCGAAGGAAAAGAATGAAAAACAAGCATTGCGACAGAATTGCGGAAACATTGCTGAAACCGCAATGTTTCAAGTGAAAACCGTAAGTTGGCTGATCTTTTTCTGTTTAGATCCGATTTTTCAGGGATTCGTTCTTTCTCCTCCATCCATTATGAAGTACGACGTTGAGGATGGACGGTTCTCCTTGGCCCAAACGTACCTGCAGAAGCCTATAAAAGGAGGTCAAAGTCGAAGGTTCAATCATCATCCGAAAGCGTAGAAGTCTTCTCGCAGCTCCATCTTTCCTCCTGTTTTCCTTTGCCGTCTGTTGGTTTGCGAAGCTCAGCTGTTGGAATCGATAACCTGATAGGAAGGAGAGGAGATTTATCTTCTTTCCCGATTGGGTTCATCCAAGCAAGGCTGATCTTTCTCATCCTTCAGCCGAGGCGGTTGCGACGAGGCGTTCAAGCTCATTTACTTGCTTTCTGTCTTCATTTTCACTTGCCAGCGTTGTTTAGTTGTTGTGCCTGTTCTAGTGTTGCATTTTGTGGTGTTCTGTCTTTGTGTTACTCAGTTTAAGTGTTCTTTCATTCCTTCAAACAATCAAGTAATCAAACGCAAAATTCAGTATTTCACAGTTTCCTATCTTTGCAACTCACTGTCTTACCTTGCTGTATTAAGCTTATTTCTCTTCTAAGCATGTCTCTTTCATCTTTTATTTCTGTTTACCCTATATCCATGAGTAACTAAGTCACTTAGGGGCATGCTAATGACAACACTATAGGCTAAAAAACGTGAACCAAGCATGTAGGATAGCTCTCGAAGCATTGATTGTATGTAAGCTTCATCCTACGGGCAATTTCGATTGGCCATCCATTTTTTCCAAAGAACTCCTAACCTCTGGAAGGAGTAAGAGTTCAGAGTCATACTCTCATGCTAGCCTTTCAAGGTAGCCAGGAAACGGCCTAGGAATAGGCGTTTCCCTAGTACAAACCACATCTTTCTGCTTTAACAAGATGCTTAAGATCTTACTTTGACATGAGTAAACTAAAGAATCTAATGCATGGAATCGGACGATACATGAGATTGAGATAGTTTGATGCATAGTGAGTAGATCCAGTGCTTGAGAATCGTATAAAAATGCCTATAGGATAGTCATTGGTAGCCCTTAATTCACCATTTTACACACTTTCACTGTCGGTAACATTGCGGTAGAATTGCTGTTTCCGCAATTCTGCTAAGGTAAAAATTCTGTCTAGCTATTTTCCTCTTCATTTATTAATCTCTTCTCTTCTTCATTTAAGTTTATCATTGACTTGAACTTGTTTATGTTGTTTCCTTTTATATATTCAGTAGTAACTAGGCAATTAAAAAACCAATTTTACTCCATCAAATCCATCCATTCTCTCTTAACAAAACACTTCACGAGTAGCTCATAATAAATCTCTGTGGGAAAACGAATGAAAAAATACTTACTACTTGCTATAAGATCATGTATGCTTGCATGTTCTGAGTGCTCTCTCCCTCTTATTGCTTATTTATTTTAACACATTGAGCACGCAACAGACATCCTGTTCGAGGTTGGAGGTATTTAAGCTGACGGTTTACGGAACACCTCCTACCTGGGGACCATCCGGTACTTGAGTAAAGTTAACCCGACTTTATGAGCATGCGTGAGTGGTGTGAGGTAATAAAGTGTTTATCACCTAGACATCATAGGTAAAAGTATGTTTTACTTAGACTTAGGTCTTATTGTCTTAGCCGTATAATGCCTGAGTAATTTACCCATTCCGTCTTAAAATACTTAGTAGAGGTGTTGAGAATGTATATATGATATATCCCTCTCCTCCTACGTTCTCTGTCAAGTTCACACCGTGAGAATTATGCTCGGCCTCGTGATGTCAATAGGGCATCCCCATTCGGATGGTATTTGCATAATTCAAGAGCAAGGTGAATGGAGAAAGTATTTATAGTAAGTGGGAGAAGGATGTATGTCAATACATCCTGCGGTCTCCTCCATTGGATTGAACCGTGAGATTCCTATGTTCCGCCTGCTAGGTGCCCACAAGTGGTACCGATCCATTTGGAGGGCCGTTTCATAGGAATCGGAACATCTCAATCACCATTTATGGATAAAGAAACATAGAGCCATTCCCAACTTTGACATTTCCATTCGGTTGCATCGTTGGGGCCGCCCTATGAATTCTAAAAATGGAGGGTCACACTTACGAGATTTGCTAAGGAGTTAGTAAATCTTGACCAAATAGCGATAACTAAGATGCTATAGGAATATGAGATATTCTGGTATTAGCATTTAGTCAAGAATGTCTTGATTCAGTGAAGGAATGCTTGACTGCCCCTCGGTAGCGACCATTCTGACCCACTGAAGTATCGTTGCAGTTTAATAATGAGTTTTGGGTACATTATTATTCTTTGCTAAATTCTTGATTGGTGTGTAAATTAGGTTAAAACCTTTTCACTAATATTTTTTCATTCTCTTTTCAGCATGTCTAGCTCTTTCATTCACTTACTTGCTTCCGATAAGTTAACCGGCGATAACTACGCGACCTGGAAATCGAACTTGAATACGATTCTCGTTCCAGATGATCTCAGGTTCGTCTTATCAGAGGATTGTCCTCCCCCTCCTAGCTCGGATGCGACTCGAACTGTTCGAGAAGCATATGATAGATGGGCAAGGGCTAATGATAAAGCCCGAGTCTATATCTTAGCCAGCATATCTGATGTGTTAGCTAAGAAGCACGAGGATATGGTTTCTGCTAAAGAAATCATGTCTTCATTACAGGAGATGTTTGGACTACCGTCCTCATCGGTCTGTCATGAAGCCCTCAAATACGTTTACTACTCTCGCATGAAGGAGGGTACCTCTGTTAGGGAGCATGTCCTTACCATGATGGTCCACTTCAATGTGTCGGAAGTAAACGGAGCTACTATTGATGAGTCAAGTCAAGTAAGCTTTATCATGGAATCTCTTCCGAAGAGTTTCCTTCAGTTCAGAACCAATATGGTAATGAACAAGATAAAGTATAATTTGACTTCTCTTCTCAGCGAGCTACAGACCTATCAGTCCCTTCACACTTCTAAAGGAAAAGAGAAGGAGGCAAACGTTGTCACTTCTAGGAAATTCCAAAAGGGGTCGTCTTCAGGGAGTAGGTCTGAACTTTATTCTATTAAGAATAAGAGTATTCAAAAGAAGAAGAAAGATAAAAGGAAGGGAAAAGCACCTGCTGCTGCTAAGAGAAAGACTAGATCTGCAGACAAAGGAAAATGTTTCCATTGTGGTGTAGATGGGCACTGGAAACGGAATTGCCCAAAGTATCTTGCAGAGAAAAATGCTGAGAAGGAAAGACAAGGTAAATATGATTTATTTGTTGTCGAAACATGTTTAGTAGAACATGATTGTCATACCTGGATACTTGATTCAGGAGCTACTAACCATGTTTGTTCTTCTTTTCAGGAAACTAGTTCTTGGCAGCCACTTTCTCGCGGTGAGATAACTCTCAGAGTTGGAACTGGAGAGGTTGTCTCAGCTATAGCAGTGGGAGATGTAAAGTTGTTGTATAGAGATAGTTTCATTTTACTAGAAAATGTACTCCTGGTTCCTACCTTCAAGAGGAATCTTGTATCTATATCTTGTTTGTTAGAACAGTTGTATAAAGTATCTTTTGTTCATAATGAAGCGTTCATTAGCAAAAGAGGTGTACGCATTTGTTCTGCGAAACTTGAAAACAACTTGTATGTGTTAAGACCAACCGAAGCCAAAGCTATTTTGAACACTGAAATGTTTAAAACAGCTGAGACTCAAACTAAAAGGCAGAAACTTTCTCCAAGTACTTATCTTTGGCACTTAAGACTAGGTCACATTAATCTCAATAGGATTGGGAGGGGTAGATGGGAAGGTACAGACCTTTAAAGCGAGACTAGTGGCAAAAAGTTACAATCAAAGGGAGGGAGTAGAC
The DNA here is from genome assembly GCA_028017165.1 of Herpetospermum pedunculosum. NCBI lineage: Eukaryota > Viridiplantae > Streptophyta > Magnoliopsida > Cucurbitales > Cucurbitaceae > Herpetospermum > Herpetospermum pedunculosum. Next base: position 1,044,199 of record CM051527.1, read on the forward strand.
TATGAAGACACTTTCTCCCCCGTTGCCATGATAAAGTCTATACGCATTCTCTTATCCATTGCCACATATTTTGACTATGAGATATGGCAAATGGATGTAAAGACTGCCTTTCTGAATGGCAATCTTGAAGAGAGCATCTACATGAATCAACCAGAGGGATTCATAAACCAAGATCAGGAGCAAAAAGTTTGCAAGCTTACAAAGTCCATTTATGGTTTAAAACAGGCATCCAGATCATGGAATATTAGATTTGACAATGCAGTCAAATCTTTTGGCTTTGAACAGAATGTTGATGAACCTTGTGTATACAAGAAAATCATCAAGAATAAAGTAGCTTTTCTCGTCCTATATGTGGATGATATCTTACTAATCGGGAATGATGTGGGTTTTTTGACTGACATTAAAAGATGGCTAGCTAATCAATTTCAAATGAAAGATTTGGGAGAAGCACAATATGTTCTTGGGATCCAAATTATAAGGGATCGCAAGAACAAAATGCTAGCCTTGTCTCAGGCATCTTATATTGACAAGATTCTTGTCAAATATTCGATGCAAAATTCCAAGAAGGGCAATTTGCCTTTCAGACATGGAATTACACTATCTAAGGAACAATGTCCTAAGATACCTCAAGAGGTTGAGGATATGAGACGAATTCCCTATGCCTCAGCTGTAGGTAGTCTAATGTATGCTATGTTATGTACAAGACCTGACATATGTTATGCAGTAGGGATAGTCAGTAGATATCAATCAAATCCAGGATATGATCATTGGACTGCAGTCAAAACTATTCTCAAATATCTACGGAAAACGAGAAATTACATGCTTGTGTATAAAGCTAAGGATTTGATCCTTACAGGATACACCGACTCTGATTTCCAAACTGATAAGGATTCAAGAAAATCTACATCAGGATCAGTGTTCACCCTATGTGGAGGAGCAATAGTGTGGAGGAGCATCAAACAAGGATGTGTTGCAGACTCTACAATGGAAGCTGAGTACGTAGCTGCTTGTGAAGCAGCGAAAGAAGCTGTATGGCTCCGAAAATTCTTAACTGATTTGGAAATAGTTCCAAACATGGACAAACCCATCCTGCTTTATTGTGATAATAGTGGTGCTGTGGCAAACTCCAAAGAACCCAGAAGCCTCAAAAGAGGGAAGCATATAGAGAGAAAATATCACCTTATTAGAGAGATTGTGCAAAGAGGAGATGTGATTGTAACAAAGATAACATCTGCAGACAACTGTGCTGATCCATTTACAAAGGCTCTTCAGGCTAAAGTATTTGAGGGTCATCTAGAGAGTCTAGGACTACGAGATATGTCTCACCTTCTCTAGTGCAAGTGGGAGAAAATGTTGGGTATATAGTATGCCCTAGATCACATTATTGTATGGCCCACTGGCTTTAGTGCAAGTGGGAGATTGTTAGGTTTTGTGCCCTAAAGCCTCGTAGTTTTGAAATGAACATTTTCTCTTTTATGAATAAAATAATTGTTATTTTATATTTTGTAAAACATTATCCAATATTGTGTAAAATCCAAGGTTATTAGTGTAATCTTGAACAATATGTAGTTGACATACGGAAGGATCATGTTCAAGTAATAACCTAAACAGTCTATAGTATATGGATAAGGTTGGGTGCCTCATCCTGGTAACACTATTGATACGGCCCACTTTGTAATAGTTACAAATGATTTGATCCAAATCGTTCATGTGGAGACATGTGAGTGAGGGTATCATATACAATGAGTTTGTATAAGACTGGACCACGAAATATATAATCTCTCTTTATAAATCCGTTATTTGAGAAGATTAATATTTCACAGGATGATCATATGTGACTCGATCTAAATCCTGAGTGAATTATGGACTCCTGTCTATGAGGCCTCGTCCTTTGATTTGCATGGATGAGAATACTCTTTAAGATTGATTCAATAAACCTACCATCTTGGGGACTAGACCAAATAGAGAGTTGGGAACATAATTTCCACAAGATGGAATTCACTCCTTCCCATATAGGGAAAGTAGATGAGTAGTTCTCTTAAGTACTGATTTCAGGACTTGAACAATGGGGCCCCACCCTCTCACTGGCCCGAGAGGGACTTGGTTTATGGTTAGATCATAAGCATATTGTTCATTAGAGGATCAATGGCACTTAAGGTACAAGATGCAATTACAGGGGTAAAACGGACATTTGACCCAGCTGTAATTGCGAACAACTCGTGAAGGATCGACTTGCATGTAATGATTATATCAATGGACACAACTTGTCCTACAGTGCATAAGAGTACAACTCTAGGTTTATAGTGGAGTAACCTAGAGTTAATGAATGAAAAATAATTGATTAATGAGTTTAATTAATTAATTTTTTCATCATTGGAGCTTATAATCTGTAGGTCCATAAGGTCCCCTTGCTAGCTCATAAGAATATTAAAGTGATCAATATTTTTGGAAGAAATTTGAAGTATTCAAATTAATATTTAATATATTAGATATATTAAATAAAGGGAAAATATAATGTATTAGATACATTAAATATGAAAGGGAAAATTAATGTATTAGATACATTAATAAGAATAATATATATATATATTTATATATATAATATATTTGATATATTATATAATATATAATATAAATATATTTTGGCAAATAGTTTTGCCCTAGGTCATGTGCTATAAATAGGACCTAAGGGTTTAGCCATTGATAGAGAAGTGACTTCTAAAAGTTAGAGAGAATTCGCCGTCTTCCCAAGTTCCTATATTCTTCCTTCAGAGGTTCCACAACCTAGATCGAATATCAGAGTCATAGCGAGGAAGGCTTTGTGGATTCTTCAAAGGTAATCAAACTTCCATTATTCATGCTTTTAGTTGCTTCAATTTTATACATAATCAAAGCGATCCCAATTGGTTTCTAGAAATATTTTAGAAACCAAAGGCTTCCGCTGTGAGTTGATGAGATCAATTTCCCTTCAATTATCTTTATCTAATGCATCATAAGTCCGAAGCTCTTGAAAAGTTCAAAGAGTATAAGGCAGAGGTTGAGAACACATTAGGTAAATCGATAAAAACACTCCGATCAGATCGAGGTGGAGAGTATATGAATTTAAGATTCCAGGAGTATATGATAGAACATGGAATAGTATCTCAACTCTCAGCGCCAGGAACACCACAGCAGAATGGTGTGTCCGAGAGGAGAAATAGAACCCTGTTAGACATGGTTCGATCTATGATGAGTTATGCTCATTTGCCTAGTTCGTTTTGGGGATATGCAGTAGAGACTGCAGTATATATTTTGAACATGGTTCCCTCTAAGAGTGTTTCTGAAACACCTTATGAGTTATGGAGAGGGCGTAAAGGTAGTTTACGTCACTTCAGGATTTGGGGCTGTCCGGCACATGTGCTAGTACCCAATCCAAAGAAGTTGGAACATCGTTCAAAATTGTGCCTATTTGTAGGTTACCCCAAGGAAACGAAAGGTGGTCTATTTTACGATCCTCATGAGAACAAGGTACTAGTATCGACTAATGCCACGTTCTTAGAGGAAGACCACATGAGAGATCATCAACCGTCGAGCAAAATTGTTTTGTCCGAATTTTCCAAGAAAGCTATAGACGGATCAACAAAGGTTGTTGATCAGACTGGTCCTTCTCAAGAGTTGAGAAAGCCTCGACGCAGTGGGAGGGATGTAAGACAGCCTGACCGCTACATCGGCTTGTCTGAAACTCAAGTCGTCATACCTGATGATGGCGTTGAGGATCCATTGACCTTTAAACAGGCAATGAATGACATAGACAAGGACCAGTGGCTTAAAGCCATGGATCTCGAAATGGAGTCTATGTACTTCAATTCGGTCTGGGATCTTGTAGACCAACCAGATAGTGAAAGACCTATCGGTTGCAAGTGGATCTACAAGAGAAAACGAGACCAAGCCGGTAAGGTGCAAACCTTTAAGGCTCGACTTGTGGCAAAAGGTTATTCCCAAAGAGAAGGGGTGGACTATGAAGAAACCTTTTCTCCTGTTGCCATGTTAAAGTCGATTAGAATACTCTTATCCATTGCTACATTTTATGATTATGAAATCTGGCAAATGGATGTCAAGACTGCCTTTCTGAATGGTAATCTTGAGGAGAGTATCTATATGGCTCAACCAGAGGGATTCATACTTCAGGGTCAAGAGCAAAAGGTTTGCAAGCTTAATCGATCCATTTATGGGTTGAAGCAAGCATCTAGATCCTGGAATATAAGGTTTGATACGGCGATCAAATCTTATGGCTTTGAACAAAATATTGACGAACTTTGTGTTTACAAGAAAGTAGTCAATACTGTTGTAGCTTTCTTAGTCTTCTATGTAGACGATATACTACTCATTGGGAATGATGTAGGGTTCCTAACTAACGTTAAAAATTGGCTAGCGACCCAATTCCAAATGAAAGATTTGGGAGAGGCTTAGTTTGTTCTAGGGATTCAGATCATAAGGAATCGTAAGAACAAAGTGCTAGCGCTGTCTCAAGCATCTTATATTGACAAAGTGTTGTCAAGATATTCGATGCAGAATTCCAAAAAAGGTTCGCTGCCTTTTAGGCATGGAATTCACTTGTCTAAGGAACAGTCTCCTAAGACACCTCAAGAGGTTGAGGATATGAGACGAATTCCCTATGCATCTGCAGTTGGTAGTCTCATGTACGCTATGTTGTGTACACGACCCGACATCTGCTATGCAGTAGGAATTGTCAGTAGGTTCCAGTCCAATCCAGGATATGATCACTGGACAGCCGTTAAACACGTCCTCAAGTATCTTAGGAGAACGAGAGACTATGTGCTTGTGTATGGCGCGAAGGATTTGATCCTTGCAGGATACACTGACTCTGATTTTCAGACTGATATAGATTCCAGGAAATCTACATCAGGATCAGTGTTCACTCTTAACGGAGAAAACAAGGTTGTATTGCTGACTCCACCATGGAAGCTGAGTATGTCGCAGCTTGCGAAGCAGCGAAGGAAGCTGTATGGCTTAGGAAGTTCTTGACAGATTTGGAAATTGTTCCAAATATGAACTTGCCAATCACCCTTTATTGTGATAACAGCGGTGCAGTGGCAAATTCTAAAGAACCTAGAAGCCATAAGCGTGGAAAGCATATTGAGCGAAAATATCATCTCATCAGGGAGATAGTGCAACGAGGAGATGTGATCGTCACACAGGTAGCCTCGGAGCACAACATTGCTGATCCGTTTACTAAGTCTCTCACGGCTAAAGTGTTTGAGAGACACCTTAAAAGTATAGGGCTGCGAGCTGCTCAGTAGGACAGTGGGAGAAACTTTAGATATTTGATATTCTAGTTCTCTCGACCAGCATGTACTTCACTGACGTTTTAGTCCAAGTGGGAGTTTGTTGGGTTTTATGTCCTAAAACTCGTAGTTTGTAAACTGTTTGAATGTATATATTATATTTCAATAAAGTTGTTATTGAATTTTAGTGAATTGTGTTTGTATTAACCTATACCAATAACTAACACCCATGGCGATAGTGTGAGTACTTGAACTTCATGTGTGACATGAATGTGAATCAAGTTCAAGTAGACAGCCAAAATGGTCTATAGTATAGGGATAAGGCTGGGTACCTTATCCTGGGGACACTATTGGACGCGGCTCACTTTGTATAGTACAAAACGATGTGATTCGAATCGTTTCATGTAGAGACATGTGAGTGAGGGCGTCCTGTGCAATGAGTTTGCACAAGACCGAACCAAAAAAATAAAATCGCTTTTTCTTTATAACACCGTTTACTGTAAAGACCGTTTTTATTTCATATGATGACTTAGGTAACTCGATCTCAATCCTGAGCTCATTATGAACTCCTGTTTATTCGACCTTATCCTTTGACTTGTACGAGTGAGAGTGGCCTTATCGCCGACTCAATAAGCCTACCATCTTGGGGATAAGATCGAATAAGTGGCTGGGGACGTAGTTGTGCGAGATGGAATTCACTCCTACCCGCTTTAAGGGTTAGTAGAGAGGTTGTTCCCTTAAGTGCTGACTCCAGGTCTTGAACAATGGGCCCATCCTCTCCTGATCAGGGAGGAATCTGATTTGATGGTTGGACCACAAATCAATTGTTCATTAGAGGTGTTAGTGGTACTTAAGGAACAAGATATAATACAAGGGTTAAACGGTATAACTGACCCGTTGTGATTATGAACGACCTGTGAAGGATCAACTTACTGATGATAGTTATATCAAGAGGACACAATATATCTACAGTGAGGAGAGTGCAGCCCTTGGACTTTAGTGGAGTCTCCGGGGGTTAACGAATGTTGGTTAGTTCGGTTGAAAGAGTTTTGACCGGATAATCTCGTATCGTTGGAGCTCATGATCTGTAGGTCCTTACGGTTCTCCTGGCTAGCTCGGATAAAGCCGTGAAACAATATAAAAGAAAAGAAAAAAATTTGAATCGTTCAAATTCGGGTTTGTGGAAGAATTTGGACATATTTAAATATGATTTAAATATGAGATTGGTCTACAATATGAATTGGATTCATATGCAAAAAGTCGGTTTTCAGAAAACCGGGTTTAATTATATTATTTAATTAATATTTGATATTGAATTAAATAATATTAATTAATATATATATATATATTTTTATTAATTAAAAAGTTTAATTAATAAAATAATTATTATTATTTTTAATAATAATAATATATAAATATATATATATATAAATATATATATATATATATATATATATATTTACATGTGTCTTACATGCAATGCAATGTAAGACACATGTAAATATATAAGGTATATATCGACAGATCAATCAAATTGTTTTTAAAAAAAAAAAAAAAAAAAATGAAAGAAAAGAAAAAGAAATGTCAGTGGACTTTGGGGTTCACATTGAATTGAAATTGTGATTTCAATTTCTACTTCTTCTTCTCTCGGCTCTCTGTAAAATTAAAGAAAAAAAGTTTTTCTTCAGTGAGCTTCTTCCTTCTTTTCTCTTGTAAAAGGAGTCTCACTACTCCGTTTCTCGGCCCAAGGATAGCGGGACTACCGTGGGTGGTCCACGAAGGTTTCGTGAGAAGGCTCGGTGAGCTCGTGAGGAGCTTCTGGCGGTAAAAATTGAAGAAATTCGAACGACAAGGGTATGTGTTCTAATTTCTCTTTTTCATTGTTTTTGCATGTTTCCGTTTGTTTAAATTGATGAAATTAGAGTGTCTATGATCCAAATCGCTTCCGCTGCGTGCCATGCGCTCCATCACAAGGTTCATCATTGTCATCACAATGCACTAACACAAAGACATGTTCATCAATAAAAGAGTCAGTCATTGCGGGCTCCGCAATTTTTCCGCAATGACTCTACAATCTAGATAAATGATCAGCAACTACGTTTTCACTTCCTTTTTTATCTCTAATCTCTAGATCAAACTCTTGCAATAGTAACACCCATCTAATTAGACGAGGCTTAACATCAACCTTCCTCATTAAATATTTTATTGCAGAGTGATCAGTATAAACAATCGTTTTATTTCCTACAATATAAGGCCTAAAATTTTCACATGCAAACACTACCGCTAACATCTCTTTCTCTGTGGTAGTGTAGTTACATTGTGCTTCATTTAAAGTTTTACTTGCATAATATACAGGGTGTGTTAGTTTATCTCTCTTTTGTCCCAGCATAGCCCCAATTGCATAGTCACTAGCATCACACATTAGTTCTAAAGACAAATCTCAATTTGGGCCTACTATGATTGGTGCTTTGACTAAGGCATCCTTAAGTTTTTTCCATGCTATTAGACATTCATTTGAGAAGATAAAAGTTTTATTCAGCTCTAGAAGTTCACACAAGGGTTTAGAGATTTTTGAAAAGTCTTTTATAAATCTCCTATAAAATCCTGCATGACCTAAGAAACTTCTTATAGCTTTGATATTTTTAGGTTCTACTAACTTCTCAATGATTTCTATTTTGGCCCTATCGACCTCTACTCCTGCTTTGGACACTCTATGTCCTAATACTATTCCTTCTTCCACCATAAAGTGGTATTTTTCCCAATTTAAGACTAGGTTGGTTTCTTCACACCTAGTTAGGACTTGTCCTAGATTTTCCAGGCAATGGTTAAAGGAGTCACCAAAGACTGAGAAGTCATCCATAAATATTTCTATTATGGACTCATCTAGGTCAGAGAAAATAGCCAACATGCATCTTTGGAACGTTGCTGGTGCATTGCATAGGCCAAATGGCATTCTGCGAAAAGCAAATGTTCCAAAGGGACATGTAAAGGTTGTTTTCTCTTGATCCTCAGGGTGTATGGTGATTTGGTTATATCCTGAGTAACCATCTAAAAAGCAGTAAAAGGCTCGGTCAGCTATCCTATCTAGCATCTGGTCTATAAAGGGTAAAGGGAAATGGTCTTTTTTGGTTTCTTTGTTAAGTTTTCTTTAGTCCATACAGACTCTCCATCCTGTAACAGTTCTAGTTGGTATTAATTCGTTATTCTCATTGACTACTACAGTCATACCACCCTTCTTAGGTACACATTGAATAGGACTGACCCATTGACTATTGGCTATTGGAAAGATCACTCCTGCATCTAACCATTTAATGATTTCTTTTTTAACTACCTCCTTTATGGAGGGGTTCAACTTACGTTGGTGATCTACTCTAGGTGTATGTTCCTCTTCTAACAATATTTTATGCATGCAATACGAAGGACTTATACCCCTAATGTCAGCAATCGTCCAGGCAATAGCTTTTTTATTTTCCTTGAGCAGCAATATTAACGCAATTTCATGTTGTTTACTTAGTTTGGACGAAATAATAACAGGCAAGGTATCTTTCTCTCCTAGATATGCATACTTAAGGTGTTCAGGCAATGGTTTCAGTTCTAATACAGGTGGTTGTTCAATTGATGGCATCAAAGGAGTTGTGGTTCTTTCAGACAATTCATTAGTCATGCATACATGTTGAGGGTTGTCCACAGATACGTCCATCAATTCAGAAATATTTAAATCATCTACATCTACTTGTGCATAACTAGTAGCATGCTTAATTAACAATTCATGCTCAAGTTCTTCTTCCATTAAAGAGTCTACTATATCTATAGTTGCATAGGATTCAAGATCAGAGGGGTACCTTAAAGCTTTAAACACACTGAACTTAACCTCCTCATCATGAACTCTCATGGCGAGCTCACCTTTTTGGACATCAATTAGAGCCCTACCTGTGGCTAAGAACGGTCTGCCCAATAGGATTGGTACCTCTTTATCTGCCTCGTAGTCCAAGATTATAAAGTCTGCAAGAAAATTAAATTTGTCAACCTTGACAAGTATATCCTCAATCTTACCCTCAGGGTATGCGATGGATCTGTCTGCAAGTTGCAAGGTGACTGTTGTTGGTCGTGCTTCCCCTATCCCAAGTTGTTGGAATAGTGACAAGGGCATGAGATTGATGCTGGCTCCCAGATCACACAAGGCTCTGCCCACGTGTTTGCCTCCTAATTCTACTGGTAAGGTGAAGGAACCAGGATCCTTCTCCTTCTTTGGTAGTTTATTTTGGAGTATAGCACTGCACTCTTCAGTGAGATTGACTGTTTCAAACTCACCAATAACTTTTTTATTAGTAATAATGTCTTTTAAGAATTTAACATATGATGGCATAGATTGCAACACTTCCACGAATGGAATATTAACATGCACTTGTTTCAAGATTTCCAAGAACTTGTGGAATGAGCTTCCTGCTCTTGCTTCTTCTTGAGTCATCTAGGGAATGGAGGTGGTGGCACATATGTAGGCAAGTCAGGTTGCCTAATGATAGGGGGGGTCTAGGAATTTCTTCTGGTTCCTCGATGATAGGTTCCAGCCTCGCCCTTGTTGTGTTGGTTTGTATTTGATCAAGGTTGGGCAGAGAATCCAGTGGAGCACTAGACTCTTCATTCTCTACTCGCTTTGGTGCTTCTCTGTTGTTGATCACCAACGACCTTCCACTTCGAAGTTCAATGGCTTGAACTTTTTCCTTACCATCCCTTCTTGGTGTTTCAGTGTCTGCAGGCAATCTGCCTTGGGGCCTATTTTTCAGCTCGTTTGCCAACTGCCCTATTTGGTTTTCTAAGCTTCTCAGTGTTGCTTGCTGACTCTGCAGAGTTGCATCATTCTTTGCGATGTACTCCTTCAGCAAGTTCTCCACTGATGATCCCATTGGTTGGTTATATTGTTTCTGGTAAGGGGGTTGACTAGTTTGTTGAGTGAAACCAGATGTTCCACTTGGTCTTGGTTGATTTTGCATTTGGTTTGTGTTTTGTTGTCCACCCCAAGAGAGATTTGGGTGGTTTCTCCAACCAGGGTTATAAGTGTTTGAGTAGGGGTTGTTCCTTGGTTGTTGTTGACTTCTAACATAACACACCGAGGATGGATTCCCAGGGCAAAAGTCATACATGTGCCCTTCCCCACAGAATCCACAGATTAGTGCCTCACCTTGGTTGGCTACTGATGCGCTTGTTGAAACAGCTGCCACGGTGTTGACACTTTGTTGAATATTAGTTTGAGCCATTTGTTTTACTAGGTTGGTCAGAGCATTGAGTTGGTTGCTCATTGCACTAAGTGCATCCATGTCTTGAGCCTTCCTTCTGTTTGGCTTTACAGGATCGTCTGACCATCTACAATGTTGTTACGTCTCCAAAAGTGACCTTTTTAGGACTTAATTAGCTTAGAAAGATGTTCACTCTAAGGTGTTTTTGGTAGCATTTAGCCTAAACCTATGCTTAAATATGAGAATTAGAAGAAGGTAGCTAAATTAGGACTTATGTATAATAGGAAAGAAAAGGGTTTAAAACCGAAGGAAAAGAATGAAAAAACAAGCATTGCGATAGAATTGCGGAAACATTGCGGTTCTCGCAATGTTTCAAGTTAAAACCGTAAGTTGGCTGATCTTTTTCTGTTTAGATCCGATTTTTCAGGGATTCGTTCTTTCTCCTCCATCCATTCTGAAGTACGACGTTGAAGATTGATGGTTCTCCTTGGCCCAAAGACGTCTGCAGACTACTATAAATAGGGGTCAAAGTCGAGGGTTCAAACATCATCCGAAAGCGTAGAAGCCTTCTCGCAGCTCCATCTTTCTTCCTATTTTCCTTTGCCGTCTGTTGGTGTGAGAGTCTCAGCTGTTGGAATCGACAATCTGATAGGAAGGAGAGAAGATTCATCTTCTCTCCCGATTGGATTCATCCAAGCAAAGCTAGTCTTTCATCCCCTTCAGCCGAGCGGTTGCAGCGAGGCTTTCAAGCATCATTTACTGCTTTCTGTCTTTCAATTCTCATTTTCAGCTTTGTATTAGTTGTTGTTTCCCTTCTCATAGCTAGAACATTTCATTTCGTTGCTTTCTGTCTCTGCGTTATTTACTTTAAGCTTTCTTTTGTCCATTCAAACAAACAAGTAATTGAATCACAATTCATCATTTCACAAGTCTTGCCTTTGCACTCTACTGTTTTCTCTTGCTGTTTTGTCTTTAAATTCCTTTCAAGCATGTCTATTTTATCTCTTAATTCTGTTTACCCCATATCCATGAGTAACTAAGTCACTTAGGGGCATGCTAATGACAACACTATAGGCTAAAAAACGTGAACCAAGCATGTAGGATAGCTCTCGAAGCATTGATTGTATGTGAGCTTCATCCCACGGGCGATTTCGATTGGCCATCCATTTTGTCCAAAGAACTCCTAACCTCTGGAAGGAGTAAGAGTTCAGAGTCATACTATCATGCTAGCCTTTCAAGGTAACCAGGAAACGGCCTAGGAATAGGCGTTTCCCTAGTACAAACCATATCTTTCTACCTTAACAAGATGCTTAAGACCTTACTTTGAGTTGAGTAAACTAAAGAATCTAATGCATGGAATCGGACGATACATGAGATTGAGATAGTTTGATGCATAGAGAGTAGATCCAGTGCTTGAGAATCGTATAAAAATGCCTATAGGATAGTCATTAGTAGCCCTTAAATCACCCATTTACCCACTTTCGCTGTTATTATAATTGCGGTAGAATTGCGGTCTCCGCAATTCCGTCTAAGTTTCCATTCTGTTTAGCTGTCTTTGCCTTCATTTATTAATTTCGTTTCTTTTCATTTGAGCTTAGATTTCACTTGTTCTCGTTTATGCTACTACCCTTTACACATTCAGCAAAAATTAGATAATTAAAAACCAATTTTACCACATCAAATCCACCCCTTCTTTCTTAACAAAACACTTCGAGAATAGCTAAAAATAAATCTCTGTGGGAAAACGAATGAAATATACTTACTACTTGCTATAAGATCATGTATGCTTGCATGTTCTGAGTGCTCTATCTCTCTTATTGCCTATTTATTTCAACACATTGAGCACGTAACAAGTTTTTGGCGCCGCTGCCGGGGATTTATTTTAGTGAAAACGAAGTCTGTTAAGTTTGAAACACCAAGTTTATTATCTATTGAAACTAATCTACTTTTCATTTCTTTTACAGGTACTAGTAGGGTAGTTTATGAGTGAGCGTTCACGTAGTAATTTAGAGTTCAACCCTGAGCCTGAAAGATTACTTCGAGCTAGAAACAAAGCAAAGAAACGTCTCTTTAAACAACCCTCTATACCCCAAATAAGTGCTGAAACCGAAGAAATGGACGAGTTAGTTCCAAATCAGGTACCTGTCATTCGCAACCCCATCGAAATAGCGAATGACAAAAATAGTGCCATCCTTTCATATTTAGTACCTATGCCTGGGGAGCTGAACCCCAGCATAATCCGTCCTGAAATCACTGCCAACTCATTCGAGTTAAAGCCAGTGATGTTCCAAATGTTGTCCACTGTGGGACAATTCTTTGGAGTGGAAAATGAGGACCCCCATAACCATCTTAGAAACTTCCTAGGAGTCAGTGATACCTTCATCATCCCTGGAGTTTCCCAAGAAGCCCTACGGCTATACCTTTTCCCTTACTCATTGAGGGACAAAGCAAAGACATGGTTAAACTCATTACCATCTGGATCAGTCCGCAATTGGACAGATTTAGCAGAAAAATTCCTAGTTAAATACTTCCCACCCGATAGGAATTCTACCTTTCGTGATGACATAGTTAAGTTCAAGCAAGCTGATAATGAGTCTCTTCACGAAGCTTGGACTAGATTCAAAGATCTTCTTCTTAAATGTCCACACCATGGCATTCCATGGTGTATCCAAATATAGGTCTTTTTCAAAGGATGCAACCCCAACACTAGACAAGTTCTAAATTCATCAGCTGGAGGTTCCATGTTGTCCAAGAGTTACAACGAGGCCTATGAGATCTTGGAGAAGATCTCAGCATCCCATTGTAGGTGGTCAGATGATCCTGTTGAGCCAACCAGAGCTCAAGACAAGGATGCTCTAAGTGCAATGAGCACCCAAATAAATGCCCTGACCAACCTAGTTAAGCAAATGGCTCCGGCCAATCTCCAAACAAGTGTCAACACCGCTACCGCCATGTCAATGGGCACCCAGCCGAGTCAAGGTGAGACACTACTGTTAAGTCTCTGAAAGTGACTTATTTAGGACCCATTTAGCTTAAGAAGATATACACTTTTAGGTGTTTTTGATAGCATTTAGCCTAAACCTATGCTTAAATATGAAAATAAGAAGAAGGTAGCTAAATTAGGACTTATGCACAATAGGGAAGAAAAGGGTTGAAAACCGAAGGAAAAGAATGAAAAAATCGCATTGCGACAGCATTGCGAAAACATTGCTGAGGCCGCAATTATTCAAGTGAAAACCGTAAGTTGACTGATCCTTTTCTGTTAATTTCCGTAATTTCAGGGACTCGTTCTTTCTCCTCCATCCATTCTGATATATGACGTTGAAGATTGATGGTTCTCCTTGGCCCAAACGCACCTGCAAACTACTATAAAAGGGGGCCAAAGTCGGAGGTTTGATCAGCATCCGAAAGCGCAGAAGCCTTCTCACAGTCCACTTTTTCTCCCCGTTTTCCTTTGCCGTCTGTTGGAGTGAGAGTCTCAGCTGTTGGAATCGATAATCTGATAGGAAGGAGAGGAGATTCTTCTTCTCTCTCGATTGGATTCATCCAAGCAAGGCTGACCTTTCATCCCCTTCATTCGAGGCGACTGCAACGAAGCTTTCAAGCGCCATTTTACTGTTTTCTGTCGTTCTTCTTCTGATTTCCAGCTTTAATCATTGTTGTTCCTAGTTTAGTGTTTCAATTACTGCATTTCGTTGTTGTCTGTCTTTGAATTATTGCCTTTAAGTTTCCTTTGTTCGTTCAAACCTTCAAAGTAATCAAAATACAATTCTGCATTTCACAGTTTTCGTCTTCTGCTGCTACGGTTTTGTCTTACTGTTTTGAGAACATTTTCCCTTCTAAGCATGTCTGTTTCATCTTACATTTCTGTTCTCTATATATCCATGAGTAGCTAAGTCACGTAGGGGCATGCTAATGACAGAACTATAGGCTAAAAAACGTGAACCAAGCATGTAGGATAGCTTTCGAAGCATTGGTTGTATGTGAGCTTCATCCCACGGGCAATTTCGATTGGCCATCCATTTTGTCCAAAGAATTCCTAACCTCTGGAAGGAGTAAGAGTTCAGAGTCGTATAATCATGCTAGCCTTTCATGGTAACCAGGAAACGGCCTAGGAATAGGCGTTTCCCTAGTACAAACTAAACACTTCTGTTTTAACAAGATGATTAAGTCCTTACTTTGAGTCGAGTAAACTTAAGAGTCTAATGCATGGAATCGGACGATACATGAGATAGAGTGAGTTTGATGCATAGAGAGTAGATCCAGTGCTTGAGAATCGTATAAAAAGGCCTATAGGATAGTCATTAGTAGCCCTTAATTCACCCATTTACACACTTTCGCTGCTGTTTAATTGCGGAAACATTGCGGTCCTCGCAATTCTGCTAAGTTTTCATTCTGTTTAGCTGTTTTCTTCTTCGTTTATTAATTCCATCTCTTGTCTTTTGAGTCTAATTTCAACTTGCATTTGTTTATGTTATATTCCTTAATACATTCAGCAAAAATTAGATAATTAAAAACCAATTTTTCCCCATCAAATCCACCCCATCTTTCTTAACAAATACACTTCGCGAATAGCTAAACTTAAGTCTCTGTGGAAAAAACGAATGAAATATACTTACTACTTGCTGTGAGACCATGTATGCTTGCATGTTCTGAGTGCTCTCTCTACCTTCTTGCTTATTTATCTTCACACATTGAGCACGCAACAAGTTTTTGGCGCCGCTGCCGGGGACTTATTTTAAGTGAAAACGAAGTTTGTTAAGTCTGAAACACCAAATTATTTTCCATTGAATTTGATCCATTTCCATTTCTTTTTCAGGTACCATTTAGGGTAGTTTATGAATGAGACTCCAAGTAGTGATCTAGAGTTCAACCCTGAGCCTGAGAGATTATTTAAAGCTAGAAATAGAGCCAAGAAACGTCTCTTTAAACAACCCCTTTTACCTCAAATAATTGCTGAAACCGCAGAGTCTCCGCAATCCACTCAAGAAGAAATGGCTGATAAAAACCTGGTGCCTGTCACTCGCAATCCCATTGAAATAGCGAATGACAAGGATAGCGCCATCCTTTCGTACCTAGTACCTATGCCTGGGGAGCTGAACCCCAGCATAATCCGTCCTGAAATCACTGCCAACTCATTTGAGTTAAAGCCAGTGATGTTCCAAATGTTGTCCACTGTGGGACAATTCTTTGGAATAGAGAATGAGGACCCTCATAACCACCTTAGGAACTTCCTAGGAGTTAGTGACACATTCCTGATTCCTGGAGTTTCCCAAGAAGCCCTGAGGCTATATCTTTTCCCTTATTCTTTGAGGGACAAAGACAAAACTTGGTTAAATTCATTGCCCTCAGGATCTGTCCTCAATTGGACAGACTTAGCAGAGAAGTTCCTAGTCAAATATTTCCCACCAGATAGGAATTCTACCTTTCGTGATGATATCATTAAATTCAAACAAGCTCCAAGTGAGTCTCTTCACGAAGCTTGGACAAGATTCAAAGACCTTCTCATTAAATGTCCACACCATGGCATTCCATGGTGTATCCAAATAGAAGTCTTCTTTAAAGGATGCAACCCCAGCACCAGACAAGTTCTAAATTCATCTGCTGGTGGTTCCATGTTGTCCAAGAGTTACAACGAAGCTTATGAGATCTTGGAGAAGATCTCAACATCTCACTGTAGGTGGTCAGATGATCCAGTAGAGCCCACTAGAGCTCAAGACAAGGATGCTCTAAGCGCCATGAGCACCCAAATAAACGCCCTGACCAACTTAGTTAAGCAAATGGCTCAGGCCAATCTCCAAACTAGTGCCAATACCGCCACCGCCATGTCAATGGGCACCCAACCAAGTCAAGGCGAGGCACCTATCTGTGGATTCTGTGGGGAAGGGCACCCTTATGAATACTGCCCTGGGAATCCATCCTCAGTCTGCTATGTTGGAAGCCAGCAGCAGCCTAGGAATAACCCCTACTCACAAACTTACAACCCTGGTTGGAGAAACCACCCTAACTTGTCATGGGGTGGCCAACAAAACACTAACCAAAATCCTAACCAACCTAGACCGAGTGGAACACCTGGTTTCACTCCCCAACATAACCAATCAATGTATCAAAAACCATACAATCAATCTGTAGGATCTTCTGTAGAAAACCTACTTAAGGAATACATAGCTAAGAATGATGCTACTCTTCAAAGCCAGCAAGCTACTCTTAGGAGCTTAGAAAACCAAATAGGCCAATTGGCCAATGAACTCAAGAGTAGGCCCCAAGGTAGACTCCCTGCTGACACCGAGGTACCAAGGAGAGATGGTAAAGAACAAGTTCAAGCAATTGAACTTAGGAGTGGAAGACCCTTGGTGAACAACACAAAGGACACACCAAAGAGAGTAGAGAACACTGAGTCTAGTGCTCCACTGGAGTCTCTACCAAGCCAAGGTCCACCACCAACTAGCACATCAGGAGCCAGGCTGGAGCCAATTATAGAGGAGATAGAAGAAATTCCAAGGCCTCCACCTATCCTAAGGCGTCCTGACGTACCTGCATATGTGCCACCACCTCCATACCCTCGAAGGCTTAAGAAGAAGCAGGAACAGGAAGTTCATTTTAATAAATTCTTAGAAATTCTTAAGCAAGTGCATGTTAACATTCCTTTTGTAGAGGTTTTACAGTCGATGCCTTCTTATGTAAAGTTTTTGAAGGACATTATTACTAATAAAAAAATAATTGGTGAGTTTGAAACAGTAAACCTCACCGAGGAGTGCAGTGCCATTCTCCAGAACAAGCTACCCAAGAAGGAGAAGGATCCTGGTTCCTTCACCTTACCTGTAGAACTTGGAGGCAAGCACGTGGGCAGAGCGCTTTGTGACCTGGGCGCCAGCATAAATCTCATGCCCCTGTCCCTATTCCGCCAGTTGGGAATAGGAGAAGCACGTCCAACCACTGTCACCTTACAATTAGCAGACAGATCCATTGCATATCCAGAAGGTAAAATTGAGGATATTTTAGTTAAGGTTGACAAATTTATTTTCCTTGCAGATTTCATTGTCCTGGACTATGAGGCAGACAAGGAGGTCCCCATCCTGCTAGGCAGACCATTTCTAGCCACAGGTAGGGCACTTATAGACGTCCAAAAAGGTGAGCTTACTATGAGGGTTCACGATGAAGAGGTGAAGTTTAGTGTATATAAAGCTTTAAGGTACCCCTCTGACCTTGAATCCTGTGCTAGTATGGACGTCATTGATTCTTTAATGGAAGAACAATTAGAGCATGTATTACTGACCAAGCATGCTAATGAATATGTAGGATTAGATGTAGCTGATTTAAATGTATCTGACATAATGGATATGCCTGTAGATAAACCACAGCATGTATGTATGAATATAGATTTAACTGATAGAACTGTAAATCCTTTGAAGCCCTCCATTGAGCATCCACCTGTTTTAGAACTAAAACCACTACCCACTCACCTCAAATATGCATATTTAGGAAATAATGATACACTGCCTGTAATTATTTCTTCTAAACTAAGTGAACAGCATGAGGGTGAATTAATTTTACTGCTTAAGCAACATAGGAAGGCTATAGCATGGACTATTGCTGATATTCGAGGCATTAGCCCTTCTTATTGCATGCACAAAATTATACTAGAGGAGGAGCACACACCTAAGGTAGATCACCAGCGTAGGCTAAACCCCTCTATGAAAGAGGTAGTAAAGAAGGAAATAATAAAATGGTTAGATGCAGGAGTGATCTTCCCAATAGCTAGTAGCCAGTGGGTGAGCCCCATCCAATGTGTACCTAAAAAGGGGGGAATAAGTGTGGTAGTTAATGAGAACAACGAACTGATTCCAACAAGGACTGTCACAGGGTGGAGAGTGTGCATGGATTACAGAAAGTTAAATAAAGAAACTAAAAAAGATCACTTCCCTCTACCATTCATTGACCAGATGTTAGACAGAATAGCTGGTAGAGCCTACTATTGTTTTTTAGATGGTTATTCAGGCTATAATCAAATAACTATAGACCCTAAGGATCAAGAGAAGACCACCTTCACTTGCCCTTTTGGAACTTTTGCCTTTCGCAGAATGCCTTTTGGCTTATGCAATGCACCGGCAACTTTCCAAAGGTGCATGATGGCAATCTTCTCTGAGTTGGATGAGTCCATGATAGAAATATTCATGGATGACTTCTCAGTCTTTGGGGACTCATTTTCAAACTGTCTAGAAAACCTAGGACAAGTCCTGGCTAGGTGTGAGGAGACCAACCTAGTTCTAAATTGGGAAAAATGCCATTTTATGGTGGATGAGGGGATTGTCTTAGGACATAGAGTGTCAAGGGCAGGAGTCGAAGTTGATAGAGCAAAGATTGAGATCATAGAGAAGTTGGTAGAGCCTCAGAATGTCAAGGCCATTAGGAGTTTCTTAGGGCATGCTGGCTTCTACAGAAGGTTCATCAAGGACTTTTCTAAGATAGCCAAGCCTCTATGTGAACTACTAGAGCTAGGTAGGCCATTCATCTTCTCTAAAGATTGTTTAGCAGCTTGGACCACTGTTAAGTCTCTGAAAGTGACTTATTTAGGACCCATTTAGCTTAAGAAGATGTACACATTTAGGTGTTTTTGTTAGCATTTAGCCTAAACCTATGCTTTAATATGAGAATTAGAAGAAGGTAGCTAATATAGGACTTATGTACAATAGGTAGAAAAAGGGTTGAAAACCGAAGAAAAGAATGGAAAAATGAGCATTGCGAATGAATTGCGAAAACATTGCGGTGACCGCAATTATTCAAGTGAAAACCGTAAGTTGACTGATCTTTTTCTGTTAATTTCCGTTATTTCAGGGATTCATTCTTTCTCCTCCATCCATTCTGATATACGACGTTGAAGATTGATGGTTCTCCTTGGCCCAAACGCCCCTGCAAACTACTATAAAAGGGGGCCAAAGTCGGAGGTTTGATGATCATTCGAAGCGGAGAAGTCTTCTCGCAGTCCACTTTTCCTTCCCATTTTCCTTTGCCGTCTGTTGGAGTGATAGTCTCAGCTGTTGGAATCGATAATCTGATAGGAAGGAGAGGAGATTCTTCTTCTCTCTCGATTGGATTCATCCAAGCAAGGCTGACCTTTCATCCCCTTCATTCGAGGCGACTGCAACGAAGCTTCAAGCAATCCTTTACTGCTTTTCTGTTCTGTTCTTCTTATTTCCATGTCTGATCACTGTTGTTCTTAGTTTAGTAATTTACTTACTGCATTTCGTTGTTGTCTGTCTTGGATTCATTTCTTTTTAAAGCTTCCTTTGTCATCCAAACGTTCAAAGTAATCAAAGTAAAATTCTGCACTTCACAGTTTCTACCTTTTTCTGCTACGGTTTTGTCTTGCTGTTTGGAGTTTATTTCCCTTCTAAGCATGTCTATCTTATCTGCCATATCTGTTCTCCATATATCCATGAGTAGCTAAGTCACTTAGGGGCATGCTAATGACAGAACTATAGGCTAAAAAAACGTGAATCAAGTAGTCAGTTTAACACTCGAACATTGATTGTATGTAAGCTTCATCCCACGGGCAATTTCGATTGGCCATCCATTTTGTCCAAAGAACTCCTAACCTCTGGAAGGAGTAAGAGTTCAGAGTCATATAATCATGCTAGCCTTTCATGGTAATCAGGAAACGGCCTAGGAATAGGCGTTTCCCTAGTACAAACTAAACACTCCTGCTTAAATAAGATGCTTGAGACCTTACTTTGAAGTCGAGTAAACTTGAGACTCTAATGCATGGAATCGGACGATACTTGAGATAGAGTGAGTTTGATGTATAGAGAGTTGATCCAAAGCTTGATAATCGTAATAAACTGCCTATAGGATAGTCATTAGTAGCCCTTAATTCGCCCATTTACACACTTTTGCTGCTGAATTAATTGCGGATTAATTGCGGTTCTCGCAATTCTGCTAAGTTGCATTCTGTTTAGCTGTTTTCTTCTTCGTTTATTAATTCCATCTCTTGTTCTTTGAGTCTGATTTTAACTTTAATTTGTTTATGGTATATTCCTTTACACATTCAGTAAAACTTAGGTAATTAAAAACCAATTTTACCCCATCAAATTCATCCCATCTTTCTTAACAAATACACTTCGCGAATAGCTAAAAATGAGTCTCTGTGGAAAAAACGAATGAAATATACTTACTACTTGCTGTGAGACCATGTATGCTTGCATGTTCTAAGTGCTCTCTCTACCCTTTTGCATATTTATCTTTACACATTGAGCACGCAACAAGTTTTTGGCGCCGCTGCCGGGGACTTATTTTAAGTGAAAACGAAGTTTGTTAAGTTTGAAACATCAAAGTATTTTCCATTGAATTTGATCCATCTTCATTTCTTTTTCAGGTACCATTTAGGGTAGTTTATGAATGAGACTCCATCTAGTGATCTAGAGTTCAACCCTGAGCCTGAGAGATTATTTAAAGCTAGAAATAGAGCCAAGAAACGTCTCTTTAAACAACCCCTTATTCCTCCACAATTACCTCAAGAAGAAATGGCTGGAGTAAATCAAAACCTGGTGCCTGTCACTCGCAATCCCATTGAAATAGCGAATGACAAGGATAGCGCCATCCTTTCATATCTAGTACCTATGCCTGGGGAGCTGAACCCCAGCATAATCCGTCCTGAAATCACTGCCA
Source organism: Herpetospermum pedunculosum (assembly GCA_028017165.1). Taxonomy (NCBI): domain Eukaryota; kingdom Viridiplantae; phylum Streptophyta; class Magnoliopsida; order Cucurbitales; family Cucurbitaceae; genus Herpetospermum; species Herpetospermum pedunculosum. Next base: position 1,065,383 of record CM051527.1, read on the forward strand.
ACTCATTCGAGTTAAAGCCAGTGATGTTCCAAATGTTGTCCACTGTGGGACAATTCTTTGGAATAGAAAATGAGGACCCCCATAACCACCTTAGGAACTTCCTAGGAGTTAGTGACACATTCTTAATCCCTGGAGTTTCCCAAGAAGCCCTGAGGCTATATCTTTTCCCTTACTCTTTGAGGGACAAAGCCAAAACATGGCTAAATTCTTTACCCTCAGAATCTGTCCGCAATTGGACAGATTTAGCAGAAAAATTCCTAGTCAAATATTTCCCACCAGATAGGAATTCAACCTTTCGTGATGATATCATAAAATTCAAACAAGCTCCAAGTGAGTCTCTTCACGAAGCTTGGACAAGATTCAAAGACCTTCTCATTAAATGTCCACACCATGGCATTCCATGGTGTATCCAAATAGAAGTCTTCTTTAAAGGATGCAACCCCAGCACCAGACAAGTCTTAAATTCATCTGCTGGAGGTTCCATGTTGTCCAAGAGTTACAACGAAGCTTATGAGATCTTGGAGAAGATCTCAACATCTCACTGTAGATGGTCAGATGATCCAGTAGAGCCAACTAGGGCTCAAGACAAGGATGCTCTAAGCGCCATGAGCACCCAAATAAATGCCCTGACCAACTTAGTCAAGCAAATGGCTCAGGCCAATCTCCAAACCAGTGCCAATACCGCCACAGCCATGTCAATGGGCACCCAACCAAATCAAGGCGAGGCACCTATCTGTGGATTCTGTGGGGAAGGGCACCCTTATGAATACTGCCCTGGGAATCCATCCTCAGTCTGCTATGTAGGAAGTCAGCAGCAGCCTAGGAATAACCCCTACTCCAACACCTATAACCCTGGTTGGAGAAACCACCCTAACCTGTCATGGGGTGGCCAACAAAGCACTAACCAAAATTCTAACCAACCAAGGCCGAGTGGAACACCTGGTTTCACTCCCCAACATAACCAGTCAATGTACCAAAAACCTTACAATCAACCTGTAGGATCTTCTGTAGAAAACCTACTCAAGGAATATATAGCTAAGAATGATGCTACTCTTCAAAGCCAGCAAGCTACTCTTAGGAGCCTGGTAAATCAAATAGGCCAACTAGCCAATGAACTTAAAAGTAGGCCCCAAGGTAGACTCCCTGCTGACACCGAGGTACCAAGGAGAGATGGCAAGGAACAAGTTCAAGCAATTGAGCTTAGGAGTGGCAGACCATTGGTGAGCAATTCAAAAGACACACCAAAGAGAGTAGAGAACACTGAGTCTAGTGCTCCACTGGAGTCTCTGCCAAACCAAGGTCCACCACCAACTAGCACATCAGGAGCCAGGCTGGAGCCAATCATTGAGGAGGTAGAAGAAATTCCAAGACCTCCACCTATCTTAAAGCGTCCTGACGTGCCTGCATATGTGCCACCACCTCCATATCCTCGAAGGCTGAAGAAGAAGCAGGAACAGGAAGTTCATTTTAATAAATTTTTAGAAATACTTAAGCAAGTGCATGTGAACATTCCTTTTGTAGAGGTTTTACAATCGATGCCTTCTTATGTAAAGTTTTTGAAGGACATTATTACTAACAAAAAAATAATTGGTGAGTTTGAAACAGTAAACCTCACCGAGGAGTGCAGTGCCATCCTCCAGAACAAGCTGCCCAAGAAGGAGAAGGACCCTGGTTCCTTCACCTTACCTGTAGAACTTGGAGGCAAGCACGTGGGCAGAGCGCTTTGTGACCTGGGCGCCAGCATAAATCTCATGCCCCTGTCCCTATTCCGCCAGTTGGGAATGGGAGAAGCACGTCCAACCACAGTCACTTTACAACTAGCAGACAGATCCATCGCATATCCAGAAGGTAAGATCGAGGATATTCTAGTTAAAGTTGACAAATTTATTTTCCTTGCAGATTTCATTGTCCTGGACTATGAGGCAGACAAGGAGGTCCCCATCCTGCTAGGTAGACCATTTCTAGCCACAGGTAGGGCACTAATAGATGTGCAAAAAGGTGAGTTAACTATGAGGGTTCATGATGAAAAGGTAAAATTTAGTGTTTATAAAGCTTTAAGGTATCCCTCTGATTCTGAGTCTTGTGCTAGCATTGATGTTGTTGACTCACTAATGGAAGAACAATTAGAGCATGTACTGTTAACCAAGCATGCTAATGAATATGTACAAATAGATTTAGCTGACTTGAATGTATCTGGCATAATGAATATGCCTGTAGATAGACCTCAGCATGTATGTATGAATATAGATTTAACTGATAGAACTGTAAATCCGTTAAAGCCCTCCATTGAGCATCCACCTGTTTTAGAACTGAAACCACTACCAACTCACCTCAAATATGCATATCTAGGAGATAATGATACGCTGCCTGTAATTATTTCTTCTAAGCTAAGTGAACAGCATGAGGTTGATTTAATTTTACTGCTTAAGCAACATAGGAAGGCTATAGCATGGACTATTGCTGATATTCGAGGCATTAGCCCTTCTTATTGCATGCACAAAATTATACTAGAGGAAGAGCACACACCTAGGGTAGATCACCAGCGTAGGTTAAACCCCTCTATGAAAGAGGTAGTGAAGAAAGAAATAATAAAGTGGTTAGATGCAGGAGTGATCTTCCCCATAGCTAGTAGCCAGTGGGTGAGCCCCATCCAATGTGTACCTAAAAAGGGGGGAATAACTGTGGTAGTCAATGAGAACAATGAACTGATTCCAACAAGGACTGTCACAGGGTGGAGAGTGTGTATGGATTACAGAAAGTTAAATAAAGAAACTAAAAAAGACCATTTCCCTCTACCATTCATTGACCAGATGCTAGACAGAATAGCTGGTAGAGCCTACTATTGTTTTTTAGATGGGTACTCTGGCTATAATCAAATCACTATAGACCCTAAGGATCAAGAGAAGACTACCTTCACTTGCCCTTTTGGAACGTTTGCCTTCCGCAGAATGCCTTTTGGCTTATGCAATGCACCGGCAACTTTCCAAAGGTGCATGATGGCGATCTTCTCTGAGTTGGATGAGTCCATAATAGAAATATTCATGGATGACTTCTCAGTCTTTGGGGACTCATTTAAAACCTGTCTAGAGAACCTAGGACAAGTCCTGGCTAGGTGTGAAGAGACCAACCTAGTCCTAAATTGGGAAAAGTGCCATTTTATGGTAGATGAAGGGATTGTCTTAGGACATAGAGTGTCAAGGGCAGGTGTAGAAGTGGATAGGGCAAAAATAGAGGTCATAGAGAAGTTGGTAGAGCCCCAGAATGTCAAGGCTATTAGGAGTTTCTTAGGGCATGCTGGCTTCTACAGAAGGTTCATCAAGGACTTTTCTAAGATAGCCAAGCCTCTATGTGAGCTACTGGAGCTAGGTAGGTGTTAAGTCTCTGAAAGTGACTTATTTAGGACCCATTTAGCTTAAGAAGATGTACACATTTAGGTGTTTTTGTTAGCATTTAGCTTAAACCTATGCTTTAATATGAGAATTAGAAGAAGGTAGCTAATATAGGACTTGTGTACAATAGGTAGAAAAAGGGTTGAAAACCGAAGAAAAGAATGAAAAAATAACCATTGCAAATGAATTGCGGAATAATTGCGGTGACCGCAATTATTCAAGTTAAAACCGTAAGTTGGCTGATCTTTTTCTGTTTAGATCCGACTTTTCAGGGATTCGTTCTTTCTCCTCCATCCATTCTGATATATGACGTTGAAGATTGATGGTTCTCCTTGGCCCAAACGCACCTGCAAACTACTATAAAAGGGGGTCAAAGTCGGAGGTTCAGTCATCATTCAAAGCGCAGAAGTCTTCTCGCAGTCCACCATTTCCATCTGTTTTCCTTTGCCGTCTGTTGGAGTGAGAGTCTAAGCTTTTGGAACCGATAATCTGATAGGAAGGAGAGGAGATTCTTCTTCTCTCTCGATTGGATTCATCCAAGCACGGCTGACTTTTCATCACCATCATTCGAGGCGACTGCCACGGAGTTTTCTAGCAAACCTTTACTGTTTTTCTGCTTTGTTCTTTTCATTTCCATTTCTGATCACTGTTGTTCTTAGTTTAGCATTTCAATTACTGTATTTCGTTGTTATCTGTCTTGAATTCATTTCTTTTAAAGCTTCCTTTGTCATTCAAACACTTTAAGTAATCGAAGTATACTTCTGCATTTTACAGTTTCCATCTGTTTCTGCTACGGCTTTGGCTTGCTGTTTTAAGTATATTTATCTTCTAAGCATGTCTGTTTTATCTACCTTTTCTATTCTCCACATATCCATGAGTAACTAAAATCACTTAGGGGCATGCTAATGACAGAACTTTAGGCTAAAAAACGTGAGTCAAGTAGTCGGTTCAACACTCGAACATTGATTGTATGTAAGCTTCATCCCACGGGCAATTTCGATTGGCCATCCATTTTGTCCAAAGAACTCCTAACCTCTGGAAGGAGTAAGAGTTCAGAGTCATATAATCATGCTAGCCTTTCATGGTAATCAGGAAACGGCCTAGGAATAGGCGTTTCCCTAGTACAAACTAAACACTCCTGCTTTAACAAGATGCTTAAGACCTTACTTTGAAGTCGAGTAAACTTGAGTCTCTCATGCATGGAATCGGACGATACTTGAGATAAAGTGAGTTTGATGTATAGAGAGTTGATCCAAAGCTTGATAATCGTAATAAACTGCCTATAGGATAGTCATTAGTAGCCCTTAATTCACCCTTTTAATCAGTTTCGCTGCCATTTAATTGCGGATTAATTGCGGTTCTCGCAATTCTGCTAAAACGCATTCTGTGTAGCTGTTTTCTTCTTCGTTTATTGAGTCCATCTCTTGTTCTTTGAGCCTGATTTTAACTTTACCTTGTTTATGGTATATTCCTTTACACATTCAGTAAAACTTAGATAATTAAAAACCAATTTTACCCCATCAAATTCATCCCATCTTTCTTAACAAATACACTTCGCGAATAGCTAAAAATGAGTCTCTGTGGAAAAAACGAATGAAATATACTTACTACTTGCTGTGAGACCATGTATGCTTGCATGTTCTAAGTGCTCTCTCTACCCTTTTGCATATTTATCTTTACACATTGAGCACGCAACAAGTTTTTGGCGCCGCTGCCGGGGACTTATTTTAAGTGAAAACGAAGTTTGTTAAGTTTGAAACATCAAAGTATTTTTCATTGAATTTGATCCATTTTCATTTCTTTTTCAGGTACCATTTAGGGTAGTTTATGAATGAGACTCCAAGTAGTGATCTAGAGTTCAACCCTGAGCCCGAGAGATTACTTAGAGCTAGGAATAGAGCCAAGAAACGTCTCTTTAAACAAACCCTTTTACCTCCAATCATTGCAGAGACTACAATTCCTCCGCAATTACCTCAAGAAGAAATGGCTGGAGTAAATCAAAACCTGGTGCCTGTCACTCGCAACCCCATTGAAATAGCGAATGACAAGGATAGCGCCATCCTTTCATATTTAGTACCTATGCCTGGGGAGCTGAACCCCAGCATAATCCGTCCTGAAATCACTGCCAACTCATTCGAGTTAAAGCCAGTGATGTTCCAAATGTTGTCCACTGTGGGACAATTCTTTGGAATAGAAAATGAGGACCCCCATAACCACCTTAGGAACTTCCTAGGAGTTAGTGACACGTTCCTAATCCCTGGAGTTTCCCAAGAAGCCCTGAGGCTATATCTTTTCCCTTACTCTTTGAGGGACAAGGCCAAAACATGGTTAAATTCTTTACCCTCAGGATCTGTCCGCAATTGGACAGATTTAGCAGAAAAATTCCTAGTCAAATACTTCCCACCTGATAGGAATTCAACCTTTCGTGATGATATCATAAAATTCAAACAAGCTCCAAGCGAGTCTCTTCACGAAGCTTGGACAAGATTCAAAGACCTTCTCATTAAATGTCCACACCATGGCATTCCATGGTGTATCCAAATAGAAGTCTTCTTTAAAGGATGCAACCCCAGCACCAGACAAGTTCTAAATTCATCTGCTGGAGGTTCCATGTTGTCCAAGAGTTACAACGAAGCTTATGAGATCTTGGAGAAGATCTCAACATCTCATTGTAGGTGGTCAGACGATCCAGTAGAGCCAACTAGGGCTCAAGACAAGGATGCTCTAAGCGCCATGAGCACCCAAATAAACGCCCTGACCAACTTAGTCAAGCAAATGGCTCAGGCCAATCTCCAAACCAGTGCCAATACCGCCACAGCCATGTCAATGGGCACCCAACCAAGTCAAGGCGAGGCACCAATCTGTGGATTCTGTGGGGAAGGGCACCCTTATGAATATTGCCCTGGGAATCCATCCTCGGTCTGCTATGTAGGAAGCCAGCAGCAGCCTAGGAATAACCCCTACTCCAACACCTATAACCCTGGTTGGAGAAACCACCCTAACCTGTCATGGGGTGGCCAACAGAACACTAACCAAAATTCTAACCAACCTAGACCGAGTGGAACACCTGGTTTCACTCCCCAACATAACCAGTCCATGTACCAAAAACCTTACAATCAATCTGTAGGATCTTCTGTAGAAAACCTACTCAAGGAATATATAGCTAAGAATGATGCTACTCTTCAGAGCCAGCAAGCTACTCTTAGGAGCCTGGAAAACCAAGTAGGCCAATTAGCCAATGAACTTAAAAGTAGGCCCCAAGGTAGACTCCCTGCTGATACCGAGGTACCAAGGAGAGATGGCAAGGAACAAGTTCAAGCCATTGAACTTAGGAGTGGAAGACCATTGGTGAGCAACACAAAGGACACACCAAAGAGAGTAGAGAACACTGAGTCTAGTGCTCCAATGGAGTCTCTACCGAGCCAAGGTCCACCACCAACTAGCACATCAGGAGCCAGGCTAGAGCCAATTGTTGAGGAGGTAGAAGACATTCCAAGGCCTCCACCCATCCTAAGGCGTCCCGACGTGCCTGCATATGTGCCACCACCTCCATATCCTCGAAGGCTGAAGAAGAAGCAGGAACAGGAAGTTCATTTTAATAAATTTTTAGAAATACTTAAGCAAGTGCATGTGAACATTCCTTTTGTAGAAGTTTTACAGTCTATGCCTTCATATGTAAAGTTTTTGAAGGACATTATTACTAACAAAAAAATAATTGGTGAGTTTGAAACAGTAAACCTCACCGAGGAGTGCAGTGCCATCCTCCAAAACAAGCTGCCCAAGAAGGAGAAGGATCCTGGTTCCTTCACCCTACCTGTAGAACTTGGAGGCAAGCATGTGGGCAGAGCGCTTTGTGACCTGGGCGCCAGCATAAATCTCATGCCCCTGTCCCTATTCCGCCAGTTGGGAATGGGAGAAGCACGTCCAACCACAGTCACTTTACAACTAGCAGACAGATCCATCGCATATCCAGAAGGTAAGATTGAGGATATTCTAGTTAAAGTTGACAAATTTATTTTCCTTGCAGATTTCATTGTCCTGGACTATGAGGCAGACAAGGAGGTTCCCATCCTGCTAGGTAGACCATTTTTAGCTACAGGTAGGGCACTAATAGACGTGCAAAAAGGTGAGTTAACTATGAGGGTTCATGATGAAGAGGTAAAATTTAGTGTTTACAAAGCTTTAAGGTATCCCTCTGATTCTGAGTCTTGTGCTAGCATGGATGTTGTTGACTCACTAATGGAAGAACAATTAGAGCATGTATTATTAACCAAGCATGCTAACGAATATGTAGGATTAGATGTAGATGATCTAAATGTATCTGACATAATGAATATGCCTGTAGATAGACCTCAGCATGTATGTATGACTATAGACTTGACTGATAGAACTGTAAATCCGTTAAAGCCCTCCATTGAGCATCCACCTATTTTAGAACTGAAACCACTACCAACTCACCTCAAATACGCATATCTAGGAGATAATGATACGTTGCCTGTAATTATTTCTTCTAAGCTTAGTGAACAGCATGAGGTTGATTTAATTTTACTGCTTAAGCAATATAGGAAGGCTATAGCATGGACTATTGCTGATATTCGAGGCATTAGCCCTTCTTATTGCATGCACAAAATTATTCTAGAGGAAGAGCACACACCTAGGGTAGATCACCAGCGTAGGTTAAACCCCTCTATGAAAGAGGTAGTGAAGAAAGAAATAATAAAGTGGTTAGATGCAGGAGTAATTTTCCCCATAGCTAGTAGCCAGTGGGTGAGCCCCATCCAATGTGTACCTAAAAAGGGGGGAATAACTGTGGTAGTCAATGAGAACAACGAACTGATTCCAACAAGGACTGTCACAGGGTGGAGAGTATGTATGGATTACAGAAAGTTAAATAAAGAAACTAAAAAAGACCATTTCCCTCTACCATTCATTGACCAGATGTTAGACAGAATAGCTGGTAGAGCCTACTATTGTTTTTTAGATGGGTACTCTGGCTATAATCAAATCACTATAGACCCTAAGGATCAGGAGAAGACTACCTTCACTTGCCCTTTTGGAACGTTTGCCTTCCGCAGAATGCCTTTTGGCTTATGCAATGCACCGGCAACTTTCCAAAGGTGCATGATGGCAATCTTCTCTGAGTTGGATGAGTCCATAATAGAAATATTCATGGATGACTTCTCAGTCTTTGGGGACTCATTTAAAACCTGTCTAGAGAACCTAGGACAAGTCCTGGCTAGGTGTGAAGAGACCAACCTAGTCCTAAATTGGGAAAAGTGCCATTTTATGGTGGATGAAGGGATTGTCTTAGGACATAGAGTGTCAAGGGCAGGTGTGGAAGTGGATAGGGCAAAAATAGAGGTCATAGAGAAGTTGGTAGAGCCCCAGAATGTCAAGGCCATTAGGAGTTTCTTAGGGCATGCTGGCTTCTACAGGAGGTTCATCAAGGACTTTTCTAAGATAGCCAAGCCGCTATGTGAGCTACTGGAGCTAGGTAGGCCATTCATCTTCTCTAAGGAGTGTGTATTAGCTTGGAAAACCCTCAAGGAAGCACTGGTCACAGCACCAATCATAGTAGGACCAAATTGGGATCTCCCATTTGAGATGCTATGCGATGCTAGTGACTATGCTGTAGGAGTCATGTTAGGACAGAAGATTGACAAGCTCACACATCCTGTCTATTATGCTAGTAAGACCTTGAATGAGGCCCAATGTAATTATACAACTACAGAGAAAGAGATGCTTGCTGTAGTATTTGCTTGTGAAAAATTTAGAAACTATATTGTAGGAACTAGGACCGTTGTATATACTGACCATTCTGCTTTAAAATATCTTATGAGGAAGGCTGATGCTAAGCCTAGATTGATTAGATGGGTGTTATTGCTGCAGGAATTCGATTTGGACATTCGGGACAAGAAGGGATGTGAAAACGTGGTTGCAGATCACCTGTCTCGATTGCAGCACAATTGCGAAAAAATTGCGGACCCCGCAATTTCTGATGCTTTTATAGATGAACATATCTTTGCTTTGACTCATCGTTAAAACGATGAGGAACCTTGGTTTGCTGACATTGCTAACTTCCGTGCATCACAGGTATTGCCAGTGTTCAAGGGAGGACAAGAAAAGAAGAGGTTCCTCCATGAAGCAAGGAAATTCATTTGGGATGACCCCATACTTTACAGGACCTGTGCTGATGGGTTGTTAAGGAAGTGTGTTTCAGCTGCTGAAGCGAAGTCTGTGCTGCAGCACTGTCACTCATCTCCTTACGGTGGGCACTTTGGTGGTCAAAGAACAGCTGCTAAGGTATTTCAGAGTGGCTACTACTGGCCAACAATCTTCAAGGACGCCCACAATTATGCCCACAACTGTGACGAATGCCAAAGGACAGGTAACCTCAGTCGTAAGGATGAGATGCCCCTCACTTACATCTTAGAGTTGGAGCTCTTTGATGTATGGGGCATTGATTTCATGGGACCATTCCCTCCATCATCAGGTAACCTGTACATTTTAGTAGCAGTAGACTACGTGTCAAAGTGGGTAGAAGCTAAGGCATGTCCTAATAATGATGCTAAAACAGTCACTAACTTCTTGCATAGACACATTTTCACTAGATTTGGGACTCCTCGTGCTATCATTAGTGATGAGGGGTCACATTTCATCAATAAGGCTATGGAGAAAATATTGGCTAAATATAACATTAGACATAGGGTAGCTACTCCCTATCACCCACACTCAAATGGCCAAGCTGAGATTTCCAATAGGGAAATAAAGAACATCCTAGAAAAGGTAGTCAAACCTAATAGGAAAGACTGGTCTTTCAAGCTTGAGGATGCACTTTGGGCTTATAGAACAGCATATAAGACACCTCTAGGAATGTCTCCCTATAGGTTGGTGTATGGCAAGGCTTGCCACTTGCCACTTGAGTTGGAAAACAAGGCATTTTGGGCCATGAAAGAATTAAATTTTTGTGTGAAGGATGCGGGGACATTAAGATCTTTACAGCTACATGAACTTGACGAGCTTAGGCACATGGCCTATGAGAATGCCAAGATGTACAAAGAAAAGACAAAAATATGGCATGACAGTAGACTCAGGATCAAAGACTTTAAGAAGGGCCAACTTGTATTGTTATTTAACTCATGATTAAAGCTATTTCCAGGCAAATTAAAGTCTAGATGGTCAGGTCCATTTATTATTACTAATGTCTTTGTTCATGGTGCCATAGAAATTAAAAACTTGCAGCAAGGACAGCCATTTCTGGTCAATGGTGCTAGGTTGAAGCACTACTATGAGGAGGGGGATGTGAAGACTCTCTCGGCCTTCCTCCTACATGAAGCATGAAGTTAGAAACGAGAGAGAACGAGTGGTTACTGTGCTCGTTTAGTCAAGGCCAATGCCTTAGTTTATTTTTTCTGTTTTTTTTCGATGATCGTTTGTATGTTTTGTAGCGTGATTTTAATTGCGTATTTAATGTTTGTTCTATTTGTTTTTGTAGGGAATCGAAAGAGGGGATCAAGGGGAGTAAATCCCACTTTAAAAATCAAGAAACGGTTGAGCCAAATGAAAGATACGGGCGATCAAAGTTTGGAATTTTTATGAAATATTATCCCTAGAATTGCGCAAAAATTGCTGGATCCGCAAAAAGAGCCGTTGGGATTTTTTCCGTTTTATTTATAGCCGTTAGAACGCGCTCGTTGATACGATTCTCTCATTCTTTGATCTCCAAGATTTCTGCGATTCTCTCCATCTGTGATTCTTCTCTCAAGATCTTCAAGACTCGACGATGGTTTCCACTAGGGCTGAAAGATCCGCCGCCAAGAAGAAGACCGACGACGCAGCTGAAGCGGCTGCGAGGGAAGCGCTTCTCGCCCTTGCAGACGATGGTGCCGTTCGCACCGGTCCCCTTCCTAAGCTTCCTATCCGTAGGAAGAAGTGGAGGGTGGTCACTGAGATCCCTGCTGGCCCATCTGAGCCAGTGGGCACGCCAAAGAAGCGCCGGTGGACTGTCAAGACTGCTGCCGAACCAAGCACCGCCAAGACTCCCTCTGTGGAGAGTCAAGAAACTGATCGTGTAGCCCACGAGTCAGCCAAAGAAGGCTCGTCGCCGTCTGTGTCACCTGCGCGCAGTCCCCTCTCGTCTGAACCAGTGCCAAGCGCAGAATCGTCACCACCTGCACAGAGCCCTGAGCTGTCTCCAGCACCTCAGAGTTCTGATCCGACACCTGCAGCAGCGCAGAGCCCTGAGCTGCAGTCTTCGCCACTGAGTTCTGCGCCGATACCATCAGCAGCGCACAATTCTCCACGGCCTGATCCTGAATTCCCATATGGGGATTATCAAGAGTCCACGCAAGGCAGTGGAGATGCTGGAGAAGACGAAGTCTTCTCGCCTATGAGAGAAGATAGCCCTGCAGAGCCTGCACAGCAGGATGATTCTATGGAGGAGACGTTGGGGGCATGTTTCCCACAACTCCAGGCAAGGCTCAAAAAGAAGAAGAAGGCCACGACTGGTAAGGCCAAAAAGTTGAAGAAAAAGAAGGCCAAGAAGGTGCCATCGACGGACAAGGAGAGTGCTGAGCCGTCGCTCAAACGCCTCAAGGTGGAGGCTGCTGCATCATCCAAACCAGCCGATAAGGGGAAGGCTAAACTCTACCCTGAAGATGAACCTCCGTCAGTGAGGTATGTCTCATCTGATGCTGAATCCCGGGGTGTTGAGCTGAGGAAAAGGGACCTGTTGCACGAGAAGGGGTTCCTTGATCGACTTGCTGACCTGCCGCAGTTCTTGCGCGCAGGGGTGATCAACCATGGCTGGGAGGAATTCTGCAGACCTCCCAATCCAGCCTACTCGAGCATGGTGTACGATTTCTACGCCAATGTGCTCAGCCCTGAGGATGGCCTATCTGTGGTCAGAGGGGTGGAAGTTGATTTCTCAGCCAAGGCCATCAATGAAGCCTTTGGTCTCAGGGGCCAAGCGCACACAGATTATGCACGGATAGTAGATGAGCCGACCGAGGCTGTGCTAGAAGAGGCCCTTCGCACAATTGGCCAGCCTGAAGCCTCCTGGACAGTGTCACGCAATGGGCGGCACACACTCATGAGTGCCAACCTCACGGCTAAGGCAGCTGTGTGGTTTTCATTCGTCAGACGAAGACTCTCCCCAGTCACTCATGAGACTACAATTAACCAGAGCCGTTCGCTGCTGGTTTATGCTATAATGAGAGGTCTCACGATCAACGTGGGAGAAGTCATCGCTGCTGCCATAGCTGAGTGTGCTAAAAAGGGTAAGGGACCATTATTTTTCCCCAACACTATAACCAAATTGTGTTTGCTTGCAGGGGTTCCCACCGAGCGCTTGGAGCAGCAGCTGCCTTACACAGGCCATTTGGAATTGCCTGCCCACCTAAGGCTGAGAAGAAAGGGCAACATGGAATTTGAGTTGGATAGGCTGGCTGCTGAACAGTCCCTATCCATGGCCTGCTTGATGGACATGCAGAGGAGAATGGCTCAATGGGCCAACTATGCGCAGGCGAGGGACAGAGAAGTTGCAAACCAATTGGGGTGCATCTTCCCAGACTTCCCCACCAACCTCCTAACTCCATGGGAGCCCCCACGACCAAGGCAACCAGATGAGGATGATGAGAATTGAGTGCTGGTTTGAAGAGCACTAAAGGGAGTATTGCTGTTCCCTTAAGAAACAAAAGACAATTTTTCTGCTTTCTGATAGATATTGTGAATTATGCTGTTTTGTGTTCAACTTTTGATCTGTTGTTAATGTTTAGTTTTATGTTTTTTCTTTTGCTTAGTCTAGTCTGATGTTAGCTGAATAGGTAGGATAGTTTAGTTTTATTTTTAGGATGCATGAGTAACAGGAAAAAGCATGCTAGGGGCCTGAGTTAATGTTAAATCTGCCCAGATTGAATTGCGAAATAATTGCGGTTCCCGCAATTTTTGTGACTGATTGCATGTTTTGGACTGTCTGTTTAGTTAGGCTGTGATCTGTTAAATTCTATCTTTTGTTGCTAGCATGACTACCTTATATAGCTGATCTTGCAGCATGCTGGATGAGTGTCATAGGACACCCTTTGATAGTTTAAATTTGCCTCTGAATAGTGCTCAGCATGCATAAACCATAAGTCCTTAGACCTGTCTGTTATGTTCAAATTTTCTGCTGCTGGGATAGTTGCTTCTAGAATGTTTTGCCTATGCCTAGGATATTTAGATTCTCTTTGTTTTACTTTAGACTAGATGCTTCTAGGACAAGTTTGGGGGTGTGCCACCTCAAACACTCATTGGGGACAATGAGTAGTTGAAGTTTGGGGGAGGCCACCCTAGGCCTAGGAACATTCCTCTCTCCCTTAGAAACATAAGCATTCTTCTTCTCCTTTTTTTTAAAAAAAAAAAAAAATGATGAACAAAATGAAAAAAAGAATAAAGAGGGGGAGTTTCTCTTAGGTTGCTGAGTAATCAGTGCCAAGTGTGTAACCCACAAGTGGCGTTGCATCAAAAGGCAACCAAAGGAGAAGCTCCACCTAAGAAAAAAAAAAAAGAGAAAAATATAGGGAAGAAGAATGTATACCTAGGAGTTATAACTTTGTGGCTTAGATGTCCTATTTAAAAAGAACTCTGATCCTCAAAGTAGCTAAGCACAAGAGTTGTAACTTGTAGGGTTGTTTTAGGGAGATGAGTGTATATCCAATGTAGTGATGCCAGGGCTTAGGTTGTTCTCTAAAAGTACTACTGTCACTGTTAATACTAAGACTGGCATGACTCTAAGGAATCCTAGACACATTAAAAATAAACTAGAAGCATGTACTGAGTCTAGAGTAAAGCTTGGTAGAATTTGAAACCTTAGGGATAATAGCATGATATCATAAAAGTAGTTAGATCAGTAGTAGGGGGTTAACAAAAGCAGTGGGTATAGTAGGCAGGTGAAGTCAGAAGAAGCTAGACAAGAGGTTAGTTCTAAACTTAGAAGTGTGTCACAGGACAGCACTGCTAGAGACAAGAATATAAGGGAGTTAGTGAGTAGTTAAAGAAGAAGAAACAGCAGCCTAAGTAAGTCCTTAGTATGCTTGAGGACAAGCAAAGCCTTAAGTTTGGGGGTGTGTTAAGTCTCTGAAAGTGACTTATTTAGGACCCATTTAGCTTAAGAAGATGTACACATTTAGGTGTTTTTGTTAGCATTTAGCTTAAACCTATGCTTTAATATGAGAATTAGAAGAAGGTAGCTAATATAGGACTTGTGTACAATAGGTAGAAAAAGGGTTGAAAACCGAAGAAAAGAATGAAAAAATAACCATTGCAAATGAATTGCGGAATAATTGCGGTGACCGCAATTATTCAAGTTAAAACCGTAAGTTGGCTGATCTTTTTCTGTTTAGATCCGACTTTTCAGGGATTCGTTCTTTCTCCTCCATCCATTCTGATATATGACGTTGAAGATTGATGGTTCTCCTTGGCCCAAACGCACCTGCAAACTACTATAAAAGGGGGTCAAAGTCGGAGGTTCAGTCATCATTCAAAGCGCAGAAGTCTTCTCGCAGTCCACCATTTCCATCTGTTTTCCTTTGCCGTCTGTTGGAGTGAGAGTCTAAGCTTTTGGAACCGATAATCTGATAGGAAGGAGAGGAGATTCTTCTTCTCTCTCGATTGGATTCATCCAAGCACGGCTGACTTTTCATCACCATCATTCGAGGCGACTGCCACGGAGTTTTCTAGCAAACCTTTACTGTTTTTCTGCTTTGTTCTTTTCATTTCCATTTCTGATCACTGTTGTTCTTAGTTTAGCATTTCAATTACTGTATTTCGTTGTTATCTGTCTTGAATTCATTTCTTTTAAAGCTTCCTTTGTCATTCAAACACTTTAAGTAATCGAAGTATACTTCTGCATTTTACAGTTTCCATGTGTTTCTGCTACGGCTTTGGCTTGCTGTTTTAAGTATATTTATCTTCTAAGCATGTCTGTTTTATCTACCTTTTCTATTCTCCACATATCCATGAGTAACTAAAATCACTTAGGGGCATGCTAATGACAGAACTTTAGGCTAAAAAACGTGAGTCAAGTAGTCGGTTCAACACTCGAACATTGATTGTATGTAAGCTTCATCCCACGGGCAATTTCGATTGGCCATCCATTTTGTCCAAAGAACTCCTAACCTCTGGAAGGAGTAAGAGTTCAGAGTCATATAATCATGCTAGCCTTTCATGGTAATCAGGAAACGGCCTAGGAATAGGCGTTTCCCTAGTACAAACTAAACACTCCTGCTTTAACAAGATGCTTAAGACCTTACTTTGAAGTCGAGTAAACTTGAGTCTCTCATGCATGGAATCGGACGATACTTGAGATAGAGTGAGTTTGATGTATAGAGAGTTGATCCAAAGCTTGATAATCGTAATAAACTGCCTATAGGATAGTCATTAGTAGCCCTTAATTCACCCTTTTAATCAGTTTCGCTGCCATTTAATTGCGGATTAATTGCGGTTCTCGCAATTCTGCTAAAACGCATTCTGTGTAGCTGTTTTCTTCTTCGTTTATTGAGTCCATCTCTTGTTCTTTGAGCCTGATTTTAACTTTACCTTGTTTATGGTATATTCCTTTACACATTCAGTAAAACTTAGATAATTAAAAACCAATTTTACCCCATCAAATTCATCCCATCTTTCTTAACAAATACACTTCGCGAATAGCTAAAAATGAGTCTCTGTGGAAAAAACGAATGAAATATACTTACTACTTGCTGTGAGACCATGTATGCTTGCATGTTCTAAGTGCTCTCTCTACCCTTTTGCATATTTATCTTTACACATTGAGCACGCAACAGTAGGCCATTCATCTTCTCTAAAGAATGTGTAGTAGCTTGGAAAACCCTTAAGGAAGCACTGGTCACAGCACCAATCATAGTAGGACCAAATTGGGATCTCCCATTTGAGATGCTATGTGATGCCAGTGACTATGCTGTAGGAGTCATGTTAGGACAGAAGATTGACAAGCTCACACACCCTGTCTATTATGCTAGTAAGACCTTGAATGAGGCTCAATGTAATTATACAACTACAGAGAAAGAGATGCTAGCTGTAGTATTTGCTTGTGAAAAATTTAGAAACTATATTGTAGGCACTAGGACCATTGTATATACTGACCATTCTGCTTTAAAATATCTTATGAGGAAGGCTGATGCTAAGCCTAGATTGATTAGATGGGTGTTATTGCTGCAGGAATTCGATTTGGACATTCGGGACAAGAAGGGATGTGAAAACGTGGTTGCAGATCACCTGTCTCGATTGCAACACAATTGCGAAAAAATTGCGGACCCTGCAATTTCTGATGCTTTTATAGATGAACATATCTTTGCTTTGACTCATCGTGATAACGATGAGGAACCTTGGTTTGCTGACATTGCTAACTTCCGTGCATCACAGGTATTACCAGTGTTCAAGGGAGGACAAGAGAAGAAGAGGTTCCTCCATGAAGCAAGGAAATTCATCTGGGATGACCCCATACTTTACAGAACCTGTGCTGATGGGTTGTTGAGGAAGTGTGTGTCAGCTGCTGAAGCGAAATCTGTGCTGCAGCACTGTCATTCATCTCCTTACGGTGGACACTTTGGTGGTCAAAGAACAGCTGCGAAGGTATTTCAGAGTGGCTACTATTGGCCAACAATCTTCAAGGACGCCCACAACTATGCCCACAGCTGTGACGAATGCCAAAGGACAGGTAACCTCAGTCGCAAGGATGAGATGCCCCTCACCTACATCTTAGAGTTGGAGCTCTTCGATGTGTGGGGCATTGATTTCATGGGACCATTTCCTCCATCATCAGGTAACCTGTACATTTTAGTAGCAGTAGACTACGTGTCAAAGTGGGTAGAAGCTAAGGCATGTCCTAATAATGATGCTAAAACAGTCACTAACTTCTTGCATAGGCACATTTTCACTAGATTTGGGACTCCTCGTGCTATCATTAGTGATGAGGGGTCACATTTCATTAATAAGGCTATGGAGAAGATATTGGCTAAGTATAACATTAGACATAGGGTAGCTACTCCCTACCACCCACACTCAAATGGCCAAGCTGAGATTTCCAATAGGGAGATAAAGAACATCCTAGAAAAGGTAGTCAAACCTAATAGGAAAGACTGGTCTTTCAAGCTTGAGGATGCACTTTGGGCTTATAGAACAGCATATAAGACACCTCTAGGAATGTCTCCCTATAGGTTGGTGTATGGCAAGGCTTGCCACTTGCCACTTGAGTTGGAAAACAAAGCATTCTGGGCCATGAAGGAATTGAATTTTTGTGTAAAGGATGCGGGGACATTGAGATCTTTGCAGCTACATGAACTTGATGAACTTAGGCACATGGCCTACGAAAATGCAAAAATGTATAAAGAAAAGACAAAAATATGGCACGACAGTAGACTCAGGATCAAAGACTTTAGGAAGGGCCAACTTGTACTGTTATTTAACTCAAGATTAAAATTATTTCCAGGCAAACTAAAGTCTAGATGGTCAGGTCCATTTATTATTACTAATGTCTTTGTTCATGGTGCCATAGAGATTAAAAACTTGCAGCAAGGACAGCCATTTATGGTCAATGGTGCTAGGTTGAAGCACTACTATGAGGAAGGAGATGTGAAGACTCTCTCGGCCTTCCTCTTGACTGAAGCATGACAAAGAGAACGAGAGAGAACGAGTGGTTACTGTGCTCGTTTAGTCAAGGCCAATGCCTTAGTTTATTTTTACTGTTTTCCCGCTTATCGTTTGTATGTTTTGTGGTGTGTTTTTAATTGCGTATTTAATGTTTGTTTTATTTGTTTTTGTAGGGAATCGAAAGAGGGGATCAAGGGGAGTAAATCAAGCTTTAAAAATCAAGAAATGGTTGAGCCAAATAAAAGATACGGACGAGCGAAGTTGGAGATTTTTATGAAATAATATCCCTACAATTGCGCAAAAATTGCTGGATCCGCAAAAAGAGCCGTTGGGATTTTTTTTTTTTTTTTTTTCGTTGTATTTATAGCCGTTAGAACGCGCTCGTTCGATACGATTCTCTCATTCTTTGATCTCCAAGACTTCAGCGATTCTCTCCATCTTTGATTCTTCTCTCAAGATCTTCAAGATTCAGCTATGGTGTTCACACGATCGGAGAGATCCGCCGCCAAGAAGAAGGCCGACGTCGCAGCTGAAGCGGCTGCGAGGGAAGCGCTTCTCGCCCTTGCAGACGATGGTGCCGTTCGCACCGGTCCTCTTCCCAAGCTTCCTATTCGTAGGAAGAAGTGGAGGGTGGTCGCTGAGATCCCTGCTGGACCATCTGAGCCAGTAGGCACGCCCAAGAAACGCCGGTGGACTGTCAAGACGGCCGCCGAACCAAGCACCGCCAAGACTCCCTCTGTGGAGAGTCAAGAACCTGATCGTGCATCCCACGAGTCAGCCAAAGAAGGATCGTCGCCGTCTGTATCACCTGCGCGCAGCCCTCTCCCATCTGAACCAATGCCAAGCGCAGAGTCGTCACCGCCTGCACAGAGCTCTGGGTTGTCTCCAGCACCTCAGACTTCTGATTCGACACCTGCAGCAGCGCAGAGTCCTGAACCACCATCTTCGCCCCTGAGTTCTGCGCAGACACCATCAGCAGAGCACAATTCTCCACGGCCTGATCCTGAATTCCCTTATGGGGATTATCAGGAGTCTACGCAAGGCAGTGGAGATGCTGGGGAAGAAGAAGTCTTCTCTCCTATGAGGGAAGACAGCCCTGCCGAGCCTGCACAGCAGGACGATTATATGGAAGAAACGTTGGGGGCATGCCTCCAGCAGATCAATATCAAGGCCAGGCTCAAAAAGAAGAAGAAGGCCACGACTGGCAAGGCCAAGAAGTTGAAGAAAAAGAAGGCCAAGAAGGTGCCCTCGGCGGACAAAGAGAGTACTGAGCCTTCGCTCAAACGCCTCAAGGTGGAGGCTGCCGAATCATCCAAACCAGCAGACAAGGGGAAGGCTAAACTCTACCCTGAAGACGAACCTCAGTCAGTGAGGTATGTCTCATCTGATGCTGAATCCAGGGGTGCTGAGCTGAGAAAAAGGGACCTGTTGCACGAGAAGGGATTCCTTGATCGACTCGCTGACCTGCCGCAGTTCTTGCGCGCAGGGGTGATCAACCATGGCTGGGAGGAATTCTGCAGACCTCCCAATCCAGCCTACACGAGCATGGTGTATGATTTCTACGCCAATGTGCTCAGCCCTGAGGATGGCCTATCTGTTGTCAGAGGGGTGGAAGTTGATTTCTCAGCCAAGGCCATCAATGAAGCCTTTGGTCTCAAGGGCCAAGCGCACACAGATTATGCACGGATAGTTGATGAGCCGACTGAGGCCGTGCTGGAAGAGGCCATTCGCACAATTGGCCAGCCTGAAGCAGCGTGGACTGTCTCACGCAATGGGAGGCACACCTTAATGAGTGCCAATCTGACAGCAAAGGCAGCTGTTTGGTTTGCCTTTGTGAGGAGAAAGTTGTCCCCTGTGACTCACGAGACAACAATCAACCAGAGTAGATCACTGCTGGTTTATGCCATCATGCGCGGTCTCACGGTCAATGTGGGGGAGATCATGTCAGCTGCCATTGCTGAATGCGCCAGAAAAGGTAAGGGGCCATTATTTTTCCCCAACACTATAACAAAATTGTGTTTGCTTGCAGGAGTTCCCACCGAGCGCTTGGAGCAGCAGATGCCGTACACAGGCCATTTGGAGCTGCCTGCGAACCTGAGGCTGAGAAGAAAGGGGAATATGGAGTTTGAGTTGGATAGGCTGGCTGCTGAACAGTCCCTATCCATGGCCTGCTTGATGGACATGCAGCGGAGAATGGCTCAATGGGCCAACTATGCGCAGGCAAGGGATAAGGAAGTTGCAGACTAGCTGGGGTGCATCTTCCCGGACTTCCCTACCAATCTGCTAACTCCATGGGTGCCCCCACGACCAAGGCAACCAGATGAGGATGATGAGAATTAAGTGCTGGTTTGAAGTGCACTAAAGGGAGTATTACTGGTCCCTTAAGAAAAACAAAACAATCTTTCTGCTTTCTGATAGGATATTGTGAATTATGTTGTTTTGTGTTCAATTTTTGATCTGTTTTTAATGTTTAGTTTTATGCTTTTTCTTTTGCTTAGTCTAGTCTGATGTTAGCTGAGTAGGTAGGATAGTTTAGTTTTATTTTTAGGAGGCATGAGTAACAGGAAAAAGCATGCTAGGGGCCTGAATCAATGTTAAATCTGCCCGGATTGAATTGCGAAATAATTGCGGTTCCCGAAATTTTTGTGACTGATTGCATGTTTTGGACTGTCTGTTTAGTTAGGCTGTGATCTGTTAAATTCTATCTTTTGCTGCTAGCATGACTACCTTATATAGCTGATCTTGAAGCATGCTGGATGAGTGTCATAGGACACCCTTTGATAGTTTAAATTTGCCTCTGAATAGTGCTCAGCATGCATAAACCATAAGTCCTTAAAACTTTCTGTTATGTTCAAATTTTCTGCTGCTGGGATAGTTGCTTTTAGAATGTTTTGCCTATGCCTAGGATTTTTAAATTCTCTTTGTTTTACTTTGGACTAGATGCTTCTAGGATAGTTTGGGGGTGTGCCACCTCAGACACTCATTGGGGACAATGAGTAGTTGAAGTTTGGGGGAGGCCACCCTAGGCCTAGGAACATTCCTCTCTTCCTTAGGACATAAGCATTCTTCTTCTCCTAAAAAAAAAAATTTTTGTGATAAGTAGAAAAAGTGAAAAATAGAATAAAGAGGGGAGTCTTTCTCAAGTTGCTGAGTAATCAGTGCCAAGTGTGTAAACCACAAGTGGCATTGCATCAAAAGGCAAACCAAGGGGAGACTCCACCTAAGTAAAAAAAAAAGGGAAAAAGGAGAAATAGGGGAAGAAGAATGTATGCTTGGGAGTTATAATCTTGTGGCTTAGATGTCCTATGTAAAAAGAACTCTGATCCTTAATGAGCTAAGCACAAGGTTGTAGCTTTTAGGTTTGTCTAGGGAGATGAATGTATATCCAATGTAGTGATGTCAGGGTTTAGGTTGTTCTCTAAAAGTACCACTGTCACCGTTAATACTAAGACTGGCATGACTCTAAGGAATCTTAGACACATTAAAAATAAGCTAGAAGCATGTACTGAGTCTGGAGTAAAGCTTGGTAGAATTTGAAACCTTAGGGATAATAGCATGATATCATAAAAGTAGTTAGATCAGTAGTAGGGGGTTAACAAAAGCAGCGGGTATAGTAGGCAGGTGAAGTCAGAAGAAGCTGGATAAGAGGTTAGTTCTAAACTTAGAAGTGTGTCACAGGACAGCACTGCTAGAGAGAGGGATATAGGGGAGTCAGTGAGTAGTTAACGAAGAAGAAACAGCAGCCTAAGTAAGTCCTTAGTATGCTTGAGGACAAGCAAAGCCTTAAGTTTGGGGGTGTGTTAAGTCTCTGAAAGTGACTTATTTAGGACCCATTTAGCTTAAGAAGATGTACACATTTAGGTGTTTTTGTTAGCATTTAGCCTAAACCTATGCTTTAATATGAGAATTAGAAGAAGGTAGCTAATATAGGACTTATGTACAATAGGTAGAAAAAGGGTTGAAAACCGAAGAAAAGAATGGAAAAATGAGCATTGCGAATGAATTGCGAAAACATTGCGGTGACCGCAATTATTCAAGTGAAAACCGTAAGTTGACTGATCTTTTTCTGTTAATTTCCGTTATTTCAGGGATTCATTCTTTCTCCTCCATCCATTCTGATATACGACGTTGAAGATTGATGGTTCTCCTTGGCCCAAACGCACCTGCAAACTACTATAAAAGGGGGCCAAAGTCGGAGGTTTGATGATCATTCGAAGCGGAGAAGTCTTCTCGCAGTCCACTTTTCCTTCCCATTTTCCTTTGCCGTCTGTTGGAGTGATAGTCTCAGCTGTTGGAATCGATAATCTGATAGGAAGGAGAGGAGATTCTTCTTCTCTCTCGATTGGATTCATCCAAGCAAGGCTGACCTTTCATCCCCTTCATTCGAGGCGACTGCAACGAAGCTTCAAGCAATCCTTTACTGCTTTTCTGTTCTGTTCTTCTTATTTCCATGTCTGATCACTGTTGTTCTTAGTTTAGTAATTTACTTACTGCATTTCGTTGTTGTCTGTCTTGGATTCATTTCTTTTTAAAGCTTCCTTTGTCATCCAAACGTTCAAAGTAATCAAAGTAAAATTCTGCACTTCACAGTTTCTACCTTTTTCTGCTACGGTTTTGTCTTGCTGTTTGGAGTTTATTTCCCTTCTAAGCATGTCTATCTTATCTGCCATGTCTGTTCTCCATATATCCATGAGTAGCTAAGTCACTTAGGGGCATGCTAATGACAGAACTATAGGCTAAAAAAACGTGAATCAAGTAGTCAGTTTAACACTCGAACATTGATTGTATGTAAGCTTCATCCCACGGGCAATTTCGATTGGCCATCCATTTTGTCCAAAGAACTCCTAACCTCTGGAAGGAGTAAGAGTTCAGAGTCATATAATCATGCTAGCCTTTCATGGTAATCAGGAAACGGCCTAGGAATAGGCGTTTCCCTAGTACAAACTAAACACTCCTGCTTAAATAAGATGCTTGAGACCTTACTTTGAAGTCGAGTAAACTTGAGACTCTAATGCATGGAATCGGACGATACTTGAGATAGAGTGAGTTTGATGTATAGAGAGTTGATCCAAAGCTTGATAATCGTAATAAACTGCCTATAGGATAGTCATTAGTAGCCCTTAATTCGCCCATTTACACACTTTTGCTGCTGAATTAATTGCGGATTAATTGCGGTTCTCGCAATTCTGCTAAGTTGCATTCTGTTTAGCTGTTTTCTTCTTCGTTTATTAATTCCATCTCTTGTTCTTTGAGTCTTATTTTAACTTTAATTTGTTTATGGTATATTCCTTTACACATTCAGTAAAACTTAGGTAATTAAAAACCAATTTTACCCCATCAAATTCATCCCATCTTTCTTAACAAATACACTTCGCGAATAGCTAAAAATGAGTCTCTGTGGAAAAAACGAATGAAATATACTTACTACTTGCTGTGAGACCATGTATGCTTGCATGTTCTAAGTGCTCTCTCTACCCTTTTGCATATTTATCTTTACACATTGAGCACGCAACAACCACCCTTAAGAAAGCACTAGTCACTGCACCTGTTATAGTAGGGCCGGATTGGGATCTCCCATTCGAGATGTTATGTGATGCTAGTGACTATGCTGTAGGAGTCATGTTAGGACAGAAAATTAACAAGCTAACACATCCTGTATATTATGCTAGCAAGACCTTGAATGAGGCTCAATGTAATTATACTACTACTGAGAAAGAGATGCTTGCTGTAGTGTTTGCTTGTGAAAAATTCAGAAACTATATTGTAGGCACTAGGACAATTGTATACACTGACCATTCTGCCTTGAAATATCTTATGAGGAAGGCTGATGCAAAGCCTAGGTTGATTAGGTGGGTGTTATTGCTGCAGGAGTTTGATTTGGACATTCGAGACAAGAAGGGATGTGAAAATGTGGTTGCAGATCACCTGTCTCGATTGCAGCATAATTGCGAAAAAATTGCGGACCCCGCAATTGCTGATGCTTTTATTGATGAACATATCTTTGTTTTGACTCATCGTGATAACGATGAGGAACCTTGGTTTGCTGACATTGCTAACTTCCGTGCATCACAGGTATTACCAGTGTTCAAGGGAGGACAAGAGAAGAAGAGGTTCCTTCATGAAGCAAGGAAATTCATCTGGGACGACCCCACACTTTACAGAACCTGTGCTGATGGCTTGCTGAGGAAGTGTGTTTCAGCTGCTGAAGCAAAGTCTGTGCTTCAGCACTGTCATTCATCTCCTTATGGGGGACACTTTGGTGGTCAAAGAACAGCTGCGAAGGTATTTCAGAGTGGCTACTATTGGCCAACAATCTTCAAGGATGCCCACAACTATGCCCACAGCTGTGATGAATGCCAAAGAACAGGTAACCTCAGTCGCAAGGATGAGATGCCCCTCACCTACATCTTAGAGTTGGAGCTCTTTGATGTATGGGGCATTGACTTCATGGGGCCATTCCCTCCATCATCAGGTAATCTTTATATATTAGTGGCAGTAGACTATGTGTCCAAGTGGGTAGAGGCCAAGGCATGTCCTAATAATGATGCTAAAACAGTCACTAATTTCTTGCATAGGCACATTTTCACTAGATTTGGGACTCCTCGTGCTATCATTAGTGATGAGGGGTCACATTTCATTAATAAGGCTATGGAGAAAGTATTGGCTAAATATAACATTAGACATAGAGTAGCCACTCCCTATCACCCACACTCAAATGGACAGGCTGAAATTTCAAATAGGGAAATAAAGAACATCCTAGAAAAGGTAGTCAAACCTAATAGGAAAGACTGGTCCTTCAAGCTTGAGGATGCACTTTGGGCTTATAGGACAGCATATAAGACACCTCTAGGAATGTCTCCTTATAGGCTAGTTTATGGCAAGACTTGTCACTTACCACTTGAGTTAGAGAACAAAGCATTTTGGGCCATGAAGGAATTGAATTTTTGTGTGAAAGATGCAGGAACACTAAGGTCTTTACAATTGCATGAGCTTGATGAGCTTAGACACATGGCCTACGAAAATGCCAAGATGTACAAGGAAAAGACCAAGATTTGGCACGATAGTAGACTTAGAGTTAAGGACTTTAAGAAGGGTCAACTTGTATTATTGTTTAACTCACGGTTGAAACTATTTCCAGGGAAACTTAAGTCTAGGTGGTCAGGTCCATTTGTGATTACTAATGTTTTTGTTCATGGTGCCATAGAGATAAAGAACTTGCAGCAAGGCCAACCATTTATGGTGAATGGTGCTAGATTGAAGAACTACTATGAGGAAGGAGATGTGAAGACTCTCTCGGCCTTCCTCTTGCGTGAAGCATGAAGTTAAAAACGAGAGAGAACGAGTGGTTACTGTGCTCGTTTAGTCAAGGCCAATGCCTTAGTTTATTTTTTCTGTTTTTCCGATTATCGTTTGTATGTTTTGTGGTGTGTTTTTAATTGCGTATTTAATGTTTGTTTTATTTGTTTTTGTAGGGAATCGAAAGAGGGAATCAAGGAGAGTAAATCAAGCTTTAAAAATCAAGAAACGATCGAGCCAAATAAAAGATACGGACGAGCAAAGTTTGAGATTTTGATGATAAAATATCCCTACAATTGCGCTAAAATTGCTGGATCCGCAAAAAAGAGCCGTTGGGATTTTTCCGTTGCATTTATAGCCGTTAGAACGCGCTCGTTCGATACGATTCTCTCATTCTCTGATTTCCAAGAAAACTGAGATTCTCTCCATCTCTAATCCTTCTCTCCAAACCTCCAAGATTCGACAATGGTGTCCACACGTGGTGAAAGATCCGCAGCCAAGAAGAAGGTGGATGACGCAGCTGAAGCGGCTGCAAGGGAAGCACTTCTCACCCTTGCTGATGAGGGTGCTGTACGCACTGGCCGTCTCCCCAAGCTTCCGATCCGTAGAAGGAAGTGGCGGGTTGTCACTGAGATCCCTGCTGGACCTTCTGAACCAGCAGGCACGCCCAAGAAGCGCCGGTGGAGTGTAGAGACGGCCGCCGAACCACGCAAAGCCAAGACTCCCTCTGTGGAGAGTCAAGAATCTGATCGTGCATCCCACGAGTCAGCCAAAGAGGGTTCGTCGCCATCTGCCTCCCCTGCGCGCAGCCTGTCACCATCTGAATCAGTGCCAGAGCGTTCATCGTCACCGCCTGCGCAGAGTCCTGAACTGCCATCTTCGCCACTGAGTTCTGCGCAGACACCATCAGCAGAGCAAACTCCCACGCCGTCGCACAATTCTCCACGGCCTGATCCTGAATTCCCATATGGGGATTATCAAGAGTCCACTCAGGGCAGTGGGGAAGGTGGGGAAGACGAAGTCTTCTCTCTTATGAGGGAAGATAGCCCTGACGAGCCTGCACAGCAGGACGATTCCATGGAGGAGACGTTGGGGGCATGCCTCCAGCAGATCAACATTAAGATCAAGAAGAAGAAGAAGGCCAAGATTGTCAAGGCCAAGCGATCCAAGAAGTTGAAGAAGAAGAAGGCCAAGAGAGTGCCTTCATCAGACAAAGAGAGCACGGAGCCATCACTCAAAAGGCTCAAGGTTGAGGCTGCCGAGTCAGCCAAGCCATCAGATAAGGGGAAGGCCAAGCTCTACCCTGAAGACGAACCTCAGTAAGTGAGGTATGTCTCATCTGATGCTGAATCCAGGGGTGCTGAGCTAAGGAAGAGGGAGTTGCTGCACGAGAAAGGCTTCCTCGACCGACCTGCTGACCTGCCGCAGTTCTTGCGCGCAGGGGTGATCAACCACGGCTGGGAGGAATTCTGCAGACCGCCCAATCCAGCCTACACGAGCATGGTGTATGATTTCTACGCCAATGTGCTCAGCCCTGAGGATGGCCTGTCTGTGGTCAGAGGGGTAGAGGTGGATTTCTCAGCCAAAGCCATCAACGAAGCCTTTGGTCTAAAGGGCCAAACACATACAGATTATGCACGGATCGTTGATGAGCCTACTGAGGCAGTGCTGGAAGAGGCCATTCGGACAATTGGCCAGCCTGAAGCCTCCTGGACAGTGTCACGCAATGGGAGGCACACTCTCATGAGTGCCAACCTCACGGCTAAGGCAGCTGTGTGGTTTTCATTCGTAAGAAGGAGACTATCCCCAGTGACTCATGAGACTACAATCAACCAGAGCCGTTCGCTGCTGGTGTATGCGATAATGAGAGGTCTCACGATCAACGTGGGAGAAGTCATCACTGCTGCCATCGCTGAGTGTGCTAAGAAGGGTAAGGGACCACTGTTTTTCCCTAATACCATAACCAAGCTATGTTTGCTTGCAGGAGTCCCCACCGAGCGCATGGAGCAGCAGATGGCCTACACGGGCCACTTGGAGCTGCCTGCGAACCTGAGGCTGAGAAGAAAGGGAAACATGGAGTTTGAATTGGATAGGTTGGCTGCTGATCAGTCCCTATCCATGGCCTGCCTCATGGATATGCAGAGAAGAATGGCTCAATGGGCCACGTATGCGCAGGCGAGGGACAAGGAAGTTGCAGACCAGCTAGGCTGCATCTTCCCTGACTTCCCCACCAATCTCTTGACTCCATGGGTGCCTCCACGACCAAGGCAGCCTGATGAAGATGACGATGATTGAGTGCTGGTTTGAAGTGCACTAAAGGGAGTATTGCTGTTCCCTTAGGAAAAAAAACTATTTTCTGCTTTCTGATAGGACCATGTAAATTATGCTGTTTTTGGTTCAATTTTGATCTGTTTTAGATGTTTAGTTTTATGTTTTTCCTTTTGCTTAGGATAGTCTAATGATAGATGAGTAGGTAGGATAGTTTAGTTTTATTTTTAGAACGCTTGAGTGCCTGGAAAAAGCATGCTTAGGGGCCTTAATCATTGTTATATCTGCCTTGATCTAATTGCGAAATAATTGCGGTCCCCGCAATTTTCATGACTAAAAGCATGTTTTGAACTGTCTGTTTAGCTAGGCTGTGATCTGTTTAAATTCTTTCTTTTGCTGCTATCATGACTACTATATATAGCTTATCTAAATGCATGCTGGATGAGTGTCATAGGACACCATTTGATAGTTTAAATTAACCTCTAAATAGCTCAGCATGCACAGCTTTAAGACCTTATTCTGTCTGTGATTTTTAAATTTCTGCTGCTGTGATGTTTTCTTTTCAAATGTTCTGTCTATGCCTAGGGCTTTAGATTCTCTTTGTTTTACCTTAGACTAGATGCTTCTAGGACAAGTTTGGGGGTGTGCCACCTCCGACACTCATTGGGGACAATGAGTAGTTGAAGTTTGGGGGAGGCCACCCTAGGCCTAGGAACATTCCTCTCTCCCTTAGAAACATAAGCATTCTTCTTCTCCTTTAAAAAAGAAAAAAAAAATGAAAAAAGAATAAAAGGAGGAGTTTCTCTTAGGTTGCTGAGTAATCAGTGCCAAGTGTGTAACCCACAAGTGGCGTTGCATCAAAAGGCAACCAAAGGAGAGGCTCCACCTAAGTAAGAAAAAGGAAAAAGAGTAGGGAAGAAGAATGTATACCTAGGAGTTATAACTTTGTGGCTTAGATGTCCTATTTAAAAAGAACTCTGATCCTCAAAGTAGCTAAGCACAAAGTTGTAACTTGTAGGGTTGTTTTAGGGAGATGAGTGTTTATCCAATGTAGTGATGCCAGGGTTTAGGTTGTTCTCTAAAAGTACTACTGTCACCGTTAATACTAAGACTGGCATGACTCTAAGGAATCCTAGACACATTAAAAAGCTAGAAGCATGTACTGAGTCTGAGATAAAGCTAGGCAGAATTTGAAACCTTAGGGATAGTGGCATGATGTGACAAAAGTGAATAGATCAGTTGTAGGGAGTTAATGAAAACAGAAGGAATGTTAGGCAGGCAAAGGCATAAGAAGCTAGATAAGAGGGTAGTTTTAAACTAAGGAGTGTGTCACAGGACAGCAGTGCTATAGACAAGAATATAGGGGAGTCAGTAAGTGGTTAAAAAAAAAAGAAGAAACAGCAGCCTAGGTAAGTCCTTAGTGTGCTTGAGGACAAGCAAAACCTTAAGTTTGGGGGTGTGTTAAGTCTCTGAAAGTGACTTATTTAGGACCCATTTAGCTTAAGAAGATATACACTTTTAGGTGTTTTTGATAGCATTTAGCCTAAACCTATGCTTAAATATGAAAATAAGAAGAAGGTAGCTAAATTAGGACTTATGCACAATAGGGAAGAAAAGGGTTGAAAACCGAAGGAAAAGAATGAAAAAATCGCATTGCGACAGCATTGCGAAAACATTGCTGAGGCCGCAATTATTCAAGTGAAAACCGTAAGTTGACTGATCCTTTTCTGTTAATTTCCGTAATTTCAGGGACTCGTTCTTTCTCCTCCATCCATTCTGATATATGACGTTGAAGATTGATGGTTCTCCTTGGCCCAAACGCACCTGCAAACTACTATAAAAGGGGGCCAAAGTCGGAGGTTTGATCATCATCCGAAAGCGCAGAAGCCTTCTCACAGTCCACTTTTTCTCCCCGTTTTCCTTTGCCGTCTGTTGGAGTGAGAGTCTCAGCTGTTGGAATCGATAATCTGATAGGAAGGAGAGGAGATTCTTCTTCTCTCTCGATTGGATTCATCCAAGCAAGGCTGACCTTTCATCCCCTTCATTCGAGGCGACTGCAACGAAGCTTTCAAGCGCCATTTTACTGTTTTCTGTCGTTCTTCTTCTGATTTCCAGCTTTAATCATTGTTGTTCCTAGTTTAGTGTTTCAATTACTGCATTTCGTTGTTGTCTGTCTTTGAATTATTGCCTTTAAGTTTCCTTTGTTCGTTCAAACCTTCAAAGTAATCAAAATACAATTCTGCATTTCACAGTTTTCGTCTTCTGCTGCTACGGTTTTGTCTTACTGTTTTGAGAACATTTTCCCTTCTAAGCATGTCTGTTTCATCTTACATTTCTGTTCTCTATATATCCATGAGTAGCTAAGTCACGTAGGGGCATGCTAATGACAGAACTATAGGCTAAAAAACGTGAACCAAGCATGTAGGATAGCTTTCGAAGCATTGGTTGTATGTGAGCTTCATCCCACGGGCAATTTCGATTGGCCATCCATTTTGTCCAAAGAATTCCTAACCTCTGGAAGGAGTAAGAGTTCAGAGTCGTATAATCATGCTAGCCTTTCATGGTAACCAGGAAACGGCCTAGGAATAGGCGTTTCCCTAGTACAAACTAAACACTTTTGTTTTAACAAGATGATTAAGTCCTTACTTTGAGTCGAGTAAACTTAAGAGTCTAATGCATGGAATCGGACGATACATGAGATAGAGTGAGTTTGATGCATAGAGAGTAGATCCAGTGCTTGAGAATCGTATAAAAAGGCCTATAGGATAGTCATTAGTAGCCCTTAATTCACCCATTTACACACTTTCGCTGCTGTTTAATTGCGGAAACATTGCGGTCCTCGCAATTCTGCTAAGTTTTCATTCTGTTTAGCTGTTTTCTTCTTCGTTTATTAATTCCATCTCTTGTCTTTTGAGTCTAATTTCAACTTGCATTTGTTTATGTTATATTCCTTAATACATTCAGCAAAAATTAGATAATTAAAAACCAATTTTTCCCCATCAAATCCACCCCATCTTTCTTAACAAATACACTTCGCGAATAGCTAAACATAAGTCTCTGTGGAAAAAACGAATGAAATATACTTACTACTTGCTGTGAGACCATGTATGCTTGCATGTTCTGAGTGCTCTCTCTACCTTCTTGCTTATTTATCTTCACACATTGAGCACGCAACAACTACCCTGTGGATTCTGTGGGGAAGGGCACTTGTATGAATACTGCCCTGGGAATCCATCCTCAGTCTGCTACATTGGAAGTCAGCAGCAGCCAAGGAACAACCCCTATTCCAATACTTACAACCCTGGTTGGAGGAACCACCCAAACCTGTCATGGGGTGGCCAACAAAATGCTAACCAAAATCCTAACCAACCTAGACCGAGTGGAACACCTGGTTTCACTCCCCAACATAACCAATCAATGTATCAAAAACTATACAACCAACCTGTAGGATCTTCTATAGAAAACTTACTCAAGGAATACATAGCCAAGAATGATGCTACTCTTCAAAGCCAGCAAGCTACTCTTAGGAGCCTAGAGAACCAAATAGGTCAATTAGCAAATGAACTCAAGAGTAGGCCCCAAGGTAGACTCCCTGCTGACACCGAGGTACCAAGGAGAGATGGTAAAGAGCAAGTTCAAGCAATTGAACTTAGAAGTGGTAGGCCATTGGTGAGCAACACAAAGGACACACCGAAGAGAGTAGAGAATACTGAGTCTAGTGCTCCACTGGAGTCTCTGCCAAACCAAGGTCCACCATCAACTAGCACATCAGGAGCCAGGCTAGAGCCAATTATTGAGGAGATAGAAGAAATTCCAAGGCCTCCACCTATCCTAAGGCGCCCTGACGTGCCTGCATATGTGCCACCACCTCCATATCCTCGAAGGCTTAAGAAGAAGCAGGAACAGGAAGTGCATTTTAATAAATTCTTAGAAATTCTTAAGCAAGTGCATGTCAACATTCCTTTTGTAGAAGTTTTACAGTCTATGCCTTCCTATGTGAAGTTTTTGAAAGATATTATTACTAACAAAAAAATAATTGGTGAGTTTGAAACAGTAAACCTCACTGAGGAGTGCAGTGCCATACTCCAAAACAAGCTGCCCAAGAAGGAGAAGGATCCTGGTTCCTTCACCTTACCTGTAGAACTTGGAGGCAAGCACGTGGGCAGAGCGCTTTGTGACCTGGGCGCCAGCATACACCTCATGCCCCTATCCCTATTCCACCAGTTGGGAATAGGAGAAGCACGTCCAACCACTGTCACTTTACAACTAGCAGACAGATCCATTGCATACCCTGAAGGTAAGATTGAGGATATTCTAGTGAAAGTTGACAAATTTATTTTCCTTGTAGATTTCATTATCCTGGATTATGAAGCAGACAAGGAGGTCCCCATCCTGTTAGGCAGACCATTTCTAGCCACAGGTAGGGCACTGATAGACGTCCAAAAAGGTGAGCTCACTATGAGGGTTCATGATGAAGAGGTGAAGTTTAGTGTATATAAAGCTTTAAGGTACCCCTCTGACCTTGAATCCTGTGCTAGTATGGACGTTGTAGATTCTTTAATGGAAGAACAATTAGAGCATGTATTATTAACCAAGCATGCCAATGAATATGTAGGATTAGAATTAACTGACTTAAATGTAGCTGAGATAATGGACATATCTGTAAATACCCCTCAGCATGTTTGTATGAATATTGAACTAACTGATAGATCCTTAAATCCTTTAAAGCCGTCCATTGAGCATCCACCCACTCTCGAATTAAAACCACTGCCCACACAGCTCAAGTATGCATACTTAGGAGATGATGAGACATTGCCTGTAATTATTTCTTCTAAGTTAAGTGAACAGCATGAGGTTGATTTAATTTTACTACTTAGGCAACATAGGAAGGCTATTGCATGGACCATTGCAGATATTAGAGGCATAAGCCCATCCTATTGTATGCATAAGATCACTTTAGAGGAAGGACATACACCCCGAGTAGATCACCAGCGTAGGTTGAACCCCTCTATGAAAGAGGTAGTTAAAAAGGAAATAATAAAATGGTTAGATGTTGGGGTTATTTTTCCTATAGATAGTAGTCAGTGGGTGAGCCCTATACAGTGTGTACCTAAGAAGGGTGGGATGACTGTGGTAGTCAATGAGAACAATGAACTGATTCCAACTAGGACTGTCACAGGGTGGAGAGTATGTATGGATTATAGGAAACTAAATAAAGAAACTAAAAAAGACCACTTCCCTCTACCATTCATTGACCAAATGTTAGACAGAATAGCTGGTAGAGCCTATTATTGTTTCTTAGACGGTTATTCAGGCTATAACCAGATCACTATAGATCCCAAAGACCAAGAAAAGACTACCTTCACTTGCCCTTTTGGAACTTTTGCCTTTCGCAGAATGCCTTTTGGCTTATGCAATGCACCGGCAACTTTCCAAAGGTGCATGTTGGCAATCTTCTCTGATTTGGATGAATCCATGATAGAGATATTCATGGATGACTTTTCAGTCTTTGGGGACTCATTCACCAACTGTCTATAGAATTTAGGACAAGTCCTGGCTAGATGTGAAGAGACTAACTTAGTCCTTAATTGGGAAAAGTGTCACTTCATGGTAGATGAGGGGATTGTCTTAGGTCATAGAGTGTCAAGGGCAGGTGTAGAAGTTGATAGGGCAAAGATAGAAATCATAGAGAAGTTGGTAGAGCCTCAGAATGTCAAGGCCATTAGGAGTTTCTTAGGGCATGTTGGCTTCTATAGAAGGTTCATTAAGGACTTTTCTAAGATAGCCAAGCCTCTGTGTGAACTGCTAGAACTAAATAGGCCATTCATCTTCTCTAAGGAATGTGTAGTAGCTTGGACCACCCTTAAGAAAGCACTAGTCACCGCACCTATTATAGTAGGGCCAGATTGGGATCTCTCATTCGAGATGTTATGTGATGCTAGTGACTATGCTGTAGGGGTCATGTTAGGACAGAAGATTGACAAGCTAACACACCCTGTCTATTATGCTAGTAAGACCTTGAATGAGGCTCAATGTAATTATACAACTACTGAGAAAGAGATGCTTGCTGTAGTGTTTGCTTGTGAGAAATTCAGGAACTATATTGTAGGCACTAGGACAATTGTATACACTGACCATTCTGCCTTGAAATATCTTATGAGGAAGGCTGATGCTAAGCCTAGGTTGATTAGGTGGGTGTTATTGCTACAGGAATTTGATTTGGACATTCGAGACAAGAAAGGATGTGAAAATGTGGTTGCAGATCACCTTTCTCGATTGCAGCACAATTGCGAAAAAATTGCGGAACCCGCAATTTCTGATGCTTTTATTGATGAACATGTCTTTGTTTTGACTCATCGTGACAACGATGAGGAACCTTGGTTTGCTGACATTGCTAACTTCCTTGCATCACAGGTATTACCAGTTTTCAAGGGAGGACAAGAGAAGAAGAGGTTCCTTCATGAAGCAAGGAAATTCATCTGGGATGACCCCACACTTTACAGAACCTGTGCTGACGGCTTGCTAAGGAAGTGTGTTTCAGCTGCTGAGGCGAAGTCTGTGCTGCAGCACTGTCACACAGCTCCTTATGGTGGACACTTTGGTGGCCAAAGAACAGCTGCAAAGGTATTTCAGAGTGGCTACTATTGGCCAACAATCTTCAAGGATGCCCACAACTATGCCCACAGCTGTGATGACTGCCAAAGGACAGGTAACCTTAGTCGCAAGGATGAAATGCCTCTCACTTACATCTTAGAGTTGGAGCTCTTTGATGTGTGGGGCATTGATTTCATGGGGCCATTCCCTCCTTCCTCAGGTAACCTTTACATCCTTGTCGCAGTAGATTATGTCTCTAAGTGGGTAGAGGCCAAAGCATGTCCCAATAATGATGCCAAAACAGTCATAAAATTCTTGCATAGGCACATTTTTACTAGGTTTGGAACACCTCGTGCTATCATTAGTGATGAAGGAACACATTTCATTAATAAGGCTATGGAGAGGGTGTTGGCTAAGTATAATATTAGACATAGAGTAGCCACTCCATATCACCCACATTCTAATGGCCAAGCTGAAATTTCGAATAGGGAGATTAAGAACATCCTAGAGAAAGTGGTCAAACCTAATAGGAAAGACTGGTCCTTTAAGCTTGAGGATGCACTTTGGGCGTATAGAACAGCATATAAGACACCTCTAGGTATGTCTCCTTACAGACTTGTATATGGTAAAGCTTGTCACTTACCACTTGAGTTAGAAATCAAAGCATTTTGGGCCATGAAGGAATTGAATTTTTGCGTAAATGATGCGGGGACATTGCGGTCTTTGCAATTACATGAGCTTGATGAGCTTAGACATATGGCCTATGAAAATGCTAAAATGTATAAGGAGAAGACCAAGATTTGGCACGAGAGTAGACTTAGGATTAAGGACTTTAAGAAGGGTCAACTTGTCTTGTTGTTTAACTCACGGTTGAAACTATTTCCAGGGAAACTTAAGTCTAGGTGGTCAGGTCCATTTGTGATTACTAATGTATTTGTTCATGGTGCCATCGAGATAAAGAACTTGCAGCAAGGCCAACCGTTCATGGTTAATGGTGCAAGGTTGAAGCACTACTATGAGGAAGGAGATGTGAAGACTCTCTCGGCCTTCCTCTTGACTGAAGCATGAAAACGAGAACGAGAGAGGACGAGTGATTGCTGTGCTCGTCAACATGAGGCTCATGCCTTAGTTTATTTTTTTGCGCTTTTTCGGTTATCATTTGTGTATAAGTTTGTATGATTTTAATTGCGAATTTGATGTTGATTTTATTTCTTTTTGTAGGGAATCGATAGATGGAATCAAGGAGAGTAAATCCAGCTTTAAAAATCAAGAAAAGATTGGGCCAAATAAAAGATACGGATGAGCAAAGATTGCCATTTAGATGAAAAAAATCCCCTAAAATTGCGCTGGATTTGCAGGATCCGCAAAAATATAGCCGTTGGGATTTATCCGTTTCTTTTATATCCGTTAGAAGGCGCTTGATCTGTACGATTCTCTCACTCTCTGAATTCCAAGAAAGCTGCGATTCTCTTCATCTTTGATTCTTCTCTCCAAACCTCCACGATTTGACAATGGTGTTCACAAGGGCTGAAAGATCTGCAGCCAAGAAGAGGGCTGACGACGCTGAAACAGCTGCGAGAGACGCACTGCTTGCTTTGGCTGAGGCTGACGCTGCGCGAACTGAACGCCTTCCCAAGCTTCCAATTCGCAAGAAGAAGTGGAAGGTGGTCACTGAGATCCCTGCTGGACCCTCTGAGCCAGCGGGCACACCCAAGAAGCGACGATGAAGTCTGGCTGTGGCCGAGGAAGAAATCAAGAACAAGACTCCCTCTGTGGAGAGTCAAGAACAAAGCCAGCCATCCCACGAGACAGCCCAGCACAGCGCGTCGCCATCTCCGCCAGTTCAAAGCCCTGAGCGTTCTTCATCACCACTGGTGCAGAGCCCTGAGCAGCCGTCTTCACCACAGAGTTCTGCGCAGACACCTACAGCAGAGCAAAGAACTACACCGTCGCACACTTCCCCACGGCCTGACCCTGAATTCCCATATGGGGAGTACCAAGAATCAACTCAGGGCAGTGGGGAAGGTGAGGAAGACGAGGTGTTCTCTCCGTTGAGGGAGGCCAATCCTGAGAGCCCTGCGCAGAAGGATGACTCAATGGAGGAGACGCTGGGGGCATGCCTTCAGCAGATCACCATCAAGGCTAAGCTAAAGAAAAAGAAGAAGAAGGCCAATATTCTCAAGGCCAAGCGATCCAAGAAGCTGAAAAAGAAGAAGGCCAAGAGGGCGCCTTCATCAGAAAAGGAGAGCACTGAGCCATCGCTCAAAAGACTCAAAGTTGAGGCTGCGGAGTCAGCCAAGCCAGCAGACAAAGGGAAGGCCAAGCTTTACCCTGAAGATGAGCCTCAGTCAGTGAGGTATGTTTCCTCTGACGCTGAGTCCAGAGGCATAGAGTTGAGAAAGAGGGAGCTGCTGCACGAGAAGGGCTTCCTCGACAGACCTGCTGACCTGCCGCAGTTCTTGCGCGCAGGAATTATCAATCACAGCTGGGAGGAGTTGTGTAGGCCACCCAATCCGGCTTACACAGCTATGGTATATGACTTCTAAGCCAACCTGCAAAACTCTGAGGAGGGGCTGTCTGTGGTGAGGGGAGTAGAAGTGGACTACTCAGCAAAGGCCATCAACGAAGCCTATGGCCTCAAGGGTCAAAGACATACCGACTATGCAAGGATAGTTGATGAGCCTACTGAGGCAGTCCTGGAGGAGGCCATTCGAACCATTGGCCAGCCTGAAGCAGCGTGGACTGTATCACGCAATGGGAGGCACACCCTCATGAGTGCCAACTGTTAAGTCTCTGAAAGTGACTTATTTAGGACCCATTTAGCTTAAGAAGATGTACACATTTAGGTGTTTTTGTTAGCATTTAGCCTAAACCTATGCTTTAATATGAGAATTAGAAGAAGGTAGCTAATGTAGGACTTATGCACAATAGGTAGAAAAAGAGTTGAAAACCGAAGAAAAGAATGGAAAGATGAGCATTGCGAATGAATTGCGAAAACATTGCGGTGACCGCAATTATTCAAGTTAAAACCGTAAGTTGGCTGACATTTTTCTGTTTAGATCCGACTTTTCAGGGATTCGTTCTTTCTCCTCCATCCATTCTGATATATGACGTTAAAGACTGATGGTTCTCCTTGGCCCAAACGCACCTGCAAACTACTATAAAAGGGGGTCAAAGTCGGAGGTTCAGTCATCATTCGAAGCGCAGAAGTCTTCTCGCAGTCCACCATTTCCATCTGTTTTCCTTTGCCGTCTGTTGGAGTGAGAGTCTAAGCTTTTGGAACCGATAATCTGATAGGAAGGAGAGGAGATTCTTCTTCTCTCTCGATTGGATTCATCCAAGCACGGCTGACTTTTCATCACCATCATTCGAGGCGACTGCCACGGAGTTTTCTAGCAAACCTTTACTGTTTTTCTGCTCTGTTATTCTCATTTCCATTTCTGATCACTGTTGTTCTTAGTTTAGCATTTCAATTACTGCATTTCGTTGTTGTCTGTCTTGAATTCATTTCTTTTAGAGCTTCCCTTTGTCATTCAAACACTTTAAGTAATCGAAGTATACTTCTGCATTTTACAGTTTCCATCTGTTTCTGCTACGGCTTTGGCTTGCTGTTTTAAGTACATTTATCTTCTAAGCATGTCTGTTTTATCTACCATTTCTGTTCTCTACATATCCATGAGTAACTAAAATCACTTAGGGCATGCTAATGACAGAACTATAGGCTAAAAAACGTGAGTCAAGTAGGCAGATTAACACTCGAACATTGATTGTATGTAAGCTTCATCCCACGGGCAATTTCGATTGGCCATCCATTTTGTCCAAAGAACTCCTAACCTCTGGAAGGAGTAAGAGTTCAGAGTCATATAATCATGCTAGCCTTTCATGGTAATCAGGAAACGGCCTAGGAATAGGCGTTTCCCTAGTACAAACTAAACACTCCTGTTTTAACAAGATGCTTAAGACCTTACTTTGAAGTCGAGTAAACTTGAGTCTCTAATGCATGGAATCGGACGATACTTGAGATAGAGTGAGTTTGATGTATAGAGAGTTGATCCAAAGCTTGATAATCGTAATAAACTGCCTTTAGGATAGTCATTAGTAGCCCTTAATTCACCCTTTTAATCAGTTTCGCTGCCATTTAATTGCGGATTAATTGCGGTTCTCGCAATTCTTCTAAATTGCATTCTGTGTAGCTGTTTTCTTCTTCGTTTATTGATTCCATCTCTTGTTCTTTGAGCCTGATTTTAACTTTAATTTGTTTATGGTATATTCCTTTACACATCCAGTAAAACTTAGATAATTAAAAACCAATTTTACCCCAGCAAATTCATCCCATCTTTCTTAACAAATACACTTCGCGAATAGCTAAAAATGAGTCTCTGTGGAAAAAACGAATGAAATATACTTACTACTTGCTGTGAGACCATGTATGCTTGCATGTTCTAAGTGCTCTCTCTATCCTTTTGCATATTTATCTTTTCACATTGAGCACGCAACAAGTTTTTGGCGCCGCTGCCGGGGACTTATTTTAAGTGAAAACGAAGTTTGTTAAGTTTGAAACATCAAAGTATTTTTCATTGAATTTGATCCATTTTCATTCCTTTTTCAGGTACCATTTAGGGTAGTTTATGAATGAGACTCCAAGTAGTGATCTAGAGTTCAACCCTGAGCCCGAGAGATTACTTAGAGCTAGGAATAGAGCCAAGAAACGTCTCTTTAAACAAACCCTTTTACCTCCAATCATTGCAGAGACTACAATTCCTCCGCAATTACCTCAAGAAGAAATGGCTGGAGTAAATCAAAACCTGGTGCCTGTCACTCGCAACCCCATTGAAATAGCGAATGACAAGGATAGCGCCATCCTTTCATATTTAGTACCTATGCCTGGGGAGCTGAACCCCAGCATAATCCGTCCTGAAATCACTGCCAACTCATTTGAGTTAAAGCCAGTGATGTTCCAAATGTTGTCCACTGTGGGACAATTCTTTGGAATAGAAAATGAGGACCCCCATAACCACCTTAGGAACTTCCTAGGAGTTAGTGACACATTCCTAATCCCTGGAGTTTCCCAAGAAGCCCTGAGGCTATATCTTTTCCCTTACTCTTTGAGGGACAAAGCCAAAACATGGTTAAATTCTTTACCCTCAGGATCTGTCCGCAATTGGACAGATTTAGCAGAAAAATTCCTAGTCAAATATTTCCCACCTGATAGGAATTCAACCTTTCGTGATGATATCATAAAATTCAAACAAGCTCCAAGTGAGTCTCTTCACGAAGCTTGGACAAGATTCAAAGACCTTCTCATTAAATGTCCACACCATGGCATTCCATGGTGTATCCAAATAGAAGTCTTCTTTAAAGGATGCAACCCCAGCACCAGACAAGTTCTAAATTCATCTGCTGGAGGTTCCATGTTGTCCAAGAGTTACAACGAAGCTTATGAGATCTTGGAGAAGATCTCAACATCTCATTGTAGGTGGTCAGACGATCCAGTAGAGCCAACTAGGGCTCAAGACAAGGATGCTCTAAGCGCCATGAGCACCCAAATAAACGCCCTGACCAACCTAGTTAAGCAAATGGCTCAGGCCAATCTCCAAACCAGTGCCAATACCGCCACAGCCATGTCAATGGGCACCCAACCAAGTCAAGGCGAGGCACCTATCTGTGGATTCTGTGGGGAAGGGCACCCTTATGAATACTGCCCTGGGAATCCATCCTCAGTCTGCTATGTAGGAAGCCAGCAGCAGCCTAGGAATAACCCCTACTCCAACACCTATAACCCTGGTTGGAGAAACCACCCTAACCTGTCATGGGGTGGCCAACAGAACACTAACCCAAATTCTAACCAACCTAGACCGAGTGGAACACCTGGTTTCACTCCCCAACATAACCAGTCAATGTACCAAAAATCTTATAATCAACCTGTAGGATCTTCTGTAGAAAACCTACTCAAGGAATATATAGCTAAGAATGATGCTACTCTTCAGAGCCAGCAAGCTACTCTTAGGAGCCTGGAAAACCAAGTAGGCCAATTAGCCAATGAACTTAAAAGTAGGCCCCAAGGTAGACTCCCTGCTGATACCGAGGTACCAAGGAGAGATGGCAAGGAACAAGTTCAAGCCATTGAACTTAGGAGTGGAAGACCATTGGTGAGCAACACAAAGGACACACCAAAGAGAGTA
Source organism: Herpetospermum pedunculosum (assembly GCA_028017165.1). Taxonomy (NCBI): domain Eukaryota; kingdom Viridiplantae; phylum Streptophyta; class Magnoliopsida; order Cucurbitales; family Cucurbitaceae; genus Herpetospermum; species Herpetospermum pedunculosum. Next base: position 1,105,755 of record CM051527.1, read on the forward strand.
GAGAACACTGAGTCTAGTGCTCCACTGGAGTCTCTGCCGAGCCAAGGTCCACCACCAACTAGCACATCAGGAGCCAGGCTAGAGCCAATTGTAGAGGACGTAGAAGAAATTCCAAGGCCTCCACCTATCCTAAGGCGTCCTGACGTGCCTGCATATGTGCCACCACCTCCATATCCTCGAAGGCTGAAGAAGAAGCAGGAACAGGAAGTTCATTTTAATAAATTTTTAGAAATACTTAAGCAAGTGCATGTTAACATTCCTTTTGTAGAGGTTTTACAGTCTATGCCTTCATATGTAAAGTTTTTGAAGGACATTATTACTAACAAAAAAATAATTGGTGAGTTTGAAACAGTAAACCTCACCGAGGAGTGCAGTGCCATCCTCCAAAACAAGCTGCCCAAGAAGGAGAAGGATCCTGGTTCCTTCACCCTACCTGTAGAACTTGGAGGCAAGCATGTGGGCAGAGCGCTTTGTGACCTGGGCGCCAGCATAAATCTCATGCCCCTGTCCCTATTTCGCCAATTGGGAATGGGAGAAGCACGTCCAACCACAGTCACTTTACAACTAGCAGACAGATCCATCGCATATCCAGAAGGTAAGATTGAGGATATTCTAGTTAAAGTTGACAAATTTATTTTCCTTGCAGATTTCATTGTCCTGGACTATGAGGCAGACAAGGAGGTTCCCATCCTGCTAGGTAGACCATTTCTAGCCACAGGTAGGGCACTAATAGACGTGCAAAAAGGTGAGTTAACTATGAGGGTTCATGATGAAGAGGTAAAATTTAGTGTTTACAAAGCTTTAAGGTATCCCTCTGATTCTGAGTCTTGTGCTAGCATTGATGTTGTTGACTCACTAATGGAAGAACAATTAGAGCATGTATTATTAACCAAGCATGCTAACGAATATGTAGGATTAGATGTAGATGATCTAAATGTATCTGACATAATGAATATGCCTGTAGATAGACCTCAGCATGTATGTATGACTATAGACTTAACTGATAGAACTGTAAATCCGTTAAAGCCCTCCATTGAGCATCCACCTGTTCTAGAACTAAAACCACTACCAACTCACCTCAAATACGCATATCTAGGAGATAATGATACGCTGCCTGTAATTATTTCTTCTAAGCTAAGTGAACAGCATGAGGTTGATTTAATTTTACTGCTTAAGCAACATAGGAAGGCTATAGCATGGACTATTGCTGATATTCGAGGCATTAGCCCTTCTTATTGCATGCATAAAATCATACTAGAGGAAGAGCACACACCTAGGGTAGATCACCAGCGTAGGTTAAACCCCTCTATGAAAGAGGTAGTAAAGAAAGAAATAATAAAGTGGTTAGATGCAGGAGTAATTTTCCCCATAGCTAGTAGCCAGTGGGTGAGCCCCATCCAATGTGTACCTAAAAAGGGGGGAATAACTGTGGTAGTCAATGAGAACAACGAACTGATTCCAACAAGGACTGTCACGGGGTGGAGAGTGTGTATGGATTACAGGAAGTTGAATAAAGAAACTAAAAAAGACCATTTCCCTCTACCATTCATTGACCAGATGCTAGACAGAATAGCTGGTAGAGCCTACTATTGTTTTTTAGATGGGTACTCTGGCTATAATCAAATCACTATAGACCCTAAGGATCAGGAGAAGACTACCTTCACTTGCCCTTTTGGAACGTTTGCCTTCCGCAGAATGCCTTTTGGCTTATGCAATGCACCGGCAACTTTCCAAAGGTGCATGATGGCGATCTTCTCTGAGTTGGATGAGTCCATAATAGAAATATTCATGGATGACTTCTCAGTCTTTGGGGACTCATTTAAAACCTGTCTAGAGAACCTAGGACAAGTCCTGACTAGGTGTGAAGAAACCCACCTAGTCCTAAATTGGGAAAAGTGCCACTTTATGGTAGATGAAGGGATTGTTTTAGGACATAGAGTGTCAAGGGCAGGTGTGGAAGTGGATAGGGCAAAAATAGAGGTCATAGAGAAGTTGGTAGAGCCCCAGAATGTCAAAGCTATTAGGAGTTTCCTAGGACATGCTGGCTTCTATAGAAGGTTCATCAAGGACTTCTCTAAGATAGCCAAGCCTCTATGTGAGCTACTGGAGCTAGGTAGGCCATTCATCTTCTCTAAGGAATGTGTATTAGCTTGGAAAACCCTTAAGGAAGCACTGGTCACAGCACCAATCATAGTAGGACCAAATTGGGATCTCCCATTTGAGATGCTATGCGATGCTAGTGACTATGCTGTAGGAGTCATGTTAGGACAGAAGATTGACAAGCTCACACATCCTGTCTATTATGCTAGTAAGACCTTGAATGAGGCTCAATGTAACTATACAACTACAGAGAAGGAGATGCTTGCTGTAGTATTTGCTTGTGAAAAATTTAGGAACTATATTGTAGGAACTAGGACCATTGTATATACTGACCATTCTGCTTTAAAATATCTTATGAGGAAGGCTGATGCTAAGCCTAGATTAATTAGATGGGTGTTATTGCTGCAGGAATTCGATTTGGACATTCGGGACAAGAAGGGATGTGAAAACGTGGTTGCAGATCACCTGTCTCGATTGCAGCACAATTGCGAAAAAATTGCGGACCCCGCAATTTCTGATGCTTTTATAGATGAACATATCTTTGCTTTGACTCATCGTGAAAACGATGAGGAACCTTGGTTTGCTGACATTGCTAACTTCCGTGCATCACAGGTATTGCCAGTGTTCAAGGGAGGACAAGAGAAGAAGAGGTTCCTCCATGAAGCAAGGAAATTCATCTGGGATGACCCCATACTTTACAGGACCTGTGCTGATGGGTTGTTGAGGAAGTGTGTTACAGCTGCTGAAGCGAAGTCTGTGCTGCAGCACTGTCACTCATCTCCTTACGGTGGGCACTTTGGTGGTCAAAGAACAGCTGCTAAGGTATTTCAGAGTGGCTACTACTGGCCAACAATCTTCAAGGACGCCCACAATTATGCCCACAACTGTGACGAATGCCAAAGGACAGGTAACCTCAGTCGTAAGGATGAGATGCCTCTCACCTACATCTTAGAGTTGGAGCTCTTTGATGTGTGGGGCATTGATTTCATGGGACCATTCCCTCCATCATCAGGTAACCTGTACATTTTAGTAGCAGTAGACTACGTGTCAAAGTGGGTAGAAGCTAAGGCATGTCCTAATAATGATGCTAAAACAGTCACTAACTTCTTGCATAGACACATTTTCACTAGATTTGGGACTCCTCGTGCTATCATTAGTGATGAGGGGTCACATTTCATCAATAAGGCTATGGAGAAAATATTGGCTAAGTATAACATTAGGCATAGGGTAGCTACTCCCTACCACCCACACTCAAATGGCCAAGCTGAGATTTCCAATAGGGAGATAAAAAACATCCTAGAAAAGGTAGTCAAACCTAATAGGAAAGACTGGTCTTTCAAGCTTGAGGATGCACTTTGGGCTTACAGAACAGCATATAAGACACCTCTAGGAATGTCTCCCTATAGGTTGGTGTATGGCAAGGCTTGCCACTTGCCACTTGAGTTGGAAAACAAGGCATTTTGGGCCATGAAAGAATTAAATTTTTGTGTGAAGGATGCGGGGACATTAAGATCTTTACAGCTACATGAACTTGACGAGCTTAGGCACATGGCCTATGAGAATGCCAAAATGTACAAAGAAAAGACAAAAATATGGCATGACAGTAGACTCAGGATCAAAGACTTTAAGAAGGGCCAACTTGTATTGTTATTTAACTCACGATTAAAGCTATTTCCAGGCAAATTAAAGTCTAGATGGTCAGGTCCATTTATTATTACTAATGTCTTTGTTCATGGTGCCATAGAGATCAAAAATTTGCAGCAAGGCCAGCCATTTATGGTCAATGGTGCTAGGTTGAAGCACTACTACGAGGAGGGGGATGTGAAGACTCTCTCGGCCTTCCTCCTACGTGAAGCATGAAGTTAGAAACGAGAGAGAACGAGTGGTTACTGAGCTCGTTCAGTCAAGGCCAATGCCTTAGTTTATTTTTACTGTTTTTTCGCTTATCGTTTGTACGTTTTGTGATGTGTTTTTAATTACGTGTTTAATGTTTGTTTTGTTTACTTTTGCAAGGAATCGAAAGAGGGGATCAAGGAGAGTAAATCAGGCTTTAAAACTCGAGAAACGGTTGAGCCAAATAAAAGATACGGACGAGCAAAGTTGGAGATTTCGATGAAAAGATATCCCTACAATTGCGTAAAAATTGCTGGATCCGCAAAAAGAGCCGTTGGGATTTTTTCCGTTTTATTTATAGCCGTTAGAACGCGCTCGTTGATACGATTCTCTCATTCTTTGATCTCCAAGATTTCTGCGATTCTCTCCATCCTTGATTCTTCTCTCAAGATCTTCAAGACTCGACAATGGTTTCCACTAGGGCTGAAAGATCCGCAGCCAAGAAGAAGGCCGATGACGCAGCTGAAGCGGCTGCGAGGGAAGCGCTTCTCACCCTTGCTGATGAGGGTGCTGTACGCACTGGCCGTCTGTCCAAGCTTCCTATTCGTAGGAAGAAGTGGAGGGTGGTCACGGAGATCCCTGCTGGCCCATCTGAGCCAGTGGGCACGCCAAAGAAACGCCGGTGGACTGTCAAGACGGCTGCCGAACCAAGCACAGCCAAGACTCCCTCTGTGGAGAGTCAAGAACCTGATCGTGCGTCCCACGAGTCAGCCAAAGAAGGATCGTCGCCGTCTGAATCACCTGCGCGCAGTCCCCTCTCGTCTGAACCAGTGCCAAGCGCAGAATCGTCACCACCTGCACAGAGCCCTGAGCTGTCTCCAGCACCTCAGAGTTCTGATCCGACACCTGCAGCAGCGCAGAGCCCTGAGCTGCAGTCTTCGCCACTGAGTTCTGCGCCGATACCATCAGCAGCGCACAATTCTCCACGGCCTGATCCTGAATTCCCATATGGGGATTATCAAGAGTCCACGCAAGGCAGTGGAGATGCTGGAGAAGACGAAGTCTTCTCGCCTATGAGAGAAGATAGCCCTGCCGAGCCTGCACAGCAGGATGATTCTATGGAGGAGACGTTGGGGGCATGTTTCCCACAACTCCAGGCAAGGCTCAAAAAGAAGAAGAAGGCCATGACTGGTAAGGCCAAAAAGTTGAAGAAAAAGAAGGCCAAGAAGGTGCCATCGACGGACAAGGAGAGTGCTGAGCCGTCGCTCAAACGCCTCAAGGTGGAGGCTGCTGCATCATCCAAACCGGCAGATAAGGGGAAGGCTAAACTCTACCCTGAAGATGAACCTCCGTCAGTGAGGTATGTCTCATCTGATGCTGAATCCAGGGGTGTTGAGCTGAGGAAAAGGGACCTGTTGCACGAGAAGGGGTTCCTTGATCGACTTGCTGACCTGCCGCAGTTCTTGCGCGCAGGGGTGATCAACCATGGCTGGGAGGAATTCTGCAGACCTCCCAATCCAGCCTACTCGAGCATGGTGTACGATTTCTACGCCAATGTGCTCAGCCCTGAGGATGGCCTATCTGTGGTCAGAGGGGTGGAAGTTGATTTCTCAGCCAAGGCCATCAATGAAGCCTTTGGTCTCAGGGGCCAAGCGCACACAGATTATGCACGGATAGTAGATGAGCCGACCGAGGCTGTGCTAGAAGAGGCCCTTCGCACAATTGGCCAGCCTGAAGCCTCCTGGACGGTGTCACGTAATGGGCGGCACACACTCATGAGTGCCAACCTCACGGCGAAGGCAGCTGTGTGGTTTTCATTCGTCAGACGAAGACTCTCCCCAGTAACTCATGAGACTACAATTAACCAGAGCCGTTCGCTGCTGGTTTATGCTATAATGAGGGGTCTCACGATCAACGTGGGAGAAGTCATCGCTGCTGCCATAGCTGAGTGTGCTAAGAAGGGTAAGGGACCATTATTTTTCCCCAACACTATAACAAAATTGTGTTTACTTGCAGGGGTTCCCACCGAGCGCTTGGAGCAGCAGCTGTCTTACACAGGCCATTTGGAGTTGCCTGCACACCTAAGGCTGAGAAGAAAGGGCAACATGGAATTTGAGTTGGATAGGCTGGCTGCTGAACAGTCCCTATCCATGGCCTGCTTGATGGACATGCAGAGGAGAATGGCTCAATGGGACAACTATGCGCAGGCGAGGGACAGAGAAGTTGCAGACCAGTTGGGGTGCATCTTCCCAGACTTCCCCACCAACCTCCTAACTCCATGGGTGCCCCCACGACCAAGGCAACCAGATGAGGATGATGAGAATTGAGTGCTGGTTTGAAGAGCACTAGAGGGAGTATTACTGATCCCTTACGAAACAAAAGACAATTTTTTCCTGCTTTTTGATAGAATCATGTGTAGTATGCTGTTTTGTATTCAATTTTTGATCTGTTTTTAATGTTCAGTTTTATGTTTTTTCTTTTGCTTAGTCTAGTCTGATGTTAGCTGTTTAGGTAGGATAGTTTAGTTTTATTTTTAGGATGCATGAGTAACAGGAAAAAAACATGCTAGGGGCCTGAATCAATGTTAAATCTGCCCAGATTGAATTGCGAAATAATTGCGGTTCCCGCAATTTTTGTGACTGTTTGCATGTTTTGGACTGTCTGTTTAGTTAGACTGTGATCTGTTACATTCTATCTTTTGCTGCTAGCATGACCACCTTATATAACTGATCTTGAAGCATGCTGGATGAGTGTCATAGGACACCCTTTGATAGTTTAAATTTGCCTCTACAGAGTGCTCAGTATGCAGAAACCATAAGTCCTTAAAACTTTCTGTTATGTTCAAATTTTCTGCTGCTGGGATAATTGCTTTTAGAATGTTTTGCCTATGCCTAGGATTTTTAGATTCTCTTTGTTTTGCTTTAGACTAGATGCTTCTAGGACAAGTTTGGGGGTGTGCCACCTCAAACACTCATTGGGGACAATGAGTAGTTGAAGTTTGGGGGAGGCCACCCTAGGCCTAGGAACATTCCTCTCTTCCTTAAGACATAAGCATTCTTCTTCTCCTAAAAAATGTTTTGTGATAAATAGAAAAAGTGAAAAAAATAGAATAAAGAGGGGAGTCTTTCTCAAGTGGCTGAGTAATCAGTGCCAAGTGTGTAAACCACAAGTGGCATTGCATCAAAAGGCAAACCAAGGGGAGACTCCACCTAAGTAAAGAAAAAAAGAGAGAAATAGGGGAAGAAGAATGTATGCTTGGGAGTTATAATCTTGTGGCTTAGATGTCCTATGTAAAAAGAACTCTGATCCTTAATGAGCTAAGCACAAGGTTGTAGCTTTTAGGTTTGTCTAGGGAGATGAATGTATATCCAATGTAGTGATGCCAGGGCTTAGGTTGTTCTCTAAAAGTACCACTGTCACTGTTAATACTAAGACTGGCATGACTCTAAGGAATCCTAGACACATTAAAAATAAGCTAGAAGCATGTACTGAGTCTGGAGTAAAGCTTGGTAGAATTTGAAACCTTAGGGATAGTGGCATGATATCACAAAAGTAGTTAGATTAGTAGTAGGGGGTTAACAAAGACAGTAGGTATAGTAGGCAGGTGAAGTCAGAAGAAGCTAGACAAGAGGTTAGTTCTAAACTTAGAAGTGTGTCACAGGACAGCATTGCTAGAGATAGGGTTATAAGGGAGTTAGTGAGTGGTTAAAGAAGAAGAAACAGCAGCCTAGGTAAGTCCTTAGTATGCTTGAGGACAAGCAAAGCCTTAAGTTTGGGGGTGTGTTAAGTCTCTGAAAGTGACTTATTTAGGACCCATTTAGCTTAAGAAGATGTACACATTTAGGTGTTTTTGTTAGCATTTAGCCTAAACCTATGCTTTAATATGAGAATTAGAAGAAGGTAGCTAATGTAGGACTTATGCACAATAGGTAGAAAAAGAGTTGAAAACCGAAGAAAAGAATGGAAAGATGAGCATTGCGAATGAATTGCGAAAACATTGCGGTGACCGCAATTATTCAAGTTAAAACCGTAAGTTGGCTGACATTTTTCTGTTTAGATCCGACTTTTCAGGGATTCGTTCTTTCTCCTCCATCCATTCTGATATATGACGTTGAAGACTGATGGTTCTCCTTGGCCCAAACGCACCTGCAAACTACTATAAAAGGGGGTCAAAGTCGGAGGTTCAGTCATCATTCGAAGCGCAGAAGTCTTCTCGCAGTCCACCATTTCCATCTGTTTTCCTTTGCCGTCTGTTGGAGTGAGAGTCTAAGCTTTTGGAACCGATAATCTGATAGGAAGGAGAGGAGATTCTTCTTCTCTCTCGATTGGATTCATCCAAGCACGGCTGACTTTTCATCACCATCATTCGAGGCGACTGCCACGGAGTTTTCTAGCAAACCTTTACTGTTTTTCTGCTCTGTTATTCTCATTTCCATTTCTGATCACTGTTGTTCTTAGTTTAGCATTTCAATTACTGCATTTCGTTGTTGTCTGTCTTGAATTCATTTCTTTTAGAGCTTCCCTTTGTCATTCAAACACTTTAAGTAATCGAAGTATACTTCTGCATTTTACAGTTTCCATCTGTTTCTGCTACGGCTTTGGCTTGCTGTTTTAAGTACATTTATCTTCTAAGCATGTCTGTTTTATCTACCATTTCTGTTCTCTACATATCCATGAGTAACTAAAATCACTTAGGGCATGCTAATGACAGAACTATAGGCTAAAAAACGTGAGTCAAGTAGGCAGATTAACACTCGAACATTGATTGTATGTAAGCTTCATCCCACGGGCAATTTCGATTGGCCATCCATTTTGTCCAAAGAACTCCTAACCTCTGGAAGGAGTAAGAGTTCAGAGTCATATAATCATGCTAGCCTTTCATGGTAATCAGGAAACGGCCTAGGAATAGGCGTTTCCCTAGTACAAACTAAACACTCCTGTTTTAACAAGATGCTTAAGACCTTACTTTGAAGTCGAGTAAACTTGAGTCTCTAATGCATGGAATCGGACGATACTTGAGATAGAGTGAGTTTGATGTATAGAGAGTTGATCCAAAGCTTGATAATCGTAATAAACTGCCTTTAGGATAGTCATTAGTAGCCCTTAATTCACCCTTTTAATCAGTTTCGCTGCCATTTAATTGCGGATTAATTGCGGTTCTCGCAATTCTTCTAAATTGCATTCTGTGTAGCTGTTTTCTTCTTCGTTTATTGATTCCATCTCTTGTTCTTTGAGCCTGATTTTAACTTTAATTTGTTTATGGTATATTCCTTTACACATCCAGTAAAACTTAGATAATTAAAAACCAATTTTACCCCAGCAAATTCATCCCATCTTTCTTAACAAATACACTTCGCGAATAGCTAAAAATGAGTCTCTGTGGAAAAAACGAATGAAATATACTTACTACTTGCTGTGAGACCATGTATGCTTGCATGTTCTAAGTGCTCTCTCTATCCTTTTGCATATTTATCTTTTCACATTGAGCACGCAACACCAACCTCACAGCTAAGGCGGCTGTATGGTTTGCCTTTGTAAGAAGAAAGCTGTCCCCTGTGACTCATGAGACCACCATCAACCAGAGCAGATCACTGCTGGTCTATGCCATCATGCGAGGTCTTACGGTCAACGTAGGTGAAATAATGTCAGCCGCCATTGCTGAGTGCGCCAAGAAAGGTAAGGGACCATTGTTTTTCCCTAATACCATCACTAAACTATGTTTGCTTGCAGGAGTTCCCATTGAGCGGATGGAGCAGCAGATGGCTTATACAGGCCACTTGGAGCTGCCTGCTAGCTTGAGGCTAAAGAGGAAGGGGAATATGGAGTTCGAATTGGATAGGCTGGCTGCTGATCAGTCACTGTCCATGGCGTGCCTGATGGATATGCAAAGGAGGATGGCTCAATGGGCCACTTACGCGCAGGCACGGGACAAGGAAGTTGCAGACCAACTTGGGTGCATCTTCCCTGACTTTCCCACAAATCTCCTGACTCCATGGGTGCCTCCACGACCACGACAACCTGATGAAGATGAAGACATTTGAGTGCTGGTTTGAAGTGCACTGAAGGGAGTATTGCTGTTCCCTTAGAAAAAAAAAACAATTTTCTGCTTTCTGATAGACCATGTGAATTATGCTGTTTCTAGTACAATTTTGATCTGTTTTAGATGCTTAGTTTTATGTTTTTAATTTTGCTTAGTATAGTCTGATGATAGTTGACTAGGTAGGTTAGTTTTGTTTTATTTTTAGAGAGCTTGAATGACTGGAAAAAGCATGCTTAGGGGCCTTAATCACTGTTATATCTGCCCTGACGTGATTGCGAAATAATTGCGGTCCCCGCAATTTTTATTACTGAAAGCATGTTTTGGACTGTCTGTTTAGCTAGGCTGGGATCTGTTTAAATTCTATCTTTTGCTGCTATCATAACTACCTTATATAGCTTATCTAAATGCATGCTGGATGAGTGTCATAGGACACCCTTTGATAGTTTAAATCAACCTCTAAATAGCTCAGCATGCATAGCTGTAAGTCCTTGCCTGTCTGTTTTTCAAATTCCTGCTGCTGTGATATTTTCTTTTCGAATGTTCTGTCTATGCCTAGGGCTATTAGATTCTCTTTGTTTTACCCTAGACTAGATGCTTCTAGGATAGTTTGGGGGTGTGCCACCTCAGACACTCATTGGGGACAATGAGTAGTTGAAGTTTGGGGGAGGCCACCCTAGGCCTAGGAACATTCCTCTCTCCCTTAAAACATAAGCATTCTTCTTCTCCTTTAAGAAAAAAAAAAAATGAAAAATAGAATAAAGGGGGGAGTCTCTCTTAGGTTGCTGAGTAATCAGTGCCAAGTGTGTAACCCACAAGTGGCGTTGCATCAAAAGGCAACCAAAGGAGAGGCTCCACCAAAGTAAGAAAGAAAGAAATAAGAAGAAGTAGGGAAGAAGAATGTATACCTAGGAGTTGCAACTTTGTGGCTTAGATGTCCTATTTAAAAAGAACTCTGATCCTCAAATTAGCTAGGCACAAAGTTGTAACTTGTAGGGTTGTTTAGGGAGATGAATGTATATCCAATGTAGTGATGCCAGGGTTTAGGTTGTTCTCTAAAAGTACTACTGTCACCGTTAATACTAAGTCTGGCATGACTCTAAGGAATCCTAGACACATTAAAAATAAAGCTAGAAGCATGTACTGAGTCTGAGGTAAAGCTAGGCAGAATTTGAAACCTTAGGGATAGTGGCATGATATGACAAAAGCAAATAGATCAGTTGTAGGGAGTTAATGAAAACAGAAGGAGTGTTAGGCAGGCAAAGTCAGAAGAAGCTAGATGAGAGGGTAGTTTTAAACTTAGAAGTGTGTCACAGGACAGCACTGCTAGAGATAGGGTTATAGGGGAGTTAGTAAGTGGTTAAAGAAGAAGAAATAGCAGCCTAGGAAAGTCCTTAGATTGCTTGAGGACAAGCAAAACCTTAAGTTTGGGGGTGTGTTACGTCTCCAAAAGTGACCTTTTTAGGACTTAATTAGCTTAGAAAGATGTTCACTCTTAGGTGTTTTTGGTAGCATTTAGCCTAAACCTATGCTTAAATATGAGAATTAGAAGAAGGTAGCTAAATTAGGACTTATGTATAATAGGAAAGAAAAGGGTTTAAAACCGAAGGAAAAGAATGAAAAAACAAGCATTGCGATAGAATTGCGGAAACATTGCGGTTCTCGCAATGTTTCAAGTTAAAACCGTAAGTTGGCTGATCTTTTTCTGTTTAGATCCGATTTTTCAGGGATTCGTTCTTTCTCCTCCATCCATTCTGAAGTACGACGTTGAAGATTGATGGTTCTCCTTGGCCCAAAGACGTCTGCAGACTACTATAAATAGGGGTCAAAGTCGAGGGTTCAAACATCATCCGAAAGCGTAGAAGCCTTCTCGCAGCTCCATCTTTCTTCCTATTTTCCTTTGTCGTCTGTTGGTGTGAGAGTCTCAGCTGTTGGAATCGACAATCTGATAGGAAGGAGAGAAGATTCATCTTCTCTCCCGATTGGATTCATCCAAGCAAAGCTAGTCTTTCATCCCCTTCAGCCGAGCGGTTGCAGCGAGGCTTTCAAGCATCATTTACTGCTTTCTGTCTTTCAATTCTCATTTTCAGCTTTGTATTAGTTGTTGTTTCCCTTCTCATAGCTAGAACATTTCATTTCGTTGCTTTCTGTCTCTGCGTTATTTACTTTAAGCTTTCTTTTGTCCATTCAAACAAACAAGTAATCGAATCACAATTCATCATTTCACAAGTCTTGCCTTTGCACTGTTTTCTCTTGCTGTTTTGTCTTTAAATTCCTTTCAAGCATGTCTATTTTATCTCTTAATTCTGTTTACCCCATATCCATGAGTAACTAAGTCACTTAGGGGCATGCTAATGACAACACTATAGGCTAAAAAACGTGAACCAAGCATGTAGGATAGCTCTCGAAGCATTGATTGTATGTGAGCTTCATCCCACGGGCGATTTCGATTGGCCATCCATTTTGTCCAAAGAACTCCTAACCTCTGGAAGGAGTAAGAGTTCAGAGTCATACTATCATGCTAGCCTTTCAAGGTAACCAGGAAACGGCCTAGGAATAGGCGTTTCCCTAGTACAAACCATATCTTTCTGCCTTAACAAGATGCTTAAGACCTTACTTTGAGTTGAGTAAACTAAAGAATCTAATGCACGGAATCGGACGATACATGAGATTGAGATAGTTTGATGCATAGTGAGTAGATCCAGTGCTTGAGAATCGTATAAAAATGCCTATAGGATAGTCATTAGTAGCCCTTAAATCACCCATTTACCCACTTTCGCTGTTATTATAATTGCGGTAGAATTGCGGTCTCCGCAATTCCGTCTAAGTTTCCATTATGTTTAGCTGTCTTTGCCTTCATTTATTAATTTCGTTTCTTTTCATTTGAGCTTAGATTTCACTTGTTCTCGTTTATGCTACTACCCTTTACACATTCAGCAAAAATTAGATAATTAAAAACCAATTTTACCACATCAAATCCACCCCTTCTTTCTTAACAAAACACTTCGAGAATAGCTAAAAATAAATCTCTGTGGGAAAACGAATGAAATATACTTACTACTTGCTATAAGATCATGTATGCTTGCATGTTCTGAGTGCTTTATCTCTCTTATTGCCTATTTATTTCAACACATTGAGCACGTAACAAATGTGATGTTGAGATTTTCTCCAAAATCTCATAGGCTTCATTGTGGCTCTTGGATAGCATGGAACCTCCAGCTGAGGAATTCAACACTTGCCTCGTGCTGGGGTTGCATCCTTTGAAGAACACTTCAATTTGAATACACCATGGAATGTCATGGTGTGGACATTTGAGTAATAGGTCCTTGAATCTAGTCCAAGCTTCGTGTAATGATTCGTTTTCGGCTTGCTTGAATTTGATAATATCATCACGAAAGTTAGAGTTCCTATCTGGAGGGAAGTATTTTACTAGGAACTTTTCAGCAAGGTCTGTCCAATTGACAATTGAACCAGAGGAGAAGGAATTCAGCCACGTCTTGGCCTTGTCTCTTAATGAATAGGGAAAAAGGTAAAGTCTCAAGGCTTCTTGAGACACTCCTGGGATGACAAAGGTGTCACTTACTCCTAAGAAGTTTCTCAAGTGGTTGTGGGGATCTTCGTTCTCCACTCTAAAGAATTGTCCAACTGTGGACAGCATTTGAAACATGACGGGTTTTAATTCGAATGAGTGAGTTGTAATCTCAGGGCGTATGATGCTCGGATTAAGCTCCTCAGGCATTGGTACAAGGTATGATAGAATGGCACTATCCTTATCATTCGCAATTTCAATGGGGTTGCGAATGATAGGTGCCCGGTTTGGTGCTCCTTCTGCTCTATCCATTTCAGCTTGTTGTGATTGCGATGACTCTGCGTGGTCCGCAATGTGCTGAATTATAGGTTGTTTTGGCTGTTTAAAAAGGCGTTTCTTAATTTTGTTTCTGGCCCTTAAAGTTCTTTCGGGTTCAGGATCAAATTCTAAATTGAGATTGGGAAACTCATTCATAAACCAGCTTGTTGGTACCCGTAGAATAAAAGCAAAAGATTAGCTCCACTAAATTAAGTTTTTCTAAAATAAAACAAATCGTGTTTACTAAACAAAATCCCCGGCAGCGGCGCCAAAAACTTGTTGCGTGCTCAGTGTGTAAATAAAATGTAATGCGAAGAGCACTCAGATCATGCAAGCATACATGGTCTGCAGCAAGTGATAAGTATTTTTTAATTCGTTTTCCCACAGAGATTGAGTTTAGTTACTAACGAGTTGAGGTGCTAAATTAGATAAGGTCACTTAAATTGGGTAGATTTGGGGTTGATGTACCGAAATAATAAAGAATGCAAGAAGAAAGCAAGTGTAAAAACCAAACAAGTAAAGAGATAAAGCTATAATGTGAAGAAGAATAATTGCGGGTCTCGCAATGTTTTAGCAATAAAATCGCAAAGGTAAACAGCTAATAGAAAGACTAAGGCAAAAAGCAGGAATGTTTTATTGCGGTTCTCGCAATTTTCTAGCAATAAATTAGCAATGTTTTTAATGTAAAGTAAGGCAGCAAGGTCGACTTAAGACTCCTCTATAGGCACTTAACTACGATCATTCAGCAGTAGATTAACATATCATGCATCGTTATAGCTCAGTCTCATGCATCTCTCGATTACATGCATTAGATCTTTAGTTCACTCATATCCAAGTAAGACATAAACACCTATTTATACAAGCAAGCTAATGAACGTGCTAGGAGAACGCCTATTCCTAGGTCGTTTTCTGGTTACCATAAAAGGCTAGCATGAATGGATGACTCTGAACTCTTACTCCTTCCAGAGGTTAGGAATTCTTTAGACAAAATGGATGGCCGGTCGAAATTGCCCGTGTGATGAAGCTTACATACATTCAATGCAATCATACTATCCTACATGCTGAATTCTCGTATTTCTAGCCTACAGATTCATCTTTAGCAGATCTTTCTTAGATTAGTTATGCATGGTTTCCAAAGTAAAAGAGATGGATTGATTGATCATGATTTAAAGAACTTAGTAAACGCAAATGAATAAGAGATAACAAAATGAAGAACTCAAGAAAACTTAAATGATTACTTTCTAAAATAAGGTTCAGAACGCAATGTGCGATGATATAAAAACAGTAAAGAATTGAGTGAATTGGAATATGAATCGAAACAATGTAACAACTGGAAACAATAGAGAGAAAACAGTAGAGAAAGCTTGTAAAAGTGCACGGATCTCCTCGTCGCAAACGCCTCGGATGAAGGAGAAGATTAGCTGTTCTTAGGGATGAATTCAATCAGAAGAGAAGAAGGATCTTCTCTTCTTCCTCTCGACTTATCGACGCCAAGGGCTGATTTCTTCGTTCCAACAAACGGGAGAAGGAAATTCGTCTGCAGATTGCTTTGCAACCGAGAACTCCACGCTTCTGAGCTGTTTCTTTCCTTCCTCATATGTCTCCTTTTATAGCCTATAGGTGTTAAGTCTCTGAAAGTGACTTATTTAGGACCCATTTAGCTTAGGAAGATGTACACTTTTAGGTGTTTTTGTTAGCATTTAGCCTAAACCTATGCTTTAATATGAGAATTAGAAGAAGGTAGCTAATATAGGACTTAGGTACAATAGGTAGAAAAAGGGTTGAAAACCGAAGGAAAAGAATGAAAAAATGAGCATTGCGAATGAATTGCGAAAACATTGCGGTGACCGCAATTATTCAAGTGAAAACCGTAAGTTGACTGATCTTTTTCTGTTAATTTCCGTAATTTCAGGGATTCATTCTTTCTCCTCCATCCATTCTGATATATGACGTTGAAGATTGATGGTTCTCCTTGGCCCAAACGCACCTGCAAATTACTATAAAAGGGGGCCAAAGTCGGAGGTTTGATCATCATTCGAAGCGCAGAAGTCTTCTAGCAGACCATCATTTCTCTCTGTTTTCCTTTGCCGTCTGTTGGAGTGAGAGTCTCAGCTATTGGAATCGTTAATCTGATAGGAAGGAGAGAAGATTCTTCTTCTCTCTCGATTGGATTCATCCAAGCAAGGCTTACCTCTCATCCCTTCCATTCGAGCCGTCTGCAACGAAGCTTTTCAGCACCCTTTACTGCTTTTCTATCATTCTTCTTCTTATTTCCAGTTTGATTCTTGTTGTTCTTAGCCTAGTGTTTTAATTATTGCATTTCGTTGTTGTCTGTCTTTGAATCATTTCTTTTGAAGCTTTCCTTTGTCGTTCAAACATTAAAAGTAATCAAAGTACAATTTTGCATTTCACAGTTTCTACCTTGTTCTGCTACGGTTTTGTCTTGCTGTTTTAAGCACATTTATCTTCTAAGCATGTCTGTTTTATCTACCCTTTCTGTTCTTCATATATCCATGAGTAGCTAAATCACTTAGGGGCATGCTAATGACAGAACTATAGGCTAAAAAACGTAAACCAAGCATGTAGGATAGCTTTCGAAGCATTGTTTGTATGTGAGCTTCATCCCACGGGCAATTTCGATTGGCCATCCATTTTGTCCAAAGAACTCCTAACCTCTGGAAGGAGTAAGAGTTCAGAGTCATATAAGCATGCTAGCCTTTCATGGTAACCAGGAAACGGCCTAGGAATAGGCGTTTCCCTAGTACAAACTAAACACTCCTGTTTTAACAAGATGCTTAAGACCTTACTTTGAAGTCGAGTAAACTTAAGACTCTAATGCATGGAATCGGACGATACTTGAGATAGAGTGAGTTTGATGTATAGAGAGTTGATCCAATGCTTGAGAATCGTAATAAAATGCCTATAGGATAGTCATTAGTAGCCCTTAATTCACCCTTTTACTCAGTTTAGCTGCCATTTAATTGCGGTAACATTGCGGTCCTCGCAATTCTGCCAGATTTTCATTCTGTTTAGCTGTTTTCTTCCTCGTTTATTAATTCCATCTCTTGTCCTTTAGGTTTAATTTCAACTTGCATTTGTTCATGTTATATTCCTTTATACATTCAGCAAAAATTAGATAATTAAAAACCAATTTTACCCCATCAAATCCACCCCATCTTTCTTAACAAACACACTTCGCGAATAGCTAAACATAAGTCTCTGTGGAAAAAACGAATGAAATATACTTACTACTTGCTGTGAGACCATGTATGCTTGCATGTTCTAAGTGCTCTCTCGCTCTTATTTCTCATTTTTATTAACACATTGAGCACGCAACAAGTTTTTGGCGCCGCTGCCGGGGACTTATTTTAAGTAAAAACGAAGTTTGTTAAGTTTGAAACATCAAAGTATTTTCCATTGAATTTGATCCATCTTCATTTCTTTTTCAGGTACCATTCAGGGTAGTTTATGAATGAGACTCCATCTAGTGATCTAGAGTTTAACCCTGAGCCCGAGAGATTACTTAGAGCTAGGAATAGAGCCAAGAAACGACTCTTTAAACAAACCATTTTACCTCCAATCATTGCAGAGACTACAATTCCTCCGCAATTACCTCAAGAAGAAATGGCTGGAGTAAATCAAAACCTGGTGCCTGTCACTCGCAATCCCATTGAAATAGCGAATGACAAGGATAGCGCCATCCTTTCATATTTAGTACCTATGCCTGGGGAGCTGAACCCCAGCATAATCCGTCCTGAAATCACTGCCAACTCATTCGAGTTAAAGCCAGTGATGTTCCAAATGTTGTCCACTGTGGGACAATTCTTTGGAATAGAAAATGAGGACCCCCATAACCACCTTAGGAACTTCCTAGGAGTTAGTGACACATTCCTAATCCCTGGAGTTTCCCAAGAAGCCCTGAGGCTATATCTTTTCCCTTACTCTTTGAGGGACAAAGCCAAAACATGGTTAAATTCATTGCCCTCAGGATCTGTCCGCAATTGGACAGATTTAGCAGAAAAATTCCTAGTCAAATATTTCCCACCAGATAGGAATTCTACCTTTCGTGATGATATCATAAAATTCAAACAAGCTCCAAGTGAGTCTCTTCACGAAGCTTGGACAAGATTCAAAGACCTTCTCATCAAATGTCCACACCATGGCATTCCATGGTGTATCCAAATAGAAGTCTTCTTTAAAGGATGTAACCCCAGCACCAGACAAGTTTTAAATTCATCTGCTGGAGGTTCCATGTTGTCCAAGAGTTACAACGAAGCTTATGAGATCTTGGAGAAGATCTCAACATCTCACTGTAGGTGGTCAGATGATCCAGTAGAGCCAACTAGGGCTCAAGACAAGGATGCTCTAAGCGCCATGAGCACCCAAATAAATGCCCTGACCAACTTAGTCAAGCAAATGGCTCAGGCCAATCTCCAAACCAGTGCCAATACCGCCACAGCCATGTCAATGGGCACCCAACCAAGTCAAGGCGAGGCACCTATCTGTGGATTCTGTGGGGAAGGGCACCCTTATGAATACTGCCCTGGGAATCCATCCTCAGTCTGCTATGTAGGAAGCCAGCAGCAGCCTAGGAATAACCCCTACTCACAAACCTATAACCCTGGTTGGAGAAACCACCCTAACCTGTCATGGGGTGGCCAACAAAACACTAACCAAAATTCTAACCAACCAAGGCCGAGTGGAACACCTGGTTTCACTCCCCAACATAACCAGTCAATGTACCAAAAACCTTACAATCAACCTGTAGGATCTTCTGTGGAAAACCTACTCAAGGAATATATAGCTAAGAATGATGCTACTCTTCAAAGTCAGCAAGCTACTCTTAGGAGCCTGGAAAATCAAATAGGCCAATTAGCCAATGAACTTAAAAGTAGGCCCCAAGGTAGACTCCCTGCTGACACCGAGGTACCAAGGAGAGATGGCAAGGAACAAGTTCAAGCAATTGAACTTAGGAGTGGAAGACCATTGGTGAGCAACACAAAGGACACACCAAAGAGAGTAGAGAACACTGAGTCTAGTGCTCCACTGGAGTCTCTGCCAAGCCAAGGTCCACCACCAACTAGCACATCAGGAACCAGGCTGGAGCCAATCATTGAGGAGGTAGAAGAAATTCCAAGACCTCCACCTATCCTAAAGCGCCCTGACGTGCCTGCATATGTGCCACCACCTCCATATCCTCGAAGGCTGAAGAAGAAGCAGGAACAGGAAGTTCATTTTAATAAATTCTTAGAAATACTTAAGCAAGTGCATGTGAACATTCCTTTTGTAGAAGTTTTACAGTCTATGCCTTCATATGTAAAGTTTTTGAAGGACATTATTACTAACAAAAAAATAATTGGTGAGTTTGAAACAGTGAACCTCACCGAGGAGTGCAGTGCCATCCTCCAGAACAAGCTGCCCAAGAAGGAGAAGGATCCTGGTTCCTTCACCTTGCCTGTAGAACTTGGAGGCAAGCACGTGGGCAGAGCGCTTTGTGACCTGGGCGCCAGCATCAATCTCATGCCCTTGTCCCTTTTTCGCCAGTTGGGAATGGGAGAAGCACGTCCAACCACAGTCACTTTACAACTAGCAGACAGATCCATCGCATATCCAGAAGGTAAGATTGAGGATATTCTAGTTAAAGTTGACAAATTTATTTTCCTTGCAGATTTCATTGTCCTGGACTATGAGGCAGACAAGGAGGTCCCCATCCTGCTAGGTAGACCGTTTCTAGCCACAGGTAGGGCACTAATAGATGTTCAAAAAGGTGAGTTAACTATGAGGGTTCATGATGAAGAGGTAAAATTTAGTGTTTATAAAGCTTTAAGGTATCCCTCTGACCTTGAATCTTGTGCTAGCATAGATGTTGTTGACTCACTGATGGAAGAACAATTAGAGCATGTATTATTAACCAAGCATGCTAACGAATATGTAGGATTAGATATAGATGATTTAAATGTATCTGACATAATGGATATGCCTGTAGATAAACCACAGCATGTATGTATGAATATAGATTTAACAGATAGAACTGTAAATCCTTTAAAGCCATCCATTGAGCATCCACCTGTTTTAGAACTAAAACCACTACCCACTCACCTCAAATATGCATATCTAGGGAATAATGAAACTCTGCCTGTTATCATTTCTTCTAAGCTAAGTGAAAAGCATGAGGTCGAATTAATTTTACTACTTAAGCAACATAGGAAGGCTATAGCATGGACTATTGCTGATATTCGAGGCATTAGCCCTTCTTATTGCATGCACAAAATTATATTAGAGGAAGAGCACACACCTAGGGTAGATCACCAGCGTAGGCTGAACCCCTCTATGAAAGAGGTAGTGAAAAAGGAAATAATCAAATGGTTGGATGCAGGAGTGATTTTCCCAATAGCTAGTAGCCAGTGGGTGAGCCCCATCCAATGTGTACCTAAAAAGGGGGGAATAACTGTGGTAGTCAATGAGAACAACGAACTGATTCCAACTAGGACTGTCACAGGGTGGAGAGTGTGTATGGATTACAGAAAATTAAATAAAGAAACTAAAAAAGACCATTTCCCTCTACCATTCATTGACCAGATGCTAGACAGAATAGCTGGTAGAGCCTACTATTGTTTCCTAGACGGTTATTCAGGCTATAATCAAATAACTATAGACCCTAAGGATCAAGAGAAGACCACCTTTACTTGCCCTTTTGGAACTTTTGCCTTTCGCAGAATGCCTTTTGGCTTATGCAATGCACCGGCAACTTTCCAAAGGTGCATGATGGCAATCTTCTCTGAGTTGGATGAGTCCATGATAGAAATATTCATGGATGACTTCTCAGTCTTTGGGGACTCATTTTCAAACTGTCTAGAAAACCTAGGACAAGTCTTGGCTAGGTGTGAGGAGACCAACCTAGTTCTAAATTGGGAAAAATGCCATTTTATGGTGGATGAGGGGATTGTCTTAGGACATAGAGTGTCAAGGGCAGGAGTCGAAGTTGATAGAGCAAAGATTGAGATCATAGAGAAGTTGGCAGAGCCTCAGAATGTCAAGGCCATTAGGAGTTTCTTAGGGCATGCTGGCTTCTATAGAAGGTTCATCAAGGACTTTTCTAAGATAGCCAAGCCTCTATGTGAGCTACTAGAGCTAGGTAGGCCATTCATCTTCTCTAAAGACTGTTTAGCAGCTTGGATCACCCTTAAGAAAGCACTAGTCACCGCACCTGTTATAGTAGGGCCGGATTAGGATCTCCCATTCGAGATGTTATGTGATGCTAGTGACTATGCTGTAGGAGTCATGTTAGGACAGAAAATTAACAAGCTGACACATCCTGTCTATTATGCTAGTAAGACCTTGAATGAGGCTCAATGTAATTATACAACTACTGAGAAAGAGATGCTTGCTGTAGTATTTGCTTGTGAAAAATTTAGAAATTACATTGTAGGCACTAGGACCATTGTATACACTGACCATTCTGCTTTAAAATATCTTATGAGGAAGGCTGACGCTAAGCCTAGATTGATTAGATGGGTGTTATTGCTGCAGGAATTTGATTTGGACATTCGGGACAAGAAGGGATGTGAAAATGTGGTTGCAGATCACCTGTCCCGATTGCAGCACAATTGCGAAAAAATTGCGGATCCCGCAATTTCTGATGCTTTTATAGATGAACATATCTTTGTTTTGACTCATCGTGATAACGATGAGGAACCTTGGTTTGCTGACATTGCTAACTTCCGTGCATCACAGGTATTACCAGTGTTCAAGGGAGGACAAGAGAAGAAGAGGTTCCTTCATGAAGCAAGGAAATTCATCTGGGATGACCCCACACTTTACAGAACTTGTGCTGATGGCTTACTAAGGAAATGTGTTTCAGCTGCTGAAGCAAAGTCTGTGCTGCAGCACTGTCACTCATCTCCTTATGGTGGACACTTTGGTGGTCAAAGAACAGCTGCGAAGGTATTTCAGAGTGGCTACTATTGGCCAACAATCTTCAAGGATGCCCACAATTATGCCCACAGCTGCGATGAGTGCCAAAGGACAGGTAACCTCAGTCGCAAGGATGAGATGCCCCTCACCTACATTTTAGAGTTGGAACTCTTCGATGTGTGGGGCATTGATTTCATGGGACCATTCCCTCCATCATCAGGTAACTTGTACATTTTAGTAGCAGTAGACTACGTGTCAAAGTGGGTAGAAGCCAAGGCATGTCCTAATAATGATGCTAAAACAGTCACTAACTTCTTGCATAGGCACATTTTCACTAGATTTGGGACTCCTCGTGCTATCATTAGTGATGAGGGGTCACATTTCATTAATAAGGCTATGGAGAAGGTATTGGCTAAATATAACATTAGACATAGGGTAGCTACTCCCTACCACCCACACTCAAATGGCCAAGCTGAGATTTCCAATAGGGAGATAAAGAATATCCTAGAAAAGGTAGTCAAACCTAATAGGAAAGACTGGTCCTTCAAGCTTGAGGATGCACTTTGGGCTTATAGGACAGCATATAAGACACCTTTAGGAATGTCTCCCTATAGGTTGGTGTATGGCAAGGCTTGCCACTTGCCACTTGAGTTAGAAAACAAAGCATTTTGGGCCATGAAGGAACTGAATTTTTGTGTAAAGGATGCGGGGACATTGAGATCTTTACAGCTACATGAACTTGACGAGCTTAGGCACATGGCCTATGAGAATGCCAAGATGTACAAGGAAAAAACCAAGATATGGCACGACAGTAGACTCAGGATCAAAGACTTTAGGAAAGGCCAACTTGTACTATTATTTAACTCACGATTAAAGTTATTTCCAAGCAAATTAAAGTCTAGATGGTCAGGTCCATTTATTATTACTAATGTCTTTGTTCATGGTGCCATAGAGATAAAGAACTTGCAGCAAGGCCAGCCATTTATGGTCAATGGTGCTAGATTGAAGCACTACTATGAGGAAGGGGATGTGAAGACTCTCTCGGCCTTCCTCTTGACTGAAGCATGACAAAGAGAACGAGAGAGAACGAGTGGTTACTGTGCTCGTTTAGTCGAGGCCAATGCCTTAGTTTATTTTTTCTGTTTTTTTCGATTATCGTTTGTACGTTTTGTGGTGTGATTTTAAGTACGTATTTAATGTTTGTTTTATTTGTTTTTGTAGGGAATCGAAAGAGGGGATCAAGGAGAGTAAATCAAGCTTTAAAACTCGAGAAACGGTTGAGCCAAATAAAAGATACGGACGAGCAAAGTTGGAGATTTTGATGAAAAGATATCCCTAGAATTGCGCTGGAATTGCTGGATCCGCAAAAAAGAGCCGTTGGGATTTTTCCGTTGCTTTTATAGCCGTTAGAGGGCGCTCGATCGATACGATTCTCTCATTCTCTGATCTCCAAGAATTCAGCGATTCTCTCCATCTTTGATCCTTCTCTCCAGACCTCCAAGATTCGACAATGGTTTCCACAAGGGCTGAAAGATCCGCAGCCAAGAAGAAGGCTGATGACGCAGCTGAGGCGTCAGCGAGGGAAGCTCTTCTCGCCCTTGCAGACGATGGTGCCGTTCGCACCGGTCCTCTTCCCAAGCTTCCTATTCGTAGAAGGAAGTGGAGGGTGGTCACTGAGATCCCTGCTGGACCATCTGAACCAGTGGGCACGCCCAAGAAGCGCCGGTGGAGTGTAGAAACGGCCGCCGAACCACGCAAAGCCAAGACTCCCTCTGTGGAGAGTCAAGAATCTGATCGTGCATCCCACGAGTCAGCCAAAGGGGGTTCGACGCCAACTGCTTCACCTGCGCGCAGCCTGTCACCATCTGAATCGGTGCCAGAGCGTTCTTCATCACCACCCGCGCAGAGTCCTGAACTGCCATCTTCGCCACTGAGTTCTGCGCGGTTACCATCAGCAGAGCACACTCCCACGCCGTCGCACAATTCTCCACAGCCTGATCCTGAATTCCCATATGGGGATTATCAAGAGTCCACGCAGGGCAGTGGCGATGCTGGGGAAGACGAAGTCTTTTCTCCCATGAGAGAAGACAGCCCTGATGTTCCTGCACAGCAGGATGATTCTATGGAAGAGACGTTGGGGGCATGCTGTTGCGTGCTCAATGTGTAAAGATAAATATGCAAAAGAAAAGAGAGAGCACTTAGAACATGCAAGCATACATGGTCTCACAGCAAGTAGTAAGTATATTTAATTCGTTTTTTCCACAGAGACTCATTTTTAGCTATTCGCGAAGTGTGAATGTTAAGAAAGATGGGATGAATTTGATGGGGTAAAGTTGGTTTTTAATTAACTACTTTTTGCTGAATGTGTAGAGGGATATAACATAAACAAATTAAAGTTAAAAATAGACCTAAAGGACAAGAGATGGAATTAATAATCGAGGAAGAAAACAGCTAAACAGAATGATAAACAGGCAGAATTGCGAGGACCGCAATGTTTCCGCAATTAAATGGCAGCGAATCTGATTGGAATGGGGAATTAAGGGCTACTAATGACTATCCTATAGGCATTTTATTACGATTATCAAGCTTTGGATCAACTCTCTATACATCAAACTCACTCTATCTCAAGTATCGTCCGATTCCATGCATTAGAGACTCAAGTTTACTCGACTTCAAAGTAAGGACTTAAGCATCTTGTTTAAACGGGAGTGTTCAGGTTGTACTAGGGAAACGCCTATTCCTAGGCCGTTTCCTGATTACCATGAAAGGCTAGCATGATTATATGACTCTGAACTCTTACTCCTTCCAGAGGTTAGGAGTTCTTTGGACAAAATGGATGGCCAATCGAAATTGCCCGTGGGATGAAGCTTACATACAATCAATGTTCGAGTGTTGAACTGACTACTTGACTCACGTTTTTTAGCCTATAGTTCTGTCATTAGCATGCCCCTAAGTGATTTTAGTTACTCATGGATATGTGGAGAACAGAAAAGGTAGATAAGAAAGACATGCTTAGAAGAGAAATGCATGTAAAACGGCAAGACAAACCGTAGCAGAACAAGGTAGAAACTGTGAAGTGCAGAAATTTACTTTGATTACTTTAAGTGTTTAATGACAGAGGAAAGCTTAAAAAGAACTGAATCTAAGACAGACAACAACGAAATGCAGTAATTGAAATGACTAAACTAAGAACAACAATGATCAGTAATGGAAATGAGAAGAAAAGGACAGAAAACAGTAAAGGCTTGCTGAAAACTTCGTGGCAGTCGCCTCGAATGATGGCGATGAGAATTCAGCCGTGCTTGGATGAATCCAATCGAGAGAGAAGAAGAATCTTCTCTCCTTCCTATCAGATTTTCGACTCCAAAAGCTGAGAACCTCACTCCAACAGACGGCAAAGGAATTTAGAGAGGAATGATGGACTGCAGGAAGACTTCTGCGCTTCGAATTGATGACTGAACCTCCGACTTTGACCCCCTTTTATAGTAGTTTGCAGGTGCGTTTGGGCCAAGGAGAACCATCAACCTTCAACGTCATATATCAGAATGGATGGAGGAGAAAGAACGAATCCCTGAAAAGTCGGATCTAAACAGAAAATGATCAGCCAACTTACGGTTTTAACTTGAATAATTGCGGTCACCGCAATTATTCCGCAATTCATTTGCAATAGTTATTTTTTCATTCTTTTCTTCGGTTTTCAACCCTTTTTCTACCTATTGTGCATAAGTCCTAAATTAGCTACCTTCTTCTAATTCTCATATTAAAGCATAGGTTTAAGCTAAATGCTAACAAAAACACCTAAATGTGTACATCTTCTTAAGCTAAATGGGTCCTAAATAAGTCACTTTCAGAGACTTAACACACCCCCAAACTTAAGGCTTTGCTTGTCCTCAAGCATACTAAGGACTTACCTAGGCTGCTGTTTCTTCTTCTTTAACCACTCACTAACTCCCTTATAACCCTATCTCTAGCAATGCTGTCCTGTGACACACTTCTAAGTTTAGAACTAACCTCTTGTCTAGCTTCTTCTGACTTCACCTGCCTACTATACCTACTGTCTTTGTTAACCCCCTACTACTGATCTAACTACTTTTGTGATATCATGCCACTATCCCTAAGGTTTCAAATTCTACCAAGCTTTACTCTAGACTCAGTACATGCTTCTAGCTTATTTTTAATGTGTCTAGGATTCCTTAGAGTCATGCCAGTCTTAGTTTTAACGGTGACAGTGGTACTTTTAGAGAACAACCTAAACCCTGGCATCACTACATTGGATATACATTCATCTCCCTAGACAAACCTAAAAGCTACAACCTTGTGCTTAGCTCATTAAGGATCAGAGTTCTTTTTTTCATAGGACATCTAAGCCACAAGATTATAACTCCCAAGCATACATTCTTCTTCCCCTATTTCTCCTTTTTTCGTTACTTAGGTGGAGTCTCCCCTTGGTTTGCCTTTTGATGCAATGCCACTTGTGAAAGACTCCCCTCTTTATTCTATTTTTTTTCACTTTTTCTATTTATCACAAAACAATTTTTAGGAGAAGAAGAATGCTTATGTCCTAAGGAAGAGAGGAATGTTCCTAGGCCTAGGGTGGCCTCCCCCAAACTTCAACTACTCATTGTCCCCAATGAGTGTTTGAGGTGGCACACCCCCAAACTTATCCTAGAAGCATCTAGTCTAAAGTAAAACAAAGAGAATCTAAACATCCTAGGCATAGGCAAAACATTCTAGAAGCAACTATCCCAGCAGCAGAAAATTTGAACATAACAGACAGGTTTCAGGACTTATGGTTTATGCATGCTGAGCACTATTCAGAGGCAAATTTAAACTATCAAAAGGTGTCCTATGACACTCATCCAGCATGCTTCAAGATCAGCTATATAAGGTAGTCATGCGAGCAGCAAAAGATAGAATTTAACAGATCACAGCCTAACTAAACAGACAGTCCAAAACATGCTATTAGTCACAAAAATTGCGGGAACCGCAATTATTTCGCAATCCAATCCGGGCAGATATAACATTAACTCAGGCCCCTAGCATGCTTTTTCCCGTTACTCATGCATCCTAAAAATAAAACTAAATTATCCTACCTATTCAGCTAACATCAAACTAGACTAAGCAAAAGAAAAAGCATAAAACTAAACATTAAAAACAGATCAAAAACTGAATCCAAAACAGCATATTATACATTATTCTATCAAAAAGCAGGAAAATTGTCTTTTGTTTCTGAAGGGATCAGTAATACTCCCTCTAGTGCTCTTCAAACCAGCACTCAATTCTCATCATCCTCATCTGGTCGCCTTGGTCGTGGGGGCACCCATGAAGTTAGGAGGTTGGTGGGGAAGTCTGGGAAGATGCACCCCAACTGGTCTGCAACTTCTCTGTCCCTCGCCTGCGCATAGTTGGCCCATTGAGCCATTCTCCTCTGCATGTCCATCAAGCAGGCCATGGATAGGGACTGTTCAGCCGCCAGCCTATCCAACTCAAATTCCATGTTGCCCTTTCTTCTCAGCCTTAGGTGTGCAGGCAACTCCAGATGGCCTGTGTAGGGCAGCTGCTGCTCCAAGCGCTCGGTGGGAACTCCTGCAAGCAAGCATAACTTTGTTATGATGTTGGGGAAAAATAACGGCCCCTTACCCTTTTTTGCACACTCAGCTATGGCAGCAGTGATGACTTCTCCCACGTTGATCGTGAGACCTCTCATTATAGCATAAACCAGCAGCGAACGGCTCTGGTTAATTGTAGTCTCATGAGTCACTGGGGAGAGTCTTCTTCTTACGAATGAAAACCACACAGCTGCCTTAGCCGTGAGGTTGGCACTCATGAGCGTGTGCCGCCCATTGCGTGAGACTGTCCAGGAGGCCTCAGGCTGGCCAATGGTGCGGATGGCTTCTTCCAGCACAGCCTCGGTCGGCTCATCAACTATCCGTGCATAATCTGTGTGAGGCTGGCCCCTTAGACCAAATGCTTCATTAATGGCTTTGGCTGAGAAATCAACCTCCACCCCTCTGACCACAGATAGGCCATCCTCAGGGCTGAGCACGTTAGCATAAAAGTCATACACCATGCTCGTGTATGCTGGATTGGGAGGTCGGCAGAATTCCTCCCAGCCATGGTTGATCACCCCTGCGCGCAAGAACTGCGGCAGGTCAGCAAGTCGATCAAGGAACCCCTTCTCGTGCAACAGGTCCCTTTTCCTCAGCTCCACGCCCCTGGATTCAGCATCAGACGAGACATACCTCACTGACGGAGGTTCGTCTTCAGGGTAGAGTTTAGCCTTCCCCTTATCGGCTGGCTTGGAAGATTCAGCAGCCTCCACCTTGAGGCGTTTGAGCGAAGGCTCAGTACTGTCTTTGTCTGCTGAAGGCACTCGCTTGGCCTTCTTCTTCTTCAGTTTCTTGGCTTTCTTGGCCTCCTTCTTGGCCTTCTTCTTCTCTTTCTCCATGTTGATCTGTTGGAGGCAAGCCCCCAACGTTTCTTCCATAGAATCGTCCTGCTGTGCAGGAACATCAGGGATGTCTTCCCTCATAGGAGAGAAGACTTCTTCTTCCCCAGCATCTCCACTGCCTTGCGTGGACTCCTGATAATCCCCATAAGGGAATTCAGGAGCAGGCCGTGGAGAATTGTGCTCTGCTGATGGTGTATGTGCAGAACTCCATGGCGAAGACGGCAGTTCAGGACTCTGCACAGCCGCAGGTGGTAGATCAGAACTCTGAAGCGCTGGAGATGACTCGACGCGCTGCGCAGGCGGTGATGATTCTGTGCTTTGCACCGGTTCAGATGGGAGAGGGCTGCGCACAGGTGACACAGACGGCGACGAACCTTCCTTTGCTGACTCGTGAGATGCACGATCAGGTTCTTGACTCTCCACAGAGGGAGTCTTGGCGATGGTTCGTTCGGCGGCAGTCTTGACAGTCCACCGGCGCTTCTTTGGCGTGCCCACTGGCTCAGATGGCCCAGCAGGGATCTCAGTGACCACCCTCCACTTCTTCCTACGAACAGGAAGCTTGGAGAGACGGCCAGTGCGTGCAGCACCCTCATCAGCAAGGGCGAGAAGCGCTTCCCTTGCAGCCGCTTCAGCTGCGTCGTCGGCCTTCTTCTTGGCGGCGGATCTCTCAGCCCTAGTGGAAACCATTGTCGAATCTTGGAGGTTTGGAGAGAGAGATCAAAGGTGGAGAGAATCGCAGAAATCTTGGAGAGCAAAGAATGAGAGGATCGTATCAATCGGGCGCCTTCTAACGGCTATAAAAGCAACGGAAAAAATCCCAACGGCTCTTTTTGCGGATCCAGCAATTTTTGCGCAATTCTAGGGACAATATTTCATAACAAATCCAAACTTTGATCGCCCGTATCTTTCATTTGGCTCAACCGTTTCTTGATTTTTAAAGTGGGATTTACTCCCCTTGATCCCCTCTTTCGATTCCCTACAAAAACAAATAAAACAAACATTAACTACGCAATTAAAAATACCTCACAAAACATACAAACAATCATCGAAAAAACAGAAAAAATAAACTAAGGCATTGGCCTTGACTAAACGAGCACAGTAACCACTCGTTCTCTCTCGTTTCTAACTTCATGCTTCATGTAGGAGGAAGGCCGAGAGAGTCTTCACATCCCCCTCCTCATAGTAGTGCTTCAACCTAGCACCATTGACCATAAATGGCTGTCCTTGCTGCAATTTTTTAATCTCTATGGCACCATGAACAAAGACATTAGTAATGATAAATGGACCTGACCATCTAGACTTTAATTTGCCTGGAAATAGCTTTAATCGTGAGTTAAATAATAATACAAGTTGGCCCTTTTTAAAGTCTTTGATCCTGAGTCTACTGTCATGCCATATTTTTGTCTTTTCTTTGTACATCTTGGCATTCTCATAGGCCATGTGCCTAAGCTCATCAAGTTCATGTAGCTGTAAAGATCTTAATGTCCCTGCATCCTTCACACAAAAATTTAATTCTTTCATGGCCCAGAATGCCTTGTTCTCCAACTCAAGTGGCAAGTGGCAAGCCTTGCCATACACCAACCTATAGGGAGACATTCCTAGAGGTGTCTTATATGCTGTTTTATAAGCCCAAAGTGCATCCTCAAGCTTGAAAGACCAGTCTTTCCTATTAGGTTTGACTACCTTTTCTAGGATGTTCTTTATCTCCCTATTGGAAATCTCAGCTTGGCCATTTGAGTGTGGGTGATAGGGAGTAGCTACCCTATGTCTAATGTTATATTTAGCCAATAATTTCTCCATAGCCTTATTAATGAAATGTGACCCCTCATCACTAATGATAGCACGAGGAGTCCCAAATCTAGTGAAAATGTGTCTATGCAAGAAGTTAGTGACTGTTTTAGCATCATTATTAGGACATGCCTTAGCTTCTACCCACTTTGACACGTAGTCTACTGCTACTAAAATGTACAGGTTACCTGATGATGGAGGGAATGGTCCCATGAAATCAATGCCCCACACATCAAAGAGCTCCAACTCTAAGATGTAGGTGAGAGGCATCTCATCCTTACGACTGAGGTTACCTGTCCTTTGGCATTCGTCACAGTTGTGGGCATAATTGTGGGCGTCCTTGAAGATTGTTGGCCAGTAGTAGCCACTCTGAAATACCTTAGCAGCTGTTCTTTGACCACCAAAGTGCCCACCGTAAGGAGATGAGTGACAGTGCTGCAGTACAGACTTCGCTTCAGCAGCTGTAACACACTTCCTCAACAACCCATCAGCACAGGTCCTGTAAAGTATGGGGTCATCCCAGATGAATTTCCTTGCTTCATGGAGGAACCTCTTCTTCTCTTGTCCTCCCTTGAACACTGGTAATACCTGTGATGCACGGAAGTTAGCAATGTCAGCAAACCACGGTTCCTCATCGTTTTCACGATGAGTCAAAGCAAAGATATGTTCATCTATAAAAGCATCAGAAATTGCGGGGTCTGCAATTTTTTCGCAATTGTGCTGCAATCGAGACAGGTGATCTGCAACCACGTTTTCACATCCCTTCTTGTCCCGAATGTCCAAATCGAATTCCTGCAGCAATAACACCCATCTAATCAATCTAGGCTTAGCATCAGCCTTCCTCATCAGATAT
Source organism: Herpetospermum pedunculosum (assembly GCA_028017165.1). Taxonomy (NCBI): domain Eukaryota; kingdom Viridiplantae; phylum Streptophyta; class Magnoliopsida; order Cucurbitales; family Cucurbitaceae; genus Herpetospermum; species Herpetospermum pedunculosum. The sequence goes on from CM051527.1 coordinate 1,136,578, forward strand.
TTTAAAGCAGAATGGTCAGTATATACAATGGTCCTAGTTCCTACAATATAGTTCCTAAATTTTTCACAAGCAAATACTACAGCAAGCATCTCCTTCTCTGTAGTTGTATAGTTACATTGAGCCTCGTTCAAGGTCTTACTAGCATAATAGACAGGATGTGTGAGCTTGTCAGTCTTCTGTCCTAACATGACTCCTACAGCATAGTCACTAGCATCACATAGCATCTCAAATGGGAGATCCCAATTTGGTCCTACTATGATTGGTGCTGTGACCAGTGCTTCCTTAAGGGTTTTCCAAGCTACTACACATTCTTTAGAGAAGATGAATGGCCTACCTAGCTCCAGTAGCTCACATAGAGGCTTGGCTATCTTAGAAAAGTCCTTGATGAACCTTCTATAGAAGCCAGCATGCCCTAAGAAACTCCTAATAGCCTTGACATTCTGGGGCTCTACCAACTTCTCTATGACCTCGATTTTTGCCCTATCCACTTCTACACCTGCCCTTGACACTCGATGCCCTAAGACAATCCCTTCATCTACCATGAAATGGCATTTTTCCCAATTTAGGACTAGGTTGGTCTCTTCACACCTAGCCAGGACTTGTCCTAGGTTCTCTAGACAGGTTTTAAATGAGTCCCCAAAGACTGAGAAGTCATCCATGAATATTTCTATTATGGACTCATCCAACTCAGAGAAGATTGCCATCATGCACCTTTGGAAAGTTGCCGGTGCATTGCATAAGCCAAAAGGCATTCTGCGGAAGGCAAACGTTCCAAAAGGGCAAGTGAAGGTAGTCTTCTCTTGATCCTTAGGGTCTATAGTAATTTGATTGTAACCAGAGTACCCATCTAGAAAACAATAGTAGGCTCTACCAGCTATTCTGTCTAGCATCTGGTCAATAAATGGTAGGGGGAAATGGTCTTTTTTAGTTTCTTTATTCAGTTTTCTGTAATCCATACACACTCTCCACCTTGTGACAGTCCTTGTTGGAATCAGTTCGTTGTTCTCATTGACTACCACAGTTATTCCCCCCTTTTTAGGTACACATTGGATGGGGCTCACCCACTGGCTACTAGCTATGGGGAAAATTACTCCTGCATCTAACCACTTTATTATTTCCTTTTTCACTACCTCTTTCATAGAGGGGTTTAACCTACGCTGGTGATCTACCCTAGGTGTGTGCTCTTCCTCTAGAATAATTTTGTGCATACAATAAGAAGGGCTAATGCCTCGAATATCAGCAATAGTCCATGCTATAGCCTTCCTATGTTGCTTAAGCAGTAAAATTAAATCAACCTCATGCTGTTCACTTAGCTTAGAAGAAATAATTACCGGCAGCGTATCATTATCTCCTAGATATGCATATTTGAGGTGAGTTGGTAGTGGTTTCAGTTCTAAAACAGGTGGATGCTCAATGGAGGGCTTTAACGGATTTACAGTTCTATCAGTTAAATCTATAGTCATACATACATGCTGAGGTCTATCTACAGGCATATTCATTATGTCAGATACATTCAGATCATCTACATCTAATCCTACATATTCGTTAGCATGCTTGGTTAATAATACATGCTCTAATTGTTCTTCCATTAGTGAGTCAACAACATCAATGCTAGCACAAGACTCAGAATCAGAGGGATACCTTAAAGCTTTGTAAACACTAAATTTTACCTCTTCATCATGAACCCTCATAGTTAACTCACCTTTTTGCACGTCTATTAGTGCCCTACCTGTGGCTAGAAATGGTCTACCTAGCAGGATGGGAACCTCCTTGTCTGCCTCATAGTCCAGGACAATGAAATCTGCAAGGAAAATAAACTTGTCAACTTTAACTAGAATATCCTCAATCTTACCTTCTGGATATGCGATGGATCTGTCTGCTAGTTGTAAAGTGACTGTGGTTGGACGTGCTTCTCCCATTCCCAACTGGCGGAATAGGGACAGGGGCATGAGATTTATGCTGGCGCCCAGGTCACAAAGCGCTCTGCCCACATGCTTGCCTCCAAGTTCTACAGGTAGGGTGAAGGAACCAGGATCCTTCTCCTTCTTGGGCAGCTTGTTTTGGAGGATGGCACTGCACTCCTCGGTGAGGTTTACTGTTTCAAACTCACCAATTATTCTTTTGTTAGTAATAATGTCTTTCAAAAACTTTACATATGAAGGCATAGACTGTAAAACTTCTACAAAAGGAATATTCACATGCACTTGCTTAAGTATTTCTAGAAATTTATTAAAATGAACTTCCTGTTCCTGTTTCTTCTTAAGCCTTCGAGGGTATGGAGGTGGTGGCACATATGCAGGCACGTCAGGACGCCTTAAGATAGGTGGAGGTCTTGGAATTTCTTCTACCTCCTCAATGATTGGCTCCAGCCTGGCTCCTGATGTGCTAGTTGGTGGTGGACCTTGGTTTGGCAGAGACTCCAGTGGAGCACTAGACTCAGTGTTCTCTACTCTCTTTGGTGTGTCCTTTGTAATGCTCACCAATGGTCTTCCACTCCTAAGTTCAATGGCTTGAACTTGTTCTTTGCCATCTCTCCTTGGTACCTCGGTATCAGCAGGGAGTCTACCTTGGGGCCTACTTTTAAGTTCATTGGCTAATTGGCCTATTTGGTTTTCCAGGCTCCTAAGAGTAGCTTGCTGGCTCTGAAGAGTAGCATCATTCTTAGCTATATATTCCTTGAGTAGGTTTTCTACAGAAGATCCTACAGGTTGATTGTAAGGTTTTTGGTACATTGACTGGTTATGTTGGGGAGTGAAACCAGGTGTTCCACTCGGCCTTGGTTGGTTGGGATTTTGGTTAGTGTTTTGTTGGCCACCCCATGACAGGTTAGGGTGGTTTCTCCAACCAGGATTGTAAGTTTGTGAGTAGGGGTTATTCCTAGGCTGCTGCTGACTTCCTACATAGCAGACTGAGGATGGATTCCCAGGGCAATATTCATAAGGGTGCCCTTCCCCACAGAATCCACAGATAGGTGCCTCGCCTTGATTTGGTTGAGTACCCATTGACATGGCTGTGGCGGTATTGGCACTGGTTTGGAGATTGGCCTGAGCCATTTGCTTGACTAAGTTGGTCAGGGCATTTATTTGGGTGCTCATGGCGCTTAGAGCATCCTTGTCTTGAGCCCTAGTTGGCTCTACTGGATCGTCTGACCATCTACAGTGAGATGCTGAGATCTTCTCCAAGATCTCATAAGCTTCGTTGTAACTCTTGGACAACATGGAACCTCCAGCAGATGAATTTAAGACTTGTCTGGTGCTGGGGTTGCATCCTTTAAAGAAAACTTCTATTTGGATACACCATGGAATGCCATGGTGTGGACATTTAATGAGAAGGTCTTTGAATCTAGTCCAAGCTTCGTGAAGAGACTCATTATCAGCTTGTTTAAACTTTATGATATCATCACGAAAGGTTGAATTCCTATCAGGTGGGAAGTATTTGACTAGGAATTTTTCTGCTAAATCTGTCCAATTGCGGACAGATCCTGAGGGCAATGAATTTAACCATGTTTTGGCTTTGTCCCTCAAAGAGTAAGGGAAAAGATATAGCCTCAGGGCTTCTTGGGAAACTCCAGGGATTAGGAATGTGTCACTAACTCCTAGGAAGTTCCTAAGGTGGTTATGGGGGTCCTCATTTTCTATTCCAAAGAATTGTCCCACAGTGGACAACATTTGGAACATCACTGGCTTTAACTCAAATGAGTGGGCAGTGATTTCAGGACGGATTATGCTGGGGTTCAGCTCCCCAGGCATAGGTACTAGATATGACAGAATGGCACTATTCTTGTCATTCGCTATTTCGATGGGGTTGCGAATGGCTTGTGCCGGATTTGGAACTAGATCGCCCATTTCTTTAGTTTCAGGTGTGGGTTGAGGTATAGGAGGTTGTTTAAAGAGACGTTTCTTTGCCTTATTCCTAGCTCGAAGTGATCTTTCAGGTTCAGGATCGAACTCTAAATTACTATGTGAACGTTCACTCATAAACTACCTTAATGGCACCTGCAAAAGAAATGAAACAGATTAGTTTCACTCAATGATAAACTTGATTTTCAAACTTAACAACTTCGTTTTTACTTAAAATAAGTCCCCGGCAGCGGCGCCAAAAACTTGTTGCGTGCTCAATGTGTAAAGATAAATATGCAAAAGAAAAGAGAGAGCACTTAGAACATGCAAGCATACATGGTCTCACAGCAAGTAGTAAGTATATTTAATTCGTTTTTTCCACAGAGACTCATTTTTAGCTATTCGCGAAGTGTGAATGTTAAGAAAGATGGGATGAATTTGATGGGGTAAAGTTGGTTTTTAATTAACTACTTTTTGCTGAATGTGTAGAGGGATATAACATAAACAAATTAAAGTTAAAAATAGACCTAAAGGACAAGAGATGGAATTAATAATCGAGGAAGAAAACAGCTAAACAGAATGATAAACAGGCAGAATTGCGAGGACCGCAATGTTTCCGCAATTAAATGGCAGCGAATCTGATTGGAATGGGGAATTAAGGGCTACTAATGACTATCCTATAGGCATTTTATTACGATTATCAAGCTTTGGATCAACTCTCTATACATCAAACTCACTCTATCTCAAGTATCGTCCGATTCCATGCATTAGAGACTCAAGTTTACTCGACTTCAAAGTAAGGACTTAAGCATCTTGTTTAAACGGGAGTGTTCAGGTTGTACTAGGGAAACGCCTATTCCTAGGCCGTTTCCTGATTACCATGAAAGGCTAGCATGATTATATGACTCTGAACTCTTACTCCTTCCAGAGGTTAGGAGTTCTTTGGACAAAATGGATGGCCAATCGAAATTGCCCGTGGGATGAAGCTTACATACAATCAATGTTCGAGTGTTGAACTGACTACTTGACTCACGTTTTTTAGCCTATAGTTCTGTCATTAGCATGCCCCTAAGTGATTTTAGTTACTCATGGATATGTGGAGAACAGAAAAGGTAGATAAGAAAGACATGCTTAGAAGAGAAATGCATGTAAAACGGCAAGACAAACCGTAGCAGAACAAGGTAGAAACTGTGAAGTGCAGAAATTTACTTTGATTACTTTAAGTGTTTAATGACAGAGGAAAGCTTAAAAAGAACTGAATCTAAGACAGACAACAACGAAATGCAGTAATTGAAATGACTAAACTAAGAACAACAATGATCAGTAATGGAAATGAGAAGAAAAGGACAGAAAACAGTAAAGGCTTGCTGAAAACTTCGTGGCAGTCGCCTCGAATGATGGCGATGAGAATTCAGCCGTGCTTGGATGAATCCAATCGAGAGAGAAGAAGAATCTTCTCTCCTTCCTATCAGATTTTCGACTCCAAAAGCTGAGAACCTCACTCCAACAGACGGCAAAGGAATTTAGAGAGGAATGATGGACTGCAGGAAGACTTCTGCGCTTCGAATTGATGACTGAACCTCCGACTTTGACCCCCTTTTATAGTAGTTTGCAGGTGCGTTTGGGCCAAGGAGAACCATCAACCTTCAACGTCATATATCAGAATGGATGGAGGAGAAAGAACGAATCCCTGAAAAGTCGGATCTAAACAGAAAATGATCAGCCAACTTACGGTTTTAACTTGAATAATTGCGGTCACCGCAATTATTCCGCAATTCATTTGCAATAGTTATTTTTTCATTCTTTTCTTCGGTTTTCAACCCTTTTTCTACCTATTGTGCATAAGTCCTAAATTAGCTACCTTCTTCTAATTCTCATATTAAAGCATAGGTTTAAGCTAAATGCTAACAAAAACACCTAAATGTGTACATCTTCTTAAGCTAAATGGGTCCTAAATAAGTCACTTTCAGAGACTTAACACATGCCTACAGCAGATAAACATCAAGGCCAAGCTCAAGAAAAAGAAGAAGGCCAAGATTGTCAAGGCCAAGAAGTTGAAGAAAAAGAAGGCCAAGAAGGTGCCGTCGACGGACAAAGAAAGTTCTGAGCCTTCGCTCAAACGCCTCAAAGTGGAAGCTGCCGAATCATCCAAACCAGCAGATAAGGGGAAGGCTAAACTCTACCCTGAAGACGAACCTCAGTCAGTGAGGTATGTCTCGTCTGACGCTGAATCCAGGGGTGCAGAGCTGAGGAAGAGGGACCTGTTGCACGAGAAAGGTTTCCTCGACCGCCTCGCTGACCTGCCGCAGTTCTTGCGCGCAGGAGTGATCAACCATGGCTGGGAGGAATTCTGCAGACCTCCCAATCCAGCCTACACGAGCATGGTGTATGACTTCTACGCCAATGTGCTCAGCCCTGAGGATGGCCTGTCTGTGGTCAGAGGGGTAGAAGTAGATTTCTCTGCCAAGGCCATCAATGAAGCATTTGGTCTCAGGGGCCAACCTCATACAGATTATGCACGAATAGTTGATGAGCCGACTGAGGCAGTTCTGGAAGAGGCCATTCGGACAATTGGCCAGCCTGAAGCCTCCTGGACAGTGTCACGCAATGGGAGGCACACTCTCATGAGTGCCAACCTCACGGCCAAGGCAGCTGTGTGGTTTTCATTCGTAAGAAGAAGACTATCCCCAGTGACTCATGAGACTACAATCAACCAGAGCCGTTCGCTGCTGGTATATGCTATAATGAGAGGTCTCACGATCAACGTGGGAGAAGTCATCACTGCTGCCATCGCTGAGTGTGCTAAAAAGGGTAAGGGACCACTGTTTTTCCCTAATACCATAACCAAGCTATGTTTGCTTGCAGGAGTTCCCACGGAGCGCTTGGAGCAGCAGATGGCCTACACGGGCCACTTGGAGCTGCCTGCGAACCTGAGGCTGAGAAGAAAGGGAAACATGGAGTTTGAATTGGATAGGCTGGCTGCTGAACAGTCTCTATCCATGGCCTGCTTGATGGACATGCAGAGGAGAATGGCTCAATGGGCCAGCTATGCGCAGGCAAGGGACAAGGAAGTTGCAGACCAGCTAGGCTGTATCTTCCCTGAATTCCCCACCAATCTTCTAACTCCATGGGTGCCCCCACGACCAAGGCAACCAGATGAGGATGACGAGAATTGAGTGCTGGTTTGAAGTGCACTAAAGGGAGTATTGCTTTTCCCTTAGAAAAAACAAACAATTTTTCTGCTTTCTGATAGGATCATGTGCAGTATGCTGTTTTATGTTCAACTTTTGATCTGTTTTAATGTATAGTTTTATGTTTTTTCTTTTGCTTAGTCTAGTCTGATGTTAGCTGAATAGGTAGGATAGTTTAGCTTTATTTTTAGGATGCGTGAGTAACAGGAAAAAGCATGCTAGGGGCCTGAGTCAATGTTAAATCTGCCCGGATTGAATTGCGAAATAATTGCGGTTCCCGCAATTTTTGTGACTGATTGCATGTTTTGGACTGTCTGTTTAGTTAGGCTGTGATCTGTTATATTCTATCTTTTGCTGCTAGCATGACTACATTATATAGCTGATCTTCAAGCATGCTGGATGAGTGTCATAGGACACCCTTTGATAGTTTAAATTAGCCTCTGAATAGTGCTCAGCATGCATAAACCATCAGTCCTTAAACAGTCTGTTTTGTCAAATTTTCTGCTGCTGGGATAATTGCTTTTAGAATGTTTTTCCTATGCCTAGGATTTTTAGATTCTCTTTGTTTTACTTTAGACTAGATGCTTCTAGGACAAGTTTGGGGGTGTGCCACCTCAAACACTCATTGGGGACAATGAGTAGTTGAAGTTTGGGGGAGGCCACCCTAGGCCTAGGAACATTCCTCTCTCCCTTAGAAGCATAAGCATTCTTCTTCTCCTTTACAAAAAAAAAACAAAATGATGAACTAAAAAAAAAAAAAAAAAAATGAAAAAAGAATAAAGGGGGAGTTTCTCTTAGGTTGCTGAGTAATCAGTGCCAAGTGTGTAACCCACAAGTGGCGTTGCATCAAAAGGCAACCAAAGGAGAGTCTCCACCTAAGTAAGAAAAAGGGTAAAGAATAGAGAAGAAGAATGTATACCTAGGAGTTATAACTTTGTGGCTTAGATATCCTATTTAAAAAGAACTTTGATCCTCAAAGTAGCTAAGCACAAAGTTGTAACTTGTAGGGTTGTTTTAGGGAGATGAGTGTTTATCCAATGTAGTGATGCCAGGGTTTAGTTTGTTCTCTAAAAGTACTACTGTCACTGTTAATACTAAGACTGGCATGACTCTAAGGAATCCTAGACACATTAAAAATAAAGCTAGAAGCATGTACTGAGTCTGGAGTAAAGCTTGGTAGAATTTGAAACCTTAGGGATAGTGGCATGATGTCATAAAAGTAGCTAGATCAGTAGTAGGGGTTAATGAAAACAGCAGGTATAGTAGGCAGGTGAAGTCAGAAGAAGCTTGATAAGGAGGTTAGTTCTAAACTTAGAAGTGTGTCACAGGACAGCACTGCTAGAGAGAGGGATATAGGGGAGTCGGTGAGTAGTTAAAGAAGAAAAAACAGCAGCCTAAGTAAGTCCTTAGTATGCTTGAGGACAAGCAAAGCCTTAAGTTTGGGGGTGTGTTAAGTCTCTGAAAGTGACTTATTTAGGACCCATTTAGCTTAGGAAGATGTACACTTTTAGGTGATTTTGTTAGCATTTAGCCTAAACCTATGCTTTAATATGAGAATTAGAAGAAGGTAGCTAATATAGGACTTAGGTACAATAGGTAGAAAAAGGGTTGAAAACCGAAGGAAAAGAATGAAAAAATGAGCATTGCGAATGAATTGCGAAAACATTGCGGTGACCGCAATTATTCAAGTGAAAACCGTAAGTTGACTGATCTTTTTCTGTTAATTTCCGTAATTTCAGGGATTCATTCTTTCTCCTCCATCCATTCTGATATATGACGTTGAAGATTGATGGTTCTCCTTGGCCCAAACGCACCTGCAAATTACTATAAAAGGGGGCCAAAGTCGGAGGTTTGATCATCATTCGAAGCGCAGAAGTCTTCTAGCAGACCATCATTTCTCTCTGTTTTCCTTTGCCGTCTGTTGGAGTGAGAGTCTCAGCTATTGGAATCGTTAATCTGATAGGAAGGAGAGAAGATTCTTCTTCTCTCTCGATTGGATTCATCCAAGCAAGGCTTACCTCTCATCCCTTCCATTCGAGCCGTCTGCAACGAAGCTTTTCAGCACCCTTTACTGCTTTTCTATCGTTCTTCTTCTTATTTCCAGTTTGATTCTTGTTGTTCTTAGCCTAGTGTTTTAATTATTGCATTTCGTTGTTGTCTGTCTTTGAATCATTTCTTTTGAAGCTTTCCTTTGTCGTTCAAACATTAAAAGTAATCAAAGTACAATTTTGCATTTCACAGTTTCTACCTTGTTCTGCTACGGTTTTGTCTTGCTGTTTTAAGCACATTTATCTTCTAAGCATGTCTGTTTTATCTACCCTTTCTGTTCTTCATATATCCATGAGTAGCTAAATCACTTAGGGGCATGCTAATGACAGAACTATAGGCTAAAAAACGTAAACCAAGCATGTAGGATAGCTTTCGAAGCATTGTTTGTATGTGAGCTTCATCCCACGGGAAATTTCGATTGGCCATCCATTTTGTCCAAAGAACTCCTAACCTCTGGAAGGAGTAAGAGTTCAGAGTCATATAAGCATGCTAGTCTTTCATGGTAACCAGGAAACGGCCTAGGAATAGGCGTTTCCCTAGTACAAACTAAACACTCCTGTTTTAACAAGATGCTTAAGACCTTACTTTGAAGTCGAGTAAACTTAAGACTCTAATGCATGGAATCGGACGATACTTGAGATAGAGTGAGTTTGATGTATAGAGAGTTGATCCAATGCTTGAGAATCGTAATAAAATGCCTATAGGATAGTCATTAGTAGCCCTTAATTCACCCTTTTACTCAGTTTAGCTGCCATTTAATTGCGGTAACATTGCGGTCCTCGCAATTCTGCCAGATTTTCATTCTGTTTAGCTGTTTTCTTCCTCGTTTATTAATTCCATCTCTTGTCCTTTAGGTTTAATTTCAACTTGCATTTGTTCATGTTATATTCCTTTATACATTCAGCAAAAATTAGATAATTAAAAACCAATTTTACCCCATCAAATCCACCCCATCTTTCTTAACAAACACACTTCGCGAATAGCTAAACATAAGTCTCTGTGGAAAAAACGAATGAAATATACTTACTACTTGCTGTGAGACCATGTATGCTTGCATGTTCTAAGTGCTCTCTCGCTCTTATTTCTCATTTTTATTAACACATTGAGCACGCAACAATAGGTGGTTGCAAAAGGCTGCTCATTAATCGTGGATCACCATTCAACTTTGTGAGGTAGTCAAGCTTGACATGTGGCAGCAGCAGGGAGAGTTGACGGCTGGAAAATCTCAGTCAATAACGACTGACGGCTGGAAAGAATTGCAGCAGCAACGACTGTTTCCTTGCGGTTTCCTTGCGAGGGCCGCAATGCTTCATTGCGGTTTCAGCAATGTTTTCGCAAAGTTTCCTGCAATGTACATTTTAGCTTGTTTTACATCATTTTGCATCCTTTTTCTTTTCTTTTCCAAATAAGTCCTATTTTAGCATCACTTCTCAAATTCTCACATTTATGCACACATTAAGCTAACTCCTAACAAAAACACTCAAGAATGTGCACGATTTAAAGGTAAATATAGCCCTAAATAATGGACTTTTGGCGAGGTAACACAAACCAACCGCGGGGTCATCTGACAACGGTCAAATACATCCGACCGTTCGAAGATAGTTGACGAGAGTTGAGCTGGGAAAATCATGAGATCCCTACAAAAGAAGAGGCCGAAAGCCTACCTTCGGCGTCAGAATTGCAACTACTCCAAGGCCAACAACGCTAAACCTGTCTGTAGTTCAAAAATTCATACTGGATGAGTAGTATGCGATTTTAGAAGCAAAGGGTTCATGAGTTAGACAAAAATGTAAACGACATTCTAGAGCTCCTACCAAAGCGACGATAAGAACAATCTCGAAACTTTCTCAGAGCGGGTGGATCCCTCGTTCACATACCATAAGGAATCTGTCCTTCTCGTTTATCTTAACGAAACCGACCGAAAATGGTATGAGCAACTCAAAAGGGTGACCCCCTCAGGAGGAACCATAAATAGTGATCCCCTCGGGAGGAACCAAAAAAGATGACCCTCTCGAAAAGAACTGACGACCCCAAGTGCAAAGAAAACCGATCCCTCGAGGAATCAGTTGAGGCCAACCTCTAGAGGGGTCAACCAAGCATCATGAAGTCGACCAAATAGCTTGAAGTCAACCCCTAGAGGGGTCGGCCAAGCACCAAAAAGTTGACTGAACGACATCCACTTAATCTTGTAAGGATCGCGAAACGAAGAGACGATCGACACCGATTATTGTTTTGATAAAAAAAACTCTGTCTAGTACGCATTTTTTTTCTACTCAAGTGTCTCAATATTGCAACAACAAACCCAACAAACTTGAGTGGGGGCAAGAGACATGAGAAAGGTTAGTTATCCATTCATTCAAAAAACTTGGTATCACACCGGGTCCAAAAATGCAATGCTACTGAAGTTCAAGGAAAAACAACATTGTTGAAACAACACAAAGTCTAAAAGCAAAAAGTCAAATCAGGTGTCAGGAAACTCTGGGACATCATCCAAGAAGTCCTCACCAACAACAGCTCCATAATCCTCAAACCTAAGAGGAATATATTGAAGTTCCTTGAACTGGTTGTGCAGGAACTCAAAATCGCAATAAGGATAACGCTCATTTGCAAGGTTAACAAACTAGGTGACTCCAGTCTCCATCAGTTCAGACTAAAGAGAAATGTATTGTAGACACTACTTGAATTCACCAGCTAAGAACGACGAGTCACTCAAGTGGGCATTGGCCAAAGATAGCTCATTCTTAGTAGTCACAAGCTCCACATCAAGAGAAACCTTGGAAGTTGCCAGAGATTGAATGGCCTTAGTATGAAGAGCTTCCACGCGCTCTAGCTTAGATTGAGGAACTGAAGACTGACGAAGATAAAGAAGCTCGTCAGACAATCGATGAACGAAAGCAGACATATCCAGAAAGGCCTGTCAACAAGCAGAATGGTCAGGGAAAACCCAAAAACAAAAAAAATAAAGCAAAGTAAAAAAGAAGCATACCTCGCGAAGGTGCATAACTGCACTATGGAAGCCTTGCCGATGACGGACGTAGTTGACAACAGGTTTATAATCTGACAAGTTCAACCAAGCAGAGGAGACTCGTTCCAAGAGTTTCGTCTCGTCAAAATCTGAAAGGAGCGGTCAGTCGAACTTGATCAAGCCAGCCCCAAAAGAACTTCTTTCGCTAGATGGTGGAAAAAAATAAGAGTATCAACTCGGTTGCTTGACTGAGATGGAGGCAGTGAGTGAAGGCGTCACCTCTTAACAGAACATCCCCCATACACCTTAGTAGAGGAGCTCATCACAAATATGACTTTGGGAAGACCCAACACTGAAGAAGTCTGCCACTTTTGAGCAGTCAACTTTAGACGATCCGCTACAGACATAAAGCGGTGAGAAAAATGTACCTGAAAAATAATCGTAAGAAAAGTCAATTTCGACGGGAGTTGATCTTACCCGAGGTTGGGTCTCGACGAAGATCCAACCGAGCCTTGGAGTCGAACCCGGCGGGGAACATACATGCTCAATACAGAAGACTGACTTCATAATGTTGGATATGTACTAAAAAAGCTTATCCTTGTGGGATCAGTTGGGCAAATGGGAAGTTTACCCCGGTAGGGTCAGCTCCGCTCTAAGGAAATCGATCTCGGTAGAATCAGACCTAAACTAAAGGTGCTAGCCCAAGGTGGGATTGGCTGGAAAAGGGAAACCAATAGGTCGGACCTGTCATAGAGGAGTCGGTTCTTGTAGAATCGATCGAACAAATGGGAAGCTGGCCCCGATAGGGTCAACCCTACTCTAGGGAAACTGAGCCCTATAGGGACAACCCTACACATAAGGTGCCTATCCATCAAAGACTGGAATGAATGATTAGAGAACTAAACCTCAAAGGAAGACCTATCGTAGACATTACCATTCTTCGTGGATTGGCCAAAAGATAGTAAAAGAGGAAGAAAAGATCCACGTATCTGTAGAGGCGTGGAAACTGCTGGCAACCAAGAAATGTTCTACTAAGAAGTCTGACCACACCAACCATGAACCCCATCGAGCCGTATCAGGGAGAAGAAGTGCAGAGCTCCAGAAAGATCGTGCTTAGGCAGACGCCTCCATTTTTTCATCAACTAGATGTAGAAATAAATGTCAAAATTCACACACGTGAAAGGAAGAGAAAAGATAAGTGTAATCATTTACCTTGAACTCTAAAGTCAGTCGGTACAACAAAGTCACCATTAGATTTCGCCAACCAATTATCGCTCGCAAAGAACCATTGTTTGCTCCACTTTTTGGCAAAAGTAGGACACTTGACAATGGATTTGCCAGAAAAGCGAGGATAAAGGTAATAATAAAGAGAGGTGCGCGAAAGTTGCTTCAAGACATGAATCGACATGAAATCAGAAACACTGATCGGAGAGACGTTCCCTTGTCAGAGCCATAAAATGTAACATTCGATCAATGAGCACCATCTGTTAGGTATAAGTTGGCTCGGAGCAAAGTTCATCGAAACTTATGCAGGAAAGGGTGGAGTGGAAGTCGAACATCGTTCTCGAACAAGGTGGGATAAAGTGCCACTTCCCTAGAAGAAAGAAGCTCTAGGCTCTCCCCAACAACCAAGGTTCTCATGTTCACATGCACAAAAACATGATAAGAACTCCTAAAACCATCCAAGGTTTCTTGAGTTAAAGGTCTCGAGGAAAAGACTCGAGGAGTAGCAATACCAACAGAGGAAGAAGGCCAACGCTTAGTTCGATTCTCCAAAGAGAGGTCAAAATTTGCATCCTCCGGATCAGTCAAGACCGATTCTTTGACTTAAGGTGGAGCTACCAAAACACCCAATATGGAAGAAAAGCGTCGAGGGGTTGACCACCAAAGAAGAGCGACATGCGCTAAGACAGTAAGGAGGAGGCAAAAACCCTCTACCTTGTAGAAGTCGATGGATGATCCCCAATGGCATAATCCTTATTCAGAGCTGTTATGTCTCCAAAAGTGACTTATTTAGGACTTATTTAGCTTAGAAAGATGCACACTCTTAGGTGTTTTTTAGAGGATTTAGCTTAAACCTATGCTTATATATGAGAATTAAGAGAAGGTAGCTAAATTAGGACTTGTGTGCAAAAGGAAAGAAAAGGAATGAAAACCGAAGGAAAAGTATGAAAAATGCACATTGCGATAGCATTGCGGAAACATTGCTGAAACCGCAATGTTTCAAGTGAAAACCGTAAGTTGACTGATCTTTTTCTGTTAAATTCCGTTATTTCAGGGATTCGTTCTTTCTCCTCCATCCATTTTGAAGTACGACGTTGAAGATTGATGGTTCTCCTTGGCCCAAACGCACCTGCAGATTACTATAAAAGGGGGTCAAAGTCGAGGGTTCAAGCATCATCCGAAAGCGTAGAAGTCTTCTCGCAGCTCCATCTTTTCTCCTGTTTTTCTTCGCCGTCTGTTGGTTTGCGAAGCTCAGCTGTTGGAATCGATAATCTGATAGGAAGGAGAGAAGATTCATCTTCTCTCTCGATTGGATTCATCCAAGCAAGGCTGACCTTTCTCATCCTTCAGCCGAGGCGGTTGCGACGAGGCGTCCGAGCTCATTTACATGCTTTCTGTCTTTCCTTTCTAATTTCCAGCATTGTTTAGTTGTTGTTTCTGTTCTAGTGACTAGTTCATTTCATTGCGTTGCTTTCTGTCTTTAAGTTATTTACTTCAAGCGTTCCTTTGTTCATTCAAACAATCAAGTAATTAAATCACCATTCGTCATTTCACAATTCTTGCCTTTGCGATCTACTGCTTTTCCTCACTGTTTTGTCTTAAAATTACTTCTAAGCATGTCTACTTCTTCTCTTACTTCTGTTCTGTCTATATCCATGAGTAGCTAAGTCACATAGGGGCATGCTAATGACAAGTCTATAGGCTAAAAAACGTGAACCAAGCATGTAGGATAGCTCTCGAAGCATTGATTGTATGTAAGCTTCATCCCACGGGCAATTTCGATTGGCCATCCATTTTGTCCAAAGAACTCCTAACCTCTGGAAGGAGTAAGAGTTCAGAGTCATACACTCATGCTAGCCTTTCAAGGTAGCCAGAAAACGACCTAGGAATAGGCGTTTTCCTAGTACAAACCGTAACTTTCTGCTTTAACAAGATGCTTAAGACCTTACTTGGATATGAGTAAACTAAAGAATCTAATGCATGGAATCGGAAGATACATGAGATTGAGTGAGTTTGATGCATAGTGAGTTGATCCAGAGCTTGAGAGTCGAATGAAAAAGCCTATAGAGGAGTCGTTAGTAGCCCTTGTTTCTCCATTTTACACACTTTCGCTGTTATTAAAATTGCGGAAGAATTGCTGTTTCCGCAATTCTGCTAAAGTTACAATTCTGTCTAGCTGTTTTTGTCTTCGTTTAGTAATTTCGTCTCTTCTCATTTGAGTTTAACTTTGACTTTCACTTGTTTATGTTACTATCCTCTTCGTATTCAGTAAGAAATAGACAATTTAAAACCAATTCTACCCCATCAAATCCACCCTTTCTTTCTTGACTTTACACTTCACGAGTAGCTTATAATAAATCTCTGTGGGAAAACGAATGAAAAAATACTTACTACTTGCTATAGGATCATGTATGCTTGCATGTTCTGAGTGCTCTCTCTATCTTATTGCTTATTTATTTTAACACATTGAGCACGTAACAAGTTTTTGGCGCCGCTGCCAGGGATTTATTTAAGTGAAAACGAAGTTTGTTAAGTTTGAAACACCAAGTTTACTACCTATTGAAGCTTATCTGTTTCATTTCTTTTGCAGGTACTAGTTGGGTTAGTTTATGAGTGAGCCTTCAAGTAGTGATCTAGAGTTCAATCCTGAGCCTGAGAGATTACTTAGGGCCAGAAATAGAGCCAAGAAACGTCTCTTTAACCAACCCTCTATACCTCCAATAATTGCGGGAACCGCAATTCCTCCGCAATTGTCTCAAGAAGAAATGGATGGGATAGTCCCAAATCCGGTGCCTGTCACTCGCAATCCCATCGAAATAGCGAATGATAAGGATAGCGCCATACTCTCTTACCTAGTACCTATGCCTGGGGAGCTGAACCCCAGCATAATCTGTCCTGAAATCACTGCCCACTCATTCGAGTTAAAGCCAGTGATGTTCCAAATGTTGTCCACTGTGGGACAATTCTTTGGAGTGGAAAATGAGGACCCCCACAACCATCTTAGAAACTTTTTAGGAGTCAGTGATACCTTTATCATCCCTGGAGTTTCCCAAGAAGCCTTGAGGCTATACTTGTTTCCTTATTCTTTGAGGGACAAAGCCAAAACGTGGTTAAACTCATTACCCTCAGGATCAGTCCGTAATTGGGCAGACTTAGCAGAGAAATTCCTAGTCAAATACTTCCCACCTGATAGGAATTCTACCTTTCGTGATGACATAATCAAGTTCAAACAAGCTGACACTGAGTCTCTTCACGAAGCTTGGACAAGGTTTAAAGATCTTCTTCTTAAATGTCCACACCATGGCATCCCATGGTGTATCCAAATAGAGGTCTTTTTCAAAGGATGCAACCCCAACACTAGACAAGTTCTAAATTCATCAGCTGGAGGTTCCATGTTGTCCAAGAGTTACAACGAAGCCTATGAGATCTTGGAGAAGATCTCAGCATCTCACTGTAGGTGGTCAGATGATCCAGTTGAGCCAACTAGAGCTCAAGACAAGGATGCTCTAAGTGCAATGAGCAGCCAAATAAATGCCCTGACCAACCTAGTTAAGCAAATGGCTCAAACCAATCTCCAAACAAGTGTCAACACCGCCACAGCCATGTCCATGGGCACCCAACAAAGTCAAGGTGAGACACTTATCTGTGGATTCTGTGGGGAAGGGCACCCGTATGAATACTGCCCTGGGAATCCAGCCTCGGTCTGCTATGTTGGAAGCCAACAGCAGCCTAGGAACAACCCCTATTCCAATACTTACAACCCTGGTTGGAGGAACCACCCAAACCTGTCATGGGGTGGCCAACAAAATGCTAATCAAAATCTTAACCAACCAAGACCGAGTGGAACACCTGGTTTCACTCCCCAACATAACCAATCCATGTATCAAAAACCATACAACCAACCTGTAGGATCTTCTGTAGAAAACTTACTCAAGGAATATATAGCCAAGAATGATGCCACTCTACAGAGTCAGCAAGCCACTCTTAGGAGCCTAGAGAACCAAATAGGGCAACTAGCCAATGAAATCAAAAGTAGGCCCCAAGGTAGACTACCTGCTGACACTGAAATGCCAAGGAAAGATGGTAAAGAGCAAGTTCAAGCAATTGAACTTAGAAGTGGTAGACCATTGGTGAGCAACACCAAGGACACACCAAAGAGAGTAGAGAACACTGAGTCTAGTGCTCCACTGGAGTCTCTGCCAAACCAAGGTCCACCACCAACAAACACATCAGGATCAAGGCTTGAGCCAATCATAGAAGAAATAGAAGAAATTCCAAGGCCTCCACCTATCCTAAGGCGACCTGAAGTGCCTGCATATGTGCCACCACCTCCATTTCCTAGAAGGCTAAAGAAAAAACAAGAACAGGAAGTGCACTTTAATAAATTTCTAGAAATTCTTAAGCAAGTGCATGTTAACATTCCTTTTGTAGAGGTTTTACAGTCTATGCCTTCTTATGTAAAGTTTTTGAAGGATATTATAACTAACAAGAGAATAATTGGTGAGTTTGAAACAGTCAATCTCACTGAGGAGTGCAGTGCTATACTCCAAAACAAGCTACCCAAGAAGGAGAAGGATCCTGGTTCCTTCACCTTACCTGTAGAGCTAGGAGGCAAGCACGTGGGCAGAGCTCTTTGTGACCTGGGAGCCAGCATAAACCTCATGCCCCTATCACTATTCCGCCAGCTAGGAATAGGAGAAGCACGTCCAACCACTGTCACTTTACAACTAGCAGACAGATCCATAGCATACCCTGAAGGTAAGATTGAGGATATTCTTGTAAAGGTTGACAAATTTATTTTCCTTGCAGATTTCATTATCCTGGATTATGAAGCAGACAAGGAGGTCCCCATCCTGTTAGGTAGACCATTTCTAGCCACAGGTAGGGCACTGATAGATGTCCAAAAAGGTGAGCTCACTATGAGGGTTCATGATGAAGAGGTGAAATTTAGTGTGTATAAAGCCTTAAGGTACCCCTCTGACTCTGAATTTTGTGCTAGTATGGACATTGTAGATTCATTAATGGAAGAACAATTGGAGCATGAATTGTTGACTAAGCATGCTCATGAATATGTAGGATTAGAATTAACTGACTTAAACATAGCTGAGATGATGGACATATCTGTAAATAACCCTCAGCATGTTTGTATGAATATTAATTTAACTAAAAAATCTGTGAATCCATTAAAACCATCCATTGAGCATCCACCTGTCTTAGAATTGAAACCTCTCCCCACTCACCTCAAGTATGCATATCTAGGAAGTAATGATACTTTGCCTGTGATTATTTCTTCTAAATTAAGTGAAAAGCATGAGGTTGAACTGATTTTACTACTTAAGCAACATAGGAAGGCTATTGCATGGACTATTGCTGACATTAGAGGCATTAGCCCTTCTTATTGCATGCATAAGATTATATTAGAGGAAGAGCATACCCCTAGAGTAGATCACCAACGTAGGTTGAATCCCTCTATGAAAGAGGTAGTTAAAAAGGAAATAATAAAATGGTTAGATGCTGGTGTGATCTTCCCCATAGCTAGTAGTCAGTGGGTAAGCCCTATACAATGTGTACCTAAGAAGGGGGGGATGACTGTGGTAGTCAATGAGAACAATGAACTGATTCCAACAAGGACTGTCACAGGATGGAGAGTTTGCATGGATTATAGGAAACTAAATAAAGAAACCAAAAAAGACCATTTCCCTCTACCATTCATTGACCAAATGCTAGATAGGATAGCTGGTAGAGCCTACTACTGTTTCTTAGACGGTTATTCAGGATATAACCAGATTACTATAGACCCTAAGGACCAAGAGAAGACTACCTTCACTTGCCCTTTTGGAACTTTTGCCTTTCGCAGAATGCCTTTTGGCTTATGCAATGCACCGGCAACTTTCCAAAGGTGCATGTTGGCAATCTTCTCTGATTTGGATGAGTCCGTGATAGAGATATTCATGGATGATTTCTCAGTCTTTGGGGATTCATTTACAAACTGTCTAGAGAACCTAGGACAAGTCCTAGCTAGGTGTGAGGAGACCAACCTAGTCCTAAATTGGGAAAAGTGTCATTTCATGGTGGATGAAGGGATTGTCTTAGGTCATAGAGTGTCAAGGGCAGGTGTAGAGGTTGACAGGGCAAAAATTGAAATAATAGAGAAGTTGGTAGAACCTCAAAATGTCAAAGCCATTAGAAGTTTCTTAGGGCATGCTGGCTTCTATAGAAGGTTCATTAAAGACTTTTTTAAGATCTCCAAGCCTCTATGCGAGCTTCTAGAGCTAAACAAACCCTTCATCTTCTCTAGGGAATGTTTCCTAGCATGGAAAACCCTTAAGGAAGCACTAGTCACAGCCCCTATTATAGTAGGACCAAATTGGGATCTCCCATTTGAGATGTTATGTGATGCCAGTGACTATGCTGTAGGGGTTATGTTAGGACAGAAGTTTGACAAGTTAACACACCCTGTATATTATGCTAGTAAGACACTTAATGAGGCACAATGCAACTACGCAACCACTGAGAAGGAGATGTTAGCTGTAGTGTTTGCTTGTGAGAAATTTAGGAACTATATTGTAGGCACCAGAACGATTGTGTACACTGACCATTCTGCTTTAAAGTACCTTATGAGAAAGGTTGATGCTAAGCCTAGGTTGATTAGGTGGGTACTGCTGCTGCAAGAGTTTGATCTAGACATTAGAGATAAGAAAGGAAGTGAAAATGTGGTAGCGGACCATCTTTCTAGATTGCAGCATAATTGCGGAAAAATTGCGGAACCCGCAATTTCTGATGCTTTTATTGATGAACATGTCTTTATATTGACTCATCGTGATAACGATGAGGAACCTTGGTTTGCTGACATTGCTAACTTCCTTGCATCGCAGGTACTACCAACTTTCAAGGGAGGACAAGAGAAGAAGAGGTTCCTTCATGAAGCAAGGAAATTCATATGGGATGACCCCACACTTTACAAAACATGTGCTGACGGCTTGCTAAGGAAGTGTGTTTCAGCTGCTGAGGCGAAGTCTGTGCTGCAGCACTGCCACACAGCTCCTTATGGTGGACACTTTGGTGGCCAAAGAACAGCTGCAAAGGTATTTCAGAGTGGCTACTATTGGCCAACAATCTTCAAGGATGCCCACAACTATGCCCACAGCTGTGATGAATGCCAAAGAACAGGTAACCTTAGTCGCAAGGATGAAATGCCTCTCACTTACATCTTAGAGTTGGAGCTCTTTGATGTGTGGGGCATTGACTTCATGGGACCATTTCCCCCATCATCAGGTAACCTTTACATATTAGTGGCAGTAGATTATGTATCCAAGTGGGTAGAGGCCATAGCATGTCCCAATAATGATGCCAAAACCGTCATAAAATTCTTGCATAGGCACATTTTTACTAGGTTTGGAACACCACGTGCCATCATTAGCGATGAAGGGACACATTTCATTAATAAGGCTATGGAGAGAGTGTTGGCTAAGTATAACATCAGACATAGAGTAGCCACTCCCTATCACCCACACTCGAATGGACAGGCTGAAATTTCAAATAGGGAGATTAAGAACATCCTAGAAAAAGTGGTCAAACCCAACAGAAAGGATTGGGCGTTTAAACTCGAGGATGCACTTTGGGCGTATAGAACGGCATATAAGACACCCCTAGGTATGTCTCCTTACAGACTTGTGTATGGTAAAGCTTGTCATCTTCCATTCGAGTTAGAAATTAAGGCATTTTGGGCACTAAAAGAGTTGAATTATTGCGTGACCGATGCGGGAACGTTGCAGTCTTTGCAATTACATGAGCTTGATGAGCTTAGGCATATGTCTTATGAAAATGCCAAAATGTATAAGGAAAAGACCAAGATTTGGCACGACAGTAGACTTAGGATTAAGGACTTTAAGAAAGGCCAACTTGTTTTGTTATTTAACTCACGATTGAGGTTATTTCCAGGCAAACTAAACTCCAGATGGTCAGGTCCTTTCATAATAACTAATGTGTTTGTTCATGGTGCCATTGAGATAAAGAACCTACAACAAGGACAACCATTCATGGTTAATGGTGCAAGGTTGAAGCACTACTATGAGGAAGGAGATGTGAAG
This sequence comes from Herpetospermum pedunculosum, assembly GCA_028017165.1. Lineage (NCBI taxonomy): Eukaryota > Viridiplantae > Streptophyta > Magnoliopsida > Cucurbitales > Cucurbitaceae > Herpetospermum > Herpetospermum pedunculosum. Next base: position 1,157,936 of record CM051527.1, read on the forward strand.
ACTCTCTCGGCCTTCCTCTTGACTGAAGCGTGAAATTAAGAACGGAAGAGGACGAGTGATTGCTGTGCTCGTCAATATGAGGCTCATGCCTTAGTTTATTTTTTCCATTTTTTCCGGTTATCGTTTGTGTATATGTTTGTATGATTTTAATTACGAATTTGATGTTGATTTTATTTCTTTTTGTAGGGAATCAATAGAGGGAATCAAGAAGATTAAATCCAGCTAAAAAGATCAAGAAGATATTGGGCCAAATCAAAGATACGGTTGAGCAAAGATTGACATTTAAATGCAGAAAATCTCCAACGGTCACTAGAATTGCGCTGGATTTGCAGAATCCGCAAAAATATAGCCGTTGGGATTTTTTTGGGTTTCTTTATATCCGTTAGAAGGCGCGTTGATCCGCACGATTCTCCCATTATCTGAACTCCAAGAAAGCTGATTTTCTCTTCATCTGTGATTCCTCTCTCCAAATCTCCACAATTCAACAATGGTGCTAACAAGAGCCGAACGATCTGCGTCCAAGAAACGGGCTGATGAGGCTGAAACGGCTGTGAGGGAAGCACTTCTTGCCCTTGCAGACGCTGATGCTGCGCGAACTGAACGACTTCCCAAACTTCCGATCCGCAAGAAGAAGTGGAAGGTCGTCACAGAGATACCTGCTGGACCCTCTGAACCAGCAGGCACACCCAAGAAGCGCAAATGGAGTATGGCTGTGGCCGAAGAAGAAAACAAGAAGAAGACTCCCTCTGTGGAGAGTCAAGAACTAGGCCAGCCATCCCACGAGACAGCCGAGCGCAGCCCTTCATCATCGCCACCAGCGCAGAGCCCTGAGCTGCCTTCATCACCGCAGAGCTCTGCACAGACCCCTACAGCAGCACAAAGCACCACTCCTTCGCACACTTCTCCACGGCCTGACCCTGAATTCCCATATGGGGACTACCAAGAATCGACGCAGGGCAGTGGGGAAGCTGAGGAAGACGAGGTCTTCTCTCCTTTGAGGGAAGCTAGCCCTGAGAGCCCTGTACAGCAGGATGACTCGATGGACGAGACACTGGGGGATTGCCTCCAACAGATGGCAACAAAGGCACGATTGAGGAAGAAGGAAGCCACGGTTGTCAAGGCCAAACGGCCAAGAACAAAAAAGAAGTCCAAGAAGAAGAAGAAGTCCAGGGCTGCGCCTTCATCCAAGAAGGGGAGTGACGAGCCTTCCCCAAAGAAGCTCAAGATTGGAGCTGTTGAGTCAGCCAAACTGAAAGACAAGGGGAAGGCCAAGCTGTACCCTGAAGATGAGCCCCAGTCAGTGAGACCGTGTCTTCTGACGCTGAGTCTAGAGGCATTGAGCTGAGGAAAAGGGAGCTGCTGCACGAGAAGGGCTTCCTCGACAGACCTGCTGACCTGCCGCAATTCTTGCGCGCAGGAATTACGAATCACGGCTGGGAGGAGTTGTGCAGACCACCCAATCCAGCTTACACAAGCATGGTGTATGACTTCTACGTCAATTTGAGGAATTCTGAGGAGGGGTTGTCTGTGGTCAGGGGAGTAGAAGTGGACTTCTCAGCAAAAGCCATCAACGAAGCCTATGGCCTAAAGGGCCAAAAACATACTGACTATGCAAGGATTGTTGATGAGCCTACCGAAGCTGTCTTGGAGGAGGCCATTCGGATCATTGGCCAGCCTGAAGCATCATGGACCGTGTCGCGCAATGGGAGGCACACTCTCATGAGTGCCAACCTCACAGCTAAGGCGGCTGTCTGGTTTTCTTTCGTGAGAAGGAAGCTGTCCCCCGTGACACATGAGACCACAATCAACCAGAGCAGATCGCTGTTGGTCTATGCAATCATGCGAGGTCTCACAATCAACGTGGGCGAAGTCATGTCAGCTGCCATTGCTGACTGCGCCAAGAAGGGTAAGGGTCCATTGTTCTTCCCTAATACTATTACTAAACTATGCTTGCGTGCAGGAGTCCCCATTGAGCGGATGGAACAGCAGATGGCTTACACAGGCCACTTGGAGCTGCCTACAGGCTTGAGGCTGAGAAGACAGGGGAACATGGAGTTCGAGCTGGACAAATTGGCTGCTGCTCAGTCACTGTCCATGGCGTGCCTAATGGATCTACAGAAGAGGATGGCTCAATGGGCCACATACGCACAGGCAAGGGACAAGGAAGTTGCTGACCAACTGGGATGCATCTTCCCTGACTTTCCCACAAACCTACTGTCTCCATGGGTGCCTCCACGACCACGAGGGACTGATGATGAGGATGACGACATCTGAGTGCTAGATTGCAGAGCACTAAAGGGAGTATTGCTGTTCCCTTAGAAAAAAATTAAACTGCTTTTTGTGAACCGTGTGAATTATGCTGTCTTTAGTTAATATTTTGATCTGTTTTAGTTGCTTAGTTTTAAGTTTTTAAATTGTTTAGTATAGCTTGTTGCTAGCTGATTAGGTAGATTAGTTTAGTTTCATTTTTAGAAAGCTTGAATGACTGGAAAAAGCATGCGTAGGGGCCTTAAACACTGATATATCTGCCCTGACTTTATTGCGAAATAATTGCGGAACCCGCAATTTTTATTACTGAATGCATGTTTTTGACTGATTGTTTAGCTAGGCTGTGATCTGTTTAAATTCTATCTTTTGCTGCTATCATGACTACCTTATATAGCTTATCTTAAAGCATGTTGGATGAGTGTCATAGGACACCCTTTGATAGTTTAAATTAACCTCTAAAAAGCTCAGCATGCATAGCTTTAAGTCCTCACCTGTCTGTTTTTTTTCAAATTTCTGCTGCTGTGATATTTACTTTTAGATTGTTTTGTCTATGCCTAGGGCTTTTAGATTCTCTTTGTTTTACCTTAGACTAGATGCTTCTAGGAAAGTTTGGGGGTGTGCCACCTCAGACACTCATAGGGGACAATGAGTAGTTTAAGTTTGGGGGAGGCCACCCTAGGCCTAGGAACATTCCTCTCTCCCTTAAAAACATAAGCATTCTTCTTCTCCTTTACAAAAAAATGATGAGCTGAAAAAAAAAAAATGAAAAATAGAATAAAGAGGGGTGTCTCTCTTAGGTTGCTGAGTAATCAGTGCCAAGTGTGTAACCCACAAGTGGCATTGCATCAAAAGGCAACCAAAGGAGAGGCTCCACCTAAGTAAGAAAAAAGGAAAAGAATAGGGAAGAAGAATGTATACCTAGGAGTTGCAACTTTGTGGCTTAGATGTCCTGATAAAAAGAACTCTGATCCTCAATTAGCTAAGCACAAAGTTGTAGCTTGTAGGGTTGTTTAGGGAGATGAATGTATGTCCAATGTAGTGATGCCAGGGTTTAAGTTGTTCTCTTAAAGTACTACTGTCACTGTTAATACTAAGACTGGCATGACTCTAAGGAATCCTAGGTAGCTCATAAGTAAAAACTAGAAGCATGTACTGAGTCTGGGGTAAAGCTAGGTAGAATTTGAAACCTTAGGGATAGTGGCATGATATGACAAAAGCAAGTAGATCAGTTGTAGGAAGTTAATGAAAACAGCAGGAGTATTAGGCATGCGAAGTCAGAAGAAGCTAGATAAGAGGATAGTTTTAAACTTAGAAGTGTGTCACAGGACAGCACTGTTGTAGATAGGGATATAGGGGAGTCAGTAAGTGGTTAAAGAAGGTGAAACAGCAGCCTAGGCAAGTCCTTAGTTTGCTTGAGGACAAGCAAAACCTTAAGTTTGGGGGTGTGTTATGACTCCAAAAGTGACTTATTTAGGACTTATTTAGCTTAGAAAGATGCACACTCTTAGGTGTTTTTGAGAGGATTTAGCTTAAACCTATGCTTATATATGAGAATTAAGAGAAGGTAGCTAAATTAGGACTTGTGTGCAAAAGGAAAGAAAAGGAATGAAAACCGAAGGAAAAGTATGAAAAATGCACATTGCGATAGCATTGCGGAAACATTGCTGAAACCGCAATGTTTCAAGTGAAAACCGTAAGTTGACTGATCTTTTTCTGTTAAATTCCGTTATTTCAGGGATTCGTTCTTTCTCCTCCATCCATTTTGAAGTACGACGTTGAAGATTGATGGTTCTCCTTGGCCCAAACGCACCTGCAGATTACTATAAAAGGGGGTCAAAGTCGAGGGTTCAAGCATCATCCGAAAGCGTAGAAGTCTTCTCGCAGCTCCATCTTTTCTCCTGTTTTTCTTCGCCGTCTGTTGGTTTGCGAAGCTCAGCTGTTGGAATCGATAATCTGATAGGAAGGAGAGAAGATTCATCTTCTCTCTCGATTGGATTCATCCAAGCAAGGCTGACCTTTCTCATCCTTCAGCCGAGGCGGTTGCGACGAGGCGTCCGAGCTCATTTACATGCTTTCTGTCTTTCCTTTCTAATTTCCAGCATTGTTTAGTTGTTGTTTCTGTTCTAGTGACTAGTTCATTTCATTGCGTTGCTTTCTGTCTTTAAGTTATTTACTTCAAGCGTTCCTTTGTTCATTCAAACAATCAAGTAATTAAATCACCATTCGTCATTTCACAATTCTTGCCTTTGCGATCTACTGCTTTTCCTCACTGTTTTGTCTTAAAATTACTTCTAAGCATGTCTACTTCTTCTCTTACTTCTGTTCTGTCTATATCCATGAGTAGCTAAGTCACATAGGGGCATGCTAATGACAAGTCTATAGGCTAAAAAACGTGAACCAAGCATGTAGGATAGCTCTCGAAGCATTGATTGTATGTAAGCTTCATCCCACGGGCAATTTCGATTGGCCATCCATTTTGTCCAAAGAACTCCTAACCTCTGGAAGGAGTAAGAGTTCAGAGTCATACACTCATGCTAGCCTTTCAAGGTAGCCAGAAAACGACCTAGGAATAGGCGTTTTCCTAGTACAAACCGTAACTTTCTGCTTTAACAAGATGCTTAAGACCTTACTTGGATATGAGTAAACTAAAGAATCTAATGCATGGAATCGGAAGATACATGAGATTGAGTGAGTTTGATGCATAGTGAGTTGATCCAGAGCTTGAGAGTCGAATGAAAAAGCCTATAGAGGAGTCGTTAGTAGCCCTTGTTTCTCCATTTTACACACTTTCGCTGTTATTAAAATTGCGGAAGAATTGCTGTTTCCGCAATTCTGCTAAAGTTACAATTCTGTCTAGCTGTTTTTGTCTTCGTTTAGTAATTTCGTCTCTTCTCATTTGAGTTTAACTTTGACTTGCACTTGTTTATGTTACTATCCTCTTCGTATTCAGTAAGAAATAGACAATTTAAAACCAATTCTACCCCATCAAATCCACCCTTTCTTTCTTGACTTTACACTTCACGAGTAGCTTATAATAAATCTCTGTGGGAAAACGAATGAAAAAATACTTACTACTTGCTATAGGATCATGTATGCTTGCATGTTCTGAGTGCTCTCTCTATCTTATTGCTTATTTATTTTAACACATTGAGCACGTAACAAGAGCCTACGTATGGTCTAGAATAAGGATTAATGGCAATTGTCATGGGTAAAATCAAGTATTATGATTTAAAGGCCCAAAGGAAGACAAAAGAGTCGGCCGACCGAAAGATAGGGACCGACCACCGAAGAGGTCAGCCCGAGAAGAAGAGTCGTCGACCCGAGACGATCGACCAGTGCAAATGAGGGTCGATCCCTCGATGGATCGGCCGAACCCAAAGAGCTCGACCCACAGAAGGGTTGGGTCGAGACATAAAGTGCCGACCCCAAGGGGTCGGCCGAACCACGAGCGTAACCCCCCTCCTTCGGGCGATTTCGTATCATTAATCGCCCGAACGTTACAAATGCTCATTAATAGACTAAGTGTAACAGTCCATAACGACTACTTTGAGAACTTATAAAAGAAGAAGATGCATGGTGGAAAAGGTAACTTGAATGCCTTCCATATGAGCTACATTGTTGCCAAACACTCTCCATATTTCCTAAATCACTCTCATATCTAACTTGACCGTCGGAGCTCGTGTGGTTAGCACCACACACCAGTGCAAGACATCACCTATCTTCTTTCTTGCCGGTTCATACTCGTTCCGCCAAGATATACAAATTGGCCGTTGACCAAATTCATGTATAACAATTTTGATCCCTAAGTTTTCAAGCCTTTGTTTCTATATATATATAAAATTTCCAATTAAATGGTTTATTCATCTCAAAGAATTCCTATTTAAATGGCAAAATCTCCATAGATTCCCTTTTTTAAGGGGGAAATCATTAAATTATTTAATAAAAACAAATATAAATTTAATTTTATCACAACAAATCAACAATATAGATTTAGGCCATGGTATTTTTTTCTTTTCCAAAAGTCACATTCTCATACTAACGTGTTAATATGAGTATACAATATCATCATATAGGTTAAAAATGAGTATCATCACATAAGATAAAAACGAGAATGATCACATAGATTAAAAGCGAGAATTATATTATCAAATAATATAAATGATGTTAAAAAAAAAACAATTTTGGAAGAGCAAAAACATAAAGATTTACTAAATCGAGCATAATTTAATTGATATAAGATTATGTCATTGACTAAGAAGTCGTGAGTTTCATCGTCACATTAATTAAATACCGTTAAAAAAACATGAAGATATAGATATAAGCAAGGATGAAGACTAAGAAGGGTGTGTGTAAAAAAATAATGAAAATGCAAAAAAGGGAACCACAAAATCTGTTGGGTGGAAGAGCCTCTTTAGTTTCTTTTTTGGTTTTAATTTTTCTGCGAAAATAAACATTAACAAACCATCTTCCTTCTCCTTTTCTGATTCACGACAACATTTTTAGGTTTCCTTCGCCCTTCTCGCAGTCCGCTCTCTCTCTCTCTCTCAAAAATTGCTTCCATTAACAACCGACTGAGTTCCTCCCCAACCTCTTCACCTCAGGTACACTCTCTTCCTTTCTCTAACTCTTGCTCTCAAGCTTCAGATTTCCCCCAATCAATCTCACTCTGCTTCAGCTCATTCATTGTTGCAGCTCGATTTCCCCTTGCTTTTTCTCTTGCATTCCTAACCTACCCTTCTAATTTCCGCCCTTTCTGAACTGATTTAGTTGCTTTTTTATTCAATTTCTGTACTACAATTCTCTGCTGCATTTTTGGATTAGCTTCTCTAATGTGTTCTAGGGCTAACTTTCCTTCGAATGATTTAGTTTAAGTTATGAACACCCTTTGGTTAGATTTCTGAGCCCCAAGTACTTTTTCCCTTTTCCCCTTTTGCCCTGTATTCTTTTTCTATCTCCGATGAATGGGTTTTGTTTTATTTATTTATTTACGAACGAATGTCTTGAGTGTAATAGCTAGGTTAAATGCTAATTTATTTGTGTGGAGGGGTTTACGGAAAGGATGTTATTGGTGCAGAAACTGAACTCGTCTATCTTCTTAATCTTCACACAGACTGTGATGTAAAAGAATTTTTTGCTCTCTGTAAATAGCTGCACAATGGCTGTTGATACTTTGGGAAAAGCACCCATTTTCGATGACGACGACGACGAGGACAACCTCCCAATAGTTTTCAAGAGGAGTAGTGCATCTAGGCAAAATCAGTTAGATTCTGAAGCTAAGCATACACAATCTCAGAGGTTGAATAAGTTATCTGGGAGGCAGGGTTCTGATGTATTTTCAGCCAATGGCCAAAGCTCTAATGCTCAAAAAAGGATGACTTCATTGCCAAAGACATCGCCCATGAAATCTGAAATAGGAAGTCAGAAAGCATCCAATTCCTCTATCAAGGCACCACTTGTTAAATCACCAGGCACAACTTTAAAAGTTTCAGATTCTATGGATAGCCGGCCAAAAAAATTGGTAAAAGCCGCCGTGAAAGAGGAGAACGATTCTATACATCCTACTCAAGAAAATAGTGACTCTGAAGATGATAAACCATTGAGTTGTAGATTGAAAGGGAACTCCAACCATCCCAGTAAAGGGCTTGTACAAACAGTACCAAAAAATAAAGTCAAAAAATCATCAGGAGATTCGGATGATGAAATTCCTTTGTCATCAAAGTTCCAAATGAAGTCTGCTTCAGGGGTATCTGGTGGCAAACAACATAGTTTTGATGAAAAGAAACCATTGGTTTCAAAAATTCATCAGAATGGTTCGACCTCAAGGGATAAGCTGCAAAAGCCTGCTGTTGTTTCCAGCAAGAGACCTCTTCCTAATGCAGATTCTCATTCCTCTTCTCAATTTTCAACAAAAAAGCCAAAGCTTTCAGACTCATCTACTCCTTTGAGTAGTAAGCTAGCGTCATTGAAAGCAAAACAAGAAGTAGATGATGACGACGACGACGACGATATTCCTATTTCACAGAGAATGAAGAAGACGTCTGCATCAGTGAATAAGTCATCAAGTTCTAAGCCAACAGTATCAAAAGTTGTTTCTTCTTCAATGAAGAAAACATTCAAGAAATCCAATAAGCCAGTCAAAAAATCCAAATATGTTAAGTCCACAAAGTTGCTGCCCAGTTCTGGTGATGGACAGAAAAAATGGACTACCTTGGTTCACAATGGTGTCATTTTCCCACCTCCATACCAGACTCATGGGGTGAAGATACTTTATAAGGGGAAGCCTGTTGATTTGACTCCAGGACAAGAGGAGGTACCCCTCCACCTCACCTGTTGCATGCACATGTTTCGTTCATTTTCTTTAATTTTATATATTTGTGTGTAATTTATGTCTTGCACAGTTGATTTTTACCATCAAATTGTGGTCAATTCTTTGGTTGATGTGAAATTTTGTTGTTATCAGGTTGCAACCATGTTTGCTGTGATGAAGGATACAGAATATATGCTAAAACCAAAATTCAAAGAAAATTTCTGGAATGACTGGCGCAAATTACTTGGGAAAAACCACGTCATTCAAAATTTGGATGATTGTGATTTCACCCCTATATATGACTGGTATCAGACAGAAAAGGAGAAGAAGAAACAGATGACTGCAGACGTAAGTTCATGATGTCTCAGTCTTCCTGGTTGTTTATATATATCTTTCCATCATTTACAAGTTTGATGCAAACATTGTTTCTCCAGATTTCTGTATCTCTCTTGGATCTCGATTTACTTTTTCATTACCAAAACCTAAGGAGTAGGGATGTTTTCAGTGAAAAAGAATGACTGGTTTCATTTCCAAATTTTACAAACTTCTTTTTTCTTGTTTACTTTTAGGTTTTTCGAAAATTCATCCTTCGTCTTATTGTTCATATATTTTTCTAGAGGTTTTGCTTTGATTTCAATTTTTAGTTTTCACATTTCTGGAATTTGTTTTTCCAGGAGAAGAAAGCTTTGAAGGAGGAGAAACTGAAACAAGAGGATAAATACATGTGGGCTATTCTTGATGGGGTTAAGGAGAAGGTTATTCTCATTTACCTTTTTCTGCTTGCTTTTTTGATGAAGCTAGTCTGAGGATATTCTTTTTTTACTTTAATAACCTTCCATCCTTACTCTTATGTACCCAACATTTTTTTCTTTCTTTTTTTTCTCCTCAATGAATTTCGGTTATTCATAAAAAAGAAAAAAAGAAAAAGTATTAGAAAAAGAAAGGAAAAAAAACGTTAGAGCACTGATCGAATGTATCTCAATTTAGTGATACTGTAATAGACTTATTGCATTTTACGGTAATTACTAATTGGCAATTGGCCATAACTGAAGTCCTAATCTTTTTTTCTTTTTTTTGTGGCTAATTTTGCATGACATTTATGAGTCATTGGAGTATTTAAATCGAACATGGGAACCATGCAATCATACACACTAGAGGACAATTTTATATTTCATGTAGTTAGTTTTGAAGTGTGAGAAATTGTGTTATGTTGCTCTGAAAACCAGACGAGGAACTTTGCCAGTTCTAGTGTCAAGAAAGTTGTCATAGTTATCAAAAGCTTGGTGATGTACGTCTTAGCTTAGAAGCAAACAATAAGAATATTTTCACAGCAAGTACTAGATTATAGGAGTGATGAGTACTGGTAATACTTGATTAACTACAATGCAGGTTGTCATATGTTAAGATACTTGTTTACGCTTATGTTATGTCTGCTTCATAGTTCAGACTAAATTACTAAATTCATGCCATAGTTGCTACTATGTACTTTGTAAATTCATCATAGCAATCCATTTTATCTGCGACCTCTTACCCATTGAATCATTCCGGTAGAGCATGTACACACATTTTTTGATTCTTAATATGGATCCCAGGTTGGAAACTTTAGAGTTGAACCGCCTGGATTGTTCCGAGGCCGTGGAGAACATCCAAAGGTACCTTGTTTCGAATTCAGAAAGTTACATATTTACTAGTATGGGGAGGTTTTTGTATTTGGTTGTTCATAGTTTACCCTTATGTGGAGATTTGTTACGTGATTCAGCTTTTAAAGCTTGGTTGTCTTTACAGATGGGGAAGTTGAAAAGGCGCATTCGCCCCAGTGACATCACAATTAATATTGGAAAAGGTGCTCCGATCCCTGAATGTCCTATACCTGGTGAAAGGTTTGGTTCTTCTTTACACCACTGGAAATAAGTTAGATAAAAAATGTTGCAGAATAAGGGTCTGTGTGTCTAGAAATTCACGAGATACATGCCTAAACTGTTTCAGAATTTCTCGGTTTTATCATTTTCATTTTTTCATTCAATACTGAGTTTGTTGACAGGTGGAAGGAAGTGAGACATGACACTACGGTTACATGGTTGGCTTTTTGGAACGATCCAATAAATCCAAAAGAATTCAAGTATGTGTTTCTGGCTGCTAGTAGCTCATTGAAAGGCCAGAGTGACAAGGAGAAATATGAGAAAGCAAGGATGCTCAAGGTGTGTGCCAATCGTTATAATTTGACAATTCCTTGTTGAATTTGTGGTATGAAATCATCATGTTTGTTGAATCCTTGCTGTTTTGTGTAGGACTACATAAAAAACATAAGGAATGCGTATACAAAGGATTTTACAAGCAAAGACCCTACACGAAGGCAAATTGCAGTTGCTACTTATCTCATTGATAAACTGGCTCTTAGGGCTGGGAACGAGAAAGTAATGTCATCTAGCCTATTTATGTTTCCATGCATGCTATATTTTATGTTTTTCAACCATTTTGATCTGGAAGAGTTAAAAAGTTGCTGATCCTTACTGCAGGATGATGATGAAGCTGATACAGTTGGCTGCTGTACCCTGAAAGTAGAAAATGTTAAAGCAGTGCCTCCAAATCTTCTGGAGGTAAATATCTTTAAGCTTATTGAAATATAGGAGCTTGAGAGTTGAGAGATGTCATGTTTTTAATGGCCACAAGAGATGACTGGTTGACTCTTTAAATTCAGTTCAACTTCCTCGGTAAAGATTCAATCAAGTATGAAAATACTGTTGAGGTTGAGCTCCCTGTTTTCAAAGCAATCACACAATTTCAAAGTGGTAAGCTTGTTTATTTGTTTGTTCTTTTGTTTTTTCTTTATCCTTTTCTTTTTTTTTTCAAACGAGGATGCATTAATGTCATGACTGAGGCTGTAGACTATCGTATTTTTACTTGCTTCAGGGAAAAGTGGAAGTGACGATCTTTTTGACAAGCTGGATACGAGTAAATTGAATGCTCATCTGAAGGATCTCATGCCTGGTCTCACCGCCAAAGTGTTCCGTACATTTAATGCTTCTATCACACTTGATGACATGGTAAAATATATTTGGAGCATCAGTTTTTTAATCTACCCATAATTTGTTGCCGGGAACTGATTGACTTCAAATTTTGTTGTAATCTACGACTACTAGAGTAAATAGAGTTATCATTTTCAAAATATCTCTAGCAGGATGATTGATTTTTAGCCATGGGTCTACAGAGTTCGGTTTCACAATCCCATTATTTTTAATCCATATATAGGAATCTCATTTGCTCTAATCTTATTCCCAGGCTTTCCATCCTAGCAAATCAAAATAATATCTCTTATTCTCATAAACCAGATACTACCTCCTTCACATCATCCCTCTGCACTCCAAAGGCAGATATCCCGGTTTTAGAACTTGTATTCTCAACTCTCAAGCTTCCTATTCTGATGACAGCATACCAAATGCCCCCTAAGTTCGGCTACTTTGACATAGGCTTACTTTTGTGATTTTCCTTCTTTTCTTCTATTTAATTTAGATTGTTAATAAGATTATTTATGGTGTTATCCATGATAGTTGAACAGAGGAACTAAAGATGGAGGAGACATTACAGAAAATATCGTCATTTATCAGCACGCAAACAAGGAGGTAAATTCAGCTCCTTTTTTCATGGTTTTATTAGAGACTAATTCCATCCCATTTGACATTGACCAATTTTGCTGCGAACTACAGGTTGCAATTATTTGTAATCACCAGCGGACTGTTTCAAAATCTCATGGGGCGCAAATGTCGAGATTGAACGAGAAGATCTCTGAGCTCAGGGTAATAACCACATATTTTTCTCATGGTCCACTTTGGTAAAATAGTACTGCCAATTCACTTTCTATAGCTCTGGTTCATTCAGTTGATCCATCATTTGTGTTGTGCAGGACATTCTGAAAGAGCTGAAAATTGATTTAGATAGAGCAAAGAAAGGAAAGCCCCCTTTAAAAGATGCTGATGGAAAGCAAAAGAGGAACTTGACCCCTGATGCGTAAACAACTTCATTTACTTAAAGCCACATCGACATTTGACATTTAACATTCTTCGTTAGTAGTTTTTAACTTTTAAGTGAACTCGTGTTACAGGATAGAGAAGAAGATATCCCAAACAAATGCAAAGATTGAGAAGATAGAGCGAGATATGAAGACGAAAGAGGATTTAAAAACCGTGGCATTGGGCACGTCAAAGATCAACTACCTTGATCCTCGGATCACAGTCGCGTGGTGCAAGCGTCATGAAGTCCCTATTGAAAAGGTGAGCAGCATTCTGTTGCATTCATATCTTGTTTTCATATGCAGTTTAAGATTAAGGCTTAGTTAGTGTTCGTTTTTGTTTTTGTTTTGTGTGTGTTTTGCACAGATGTTCAACAAGTCTCTTCTAGCAAAGTTTGCTTGGGCAATGGACGTCGATCCGGACTTCAGATTCTGATTGTTGTTTATATTGTGGTGGTTTTCAAATCGTCCTTGGCCCCGGCTCAACCCCGAAAGAGAATAAGAAAGAAAGAAAGAAGAGATGGAGTAGGAAAAATTGAAGTGTACTATTTTGCATTACATTCAATTTTTTCTTTTTTAATCCTTTTTTAGTTGCAGAGGAAAGTCCCATGATGTATGCTTATCTAATCTTCTAATTATATTTGGGGTAAAATGGCTGATTTCTGACACTCCCCTTCCCTTCCCTTCCCCCCCACAAGCTGTGCTATGAAAACATTTGTTTATTCAAAGCTTTCAAACAGCCTTATACTAATTGTTCAACATTTTTAACACACCTTTATAAATTTGATTATATACCTGCCTTTCTGGATCTGTTACTCTCCTTTTTTGTTTTTATTATTTTCATTCGCTGTTAAAAATGATTTTAACTATTTCAAAATCATTATTTAAAATTATTTAAAATTAAATTTTGATGGCCAGCCAACCAACAAAGTTAATCTAGTTAAGGTATTATATTTTGGACTAAAATCAAAGGTTGAAATTCTCAACCCGTAGTGTACTTACAAAAAAAAAGTCGACTTCACAAAATGTTTATTAGTGATGTTCATTGTGTGCATGGCAAGGGCTATGAATTTTAAAAATTTATTTAAATTAAATATTTTTTAATAGAAACTGTATGTTTAAAATATTAATTACTAACGTATTTTTTCATTTGAAGATAAAATTTTCTAAATTGGTTCGAAAAAACAAAATAAATTTCATAAAAGTTTAAATTTAGATTAATTATATATATTAATTATCTATTTTAGGAATTTTGTAGACGTGTTTAAGATAAAAATGATTAAGACACCTGGAATAAAGGTAATGAAAATATAAAATGAAATTGGGACTTCCCTTTTCCTCCACGGACCACAATGGTAGATAATATATTAATTTTTTTTTTTTTTTTTTTTTTTTTTGCAATGATATTTTAATTAAAGCGTGGATTGAATCCATGACCTCATAGTCACGGGCTTATGCTAATTGAGCTATGCTCGATTTGACTTAAAATTATTTTGTTATAAAATGAATAAAACAGATAACGACCTGGTTTTAATGGATGCTTTCCGTTTCCAAATTCCAATTCGTCTCATTTCACTCTCTCTCTCTCGTCGTGACTCACCAGTATTCCCGAATTTGAAAAACAAGTTACATCGACTTTTTCTTGTAGAATTTGTCAGATTTGAAACAATCTTGATTCTCGGAGCGTCATGAGAGAGTTTGTCATCGAAGAATGGCCGAAAATGGATGCAAATCTTGATTCTCGGAGCGTCATGAGAGAGTTTGTCATCGAAGAATGGCCGAAAATGGATGAATAGGAGGAAGAAAAAACGTGATAGAGAAGAGTTGAATTTATTGTTAGGTTGGTGGATGGCAGCTTCTGATTTATGGATAAAGGAATATAATGAAGCCTCTAAGCTTGGTGATGGTACAATGGCATGATTTAACTGGACCATGGCTTAGAGTCCCTTTTGTTGAAGCTTCCTGTATGTCATGTCTTTGATGGAATTTAGCAATATCCTTACGTACATAATGCTATGTTCATCTAACCTTGGGATTTTGATGACTTTTTTCTTCTCCAGGAATGAATAGTTAAATTTCAATGCGCGTTCTTACGTGCGCCTCGCCTTTTCAAGGCGATCCTTTTAAAACACTTTACTTCCTTGTCTTTTGGGTCTTCTCTAATATGATTTTGAAACAGAGCAAGATGAAGGCCTTAAAAGCATATTGCATTAGCAGTTAATCAAGAACTCAATCTTCATACTCGCCTAATTGTATGATTTTTTGTTTGCTTTATGCCTATTGTGTTATAGTTCATTCTGTATCATCTAGATTTAGTTATAAATTTCATCTAATTGTATGCAGGATGGTGGGGGATTGAACCTAGGATCTCATGGTCACTAGGCGGATACATCGTGTCGTTGAGCTATGCTCTTGTTGGCGTATGCAGGATGACTTGGACCAACACGTCGATATTACAGACTCTCGATTAGCGGTAAAATTCTCACTTACTATTCATTGTTGGCTTTATATATCTTTAGGATGTGGAGATAACTAGTTGAAGTTGGATGTGGTAATATTTGTGTTACTGTTAGCAGTTATCTCCCAATTACAACAATGACAAGAAAATTTGATCAAGAGAGCAAAGGGGAGCTGCTCTTGCATGGGGATGCTTCTGTCTGTGGTTGGTATTGTGGTTCTCATTGTTGTCATGTGGCTGATCATTCAATACTTGTAAACATAATATAACCATATGGATATAAGATTTTTCACTTCATGTTTAAAATATCTTAATTTTTTTTAGTGTAATTTAAAATATTTTAATTGTCCACCTATATTAGCTCGTGGTTGTGCTTCATTTTTGTCATGTGGAATAGAAATTAAATTAAATTAGGGAGTAAAAAAAAATTGAAGCATCTCTAAAATTTAAATAGAATGGTATGTCATAGAATTATTAAAATTTAAACGGAAAATCCAATGTGAAAACTATAAAGGTATGAAAATGATGAAATGATCACGATGCAAGCAGAAATTGGCGATGCTCATTGTACCAAGCTCGAGGAGTCTGCTTAAGGCCATAAATGACCTTTCGTAGACGACACACGTGGTGAGGTTGATCATGTTCAACAAATCCTTGTGGTCGAGTCATAAAGACATTATCAGTCAGAGTGCCTTGAAGAAATGCATTGTTGGCATCTAACTAACGAAGATCCCAACCATTACTGACAACCATGGAAATGACAAGTCGAATTGTGGTGGGTTTGACACCTGGGCTGAACGTCTCATGGTAGTCGACGTCGGGGTGTTGATGAAACCCTTTAGCAACCAATCGAGCTTTGAACCTGTCACACTCCGTCTCATATTACCCTATCAAACCTAGGACGAGCTGTGATGACAACAAATCCCGAGGGTGCAATGGAATCCATTGTCAAAACTCTCTCTCTAAGCTTATAACCTAAATTCCACTTCCAATAAAAACGCCGCAAAAAAAAAATACATTTTTTAGATACAGTGGATGATATGCATTGACTCGGTGAGACTGATGGCAGATGTTGACCTCAACTATATCTGGCTGAAACTCAAGAGCAACCCTAGAGGAAAAATAAATATAACAGAATGAGCTAAAAAATCTAATGAGTGGTATAATCAATAATAAAATCACTTTCAAGAAAACTCTTTTCATACTAAACATAACTTCAAAGGCTCTGTAAAACCAACGAAAACCATGAACGATTTATTAAACTCTGGATAATTAAAACATTGAGAAATCTCTATAATAACATTTAAATCACCATTACATGCTAGTAAAATCATAGAAAATCTGTAGCAACAACTCTTGAAAACATAAACATAAATTTGTAAATTCTCAGGAAACTCCTTACGATCTTAGAGACAAATCAATTTCTCTAAAATCTCATAAGAGATGCTCTAAAATCATACATACTTATTACTTTTTTGAAATTCGATAATAATAATTAAACAATAAAAACTGTTTATAAAATAACTCACTGAAACACGATTCATAAGCTATTTTAAGTCAAATTGTACCTGCCAAAGCGAGCTGTGTTGATGACCGTTTGTGGTTCGAATCCCTCCACCCATAATGTACTAAAAAAAAAGTCAAATTGTACCTCCCACAACAACTTTCTCTCTCCCAATCTTTGGGTACATATCTTTCACCAATGGACATTAGTCCTCCTCTTTGCTTCGTTGTTTCTCGCATTAGCGGCGATGTTGTCGATTTGCAGCAGCGTTGCCATCCTCAATTTGTACTGCAGCACAATGAATCCCTTGATTTGGGCCCAAAAACAATTCCAGTGGGCAAAAAATAAAACATATTCCCAACAGGGCTAAAACTAAAATCGAACCGATGAAAAACCGAACCGAGCGAGATTAAATTCATCGATTTTGCACCTTATTGCACATTGGTATGTATAGTTTCTTTGTTTAGCTTTCTTTTTTTAAAGCCATTTTTTTATAACTATTTTTTTAGTTTTTAAAAGTTTGATTAGATCCAATGTTTTAAATTCATGAAAATGTTGAGCTTTCAATTTTATGAAAATGTCATGAATATTTATGGAAAACTTATAAATATAAAAATTAATTAAAAAAAATAGTAAATTAACAAATAACAATTTCACCCTTCCACCATTTTAAAAATAAGTTTGAATTTCTTATTATTAATATTAGGTCCACATTAGTAATATTTTATTGATATTTTTATTATATTTCGTCGATAATGAAAATGTCGATTCACAACTCATGTCAATGTCAAACCCATATACATGAAAATTGTTACGATAGAATCAAATAGCAAAGAACAAAAACCCAAAAAAAAATCAACACAAATTTACATGATTCACTACCGTTGTGTTAGCTACATCCACGAGTAGAAGGGAGAGAACAATATTATTACGAATATGAGAGAATTATAAATAACAGACTAGAGGACGACTGGAGTTATTAGAAAGTTTATATATTGACACCCTTCTAATGACCTAATAAACCCGTCGTAGAGGATTATAATAGATTCAAGACATTCCAACAAAAATGTCGATGAAAATATCAACATATCAGAGAAAATTTAAAACGTACGTTGTTTTTTTTTTTTTGTGTGTAAAAAGAATAGACAAGATTGTTAAAAGTATAAAGTTACTAAAGTAAAATGATTATCAAAATAGGTATTAATGTTATAAATTGGGGAAACGAATAAAGAGACAGGTGAAGAGAAGAAAGCAGAGAACAATATGTTTCTCATTCAACTTGAAATTGTTGTTGTATTTATACAAATGTTTTTTACAACCTCTACTTATAGGGTTTTCAAGACAATGGTTCCAATGACCAACATAAATAAGGGACAGAAAAGAAAAATTATGAGGATAAATAAGTGAGTCAATAGGATGTAATTTATGAGAGTTATGCGACATCTAATTAGAATATTCCTAGCTAACTAGAATATTCATAACATTTTCTCCCATTGTATATATAATATATGCATATTTAAATGCGACATCTAATTAAAATATTCCTAATTTATGAGAGTTATGCGACATCTAATTAGAATATTTCTAGCTAACTAGAATATTCATGACATTTCCTCCCATTGTACACATTTTTGCCAAAGCGAGCATAGTTCAGCTGGCATATGTATGAGTTAACGACCACGAGGTCTGTGGTTCGAATCCCCCCATCCCCAATGTACTCAATAAAAAAAAAAAAAAAAAAAAAAAAAAAAAAAAAAAAAACTTACTAGAAAAAGTTCAATGAGAAAAATTCTAGTAAAGGAAAAGTGTATATTATTCTATATTTTAACAACTTTTTCATCAAAAATCTTGTTAGGAAAACTAGTCGGAAAAACAATAGGTAAGGGAATAAGGGTGCATCACATTTACTCTCCTCGTGAAAAACATCACTAAAGATCTATGAGTCGTTGCTGTTGGGATTTATGCCCTAAAACCTCGTAATTAATTAATAATTATTTTATTATTATTACTTGCAATTTATAATATTCATTATATAAAAATTCAAGGTTATTAGTAAAATCTTGAACAATATGCGGTTGACATACGAGAGGATCATGTTCAAGAAATAACATAAATATAGTCTATAGTATATGGATAAGGTTGGATGTCTTATCCTGATAACACTATTGATACGACCCATTTTGTAATTGAAGGGAATGAACTCTTCATTCCCCGCAGCGGAAGCGTTTGGAATCGTTACTTGATTTTATTTAGAATTAAACTAAAAACAAGGTTAAGCATATATGAAAATTACCTTTGATGATCAACCATCTTCTTGTGTTCCTTTTTCCACGAGATCTTCCTCGCTATGACTCGAACACGGAGTCAAGACTTGTAGGAGCCCTTTGAAAGAATGAGAGAACAATTCTCTCGAGGGTGAGTGGTGTGTTTGGCCAACCCTTTGCCTAAACCTAAATGTCTTATTTATAATAAGGCTTTTAGGAATTAATTTTATTTTATAAAATACATTTTAATATCTAATATATTAAAATATGTATTTTATATTTATTTGAATCTTATTCAAATATTATAAAATTAATCTTTTATAATATACTTTAAACCAATTTGAATCTCATTCAAATAACATAAGTATATAGTTTTTAATATTAATGTATCATATACATAAACTATTTCCTCTAATATTTAATGTATCAAATACAATAAATATATTTTACTCTTCTACATTTAATATATCAAATATATTAAATATTAATTTGAATATTTCAAATTTTTCTTTCAATTAAATTGATCATTTTAGTGTTACTATGAGCTAGCAAGGGGACCTTATGGACCTACAGATCTATAAGCTCCAATGATACAAAATTAATTAATTAAATTCATTAATTAATTAACTTTCATTCATTAACTCTAGGTCACTCCACTATAGGCATAGAGTTGCACTCTTATGCACTGTAGGAAAAATTGTGTCCATGGATATAACCATTACATGCAAGTCGATCATTCACGAGTTGTTCGTAATTACAGTTGGGTCAAAAGTCCGTTTTACCCCTGTAATTACATCTTACACCTTAAGTACCACTGATTCTTTAATGAACAACTTGTTTATGATCCAGCCATAAACGAAGTCCCTCTCGGGCCAGTGAGAAGGTGGGGCCCCATTGTTCAAGTCCCGAAATCAGCACTTAAGGGAACTACTCATCTACTTTCCCTATATGGGAAGGAGTGAATTCCATCTTGTGAAACTTATATTCCCAACTCCCTATTTGGTCAAGTCCTCAAAATGGTAGACTTATTGAATCGGCTATAAAGGTCATTCTCACCCATACAAATCAAAGGACGAACCCTCACAGGCAGGAGTTCATAACTCACTCAGGATTAAGATTGAGTCACATATGATCATCCTGTGAAATATTAATCTTCTCAAATAACGGATTTATAAAGAGAGATATATATTTCGTGGTCCAGTCTTATACAAATTCATTGTGTAGGATACCCCCACGCACATGTCTCTACATGAATGATTTAGATCAAATCATTTGTAACAATTACAAAGTGGGCCATATCAATAGTGTTACCAAGATAAGACACCCAACCTTATCCATATACTATAGACCCTTTAGGTTATTACTTGAACATGATCCTCTAGTATGTCAACTACATACAGTTCAAGATTACACTAACAACCTTAGATTTTATTTATATAATGAATATTATAAATTGCAAATAATAATAATAAAATAATAAAAAAAATAATAATTAATTAATTACGAGGCTTTAGGGCATAAATCCCAACAATCTCCCACTTGCACTAAAACCGGTGAGACATGTATCCTAGGGCATACTCTACACCCAACATGTTCTCCCACTTGCCCTAGTGAAGATGAGACATGTCTCATAATCCTAGACATTCTAGGTGGCTTTCAAACACTTTAGCCTGAAAAATCTTTTTATATAGATCAAAACGACTGTCAATTAAAAGTCATCTTGGTCCTACCACGATTCTTTCTCTCTCAGGATACCCTATATATTGATGTTATCTAAGTTCCTTAGGTTTAGCCATTACATAAAACGTTTTAGGGTTAACTATATCTGCAACATCTTTCAGACCAATAAGAAATTATTTGAGTTATGCAAGTTGGTGAAAACCAATTAAGAAAAATTCTTATTCTTTTTCATCCCAAAAAAGGAATAGAAGAGCAGTTTATATACTAACTCTTTGGGTAAACACAAGGGTTAAAACTCATAAAAACATAAAATAACCCAACTCCTTTTAACCAACTTCTAACTAATCTTGAATTGGAAAAGGAAATCTTGGATATCTTGAAATAATTCTTGAAACAAATCTTTAACTTCAAGAATTGAAACAAGATCCAAGATTTGAAACAAGATTCTTTGTTTAAGAATTCAAGATTTACAAAATAACAAAATATTTACTTGGCAGTACATCAAATTGCCCAACCGCAAGATCAAACTCGTCCTCGAGTTTATTTGGAAAGAACAAACGAGTCAGGGGCATGATACTCGTATATATCAGCAATGTTGAATATAGGACTGATCCGTAATTCTCCGGGTAGCTCAAGACGGTAAGCATTGTCACCATACCGTTGGACAATCCGAAAAGGTCCCATTTTACGAGCTTTCAATTTATGGAAAGTGCTAGCAGGAAATCGCCCCTTTCGTAGGTGAATCATAACAAGATCACCTTCCTTAAACTCCTTGAATCGCCGGTGGGAATCAACCTGTGTTTTATAAGAGCAAGTCATTTGTTGCAAGTGCTCAGTAACCTCTTTATGGAGTTCTACAATGCGTTCCGCCATAGTCTCAGCCTCCTCATTTAAGTCAACGGTGGAAGGAATGTTGGTAAGGTCCAATGTTAATCGTGGAAGTTTAGTATACACAATCTCAAAAGGACACTTCGCGCTGTTGATATATAGGTGGTTGGAAGAGAGTGTCTCAAATACTGTCCGGAGATGAAAGAGATGTGCCTCTCTGTTTGTACTGTAGACAAGAATGTCATCAAAATAGACTACCACAAAGTCATTAAGATAAGGCTGTAAAACCTGGTTCATTAAACGCATAAACGTGCTAGAAGCGTTGGAGAGGCCAAAAGGCATGACAAGCCATTCAAAAATACCCTCATTAGTCTTGAATGCTGTCTTCCATTCATCTCCCGGTCGAATTTGAATCTGGTGGTAACCACTGCGTAGATCAATCTTGGAAAAAATACTTGCCCCACTTAGTTGATCTAAAAGATCCGATAGACGAGGTATTGGAAACCTATACTTGATAGTGATCTTGTTTATAGCTCGACTATCCACGCACATGCGCCAAGATCCGTCCTTCTTGGGGGTCAAAAGTGCTGGAACAACACACGGGCTCAAACTTGCTTGGATATGCCCTTTGTTGAGTAAGTCTTGTACTTGTTCGTGGAGAATGGAGTACTCATTAGGGCTCATGCGGTAGTGTTGCACATTAGGGAGCATAGAACCTGGAATCAAGTCAATATGATGTTGAATCTCCCGTAATGGTGGTAAAGTGGTTGGTATATCCATCAATTGTGGAAAATCATCAAGTATTCTCTGTACCTCTCCATGTCTGGGCTGATCTTCAACCTCATGTGTTTGACCTTTAATTACTAAGGCCCACACATAAAGATCCTCTTGTTCAACAAAGGTTTTCCCTTTAAAGATAGTGAATATAGTTTTTGCCTTGGGTTCTTCCTTACTTCCTTTATTGTCTAGGCTATTCGATGCTGGGAGGAGCACAACTTTTCGGCCCATCCAAGTGAACTCATAAGTGTTTTCCCTTTCCCTGTGCAATACCTGAAGATCATATTGCCAAGGTCTGCCCAAACGAACATGGCAGACATCCATGTCCACTATGTCACAAATTATTTGGTCCTTGTAGTGATTCCCAATTGATAGGGGCACCGTGCAAATAAAGTTAACTTAAGCTTCCCCTCCTTTCTTGATCCAGCTTACCTTATAAGGGTTAGGATGTGGATCAACTTGGAGGTTTAAGGTTGTAACAAGTTTTTGAGAAACGATGTTTTCACTGCTACCTCCATCGATGATGACATTACAAACCTTGCCATTGATTGTACACCTTGTGCGAAATAGAGAGTGCCTTTGAGGGTATGTTTCAACCTTGGGAGTGAGCAAGACACGTTGTATGATACAAGTAACTTGTTCACCATCATCAGGACCTGCGTAAGAAGTGTCGTCTTCTTCTAGACCTTCGTCCTCTTCTCCTCCTTGGTCGTTATCTTCTACCATAGCTACGGTTTTCCGCAAAGGGCACTCATTGGATAAGTGACCTTGTTGTCCACATCGGAAGCACTTGCCTAATGTAGGCCTTGCATACTGATTTGAATTCTTTCGAGCTATAGTGTCTTGGCCTCGGCCATTCGACACATTCTTGGAAAATCTTTCTTCTCTTCCCTTAGGATTTGAAGTGTTGGAAGTACTCCCTGGGGTAAAATCATTGCGTTTGAAAGTGGTGGGAGATCGTTCCCAAGGAATCCTCTTCTCGGATTGACTTTTTCTTTTATCGACTTGGCCTTCAATTTTCTTAGCCCATGTCACAGCTTCGGTTAATCTTCCCAAAGGTTGTAGTTCCACCCTTTCTTGGACATCTTGCTTTAATCTGGAGACGTATCTTGCAACTCGATAACGCTCTCCTTCAGCTAGATTGAGCCGAGCTCCCAATCTATTGAATTCTTCTGTATATTCTCCTACTGTTCTTGAACCTTGAACGCAATGGTGATATTGATTGAAGAGGATGTGCTCATAATTAATTGGCAAGAAGTTTTCTTTGAGTAGCTTCATCATTCTTGGCCAAGTCTTGATGTTTCTTTTTCCTTGGACATGTCGATTAGTTTGTAGTTGATTCCACCACGCGGATGCTCCCCCTTTTAGTTTTAGGGTAACCAACTTAACCTTCTTGTCTTCCGCCGTGTTCATGTAATCAAAGAAACTCTCCACGTTCTTGATTCAATCAAGAAATTCTTCAACATCTAGATTGCCATTAAAGCTTGGCAAATCAATCTTCATTTTGTAGTCAGGTGTTATGTCTCCAAAAGTGACTTATTTAGGACTTATTTAGCTTAGAAAGATGCACACTCTTAGGTGTTTTTGATAGGATTTAGCTTAAACCTATGCTTATTTGTGAGAATTAAAAGAAGGTAGCTAAATTAGGACTTGTGTGCAAAAGGAAAGAAAAGGATTGAAAACCGAAGTAAAAGAATGAAAAAACTACATTGCGACAGCATTGCGGAAACATTGCTGAAACCGCAATGTTTCAAGTGAAAACCGTAAGTTGACTGATCTTTTTCTGTTAATTTCCGTTATTTCAGGGATTCGTTCTTTCTCCTCCATCCATTTTGAAGTACGACGTTGAAGATTGATGGTTCTCCTTGGCCCAAACGCACCTGCAGATTGCTATAAAAGGGGGTCAAAGTCGAGGGTTCAATCATCATCCGAAAGCGTAGAAGTCTTCTCGCAGCTCCATCTTTTCTCCTGTTTTTCTTTGCCGTATGTTGGTTTGCGAAGCTCAGCTGTTGGAATCGATAATCTGATAGGAAGGAGAGGAGATTCATCTTCTCTCCCGATTGGATTCATCCAAGCAAGGCTGGTCTTTCTCATCCTTCAGCCGAGGCGGTTGCGACGAGGCGTCCAAGCTCATTTACATGCTTTCTGTCTTTCATTTCTACTTTCCAGCATTGTTTAGTTGTTGTTTCTGTTCTAGTGGCTAGTTTATTGCATTTCGTGGTGTTCTGTCTTTGTGTTATT
Source organism: Herpetospermum pedunculosum (assembly GCA_028017165.1). Lineage (NCBI taxonomy): Eukaryota > Viridiplantae > Streptophyta > Magnoliopsida > Cucurbitales > Cucurbitaceae > Herpetospermum > Herpetospermum pedunculosum. The sequence goes on from CM051527.1 coordinate 1,182,269, forward strand.
CATTTTAAGCTTTCTTTTGTTCCTTCAAACAATCAAGTAATCAAAAGCACAATTCAATATTTCACAGTTTCTTGCCTCTGCGATCTACTGTTTTTCTTTACTGTTTTATCTCTAAATTCCTTCTAAGCATGTCTGTTTTATCACTTCTTTCTGTTCTCCCCACATCCATGAGTAACTAAGTCACATAGGGGCATGCTAATGACAATACTATAGGCTAAAAAACGTGAACCAAGCATGTAGGATAGCTCTCGAAGCATTGATTGTATGTAAGCTTCATCCCACGGGCAATTTCGATTGGCCATCCATTTTGTCCAAAGAACTCCTAACCTCTGGAAGGAGTAAGAGTTCAGAGTCATACACTCATGCTAGCCTTTCAAGGTAGCCAGAAAACGACCTAGGAATAGGCGTTTTCCTAGTACAGACCATAACTTTCTGCTTTAACAAGATGCTTAAGACCTTACTTGGACATGAGTAAACTAAAGAATCTAATGCATGGAATCGGACGATACATGAGATTGAGTGAGTTTGATGCATAGAGAGTTGATCCAATGCTTGAGAATCGTGAGAAAATGCCTATAGAGGAGTCGTTAGTAGCCCTTGTTTCTCCATTTTACACACTTTCGCTGTTAGGAAAATTGCGGTAGAATTGCTGTTTCCGCAATTCTGCTAAGTTCACAATTCTGTTTAGCTGTTTTCTTCTTCATTTATTAATCTCGTTTCTTTTCATTTGAGTTTAGCTTTGACTTGCACTTGTTTATGTTGCTACCCTCTACGTATTCAGTAGGAAATAGACAATTTAAAACCAATTTGACCCCATCAAATCCACCCATTCTTTCTTAACTTTACACTTCTCTAGTAGCTTATAATAAATCTCTGTGGGAAAACGAATGAAAAATACTTACTACTTGCTATAGGACCATGTATGCTTGCATGTTCTGAGTGCTCTCTCTATCTTATTGCTTATTTATTTTAACACATTGAGCACGCAACATCAGGCGTATGCCAATTCGTTTGCTGTTGAAATCCTCCTTGGCGCTGGATGAGTTGGTGTTCCTGTACACCTTGTTGGAGCAAGAATTCCTCCTCCTCGCTTGAAGAATCTGAATCTTGGAAGGCATTCCTTCCTCGTTGTTGTCTTAAAGGTTGAACCTCATGGACAATGTTTCCTATTTCTTCGCGAATTGGATTTTTGTTGTTGATAACCAATCTTGCGTGTGAATCTGCCCGTTCTTGATTCAGTTGTGGTGGTTGATCCACATTTCTTTGGTTCGGTTGTTGCTCCATCCGTAGCTCCATCCGTTCAAATCTTGTAACCATAGTAGCCAATGTTTGCTGGATTCCTCCAAGGGATTCTTCCACCAACAGCAAGCGTTGAATGGTTGTGTTTGGGGACAGAGTTTGGGCCGGAGTGGGTTCCATTCCGGTTGGGTTGTTGCTGGAAGTGGAAGTCTTCTTCCCCACCATTCGAGTCCCTTACACGAGGGCGCTGATACCAAATTTGGTGAAAACCAATTAAGAAAAATTCTTATTCTTTTTCATCCCAAAAAGCCATCCCTTGCTTGGCAGCGGTGAGCTTGGTAGTAGCATAGGTCGATCCTCGGGCTGTTTTTTAAGGAATAGAAGAGTAGTTTATATACTAACTCTTTGGGTAAACACAAGGGTTAAAACTCATAAAAACAGAAAATAACCCAACTCTTTTTAACCAACTTCTAACTAATCTTGATATGGAAAAGGAAATCTTGGATATCTTGAAATAATTCTTGAAACAAATCTTTAACTTCAAGAATTGAAACAAGATCCAAGATTTGAAACAAGATTTTTTGTTTAAGAATTCAAGATTTACAAAATAACAAAATATTTACTTGGCAGTACATCACAAGTTCTTTACTTCATAAGCAAGAACATTTAACTTGCATACCATGCTCCACCATCTAGGGTAAACATAGATTTCCATAAATCTTTGTTAAAACCAGTGCATCTCGTAAAGATCAAATCTTTAACCTCATACACAAAAATATAATTTCTCATTTTATCCGTAGATATTTTGAGAAAAGTTTTTTTTTTCCGCGCAATGGTCATACCATTGGGTTAACTAATAAATGCTAACCAATTTTACTGTCAAATGTCATGTCTCAAGTGTACATTAGATTTTCTCCCACTCAAACGTAGATAGTCAATCTTATGTTCTCAACATTTTGAAATGTCTGAGGACACTATACATTGACAATCTTATGTTCTCAACATGTTTGACGATACATTTCTACTCTGTGATTGAATAATTTGACCGTCCACAATTGTAGGAGAAACATCATCTCTGCATAATGTGATGTCATCATCTATGGATGTGTTCTCATCGACTCTCGTACCGCCATCTACTTCCAACAAATCAAGTTGGTCATTTCCAAGATCTTCTACCTCTGGAATGTCCCATAAGCGTTTATTTTGGACCAATTGCACTACTTCTCAATGATTACCATATTTTGGGTCATTGAGGTAGAATACTTGTTGTGCTTGATTAGCAAAGATGAAAGGATCATCAACATACCAATAATGAGACGTATTAATTGATGTAAACCCTAAATCCACGTGTGGATTATTCTTCTTAGTGTAAAACCATTTACATTTAAAAACAATAGTACGTATTCTCATGACATACTCCAAGTCCAAAACGTCAGTCACTTACATGAGATTTGAACCAATCGGGAAATTGTTCCTTATGTCTTTTTTCTAAGTCAGATATGCTTCGTGATTGAGAACGAACTAGTCTCAAATGTTGCCTATTAAACACAAAAAACAAGAATTATGACTCATATTTATTTCACTTGCACCCTAAAAGTGAAAATTACAATATAGATACATACGTACCTACGATAAGGTTTTATCTCATCACAATTGTTCAGAATATACCATTGTGCTATCCGTTTCTCCTCAATTGATAAGGTCCTTGAAGTTGAACCCCTAAATGGTCGTGCCCTTTGTCTAAACAATTCAAATTCGCCACAAGTATCGTTCTCGAGAATTTGATCATCATTACGTTCGTCTCTATTGAATCGCGTTTCAATTCCAGTTAGGTACATTGAACAAAAAATCATCGATTCATTCATTACATACTCTTCTGTTATAGATCCCTCGGGACACGCTTTATTTCGAACATATTGTTTTAATGTTCGTAAACTTCTTTCAATAGGGTACATCCAACTGTAGCTAACAGGACCCGCAATTATGGTCTCATATGGAAAATGAACGGCAAGATGCACCATTACATAAAAAAATGTCGGTGGGAAATTTTTTTCCAACTTACAAAGTATAACTATAATATCTGACTGTAATCGATCCAAATCAGTTGTGGTAATCGTTTTCGCACATAGATCACGAAAAAAATGTACATAGTTCAACAATAGTAGTGGACACATTCTTATGTAAATATGCTCGAACACCAATAGGGAGAAGCCTCTGCAGCAGAACATGACAATCGTGAGTCTTCAACCCATGAATTTTTCCATCGTTCACACTCACACATCTTGATATATTTGAGACAAATCCAACAGGAAATTTCACTGATTTCAAGAACTTACAGAACTCCACCCTTTCACTCTTAGTGAATGTGTACGCAGCATGTGGTTTTTTGAACTTATTGTTTCCTAAAGGTAGCAAGTGTAATTCTTTTCGTATACCCCGATCTTGTAGATCATTTCGAGCCTTTTCTATGTCCTTTGTTTTCCATCAATGTTTAACAATGTGTCAACCAAGTTGTCACAAATATTTTTTTCAATATGCATTATATCCAACTTATGTCTCAATATAAGTTTTGACTAGTAGGGGAGTTAAATTTTTTTTTTCTTCCAATAAGAATCACCTTGTTTTCTTTTCTTGCCTTGCTTCTTTGGATGTTTACTAAGCACTGAAAAGTTTAGCATACTTAGTTCTTGTAAAATATCGTCTCCATCCATTACGACTGGAGGTGGTCTAGGTTCCCGATAACCGCCGTGTTGCTTATTCCTACGCCAATTGTGTGTCGCTGGAAGGTAACGTCGATGTCCCATGTAAGACATTTTATCCCTAATCCAAAGCGATGATGTATCTTTCTTACAAATTGGACATGCCTTGTAGCCCTTGTTAGTCCACCCAGATAAGTCACCGTACGCAAGGAAAATCATTAATCGTCCACAACAAACTTGCGTGTAGTTGGAAGTATTCACCACTAACACAATCATAGGTGCGCACACCATTATTCCACAACTCTTTCAACTCCTCAATCAATGGTTGCAAGAAAACATCAATCTCTTTTCTAGGAGACTTTGGCCCGGGAATAAGTAAAGAAAGAAAGAAATTGGTTTCTTTCATGCATTTCCAAGGTGGAAAATTGTATGGAATTAGCATCACTGGCCACATACTATACGAATTGCTCATATTCCCGAATGGATTAAATCCATCTGAAGCTAATCCCAAACGAACATTTCGTGGTTCTGAAGCAAACTCTGGGAATTTACAATCAAAATGCTTCCACCCTTCCGCATCAGCAGGATGTCGTAACACACCATCATCAACACGCTTATCTTTATGCCAACTCATTTCAGAAGCAACGTGCTTGGATGAAAACATCCTTTTCAATCTGGGTATCAAAGGAAAGTGACGTAAAACCTTGTGTGGAATCTTCTTCCCTTCTTCCTCGACAACTTTATACCGAGATTCGCCACATATTGGACATTCTTGCAAATGAGCATATTCTTTCCAATATAAGATGCAATCATACTTGCAAGCATCAATGTTCTGATAGTCGAACCCTAAGTCACGCAACTTCCTCTTAGCTTCATAGAATGAACTAAGTATACATGAACCAATTGGAAATGCGTCCTTCAACAATTCTAACAACATATCAAATGATTTATTACTCCAACTGTTAATAACCTTAATATGCATTAAGTTCACCAAAAAATTTAACGAAGATAGCGTACAACCAAGGTACAGTTCATTACATGCTTCAGGCATTAAATCCTTAAATCGGTTTGAAGTATCCCTTTCCTGGACATTAGTGGAAATCTCGTTTTCAAAATCTTCTTCATGAACAATCGTTTCAACATTTGGGGCTTGTAAGTCATTCAAAAGGTTCAAAATGTCATTCTCTTCATCAAAAAAATTAGATGTTGTACGTAGTCCCTCATCGGGTATTGAATTAGTTGATTGATTTTCGAACCTAGATAAGTTGCTTGGTTCTCCATGATATACCCATTGACCATAAGAGGGAGATATTCCATTTGTGAATAGATGTCGTTCTGCCCCATCCAAAGACTGCCACATTGCATTCATACAATGTTTACATGGGCATCTTGTTTTCCCCAATGATTAACGTGAGACTTCGCCATTTTCATAAACTAAGGAACCCTTTCTACGTACTCGGTAGAGAACCTATCTCTAAGTTTAATCCAATCTTTATTCATTATTAATTCTACAATTTTCAAACCCACCCGTGAATCGTGAATAGTTAAGTCCTGTAGGGATTGAATAAAAAACTAAATATATCAATTTCAGCATAACGCCCATTCACTTTACAAAAATAACATAAATTAGTCTGACCATATATACAAATTAGCCTAACCATATATACGACGAATGAAGCAATGAAATCAACAAAAAGTAACATAAATTAGCCTAATTCAGAAACCATGAATCATCAGGTGCAAAAGTAAAAAAGAATTGGCGAGCAGAAATGATACCTAAAGGCGAACGGTCGAGTTGTTTGAAGCAACGTGGAGCGGGGAACGACGGTTGTCTTGCAGGCGAGCGAGCGGCGAATGGTGGCTGTGTATCATAAATTGAAAGCAAATTATATACAAAAACAGAATTGAAAAAAAAATCAGTGGCAGTTTGAATTAAAAAAATATCATACCTAGAAGCAGCGGCGACGGCAGGCTAGGGTGATGGATGTAGGGAGGCGGCGGCGGCAGGCTAGGGTGGTGGATGGAGGCGGCGGCGGCGGGCTAGGGAGATGGAAGGAAGCGGCGGGGGCGGCGGCGAGGGAGATGCGAAGCAGGGCGGGAGCGAGGGAGAGAGAAGGCGACGGCGGTGAGGGCGGGAGCGAGGGAGAGAGAGAAGGCGACGGCGGCGAGGGCGGGAGCGAGGGAGAGAGAGCCGCTGCGGCGGCGAGGGAAGGAGCGAGGGAGAGGGAGCAGCGGCAGCGGCGTAATTTGGGAGAAAATGAAGAAAGAGATCGAAATTGTTAGGTTAATGAGCTCTGTCTCGACGGTTTTTAAAAATCGTCGATACAGGGAACGGTTCATGAAAATCGTCGAGACAGAGGACCGGTTCTCTCGACGGTTTAAAAAAACCGTCGAGATAGGCACCCGGTTCCCTCGACCAAATAACAACCTTCGAGAGAACCGGTCCTCTGATTCGACGGTTGTCATGAACCGTTGAGAGAACCGTTCCCTGTCTCGACGGTTTTTAAAAGCCGTCGAGAGAACCGGTCCCTGTCTCGACGGTTTTTAACAACCGTCAAGAGAGTCTCCTGTTCCCTCGACGAAATAATATTTCGTCGAAAGAACTCGATACTCTCTCGACGGTTTTTAAAACCGTCGAGACAACATTGTTCTCTCGACGAAAACAGAACCGTCGAGAGAACATCCGTCGAGAAACCCTAATTTTCTTGTAGTGCAAACATGAAATTCTAAAGATAAATGCTGAATTATCTAAAGAATTTGATATGAAAGATTTGGGCGCTGCCAAACAAATCTTAGGAATGAGAATTGTGAGAAAAGATGAAATATTGACATTGTCAAATGAAGAGTATGTGAAAAAGGTGTTAACCAGATTTCACATGGAAGATGCAAAAACTGTGAGTACTTCTTTAACTTGTCATTTTAGATTATCTAAAGAGTACTCACTCACTACTGAGCAGGAAAGAGATCATATGGCTAAAGTGTCATATGCTTCACCTATAGGTAGCCTGATGTACGCCATGGTTTGCACAAGACCGGACATTGCACATGCAGTGGGAGTTGTTAGCAAATATATGAGTAATCCAGGAAAGCATCATTGGGATGCTGTGAAGTGGATTTTTCAGATATTTGAGAGAGACAACTAATTATGCTCTGCATTTTAAGAAGTCAGATTTTAAACTGCAGGGCTATGTTGATGCAGATATGGCAGGTGATATAGATGGTAGAAAAAGTACTACCGAGTATGTTTTTACTTTGGTTAATACTGCAATTAGCTGAGTTTCTAGACTGCAGAAGATAATAGCTCTTTCTACTACAGAGGTTGAATACGTTGCACATACCGAAGCAAATAAGGAGATGATATGGCTTCAGTCGAACTTGGCTTGAAATTGGGAAATGAGACTTTGCATTGTGACAATCAGAGTACTATTCATTTAGCAAATAATCCAGTGTTTCATTCGAGAACGAAACATATACAGGTGAGGTACCATTTTATCAGATCAGTTTTGGAAGATGAGGCGTTGGTGCTTGAAAAGATTCCAGGAAGTGAGAATCCAACTGATATGTTTACCAAGACCATTTCTATTGGCAAACCGAAGTTGTGTGCAACTTCAATCTGACTTCTCCATGAGTACCGAGGAGTCGCTATCGTTTGCAGGGGAGACATGTTAATTGTTTTGTCTCCAAGTGGGAGATTGTTGGGAATAATGGAGTCCAAAATCAAATTTTACAGGCCCATTTGTATGATTGGCCCAAATCAATTAATTGCCCTAACTTTTTTCAATTGGCTAATTGGAGTCATGTGGTGGTTGGCGGCTGGGTTGACATTCACGAAATAAAAAAAAAAAAAAGGAAAAAGTGTTGTGGCTGTGTATTTTTGCTTTTGACAAAAAGCAAAAAGAAATTGTAGCTACTTTAAGAGATTTTATTGAGTGCTTGTTGTGAGTGAGTTTTTCATCTATTGAAGAGTTTTTAGTGCACGTTCTTATAGAGTGATTCGTGAGTCTTTTCCTTGAGAGAAAAGAGAGAGAAATCATCTTGAGCGTTTTGTAAACTCTTGTAATCTTCTCCCTGACGATTTAGTGGAACCTGCATCGGTAGTTGTTGCGTGCTCAATGTTTAAAAGAAATATGCAAGGATAGAGCACTCAGAACATGCAAGCATACATGATCTTGTAGCAAGTAATAAGTATTTTTTCATTCGATTTCCCACAGAGATTTATTATTAGTTACTCGTGAAGTGTGTTGTTAAGTAAGAATGGGTGGATTAAATGGAATAGATTTGATTTTGAGTTGCCTAATTACTAAGGAATGTGTAAATGATGGAAGCATAAACAAGTGCAAGTAGAGAATAAACTAGAATGAAAAGAAGAGAACAATCAAACGAAGAGAAAAAATGACTAAGGCAAATTTTAACTTAAAGGAATTGCGGAAACAGCAATTATACCGCAATGTTCTTAACAGCGAATGTGTGTAAAGTGTGTAAACAAGGGCTACTAACGACTCCTCTATAGGCTTTTTCATACGATTCTCAAGCAGTAGATCAACTCACCATGCATCAAACTAACTCATTCTCATGTATCTTCCGATTTCATGCATTAGATTCTTTAGTTTACTCATGTCCAAGTAAGGTCTTAAGCATCTTGTTAAAACATTAAGTTATGATTTGTACTAGGAAAACGCCTATTCCTAGGTCGTTTTCTGGCTACCTTGAGAGGCTAGCATGAGTGTATGACTTTGAACTCTTACTCCTTCCAGAGGTTAGGAGTTCTTTGGACAAAATGGATGGCCAATCGAAATTGCCCGTGGGATGAAGCTCACATACAATCAATGCATTCGAGAGTTATCCTACATGCTTGATTCACGTGTTTTAACCTATAGCCTTGTCATTAGCATGCCCTTATATGATTTAGTTACTCATGGATGCTGATAGAATAGAAAGAGTAGATGAAGAAGACATGCTTAGAAGAGAATTAAAGACAAAACAGTAGACAAAAGTGATAAACAGAGAAGGTAAAGAACTTGCAAAGTGATGAATTGTGCTTTGATTAACCAATCGTTTGAACTAAACAAATGATGACTTGGAATAACTAAAGTAAAACAGAAAGCAACGAAATGGAATAGAGTAACAAAATCAAAAGGGAAATAACAACAACAGCAATGGAAATGGAAAGCTAAGACAGAAAGCAATTAAATCAAGCGTGATCGCCTCGTTGCAGACGCCTCGGCTGAAGGGAGAGAAAGGCAAGCCTTGCTTGGATGAATCCAATCAGAAGAGAAGATGAATCTTCTCTCCTTCCTATCAGATTGTCGACTCCAACAGTTGAACCTCTCAAACCAACAGACGGAGAAGAGAAAGAATGGGAAAGACTGCGTTTGAACTGGAAGACTACGCCGTTCGAGTGTGTTTCAACCTTCCACTTTGACCTCCTTTTATAGTGTGCTGCAGGTACGATTGGGCCAAGGAGAACCATCCATTCTAAACGTCGTATCTCTACGTGGCAGCAGGAGAAAGAATGGGCCCCTGAAAGATCGGAACAACACAGAAATCGGTTAGACAACTTACGGATTTCACTTAAAACATTGCGGTTTTAGCAATGTTTTCGCAATGCTTCCGCAATGTGCAATTTTCAATCCTTTAACTTCGTTTTTGGTTCTTTTTCTTTCCTTTTGCATATAAGTCCTAATTTAGCTTCATTCTTCTAATTCTCATATATAAGCACAAGTTCAAGCTAAATCCTACCAAAAACACTTACGAATGCACAACTTTCTATCACAAATAAGTCCTAAAATAGTCACTTTTGGAGACGTAACACATATAGATAACTGAACATAGCCACATTGGGTGAACCAGTATAAATTTGGTGTCATTTTCTTTCCCTTAATCTTGATTAATATCGTTCTTATTGTTTAAAAGCTTTAGGTTGGTTTATCTAATTCTTTTAAACTGTTGAGTTCCAAATTGTTAATTCCGCTTTAGATTTGGAACCATAACCTGGTCTGAGATTTTAGATAAAATATATATTGTTTGAATCAGTAAAATTTAGATTGATTATATTTGTATCGACCTCAGTACCCACCAACTCCGATGACCACAACCCGCGGTGGAGTAGAGAAAAGGGAGTCCAAAATCTTGCGGCAACCTATTTATTTTAGCTCTATTTCTCAATTCAATTAATCAATCTCTTAAATGAAATTACTCAATTTTTTTTTTCCTTTAATATAATTATTCAATTTTTAATGTACAACATAATAATTTTGAGATTTGAATGGATAATTACCTTAAAAAAAAAAAAAAAAAAAAAAAAAAAAGTTGGTTGTTCAAGGACGTTAGCCATTTGAAAGATGATAATATTATTGTTTTTTCTAAAACCCTAAAACCTTCCGCCTCTGCTCCTGTGTCTTCCATTTCCTGGGGGACTTGAGAAACTTCCACAACTCTCCGATTATGGCAACTTTTCAACTCACCAATCTGTCATCTTCTTCAATTCCCCCTCAGTTCTATCACAAGCCATCCTTCTTTCCCTCCAACTTGCCATGGATCTCTTCCTCTTCCAATGCTGCCAAGCGGAAATGCCCCTCTCGAAGACACCATGTTGCCGTTCTGAGCTGCTCGTTTTCATCTATGGAGTCCGCCAAGATTAAGGTTATAGGAGTTGGTGGAGGCGGCAACAATGCCGTTAATCGCATGATTGGCAGCGGTTTGAAGGTAAATTTCGCTTTTAATTTATGAGCAACACAAGAATGGAAGTTCATGTACATTTGTGCATTTCTTCTCTGAATCCCGTTGTTGGTTTGTAATCTGTAAGATTAGAGGTTGACCCTTTTTTTATTTGGCAGTACGTATGGTGCTAATAGTTTCTTACGTCTTTTGGCGATGGATAAATTTGTTACCTAGCGTTTATGTGAATTTAAATAGTTGATTCATTTGTAGAACTGGTAATGCTTTCGCTGGCTTTACAATCAATTTTGAGATCATTCAATTACATAACAGTTTGTTTGTATTACTTGTATAGTGTATAATGGAGACTGATGGTTACAGTTATTGAGTTTTGTGTTAGGGTGTTGATTTCTATGCTATAAACACGGATTCTCAAGCTCTACTACAGTCTGCTGCTGAGAATCCACTTCAAATTGGAGAGCTTCTGACACGTGGTCTAGGTCGGGAACTTCGCCTTTTCTTATTGGTTCTTTTGGCCTTTTGGGGATGTGTTCTGAAGTTCATGTGATTAAGGAGCTCTGTGACTTGAGTTGTTGATGCCTATTGATGAATGTCTTTGACTTTCGTTGATTTGTTTCTTGATAGAGATGCAGGTACTGGTGGGAATCCACTTTTAGGGGAACAAGCGGCAGAAGAATCAAAAGAAGTGATAGCTGGTGCTCTCAAGGGCTCTGATCTTGTATTTATAACTGCTGGTATGGGTGGAGGAACTGGGTCTGGTGCAGCTCCAGTCGTTGCCCAGATTTCCAAAGAGGCAGGTTACCTGACTGTTGGTGTTGTTACTTTTCCATTCAGTTTTGAAGGAAGAAAACGATCGTTGCAGGTAGGTTTCTTTCTTTTCTAAAGTGGGAAACACCAGAGATTTTCATTGATGGACACTGTTTATTAGCAATATCCAATAAGTTAATGTTTCTGTTCATGCTATTGGGGGTTGGTTTGCAAGGTGTGGAATAAGCTGGCTACTGTCATTATGTTTTCATGAGAACAACTGTTATATTTGTAAAATTACTCCCTTTTGGATAACATGGAAGACAAAACCTATCTTCATCTAGTTATACGGAAGATTTTGACTTCATATAGTATGTTTTTACATTTTAATGTTTACTTCTTGTCAGGCACTGGAGGCGATTGAAAAGTTACAGAAAAATGTCGACACTCTTATAGTAATTCCCAATGATCGGTTGCTTGATATTGCTGATGAACAGACACCCCTTCAAGATGCTTTCCTTCTTGCTGATGATGTCCTACGTCAAGGAGTACAAGGAATTTCTGATATAATTACGGTGAGAAGTGTTTGTGATACATATATATTTTCTCCACATTTTGCATGCAAGATGAATGGATGAGTTTTGACTGATTTGTGTATGTAGATTTTGGTTCTACTTTTCTTGGTTTGAATCAAAAGAAAAATAAACTAATCTAGAATAGACATCTACTGTGGAGTTTGATGGATTGGAAGAGAAGGGGGCAAAGTGTTGCATTGCAAGAATTTAGAGGTATTATAGCGAGCCTAAAGAAGGAACTAAAAGAATTGCTCCCCTTAAGGATGAGATAATCGAAAGCTGAAGGTCCAAGTGAAGTGGAGTCGTGAGGGTGATTTTAATTTTCTCTCTCTCAAAATATTACACGAAGTTGCTAGTACTGGGAGAAAGAGTATTCATGTATGCATGAGTCTGAATTAAAGGCGACTAGTGTTTCTGATTGTTCCCTTGACTGAGGCCTCCTGCTGATGCCATTGATTAGTTGATTTTCTTTGGAGGGAGTGGCTAGAGATACCTTTGAGTTTGAGGAAAATCAAGGGCTGTCTTTACCATGGCCCATTGGCAGGGAGAAATCGTTGAGGTGATATTTGCTTATTTTTTTCTTTTTCCCTACAATATTTCCCAAGGTACTTGGGGATCGTCTGAAGGGAGTATCATGAGTGTTTTTGTAGACTGTTGTAAGAAGACTAGGGGGATCAGTGGTTCTATTATTGAAACTCACATATTTGTCTTCATGTTGAAGTGTTAGGCTGTTGTGGAGCTGGACAGAACTATAGGGTTACTTTATCAATCTAAGGACAAGTTTGGCAGAACAATAGGGTTATTGTATCAATTGATGGACGAACTTGAAGGGATTTATTTTATCAATCTATGGATGAGCTTGACAGAACAACAGGGTGATAGACCCCTAATCATGAAAGTTTACACAAGGAAGAAATAGGGAGAAAATCGAGGACTTGGAAAGGAGAAGAGTGGGGATCGCGAGATGGGGAATTGTTGTACTTATAAATTGAGAATGGAGAATTGTGGAAAGTTAATCCCTAGTCATTAAGGAAGAATATGTAGGAGTGGGTAGATACCCCCGTGCATTAAGGATGGTGCAACTAGAGCTTCCATCTTCCATCAATGATTTCAAAACATCTTTAGATTTTTCCTACTTCCGTTTGCCTCAGGCTCTATCCATGGCCTCATGAGTCATAAGTATGTCCCATGGAAGGCTTCTTCTCACCCAGCAAGCATGGACACTATTTTTTGTGGACTGTGTTGGTGTTGTGTTGGACACAAACATGCGCTCGACATGTGTCCAACACGTGAAAAAAGAGTGTCTAATTATTTAATAATTTTTTAAATTTTCTACTATCAATGAATTTGTTTCCTATACAGAAATTACCTTTCTTACTACCCTCTATAATCAATGGAGGAGTTTTTTGTAACTAAAGTGATAGGATCTCTTTTGTAACAATTTTCATATTATCAATGAAATAGTTTCCGTTTCCTATCAAAAAAAAAAATTACCTTTTAATTTTCTGACACGTTGGCAACACCTTAAGGAGATGCTTGAGACTCGTTACAGACACATTTAGGGGACACATTTTTTTTAATAAAAAAAGTTAGAACTTTCTTTAGGTTAAAAAGGCCAGATCTCACTGCTCAGTAGAAAATGAAAGGAGAATTGTACACCTTATTGTAACTTGTAAGGAATATTGTTGGTTAGCTTCATCTTTTTAATGAATTGTATTCTCTTTTGATATTTAAATTTAGAAATTAGTAATTAATATTAAAAAAATTAAAATGGGTCAAAATAAACACATACACACAGATATTGAAAAAAATATTAATGCATCCTCACCATGTTTTTTTTTTGCAACGGTATTTTAATTAATGCGAGGATTGAACCCATGACCTCTTAGTCAAAGGCTCAACCTTATGCCAATTGAGCTATGCTCGGTTTGGCAAAACAATAGTCATCCAAATTCCGCTCTACCAAACATACTTCTTTGCATCCTCACCATGTTGTGTCCTATCTTTTTAGAAATTTACATGTTGTGTCCGTGTTGTGTTGTACATGTGTCACGTGTCCATGTCTATACTTAGCTTCTCATCATTTACCAATTTAAGAACTTGAACTAGAGCCCAAGACTTTAAAACATCAAACTCAATTGTGGTCCAAAAAAATAGACATCAATGCACTTTGAACAATTTGTTTGCTTTGTTGCACCTTACTCCATTTGCTATTCTTCCATTTATCTGAAGTGAACATCTTTCTCAAATTTTAGTTTTGAAAATATATGCTTGACATTGAGAAAGAGAGAAATCTTCCATTTATGAAGTAAACATCTTCCTCAAGTTATGGGACACCCCTTTAAGAAGGAAAAGAAGACCCTATGATTATGTTTCGTTCGAGCTTTCTTTTAGAGATTCATTTAAAGAAAAACTCTTTTGTTGATTCTACATCTTAGCTTTATCTTGGAGCAAGCTTTATCCCCTTTTTGTAATTATGATCTCACCACACTCATAAATCAGTGGAGGTGCTTTTTGTAATTGCTCTTTGATAGGTCTTTGTTGTAACACATTTCATATTCTCAATGAATGGTATCTGATTCCCATAAAAAAAAAAACATCTTCCTCAAGTTGTTCTTTTGAAAATATATGCTTGATGTTGAGAAAGAGAGAAAAAGGGAGGCAGAAAGAGAGATTGAGAGAGAGTGAAAGACTAAGAAAGAGAGACGGAGGTAGAAAGAGTGGGCTTGCTTGAGGCACGCGTGCAATCAATTTGTTGCCTAGAAGGAAGGAGACTAATATGATTAGGGCTTTTGTCTGACCTCTATTATGCATTTTTAAAAAAATACATGGCTTAATAATTGAAATGTTGAGGCAAGCTTGCTCCTCAACCTGTTCCTGGGGTAGGCGTAGCGCTTTATATGCACGTGCCTTAAGGTGGCTTGCTGTTGCCTATAAGTTGGTCACTCTTGGACAGTGGATAGGCTTCCACATGCTGCTTTCCTTCAAGCTGGCCCAAGCAAGGGCAATTTAGGACCAGTCTGATGGTTGCTGAGATTGTATGTCCGTACTTTTTGTGGGCTTCAATCAAGCTGGCCTTAATCAGTCTTTCATTTCAAACTGGCCGGTTTTCACAGTTCATCGTTACCATATGCTTTGCCATTATTTGGTTAAACATAGTTATATAGCTTTTACTAAGTAGATGTATCAATGCGTTGGTTGTGTAGAGCTAAGAAGCACGGACACTTCAGTTTGGCTAACGTGTTCGTGTCCGACATGTGTTGGACACTTTGACACCCCGACACTTGTTGGACACGTACTGGACGCTTGTTTGTGTCATTGCTTTGTTAGTTGGCCTGCCTATTATTTATTTAGTTATTCACTTCGTTATTTACCAGATTCCGGGGCTGGTAAATGTGGATTTTGCTGACGTGAAAGCCGTCATGAAAGACTCAGGAACTGCAATGCTCGGAGTTGGCGTTTCCTCTAGCAAAAATCGTGCAGAAGAGGCGGCTGAGCAAGCAACTTTAGCTCCCTTGATTGGATCATCCATTCAGTCAGCTACAGGAGTAGTATATAACATTACTGGAGGAAAGGACATAACTCTACAGGAAGTGAACAGAGTGTCTCAGGTTATGAACTTTTGACATCTAAACTTCTTATTAAGTGCATTGTTTGATATTCTATCTTGGCCAATCAACTTTGCATATCGCCTTCTTGCCTCGCTGACCTAACGCTTTTCCACTTACGTGCATTGTTTTGAGTTTTGAATATAAACTGATGTTTTGTTGGGGGATAAACAATTTGCAGGTTGTGACAAGTTTGGCAGATCCATCTGCAAACATAATATTTGGGGCAGTTGTGGATGATAGGTACAGTGGAGAAATCCATGTAACTATAATTGCAACAGGATTCTCTCAGTCCTTTCAGAAGACACTGTTAGCTGACCCCAGGGCATCAAAACATGATACAGTCACTGGAGGAGCTCAAGAAAAAAGCAGTAAGGCTTCTTCAAGCCTCCCTCTTAACTTATCGTCAGCCGCTTCACCGACACTTTCTAATAGTAATCGAGGTCGAAGGCTCTTCTTTTAGCCTACATGCCATTCTAGCAAAAATTTCATCTGCCTTGGCAAAGCCTCGTGAATCTGTCTTGTACATGTTATGCTCTTGCAAGTTTAGTTGCTTCGACTTGAATGACAACAGCCTTACAGGCATCCCCTCTTGCCTGCTAATTACATTGATTTGTAATCAGCAGTTTTCGTAATTTGAATGAAGTAAAAGTTAGTTGATTTTGATTGTTAATATGATGAATGTGTTCATACTTCTGTTATTTAGAAATTGAATAATTGAAAATTACATCTTATGGTTTGTTATGTAATGTTTCGCCCCCATCTCTAAAGGAGCTTTTGCACCCACTTGCTGTCCGCAAGAAAGGTTTGCTTGAGCAAGGTTGCGCTAGCGCTCTCTGGAGACCGGGTTGGGAGTTATGAGTCGATTAAGGTCGTGTATTTTTCATTCGGAAATCGGTGGGGAAACAAAGGTCAGTGTCCTATGTCTCCGACTAAATAGGATTTGAAGGAACGATCATTCACATCAATTTCAGTAGGTAGGAAGACTGCTGAAGTGACCCTTTGACAAATGCAAGCAAAGTCGCTTGCTTACCCTCCGTACTGGACGGCTAGTATTAGATCTCAAAAGGTAGGAAGACTGCCGAAGTGACCCTTTGATGAATGCAAGCAAAGTCGCTTGCTTACCCTCCGATGGAAGGTAGGAAGACTGCTGAAGTAACCCTTTGACGAATGCAAGCAAAGTCGCTTGCTTACCCTTCGATGGCGGCATTTGTTGGACGGCTAGTATTGATCTCAAAAGTACTGATTTGAA
This sequence comes from Herpetospermum pedunculosum, assembly GCA_028017165.1. Taxonomy (NCBI): domain Eukaryota; kingdom Viridiplantae; phylum Streptophyta; class Magnoliopsida; order Cucurbitales; family Cucurbitaceae; genus Herpetospermum; species Herpetospermum pedunculosum. The sequence goes on from CM051527.1 coordinate 1,199,067, forward strand.
ATCTCATTCTAACTAAGGATAAGGATTGTTGTGGTTTTAGATAATCTCTGTTTGTCTATTATACAAATTACCATACAAAATCTACCTTTTCTTAAGAATGATTTAAGCACTCTCTATATATTTTTGTCACATTTTACTTGATTGATGAAGAAAAAGTCGTGAATTTGGTTCAAATACTTGAATTCCAACTCTAATTTCTGGTATGTATATCCTTTACATTCTCGGTGAATTTTACATTATTTTCATATGTAATGACATTAAAACTATTGTTTTTAATTTTATGTAAAAGTTGAGAAAAATTAAAATGTAATTCAATTTTTTTTTAAAAACTATATTGTTTAATTTGACAAATGTTGGGTAGGGCCATAACTGTCTTATCTAGGGTTTTTGTACGATGACCCACCCCTCGGGGACCGCGAGGTTTTTTAACCTAGTGTTTGACAATTTATGTTTTTTAACCTTCTCTCGTGATAAGGAAGTGCACAAAGTCATTTGTACCCTTCGCTTATCACGATCACGAGGAGACAACTGTGATCTCCTCGTGATAAGCGAAGGGCACGAATGACTTTGTGCACTTTCTTATCACAAGAGGTAAAAAAAACATAAGTTTTCAAAAACTGGGTTAAAAAACTTTACGCACCCCGAGGGGTGGGTCATCCGTACAAAAACCCCAGAAATGAAAAAGAAAAAGAAAAAAATAATAATTTTATTTATTATTATTATTATTTTTTGAAAAGTTAATCCAAATGACTTGAAAACCCAATCGAGATAAAACAAACTTCCTCGACTTGTTTGGATTAGATTAAAAAGCTCTTCAACCCGAGAAATTTTTCGAAGAGGCCACCATAATGTGACTGGTAGTTTTGACCCGTTGAATTAAGAGAGAAAATTCTCTGAATAATTTGCTCTCCAATCCTAACGGATAATCATAACTAAAAGAATCAAAATGATTCGACCACCTTTTCGAAGGTCGGCGATGTGATAATTACAATTTGACCACATTATGTAGTTGCACAATAAATAAATAAATATATATATATATATATATATATATATATATTTAAAAAAAAAAAAAAAATTCAACAAGTAAGGTGGGTGATTCAAACCTCCAACCTCAAAGGAAGGTAAATATCTAATTTGTTTGATGTAAACATAAAATATAACATTTGATAAGAAAATTTAGAACACTAACAAAAAGTATAGCTCGAATTTTGGTTCTATCGATTTTAGCCACTATGTTCTGCGTGGCAAAAGTGAGATTAAATGGCAATACTAATTTTGGTTCTATCAATTTTAGCCACTAGTGGCAAAAGTGAGATTAAATGGCAATACTAAGTTACCATCTTAAATTTTAAGAAAAAAATCAATTTATACCCTTGAACTTTAAATGTTGTATCAATTAAAATCCTAAACTAATGATGATATCAATTTAAACCCTAAACTTTCAAAACTGTATCATTTACACCTTCTGTTAGAATTAAAACGTTAACTTAAACACGTAGAGACTTGTAATTTTAGCAACTAAATCCCTAGACTTTCCTAAGTGAATCAATTATATGAAAATTTAGGAGTTTAATTGCTAAATTATAAGTCTACACATGTGTGAAAACCAAGGATGAAAAAATCGCCGAAATTGGCTGAAATATCGCCGATATTTCGCCAATTTCGAAGGATGGATAGAGATAATGGGGTCAACATCGTTTTTACCCAAAATCGGCGATATTTAGGCAAAATTTCAGAAAAATCGGCGAAATATCGGAAAAACCGGCGATATATCGAAACAATCGGGGGATAACCCGTAAATATCGGCGATAAAGTGGAAAAATCGGTAGTATTTTGTTTATTTTTCGCAGTTTTATTTCTTATAATAAATAATTTGAATTATAATTTATTAAAATGTTAGGTAGCACGGTTGGTTTCTCTTCAGTTTTGGATGCATCATGTCTTGAGTTTGAATCTCATTAGAAACATATTATTATTACATGATATATTTATTTATTATGATAAATTTTGAGTTGCATGTTTAAAGTATAAAATGTAAATGTTGAATATTATAATATAATTTTTAATTCATTAAATCAAGTAAAAAATTATCTTATTATTGAATTATGAATCATATATTTGTTGACCAAAATTTGTAGTTTATAAATTATTCAAGTTGATATTATTTTTTAGTTTGGAATGTTATCCATTATTCTATGATTATTCCTATTTGAGTTCTAATTTTTGAAATATATGTTTGAAGCAATAGTTTATTACTTAAATAAACTTCATTTTTTTAGTAAGATATATGAATAGAAAGATGGATGAATCTATCGAGACGATTTCTATTTTGATATCTAAAAAAGAATCGATTTCATTCAACGTTTGATTCAAAGAACTGCGCTTAGCCCCCCGCTCATGAAACGGCTCTGCTGCAATGGATGGCAGAGGGTCCGTAGTACCCAGATTATGTGAAGGACCCTAAAGCAAGCTATTGAATTTGTCCTAACCAAAGAAAGTCTAAAGTTTCATTAAAAAAATTACAATATTTCTATCAATTTTCGTAATATCCGTGATTCTTCCCGAAATATCCGTCGATATTCAAATATCCATCGATATTCAAATATTCGTCGATATATCCGTAAATCTGACTTACCGATATCAATATCGATAAAGATATTTTCGTCCTTGGTAAAAAGGAACATTTTTCTAAGGGAAGGTATAAATTGATACACTTATGAAAATTCAGGTTTAAATTGATACAATCATTAGTGTAGGATTTTAATTGAACCTCCAAAATTTAAGGGTATAAATTGATTTTTATCCTAAATTTTAAGTTCATGTTCTTAAATACATTTTTGGCTTCACTTAGCCAGTGTACTTCGATGGCCAAACCGAACATAGCTCAATTGATATAAGATTGTGTCATTGACTAAGAAGTCATGAGTTCAACCCACACATTAATTAAAATATTTTTACAAAAAAATATGTCTCCAACCCTCGAAGGTGCTTGGTATGTGTGGTGGTTGAATGACCAAAATCATTAGGAAAAAAAAAGAAAAAAAAAATAGAAGAGGCGTTCAACAACCGGCGACACGTAGACTGTAAAAGATACTTTGCTCATAAATTATTATCATTTGCTCATAAATTATTATCATTCATTCTAGACTGCTTTTCTGATAACCAGTTTATTTTTTATATTTAATGTTTGAAAACATGTTTTTCAAAACAGTGGTAAAAGTTAGAAAACAGAACAATAAAATCAAAATACATGGTGGAAGGAGGGTTTATATGTTTAATTTTCAAAAACACAATAAAAAATAAAAAATCATTCATTATCTTTTAAAAGAGCTTTTTAAAATTTGAAAAAACACAAAAATATAAAGTAGATGGAGCGGTCAAAAGAAACAAAGACATCTGAATCTCTTATACATTATTCCCAACCTACACCTGAATCCAGAATAATGAATGAAAAACTTTTGGTTGGTGGCCAAAGAAGCATTTCTTATTTGGTTATTCAAGTTAAAGATCACTCACTAGTCATGAGGTCTAACTGAGAACCTTGGAGCTAATAACAAATGCACATGAGAAAGCAAAATAAAAATTTCGAGATGACTTAAATTGGAACCTTCACTGAATATATCTTTCATTTTGTAGCTGCTTCCGGTTCTGGTTCCGGCTTCCTTTCCTTTGGTTTCAGAAATGGATCCTGCAAAAATAAAAATAAAAAATGCATACGAGTAATTACACTGTTTTCTTTTGAGAATTAAACACATTTCATTGAAAAATGAAGGAATACAAAAGACAGGGATGAGGTCCAAATTAGCACCAAAATCCAATAGTGAGTAAATTACAAAAAGGTTTACAAAAGGTCAATACTCTTAAATACACATTTCAATTCAGCATAAATTTTTTGGACAAATTTCTGTATGACAATAAATTGCATCTGTAGGGAACAACAAAAAATTTCCTCCTGAAACTTATACTTGATCCCGAATCCATAATAATAACCCATATACTTTTGAAATCCAAGATAGGAGATGGACCTGCAAAAGCTCTACAAAGGGTTCTTGAAAGATCAAGAAAATCTCACTTGAAGATGAACAACGTAGGTAAAATAAGTAATAACATAGTGTGCCTTCAAAGTAACATCAAAGAAATTTGTTGCTTATTTAGTGAATCGACAAGGCACACATGTAGACCCAACTAAAACAAAAGACGTGCTTGATATGCTAGAGGCTAGAGCCAACCTTAGCAAAAGATTTCAAGTCATTTGTTTTTTATAAGAAACAGTGAACTTCATTGATATAATGAAAGAATACAAGTATCCAATAGTTACAAAAAGTTTCTCCAATTGTTAACAAGAGAAGAAAGACTATATTCACAAAAGGGAGAGATATCACAATACACCAATTCATAGCTAAAAAGGTGATTGAGAAGTAGAATTCGTGCAAATCTTGTTTCGTATCAGAGAAGATCAAGGAGTTTCGATGAAGCCAAATAGAGCCAAAGAACCTTTTTCTCTTTAGTGAAAGGATGACAATGTAAAATGATAGAAAAAATATCATCACTTTCCCAAGAGAAAACAATGTACCAAACCAAAACCTTGAAGAATATGGTTCCAAAAACTTTTGGCCTGCGAGCACCAAAAGAAAAGGTGGCCTGTGAGAGATTCCACGCCTTTTCTACAAACAGAACAGCAGCTGGGGGATAAAGTCCAAGGCATCCTCTTTTGAAGATTGTCTTGAGTACTTAGGCAATGATGGCTAAGCTCCCATATGAAATACTTAACCTTTTTAGGATAATGACCTTCCCAAATGTACTTATAAAGCTCCTTTTTCTCCAAGTTCCCTTTAAAAATTAAAGAGCAAGTGAGAGATTTAGAAGAGAACCTCCCCATCCTTCTCAAGAGACCACTACCAATTGTCGGATAAAGCTCAATCCCTTCAAGAGCATAAGAGAGTGTTGTCCACTCATCGATTTCACCTTTATTAAGATGTCTTCTTGGACAAAAAATTCAAGATTGAGCAACTTGATTCCACATATCCTCCATCTTTTTTCAGGCCTCCTTAATCAACCAATGGTCACTCCAAAAGTAAGTAGATTGACCATTACCAACCTTAAGCAATTCGAGAGAAAATCTCCTGCTGAACCTTCTATATGTACTTCCAAGGACCTTTTGAGGTGCCAAGGGATTTGACCTCCGGTCTGTTGTTGAAGTGTGTAACTCCAAACTTTGAACTAATGACTCTTCTCCAGAGGACGGTTTTTTCATTGTAAAACCCCCAAAGCCATTTAGCGAGGGAAGAGTTTTTCGACTTGATATCCACTATCCCAAGGCCTCCTTTTTCGGTTGGCAGCTTCACCTTGGACCTTATCCCAACGAGGGCGGTTGTGCACAGTACTCTTCCATAAAAAATTACGAAAGAGCCTTTCAATTCTTTCGGCTACTCCAACGAGGATGGAGAATAGGGAGAGATAATAAATAGGCAAATTAGAGAGAGTGACTTGTATTAGGGTCAAATCTACCTCCCTTTGATGTGTATTACCCCAATTGTGCAATCTTTTCTCAATCTTCTCAACGAAGGGAGCCCAAAAGGAGATGGACTTAGGCTTGCCATTTAAAGGCAAACCAAGGTAGGAGGCTGGCCCAATCACACCTTTTAAACCCGAATTGATTAGCCAAAAGTTGAACACTCAACAGATCAATATTTAACCCAAACAATTATGATTTATTGCAGTTTATATTCAACCCCGATGCATCCTCAAAAACCCTAATAACAGTGATGAGATTCGAGAGCAAAGTAGAATCATGAGAAGAGAAAAGGATAGTGTCATCCGCAAATTTGAGGTGTGATAGATACTTTGTGAGGCTCTTACCCACCGTGAAACCCTTAATTAAGCCAAGGGTTTCGACATGAGAGAGCATTCTGCTAAGAACATCCATAAGCAGAGTAAACAGGAAAGGGGATAGATGATCACCTTGACGAATACCCCGAGTGGCCAAAATCTTTCCTCTCGGCTTACCATTAATGATAAGGGAAAAGTTTGTTCTAGAGAGAGGCATCCCCAAATCCAACTCCTCCACTTTTGACCAAACCCTTTTGCAATGAGAATGAGATCTAAGAAGTCCCAATCAACTTTGTCAAAAGTCTTCTCAATATCAAGTTTAATCACCATCCCGAGCTTTTTATTTCTCAAGTTCTCGTCAATAAGTTTGTTTGCAACAAAGGAAGCATCAATAATCTATTTATCCGCAAGAAGGAGCCTCTTCATTCTTTCCGAGAGGACTCTGGCAATGACCTTGTAAATGCAAGTAGTAAGGCTAATTGGTCTATAATCGCCCACCATATTTGCACCAACCTTCTTTTGGATAAGGCAAATATAAGTCTCGTTAACCTTAGCATTGATGATGACTTTCTCAAAAAAATCCTTGTACACACTTTTGATATCATCCTTAAGGATGTTCCAAGATTTATTAAAGAATTCAGTAGTAAAACCATCCGGCCTGGGAGACTTGTTTATGCCCAACTCATTAATAGCCTTTAAAATTTCAGATTCTGTAAAAGGGGCCTCCAAGTTGTTACTTTGCTCAGATGAAATAGGGCTCCAAAAAATACCATCTGGAAGGAACCTCGAACCAGGTTTCTTAGAATAAAGCCCCCTTGAAGAAGTCAACTACAAACTTCACTCATAAAGACACACCATAGATATATGCATCAATTCTATTGTCTGTAAATGAACATAATGGAGAACTACGAATCAGTTGCCTACTCCACAAACACATACGTTGAAGTGATGGAAAGAAGTGTAAATAAAATAAGACTCAAATCAACTTAACCAAATAGAGAACGAAAATATTAACATTATCTTGATTTGACGGCTTAAGCTCTTAGATTTAATCATCACTCTATCTAAGAAAAACGAATTCATCCTACCCAATTCAAGTCCCGAGATTAGCAAAATTGCTGAAATGTTCCTAGATTCCAAATTTGTCATGCAAATGCGAAAGTTTCAAAAGAACTCCACAAAACAGATTAATTTTCAAATTCACAACACGATTTTCAAATACCAAAAGAAAGTAGAAGAAAAATTTGTGCAATATAACTTACAAATCAATCAAGAACTTCAGCGGGAAACTACATGGCAACCCTAAATCTAGTCAGCCGCATTACAACAAATCCAAATCAGAAGTTCAGGACAAACAAATCCTACAAACAAATAAAATATTTGAAAGAAACCTGATGAATTACAAATCAAAAACGAAAAAGAAAGAAAGAAATAAAGCGAAGGGGTTTGATTACTTCTTTAACGAAGATGAAGTTGGCGACGGCTATAGTGGCAACTATGCCGCCCAAGATAGCGGTGGGGCCGGTGAGAAGACTCCATTTCCGGTAGATCATCTTTGGTTTTGCTCCTTTTTTTCGTCTGCTCCTCTCTGCAAATCGTTTTTTTTTTATATAAATTTCATACCAAAAAAAAAAAAATCAATCAGATCAACAACATATTGAAAAATTGAAAAAAAAAATGAAGGAATACAGAACTACACAGAAATGCTCATTTCGAAGGTTGTTAGAAACGTACGTTTCAGGAGTTGTATCTCGAAACGAAGCTAAAACGATTCAAATCGTTTACTGAATCGGAAACGCACAATTCAAAAACTCAGTTAAAATAATAAAAAAGTAAACTGAAAATACCCGGAGAAAGCTCCGATTGGCTGCCTCACAACGATTAAAAATAGTCGGAGAAGCTAATGCGTAGCGGGGCGGCGGCGAATAGAAGAAAACAGGGAAGCGGCCAGAGTGCAGAGGTTGAAGACGATCCGAGCCCTAAACGGCTAAACTCACGAAAGGAAAAGAGAAGAATAGAAAGAAAAAAAACTAAAAAATAAAAGAGAGCTAAGAAAGTCGTAATCAAGTTGATGAGTTGGCCTCGAATAAAGGATATTCTTTTATTATATTAATAGTTATTTATTTATTTTTATATATATATATATATAGGGTTAGTTGCACAAATAGCAACCAGACCCAAACTAATTACAAATTTACCAAGCTTTAAAATGTTTTGCAAATATGGTAAAAAAATCTGTTTCTATCACGGATATAATTTATCATTCTATCAGTGATAGACTATTATCACTGACAAAAATCTATAAAAAGTTGAGGTGATCAGCGATAGACTTCTATCAACCATAAGATATGAGCGATAGAAATTGTCATATCCGCAATTTTTTTAAAAACATGTTATATTTTTAATTATTTTATTCTAAATTAACATCTGTTACGATTTTCCTGATCAGCGATAGACTTCTATCAACCATAAGATATGAGCGATAGAAATTGTCATATCCGCAAATTTTTTAAAAACATGTTATATTTTTAATTATTTTATTCTAAATTAACATCTGTTACGATTTTCCTATATATATATATTGAGGTTGTGTAGTAACAACTAAAGAACAAAGTCCCATGGACAATCAAATGAAAGGAAAAAATATAACAACGGTAGGAACATGATCCTCCCACCAGACAGAAACTTTTTCAGTCATGGCTTTCGAAGCAAGAAGTTGGGTCATTTGATTCTGCCCTCTATTCGTATGAAGAAAATAAACAACTTATGCCGCTGATTTTAGAGCGAGCGCCTCACCAATGTAATGGGTAACTTCCGTGAGGTCGATCCTAGAGTCATTCAAGAGAAGTCAAATTTCAAGATAGTCATATTCAACCTCAATTTGTTTCCCACTCCTATCTGGCCATGTAACTATCACCGCTTTCAACCCCTCGATGACCGCCATCACCTCAAGGACCTTGACCTCTCGGCATCCCGCAATCGCCCTACAGCCAGCCAGCTTGACGCATCCGTTGTGATCCCGTAGAGCCGATCCCACGACAACTATGTGTGTGGAGGTGATGACTGAAGCATCGATGTTGAGTTTCAGCCAACCTGCCACTGGGGGAGCCAGTCATCCCTAGTGACACTAACCGAAGTTGCTGAAACGACTGGTACTGTGGATTTCCTTCTATTATTGACATGAGGGACATCAAGTGAACTTTGTTGGGTTTTATGTCCTAAAACTCGTGGTTTGTAAACTGAATATATATTCTATTTTGCAATAAAGTTGTTATTGAGTTTTATTCAGTAAAGTTGTTATTGAATAAAGTGAATTGTTTTTACTTTTAACCTAACTCCGATAAACAAATAACCCATGGCTATAGGTTGTATACTTGAACTTCATGTGTGACATGATTGTGGATCAAGTTCAAGTAATAGCCAGAACGGTCTATAGTATAGGGATAAGGTTGGGTACCTTATCCTGGGGACACTATTGGACGCGACCCACTTTGTATAGTACAAACGATGTGATCCGAAATCGTTCATGTGGAGACATGTGACTGGGGGCGTCCTATGCAATGAGTTTGCATAAGACTGAACCGCGAAACAAGTCGCTCTTTTTTTATAACTCCGTTTACTGTAAAGACCGACTTTTTCATATGATGACCTAGATAACTCGATCTGAATCTTGAGCACGCTATGAACTCCTGTTTATTCGGGTTTATCCTTTGACTTGTATGGGTGAGAGTGGCCCGAGATTGCCGACTCAATAAGCCTACCATCTTGGGGATAAGACCGGATGGGTAGCTGGGAACATAGTCCTGCGATATGGAATTCACTCCTACCCGCCTTTAGGGATTAGTAGAGAGGTTGTTCCCTTAAGTGCTGACTCCGGGTCTTGAACTAGGGATCTCACCCTCTCATTGGCCCGAGAGGGACTTGGTATAGTGATGAGATCACTTACCAATCGGTTTGGTGGTTGGACCACAAACCAATAGTTCATTAGAGGATCAGTGGGACTTAAGGAACAAGATGTAATTACGGGGATAAAACAGTTATTTTTACCTAGTTATAATTACGAACAACCTGTGAAGGATCGACTTACTGATGATGGTTATATCAAGAGGACAAAAATATATCTACGGTGAGGAGAGTGCAACCCTTGAACTTTAGTGGAGTCTCCGGAGGTTAACGAATGTTGGTTAATTTGGTTAAAGAGTTTGACCGATTAATCTTGTATCGTTGGAGCTCATGATCTGTAGGTCCTTTAGGTTCTCCTGGCTAGCTCGGATTAAGCCGTGTAACAATATGAGAGAAAAAGAATTTGAATTTATTCAAATTCGGTTTTGGAAGAAGGATGAACATCTTTAAATATGATTTAAATATGAGATTGGTCTAAAAACATGAATAGGGATTCATGTGTGATGATTCGGTTTAAGAAATCGGGATTAGTCTTCTTATTTAATTAATATTTGATATTGAATTAAATAATAATATTAATTAATTAAAAAGTTTAATTAATTAAAATCTATTTTGTTTATTAAAATTAATTATGAACTAATTTTAAAATGACAAAATATTACAAGTGAGATTATCCAAGTCAAAGTTGACTTATCCAAGTTGAGTGGATTTATCCAAGTTGTGAAGTGGATTCTGAATCACCAACAACATGCATATAAACTCATCAATTTTGGAACATTTGGTTGAAGACTAATACATCCAATTTGAGGTGTCATGCTAAGCAAAGTCTTTGTTGCATGGTTGGAGGTTGATGAATTTTCAAAGAGTTTGAATATTTGGATGAGCATGAAGAGTTCATGTTAGTTGAGAAATTAGAAAGCTAAGTGTTAGATATTTCTCACAAAATCCTCATCACTTTCATCTTCCCATCTTCTTCTTCCAAACTTTTTCTTTTATAAAAGAGTCCCACCACTCCGTTGCTCGGCCTGAGGATAGCGGGACTACCGGAGGTGGTTCTTGAGGAGTTCGAGGGAAGCTTAGAAGGGTTCGTGAGGAGATTCGAGCATTGGAAGAGAAGTTTTTAGAACTACAAGAGGTATGTGTTCTAATTTCTTTTATTTCCTAGTTATGAGCATGTTTCTAGTTTAGCTAAATTGATGAAATTAGAGTGCCAATGATCCATATCGTTTTCGCTGCGCTACATGCGCTCCATCAATTGATATCAGAGCGTTTTTTGGTCACTCAATTTGCATCAATTTGAGCTCGGTGGGTATTTGTTTTAGAAATTATTTTTCTGGGCGTCTAAAGTGTTATTTCGGTTTTGGCATATTTTTTTTGAGCTTTTATTTGTACTTCGTTTTGTAATTGCCCGGGCGTGTATGGGCTTTAATGTGTGCGGAAGAGTCTGTAAAAAAATTGGAGTCATTAGAGTCCATATAGGCTTTCAATTCGAAGACAGAAGCTCGGGTGTCGAAAAAAACAGCATGCTGTTTTTTTTTCCTGCAAAATTCCAGCACAAAACCGGTTCAGCGCAAGGTGGAAGAAACGGTCTGGTTCGGTCCTCGGGCGGTCCGGTTCACTGAAAGTCAGACCGGTTCCTTGTTCTTCACCCTCTGGAGGTCCGGTTCAGCATTCGTTTGGTTCGGTTCGGATCGTTATTGGTCCGGTTCCGGGCTGTTGAATTTGGGACAATTGTTTTGGACCGGTTCAGCTTATTTGAAGCTTGTAGTTGCTGTTTTTTTGGCCGGTTCAAGCAAAGTCAAGCCGGTTTGGGCCGGTTCGAAGGGTTCGGAAGCGTCTCAACCTAGTTGATGAATTATTATTGTAATAATTTAGTTGCTTGCTTGCCCGTGATGCCAAAACCGGTCCACTTTAGTGTGTTTAATTAATTATGCATTGTGAATGTATGTTTTAATTAAAGTCTCTTGTATGTGCATAAAGTATGCCATGTAGATTTAAAATCCCACCATAGGAAGCATGTTGCATGCATTGAAAGTATAATATAAGTGTTATGTTGTATAATATGCATGCTTAATTCATGAGAATTAATATAAGTGTTATATTAATTTATGAATTGGATGTTGCTTGTTTAAAAGTGTAATTGGTATAAGTGTTATATTAATTGTGAAATTAAACATACAACATAGTTGCCTTAATTCAATATAATTGTTATATTCTTGCTTGGGAAACATGTTATAAATTGAATGTAATTGTTATATTCTAGCTTAGGAAGCATGTTATAGAATGTCTTTGTTTTATAAAGCGTTGTAAAATGAGATAGACATTTAAAATCTATAACAAAGATAAATGCATGCTCACTAAGGGTTAAAGAATTCCAATACGATTAGGAATTTAGTATCGATTCGTTTTAATAGTTAATAGATTGATATCTTGTAAAGCTAAGGTTACAAGAGAACTCACCCGATGAGATCCTGTACTAAGGTTGGAGGTATTTAAGATGACAGTTTACGACACCTCCTACCTCGGGATCGATCCGGTACTTAAGTTAAGTTAACCCGGCTTTATGAGAATGCACGTGAGAGGTGTAAGGTTATAAAGCGTTTATCACCTAGACATCTTAGGTAAAAGTATGTTCTACCTAGACTTAGGTTTTATTGTCTTAGCCGATAATGCCTAAGTAAAAGTATACCCAAACCATTCTAAAATTGTAACAAATTTTTAACTTTTTGGAGTAAATTGTTGCACGATAAAGAATTCTTACTTTAACTATTCAATTAAAAAATTCAATTATGTCATTAATGTAATTTTTTCATAAAATTAATTGATCACATATATAACTTAAACTTTATTTTACAATATTAAGACATTGAGATATTTGTGAAATAATTTTGGATTTATTTGACTTTTGTATAATTTTAAAATTTCTAATAACAGTTGTTTATACTTGATATAATGCAATTATAGTTTATTAAAATTTCAATAGTATTTATGTTTTCATGTTAACATTATTTACTTTAAATTAACAATGTTCTTAACATATTAACAAAGTTTTCGAAAGCTTAAAACTCATTTTAAAAATTTCGTGCAATGAATTTTAAAATTAGTAGAGATTTTTTATTTATTTATTAGAAGAAAAAACAAACAATCAGTACCCGCGTACAAAACTCTTCAAACAAAATATAAAATTGTTATATGTTTTTTTTTAATAAGAAATGTTATATGTTGTTAAACTCTAGAACATGAGAATATATATATATATATATTAATAAATATTTATTATTGTTAAGTTCTTAATTAATCATTTTGGAATAATATGTATCTTATATATGAAGATCGCGATGAACTGGTAACGAAATAAATGTCCGTAATATTTTGAATATATTTCTTGGTTAGGTCTATATTGTAACAAATTTTTAGCCATGTTTGTTTTATAAGGTTGATGGACTAAACAATTACCTTCGTACTAATCAGTTGAAAATTTAACTAATATAATGTCACTAATGTAAATTGGTAAGAGAGTTTCTTAATCAATTTTAGAATTTATTCTTACTGGTTTAATATAATAAACAATGAGATATTTATCAAATATTTTTTAACTGAATTAACTTTTATATAATTTTAAAATTTCAAAAGAATAGAAATTTATAATTGATTTATTTCATTAAATTTTAAACAAACAATATTTTAATATTGACAAAGTTTTCAAAACCTAAGATGAATTTCGAAATTGATTGAGATTTGTTTTTATATATATACAATTTTAGAAAAAACAAATCAAACATAACCAATAAAAAAATTTAAAATAAAAATATCAAATCGTTATATATGGTGTTAAATTTTAAAACTTCAAAAAGAAAGAATGCGTTTCATAATAAATTATGTAATTTAAATCAAACTCTCATTTATGGCGAAGATAAGTAAGGAAACTTTTTTGTTTTCAGTTTTAATATTAACGTTGAATGCGATATCAGTTAAATACGGCTAGGGTGCCCTATTTATGTAGGTTGTTTAATTTCTAGCATTTCTCAGTCATTCAAGCAGAAAACAAAAGGCACAAAGTCTTTTTCTCACCAGAAAAGATGAGTTTATCTTCGACACTTACAATTTCCCTGTTAGTCTTATTTTTCAGCAGCATACGTGCCATCCAAGGAACAATCTTAATTCCACATGAAGTTATCATCGACATCGTCAACCAAATTGAATATGGCATACCAGTCGAGGTTCACTGCCGATCCGGGGACCATGATCTTGGACCTGTAACCCTTCCGCTTGGATATGACTACACCTTTCGTTTTAGGCCCAACGTTTGGGGGACAACGTTGTATGCATGCAGCTTTAAATGGAATGGACAACACGAACTCTACCATTTCGATATCTTCGACCATAATAGAGATGGAGGGCTTTGCACCACATGCAAATGGGTCATTCATGAATATCAGATGTGCTTGCAAAACCCAACCAACGGCGATGGCAAACAAATTTGTCTTAACTACAAATAACCATAAGGGGCAGCTAGCATTATGAAATGTAATATTTGGTCATGATTTAACACATGGTTAAATTTCATCAACAATGAACTATAATAAAAATAAGATTAAGAAAAGTTGATATGAATCGTTCGAACTATATATATATATATATATTATCCTTGTCCTCTCAAAATAATGTATGTATATGAAGATTTTGTCGTCTCTCGTTTAAGTTGCGTGGTTTCCCTCATGCATCATCATGACATATAATTAAAAAACCTTGAACAAATCTTCATAAAACTAAAACTTCATTTTATCATCAAACTCGATGTTCTCTGCAAAAACTCCAATAAAGCTCTTCAATATACTTAACTATATTCTTATGTTTCCAAAAGCAACATTTAGTCTGGAGCGTCTATATTTGTAACGAGTTAGTCCCCGTAGTTCAAATTGTTTAACGATCTAGTTCTCTACCTTGTAAAAATATTGACCAGATTTAATGAAGTTTCTTATATATGCAGATCGACGAACTGATAAGAGAACAAATGTGCATAGTTTTATGAAAATATTACACTGTAGGGTTAAATTGTAACAAATTGTTAACTTTTTGGAGTAAATTGTTGCACGATAATGAATTCTTACTTTAACTATTCAATTAAAAAATTCAATTATGTCATTAATGTAATTTTTTCATAGAATTAATTAATCACGTATATAACTTAAACTTTATTTTACAATATTAAGACATTGAGATATTTGTGAAATATTTTTGGATTTATTTGACTTTTGTATAATTTTATAATTTCTAATAACAATTGTTTATACTTGATATAATGTTATTCAATTATAGTTGATTAAAATTTCAATAGTATTTATGTTTTCATGTTAACGTTATTTACTTTAAATTAACAATGTTCTTAAAATATTACCAAAGTTTTCAAAAGCTTAAAACTCATTTTAAAAATTCCGTGCAATGAATTTTGAAATTAGTAGAGATTTTTTATTTATTTATTAGAAGAAAAAACAAACAATCAGTACCCGCGTACAAAACTCTTCGAACAAAATATAAAATTGTTATATGTTTTTTTTTAATAAGAAATGTTATATGTTGTTAAACTCTAGAACATGAGAATATATATATATATATATTAATAAATATTTATTATTGTTAAGTTCTTAATTAATCATTTTGGGATAATATGTATCTTATATATGAAGATCGCGATGAACTGGTAACGAAATAAATGTCCATAATATTTTGAATATATTTCTTGGTTAGGTCTATATTGTAACAAATTTTTAGCCATGGTTGCTTTATAAGGTTGATGGACTAAACAATTACCTTCGTACTACTCAGTTGAAAATTTAACTAATATAATGTCACTAATGTAAATTGGTAAGAGAGTTTCTTAATCAATTTTAGAATTTATCCTTACTGGTTTAATATAATAAACAATTAGATATTTATCAAATATTTTTTAACTGAATTAATTTTATATAATTTTAAAATTTCAAAAGAATAGAAGTTTATAATTGATTTATTTCATTAAATTTTAAACAAATAATATTTTAATATTGACAAAGTTTTCAAACCCTAAAAATGATGAATTTCGAACTTGATTGAGATTTGTTTTTATATATATACAATTTTAGAAAAAACAAATCAAACATAACCAATAAAAATTTTAAAAAAAAAAAAATATATATCAAATGGTTATATATGGTGTTAAATTTTAAAACTTCAAAAAGAAAGAATGCGTTTCATAATAAATTATGTAATTTAAATCAAACTCTCATTTATGGCGAAGATAAGTAAGGAAACTTTTTTGTTTTCAGTTTTAATATTAACGTTGAATGCGATATCAGTTAAATACGGCTAGGGTGCCCTATTTATGTAAGTTGTTTAATTTCTAGCATTTCTCATTCATTCAAGTAGAAAACAAAAGACACAAAGTCTTTTTCTCACCAGAAAAGATGGGTTTATCTTCGACGCTTGCAATTTCCCTGTTAGTCTTATTTTTCAGCAGCATACGTGCCATCCAAGGAACAATCTTAATTCCACATGAAGTTATCATCGACATCGTCAACCAAATTGAATATGGCATACCAGTCGAGGTTCACTGCCGATCCGGGGACCATGATCTTGGACCTGTAACCCTTCCACTTGGATATGACTACACCTTTCGTTTTAGGCCCAACGTTTGGGGGACAACGTTGTATGCATGCAGCTTTAAATGGAATGGACAACACGAACTCTACCATTTCGATATCTTCGACCATAATAGAGATGGAGGGCTTTGCACCACATGCAAATGGATCATTCATGAATATCAGATGTGCTTGCAAAACCCAACCAACGGCGATGGCAAACAAATTTGTCTTAACTACAAATAACCATAAGGGGCAGCTAGCATTATGAAATGTAATATTTGGTCATGATTTAACACATGGTTAAATTTCATCAACAATGAACTATAATAAAAATAAGATTAAGAAAAGTTGATATGAATCGTTCGAACTATATATATATATATTATCTTTGTCCTCTCAAAATAATGTATGTATATGACGATTTTGTCGTCTCTCGTTTAAGTTGCGTGGTTTCCCTCATGCATCATCATGACATATAATTAAAAAACCTTGAACAAATCTTCATAAAACTAAAACTTCATTTTATCATCAAACTCGATGTTCTCTCCAAAAACTCCAATAAAGCTCTTCTATATACTTAACTATATTCTTATGTTTCCAAAAGCAACATTTAGTCTGGAGCGTCTATATTTGTAACGAGTTAGTCCCCGTAGTTCAAATTGTTTAACGATCTAGTTCTCTACCTTGTAAAAATATTGACCAGATTTAATGAAGTTTCTTATATATGCAGATCGATCAACTGATAAGAGAACAAATGTGCATAGTTTTATGATAATATTACACTGTAGGGTTAAATTGTAACAAATTGTTAACTTTTTGGAGTAAATTGTTGCACGATAAAGAATTCTTACTTTAACTATTCAATTAAAAAATTCAATTATGTCATTAATGTAATTTTTTCATAGAATTAATTAATCACGTATATAACTTAAACTTTATTTTACAATATTAAGACATTGAGATATTTGTGAAATATTTTTGGATTTATTTGACTTTTGTATAATTTTATAATTTCTAATAACAATTGTTTATACTTGATATAATGTTATTCAATTATAGTTGATTAAAATTTCAATAGTATTTATGTTTTCATGTTAACGTTATTTGCTTTAAATTAACAATGTTCTTAAAATATTACAAAAGTTTTCAAAAGCTTAAAACTCATTTTAAAAATTCCTTGCAATGAATTTTGAAATTAGTAGAGATTTTTTATTTATTTATTAGAAGAAAAAACAAACAATCAGTACCGGCGTACAAAACTCTTCAAACAAAATATAAAATTGTTATATGTTTTTTTTTTAATAAGAAATGTTATATGTTGTTAAACTCTAGAACATGAGAATATATATATATATATTAATAAATATTTATTATTGTTAAGTTCTTAATTAATCATTTTGGGATAATATGTATCTTATATATGAAGATCGCGATGAACTGGTAACGAAATAAATGTCCATAATATTTTGAATATTTTTCTTGGTTAGGTCTATATTGTAACAAATTTTTAGCCATGGTTGCTTTATAAGGTTGATGGACTAAACAATTATCTTCCTACTACTCAGTTGAAAATTTAACTAATATAATATCACTAATGTAAATTGGTAAGAGAGTTTCTTAATCAATTTTAGAATTTATCCTTACTGGTTTAATATAATAAACAATTAGATATTGGGCTGGTTGCACAAATAGCAATCAGGCCCAAACTAATTGCAAATTTAGCAAACTTTAAAATGTTTTGCAAATATGGCAAAAAAACTCGTTTCTATCACTGATAAACTTTATTATATCACTATAGACTTCTATCAGTGATAGACTATTATCTCTGATAGACTATTATCACTGACAAAAATCTATAAAAAGCTGAGTTGATCAGCGATAGACTTCTATCAGTCATAAGATATCAGCGATAGAAATTGCTATATCCGCAAAATTTTTAAAAACATGTTATATTTGTAAACAATAAGTCTTAAATTGTCATTTACTACAATTTCACTTAGATATTTATCAAATAGTTTTTAACTGAATTAACTTTTATATAATTTTAAAATTTCAAAAGAATAGAAGTTTATAATTGATTTATTTCATTAAATTTTAAACAAATAATATTTTAATATTGACAAAGTTTTCAAACCCTAAAAAGGATGAATTTCGAAATTGATTGAGATTTCTTTTTATATATATACAATTTTAGAAAAAACAAATCAAACATAACCAATAAAATTTTTAAAAAAATATATATATAAAATCGTTATATATGGTGTTAAATTTTAAAACTTCAAAAAGAAAGAATGCGTTTCATAATAAATTATGTAATTTAAATCAAACTCTCATTTATGGCGAAGATAAGTAAGGAAACTTTTTTGTTTTCAGTTTTAATATTAACGTTGAATGCGATATCAGTTAAATACGGCTAGGGTGCCCTATTTATGTAAGTTGTTTAATTTCTAGCATTTCTCATTCATTCAAGTAGAAAACAAAAGGCACAAAGTCTTTTTCTCATCAGAAAAGATGGGTTTATCTTCGACGCTTGCAATTTCCCTGTTAGTCTTATTTTTCAGCAGCATACGTGTCATCCAAGGAACAATCTTAATTCCACATGAAGTTATCATCGATATCGTCAACCAAATTGAATATGGCATACCAGTCGAGGTTCACTGCCGATCCGGGGACCATGATCTTGGACCTGTAACCCTTCCACTTGGATATGACTACACCTTTCGTTTTAGGCCCAACGTTTGGGGGACAACGTTGTATGCATGCAGCTTTAAATGGAATGGACAACACGAACTCTACCATTTCGATATCTTCGACCATAATAGAGATGGAGGGCTTTGCACCACATGCAAATGGGTCATTCATGAATATCAGATGTGCTTGCAAAACCCAACCAACGGCGATGGCAAACAAATTTGTCTTAACTACAAATAACCATAAGGGGCAGCTAGCATTATGAAATGTAATATTTGGTCATGATTTAACACATGGTTAAATTTCATCAACAATGAACTATAATAAAAATAAGATTAAGAAAAGTTGATATGAATCGTTCGAACTATATATATATATATATTATCCTTGTCCTCTCAAAATAATGTATGTATATGAAGATTTTGTCGTCTCTCGTTTAAGTTGCGTGGTTTCCCTCATGCATCATCATGACATTTAATTAAAAAACCTTGAACAAATCTTCATAAAACTAAAACTTCATTTTATCATCAAACTCGATGTTCTCTGCAAAAACTCCAATAAAGCTCTTCAATATACTTAACTATATTCTTATGTTTCCAAAAGCAACATTTAGTCTGGAGCGTCTATATTTGTAACAAGTTAGTCCCCGTAGTTCAAATTGTTTAACGATCTAGTTCTCTACCTTGTAAAAATATTGACCAGATTTAATGAAGTTTCTTATATATGCAGATCGACGAACTGATAAGAGAACAAATGTGCATAGTTTTATGAAAATATTACACTGTAGAGTTAAATTGTAACAAATTGTTAACTTTTTGGAGTAAATTGTTGCACGATAAAGAATTCTTACTTTAACTATTCAATTAAAAAATTCAATTATGTCATTAATGTAATTTTTTCATAGAATTAATTAATCACGTATATAACTTAAACTTTATTTTACAATATTAAGACATTGAGATATTTGTGAAATATTTTTGGATTTATTTGACTGTTGTATAATTTTATAATTTCTAATAACAATTGTTTATACTTGATATATTGTTATTCAATTATAGTTGATTAAAATTTCAATAGTATTTATGTTTTCATGTTAACATTATTTACTTTAAATTAACAATGTTCTTAAAATATTACCAAAGTTTTCAAAAGCTTAAAACTCATTTTAAAAATTCCTTGCAATGAATTTTGAAATTAGTAGAGATTTTTTATTTATTTATTAGAAGAAAAAACAAACAATCAGTACCCGCGTACAAAACTCTTCAAACAAAATATAAAATTGTTATATGTTTTTTTTAATAAGAAATGTTATATGTTGTTAAACTCTAGAACATGAGAATATATATATATATATATTAATAAATATTTATTATTGTTAAGTTCTTAATTAATCATTTTGGGATAATATGTATCTTATATATGAAGATCGCGATGAACGGGTAACGAAATAAATGTCCATAATATTTTGAATATATTTCTTGGTTAGGTCTATATTGTAACAAATTTTTAGCCATGGTTGCTTTATAAGGTTGATGGACTAAACAATTACCTTCGTACTACTCAGTTGAAAATTTAACTAATATAATGTCACTAATGTAAATTGGTAAGAGAGTTTCTTAATCAATTTTAGAATTTATCCTTACTGGTTTAATATAATAAACAATTAGATATTTATCAAATATTTTTTAACTGAATTAACTTTTATATAATTTTAAAATTTCAAAAGAATAGAAGTTTATAATTGATTTATTTCATTAAATTTTAAACAAATAATATTTTAATATTGGCAAAGTTTTCAAACCCTAAAAATGATGAATTTCGAAATTGATTGAGATTTGTTTTTTTATATATATACAATTTTAGAAAAAACAAATCAAACATAACCAATAAAAATAAAAAAAATAAAAAATTATATAAAATCGTTATATATGGTGTTAAATTTTAAAACTTCAAAAAGAAAGAATGCGTTTCATAATAAATTATGTAATTTAAATCAAACTCTCATCTATGGCGAAGATAAGTAAGGAAACTTTTTTGTTTTCAGTTTTAATATTAACGTTGAATGCGATATCAGTTAAATACGGCTAGGGTGCCCTATTTATGTAAGTTGTTTAATTTCTAGCATTTCTCATTCATTCAAGTAGAAAACAAAAGGCACAAAGTCTTTTTCTCATCAGAAAAGATGGGTTTATCTTCGACGCTTGCAATTTCCCTGTTAGTCTTATTTTTCAGCAGCATACGTGCCATCCAAGGAACAATCTTAATTCCACATGAAGTTATCATCGACATCGTCAACCAAATTGAATATGGCATACCAGTCGAGGTTCACTGCCGATCCGGGGACCATGATCTTGGACCTGTAACCCTTCCACTTGGATATGACTACACCTTTCGTTTTAGGCCCAATGTTTGGGGGACAACGTTGTATGCATGCAGCTTTAAATGGAATGGACAACACGAACTCTACCATTTCGATATCTTCGATCATAATAGAGATGGAGGGCTTTGCACCACATGCAAATGGGTCATTCATGAATATCAGATGTGCTTGCAAAACCCAACCAACGGCGATGGCAAACAAATTTGTCTTAACTACAAATAACCATAAGGGGCAGCTAGCATTATGAAATGTAATATTTGGTCATGATTTAACACATGGTTAAATTTCATCAACAATGAACTATAATAAAAATAAGATTAAGAAAAGTTGATATGAATCGTTCGAACTATATATATATATATATATATATATATATATATATATATATATATATTATCCTTGTCCTCTCAAAATAATGTATGTATATGAAGATTTTGTCGTCTCTCGTTTAAGTTGCGTGGTTTCCCTCATGCATCATCATGACATATAATTAAAAAACCTTGAACAAATCTTCATAAAACTAAAACTTCATTTTATCATCAAACTCGATGTTCTCTGCAAAAACTCCAATAAAGCTCTTCAATATACTTAACTATATTCTTATGTTTCCAAAAGCAACATTTAGTCTGGAGCGTCTATATTTGTAACGAGTTAGTCCCCGTAGTTCAAATTGTTTAACGATCTAGTTCTCTACCTTGTAAAAATATTGACCAGATTTAATGAAGTTTCTTATATATGCAGATCGACGAACTGATAAGAGAACAAATGTGCATAGTTTTATGAAAATATTACACTGTAGGGTTAAATTGTATCAAATTGTTAACTTTTTGGAGTAAATTGTTGCACGATAATGAATTCTTACTTTAACTATTCAATTAAAAAAATTCAAATATGTCATTAATCTAGTTTTTTCATAGAATTAATTAATCACGTATATAACTTAAACTTTATTTTACAATATTAAGACATTGAGATATTTGTGAAATATTTTTCGATTTATTTGACTTTTCTATAATTTTAAAATTTCAAACCAGCAGCTAATAATAGTTGTTTATACTTGATTTAATGTTATTCCATTATAGTTTATTAAAATTACAATAGTATTTATGTTTTCATGTTAACATTATTTACTTTAAATTAACAATGTTCTTAAAATATTACCAAAGTTTTTGAAAGCTTAAAAATCATTTTAAAAATATCGTGCAATGAATTTTGAAATTAGTAGAGATTTTTTTATTTATTTATTAGAAGAAAAAACAAACAACTCGTACAAAACTCTTCAAACAAAATATAAAACTACTGTTATATGTTTTTTTTGTTAATAAGAATTGTTATATGTTGTTAAACTCTAGAACATCGGAATATATATATATATATATATATATATATATATATATATATATATATATATATATATATATATATATATGAAGATTGAGATGAACTGATAACGTAATAAATGTCTGTAATATTTTGAATACTTAAAATACACCTAGGGTGCCCTATTTATGTAAGATGTTTAATTTCTAGCATTTCTCATTCATTCAAGTAGAAAACAAAATGCACAAAGTCTTTTTCTCACCAAAAAAGATGGGTTTATCTTCGCACTTGCAATTTCTCTATTAGTCTTATTTTGCAGCAGCATACGTTCCATCGAAGGAACAATCTAATTACTTCCACATGAAATTGTCATCGACATCATCAACCAAATTAAAAATATGGCATACCAGTCGAGGTTCACTGCCGATCCGGGGACCATGATCTTGGACCTGTAACCCTTCCGCTTGGATATGACTACACCTTTCATTATAGGCCCAACGTTTGGGGGACAACGTTGTATAAATGCAGCTGTAAATGGAATGGACAACACGAACTCTACAATTTCGATATCATCGACCACAGGAGAGATGAAGGGCTTTGCCCCACATGCAAATGGGTCATTCATGAATATCAGATGTGCTTGCATAACCCAACCACCGCCCATAGCAAACAAATTAGTATTAACTACAAAAAATCGTAAGGGGGAGCTGACATTATGAAATGCAATATTTGGCCATGATTTAAAAAATGGTTAAATTTCATCCAGAATGAACTATGATAAAAATAAGATTAAGAAAAGTTGATATGAATCGTCCAAACTATATATATAAACATCTTTGTCCTCTCAACATAATGTAAGCATATGAAGATTTTGTCGTCTCTCGTTTAAGTTGCGTGGTTTCCCTCATGCATCATCATAACATATAATTAAAAAACCTTGAACAAATCTTCATAAAACTAAAACTTCATTTTATCATCAAACTCGATGTTCTCTACAAAAATTCTCATAAAGTTCTTCAATATACTTAATTATATTCTTATGTTTCCAAAAGCAACATTCAGTCTCGAGCGTCGATATTTGTAACGAATTAGTCCTTTTAGTTCAAATTAATTAACGATCTACTTCCCTACCTTGTAAAAATATTGACCTGATTTAATGCAGTTTCTTATATATGTAGATCGACGAAATGATAAGAGAACAAATGTGCATAGTTTTATGAAAATATTACACTGTAGGGTCAAATTGTAACAAAGTTTTAAATTTAGGGAGGTGCACGATAAAGTTTTTGGACTAAATTCTTACTTTAACTATTGAATTAAAAATTTCAATTATGTCATTAATGTAATTTTTTCATAGAATTAATTAATCACGTATATAACTTAAACTGGAATCTTGAGACCGAGACACCAAACCTTAAAACAAGAAACCCTAAGCTGGAATCCCAAGACCGAGACACCAAACCCTAAAATAAGAAACTCTAAACATGAATCCTAAGATCGAGACACCAAACCCTAAAACAAGAAACCCTAAACTATAATCCCGAGACCGAGAAACCAAACCTTAAAACAAGAAACCCTAAACCGGAATCGTGAGACCGAGACACCAAACCCTCAAACAAGAAACCTTAAACTTGAATCCCAAGATCGAGACACAAAACCCTAGAATGACAAACTCTAAACTAGAATCCCGAGACTGAGACACCAAACCCTAAAACAAGAAACCCTAAATTAGCATCCCAAGACCAAGACCTCAAACCCTAAAACAAGAAACCCTAAACTGGAATCCCGATATTGAGACAACAAATCCTAAAAAAAGAAACTCTAAACTGGAACCCTGAGACTTAGACTGGAATCCCGATATTGAGAAACCAAACCCTAAAACGGGCAACCCTAAACTGGAATCCCGAGATCAAGACACCAAACGCTAGAACGAGAAACCCTAAACTAGAATCCCGAGATCGAGACACCAAACCCTAAAATAAGAAACCCTAAGTTAGAATCTCGAGACCGAGACACCAAACCCTAAAACAAGAAACGCTAAGCTAGAATCCCCAGACTGAGACACCAAACCCTAGAGAAACCCTAAACTAGAATCTCGAGATCGAGACACCAAACCTTAAATCGAGAAACCCTAAACTGGAATCCAAAGACGTAGACACCAAACCCTAAGCTGAAATTCCGAGACTGAGACGCCAAATCCTAAATTGGAATCTCGAGACCGAGACACCAAGCCCTTAAACGAGAAACCCTAAACTGAAGTTCCAAGATCGAGACACCAAACCCTAAAATGAGAAACTCTAAACTGGAATCCCGAGACCGAGACACCAAACCCTAAAATAAGAAACCCTAAGCTGGAATCCCAAGACCGAGACACCAAACCCTAAAATAAGAAACCCGAAACTGGAATCCCAAAATTGAGACACCAAACCCTACGATAAAACTTGGACGCTTCAAACGATCTACTACGGAAGAAAACTTTTTGTGATTTTCTCGAAAATTTAAAAAATAACGGAAAAAGGACGAAACTAAAGAAAAAGTCCAAAATATTTAAAAAGGTGAAAAAACATAAAATGAGGTGAAAAAACCAGAATGATGATAAACAAGATCAGACAAAATACGGTGTCTACACTAATTATATAAAATATACCTCGAAAGAGTATCCAAATGGAATCATCTTAGACCCTACAACATCACCCTCTTCCTCCTTACGCTCAGTCTGCATTTGCAAAAATCAATGTTCATGGTACGAATAATTTGCAGAAATACTAATACACACAATAATCAATCTTTAAATACCTTGTCTTGTCTTAAAGGTACAAAATCAAGGCCCATATCCCCCAAGAAACGAGTGTAGAATGATGATATCATAGGTACACCAAGGTTATGTTTTTGAGTGGTTATAATATCTGTTTTTTTGTTCCTGCAACAAACGAGTCTAGCTAATATTATTGTTTACTTTGTATAATAAATATAAATGTATAATGTCTTTTAAATATTACATATCTTTGATTCATTTGGAATCTCTTTCTTTCTTTCATTTCTGCTTGACCTACTCAAACATCTTTTTGTTGTACGTCTACTTTGATTGTTAGTGTATTTAACTCTAGCCATTGCCTATTTTATTTGGAAAACAAATGAATACAAAAATACTTCACACATATACAACATAATTTATTATTAATACACGGTATTAGACATATATATACTCACATATAAAACTTTAACACTTAAATTAGACAAATATATATACTCATATATACATGGTATTATTAGAAAATTTGTGCAATTCTTTTCACATACTAATTTATACATGATATTAGACATATATAATGATGTATAAAAATTGTATCACTTGATTTAGATAATATATATACTCATATATACATGGTTGTGTTAGAAAATTTGTACAATTATTTTCATATACTAATATATACACGATATTAGTCATATATATACTCATATATAAAGCTTTAACATATAATGTAGCGAATATATAGACTCATGTATACATGGTTTTATTAGACATTTGGTACAATGATTTTCCTATACTAATATATACAAATAGTCCTCTAATGTCTGTGTATATACTTTCTAAAAAAAGTAACTAGTTATCACAAAACTTGATGGTACGATCTTACGCATATACCCTTAAAAAAATAGTATGTATATACATGTATATGAAGAAAAAAATGTCAGTGTAACTGCCCTGTGATGATAGGAAAGAAAAAAAATAAAAAATCTTCAAACAGACCACAACAAGAATTCTCATCAATAACAGATCAAACAACTTTCAACTTCCAGAAAGTCATCAAACCAAAAAAGCTAATGGAGGCAACTAAGTATATATCTAAAAAAAATTCAAACCTAGTATGTGTAAAAGCTATCTGCTTTCCAATTTCAAATCTTCTTAAAACAACAATATGAATTTCTAAGATCCAACAAAATGACCCCCTTCTCTAAGTTCAACATGACCCTTCCTCTCGAATTCGAGATCTTTCTTCTTCAAGGTATATGAAAAAAAAAAAAAATTCTATGACTTTCTGGTTGGTATATACTAATAAAATTTTATACTTTCTTCTTCAAAACTCAGACAGTATATGATTTTTTTTATAGAACTGAGGTCCTAAAACAACAAGAGGCGCAACGAAAATAAGCCTAAACTGGCTGAGGATCTTCAGCAATCAATGAGCAACAAAGAGAGAAGCCAAACGAACAGCTATCAAATAGCAGAAAGTCTGCTTCCCAGACCGACCGGTAAAACCGAGCGATAAAAGTCAACCGATAAACGTTGATCGAGGAACTCGACCGATAAATAACGTGAGTTAACCTATACAGGTAAACCGACATCCGTAAAAGTCACGCCGGTAAACCCGAACTGATAGGCTACCACTGGTAAACCTGTACCGGTCAAGTAAACTTCATAAGTTTACACTGGTAAATCGGTGGACCGGTAACCATTACCGGTCAGTTGTACCGGTAAAGAGTAAACTGGTAAACCGACTGGTAAATTCTAGACCGAGTACCTCGCCAATACACTATCTAATAACCTTGGCCAAGCACTGATAAATTTCACATCGGTAGGTGTTCGCCGGTAAAGTGTCCTCGGGCCCGTTTGACGTCGTTCGAGGCTAAATATTCCATTTTAAGGCCCCAAGTATACCTCAGGAAAAGAATGATTAAAAAATATGAAGAATTGGCAATTTGGAAAGCTCAAAGGCAAAATTTCATGCTCAAACCCGAGAGCAAGCGTTGAGCAGGCAGCGTCTAGACGCTTGCTCAACGCTGCCTAGCCTCTCGACGCTGCGCCAAGCGTCTCGACGCCCGCTCAACGCCGCATAGCGTCCCGACCCCGCGCAAGCGTCTCGACGCCACCCCGACATCAACACGCTGGAGTTTTAGGGCGCAGCGTCGACGCTGACCTAGTGTCTCGACGCTACGATGAAGTATAAATTAAAAAGTCCGCTTTTCAGCGGACTGTCTCGTCTTCCTCCTCGTGCTCCTAATTCGAGGGATCGGGATTTATCTTGATGCGCTTAGATCATAGGGATTCTAATCATGCTTGAAATTTAATTTCATGCACGCGAAATGTTTGCTCGTGTCCGTAGCAAACATCCCAATGAATTAATTAGAAAAGTGCAATTCCAATTAAACATGCTCACTAATTAATTTAAGTTGATCAAGCCTAAACTAATCAAAGAACAATAACGGGTAATATCGCGACGAACCAATTGATCGAGAACTCGACCAATTGGCGCGATTTCTATTCTTTCCCTAAGTCTATCGTGCAAACGATAATTAATTCTATTTTCCTACTGTCACTTAGGTTAGAATTAATTAGTCACGCTTATACCCTTGTTACCTAGCGATTGAGGCAATTGTACGTCCTAACCTTTAAGGGTAAAACATGCGTGAGGACTCGAACGTCACTCCTAATCAGTCATACATGCTCATGGGATTCAAACAAAGGAAGAATCATGCAAGAAACTATAAAATACAAGCTGGAAACTTAAAGTTAAACCCTCCCTAATGCATCAAGACAACCCCTAACTCGAATTAGAGCACTTACCTTAGCTCACCGTTGTGCAAATCAAAAGAAACGTTCAATGTTTGAACTTTATTGAAGAGAAAAGGGAAGAAATATGAGTTTAGAGCTCCCACCCGAGCCTAACAATGGTGGAAAATCGAAATTGGAACCAAAACTTGCGGCTAAAATCGGAGAAGAAAGGCTTTAAATTCGTCGAAGCGTCGAGAAGCTAGGGCAGCGTCTCGACGCTGTGCCCTAAGTTGGCAGCGCGCGCGCACGGGGTAGCGTCGAGACGCTAGGACAGCGTCGCGACGCTGGGGTGCGGCAAATTCCGGAAATCTTCGGGGCGGCGTCGAGACGCTCGGACAGCGACTCGACGCTGTCGCTCAACGCTTGCTCTCGAGTTTGTTGGCCAAAATTGCCTTTCCATGGCAATTTTTGGCCATTTCTTCAATTCTTCAAGCCCCTTCACTCCCGATGCGTCCATGAAGCTCTAAAACGTCTCTTTTAGCACCAAAACACGTCATCGGACTCCTCGAGCTCTCTACCATGAGTTCACCTACAAAAAGGCATTTTAATCAATATTGAGCATGGTTTTAGCTAATATTAGGGAGTAAATAATAGCTCTATTTTGGAGCTATCAAAATACCCCCAACCTAAATCTTGCTAGTCCTCGAGCAAGGCTATTCTAAATTATCGCTAAAGTCTAAAATTGCATGCATCGACTCTAACCTCAA
The DNA here is from genome assembly GCA_028017165.1 of Herpetospermum pedunculosum. Lineage (NCBI taxonomy): Eukaryota > Viridiplantae > Streptophyta > Magnoliopsida > Cucurbitales > Cucurbitaceae > Herpetospermum > Herpetospermum pedunculosum. Next base: position 1,228,074 of record CM051527.1, read on the forward strand.
CACTTTTAAAAGCAAGGCATTTGCAACAAAAAGAGAACAATCAATTGCATGCACTAATTGAGAACATTTCAAAAATTCAACTGTTACTCCCCTACGTGCGTGTGTGTATAGCCAACCTATTCAAGCTCTAATAGACCCGGAAAACCATATGCAACCCTACATCTTGTTTTCCCCCTACTTCTAGCAATTAAGAACAGTCTAATGACTTTTCAACAATCAAGAAAGTAACAAATCAAAAGGCCTAAACATTTTCTTTTTCTTGAGTACTTTGTACTCTTTATTTCTTTTGATCCATTTTTTTTTACTTTTCTTTTTCTTCTCCAAGAGAGCCTAACACGTCAAGCTTCATTTCGCTTCACGTTTTTAAGGACTAATGCTCATTTCTATGTCGCTAGTCTAAGAAGGAGGAGCATCTCTTTGAGTTTTTATTTTCATGCTTACTTTTTTTTTTTTACTTAGGCAATAGCTTTGCTATAATCTCGATTAACCTATTACAACCTATCATGCATCAAGCCTTCCCTAGAGGTGCCTTTCGGGGTGACAACATAATTTCAGGCTACATAAGATTATTCTAAGCCTACAGAACCAAGAATAGATTGCTAAGTGCTCGATAGATGCAAGAGAGCAACAAAAACTTTTTAAATTTTTTTGAAAAATGCTCAACTAACATATACAATCTCATGCTTTTCTAAATATGCAACTACGAAGAATTTAAAAGCATTTCCTAGATTGTCCTCATCGAACACATGCAACAGCAGACAACAACACTTCAAATTCAGAATATCTACAGCTCAACAATTACAGGAATCCATCCAACAGACAACTCCACCCCCAACCTAAAAGCATACATAGTCCTCTATGTATCACACTTCAGACTAAGCAGATAAAACGCACAAAATAAAAGGGAACAGAAAACCTCCCCTGAATTTTGTTAGGTTGTCGGTTGGAGCAGTGCACTCTTCGCCCGCTGTCCCGATCCTTAAGCCACAAAACATCCTACAAAAGAAAGCAAGAAAAAGCTAAGCTAGGGAAATAAAAACTAAAAGTAAAAACATGAATTTAAAATACTCATGGGTTGCCTCCCAAGAAGCACAAATTTTTAACGTCGTTATGCTCGACGTGTCCTCCTCTCTGTCAGGGTACGTAAAAATTTCGTACTTCTTCGACCCCTTCTTCCTTGAATCAACAAAGCCTGCTAAGAGAAGCAAGCTCTTCGACTTTTGCAGGCAGCCGGACAGAGTTGTTATTTTTTTGATTTTTTTGATATATGGAAAAATAAAAGACTCAACAGAATGAAATAAAACAAAACAAGACTCAACAGGGGATGTCGCAACGTTTTTGCGACGCGAAGCGACCGACAATCTTCTGTTAAACAGGGGTTTTCACAAAAAAATGGAGTCGCCACCAATCATTTAGGGTGTGATTGGTCACCTTAAAAATACGGTCTACGAAGTAAAAAGACGAGGTTCGGGGGTCGGTTGAGTGTAGGGAAGGTGCTAGCACCCTACAACATCCTGTTTAAAAAACGGCAGCCAAAACGTTTTATCTTAATTATAGCTAATTTCAAATGGTTCTTAACAAATAAAATATACAATTAAAAACAATGCAATGTCTCAACTAATCATACCCTATCTTTAAAATAAAGTAGGGTTTTGATTTTGTGAGTGAGTTTATTGATTTCGCCATTAACGCCTTAATCCCGATACCGAGATCATAGAACTTTAAAAATCATTTAAGAAAATCGTTTTGTTTCAAATTCAATTTAAAACGTGATTTGAACTAAAAATATATTTTTGTTTTGAAATAGTAACAAAATTCAATTTAAAAACCAAATGAAAACTCTTTTTTAAAACAAGGGCGTTCTTGTAATTAGCGCATAATGGCGGTAACCTTAAATCCTCAAAAATAGAGAAACCCTATTTATCCCGGGATTTCATTAAAGTTAAAATACCCTCGAGATGAGAGGAATAGTCCTTCATCTCTCCCAGGGTTAAAATTTAATATTAAAATACCCTCGAGATGAAAGGAACAGTCCTTCATCTCTCCCGGGGTTGCAACTTAAATTTAAAATTCCCTCGAGATGAAAGGAACAGTCCTTCATCTCTCCCAGGGTTACAAATTAAAACTAAACAAACGCGCATAAAATAACGAAGACGATAAAATGGAGCGACAGAAGAATAAATGGTCAAATTAACGTAAGTAATCCCGAAAAATAAACTTAGAAATTAAACTGAAACGAATAACAAACTAACATGCATATACGATATAACCTAGGTATATAAAGCAGAGTATATATTGAACATGCAGGGGTATACATCCAAATCAGAGGGGGTATATATCATATGGGCAAGGGTACATATCATATGGGCAGGGGTATATATCATAAAATAAATCAACACTTCAAAATAAGGACAAAGGGCATTATCGTAATTATCCCAAAATTAAAATGAAGCGTTACCCACGCGAAGAGCTGGACGCCTTCTTCTCCACGCAGCTTCTGTCATTAGAGCTCCGACCACTGCCAGGCGCCACCGTCTAGGTTCGAGAACGCCGCCGCTCATCGCCGCCGGTTTGGTAGTTGAGGAATGAAGATGGTCGCCGGAGTTCGTCTGAACTCCGAGCTCGCTGCCGTTCAAGATCTGAGCTCGATGCCACCGTGGAGGTCCGAAGGGACGAGGCTTGCAGCTGGGAGCTCCGTCGCTGGTTCGTGGAGGTTGAAGATGAAGCTTCGCCGGAGAAGATGAAGTGCACCGGAGCTTGCCATTGAAGACCCAACGCCGTGGAGGTTCGAATTTGCACCGTCGTCGTCGTCTGAGTTAAGGAATGGTGAAATCTTCTGGGTTTTTGGAGATATGAGTTGTGTCAGTCCGAAGCTACGCCGGAGAAGACGAGTTGCGCCGTCGCGGGTCTGCCATGAACGCAGCTGGTTCAAGGGGAGAAGACGCCGATCTGATTCAAATCACCGCCGGTTCGGGTTCGCCAAAGAAGATGAGGGTGAACGTCGCTCGTCCACCGCCGTGCACAACGATCCACCGCTCAGAGTTGGTCGCGCCGTCGTGGTTTGCAGATCTGAGGAATTTCGCCGCCGTCGATCGAGGAAGATGTTGCGTGCTCAGTGTTTAAAATAAAAATGCAATAGGAGAGCACTCAGAACATGCAAGCATACATGGTCTTGTAGCAAGTAATAAGTATTTTTTCATTCGATTTCCCACAGAGATTTATTCTTAGTTACTAACGAAGTGAGATGTTAATTTAGAAAAGATGGTTTAATGGGGTAGAATTGGGATTAATGCGCCTAACTAATAAAGAACGTGCGAGATATGCAAGCATAAACAAAGACAAGTAAAGATATTAACTTGAATGTAGAAGAAAAAGAATTGCGTAGAAAGCAATTATCTAGCAATAAAATCGCAAAACATAAAACTGAAAAAATTGGCTAAGGCAAAAAGTAAACTAAGAAAATTGCGCAGACAACAATTTTCTAGCAATTGTACTAACAACGTTTTAAGGGTGAAGTGTGGAAACAAGGGCAGCTAACGACTCCTCTATAGGCTTTTTCATGCGATTCTTCAGCAGTAGATCAACTTATCATGCATCAAATTAACTCATTCTCATGTATCTCTCGATTTCATGTATTAGATCCTTTAGTTCACTCATGTCCAAGTAAGGCTTAAGCATCTATTTATAAAGGCAAGTTAATGAATTGTGCTAGGAAAACGCCTATTCCTAGGTCGTTTTCTGGCTACCATGAAAGGCTAGCATGAATGGACGACTCTGAACTCTTACTCCTTCCGGAGGTTAGGAGTTCTTTGGACAAAATGGATGGCCAATCGAAATTGCCCGTGGGATGAAGCACACATACATTCAATGCATTTGAAGCTAACCTACATGCTGTTTCTACGTACTTCTACCTATAGATTTGTCATTAGCAGACCCTTATGCGTTTTAGTTACTCATGGATGAAGATGGAATGGAAAGAGTAGATGATGTAGACATGCTTAGCAGTAATGAAGTGAAATAAAAGAAAACAGAATCAATAGAAGCAACGAGGACTCGGGAAATAACCAAAACACTTCTTCGATTTAACAAAGTTCAAAGCTTACAAAGCAACAACTCTAAACTGATGAAAACTAAACAGAAGGAGACGAAATGAACTGATGTAGTAGTCTAAAACAATAAGCAACAACAGAAACAACAAGAACGACAGGAAACAGCAGAAGTAAGTAGATCGTGTGCGTGAACCCTCGCCGCAAGCACCTCAGATGAAGGACGAAGGAGAGCTTTGTTTGGATGAATCCAATCAGAAGAGAAGAAATATCTTCTCTTCTTCCTCTCAGATTATCGACTCCAACAGCCGAGTCCTTCAAGCCAACAAACGGAAGAGAGAAAACAAGGAGAAAGACGGCGTTGAGATGGGAGTTCTACGCTTCCAGCTTATCTTTGTTCATCCACCTTGACCTCCTTTTATAGTGTTCTGCAGGTACGATTCGGCCAAGGAGAACCATCCATTCTGAACGACGACCTTCCACGTGGCAGCAGGAGAAAGAATGGGCGGCTGAAAGGTCGTAACAAAATGGCAAACGGTTAGACAATTTAACAAATTTCACATAAAACATTGCTGAGACAGCAATGTTTTCGCAATGTTTCAGAAATATGGGAATTTCAACTCTTTAGCTTTGTTTTTGGTTCATTTTCCTTCCTTTTGCACATAAGTCCTAATTTAGCTTCATTCTACAAATTCTCATATATAAGCACAAGATTAGGCTAAATTCTACCAAAAACGCTTAAGAGTGTACATCTTTCTATAGCAAATAAGTCCCTACAATAGTCACTTTTGGAGACGTAACAGAAGACGAAGAGGATGATGGACGTCCTGCCTGGTTCGTCCGCCGCCGTGAGCTTGAAGTCCGGTCGGTCTGCTTCAAGATTGGAAGATCCGCCGTTAACCTTGTCGTCGGGTTGAAGATGAAGCTCGAATGCCCGCCGCACGCTGGTTCGAAGATGAAGCTCGCTGGAGTCGAAGCTTGAGGAAGACGAAGTTGAGATAGTCCGCCGCCGTGTATCGCCGGAGCTCCGCCGCCGTGCGTGGTTAAGTGCCGGAGTTTGGTAAGGGTAGATAGGTTGAAGATGGTGGACAATGATGAAGATGATGAATAGTGGAGAGAGAGAATGGATAGGGAAAATGATTTTTTGGGATTCTCACTATTTTGTCACTTTCTCCTCTCCTTTCCAAACTTTCCTTCTCTTTCTATTTATAGCAACCATTAGGTCACCAATGGGCCTTGATTTGGTTTTTTTCTTTAAATTTCATGACCTAGAAATCCAAGGACCGAACCGAGGCTCTAAACCGAAACACTAACAAACGAAGCACTAGACCAAACGCTAAACCAAACACCCTAAAACAACCCTAAAATTGAATCTTGAAAACCAACACACCTAACCCTGAAAACATAAACCACGAAACCCTAAAAATGAAATACCCAAAACTAAAAATCTAAAAACGAAACGCAGCGGAAAACCGGGATCGAAGCGTTAAACCCTAAAACAAAACTCGGGAAGCTTCGAACGACCCACTAACGGAAAACAATTTTTTGGTGATTTTCTTGAAAACTTCGAAAATAACGGAAAAACGCGAAATTAAAGAAAAACTGAAAAAATAGGTAAAAAAACATAAAATGAGTGAGAAATCCAATGATGATAAATAAGGCCGGACGAAATACGGTGTCAACAGGGGAAAAAGGAAGAAAGCATGCATCGATGGAGGGAAGTTCAGGAAATAAAACAGAAAGAGACTCGTCAGCCTCAAACTCTATCACCTGAAATTTCTTCAAGATAGTAGGCTCGGGTTTTTCCTTAATCCACCAAATCTTATCTTCGCAAAGCGGGTCAATCGTGATTTCAATTTTGGGGCTGGGGTGTAGCTCCTCGAGCATAAAATCAATCTGCCTCTTCATATCTTCACATTCTAGATCTCCAGACAGGACGTATTGATTCTCTAACTTAGGATGCTCTTGTGCGGGGTAGGCATCGAGAAGACCGGTTTGTGGCGCCTCAGGACATGCGTAGGAAGTATGACTCCCTACTGAGCAAGTACAACACTTTGCTCTCGCATGTGTTTCTCTAACAAACGTCCACCAAACTTCGGAGTGCAGCTTACGCATTTGCTTCCTATATGCCCTCATAGCAAGCGAACTCTTTCTGATCCCCTCATCCCTATTGGGATCGCTTGAAGCTATTAGAAGCTCAAAGTCATACCATTCCATTAAATCATTCAAAGCAACATCCGAGGCTTCACGCCTTGAAGCTTTCACCCACTCTTGTAACCGAATGCCTGCCATACTCAAACAAGAAGACACAAGAAAAGGAAAATATTTTTTTGGTTTTCTAAACAAATAAAATTTAACTAAGAGAAATTAAATGGTTCCCCGGCAACGGCGCCAATTTTGGTAGAGCACTTTATGTGGTACTCCAACTTCAAGCTGTCGAGGCTTGCCAAAATAAAATTTATAAATACCGAAACTACTAAGCTTTGCAGCTAGTGGTAACGGGTCGATCCGCAGGGAACCTAAATCAACCTCTCCTAATTAATTTTTATTTGTCTTTTAAACTAAGACTCGAAAATAAAATAAAAGGGGGAGTTAATTAAAACTAAACTAAGCTAACGGAAAAATAAATGCAAAAAGTAAAGAGCGGAAAAATAAATGGAACACGTGCTCCTAATTCGATGGATCGGGATTTATCTTGATGCGCTTAGATCATAGGGATTCTAATCATGCTTGTAATTTAATTTCATGCACGCGAAATGTTTGCTCGTGTCCGTAGCAAACATCCCAATGAATTAATTAGAAAAGTGCAATTCCAATTAAACATGCTCACTAATTAATTTAAGTTGATCAAGCCTAAACTAATCAAAGAACAATAACGGGTAATATCGCGACGAACCAATTGATCGAGAACTCGACCAATTGGCGGGATTTCTATTCTTTCCCTAAGTCTATCGTGCAAACGATAATTAATTCTATTTTCCAATTGTCACTTAGGTTAGAATTAATTAGTCACGCTTATACCCTTGTTACCTAGCGATTGAGGCAATTATACGTCCTAACCTTTAACGGTAAAACATGCGTGAGGACTCGGATGCCACTCCTAATCAGTCATACATGCTCATGGGATTCAAACAAAGGAAGAATCATGCAAGAAACTAAAAAATACAAGCTGGAAACTTAAAGCTAAACCCTCCCTAATGCATCAAGACAACCCCTAACTCGAATTAGAGCACTTACCTTAGCTCCCCGTTGTGCAAATCAAGAGAAACGTTCAATGTTTGAACTTTATTGAAGAGAAAAGGGAAGAAATATGAGTTTAGAGCTCCCACCCGAGCCTAACAATGGTGGAAAATCGAATTTGGAACCAAAACTTGCGGCTAAAATCGGAGAAGAAAGGCTTTAAAGTCGTCGAAGCGTCGAGAAGCTAGGGCAGCGTCTCGACGCTGTGCCCTAAGTTGGCAGCGCGCGCGCACGGGGTAGCGTCGAGACGCTAGGACAGCGTCGCGACGCTGGGGTGCGGCAAATTCCGGAAATCTTTGGGGCGGCGTCGAGACGCTCAGACAGCGTCTCGACGCTGTCGCTCAACGCTTGCTCTCGGGTTTGTTGGCCAAAATTGCCTTTCCATGGCAATTTTTGGCCATTTCTTCAATTCTTCAAGTCCCTTCACTCCCGATGCGTCCATGAAGCTCTAAAACGTCTCTTTTAGCACCAAAACACGTCATCGGACTCCTCGAGCTCTCTACCATGAGTTCACCTACAAAAAGGCATTTTAATCAATATTGAGCATGGTTTTAGCTAATATTAGGGAGTAAATAATAGCTCTATTTTGGAGCTATCACCTAACATTATACTTAGCGAATACCTTTTCCATAGATTTGTTTATGAAATGTGTTCCTTCATCACTTATGATGGCACGTGGTGTGCCAAAGTGATAACTCCATTTTGGAGCTATTAAATACTTCCTAAGTATAGCTAAAGTCCGCATTTAAATGTTTAATTTATCTCGTTTGTAGAAGAAATGCGGCAAAGAGCTCGTGCGTCCATTGGACCCGTTTTGGAGCGAAAAGCGGAGTTTTAACGCCCCGGGAGTGCATCGGGAAAGGGCAAGTCGATCCGAGAAGAAACGGACCAAAATTGCCTAGAAGTGGCAATTTTTCCAGCCCCAAACCCGAGAGCTAGTGTCGAGACGCTAGCTCGACGCTGCCGAAGCGTCGAGACCCTGCTGCGGCGTCGAGACGCTCCGGAGGAGGCGCGCGCAAGGAATCATCGGGCCAGCGTCGAGACGCTGCCCTAGCGTCTCGACGTCATCGCGAGGCGCGCGCGGATCACTTAGGGCGTAGCGTCGCGACGCTGGCCTAGCGTCTCGACGCTACGACGATTACAGAGGCTGTTAAAGACGATTTTCTGCGCATTTTTTGAGGACAATTCATTCTTAGGCGATTCTTCTTCTTCTTCCTCTCGGTTTTCCATTATTTTTCCTTTAGCTCAGCCATTGTTGGCTTGTTTAAGAGCTTTAATCTTGTATCAGTTTGATGACAACTTCCATGGCTTCCCTAGGAGCGGTATTGACAACCCGTTCAATGGACGGCTAAGGTAAGGGTGAACGGTTTGGGAAATATTTGAGGGATTTTTGTTAGACGCTTTTAGTTTTGATAATCCATGCTTAGATTATATTTTGGTGGCTGTTTGTATGCATTTATCTCTCTTGCTTAACCCTATGCATATGTTAGATTTCTACGTGACACTCGAGCTTTCTAGCATGTTGTGAATGTTAAAGAATAGCGATGTCGTGCCTCTCACTATTCGACTAAGTAACACAGATTGATAAAACTAAACCGGAGTATCGAGTCATGCATGATGATTGTTGATTGCATACAGCGTTTGCGGGCAATCAGTTAGCAATTAGATTACGTGCTTGAATGCTCGTCGCGGTTAGCTAGTGACTATCTAGAATAAATTTGGGGTTGATCATCTTAATGCAATTTTAGATAATGTTTAACTGGAACTGTGTGGTCTGATTAATTTCTATGGAGCCGGTTACCTTGGGGCTTCTCAGGTAATCGTCCGTGTGTACTACAAACTGTTTGCCTTGAATTTTGTATTAAATGATAAGCTGAAAATGTCTAACAATCAATCCCGAAAATCCCCAAACCGTGCACGCGTCTCTCTCTCTTTTTATTCTTCCGTTAGTGTTCAATTGCTTTCTTTGCATGCTGAAAAATCCCCCCGTTACAAAAACATCAATCAATTAATTAATTTTAATTTTAATATTAATTTTAGTCATAACTTCTCCTTGGATCGACCCTGTTACCACTGGCTGCAAAGCCTTGGTCATAGGCTTATAAATTGTATTTTGGCGAGCTTCGACAGCTTGAGATTTATAGCGATAGTTCAAAAATATCGTTACCACAAAGCGTGTAAAAATATGTCTATTCAGAAATTTCACAACTGTCTTAGCATCATTTAAAGGACATGCAATTGCCTCAACCCATTTTGAGACATAGTCTACAACTACTAAAATGTAAAGATTACCAGCAGATGGTGGGAATGGACCCATGAAGTCAATACCCCACACATCAAAGAGTTCTAACTCTAAGATGTATGTTAGAGGCATCTCATCCTTCCTACTGAGGTTACCTGTTCGTTGGCACTCATTGCAGTTGTGCGCATAGTCATGTGCATCCTTAAAGATTGTTGGCCAGAAATAGCCACTCTGAAATACCTTCGCAGCAGTCCTCTGACCACCAAAGTGTCCTCCATATGTGGCTGCATGGCAATGCTGCAAGATTGACCTTGATTCAGCAGCTGACACCCATTTCCTTAGCAATCGATCCGCACAGCACTTGTAAAGGGTTGGATCATCCCAAATATATTTTCTAGCCTCGTTCAAGAACTTCTTCTTGTCCTATCCTTTATTGAATTCAGGTAACACCTGTGAGGCAAGAAAATTAGCAATGTCAGCAAACCATGGCTCAACATTATCATCACAATGTGATAAAACAAAAACATGTTCATCAATAAAGGAATCTGTCATTGCGGGCTCCGCAATAGATTCACAATGACTTTGCAATCTTGATAAGTGATCAACAACTACGTTTTCACATCCCTTTTTGTCTCGTATTTCCAAATCAAACTCCTGCAACAGTAAAACCCATCTAATTAGCCGAGGCTTGGCATCAACCTTCCTCATTAAGTACTTTATTACAGAATGATCAGTATATACAATTGTTTTATTTCCTACAATATATGCTCTGAATTTCTCACATGCAAACACCACTGCTAACATCTCTTTTTTTGTGGTAGTATAGTTGCATTGAGCTTCATTCAAGGTTTTACTCGCATAATATATAGGATGTGTTAATTTATCTCTCTTCTGGCCAAGCATAGCTCCAATTGCATAGTCACTTGCATCGCACATTAATTCAAAAGGCATATCCCACTTTGGGCCGACTATGATTGGTGCTTTGACTAAGGCATTCTTAAGCTTGGTCCATGCTTTTAAACACTCATTTGAAAAGATAAATGTTTTATTCAGCTCTAGAAGCTCACAGAGGGGTTTGGAAATTTTCGAAAAGTCTTTTATGAATCTTCTATAAAACCCTGCGTGTCCTAAGAAACTTCTTATGACTTTGACATTTTTAGGTTCTACTAACTTCTCAATGACTTCTATCTTGGCCCTATCGACCTCTATTTCCCTTTTTGGACACTCTATGTCCTAATACTATGCCTTCTTCCACCATGAAGTGACATTTTTCCCAATTCAACACTAGATTGGTTTCTTCACACCTAGTGAGAACTTGTCCTATAATTACCGAAACTACTAAGCTTTGCAGCTAGTGGTAACGGGTCGATCCGCAGGGAACCTAAATCAATCTCTCCTAATTAATTTCTATTTGTCTTTTAAACTAAAACTCAAAATAAAATAAAAGGGGGAGTTAATTAAAACTAAACTAAGTAAAAATTAAACTAACGGAAAAATAAATGCGAAAAGTAAAGAGCGGAAAAATAAATGTAACACGTGCTCCTAATTCGAGTGCTCGGGATTTATCTTGATGCGCTTAGATCATATGGACTCTAATCATGCTTGTAATTTAATCTCATGCACGCGAAATGTTTGCTCGTTTCCGTAGCAAACATCCCAAAGAATTAATTAGAAAAGTGCAATTCCAATTAAACATGCTCACTAATTAATCTAAGTTGATCAAGCTTAAACCAATCAAAGAATAGTGACGGGTAATATCGCGACGAACCAATTGATCGAGAACTCGACCAATTGGCGCGATTTCTATTCTTTCCCTAAGTCTATCGTGCAAACGATAATTAATGTTATTCTCCTACTGTCACTTAGGCTAGAATTAATTAGTCACGCTTAGACCCTTGTTACCTAACGATTGAGGCAATTATACGTCCTAACCTTTAACGATAAAACATGCGTGAGGACTCGGACGTTACTCCTAATCAGTCATACATGCTCATGGGATTCAAACAAAGGAAGAATCATGCAAGAAACTATAAATACAAGCTGGAATTTAAAGCTAAACCCTCCCTAATGCATCAAGACAACCCCTAAACTCGAATTAGAGCACTTACCTTAGTTGCCCGTTGTGAAAATCAAGAGAAATCAACAAGAAATCAACTCCAATGTATTAGAATAGGTAAGAAATAGGTTTTGGCTCAAGAAATGAGCTCTACAAAAGATGGGGGCGGAAGAAATTGGGAGAGAATCACCTAAAATCAGCAAAAACTGACTTGAATACCCATTTCTGCGTCAGACTAGCGCCTAGGCGCCATAAGTCAGCGCCTAGGCGCTGACCTCTCTAGAAAATTTACAAACCGGGCATTTTTGTTGACTTTTAATGACGGGCATTTGGCGTCAAGGAACGGGCGCGCGGCTGGCCGGGCGTGGCGTGGGCATGAGGTGTTGACCGACCGTTGACTGGTGCAGTTGACTTTTACAAAATGAAGGAACATCTCACATTCACCTAGATTTGAACCTGGGCACCTCCATTATCTTGGAGAGCCTTGCACCATTAAGCCATTAATTAGTTTGGAGTTATAATTAGATTATTTAATTAATGTAGTATAATCACTCAAAACCGTTAATTAATAAAATGCTCTAAAATATTCATTTAAGCTCTTAATTTACGCAAATGCCCAATTTACCCCTTAACAATTAAATTATACAAAATATATCAATTAAGCCCAAATAATTATTCTAATTTACAAGACTTAGGAGCTAAATATTAGCACTTTTAGAGTGCTATCAAAATACCCCCAACCTAAATCTTGCTAGTGCTCGAACAAGGTGTATTTTGATTTATCTTATAAGAAACCACTTGCATGTTGACGACTCAAATCTCAAAACTTGTGAACACAAGATATTAATGCTAACGGAAAAACAAACAAGTGTATGCATAAGTTAAGAACATTTCAAAATTTTAAATCCTACTCTCTCACGTGTGTGTGTGTGTGTGCTTAACTTCTCATACTCTAGCTCTTATAGACCTGGAGTTCCTTTAATCGATCCTAAGACTCGTTTTCCCCCTACTTCTAGCGTTGAGAACAGTCTAATGGCTTAACGGGTCGGAAAGAGCAACAAAACAATTGGCCCAATTCTTTTCTTCTTTTCCTTGGTACTTTGTACCATTTTATTTTTTATTTTTCTTCTTTCGAGAGAGCCTAACACGTCAAGGTTAATTCACTTCACGTTTTTAAGGACAAATGTTCACTTCAATTAGTGACCCTTTCATGCAGTGGCAACCGTGGGTTACACGATCGCCCCTGATTACACGGGCAACACAAGAAGGAGGAACACCTCAAGAAAGAACATTTTTCATGCTTTTTACTCACAGAAAATTGAAAAAATTTAGGCATAAAGTTTTGCTCACAACAAATGAGTTATTACAAATTCTAACACATCAAGCCTCCCTATATATGCCTTTCGAGGTGACAACAAATTTTCAGATCAAATAAAATAACTCTAAGCCTATCAGAACCAAGAGTAAGAGGGCTATGTGCTCGATGAATGTAGAGAGTATTCGGAAAAACTCCAATAAAGCTCTTCAATATACTTAACTATATTCTTATGTTTCCAAACGCAACATTTAGTCTGGAGCGTCTATATTTGTAACGAGTTAGTCCCTGTAGTTCAAATTGTTTAACGATCTAGTTCTCTACCTTGTAAAAATATTGACCAGATTTAATGAAGTTTCTTATATATGCAGATCGACGAACTGATAAGAGAACAAATGTGCATAGTTTTATGAAAATACTACACTGTACGGTTAAATTGTAACAAATTTTTAACTTTTTGGAGTAAATTGTTGCACGATAAAGAATTCTTACTTTAACTATTCAATTAAAAAATTCAATTATGTCATTAATGTAATTTTTTCATAGAATTAATTAATCACGTATATAACTTAAACTTTATTTTACAATATTAAGACATTGAGATATTTGTGAAATATTTTTGGATTTATTTGACTTTTGTATAATTTTATAATTTCTAATAACAATTGTTTATACTTGATATAATGTTATTCAATTATAGTTTATTAAAATTTCAATAGTATTTATGTTTTCATGTTAACATTATTTACTTTAAATTAACAATGTTCTTAAAATATTACCAAAGTTTTCAAAAGCTTAAAACTCATTTTAAAAATTTCGTGCAATGAATTTTGAAATTAGTAGAATTTTTTTATTTATTTATTAGAAGAAAAAACAAACAATCAGTACCCGCGTACAAAACTCTTCAAACAAAATATAAAATTGTTATATGTTTTTTTTTAATAAGAAATGTTATATGTTGTTAAACTCTAGAACATGAGAATATATATATTAATAAATATTTATTATTGTTAAGTTCTTAATTAATCATTTTGGGACAATATGTTTCTTATATATGAAGATTGCGATGAACTGATAACGAAATAAATGTCCGTAATATTTTGAATATATTTCTTGGTTAGGTCTATATTGTAACAAATTTTTAGCCATGGTTGCTTGATAAGGTTGATGGACTAAACAATTACCTTCCTACTACTCAGTTGAAAATTTCACTAATATAATGTCACTAATGTAAATTGGTAAGAGAGTTTCTTAATCAATTTTAGAATTTATCCTTACTGGTTTAATATAATAAACAATGAGATATTTATCAAATATTTTTGAACTGAATTAACTTTTATATAATTTTAAAATTTCAAAAGAATAGAAGTTTATAATTGATTTATTTCATTATATTTTAAACAAACAATATTTTAATATTTACAACGTTTTCAAAACCTAAAAAGAGTGAATTTCGAAATTGATTGAGATTTGTTTTTATATATATACAAATTTAGAAAAAACAAATCAAACATAACCAATAAAAAAATTTAAAACAAAAATATAATATCGTTATATATGGTGTTAAATTTTAAAACTTCAAAAAGAAAGAATGCGTTTCATAATAAATTATGTAACTTAAATCAAACTCTCATTTATGGCGAAGATAAGTAAGGAAACTTTTTCGTTTTCAGTTTTAATATTAACGTTGAATGCGATATCAGTTAAATACGGCTAGGGTGCCCTATTTATGTAAGTTGTTTAATTTCTAGCATTTCTCATTCATTCAAGTAGAAAACAAAAGGCACAAAGTCTTTTTCTCACCAGAAAAGATGGGTTTATCATCGACACTTGCAATTTCCCTGTTAGTCTTATTTTTCAGTAGCATACGTGTCATCCAAGGAACAATCTTAATTCCACCTGAAGTTATCATCGACATCGTCAACCAAATTGAATATGGCATACCAGTCGAGGTTCACTGCCGATCCGGGGACCATGATCTTGGACCTGTAACCCTTCCGCTTGGATATGACTACACCTTTCGTTTTAGGCCCAACGTTTGGGGGACAACGTTGTATGCATGCAGCTTTAAATGGAATGGACAACACGAACTCTACCATTTCGATATCTTCGACCATAATAGAGATGGAGGGCTTTGCACCACATGCAAATGGGTCATTCATGAATATCAGATGTGCTTGCAAAACCCAACCAACGGCGATGGCAAACAAATTTGTCTTAACTACAAATAACCATAAGGGGCAGCTAGCATTATGAAATGTAATATTTGGTCATGATTTAACACATGGTTAAATTTCATCAACAATGAACTATAATAAAAATAAGATTAAGAAAAGTTGATATGAATCGTTCGAACTATATATATATATATATTATCCTTGTCCTCTCAAAATAATGTATGTATATGAAGATTTTGTCGTCTCTCGTTTAAGTTGCGTGGTTTCCCTCATGCATCATCATGACATATAATTAAAAAACCTTGAACAAATCTTCATAAAACTAAAACTTCATTTTATCATCAAACTCGATGTTCTCTGCAAAAACTCCAATAAAGCTCTTCAATATACTTAACTATATTCTTATGTTTCCAAAAGCAACATTTAGTCTGGAGCGTCTATATTTGTAACAAGTTAGTCCCCGTAGTTCAAATTGTTTAACGATCTAGTTCTCTACCTTGTAAAAATATTGACCATATTTAATGAAGTTTCTTATATATGCAGATCGACGAACTGATAAGAGAACAAATGTGCATAGTTTTATGAAAATATTACACTGTAGAGTTAAATTGTAACAAATTGTTAACTTTTTGGAGTAAATTGTTGCACGATAAAGAATTCTTACTTTAACTATTCAATTAAAAAATTCAATTATGTCATTAATGTAATTTTTTTCATAGAATTAATTAATCACGTATATAACTTAAACTTTATTTTACAATATTAAGACATTGAGATATTTGTGAAATATTTTTGGATTTATTTGACTTTTGTATAATTTTATAATTTCTAATAACAATTGTTTATACTTGATATATTGTTATTCAATTATAGTTGATTAAAATTTCAATAGTATTTATGTTTTCATGTTAACATTATTTACTTTAAATTAACAATGTTCTTAAAATATTACCAAAGTTTTCAAAAGCTTAAAACTCATTTTAAAAATTCCTTGCAATGAATTTTGAAATTAGTAGAGATTTTTTATTTATTTATTAGAAGAAAAAACAAACAATCAGTACCGGCGTACAAAACTCTTCAAACAAAATATAAAATTGTTATATGTTTTTTTTAATAAGAAATGTTATATGTTGTTAAACTCTAGAACATGAGAATATATATATATATTAATAAATATTTATTATTGTTAAGTTCTTAATTAATCATTTTGGGATAATATGTATCTTATATATGAAGATCGCGATGAACTGGTAACGAAATAAATGTCCATAATATTTTGAATATATTTCTTGGTTAGGTCTATATTGTAACAAATTTTTAGCCATGGTTGCTTTATAAGGTTGATGGACTAAACAATTACCTTCGTACTACTCAGTTGAAAATTTAACTAATATAATGTCACTAATGTAAATTGGTAAGAGAGTTTCTTAATCAATTTTAGAATTTACCCTTACTGGTTTAATATAATAAACAATTAGATATTTATCAAATATTTTTTAACTGAATTAACTTTTATATAATTTCAAAATTTCAAAAGAATAGAAGTTTATAATTGATTTATTTCATTAAATTTTAAACAAATAATATTTTAATATTGGCAAAGTTTTCAAACCCTAAAAATGATGAATTTCGAAATTGATTGAGATTTGTTTTTTTATATATATACAATTTTAGAAAAAACAAATCAAACATAACCAATAAAAATAAAAAAAATAAAAAATTATATAAAATCGTTATATATGGTGTTAAATTTTAAAACTTCAAAAAGAAAGAATGCGTTTCATAATAAATTATGTAATTTAAATCAAACTCTCATTTATGGCGAAGATAAGTAAGGAAACTTTTTTGTTTTCAGTTTTAATATTAACGTTGAATGCGATATCTGTTAAATACGGCTAGGGTGCCCTATTTATGTAAGTTGTTTAATTTCTAGCATTTCTCATTCATTCAAGTAGAAAACAAAAGGCACAAAGTCTTTTTCTCATCAGAAAAGATGGGTTTATCTTCGACGCTTGCAATTTCCCTGTTAGTCTTATTTTTCAGCAGCCTACGTGCCATCCAAGGAACAATCTTAATTCCACATGAAGTTATCATCGACATCGTCAACCAAATTGAATATGGCATACCAGTCGAGGTTCACTGCCGATCCGGGGACCATGATCTTGGACCTGTAACCCTTCCACTTGGATATGACTACACCTTTCGTTTTAGGCCCAACGTTTGGGGGACAACGTTGTATGCATGCAGCTTTAAATGGAATGGACAACACGAACTCTACCATTTCGATATCTTCGATCATAATAGAGATGGAGGGCTTTGCACCACATGCAAATGGGTCATTCATGAATATCAGATGTGCTTGCAAAACCCAACCAACGGCGATGGCAAACAAATTTGTCTTAACTACAAATAACCATAAGGGGCAGCTAGCATTATGAAATGTAATATTTGGTCATGATTTAACACATGGTTAAATTTCATCAACAATGAACTATAATAAAAATAAGATTAAGAAAAGTTGATATGAATCGTTCGAACTATATATATATATATATATATTATCCTTGTCCTCTCAAAATAAAGTATGTATATGAAGATTTTGTCGTCTCTCGTTTAAGTTGCGTGGTTTCCCTCATGCATCATCATGACATATAATTAAAAAACCTTGAACAAATCTTCATAAAACTAAAACTTCATTTTATCATCAAACTCGATGTTCTCTACAAAAACTCCAATAAAGCTCTTCAATATACTTAACTATATTCTTATGTTTCCAAAAGCAACATTTAGTCTGGAGCGTCTATATTTGTAACGAGTTAGTCCCCGTAGTTCAAATTGTTTAACGATCTAGTTCTCTACCTTGTAAAAATATTGACCAGATTTAATGAAGTTTCTTATATATGCAGATCGACGAACTGATAAGAGAACAAATGTGCATAGTTTTATGAAAATATTACACTGTAGGGTTAAATTGTAACAAATTGTTAACTTTTTGGAGTAAATTGTTGCATGATAATGAATTCTTACTTTAACTATTCAATTAAAAAATTCAAATATGTCATTAATCTAGTTTTTTCATAGAATTAATTAATCACGTATATAACTTAAACTTTATTTTACAATATTAAGACATTGAGATATTTGTGAAATATTTTTCGATTTATTTGACTTTTCTATAATTTTAAAATTTCAAACCAGCAGCTAATAATAGTTGTTTATACTTGATATAATGTTATTCCATTATAGTTTATTAAAATTACAATAGTATTTATGTTTTCATGTTAACATTATTTACTTTAAATTAACAATGTTCTTAAAATATTACCAAAGTTTTTGAAAGCTTAAAAATCATTTTAAAAATATCGTGCAATGAATTTTGAAATTAGTAGAGATTTTTTTATTTATTTATTAGAAGAAAAAACAAACAACTCGTACAAAACTCTTCAAA
This sequence comes from Herpetospermum pedunculosum, assembly GCA_028017165.1. Lineage (NCBI taxonomy): Eukaryota > Viridiplantae > Streptophyta > Magnoliopsida > Cucurbitales > Cucurbitaceae > Herpetospermum > Herpetospermum pedunculosum. The sequence goes on from CM051527.1 coordinate 1,246,598, forward strand.
CAAAATATAAAACTACTGTTATATGTTTTTTTTGTTAATAAGAATTGTTATATGTTGTTAAACTCTAGAACATCGGAATATATATACTAATATATACAAATAGTCCTCTAATGTCTGTGTATATACTTTCTAAAAAAAGTAACTAGTTATCACAAAACTTGATGGTACGATCTTACTCATATACCCTTAAAAAAATAGTATGTATATACATGTATATGAAGAAAAAAATGTCAGTGTAACTGCCCTGTGATGATAGGAAAGAAAAAAAATAAAAAATCTTCAAACAGACCACAACAAGAATTCTCATCAATAACAGATCAAACAACTTTCAACTTCCAGAAAGTCATCAAACCAAAAAGGCTAATGGAGGCAACTAAGTATATATCTAAAAAAAATTCAAACCTAGTATGTGTAAAAGCTATCTGCTTTCCAATTTCAAATCTTCTTAAAACAACAATATGACTTTCTAAGATCCAACAAAATGACCCCCTTCTCTAAGTTCAACATGACCCTTCCTCTCGAATTCGAGATCTTTCTTCTTCAAGGTATATGAAAAAAAAAAAAAATTCTATGACTTTCTGGTTGGTATATACTAATAAAATTTTATACTTTCTTCTTCAAAACTCAGACAGTATATGATTTTTTTTTTACAGAACTGAGGTCCTAAAACAACAAGAGGCGCAGCGAAAATAAGCCTAAACTGGCTGAGGATCTTCAGCAATCAATGAGCAACAAAGAGAGAAGCCAAACGAACAACTATCAAATAGCAGAAAGTCTGCTTCCCAGACCGACCGGTAAAACCGAGCGATAAAAGTCAACCGATAAACGTTGATCGAGGAACTCGACCGATAAATAACGTGAGTTAACCTATACAGGTAAACCGACATCCGTAAAAGTCACGCCGGTAAACCCGAACTGATAGGCTACCACTGGTAAACCTGTACCGGTCAAGTAAACTTCATAAGTTTACACTGGTAAATCGGTGGACCGGTAACCATTACCGGTCAGTTGTACCGGTAAAGAGTAAACTGGTAAACCGACTGGTAAATTCTAGACCGAGTACCTCGCCAATACACTATCTAATAACCTTGGCCAAGCACTGATAAATTTCACATCGGTAGGTGTTCGCCGGTAAAGTGTCCTCGGGCCCGTTTGACGTCGTTCGAGGCTAAATATTCCATTTTAAGGCCCCAAGTATACCTCAGGAAAAGAATGATTAAAAAATATGAAGAATTGGCAATTTGGAAAGCTCAAAGGTAAAATTTCATGCTCAAACCCGAGAGCAAGCGTTGAGCAGGCAGCGTCTAGACGCTTGCTCAACGCTGCCTAGCCTCTCGACGCTGCGCCAAGCGTCTCGACGCCCCGAAGTCTGAAGCGCTCCCCCAATTTTCCACCCAAGAGCAAGCGTCGAGACGCCCGCTCAACGCCGCATAGCGTCGCGACCCCGCGCAAGCGTCTCGACGCCACCCCGACATCAACACGCTGGAGTTTTAGGGCGCAGCGTCGACGCTGACCTAGTGTCTCGACGCTACGACGAAGTATAAATTAAAAAGTCCGCTTTTCAGCGGACTGTCTCGTCTTCCTCCTCGGGCTCCACACCATTTTAGGCGTTTTCAAGCTATTTTGCACCATTGGAGAAGCCATGGAGCTTGGCTTGAAGCCATTTCAAGTCCTCCCCATCATGAGTGAGTAGTATTTAGTGTTTTGGCTTGGATTGTAAAGAACTAATGTAATTAGCAGTTTTGGCGAGATTTATGTTTTAATTTTTGTTTGGCTTTATGTGGTACTCCAACTTCAAGCTGTCAAGGCTTGCCAAAATAAAATTTATAAATACCGAAACTACTAAGCTTTGCAGCTAGTGGTAACGGGTCGATCCGCAGGGAACCTAAATCAATCTCTCCTAATTAATTTCTATTTGTCTTTTAAACTAAGACTCGAAAATAAAATAAAAGGGGGAGTTAATTAAAACTAAACTAAGCTAACGGAAAAATAAATGCAAAAAGTAAAGAGCGGAAACATAAATGGAACACGTGCTCCTAATTCGAGGGATCGGGATTTATCTTGATGCGCTTAGATCATAGGGATTCTAATCATGCTTGAAATTTAATTTCATGCACGCGAAATGTTTGCTCGTGTCCGTAGCAAACATCCCAATGAATTAATTAGAAAAGTGCAATTCCAATTAAACATGCTCACTAATTAATTTAAGTTGATCAAGCCTAAACTAATCAAAGAACAATAACGGGTAATATCGCGACGAACCAATTGATCGAGAACTCGACCAATTGGCGCGATTTCTATTCTTTCCCTAAGTCTATCGTGCAAACGATAATTAATTCTATTTTCCTACTGTCACTTAGGTTAGAATTAATTAGTCACGCTTATACCCTTGTTACCTAGCGATTGAGGCAATTATACGTCCTAACCTTTAAGGGTAAAACATGCGTGAGGACTCGAACGTCACTCCTAATCAGTCATACATGCTCATGGGATTCAAACAAAGGAAGAATCATGCAAGAAACTATAAAATACAAGCTGGAAACTTAAAGCTAAACCCTCCCTAATGCATCAAGACAACCCCTAACTCGAATTAGAGCACTTACCTTAGCTCACCGTTGTGCAAATCAAAAGAAACGTTCAATGTTTGAACTTTATTGAAGAGAAAAGGGAAGAAATATGAGTTTAGAGCTCCCACCCGAGCCTAACAATGGTGGAAAATCGAAATTGGAACCAAAACTTGCGGCTAAAATCGGAGAAGAAAGGCTTTAAATTCGTCGAAGCGTCGAGAAGCTAGGGCAGCGTCTCGACGCTGTGCCCTAAGTTGGCAGCGCGCGCGCACGGGGTAGCGTCGAGACGCTAGGACAGCGTCGCGACGCTGGGGTGCGGCAAATTCCGGAAATCTTCGGGGTGGCGTCGAGACGCTCGGACAGCGTCTCGACGCTGTCGCTCAACGCTTGCTCTCGAGTTTGTTGGCCAAAATTGCCTTTCCATGGCAATTTTTGGCCATTTCTTCAATTCTTCAAGCCCCTTCACTCCCGATGCGTCCATGAAGCTCTAAAACGTCTCTTTTAGCACCAAAACACGTCATCGGACTCCTCGAGCTCTCTACCATGAGTTCACCTACAAAAAGGCATTTTAATCAATATTGAGCATAGTTTTAGCTAATATTAGGGAGTAAATAATAGCTCTATTTTGGAGCTATCAAAATACCCCCAACCTAAATCTTGCTAGTCCTCGAGCAAGGCTATTCTAAATTATCGCTAAAGTCTAAAATTGCATGCATCGACTCTAACCTCAACACTTTTAAAAGCAAGGCATTTGCAACAAAAAGAGAACAATCAATTGCATGCACTAATTGAGAACATTTCAAAAATTCAACTGTTACTCCCCTACGTGCGTGTGTGTATAGCCAACCTATTCAAGCTCTAATAGACCCGGAAAACCATATGCAACCCTACATCTTGTTTTTCCCCTACTTCTAGCAATTAAGAACAGTCTAATGACTTTTCAACAATCAAGAAAGTAACAAATCAAAAGGCCTAAACATTTTCTTTTTCTTGAGTACTTTGTACTCTTTATTTCTTTTGATCCATTTTTTTTTACTTTTCTTTTTCTTCTCCAAGAGAGCCTAACACGTCAAGCTTCATTTCGCTTCACGTTTTTAAGGACTAATGCTCATTTCTATGTCGCTAGTCTAAGAAGGAGGAGCATCTCTTTGAGTTTTTATTTTCATGCTTACTTTTTTTTTTTACTTAGGCAATAGCTTTGCTATAATCTCGATTAACCTATTACAACCTATCATGCATCAAGCCTTCCCTAGAGGTGCCTTTCGGGGTGACAACATAATTTCAGGCTACATAAGATTATTCTAAGCCTACAGAACCAAGAATAGATTGCTAAGTGCTCGATAGATGCAAGAGAGCAACAAAAACTTTTTAAAGTTTTTTGAAAAATGCTCAACTAACATATACAATCTCATGCTTTTCTAAATATGCAACTACGAAGAATTTAAAAGCATTTCCTAGATTGTCCTCATCGAACACATGCAACAGCAGACAACAACACTTCAAATTCAGAATATCTACAGCTCAACAATTACAGGAATCCATCCAACAGACAACTCCACCCCCAACCTAAAAGCATACATAGTCCTCTATGTATCACACTTCAGACTAAGCAGATAAAACGCACAAAATAAAAGGGAACAGAAAACCTCCCCTGAATTTTGTTAGGTTGTCGGTTGGAGCAGTGCACTCTTCGCCCGCTGTCCCGATCCTTAAGCCACAAAACATCCTACAAAAGAAAGCAAGAAAAAGCTAAGCTAGGGAAATAAAAACTAAAAGTAAAAACATGAATTTAAAATACTCATGGGTTGCCTCCCAAGAAGCACAAATTTTTAACGTCGTTATGCTCGACGTGTCCTCCTCTCTGTCAGGGTACGTAAAAATTTCGTACTTCTTCGACCCCTTCTTCCTTGAATCAACAAAGCCTGCTAAGAGAAGCAAGCTCTTCGACTTTTGCAGGCAGCCGGACAGAGTTGTTATTTTTTTGATTTTTTTGATATATGGAAAAATAAAAGACTCAACAGAATGAAATAAAACAAAACAAGACTCAACAGGGGATGTCGCAACGTTTTTGCGACGCGAAGCGACCGACAATCTTCTGTTAAACAGGGGTTTTCACAAAAAAATGGAGTCGCCACCAATCATTTAGGGTGTGATTGGTCACCTTAAAAATACGGTCTACGAAGTAAAAAGACGAGGTTCGGGGGTCGGTTGAGTGTAGGGAAGGTGCTAGCACCCTACAACATCCTGTTTAAAAAACGGCAGCCAAAACGTTTTATCTTAATTATAGCTAATTTCAAATGGTTCTTAACAAATAAAATATACAATTAAAAACAATGCAATGTCTCAACTAATCATACCCTATCTTTAAAATAAAGTAGGGTTTTGATTTTGTGAGTGAGTTTATTGATTTCGCCATTAACGCCTTAATCCCGATACCGAGATCATAGAACTTTAAAAATCATTTAAGAAAATCGTTTTGTTTCAAATTCAATTTAAAACGTGATTTGAACTAAAAATATATTTTTGTTTTGAAATAGTAACAAAATTCAATTTAAAAACCAAATGAAAACTCTTTTTTAAAACAAGGGCGTTCTTGTAATTAGCGCATAATGGCGGTAACCTTAAATCCTCAAAAATAGAGAAACCCTATTTATCCCGGGATTTCATTAAAGTTAAAATACCCTCGAGATGAGAGGAATAGTCCTTCATCTCTCCCGGGGTTAAAATTTAATATTAAAATACCCTCGAGATGAAAGGAACAGTCCTTCATCTCTCCCGGGGTTGCAACTTAAATTTAAAATTCCCTCGAGATGAAAGGAACAGTCCTTCATCTCTCCCAGGGTTACAAATTAAAACTAAACAAACGCGCATAAAATAACGAAGACGATAAAATGGAGCGACAGAAGAATAAATGGTCAAATTAACGTAAGTAATCCCGAAAAATAAACTTAGAAATTAAACTGAAACGAATAACAAACTAACATGCATATACGATATAACCTAGGTATATAAAGCAGAGTATATATTGAACATGCAGGGGTATACATCCAAATCAGAGGGGGTATATATCATATGGGCAAGGGTACATATCATATGGGCAGGGGTATATATCATAAAATAAATCAACACTTCAAAATAAGGACAAAGGGCATTATCGTAATTATCCCAAAATTAAAATGAAGCGTTACCCACGCGAAGAGCTGGACGCCTTCTTCTCCACGCAGCTTCTGTCATTAGAGCTCCGACCACTGCCAGGCGCCACCGTCTAGGTTCGAGAACGCCGCCGCTCATCGCCGCCGGTTTGGTAGTTGAGGAATGAAGATGGTCGCCGGAGTT